>CM060560.1:182510843-183760843 GCA_030625065.1 Alectoris magna | reverse complement strand
GGGCTGGAAATCAGATGTCAGGCAAGATCTGGAATTGATGGAAATGAGCTTGATATCTATTTTTATCATCATCCCTGACTTAACAATGAGCACCATATTTTGGAGACATCCCTGTGAAAATGCCATGATTCAGAAAATAGCTTAGCATACCAAGACAAACATTACTTAGGTCTAATCACTAGTTATACCGCACTACTCCCACATCCACTTAGACCTAAAGCAAAATTTCTTGAACTCCTTTAAGGTTTCCCACCACGAGATCCTCCCCTGTCTTTTTTCCCTGTGCTGCATTCAGACCCACAATCTTAGTAAATCTCCACTACGTCCTGTTTTGCTCACTTACTTTTCCTCAGTTGCCCAGAAACCTCGGCTCAAAGGCCGCCTCAAAGGCCACTCACACCCACCTGGTGGCTGCACAGCGCTGGGGATGAGACTATCATTGTCAATAGCCTGGGTGATGGGACAAAATTAATTAAATTCAGGTTCAGACTGAATATTAGGAAAAGGCTTTTCACCAGAGGAAGGTAGGCATGGCCCAAAGCTGTCAGAGGCCAAGAAGCATTGGGACAATGTTCTCATACATGGGGTTTGACTTTTGGGTGGTGTGTGTGGAGCCAGAAGTTGGACTCCATGATCCTTGTGGGTCCCTTCCAACCTGGGATATTCTATGATTCTGTGATTCTAACCTTCAGTAAATTAAGCTTGAGTGAGCCCAAAAGGAACCACCAAGACAGTGAAGGGGACTGAAGCACATGAGTATGAGGACAAACAGAACTGTCTGTTAACCCAGGGAAGACAATTAAAGAGATCTCCTTGCTGTTGTCTGCTGCCCAGCAGGTGGTTGGGAGAAGCTGGGGCCAGATCTTTCGCAGAGGTGCACATGGACAGGAAAAGAGACAAAAGAAGAACTCTAAAAATCACATGAAGGTTCTTAAGCCTTTCTTAGAAGTAGCTGATTTGAGAAACTTTCTCAAAAGCTCCTGAAACTTCTTTACTAGCTAAAACTGCATTTTTCTACATTTTCTGTGATAAAATACCCACATCACTGATGCCTTTCATCATCAGTAGTTAGACGATGGAGCTGCAATTAGCTCCATACTATATATTCTAGCTGATATTCTAGCCTATAAATCAGAAAACATTAAAAAAAAAAAGTCTTACACAAGTACTTATGAGTTACAACAGCTCTGTAACAGCATTCACAGTACGATGTTATAATCATAAAAACAAATATCATATATATATTATTTAGAAAGTCCACATTTTAATCTGATAATTAAGAGATTGTTCTTCATCAAAAATAAACAGAGAGAAAAACATTTCCTTGTAACAAATTTACTGAAGTTTAGCACTGCACTGTCCTTCATATGTACATGGACTTTCAAAATCAAATTTATTGTGGCAACAAAGCAGTAATACCTCAACAAGCCAATATTCCTCTTGGGCTTTTTTTGGAGCTAAGCAAAAATAAAGCATGTTGCCAGTAAAAATCTAGTTGTCCTACTTCTGTTTTGAACACACTTCGTACCATCACAGATGCAAAGCAATGTGTGTAGCATATGGGAAAAAGGGGGACAGATAGGTATAATATAGAACATAAGAGATACGAAGAACAAGTTGGGGACCACTGAAGAAATGAACATAAGGGTTGAAAGAGACAAGAATGACATCATGCTCAAAAATAAGACAGAGGAAAAATGCTGGAATGTGAGCTGAGCTGTTAAAAGATACAAGTATTAGTCTGCAATTTAGTGTCATCATTTCCTTTCCACCTTGCACTTTTCCCCCAACTCCCGTGTACGACAGTAGCTTTGCACTGCTTGCTCATTATCAATGCAAATAGCATTTCTGTTTAAATTTCAGGAGAGTATCCAAGGCTGGAAAACAAACAGGTGAAGAATGCCTTTTTTTTTTTTTTTTTCTTTTTTCTTTTAACAGATTTCAAGCAGACAGGATTTTTATTGTCAGGAAAGTCTTTCTTAAAATCCCAACAGCTGTCCAACAAGCAATCTTCCCTAAAATCGCAGCAGTATATAAAATGAAACAGAATGAAATGTGTTCTCATATCTGCAAGAGATAATTGCACTGCAAATATACTGCAACTGTATCATAAACCCATGTAAAGGAATTACGCTCTTTGAACTGCATTGCTGGAGTGGCTGAACAAAATCTTTCCAGAACAGAGATACGGGGCCGTCTAAATGCAGGCATATGACTTTGACGCTCTCTTCTTTACCTCAGCTTCAAAACTGAAGTAATGAAAGCAATCAAAATAGTGGGGAGTAGAAGGATATAAGAGATAACCTAAATTTACATGGTGACTTGAAAATACCATTATTTTTGACAGCTTTTAAATATTATTTAATATCATTCATTTTGTCATTCAATAGGCAAGTAATCTTTTAAATATTCAGCATTCCTTAAACATCCAATGATTCCGCTCTCCTCACTGCTGCGGCATGTTGCAGCAGATACATAAGAAAGATGTGTTCCAAAATTCTCAGTCAAAAATAACTATTTTTTCAAACATCCTTTTGGTTGCTGAGACAGCAAAGATGGCAAACTCTCTGCTGAATCAGTGCCCTTGATGGAGGGCAGAAGAGATGTTTGTTCATTTGTGTGCTTTAATAGATTGTGCTAACAATTAAAGCCCTAACTTTGAAATACATTTTTATCAGGATACAGATATGCATATGAAGAGTTTTAGACTTTAAGTTATACAAGTCTACAGCTACCTTACAGAGCTGGCCATTTCTAGCTGCGCTTCTTTTTTTCAATTCGGTGAGCTATATGCCACTTTCTTCTTATTTTTATCATTGTTTTTACACCACAGAATGTATCCAAACCTGTCAGATCGTACATGGATCACTTCTAAGACATATTGGAAAATACCAGGAGGTACTTTAAGATCAGTAGTGCTACAGTAAAATCAAATGACACAAAAACCATGCTATTTATCTTGGCCCCTGGATAAGATAAGAGGTGATACTGTTTTTTTCTGTTTACTAATAGACATGTGAGCTGCAAATACTTCTTTCATACTCTCCTCTCCTTCTGGGTCTCTTCTGCCTGTTTTCTACACCCACCATTTACCCCTTTCATACTTAAACCTTCAGGACAATATTTCTGCAAAAGCAGAACTGCATTTTCCTTAGAACCAATCATGTTAACTCCCTCAGTACTTAAAAGTATATATAATTTTTATCTTTAATAAATGCCTATTTAATTCCTCCCACCTCTTTCTTGGCATACCATCAATAACTGCCTGCAATTAGCTGCAGATTTACTTGATTTTATCATTTTTAGAGTCAACAGATGTTGTGTATGCTATAAATCACATAGGTTTTGTGTACTTCAGATACTCTGTGGGAGACCAAAAGTGAACCTTGTGTTATCCAGAATGCTTTTGTAGACAACTTGAATATCGCTGCACAATTTTAAAACGTCATAAAATATCTCATCTCCTACAGTAAAGCCTTATTAAAATTTAGAGATGAGCTTATGGCAGAAATCCACTCAGTCTGCCAGAATTCTCACCAGTTCTTCTAGCAACAACAAAACTTAGCAGCAGTACTAAAAGGATGCGCAAGAAAAGAATGTTGCTTGAAAGCCAAACCCAACAGTGATCATATTCTGAATATTTGTATTTGAAGTTAGCCTCTACAGGTGCCTACGTTTTGATGTTTTGATGGAAATATAAAGCATTTAACCACGACTCAAAGACTGACAGCAGTTATCTCCCATGATGCATTAAGACCTTCTATCTTACACAATTCAGGTAGCAAAATTCTAAAATGAATATTTAAAGCTTTCATCTTTTTCTCTCTCCACTCAACATTCGTTGTAGTCTGCTAAAAAACATTCTGTAGGTACAAATTGGTAAAAGCAACTCTCGTCCTTAGCACTTAATTAACTAGTTAGCTGCCTCTGCAATGACAATAGAATGCAAGGAAAATGAAGGAAGTGCCATGCACCTCCCCAGTCCACCCCACATAAACTGCTCTCCATTGCCTACCACTGCTCCCAAACCCGCCAGACAACAAACCTAAATGATTGCACATGTAGGAGCACAGGTGAAAGGGGATTTGAACAATGCACCTGCACAGCTCTTCTTCAAAGATGACACTAGAAGAAACAACCTTCTAATGCGTGCCCAGTGACTGCCTTTAGACAGCTGCGGTGTCATACTGTTTATGCCACCCATATCAGATCTTCAATAACCTAAAAGTATAGTATGATTTATCACTCATCTGGGTTGATCTCGGTTCTCAAATGTATATTGAAACGCTTTTTTTTCTTAAAAAAAAAAAAAAAGAAAAAACAACCCACAAAACTTATATTGATAAAATTAGGAATCACATAACATAATCTGTGGTAGTTCCCCCTTCATAAGATTTAATTTAAATGTACCTTTATAATTTTAATGCAGTGGAAAATCGAAAGCCAAGTCTTCTCATACACAGTTCTGATGACACATCTAAGTTCTATTATCACTAACACCACACAGACTCAAAACTAAAAATCAACATCCTAAGTAGCAGAGTTCAAAATAATGAATTAAATGATAACAAGAACTTGTTAGGAAAAAAAAACAACTATGTCCAAAGAAGAAAGCAAGCAAGCCTTCCAGTTCCTAAAGGCAAAAAATGTTAACAGATAACATTTAATTTAATGAATAATTGTTATTAAATAAATGCTTTTTTTTTTTTTTTTTGGTAGAATTGCACAATTATTTATCAGCAAATTATATTTAATGATTGACATACAAAAAAAAAAATGATTGGACCAAAATAAAAGTGCTACTCCAAGGACAAAAGATGGTTAGCAATTTAATACTTTTAAACAAAACTGTCAAAACATACAGACTCATTGTGTACTCATATGATTCCATCATAATCTTTATTGCAGTTCTTCTAATTCTAAATAATATTTAGTCTGGCAACAGATTCTTCTCAGGCCTCAGAAAGCATAATTTGTAGAATTCACTGCAGACAACTATGAATCATTTCAAGATCGGGAAAGAAACAGCTTCTTCTCTAACACTCATAATGCCAATGTTTGGACTAAACACCTTTTCCTTCTGGTCGAAAAAACGGAATTAAGAAATTCAGAGGAAAAACAATTTCTCAACAACATTTGCTGAACTTGCTTGTAGGAGCACATTCCTAAAGTAAAGAAATTATTATACTGCAGCACAAATACAATTTATACTTTTCCGATAAAGTGAATGTCTGTTCTACCTAGCAAAAATAAAAATGTGAAAATAAATATTCACCTTCAGCAGAAAATTCAGCAATTCACTGGGCTTCAGTATTTAAATAGTGTTGATACATTTATGACCATTTGTCACTGAAACACTAGAAATGAAGAAATAGCATTGTCTAAAAAAATAACCAGCATATGGTCTTGAGAGACAAATAAAATCATTGTCAACAAACTGATCGCAGAGGACAAGCTTCTGGATGAGCTGTGCTCTCGGCTCTTAGCTGAGGAAGAAAGACATGCATTTTGTCTTTGAAGACACTTGTAACACACAGTGGTGGGCTGCAGGGCAGAAACAGAAAGCAGTGAGAGGGGCCTGACGGCCTCACTAGTCCAAAAGCACCATCAAGACACTGTAGCACACAAAAGCTCAACGCTGGTCTACTATTCTGAGTCTCAAGAGCCTGAAATACTGCCAAATTCCAGTTGCCGGACACTTTGAATGTGTGTGGTGTCTCAGTGCTGCACACAGCAGACCCTGTACCAGCATGGCCAACGTGGCACAGTGCTGGGCCAGCTGACAGCCACCCACCACAGATGGAGCCAGGCTGGGAATGGAGGAACCTGGCGGCAGCTCTCAGCAGAGGCCTTGCTCTGCTAACGCTATTATGCTGTTGCTTTATGTTTCTTGCTGTGTTCTGATCCAATTAAAATCACTGTAAGTAATTAAAAAGGCAGGGTTAGCTGATTGCATTTAAGGAGACATTACACAGATCATATTCATAAATAAAATGGCTCATTAGGCCTGATGGAGGCACAAGAACATGGCAGGAGAGCAGTGCCTCCAGGCAGGCTGCAGGCCTGCCCCTCGGGCTGGAGGCTGCAGACAGCCCTGAGGACCTTCCTCCCAGAGGAAAGGTAAGGCCTCCCCAGCACCTGAAGGGCAGTGCAGGGCCCTACAAGAAATGACCCGAGCACAAGTATAAAAATGTCAGGTTTAATAGTTTCCATTAGTTTTGCGCTAAGGAACTAAGAATGAGAATTGTAACCTCTGCAAGGCAGTGGCTTTTTATATTTGGCATCATGTTTGCATGCCAAATGGCAAATCTAAATCTAATGCATTGTTTTGTAAGATATTTCAGTAACAGTTTGGAAGCAGCTATTGCTTCCTATTTCAAGAAAAAATATTTCAATTATGTCATATTATGTTACAAACTAATTTAGAGGAGAAAGACAAATAAGGCCTATGCAATTCCAAAACACAAACTTCTTCAAATTTCTCTTCTGCAACAGGTTGGGCTTCATCAGGAATTGAATGAAAACTGTATTTCAAAATGTTAAACCTTCCCAGAAAGCAACAATTCCAAGTTTTATCTAACTCCTCTGAAGGTTCATTTTCATCCACAAAGTTAATTATGTTGGGTCTGACTTTGGCGAACAGTGTTATGGATGGAGGCAAATTGCTGGAGTAAGGGAAAACAGACAGGTCTTCAAAGGCACTCTAGGTAAGACAGAGCACTCCATAGGAGCGTCGGGCTTCAATAATAAAATTTTGTATCTGATAGCAGGAAATAGGAAAATAATTTCATTGACTAGTTCAGAGAATGCTCAGTGCTCATTTTCCATCTTCTTGTATACAACCACAGTTAAGTAATGGCTTGTAAAAAAAAAGGCAGGAGGGGAGAACAATAGAGATCATCACTCAGTGTTCATACACCACTATGAATGACAGAAAAGAAGTTTTCTATCTCTAAAGCCTGTTGCAGGGGTAAAATAAGCTGAACACAATTACAATTTCAGAAATACAGTGAGATGGAAAGCAGTTAAATTGAGTGTAAAGGCCCCGCAGCAACCAAGAGAGGGACATCTGTCTGGGAACAGTGAGGGAACAATGAGAGAACCATGTTAATTAAGTTAGTAAAATGCACAAACTACCAGAAGAACATTTCTAAGAGGAGAAAAAAAAAGTTCAAACAAACAAACAAACAAAAAACCAGTCCTTGGTCTGATACAACAGAACATTTCAGAATACTTCTAGCTTCGTGTTTCTGAAGACCCATATTTTGAGAGTCTGAGGTTTGTGTATATGTTCTTCATTCTGCCTGTAGTTTCCAAGCAGAGACTTAGCCCCTCAGCCTCTCCCTGAAGATGAGGAAGCAAATCATGTTTACAACCATGAGAAGCAGTGAGAGGGAAAGAGGTGCACCCAACGATCTTTTCTTTCCCTGGAAAATGACAGAGAGCAAACATCAGTAGGAACAGTGCCAAAAGTTAAAAAAAAATAGCCCTCAAGAAAACATGGCATGGTTCTAACATTTCAAAGAAATATTTGCATGGATATTTTACTCTGTTGCAGTATTTCTGAACTCCTTGAGCACTCTTGCTTTGCATTTTCAATGTTTTCAGAAGTCCTGAGAGCTAAATGGCATCTTTAAAATAAAAGCTCAAATTTTCATTATCTTGATAGTAGCATCTATGAATTTCACAGACTCATAGAATGGGCTATCTATGAATTTCATCTAATCATACAATTTGGACATACATATGTATTGCCAGTAGTACGAGATTTGCAATGTTGCATTGCCAAAAGTTAACAATGCATTTGTGGAGTTGTACTACTTTTCCTTTTCCCAGAGCACATTTAGCAGCTGGGCGAGATTTTCAGAAGGAACTGTTTGAAAAAAGAAGCGGCACGGAGTGAGAAGTCTGTGTCTGATACAAAGGAAGCTACAAAGCCATCACTAGCAAGGGATAAGCTTGATAAGGAGAGGTTAAGAAGCTGTTTTTCCGCTACCCTTTTCTTACTGTCTTCTACTGAAAGTGATCATTCAGCTGACTCCAGCTGTAGTGAGGTTTTGAGGAGAGGACAATTCACCAGCAAGAACTGCATGCAGAGCCAAAAAGCTGCAGAACAACAATTTATCTTATGTAAGGAAAAACATACCTGGGACACTGCAAGGGCTTGTGAGTTACTGGATACTAGAGGCATAAAAAATCATAGGAGTCTCCCACTCCTTTTCATTCAATGTGGATAGGAAAAGATCCCAAAGTCTACCTATATACGGCAAGATTCCAGCAGATCTTAAAAAACTTCCAAACCTCACTTGTTAGATGGATTTTGCTTTGCAAATGTGTTTAGAAATTGATAACCACCTGACTCATCCACAACTTAAGAGTTATTTCGTGCTGCATTATTAGTCACCTGTTATCATCAATGTCCTTTGAACTAATTCTGAGACTACAGAGCACAACATAAATCTACCACAGCTTTTTGGTACCTCCTGCCAAGAACTTGCTCATACTCTGCAAAATTACGCAGACTGTTAACCTTACATAAATTTTAAGAGGCTGGGTCTTCCCAAAGTACAAGCAGAGGGCAGACCTTCTCGGTTTTTAATACCAATGACCAGAACAACAAATAAGGAAGAACCATTAAAACCTCCACCTCGATTCAAGCACAGCACCACTGTGCAGCTGCTGTACAAGGAAATGAACTGAAACAGTCCATGAAAAACAAAGGGTGTTCCAACACTTTAATAACTACAAAATGTTTCTTGGGTGGATCACCGTAAACCTTGAGTCTCATTGCTTAATCATTTCTGAGCACCTACAGCAAAGTGAAAGTATAGCTCATTTGGGATTCAGAAATAAATTCACCAGATGATCCTAACTATTTTCAGTATGCAACAGCACACGAACCGTGACAACCCAACATTTTATCTTCAGCACAAGGTTCCTAGAAGATTCAAAAGCAGTTATCATAAGATTTATACTGAGTCAAATATTAATGTAAATATTTCTAAGAACTCTTAGCTTCCAGTTTCCATTTAAATATTTTATAGACTTGCTTAATATGTTATTGCTTAATATGCTTAAAATGTTTTGACTAGTTCAGTCAGTGTTGAACAAAGAAAAAAAAAGAGTGCAAATAACTTAAGAAAACCGTTCTTCATCTGGAAACAGTTTTCCAACACACGCTGATAGGTTTTCTGCCCATCTGTTAAGCCAGCCCCATCAAATTGTTTTGAGGACAAAGAAGGGGGACAGAAGACTCACAGTATTCAGTATGACTCATCCAATATTTTTCACTAGCTTTGCTTACTAAATGTAACTGTTGATTCTATGTTCTTTTTTTTTTTTTTTAACTAAAAAAAGAGTTACATTTAATCCAACGCTAGATGAGAAACTTATAGTAGCACACAGAAAACTGGCAATGAAGTCAATAGTCCACAGTATTTTTATACCAGCAAAAAGCCTAGTTATGCAAAATTGCTTTGCTGGTGTAATTTATCACACTTTATCCAGGAACTAACAGACCCTGCATTGGCAAAAGTCCATTTGCACAAACAGAAACTAGACATGAGGTGAAAGAATTATCAGGAAGAGTTGGAGCAGCTCAACGTTTCCACTGTAGATCAGATCTAAGCTACTGAGATACCTCAGCACTGAAACTGCACAACGCTGTAGTGTGCACTGCTGGGCTTCACGAGAGGCATCTGGATTTCTACTGAACCCCTCCAGAACACGCTGCCAGGCAGGGAGCGAGCTAAGAAGTCAGAATTATCCTGTCACTCAACAGCACATGGGCTGCTGCTCAGCAGAAGTCTATTCTAAGCATATTGTTCAGTATTCTTCACACTGTTTGTGATCCAATTATTCTGGTGTGAATTAGTATTTCCTCCGTTTTTGGAGTAAAAAGAAAAAATGAAGAATAACAAGAAACAAACGACTGGACAATACCTGACATTTTGAAATGGTGGCACTGTGCAACTTTCTCATGTATGTCAGACTGTTTAACCTCAAGGTGCTTGGCTGCAGTTACCTGAACTATTTTTATCTTAATGGCAATAAACAGTATAGATATCCAAAAATGAACTCCGTCTGTTAAAAACAATGTCATAGCAAGTGAAAATAATTCAAACTGCTCAATTTAATGACTGTATAGGTCTCATAAAATGAAAGTACATTAAGTAAGCAGAAAAAAATCAATATGAACAAGAGGCACCTGCATATTGATTAAGGAACAAAACTGATGAGAACTGTCTGATGCTTAAACCCTAATCAGCCTCCTTCTACTGGCGCAGTAGAACTCAGACCCCAGATCAGTGACTACACAAACTGCCACTCCTTCCTTCTCCTATCCTGTTAGTTTCTAAAACGTCATTAAGGCATGTATTAGATGTACTACACTTCTATTGTTTTATTAAATTAAGACATAATTTGAAATTCAAAAGGTAAAAATAGATGTTCAGTGGATAGATGAAGAGTGGAATTGTAAGTCAGCTTCTGACAGACGGGATATTTTGTTCTGCAAAAAAAAAGCTAATGAAGTATTATGTAAGAGTTTCAAAAATACCTGACAGGGAAAAATTACAATAAAAGTTATAGGTGTTCAGAAAAAAAGCTTGATACCAAAATTGCTTCAACATACTGTGTACACAAAAGACCTCCACCTCCAAGAGGAAAATGCTTAGAAGGCTTAAGAAATGCAAATCTTCGGATGGAATGAACTCTGTAAAACACAGCAACGAAGGTGAAACCATACTTCTAAACAGGGAAGTTCTGCCATCACACCACCATCCTGGCTTCTCAGAGTTTCTTTTTTGTTTCATATTGTCTTTTACTTTTTTTTTTTTTTTCCTTAAAATATGTTGAAAAATCTACAGAACTCAATAGTATTAATACATTTAGGCTTTATCAGACTGGTAATCTAATTTTAAAAATCTAATTAGTTTATGACCTTTTATTAAACCCTTTCCAGGTGTAGTGGCAGGAAATAGGTGACAAAGGGTGACAAAATGATCCTGCAAGCTTTGTTAACAAAATGGTTGTATTCTGCACTTGTCTCAGGGTCTATGCAAAATTCATGACTTAATTTTCTCATCCACAGTAAGAAAAAAGTATTTAAGCTGTAACATACATCACGGCAGTCTCAATTCATAGCAAGCAGATTACCCTGTATATACATGTAAGGTCAAAAGAACGTTATCACAATAACAATAAAACAAAAATTAATTTGCAAAAATTATTTTCCAGGGTACTCATTAGAATTATGATTGTACTTTATTTGATATGCCCCATATCCTCAGAACAAAATCCTTCCGCCAATGATTAATGTCATACTGACACAGGCTACAAGTCATTCCATTCACCCTTTCTAAGTACTGCTGTAAGGTTAGCTTTCTCCCAGTCCTCTGGAATTTACCAGGAATTTAGAGATTTCTGAAGGAGAAGGAGAACAGTAATAATTCAGACGCTTGTATATAATGTGGCCATACTGTAGATTTTGAGAAAGGGAAGATAGTGCTATCTGGTACCAGGCACAAGTCTCTTGTGATTCAGTTCTATGTCAGTATATGCTGTCAGTCTAAATCCTGGCGTGTAGCTCCTCTCTCCTCCGTATCTCCCAGCACAAAGGCCACAATGGAGGAATAAAATACAAAATTTTATACAGATCTGGTGCACAATGGCATTAAGTTTCCACCATCTTGCTTAGCAAATACTACATCCTTTCTTCTTTCCATTTACTCAATTAATGCATACATATAGCACATATATATGGTTAATGCATATATACATTGGTTCTGGTAAAAACAAGTAAAAATTTCCAAGTGTAAATGCTGAAAAGAACTGAGCAAATTAACAGACTTCAGAATACAAAGTGGCAGATTACTTGCTATTGAAACAAACACCTTCCCTAAGGGTAAACTGCTTGGAAAAAGTCGAGGAGCTATCATATGGCAATTAGACAAACCCAGATTACTCAGGTAATACTTCTATGTGCCTTTTTCAAGTGCACAGTCACTGCACTTCACGGAAGTATTCTGTGTGGATCCTAGATACACTGACTGCAATTCATGCAACTAATTCAACAGTATTCTTGTGTGTGGGGAGAAGAAGGGTTTTATTAGCCAGCAAAGGAGAGGGACTGTGCTATATGGACTTAAAATCCAGTGAAGAGAAGGAACTGAGCCTTGGAGAGTCTCTGGTGTTTGGAGCAGTGCTGCTGGGCTCGCTCCATTGCCGCACCTTGCAGCAGGTAAGCAGAGTACTCAGCACACTGCCCAGCCCTGCACCCAGCACTGTACCCCTGCTTGCCTCTGCAGGCTTACAGATGATTAAACGATCTACATGTTCAGCTCTCATTAGGTTTGGGCTTCTTGTGTAGGTCTAACTGCTCCTAAGGAAATGGTGAGTGCATATGTATTGATTCAAAATATTGACTCTGAGCATGTTTGCATGCTGGTTGAAAAGGAAAAACAAAATCCAGCACTGTCCTCTTCTCCTCTGATTTTTGTTTTTGTGTTTTGTCTTTTTTTTTTTTAACAGCTTTATTTCAAATCCAGGTTTCTCCAAACAAATAAAAGCTTCCATTAATCAATATGGGCTACGTTTGGTAAATACAAACATTACTAAGTTTTCCATGAAGGAATCTTGTTAATTTCTATACGTTTGCATTATTCAACCAGGAAGGATCGAATCCCTTTCCCACTCCAGTTCCACTCGTCACAGGACACTGCTCAGGCATTTTGTTATGGCAATGTGAGAGGAGGGGAAAGACTGCTCTGGAGAACTGATCAGGAGAAACACTCTGGTCATGAAGGTGAGTGGGAAGGTAAGAGCACATCATAAACACCAGCAGACAGCAGAAAGGATGAAGAGAATTTCAGGGAAATAGTAACAACCGCCACCAATAAAATGACTACAAAACTTCAAAATTAAAGTACACGCCCAATACAGGAGAGTATTAATGAACTTCCAATGACAATATTTCAGACTAATGTACCCAAGGAAAACAAAATGAAATCTCTCTGAAATAAGATAGGCTACACAGATGGAAGTCTAGTACTGTGGGTTTTACCTCTGGGAGTTGCAGCCTGCACAAGATTCTATTCTTTCATTACAAATCTGTTGTGTGGGGGGCGGAGGAGGAGTAACTGTGTTACAGGGATAAAAAGAATAGCACAATTGTAAGAACATCTAGTTTTCTCTATGTATTTCTATCCATCACAATCCATCTTCTACTTCACATTTGTTTTTCACCATTACTTTACCCTAATACTGTGTCACTAAAAAATATTTTAATGCTGGGAGAAAGCACTCTGTGAAGAAAGGCTCCTCAACAGGACATGGCTAATTCCTTAGCAGCAAGTAAGTCATTAAACTGTCCTCCTTTTAAGAAGACACAGAAAAACAAAGAAAGCTGATCAAGCTCCATCAGGAGAGGGGAGGACTGGCACAAATAGCAGCTGAGCTCTAGCTCAGACTGGATTTATGTTGGCAGAACTGCGAAATAGAGCCTGCAACATATTGTGCCTTTATCAATCCTGCTTCCTCAATAAAAGACATACAAGGATACTAATGTTTACGTTTTACTTCTCATAGACTATTTTACTTAGGAAGGTTTGTATACAATTAAATTCAAAAAGGTCCAATATGCATCAATTTAGACATACTGCTCCGTAGAATAATGCCACTGAACACACACCAGTACAGTCTCATTTATGAATATCTCAGAATGCTTCATAAACACCAACTGAACAGATGTCATGAATCTGAAAAACAATGCTGCCTGAGAATTCTGTGCTGACTTTGTTACAATAATACATTTTATTACAAAGTAGAAAAAGCCAGCGAATAGGGGAGGAAACATCTAACCATGCATTTTAGTGCATTTTGTATGTAGTTAAATTTAGTGATATATACTCCACAGTCAATTAGTCAACAGTCAAGTTTCTCCCTTACAAAATAAGTAAATAAATAAATAAATAAAGCTCAAAATAAGTAAATAAATAAATAAATAAATAGACCCATCAGTTTCTTAAAAGGGAAATTACAGTGTATATGTATATATGGGGAGAAGTATACCAAAGCCTAAAATTCAGATAAACACTCATGTATATCTAAAGACAGGTGTAGACAAAATCCTTCTGAGCTCTGACCAGAGCATTGCTCAGATGTTAAAATAAACACGATCGTATAGATTATGGTGCGCATTTTGCACTCCAATCAAATTAACTAATATATTACATTGCTTAATTTCACTGAACCTCTCATTTCTGGGCATAGAACACAATAAGAATGAAAGAAAAAAATAAAAAGTACAGGGAAATGCAGGGGACATCTCAAAGAACATAAATGTAGTGTTTCTCTTTGTGTTCCCATCCCTAGTACAGAACTAGGTCACCTGTTATGCATCAGAATACAGTGATGTAAAACAACTTTTTCTTTTTTGACTACTGTTTTGGGGGGTGGGGGGGGTGAGGATGGGTGATCTTTTTGAGTAGATTACATAATATATGGTGCAACTACCTCAACCTGCTTTAAATATGTAACACCTCTGAATTTGTGAATCTTTTGAGCCAAAAATCTTCACAGCTCAGATTTTCAAACCTGAAACGAAGGCTAGAAACAGAAGCTTAAGCCCTGAAACAGCAGGAGTTCAATGACTAGTTATTTTCTGAACAATAATTCAAAGAACAGTTTCCCTAGAAATGGGATCATTGCACTCATGCCTTTTCAAGTGGGCTCATTTATCCAGGGAAACTGAGCAGCATAGCTTTTTTTCCTTCTGTAAGTATGCCAGTTAATTCTTCCATCTACCTTTTTTCTGCATCAACCTCCTAACCCTGATTTTTCTGCTGCTATACCACAGCAGACTATTATATTATAAATAAAACTTCACATCGAACAGAAAGAAACAAAAAAAAAAGTCATTCACTGTGATTCAAGGTGGGTGAAAAGGGCTGCAGTGTAACAACATTCCGAGATAGAATTGCCTTTTCTTCATGTTCTGCCTGCATTTACACAAGCTGCCAATTCATTTAATCTATCCACAAATGAAGGGAAAAAGAATTTGTCCAAGTAGAAATATGGTTATAATAAACACGAAGTAGAAACTGTAAAGACACCTTTCCCTATTGAATTTCCTTTGAAACTAACAGTAAACTTTTCCAGACTTAAAAATGCCCTAATTGGTTCAAAATCTAGCTTGATATGCTCAGCCTGCAAACCAAATATCTCTACACATAACTCAGTGCATAAGTGTAGTAACTGGAATGAAAGCATCATATAACAGTAAAATAGAAGCTTCAAATACATGTAACGAAAACCTTACTGTTATATATCTGATTTATTCAAAGATTTTACCCACATCAGTAAGATAAATAGATGTAAAACTTAATATTTTACTAGAAAGCCAATATATTTTTTGCTTTACATTTCATCAGAGAGAGAGATTTGCTTTGGTAACACAGTATTGGTTAGATTCACAATGCCAGAATTCTAACTTTGTCTCTTTCATTACCATGCTCAACTACAAAGGCACGTCTGTTTAAGGCAGACAGCAATTAATTAATTCTAATAATTATGGGTACTTGTGCAACAACTCACAAAGATCACATCAAGATTACAAATAGAAAGGAGGGTGTGACTTCAACACTATCTCTTCACTGATGTTTACTTTAATGTAAGTTGAAGCAATGAAAGCCTAAAAAATCTAATACATATGTGTATATGTTTCAGATAATGGGAAATCAATGAAAAACTACGCAGGATAGTTTATACTCAGAGGTTTCCTTCTTCAAATAGAAATAAGATACCTCTCTGTAAGTAACGGTGAAGGACAATGCTCATCATCTATAGACTACAATTCCAATCAGCAGATATTTCATCCATAATGAAAGAGAAATTTTCTGTGAGTTTCACGCAATAGTAAATTTTTCAAACCATTGTGATTGTAAAACATCCTTTGAATCAGGAAATTTCTTTCTGGCTGCCATTTTCTACACAAAGATGATGGAGCATCTTGGAGGCCTCTGTATTTTTTAATGTTATGAGGAATTACTTAAGAATACTGACAGAACATTTCATTAAAAATCTTATAAAGAATTTGGAGTATTTCAACCTGCCCAGATTCTGTTTTTCACAGTCTTTCACATTTTTTCCTTATGTCTTTAAAGTTATCAATATTTATGGAGTCTATCACGCTCATCTTTTAAACAGTTAAGGAAAGGGAAGCAGCACATTCAGAAGCTATCGCTACAATGCCTTCTCCTTGATATTAAAAAAACATATTGATGCATGAAGCTTGAAAGCGAAATCATTTTTCCGAGTACTCTTCATTCATCATGCAAGGCTGCAGATTGTAAAATAGCTCAAAAAATAATAGAGGCTGTTATCTGGTCCAAACCCTCAGCTCAAGAAAGGTCACCTATAGCTGATAGCATGTTGTCCAGGAAGCTTTCAAAGATATCAATAAATTAAAGGATGACACAAAACTAGGGGAGGGGTTGACTCAGCAAAGGGCTATGCTGCCATCCAGAAGGAGTCCTCCAGCTGATGTGGTTGCCAAGCCACTCTCCATCATATTTGAAAAGTCATGGCTGTCAGGCAAAGTCCCCAGTAACTGGAAAAAGGGAAACATCACTCCCATTTTTAAGAAGACCCAGGGAACTACAGGCTAGTGAGCCTCACCACTATGATCATGGCACAGATGCTCCTAGAAGCTATGTTAAGGAACATGCAAGGTGAGAAGGTGATCCGTGACAGCCAGCATAGCTTCACCAAGGGCAGATCATACCTTACCAATCTTGTGGCCTCCTACTATGGAGTGACAGCATCAGTGGACAAAGGAAGGGCAACTGATGTCATCTATCTGGACTTGTGCAAGGCCTCTGACAGTCTCACACCACATCCTTCTCCCTAAATTGGAGAGAGATGGATTTGAAGGCTGGACTACTCAACGGATAAAGAAACATTTGAATGGTTGCAGCCGGAGGGTTGTGGTCAATGACTCTATGTCCAGGTGGAGGCCAGTCACAAGTGGTGCTCCCCAGGGGTCCATCTTGGGACTAGTGCTCTTCAACATATTTATCAATGACACAGACAATGGGATCGAGTGTACACTCAGCAAATCTGCAAATCTGCACACTTGCTGAGTGATATGGTTGACACAACAGAAGAGAGGGATGCCATCCTGAGAGACCTGGACAAGCTTAAAAAGTGGGCCTATGAGAATCTAATGAGATTCAACAAGAGTAGGAACTAGATGATCTTTCTGGCCCCTTCCTACTCAAGCCATTCCATGATTCTATAATCTCAACAGATTGGAGAGATGGGCTCACTGGAATCTCAACACAAAGTGCAAAATCCTGCATCCGGGGAGGAACAACCCAGGTTGCTGGGAGCCACCAAGCTGGAAAAAACTGAAAAGGAGCTGGTCCTTGGACATCTTCAAAAACTGTCTGGACATGGTCCTGGGCACCCTGCTCTGGGTGTCCCTGCTTGAGCAGAGGTTGGGCCAGATGGCCTCCAGAGGTCCCTGCCAACGTTAGCCATTAAGTGATTCTGTGACCTCCAAGGAAGGAGATTCCACAGTCTCTCTGGGCACCTAATCCAGTGCTCAGTCAGTGAAGAAGTGTTTCTTGATACTCAGTTGGAACCTCGTAGGTTTCAATTCTGTGCCCATTACCTCTTGTTCTGCCACCGGGCACCACTGCAAAGAGCCTAGCTCAATCTTTTTTCTATATTCTACTTATTAGAATTTACAGACACTGATGACATCTCCTCACAGG
Organism: Alectoris magna; assembly: GCA_030625065.1. Lineage (NCBI taxonomy): Eukaryota > Metazoa > Chordata > Aves > Galliformes > Phasianidae > Alectoris > Alectoris magna. Next base: position 183,743,066 of record CM060560.1, on the reverse strand, counting down.
ACTCCACTTCTCCAGGCTACATAGACTCAAGTCCCTCAGCCTCTCCTAATACAAGAGAGAAAGAGAAGCCACTTTTGTGGCCTTTACTGGACTTGCTCCAATAGCTCCATATTTCTCCCTTGTACTGCAAAGCCCAGAACTGGACACAGCACTCAAAGCGTGGTCTAGGGATGCAAGGGTACTCTAGGGTTGAGTAGAGGAGAAGGATTACCTCCCTTGATCTGTTGACAACATTTTGCTTAATACATCTCAGGATATCATTAGTCTTATTTGTACCAAGGGCACAGTACTGGCTTGTGTTCAACTTGGAGTCCAATAGGGCCCATGAGGACCTTTCCCACAAAACTGCTTTCCATATGGGTGGCCTCCAGCATGTACTGGTGCCTGAGGTTGTATTTCTATATTGTAAATAGACCTCTCTGTGCCTTTCCCCCTTTTTAACTCCTATAAGGATAATGATCTTCTTCTGATACCTTTAAAAAAAAAAAATACCAGAAGAAAAACTTTGTTAATTGTAAGTGGTAGGGAGGAGGGAAAAAAAACCAACAACCATGTAATTTGTTGTAAAAATGAATAAAAGTAGGGTCAAGATGTCCTCTCAAATCACGGCAGGCCCATCTTTGGTGAAAAGCATGCTGTGAGAAGTTCATTTAGGAAAGTCTCCCAGCTGTAAGAGCATTCAGCCAAATTTGGAGACTGCATTACTGTGAATTTTAACCAGTTTTAGCAGAGAATTGTTTTTTGGTTCTCTTTGATTTATTACATTAAGGTGAGTGAGGTAGATCCTATGCAATCTCATGCACACTTGCCAGAATCAAGAGCTTTGGCTCTTCCTGTTCCCCTCGCACCTGCAAGAGTAGCCAGTTTTCCCAGGTCATTTCATGCACCGATGGCTTGCAGAGCCCTTCCTCCAGTTCACACTGGGGCTTTGTTCAACTCAAAAGTGCTCTCCTATCTTCCCACATGCCACCTCTTTATGGAGATTGCAATTGGTCAAAGCCCTGACAAAAGCATTTCACATTAGAGTTCAACTATGCAGTAAGTGGTCAGTTCCTTTGTACTCGAGCCTTTATCTGTTGATGTGCGATTTAGACCACAAGCTATTCTCTGATAAAGATACTAAAATTTCTAAAAGTTGATGAAGAAAATGACACAGAATAACTACATTATCATAGTACACACTGGATAGCTGAACAAGACAGACTCACAGTGAGCACTACTCGTCAGTGGCAGTGACAACAGCAGAGTTTTAACTGACCCCAGCAAACACTGATTTCTTCAAGAGCAACTCAGCTGCCACTGAACCAGCACCGTAAGTCCTCAGTGGATTCCTTGAGGATCCGGGCTAGCACTGAGAACACCTGCTTTGATATCTGACGAGTATTTGCTAGGTAATAGCAATCAATGGAGATTGTAATAATATATTAATCTCTGACAATATATTTGTCAAAAGAGAAACCAACATCTCGCGTGATTTTGCAGGTGCCAAAACTACATTAAAATAATAAATAAAAGCCCAAGCTATAAAATTCAGCTAAATTCATTTTTATTTCTAACCACTAATATTCTGCTGTGTCAATAACCAACAATGAGACCCCAGAGTAGAGCACTGCTGCCAATTTTACGAGCAAGCATTATAAATAGGTTTTGCCAAAATTAAAACTGCATTTCTTTCCATTTATTTATGCATTCACAGATGCACTATCCAAGACTTTGCACAAGAACAGAATATTAAATTATATCAGCTGGATGTGTTTCTAAAAAGAATGTAAAAAATTAAGAAGATTAGTGATTTGGTGAATTCATTTCTCCAGCATCCAGGACTAACAGAACTCAGCAATCTTAAAATATACTTTGAAAATATAGATGCTTTCAGGCAAACACAGAAAGAGAAAATAAACTTTGCATTAGAATCGCATATTGAAACAAAGATTTAAAATTACACATTAGCAATTTTATGTGGACTTTCTGCGTTCCACAATTCTCTTGCAGCTGCTTGTCTATGGAATTTTTGGGATCAATCCCATTTCCATTCTCATTTCTTTGTGTTGTGGATGTGCAATTCTACTCAGGGCACTATGGGCTGTTCAAAGCAGTTTTGTTCCCAGCTGATCACAGGATGATATCCAGCAGGTTGCCATACATGGTAATCACACTCAAAAGAATTATAATCTGATACAAAAATGAAGAAAAATTGGTATTATTAAAGAATTAATAAAACGAAAACTGCACACACAAAAATCAACCAAACTTAAAAAAATAAATTAATTAAAGCAATATTTTCACATCAAGCTCTCAGTATTTTCTATTAAAAAGACCACGAAATTCAAGATCCACTATTCTCAGTCCACTTACGGCAAAAGATCATTAACAACAGGAATGCCTGTATCTGGCTACGCAAAGAACTCTGAAGAGCAGCTCCATCACTGTTGCAGCAATTCTCACAACTACCCGTCTTTGAATCAAAATTCTCTATTCTCATCAAAAATTGATCCCACCAACTCCATACTTGGCTCATCCTAAGCAGATCTATCTTCTGCTCCTCCTGCCCCATCACACACACACACATTCACAGTACGGGGCGGGGTTGGTCTCTTCTCACTGGTGACAGGATAAGGGAAAATGGCCTTAAGTTGCCCCAGGGTAAGTTTAGGCTGGATATCAGGAATAACTTCTTTACAGAAAGGGTTATTAACCACATGGTGGTTGAGTCACCATACCTGGATGTGTTTAAAATCCGTTTGGATGTGGTGCTCAGGGACATGATTTAGCGGAGGGCTGTTAGTTAGGGTAGTATGGTTAGGTTGTGGTTGGACTCGATGGTCTTTAAGGTCTTTTCCAACCTGAGTGATTCTATGACTCTTTGATTCCATACAGTTTATACTGGGAAGGATAAGAGAAGAACTGCAAATTGCAAGGTGCCTAAGCTACCAAAAAAAATGTTTTCCAGTACAGCATAACTCAAAGTACTGTACATAGAAGCAGTATATCCAAGTTTGTTCTATTCACAATATTGATTTGTTGAGCAGTTAGGTCCTATATGATTACAGTTTTTATTTAATAAGTATCTTTACACTTAATATAATTTTTTAACTGATGTTAGAAGCAACAGTTCCCAGATGCCAAAATCCAGGTGAAATAGTCTCCAAACGTGGTTCTGTATTTTTTTGTCCCGTGCTTAATAACCTTTGCAAGGCCTCTTTCCTTAGAAATGCACAGCTTTTTTGTTTAAAGATAGATGAAGAAGTAGACAGTTGTACTGTGCTTCATCAATATATTTTTAAAATCTCATTAATTATTTGCCTGTTTGGGGCCTTTATTTTGCTCTCTCCCACACCTCCAATGCAGTTGAGGGCCTAAAGCAATTTAGACAGAAGTAAGGCTAGAGCAAGAAATAATTTATATTCTGACTTTGCCAATATTTTATTTCGTTTGGTATAAAGAAGAAACAAATGTCCTAAGAGAAAGACTTGGTTACATGAGCTATTTTCCCATTCAAACTTAAATTCACTCGTTATTGCTACAAAGCACTGCCTTGGCTTAACTTTCTTCAACCACTCTAGTTAGACATTAAAAGAAATCTGTGCTTAAAGACCTGCAAGGAGAATAGTGTGTATAATTCATACAGTCCCCACATTTTTCAGAAAGAAACTGGTCTTGTGTGATGCAGACTCAACAGATTCATGAGCAGCAGACAGGCTTTCCAGATGTGCCCATCTTCCTGCACACAGCCAAACTGCTTTTCTACAAAACAGAACGGCATGAAGACAAACCATGTAACAGACACAGGATGCTGTGTCAGTCCCTAGAGTGTGTTCAGAGAAGGGCAGCAGAGCTGTGAATGGTCTGGAGCGCAGGTCTGATGGGGAGTGGCTGAGGGAACTGGGATGGTTCAGTCTGGAGAAGAGAAGGCTCAGGGAAGACCTTATTTCTCTCTACAGCTGCCTGAAAGGAGGTTGTGGTGAGGTGGAGGTCAGCCTCTGCTCCCAGGTAGCAGTGATAGGGTGAGCCTCAAGTTGTGAAAGGATAAGAGGGAACAGCCAGGGGAGGTTCAGGCTGGATAGTAAGAAAAACAACAACTCCAAAAGAGTGGTGAGACAGTGGCACAGGCTGCCCAGGGGGGTGGTGGAGTCACTGTCCCTGGAGATGTTCAAGAAACATGGAGATGTGGCACTGAGGGATGCGGTTTAGTGAGAAAATATTGGTAGTAGGTGGGCAGTTGGACTAAATGATCTTGCAGGTCTTTTCCAAACTTAATGACTCTATGATCTCTAATTGTTAAGCAAGTTTACTCTAGATCAAGACTATCAAATACAAACTCAGATTTCTCCGACTAACATCAATGTTTGTTATCCCAAAGTACACCATTAATAACTGTGTATCCTATGGACTTAAGATTACTGAGAGAGACTTCTATAATTTCATAAACTTTATTAAGTGCTTGGTATCATCACAGGCTAAAATAACCAACAAAGTGTACATTTAACTGACAATCCAAAGAGCCATACAGTCCCTACATACAGGTGCACTCAAATACCAATGCAAAATTCTTGTTGAAGCATTGTACTCTACACCAAGGGTATGCCGTTCACTGCTGCAACAATGCTGGCTTAAAGGTTTTGGAGTGGTGGTGCTGAAGCGCAAATTATTAAGAGCCTAATAAACAGGGTGACAGCTAGGATTTCTTTATAGCAGTGAGTACAATGAGTTTCTGAAGAATATATGAAAAAACTGAAGAAAAAAAAAAAAACAAACCCACAACAGATTACATTTGAGTGAACAGGAGAGGTTGGTTGAGTTTTTTGTTTCTCCTTCTAGAGTAAGATTGCAGAAAAGTTATTGCAGCACAAAACAACTTTAAAGAAAAACATTTCCAAACAAACCACAGCAGACTTAGAATAGTAGCCACTTTCAAAGGGCAGACTCTCCTTTGCTTACATTATTCCCTCAAATTAAATCTAATTTGCTTGATTAATAAGAGAAATTATGCTGTCCTCCACATTCAGCTGTCTCACAGGGCAATCATTTCTCACTGGGCACCACAGGGCACCACATCTACTGTAGAATAAGCAAGGAGTGAGAGGGAGTGCTGCTTGGATCAGAGCTGTAATGCCTTTTTTACTACAACAGTGTGGTAGCTAGCAGAGTCACTGAGTGATAACTCACATGGTTTTCCTGTTAGTAGGCTGTAGCAATTGCTGTATTCTGTCTTTCTTCTACATTTCCTCCAGGAGTTCCTAGCTGTAAGTATCCATTTGCAGAGATGCTAGCTGACCCAATAATAGCAGCGCTTCTCACTTTGAAAGGTTACAGAAAAAATGCAAAAAATATTTTGCTTATTTCCTCCAACTACACACTATAACTCCCATCCCCGTAACCTCATTCTAGCTATACATTTTAATTTATTAAGTAGATCCACCAGTGAAAGCCACTGAATAATTTGCCAATTTCTCTGTACATGTTTGTTCACCACCCATCGGTGTAACAAAAATTTAGCCACCAATAGATTTCTCACCATTTTATTCGTAAAATAAAACTTAGGCTTCAGGTCTAACAACCACAAAGCCACTTTCACGCATCAGCCAAATATGAAGCAGTCCAGGCTTATCACTGACACTGTTCCTCTCTCAGCCTTCCCGCCAAAAAAGCAGCAAATTAAAGCATTTTTCAAACAAGCTCTGGTTTGCTTCAGCACTACAATAAGTGATTCCAGATACAACAATTATGCACTGAAGTTAAAAATACTTAAGCAGATGGAAAAAAAATCTGAAACTATGGCTTTTATGCACAAATTGATACTTAAAAGCTTCATAGACAAAATCAGTTCTTCATATACATGCAATTTAAACGGTTCAGGTATTTATTTTAGACTTTAGAGCTACAATACGGATGTTTAAAATAAAAGAAGATACCGAAGGTATTATATTTCTATTTTATCTACTCTCCTAAGAAAGTGACAGATTTTTCAGCAACTAATAACAAAGAAATTCAACTGTATTACTGATACAGATGATGCAAACTACTGCACCCAAACAATGGAGGAAGAAAGAAAATAACCTAAAGATGATACCAACACTAAGCTAAATTTAGACCAACATGCACATCAGTCAAATGAATACTCTTTTTGCAGAGAAATTGGTGAATCCAACACCCTGCATTAGTTTAGCTCAACTTCTTTACAATTACACATTTATCATTATAACTTAATACTTTTTAACTTCTCTCATACGTCTTTTTATGGCACTACATAATCTGATTTTCTATCAGTTTCTCTGAACAACCTTGATTAATAAGAGATAAAAATAATAACTCAAAAACTAGGGAGGCAAAGACGACAGAGTATTTTATCATTAAAAAACATCAGACAAGAAAACATAGCACTGCATATTATTTTTTCAGACTTTGAGAACTTCATGAAGGGAATATCACTGCTATCAAATTGCCTTGAATGATTTCTCCTATTTGAATTGAACACGGGGACTTGATAGATCATTTCAATCGCGTATAGGAAGCATTCACATTGGTGAGGGATGGGAAGAAGCCTAACTACTGTCCATAGATGCTGTTTGGTTGTCTGAAGAAGGCAAAGCATACTCCTGTCACTGTAGCTACATGGAAACACTCAGAGGTACTGTGTGTGGTCACTAAGCTTTGATTATAAAGGCAGTAACCCTGCTGGATCGTTTTTATCTGCTTGATTTTGTTTGTTTTGTTTGTTTGATTGATTGATTGTTTGTAGTGCTTCCAAACTAAACCAGCCCAGGGAATACTGGAGCCAAACAGCAGTGCTGACAGTAACTCACAAACTCAGCACTGGTGGTAACAGTGAACTCACGCTGAGAGCACCCTCACACTGTGAGTGATCTCAGCAAAATTGCTGGGACCCCAGCATGGGTTCACCAAGGGGAGGTCGTGCTCGACCAACCCAGTGGCCTTCTATGAAGTTGTCACAGGCTGGGTGGATGGGGGGGAGAGCGGTAGACATAGTCTACCTTGATTTCAGTAAGGCTTTTGATACTGTCCCCCACGACCTCCTTATAACAAAGCTGAGGAAGTACGGGATAGGTGAGTGGACAGTGAGGTGGGTTGAAAACTGGCTGACTGGCAGAGTGCAGAGGGTCGTCGTTGGCGGTGCAGTGTCTGGATGGCGGCCTGTAACTAGTGGCGTCCCCCAGGGGTCTGTGCTGGGTCCGGTCTTGTTCAACATCTTCATCAACGACCTTGATGAGGGGATAGTGGCCACCCTCAGCAAGTTTGCTGATGATACGAAGTTGGGTGGACTGGCTGACACACCTGAAGGCTGTGCTGCCATTCAGCAAGACCTGGACAGGTTGAAGAGCTGGGCAGTAAGAAACAGGATGATGTTTAACAAAAGCAAGTGTAGAGTCTTGCACCTAGGGAGGAATAATTGCATGCACCAGTACAGGCTGGGGGATGACCTGCTGAAGAGGAGCTCTGCAGAGAGCGAGGGACCTGGGCGTCCTGGTGGATGACAGGCTGGCCATGAGCCAGCAGTGTGCCCTCGTGGCCAAAAGGGCCAATGGCATACTGGGGTGTATAAAAAAGAGCGCTGCCACCAGGTCAAGGGAGGTGATCCTCCCCCTCTACTCTGCCCTGGTAAGGCCTCATCTGGAGTACTGTGTCCAGTTCTGGGCTCCCCAGTATAAAAAAGACAGGGATCTCTTGGAAAGAGTCCAGCAGAGGGCCACAAAGATGGTGAAGGGCCTGGAGCATCTCCCCTATGAGGAACGACTAAGTGAACTGGGTCTGTTTAGCCTTGAGAAAAGGTGTGGGGGCCATAGTGGTGAGGCCGGACTCTTTTCAGTAGTGCGTGGGGACAGGACAAGGGGAAATGGGATGAAGCTAGGGCATAGGAAGTTCCGCACCAATGTGCGCAAGAACTTCTTTACGGTGAGGGTGATGGAGCACTGGAACAGGCTGCCCAGGAGGGTTGTGGAGTCTCCTTCTCTGGAGATATTCAAGACCCGCCTGGACGCCTACCTGTGCGACCTGCTGTAGGGAACCTGCTTTGGCAGGGGGGTTGGACTCGATGATCTCTGGAGGTCCCTTCCAACCCCAACAATTCTGTGATTCTGTGATTCTGTGACCCATCTTGTGCTGTGATACACACTCCTGTTGTGTTCACTCTTTAGAAGCAGGGCAATTAAGATCGTAAGACCTTCATCTCTTAATTTCAGCTAAAACAGGTGCTAATAGGTACTGCATGACAACACACATTAACTTAGAAAAAATGAGATTGTTCTCCTATTTTTAAAAATGACTGGAAACAAAGTCTTACTGAGGTCTCTGTGAAATGAACAACTCTAGAGAAAACCTTGATTTCTTGTTTTGTTCTCAATTAGCAATTCCTCTCAAAGGCCATTACAGCAGGAAGATACCTAACAAGGTTCCTGCATCAGTGATTACAACAGGGCAGCAGGTGCTGCTGCCTATCCTGCACACTTGACCAGACACACAGCTACCACAGCAGGCAGGGTATCCGATGGACAGCACTACAGCTGAAACCTGCATGAGTAGTCCAGCTGCCTCTGATCCCAGCTCCCCATAATACATCAGTCAGAAGCCTGCCCTGACGCTCACAGGGATGCTGTTCTGTCACACTGCAAGCACAATACTACTGAGAGCTGGGACCTGAGGATGCCATGCAGAGCAGGAGCTCGAGTGTCACTGCAAACTTCTTCCAGCACACCAAAGAGTTTAATGACAGCAAGGTAAGCAACCACCTGGACTTCTAACCAGGAAGGAATGTGTCCAAAGCCGCAGTGCCAGCAGCCTCGCTTGAGGACCTCCAACCATCACAGTGAACTATTTTCCAACCCAGACAGAGAAGCAACCTTCTTCCAGGCACACTTTTGCATACTTAAAATAAACAGTGCGAGCCACCTGCTGTGCTCATGTTTAAAAGCAATAAAAAACAGACGATATCAGAACCAAAATGCTTTTCCAGTAATAACAAAAACACTCATAAGAGTCAGTACTTGATTGCTAACTTAGAACTATGTGTAAGTACAGAAATACCTCACTCTCAGAGTATTTTAATGAAGGGAAAATTTTAATGAAGGAAAAGCCAAACTCACTCCAATGTTAGAATCTTTAAAGAAAAATGAAAAAAATCTTTATGGTGATAATTTAAAATGTTGCCAGCAGATGCTACAAGACACAGCACCATTTGTTGTGAATGCTTGCACTAGAGAATAAGCCACTTCTACGGGGTAAAGCAGGAGTCACACTGATGTTATTCAAATTACTATTAAAGTCATGCTTCTATCCTGAGGATAATTCATTTTTTTCCACTAGTATGCATAAATATTTGTACAATAAGGCACCAAGACCATGATTAAGCTATAACACTAAACCAAACCTACTGCTGTGATACAAAAAAAATATTCTCCATCTATGAGTGATAGCCACATCAGTGCTTCTGTGATTTTTGCCATCATCTCCTTTTGCAGAACTATAATAAGACACAGTTTCAGCATTAATTGCTGAAAAGTGCTCTGTAATTTGTGCACTTGCCTGTGAGCATGGGAACTTCCAGTGCTGAAAAAGCCAACAGGACAACTAAAGGGGTTTATGCAGCACAAATAATCTACACTCGATATTTTCACAAAATCAAATGAATCCTCTAAAACCTAATTACTGTGTAACACGCAGTGTAACTTTTCTGTATTCAAGCTGCTATGCTACTATTAATTTTATGTCTTCAAAATGAATATATATTCATTATTGGCATATATAACACAACGTAAAAACACAGATTTATTATTCTGCATATATACAGTTACCTGTCTTTATGTCACTTCCAAAAGCATATGGTTTTTGCAAGCACAAGCAGAAGCACAATGAAGCCATATAGAATTAAGCTAGAAAATCCAATTTATTTATTTATTTTTTTAACCCCTTGAGGTAATTCTAAAATGGAGAAACTGAAATCAACAACGTCTCATGTTTAGAAATGTTTTCTGGAAATGGAAAAATGGAATAATTGAATTTAGATGTACCAGAAAGAAAAAAAAAAGAAGGAAAAAATACGTCAGGAAAATAAGAAAAGGAAGAAAACCGTGGCAATCAACAATGAGAGAGAAAATATGATAAACATTATGGATTGGACACTGAATGAAAAATTAATTTTGTGGATATCAGTCTTCACTGCAGAAAAGCACTAATGGTCTTAAAACAGTTCTCTATAGATTAGAAAAATGAGGATAAAGTACTGGTGTCAAAATAAAGAAAAGCCTCCATTACCATCAGAATAAAAATGGTATTCATCTACAAATTCCAGTTCAGTTTTTGTTATCTGTTCATCATAGCACTCCTGAAGAGTAATAAAACCCTTTACAGCTAGCACTTGAGCACCAGGCAGGCGCCAGATTTATACCTCTTCCATGAGAGTACGCCGTAGTGCGAGCTTGGCCAACAGGCTGTAATCTCAGTATCAGGTAAACCATCACACCAACAAATACAGCACAACTAGGGCATGTCTGTACAACTTCTGAACCCAAACTATCTACTGTTCATTCATGGTTAATGCTATAAAAGTTACTGAATTTTCAACAGTCTGAGAAAGGTCTTTGCAACAGGCTATAGAGGAAATGAAGATGCAGCTACGTAAGAAACACGTTTCAGATATGGATCACAAACTGCTAGAATAGGTGCAAACAAAAACCCACCCAGTGGAGCTTCACTGGGACTGAGCATCACACTGCCCAGCACAGGTAAGCACAAGGCACTGGAGGAGCTGTCCAGCTGTAGTTCTGCAGGAGCACTGTGTGAGTAATACTGAAGAACGATCTTAGAGCAAGACTTCCAAACCCACCCCATATTTGTTCCCCAAAATAACTTAAGCTCTAAAGATATCATGTGTTGCTGAAAACTTTGCAAGAGGTAGGAGACCAAACCCTCTGCAAAAATGAGAGCAGATGAAATTTTACACCCATAAGCTGGAAGAGTTTGAACAGCCACTATATGAGCAGCAAGAGTCAAACCAGGCAACTCAATGTGAGGCCCAAAGAAAGCAACAGAGAATGCTGCTGAGAAACTCAGGAGGTTATCGTAGAGACTGAAATAACACAGAGAGCAAGGGAAGTGAGAAGGAGGTTTCCCAACTGTGCCAGTACAGACTTTCCAGATGTGTCTATTCTATGACAGCTGGATGCTTATCAGTTTGCCAAAGGCTTATGTAAAGCTAAAGCTAAAGACCACATTAAAAAAAAAAGCTAACATTTCTAATAGAAAAAAAAAAAAAAAAAACAAAATTTGACCCTTCACTTTACAGATGTTAAATTTCATGAATGTAAGGGATCTTTTTAACAAACAAAACTCTTAACAAAACCGCACTGCAAGAAGTTGTATTTGGGGTGATCTCATCCAGTGATGGTTGGTGTTAGGACACTACCTCCTGAGCAGAGAAAGGAAGAGAGTGGGTAGAAGAAGGAAGACCTAGAACTTTGCTACAACTTGCACATTTTTGGGCTTACTGCTCCCAGCAAAGCATACTCTAATAGATGATCATGACTCCTGAATTCAGTCCAAAGGTACTTCAGGGGTTTGTGCTATGGCAGCTCCAGATACCTCATGCCCTGCGTCCCAACTCCCATTTAGCACACACCTCTGTTTCCTTCTGCTTCAACTCCCTGCCTCTCCACATTTGTTCTCCCCTTACATCATCCTCAGCAGTACCAACATGGACACAGGTGTGAGAGCAGCACATTTCCCTGTTGATAATGGGTGTCTGCCCGTGGCTCTTTTTGCCCACTCTCCCTTTCTCCCCGTTGCGGATGATGTCATCTGTTCTCACCATCTCAGCAAGCAGCTGCACAGCACTGCCTTGTAAGCATGTCTATCCTTCCACCTACTCCTTATTGCCTCCATATGGTACTGCTGCTTCTCCTGATTTTTTCTCCAGAAAACTTGAGCTTGATATGCTCTGAACTCAACTCTTATCATTCTTCTCCAACACTTTTTGCAGATAAAACTTTTGCCATTATTGCCTCCTGTAACATAAGAAGTAACTTGTGACTCCTTTGCCTACGTTTGAACTACATATCCAAGCTACACACAAAATCCTGTTACTACCATCCTCTACATCCACATCATTTTTCTTCTAACACTACAGCCTGACTGAAGAATTAGTCAGGGAGACTGAGATTAATCTGTTTAAATTTAGACAGGCTTCCCTACTTATCCTAAGTCATACTGCAAGTGAAGCAAGAAAATCTCTAATATATTATGAGGTATATATGCTTCATTTCAGGAATCCCCTTCACCTCTTGGTATTCACTAGCTTCATGCTATTGGGAGGCAAGAGAAACAGAGACAGCTTGAAGGCCTCAAGCAGCTGCTACTTGGCATAGCACCTGGCACCTGCTGAGTCCAGGAGCTTCGTTCAAAGCTTCTGCAAGCCTTTTTTTTTTTCCTCTACTACTTCACTATAAAATTTTCTAGAGATAAAAGAGGAACAGAATCACAGAATCATAAAGGTTGGAAAAAACCACTAAGACCACCTAGTCCAACCGTCAGCACCTTCCCACCACACCCACTAAACCACATTCCTCAGTGCCACATCTCCATTTTTCCTGAACGCTTCCAGGAATGGTGACTCCACCACCTCCCTGTGTAACCTAAGCCAGTGCCTCACCGCTTTACCTGAGAAGAAACTGTTCCTTCAGAGGTAACCAGAACCTCCCCTGGTGCATTGTACGGCCATTACTTCTCATCCTATCGATCGTCACTTACCCGGGAGAAAAGGCCAATGCCTGCCTCACCACAACCTCCTTTCAGGTACTTATAGAGAGCAATAAGGTCTAGGAAACAAACTAGAGCAATATGCAGCCATTAAAAAAACAAAAAATAAAAAAGTACAGTGTTACCTAAAGATAAGTAGCATGTTGGACAGTCGAGAAAAAAAAGGAAAAAAAAAAAAAAAGAAATGTTTACACGATTGCTATTTCTGATTGCATAGAACCTCACCAATATTTGACCAAACTTACCTTAATACAGTAGCCTAGATAAGAACCACACATTAACAGTATTTTATCAAACTTTTCAGGAAAAAGATCTTTCAAATTAAGAAAAAAAAACATAAAATGCCCAAACCTCCACGCTTTTTTGACACGGAGAACTGCCAGCAGAACAGTTTTTACTGAGATATTCTTAAATTACTTGCTTCTGCAAACTGATGAGAAAAATTATTATTTTTGGTTGCACAGTGAATTCATTTCTAGAAATTATTTTAGCATTAGTAGTAATTAAAACTGACACTGTGCTACACTTTCCTTACTCTTCATTAAGTGGTTGTGAGCACTGTTTATGTTGAGAACAGATTCAGAAATAAGTTACAAAACAAAAAAGTGAAAATAAAAACCCTCTGCAGTCTCCACAAAGGTCAAGAACGTAATGCAAGGCACAGCCTTACCAAAACCTGCCAAGTCTCCAGAAAAATCCACGTGGAATATTAAAAAAAAAAAAAATTGTGTAAAGTTAATGTTTCAACAAAATTTACAGGCGATGCTACAATACATACGCTGTATATAGCGATGGATCACAACAATCTTCTCTGATTCATGAACTAAACTGAATTATTGACCCATTCGGAGGGTCTGAATAATCTCTGTGAATCTTAATTGAAATTTTACTAATATACAAGGGGGTGTTGACTTGTCCTGAGTATAATTTATTCAAGGCAAGACCTAAGCATTGCCTTGCATATAAACAGACTGGAGAGATTCAGCTTGGCTCGCAGAAAATAGAAGGCAGTTTTATTTTGGAGATATTCCTAGGACAAAAGAAAAAAAAAAATCACAAATGGAAAGGAGACAAATGCAAATATAGATCGTTGGAAGCTTTTTAAGTAATAAAGGTTTAATCCAATTTTTTTTTTTTTTTAACAGAATCATGTGGTTTCCAGTGTACACAAAGTGAAGAGTGAAAAGGTAAAAATAACACTGGCATAGCCTTAATATATTCCAGAATTCATAAATCATTTGTAAATTTAGTCCTTTTATAAAATCCTTATATAAATCGGGGGGGGGGGGGGGGGGAGGTGAGGGGGGAATCAATCCCATATATGAAGCACAGTTTAAGCCCCACATCACTGACCAATCAAAATTAGTGAATGCACTGCATCTCTCTGCAGTGAAGGGAAGCGACAAGGTAGGCTGTCATTCTGCAAAAGCTGCCCATCGCAAGCTCGCCTCTCCGAAGCACTGCTCTGCTTTTTTAGAAAGCCTGAATCTCAGTGGTGTCTCTGGAGACAAGAAGCCTTCAGTATGTTAAATTACTTTCATTATGTATTTTCAAATGCTTATTGATTCTACAGTAGGAAGAGTGGGAGACTGCAGCAGCTTCTATACCAGAACTAAAGCAGTTGTATACATTATCAGTATGCTGAAACAATGGCACACTACAGGCACAAATTCTCATTAAGGTCATTTTTCGAGGATGTGCTTTTCACCCTCTTTCCCTTCTTCTCTGCTAACAAGTGAACAAAATGAATCCTTCCAACCTGGAACTGCTTCACCTGCACCGAGAATTTATCAAACCTGTAGCGGAGGTAAGATCTGTTCCTTATTATGGTATGCAGAATAAGCAACATTTAACAAAAACAGGGGAGAAAAAAAAAAAAGAGAAAAAAGAGGAAGGTATCAGATTCAACTTGTATTAAGCACTAGGATCGTGTTGTATTTGAGTCCAGGGAATATCTGAATGCTATTTCCCCATCCCCATTAAAAACACAGTGGTAGACAAATGCTATTTTGCATGAAAGTCTTGCAGAATATTAAGAACCTGTTTTGTTCATGCAACATAAAGACGGTATAATATAGGTTAATATAGTACTGGGGGGAAAAAAAAAGCATGGAATGCAACTGGGAACATTTCTTTCCTCCCTCGGCAGTATTTCCAAATATTGGCAGTTAAATATGTTACAGATTTATTCAATTGCTCTCTGAAGAAGATGACAGTCTGTTAATTGGTGTACACTTACTGTTTTATGAAGGTCAAGTAATATGACTAATCTCTGACTTGCTCGTGAAATCTCCCTTTCTTGCCCTGCTTGGTCGGTTTTTAAGACTTATTTCTTTCACTGCCTCTCCCAAAATCAAGCCACTTACTAGAAACACTGATTTGCAGCACATTCATTTCAAGAAACACAATTTTAACAGTGTGCAAATTAAACAAAAATGTGTTTCCTACAAAGTTTATCGACTTTGCTCAATTTCTCATCAGCAGATCGGAGAGCTGCGTGTATAAAGTAGCTGCTCCTTAGAGCTGAGTGTCACAGACACTTTGCATCCAACAGTTACTGCTTCTAGCTGGGGTTTCCTGCAACCTGCACTGTTTGGAGAATAGGAGACTTGTCCAAAAAACTAAGTTCATGCCAATTAACACGAACATGACATGATTTTACTAGGAAATAAGGAACACAGTAACTGATTGTATAATCTGTAAGATACAATTCTAGACATCCTTTATTCACAAAATAAGTGATATTGCAAAATATATCATTGCATTACTTTATTTTGAAATTCTAAGCCCTACTTTTAACCCTTTTTTTTTTTCCTCTCTCCTTCACAAGGGCATGCTGCAACTAATTCAGTTTTACAACTGACAGTATGAAGAGTGCAGTTGGCCGGGTACCTTTCTAGCTGTATGACCTACAAGCAGCAGGACTCACCGCTACCGTGCATTCTTAAGGCATAAAGGAATTAGAAACAAAACATGGAGCACACTTGTATTACCATTTACATGTCAAGAACATATGTGGAAGACTGACGCATCTGCTCAGATTTCATTAGAAGAACAACGAGTAATTCTTAAAATGGTGAGCATTTCTTAAAGAGGGATTTATAATTTAAAACCGGAACTGTGGAAAACTACCGATGCATGAAGAAACAATGAAACATGAATTCCCAAAAGGAGAATATGCATTTTTCACCAGCAAGCTGCACAAGGGTTTAACCGCGCTTTTTCTATACTGCTCATTAAATATCTTATTTGTCATAATGACTAATGGATATTTTTCTCTCAATTTTATGATCTGTTATGTAGTCTCCTTAAACGAAAATAAACCAAATTAGGTAACTCATGGTTACTGTCAAAGCACACGAACTGGATTTTACGATGTACAGCAACTTCTTCGACTAAGCCATCACTCAAAAGTAACGAGCAGGAATATTACAGAAAGAAATGCGCAACTAAAGGATGTCAACATACACTCTGAACACAGAAGGCAGATATTCTTCTTTTTTCTTTTTTAAACCTGGAAAATAAAAGCAGGCTGCTACAAAATGCAAGAGGGGAAAGAAATTAACATCACCTAAAAGAAGGTTTGTCATTGCAGGCCTGGAACTTGGCACAGACGAAGTATCTCAGGCTACTGAGGAGTCCCCATGTTTAATCAAAATTTTCTGCTGCTGAAGTGCTGGAGCAAAAAGAGGAAAAAAAAATCCGCAAGAAATGAAATAAGAGCCCAGCTAGCACTTGGTTTCCAGGTGACAGTGCATGTCAAATATCTGTCGGTGACACCATGTATCAATTTATGACAAGCTGCTACAAGGAGCTGAAAGACCCTTGAGGCGCAGGAAGCAGGTAGGTCACAGGCTGTGTGCCGCAGCCCCTGCTCCGCGTTGCACCGGAGCAGCACCAAGCAGAAGGGCAACGTGCTTGGAAAATTACCTCTGCCCTGACATTTATACTCATACTTACCTGAAATTAATCAATGCAACAAAGAGGTGATGTTAAATCTTCAATTTTACAGATATAGCTCATCCAAAGTTCTCAGTCGCCTCAGCAAAATTTCAGCATAGGGTTACGGTTAAGATTGTTGTGGGTTTTGGTTTGTTCAGTGTTTGCTTTTTGTTTGGTTGTTTTGTTTTTGTTTTTTAAAGCAAGATCTGCTTTTGATTTCCTCCTGGCTTTTACTAACACGAAAGAGCCCACTGTATCAAGTAATGCATTTGGACCACTTCTTGAAATACAGTCAAAGCCAGGACAACACACACAGAGGAAATTATGTTCTTGAGGTTTAATGTGAACCCATCAGAATTTGCCTAAACTGGAAATTAAACAAAGCTTCTGAAATATTTATTTCATTTCACACACGAGTCTCATATGTTCTCATTTACATCTTTTGTATTTAAGAGGTAAATGTGAAGTAACTGCTGAAGCATACCAAGATTTTTCATAGCACAATTTGCAATTAATAGTATTGTGCAATAGAGGCTTTTCAGAGCTGCAGATGAAATTCATTTGCATACCATATCCCAAGTGTGCCCGATTCATACTTCCATTAAAAAAGCAGCTCAGTTTTGTTCACCTTAGTGCTATCCATTTTTAATGCATTCAGAGCGGAACAAAGGTCTGCATTTAAATTTAGTTTCATGCCAAGTACTTCCCCTCTTAAATTTAAAACTACTTATAAAACCCTCAAGTATCACAACAAGAAACTGAACGACCTCTTATTTATTCATCTCATTACAGCCTCTAGAGCTGGCTGACAACACAAGCAACACACACGCCAGGTATTAACACAGATGATCTGCTCACAACCTGCCGGTGTGTGGAAACCAAAGCACGTGCAGCCACAAAATAAAAATCCGAGCTGTAATAAATGCTACTTTTTTGGGCCTCACTTTCTCCTGGAATAAATACATTGTGCATTTAAATCTGTTGGATTTAATTTCAGTATGTAAAAAATCTGGAAGAGACGATTTTATATTTAAGTACTATTTTATAAAACTTCAATCCATTCTGGAATAAAATTAAATAGCCTCCCATCAAGGCACCCATTTTTTGAAGAAACAGAATATTCAAATCAGAAAGAGGAAATGTAGCACTTTTGTAATGAATTCCATTACCCCAAACCTACATAAGCTTTACACTGAAAATTACATGTACTTCGATAGACTTTGTAGTACAAGTTTCATACATGTAGACACACACAAGACAGAATTGAACAGAAGTCTTCGAGTCCTATAAAAATCTGTTTAATTGCAGAACTTCAGGTCTCAGTCTATGGCACTTTTACAAAGTTTTCATCAGGAGGCTGCTAAATTGCCATCAAACATTTTAAATGCTGTTTTTAGGATACATAAGCAACAGGGCTCGAAGTTCCTATCACTTCCTTTTTTTCCCCACAAGAGCCTTTTTAAAGCAATCTTGAGTACTAATTTGTCAATACTTAACAACATTCTGCTGAAATAACACTCACCACAATACAAAAGCAAAGCACAAGTATAGTTTATTCAACAAATGGACCTTTTGTAAAGGCCACATCACTATAAATAAAGCCTTGTCTCCCCTGAGTGGAAGCTTTTCATCTTTTTTTTTTTTTTTAAACAAATCTTGCTTTCCTTTAAAAAGGAAAGACCTTATTCTAGATCCTCAGGCTTTTGGGTCCATGCCAAATACAGCTCTAAACATACAGTAAATTAAGAGTTTGTTAGGAATGGATGCTTTTCCTCTATCCTCCTTTCCCATCATTTTTTCTAACATAACAAAAAGCGTTAAAAAAAGAAATCAAGTAGTTCCGTGTTTATTTCACCTTTCAGGAGAAAAAGCAACCGCAACAAAAGAATGTGTTTCTCCCCCATTCTGGAAGGCAACATGCAGTTTGAATCTAACTTCACAATTCGAGATGCCATTGATGACATCGACACCAACATGTACCAACCACTGTCATATGCATTAAGCTTTCAAGTGTCTCTCACTGGATTTTTGATGTTAGAAATTGTTTTGGGACTTGGCAGCAACCTCACCGTGCTGGTACTTTACTGTATGAAATCCAACTTAATCAATTCTGTCAGTAACATAATTACAATGAACCTTCACGTACTTGATGTAATAATTTGTGTGGGATGTATTCCTCTAACTATAGTTATCCTTCTGCTTTCACTGGAGAGTAACACTGCTCTGATCTGCTGCTTCCACGAGGCTTGTGTCTCTTTTGCAAGCGTTTCGACCGCAATCAATGTCTTTGCTATCACTCTGGACCGATACGACATCTCTGTCAAACCTGCCAACCGAATTCTGACCATGGGAAGGGCTGTGATACTAATGACATCAATATGGATCATTTCGCTTTTTGCCTTCCTGATTCCTTTCATTGAAGTCAATTTCTTCAGTCTTCAAAGCGCAAGTACTTGGGAGAACAAGACACTGCTGTGTGTCAGCACAAACGAGTACCACACCGAGCTAGGGATGTACTACCACCTCCTTGTCCAGATCCCAATCTTCTTCTTCACCGTGGTAGTGATGCTAATCACATACACCAAAATACTCCAGGCTCTTAACATCCGAATCGGCACAAGATTTACAACGGGACAAAAGAAGAAAGCTCGAAAGAAAAAAACAATTTCTCTCACCACGCAGCACGAGACCACGGACATGTCGCAGAGCAGCGCAGGAAGGAACGTGGTCTTTGGCGTAAGGACTTCTGTGTCTGTGATCATTGCCCTGCGCCGAGCCGTGAAGCGGCACCGGGAGCGACGAGAGCGGCAGAAGAGAGTCTTCAGAATGTCCCTCCTGATCATTTCTACCTTCCTGCTCTGCTGGACACCCATCTCCGTTCTAAACACCACCATCTTGTGTTTGGGCCCAAGTGACCTTTTGGTAAAGTTGCGCTTATGTTTTCTAGTCATGGCATACGGAACAACTATTTTTCACCCTCTACTTTATGCATTCACGAGGCAAAAATTTCAGAAAGTTCTGAAAAGTAAGATGAAAAAACGAGTTGTTTCAATCGTGGAAGCAGATCCCCTGCCAAATAACGCTGTCATTCACAACTCATGGATTGAGCCTAAAAGGAACAAAAAGATCACCTTCGAAGACAACGAAGTAAGGCAGAAATGTTTAGTACCTCAGGTTGTCACTGACTAGACTTCAGTATTCACCAAAACACATCGAGAGGAACATTTGAACAAACTGTAGAGAAATACTGCCAAATAAGAAAAACATTTTTTAACTATTGGCTAGACTGTACATTTTCCAATATCTGTGTTAAATAGAGTTAGGTCTTGTATATTCGATTTCTTCATTATGTAAGATATCTGTTGCATGGCCGTTTGTTAGCGTAACACCATGTGTATATTTGTCAGAAATATTCAAGTCCTCTTTTTTAGAAAATAAATAGCCTTAAAGAAGTGCAAACTTTTGAAAATATTTGTACGGCTCAGTTTCTCTGTAAATATAAAATAATTTTTAAACAAGAATTCCACTCAGGAATCTTTCCTTTTCTAAAGCATAAATTCAGCATTTTGCCTGGTATATTTCAAATTGAATTCATAAACATTGATCAGAGATATTCTGATCACTTGATAGCTACAATTTAGACACATTTTAATCTCATATTTGGACATGCATTTATTTACTTATTTCGAATTTCTCCAGCATCCAACCTGCACGCTCTTCAATTAATGATTCAGAACCAGCTATTTTTATTTGTATCATTGGTTGAAAAATTTCTAAGTAAGGAGGAGAAAAAAAGTTCTTGCATATTGAAACAGTTGATCACAGTCTCAGACGTACAGCTCTGGTATGGAAAGCACAAAAAGTATTGAATAATTATATGAGGGGCAGAAGGAGACAGCGGGAAAGATGCACTAAATGAGGGCAAAAACACTATGAGAAAGTCATTGGGCCTGATACTAACAGGCAAGAACCATTTCTGTGCAGTCTCAGATGCTCACGCTGTGGGGGCTTTGCAGCTGGACCTCCAGCATGACACGGGGATCTTCTGGAAAGAAAATACTCATTCATACCATCTATCATCATAGTTAGATAGAGCTGTCAAGCGCCACAGCTAATTTAGAAACAATTTTCTTAGCCTCATTAACTTTTGTATTATTTTGGTTTTATCTTTGTTCCAGTGATGTTCAGTTCTGGTCATGCAACTGCTTTAACACAAGCCAAATCCCACGATGGCTAGCTACCCTATTTCTGTATATCCTGGACAGATGTGTCACACCATCATTATATACCCTCTTTTTCCATTTCATCTCATATCTTCAGTGAGTAGACAGACGGCCTTCAGAAGCCATCATCTATAGCACTGCAAGCAAAAACCGAGAAACTCATCCCCCCACTTTTCTGGGGGGGTTGTTTGAACTATTTCATTTATAAAACCTCAGTATTTCAGTGAACAGTGGCTACATTAATTGACTTTTAAAAAACCTACAGAATCAATTAGTGAGAATGATTTAACTTGTCTGGCTATATAAACTCCTCAGTGTATCACTTGCTTCCATGATAATTAGAAGGATAATTCTCAATAAGTACTGACTACTATTAAAAAAACAAACAAACAAAGCCAACAGAACACCTCCTTGAATATCAGAGCTACTTTGACTAAAGTATTATATAAAAAGTGAGTATTTCTGAAGTGCTTCTCCAAAGCTGCCTAGGGAAAAACATAATTGTGGCTTTAAGGGAGTAAAATGCCATTTCCCATCACATTGTTAAATCATATCTGTATTGCCAATACTTTCTGTGGCTTAAAAAAAAAAAAAAAAAAAAAGAAAGAAAGAAAGAAAGAAAAAGAAATGAAAAGCTGTACATTTGATGAACCTTAGTTCACCCAAACAGAACACACTAACTGCGGCTCCAAGTTCCACAAAGACCAGCAACTTAAAATTATCCAAGTTCTACCTATACATTCTATTATCTAACTGGTAATAATTTGTTTTCTAAAATTACGGTGCAATATACATTCAAAGATAACTACACTGGCTTCGTTCTAAAAGCTAAACCAAGTATATCAGCATTCAGTTATACCTGCTTATAAGCAGTGTGGATCAGTGTGAATTTCAACAAAGCTAGATCTAGGTTCTAATAAGAATAGAAATCCTTCATTTTATTCAGAAGCAAACTTAACAGTAGTAGATTTTTATATTCTTTTTTAATCCCATATGTTCCAAATTTAACACTTCAAAAACATTCCTGCATGAGTAAGCTCGTGTGAGAAGATGCGAGTCCAAAAAACTAGAACCGGTATATTTTTCTTCTTTTTTTTTTTGTAACACTTCCTCCCTCCTCTGACTAGCAAATATCCTGCAGATTCTGAACGTTAGGAGGAGGAGATAGTGGGATCTCTAAGATTAATGGCATAATATGATTTATCTGATTACTTATCTTCCAATAAGGCATTCTTAAATGAATTTAAAATATCAGTCATTTATTTAAAAAGAAGAAAAAGAGAAATAATGACCCCAGCACATGAATAATCTTGCAATTACTCATGTTCTTATCTGAAATAATCATTTAAAAAAAGACTGCAAACTTAGAAGGTTTCTATATACCACAGCTTTACTTGTAAAAACTAAATAAAACCTCAAGTACCACATATTTAGTATTTAAGGGCTCATCCATTAGAAAGCCAGATTCAGTGATGTAGTACTTTGTAACAAAGAGAAAACATAACTGAGGAGTCAGAGCAAGAGATTAAAGCATCTTTTAAAGGCTACGTCGTCAGCCAGTGACTGCCAGTAAGAATATAAGCAGGTCCATTTGTACATTTGCTGTTCTTTATCTTGCATGAAACGCAGCAAAGGGAAAGGACTTACACGACATTGGAGTACACTCGGAGGTCTGCAGAAAGAAATTCTGCACAGAGCAGGGACTCAGAAATATGTGCGGTTGAATATATGTGCAGGAGTCATTACAAAACAGAAGCATACGTGATCTGTACCGCAAAGATGACAGATTTAACACAAACAAGACAAAATAAAGAGCAACTGGTGAAGCAAGACTGCATATCCCGCAGATACAGAAGAGGATTTTAGGAGGGATGTGAAGGTGTGCCGTGGGTGCTTGACAGACAAAGACTAAAACAGAGCACAAGAAATAGGCAGCATCACTGGAGTGAAAAGGGCAAATATATGCCGTGGTATTGTACAATAAGAAGCCCACTACATTCTTAAAAATGATCTCATCACAGTGAGTCATTAGTTCAATTACATTTCACACCATTCAGCCTAAGGCAAGCAGAACTGTACAGGACTCTAAAAATGCTAATTCCAGCAAATGCATAGTGGCAATTTGAGCAATAAACACCAGTTTGCACGCATTCACTGTCCCTGGGGTATTAGCTGATACCTGACCACGTTTTCTTCTAACTTGCAAATATAGTTCCGCTCAATTTTACACTGTGAAATGAGGTCAGCCCCCACTAAAAATACAAAAAGCTGAGGAAAATGCCAGTAGCTATTACAGTGCCTGACAGCCATACCTGAACAAACCAGTACAGCACAAAGCAGTGAAACAGAGATGTAAATAGATCTCAAATACCTAGTTTCAAGATAGCAACAATTTTTAAAGGTTACAACACGTTGCTACGTGGTCAGAAGTTCTGTTTGCTTCATTAGTACCAGGGGAATAGGAACTGCTACAATGACTTCTAAATATATTAGACCAGAAATGTATACCTCCGGATACATATCAAAACAATACCATTCTCTTCCTTCATTGCTGTCTAAATCCACACACATTATACATCATTATTATATATCTGCACGCATCCGAAGTATTGTTCAATATTAGCATCTATTTCATATTTATACAGAAGTGTTTTTCGTAAGTGCATCTCTGAACTAAACAGACACTACACTCCACCACATGCGTACTTCAACATCTCCTCTTATTGTTTGTTTTTGTTTGGTTGGAGTTTTTTTAAGGTTAAATAAAACACTCAATAGGATATATAGTTTACCTAGGCTTTAGAAGGATTTTTTTCCTGCTCTATTAAGCACTATGTACATCACACTGCAATGCACGTAATAGTTCTTTCCCAGCATTGGTGTATGTGCCAGGCATCAGCATTCCTTGATATCTGAGTGTTGCAGACATGTTTGTTTCCTCTTAAGGAAAGTGTTTTAGTTACCAACTGTTGTTAAAATCTTTTATTTTTAAAAGAAGAAGCTGCAGCATTCCTTTAGCAAATTTCCAAGCTAGTATTTAAAGATACAGAATAGACCAACTTACCCTTCCATTCCCCACCGTTCAAACAAAATACCTCGAACGTACAGCTGAGGACAATCAGCTTCAGCCTTAAGACCTTCCAGCTTCACAACAGCCAAACCCCCCTCCCACTTCACACATTCTGCTGCAAAATCACTGAATTCATTTGTCTTACACTAAAAGCAGAGAAGAACTTGACTGTGTAATTACCTTGCCCCAACACACAGAACAATCTCACAGTTCAACAGGAAAATTAAATACGGGGGTTGCTTTTTGTTTTGCTGGGGGGTTACGTGGAAAAAAATGTAAGAGATGTGGTAACTGACTAATAGGAAAATTAGTATTGACTGATACCTGATGGCTGTTAATGAAGGATGCAAAGTACACTGAGAATACAGGTCAACAGCAAAAGGGCAGAAGGAACACTGTGAGGAGACTGCTGTCATTGTGACTGCAGAAAGGTGGAGGGCAACGCGCACTCATCACAAGGAGCATGCTAACCTTGCTCTTCATATTGCAACAGAAACCCACAACAGCTGATCTTTGAATCATCAAGTGTGATGAGTGCTTTTGACAAAACTTCTGGGAGCAGTGGGGAGAGCCATCTGACTAGCAGCTCCAAAGGTTCTGATTTAACAAACTGTAAGCAGAATAACAGCCAAACCCAGAGTTATTCCATTGGCTGTTTGACTTGATAGACCATACATTCTGCTGAGTACAGCGTGCTTACAGAGCACAAGTATTCCAAGAACGGAGCTGAAACGAAAACATTAAGTGTCCATTCCCAGTGATAAATCTTAAAAATTCAACTGAATTTTCCCTCAAATTGGCATTGGTCAGATAACTTCAGTTTGTCTCGATGCTTCAGAAGTGTCACAACCACAATGTGTTTTCAATTATTTCTTCTTTATCTTAATTTACTTTTGTAGAATATTAAATTGAAGGACAAATGTCATTAGAGACCTCATTGTTATTAAAAAAAAAAACACAACTTCAGTGATTATTATAAACTGAGTCAGAAGGAAGAAATCTTTTCTACTGTATTTATTTGGGCTCCTCACTACAAGAAAGACACTGAGGCCCTGGAACATGTCAAGAGAAAGTTAATGAAACTAGTGTGGGGTCTAGAGCACAAGTTCTGTGAGGAGCGGCTCAGGGAGCTGGGATTGTTTAGCCTGGAGAAGAGGAGGCTCAGGAGAGACCTCATTGCACTCTACAACTTTCTGAAGGGAGGCTGTGATGAGGAGGGGCTTGGCCTCTTCTCCCAGGCAACAAACAGGACCTGAGGAAATGGCCACAAATTGTACCAGAAGAGGTTTAGATTAGACATAAAGAAGAACTTTTTCTCTCAGACGGTGGTCAGGCACTGGACTGGCTGCCCTGGGAGGTGGTGGAGTCGCCATCCCTGGCAGTGTTCAAGAGGCGTCTGGATGAGGAGCTACGAGAGATGGTTTGGTGGCTTGTGGTAGCAACGGTAATGGGAGGACGGTTGGACTAGGTGATCTTGTAAGTCCTTTACAACCTTGTGATTCTATGATTCTATTTTATACATTTGATACCAGATGTTTTCTTTGCAAGGAAATTCTCATGGACTGAAAAGAAAACAAAAAAAAAACCACGGAAGATTTCCAGTGAAAGCTCTGCAAAAGGCAAACAACCTGAAATTATTACCAGGGCTTATATTTACAGTGTGGCTACCTGCACTCAGTCTGGCTGCAGGCAGGTGAGCTGCCGGCACTCTGCTGTTGGCAAACAGTGCGCCCGTGTTCCCTGCTCAGGCTGAGCTTTGGAAATAGACATTTCGTTTCTGTTATCTCGCTATGATCTTTAACTTCTTCCCCTGTCCTGAAGCAGTTTAACTTGATACCACGTCTAATAAACAAATCAATGTCACTGCTGAAACAACATTAGTGCCATTAAATCTGTCACTCTGGCTATGTCAGACTGTTATTAACAGCAATATTAGCACAGCTTTACTGCAACTGTACCAGGATCTCTCACAATCTGTTGTGAGATTTACTTCAAATTAAACTCCACTAGCAATAGGGAAAAAGCACAATAACTGATGACAACCTACTGCTACTTCATACCATGGTTTTCTTCCAAACCTCATTTCAAAATATTTTTCATTAATCCCTGTCACAGATAAACAGAGTAAGAAGCAGAGGGGATGTATTAAAAAAAGACAGCTTCCCCCATGAGTAAATAATTCCAAATATCAGTGATAGCTTGTGCACAGGGCTGTGTTTAACACTGTGCTGATTACATGCATAAGAAAGGGTTAAGAAGCTTTATTTGCAATGTATGCATCCTCACAAAATAAGAGCGAATGCAAGCACTGCTGCTGAAAACTCCTTAACAGCAAGGGAAAGGATGTACCATTCCTGTTAGCCAGCTGATAGCCAGAAAAGAAAACCTATCAGTGAATGAGAATAACAAAACAAAGTGAAAAGAATATGTGGGCAAAGAGGAACTGTTAACAGTACGTATGTGGTTCAGGGACTGAACACCTAACCCCAGAATAAAACTCACAGAAAGCTGATTTTTGGGTTTTGACAAAATATCACACACCTGCACGCACATGCAGCGCACCATGGCTAAATTAAGATGATTTAGCATATGTACTTGTTGCTACTGCAATCGGTAAGTAAAGGATTTCATGAATAGCCTTTTCCAGATACAACAGACTTTCCAAGAGTGTGTTTGCACGTAACAAAAGGGCATAATTTGAATCATAAATTCACCTTCTCAACAGTCACCAAACAAATGTCACATCAGGAGAAATCTCCAAACAGAATGAATCATTTGGATTCCTATGTTGAAACTGGAACAAATGTCTACATTTAATAATTTTGACTGCATGCATTTTTGTGCTCGTAAACATAAAACAGAACCATACAGCTCAACAACTGTCTTGCAAAATACAGATAAAACACACACACACACAAAAAAAAAAAAAAAAAAAGAAAGAAAAAGAAAGAAAAACCCATGAAGACCTGTTAAAGCCACCTTTAAAAAGATGAATGCATTCGTAGGATTCCAGCAAGTCCTGCCTCAGCTGTACAGCTTACAATGCACAATTCTGGAAGAGGTTTAAATAACGTACAATGGAAGCAGGAAACCTGATTCAGTTACCGAGACTTTGCTACGTCATAACTGCATTTCATGCTAGAATCTGAAGCTTCTAGTACAAGTTTAGTTTGCAAGCTGGGTCAGGGAAAAACTGGGCAAAAACCCCTTGGAAATGTCTACAGCCTGCCATAGAAACTGTACATTCTCAAAATAATAGTTTGTTCCTTCTTTTAACAAGGTTAGGTGTCCACATCTTTCCCTGAAGTGACATGAACAGATAAGAAAACGTGCTGCCCTTCAGCTGAAGTGGGGCTACCTTGAAGTAAGTAACCAGATTGAGTGCCTCTGGGCAGTGGAAGGCTGCATCAGAATGGTAAATAAAAAGACTGGACTGCTTTACTGCTCAAACTGTAGCAGAGAAGTACTCACAAAGCACCTGACGGAGCTAATATTTCAAAATTATGTGTGTGAGGCAAGAAACAAGATAAAACTACTCTTGCAAAAATTGCCTGTTTGTAAAACTGCTTCCTACATTCAGGAATTAAATCTCACTCTCCGCTGCTCATTACTTTGTATTACATACAGCAAGATCTTCACTGATCCATAAGGCAAGGCAGGAATGACACACAAGACTACCGGCTCCCATCCAAGACATGAACAAAGACTGGACTTCAGACTTCTTTCATAGCCGTATGGTTAAGTTTCAGGGGCTTTTAAACCTGAACTGACTCAACACATTAGGTGTTAATAGGCTAACACTGGTTATAATGTTTAAGATTTGAATAAGTATTTACTTGAGGAATCACTACAAAACCATGTACACATTTCATTTTTCAATTATTTTATACTTCTGAATTTCCAAGCCTCATTTTCCAGTCCTCAGCTATTGCCATTTCATTCTCTACTAATCAGAGTCCTTCCGCGACCCTTTATTTTCTCCCCATGAATGCACCTCTGCAGTCTTAATCATCAAGAAAAAAAGAGCCCTTTTAGTCTCCTACTGTGACACGTATAATCGCATTTATTCACAAGTCTCCACAAAACTATGTTTTTATCTGTATAGCACAATTCCCTATGCCAATTGCTGAAGTACAGATTTGCCTGCTACAGCTGCATGAATGCTAGGACTGAAACAACATTGGTTTAGTACTGTATTTCCATACTTGTAAAAACAAATCACAGGTGTTCTGTTGTGGGTTTTTTTTGTTTTGTTTTGTTTTGTTTATTTGAGTTTGTTTTGTTCTTAAGAAAAATGTGCATATGTGTTGAATGTATAAGATGCCCACGTCTGCTTCTCCTCCAGCAAAAGGCCTTGCTCTGAAATTCATACCTGTAGGAAACTATCACTTACTTCACCTTTGTTCCTCTTTTCCACCTGCTCTAATACCAAAATTATCTGCTACAAATGTACAGCAACTGTGAGGTAAAGGAAAGTGATTTATGGTATTTTTCCCCTAAGTAAGTATTTAAACAAGATGTCTAAACTGAAGATGATACAAGGGAAATTAACCTATAGTACACCTATATAATTTCTTCAACCAACTGTGCAATTAAAAACCACAAGTTTCTTAGACAAAACATTTTCCGTTACAAAAACGGACTACCACCCATTCAGATCCAAAGCCTTGAAGTTTTCTTTTATGTTTTTGAATTAGAAGGTACAGAGAATTTTCGCATACATATTTTCTTTCTAGGGGAGTTTGGCTGAGGACAGCAGGGAGGATGTGCACTATTATTTCACTGTCACAGCTTTGTGTCTAACTAACTTTAATTTCAACAGAAATACCGTTTCCCTTTCTGAATGCTGGACCTTGTCTTTTCCCATTCAGTACGAAGTTCCAAATGAATGGCTCCAGGAAGCAAGCACGCTTGTCTAACATCCTCTTTTCTTATTGTTGGAATACAAAATACCTTTCGTTTATGGAAGAATGTTACACTGCATTACTTGGCCCCTCTCTAAAACTAAAGCAAGAGTATTTATTGAAAAGTCCTAAATCATTATGAACATTCTAGAAACCTGTATACTTTTAAGATTATTCTGTGGTAGGTATCTTTCTGGCTCCTGTCAGTCACCAATTTTTCTGCACACTTTAATCATATTTATACTCTACACTTGTCATTTACACAATCTTTTCCAATTAAAACTTCTATCCTTGCTTTGTCAATACAATAGAAAGGATTTTTGGCCTGGACTACCCCTCTCACTTGACTGTCAAAAAGCCACTACCTCACAGTCTAATACAGCCTTGTCAATAAGCTTTCAACTTTCAAGTTCATTTAAATACATTTGTCCAAACTACTGACCAGATCATCTGCACTAGAAAATGAAAACTCATCAGAAATGAAGCATTAAACACTGGGTCTATGCTCAGTTTGTCCTGTGTGGCACGACTACTTAACACTTGGCAACAACTGGCTTCCAAATCAAATAAAACTTTTCCTTATTGATTACATTAATCCCTATGGTAGAAATTAGTGATGTTTTATTACAGGTCAAAGGAGACAAAGTCTGGACTCCCAACATCAGTTTCTCAGAAGCATCTCAGAAATGAACACCAATGCTTCCATCTTCCTTGCTTAATTCAGTGGATTGTGAAAGTAAAATCTCTTGGATTTTTCCCATCACTCTCTGTAACCTACAGACATTTATTACAGAACCTTATTCTGTTATCTCCAATTAAATTTTCCAACTAAGATCTTCAGCTAATGGCTACCACCATTACTGGATCTTTCCAGACAAGTCAAATGCTCACTTCTTTTCCTTGGCGATAACAAGTTACCTGTCCATCTCACCCATTTCTATCCTCTCTATTGTATATTCCACTTCTGAATCCAACTGTTCAAAGAGAACAATCTTGGATGCAATGTTGAAGTGTTATTTCTGAAACAAGCACAACCACCAGGTTACACAGTAATAAATTCTTCAGCCCCAGAAGAAAGAAAAGGATAAATATTATGAAGCGCTTCTCAGTGTTATTTCCTTGACCACTAAACAACAGATTTCACCACTGCCATATATAAACAAAAAGAAGCACAGATCCTGCCTGCTATCCTCAGCTGAACTCCCCCTAGAGAAAAATCCATCTGCGACACTCCTCCACACCTTCCCAAAGGGAAGTGAACACCTTTTGAACTTGAACCACTGAGTCTGACCAATCTACAGATCATTACTCTGGTTTTAGCCTGAAGCACACCATGAATTCCCAAGTACCTAAACACTCTGGAAAGGACGAAGAAAACAGTAATAAATTCAAATTCCTACCAGGGCTTCAGACAGAGAAGATCATATGCAGACCTGCCTGAAATTTAAGAGTGTCATTTCCTTGCAGAGCAGGAGACTTGGTCTGTGCTCTTTCAGATGCATCTTTCTAGCTGCAAATGGTGTCAAACTCTGCAGGACTGAATTTTCTTGTACAGCTTGTGAGTTAGTGTCACTGACGTGTTTGTGTATCATCAGTATTCTGAGACCTAGCTCTGAACCATTTGCTTGAACTCTTGTAACTATCAAAACATACTGAGAATACACCAACACTAAATTTGGAGATGACATCTGCCTACTCTGCCAACATCCCCACCTCCACTTATTATTTTAAATTATGTAATCTGACTTGCCTTTCTCTTCGAGAACATGCACAGACATCTGCACATAACAAAGAAAGAAAAAGGTAAAGGACACAAGGAATTATTTTCAAGTTCTTGCCATCTCATTACTCTCTCCTATGCATGGATAATTTACAAGATGCAAAAAGAATCTTTCAGAGATTCAGTTAACTTACTTATGCCTTCCCTTCACTCAACTGAAAATCACTCTCTGAATTCTCATCTTTGACATGCAATTGTTTCTCGTTTTTTTTTTTTCTTGTTCATACCGACATTCAAAGTCAGTATACAAAATATTATTGGATTCAAAAGATATACAGAGCTTGCAGAATATATTTGGCTCTTGATCATTTTTGTATGTCTCCCTGAAACAGAAAGCCACAGCTTTCATTTCTAAACTCAAAGATGTCCTAAGACCTGCACTAGATTGCACAACCATAATAGTTTTGAAGTAACTTCAAATATATACATATGTACCTCTGACGTTGTATTTATCCTGAACTTGGTTAAACACAGGCATTCACAGCTACCAGATTACTTGCTACTAGTTCTTCCAAATCCTTTCACATATCCACCCTCATGATACACCCTAGCTGACAAACACTAAAATACTTACAGCTCAGACACATAAAATGAACAAGGTGTAAAGCAAAAACAAGTTGGTCCTCATTAGCCAGGAAACCATCCTTCTGGTGGGGAATGTGTGTTCCTTAATGGCAGAAGAGAAACAGGTTTGGTGTAACTCCTGTCTGTTAATAAGGTTACTTTGAGAAAAGAAGATGGCAACGGGGGAATTTTTTAATTAGAGAAACAATATTAGCCCAGTTTTCAGATTCTAGAATTACTTACACTTAGAATACACTTACACTCATTAATCACATAAAAAGAAATTTTAGAAGACAGTAATGAGACCTGGCCTTTACATTTAAGTTCATTAATGAAAAACGGTAAAATAACCAAGACCTTCTCCCACAACACCCCTCTTCCATCACTCCTGTCCTTCACCTCAAACAAGCTCCTTTTTCAAAATTCCCAAACTTGAGCTTCTATCTCTCACTTTACCCAGATGGGACCACAAACCCTCTGGCTCTCAGTCACAAACCAACTGAAACATGACCAAAGCACACAGAGAACACTGTAGTTACAGTGTTTTTAAGAAATAAAAAAAATATGGCTTAATCTCAAATGCAGAACTGAATGTGCCACTAGGGCAAATGCTATCACTGCCCTATCTGCACGATCAAATGGAAGAGGTTCGACACATATTAACTTCTCAGCTGCCTATCAGCTTATCTAGTGCAGCTACTATGCTGTCTTGACGATAAATTCTGTCCAAACAGAACACACTCTTTAGTAGGACGTTAGATCCCCTCCTCTCTTCTTAAGTTCTCATCTACTCTCACTTCTTTGAGCCTTTTGAAATGTGAAAAGCAATTAAATCACAAGCTGCCAGACCCCAGGTTTTACTTTGTACCTGCTGAAGCACAGTACAGTGTAATACAGCCCTGCAACCAAAACTTCTGCATATTATATCCTGGCAATAATAAACACAATAGATATTAATAAGGAAATAGTAGCAATCAGGTACAGACTAAAGATGACAAAAAGGTTGAAAAAACAGAGCCTTCCAGAGACGCAAGGAACAATAGGTGTGGATATTTGTAAGTGTCAGCATTCTAGAGCAGAAAATGGGAAATAAAAGGTCTTTGAGTCTTTCCAATGGAACACCAACCACGTACCTCTCAGGAATACTCTGACACCTCAAGATAGACAGGGGAGTATTTCTAAACATCCGATATATAGTCCTCCAACAAGTTCAATACAACTGAAACTAAAACTAGCAAATGCCTAATAATCTGGCAAATTCTAATTCTTCTAGTATTTATAGATGGAAGACTAATCTCGTCAAAAACTGAAGCCAGCTTAATTCTAATACAAAAAATAAGTTTCATAATTCAGTCATTTTGGCAAATTTGAAAACTGTTTATAGACATTACAGGGAAACTACACATCAAGAAAGCCCACTGTTACAATTTTACCAGGTTTCATTTTGTAGAACTGTATACATAAAGAAAATTACATTTCAAGAAATCAGAACAGTTGTGGCTTTGGGAAAAAAGTGACACAGCAGAGAAACCACAATGAAATGACACGAAGAGAAATCAAACTTTTAAAAACTTGAGGAAATGCTGGAAGGGACCTCAGGAGATCATCGAGTCCAACCCCTGCAATTCTGTGACTCTGTGAAGTATATAAATTCAAGTTCTGCTTAAGGCATATCTTGAAAAATAGCATTCCAATAGAATGTTCTGTTAGCAGTTCAGGCTTTGTCTTTTCTTTCATGTGACTGCACTTATTTAGTGGCTTCTCTTGAAAATGATGAGAAAAGAGAACACATGCCAGAGATTAAGTAAAACACAGCAACTATTCAGATAAAATGATTTGTCTAGCGAGGCTTCCAAGCTAGGAATCACAACCACAGCAAAACACAAATTGATGGTAAAAGCTGCACATTTTGTCTTCCTTGTTCAAAAAGGATAAAGATGTTATTAGCCTCTTATTAAAGAAACAGCATACTGTTTTGCATGTCATTTTGTTAAGTGTGTATTAATTCAAAATCTTAAAGTAAAAAGGTCACATTAGTGAACTAGTTTCATACTAGCAAGATTTTTCTTTCTTCAAGAGCTAACAAGGAAAAATAAGATGAATACCCACAGAAGCTCCTTAATTCTGCACAAAAGGTAAAGATGGCATAAAATAAGATGTCATAGAACAAGATAGCTATGCTCATAATTGAAACAGAGAAGGGAATAAATGACTGGTATAACAACTACAGAAGAAAACAAGTACTGCCTTCTACTTTCATTACACAATATCTGGTTGTGCAACACAGCTCATGAAATGTGATTCAGCAGAAGCATGAGTAGCTCTTCCTTTAATTTACAATAAATCAAGTATTGACTTTGGCAAACACGAAGCCAAGAACAATACTAAGAAAATAATAAGATCTTCTTAGAAAACAAGAGGATATTTTGTTAACACACCCTATCCACAGCTATTCATGGCACGCCTTTCTGTGGAAGGACAGATCACTTAATAAAACCAGAATCACAGCAAATTGAAGCACGACAGGTAGAGTTTTTTCTTTTTCCTTCTCAATGTATAAAACATCAACTTCAATTGCTATGATGTATGACTGTAAATTGAGTGCTTCTATCAATGTTATCACATTAAAAAATAAAGAATAATTATTTTTCAATATCTCACCATGACAACATTACTAGTATCCATAAGAAACACAGCACCTA
This sequence comes from Alectoris magna, assembly GCA_030625065.1. Lineage (NCBI taxonomy): Eukaryota > Metazoa > Chordata > Aves > Galliformes > Phasianidae > Alectoris > Alectoris magna. Next base: position 183,709,116 of record CM060560.1, on the reverse strand, counting down.
CTACATATATGTGCAATGTACACACACATCCACAGAGCATTTATATACTACACACTATGTATATAGTCTAAGCATATATCACGTATGTGTAGCACACTTGCACATCATATAGTGTATACACATATACAATATATATTCTTAGACCACATATTCAGTATCTAGTATATAATTAACCAGTGATTAGATGCACTATTAACCATACACAGTTAATCACAATGTAACTAAAGCAATAGGCCATCATTTTATTTATTTTTTACCAGAGATGTTGAGGAAAAGTAGTTCAGACAATGTGCTCCATACATTTCTGCACATGTGACACTGGCTCTTTATACTCATGTTTGTGATGAAATCCATTATTTTTAAAAGTCTTCTTTAAGTCCAATTTTCCATAATAGTTTCCTTTTGCCAAAAGTGAGTATTCGGTTTCCAAACAGTTGAAGACTATTTTTTAAAGCTACAAATATTAAGGCTTTCGTATTACTTTTATGTCTCCTTGACCTTCCCACTAGATGACTTTTCTGGAATACTACAAATAAGACTTCATACAGACGCTTCGTATAAAATCATCCATCTTATGGTAACAAAGCCTTGTGTAAAAAAATGAAGGAAAAAAAAACAAAAACCCTCAGGGATAAGATAAGATACAAAAAAAAAAATGGGGCCAATACACAACTGAAGGACATGGAGCTTGCACGGAACTACAGCAAGGCACAGTCCATTTGAGCCCAAGCAATTTCAGCAAAGCTCTGGCAGTGTTACTGCTAACATCAACAGGGACAGAAGAAAATCATGTTTTAGTAAGATTTTTGCACTTACTGTGGATGTAGATGTACCACCTAAAGCAGTAGCATTCAAAATAATGCAGATGACTCTGAGTCAGTAATACAGTTCAGTCATTCTCAGCAGGACTAATTACCCCAGGCAAAGCATCATGCTAGCATGGCTGTGTAATTTCTATTCATCAAATCAGTTCAGTTACCCCTACAGAAAAGTGCCTTGTGCTTCACAGACAGATGCTATACTATTTAGAGGACACTAGGTCTTACACAAGACAGTAAATTCTAATGCATCTAAATCTGTAAGAAAAAGTGCCATGAAAGCAACTTTTCCCTCCAGATTGATGTGTTCCTATGAGAAACTGTGCACAGTGATATTATTATCAACAAATCTGTCTGCTCTGTGTACCGCAGTGAAAGAGCTCAGTGGTGTGGCAGTAATTGAGTCCTTTCTCACTTTCATCATAGTTTGGTTCAACACAAGATCTGGCTCTGAAGCCACACACTCTTAATATTTGTTTGCAAGAGGGAGAAAAAAGTTCATGTCTGAATATCTATGAAAAGAAGGCAGTGAAATATAGTATCTGTTGGCAGGCATGCAGATAGCTTATAACTGCAAGTTCAGGAATACTTGTGTACAGATGTATACGCATTCTTAATGTAACTTCAAAAACTGTAGCAGTCAAAACAAATTATTTTTGTACAACAATATTTAACCCAAAGGACAAATATCCAGTCAGTCAATCTGCAGTCACTTCAGAATGAGTCTCCTGCACACTCTAGTATGCATACTCTAGTAGATTTTTTGCAGCTTTAATATTCAATTAATAAAGCACACAGTGGAAACAAAATGCAAAGTTAATTACAACTTGCAATAGATGAGATAATTGGTATAAAACAAACAAGTATGAGCACTTCCTACTAAAATGAGTTATTTACATTTTCGATAAATTCGAGCTGTGGTTTCCTGAACACTGACCAGTTCTGCGGAGTAACTGATAAACTGATAAACACTAAACCATATTAATCACCATTCTCAAATATTAAAAACTTAAAAGTTAATGTCTTCCTTAAGAATAGTTGGGTGTCTGAGAAATAGACAGCCTGCCTTCTGTCTTGGCAAGGGAAAAAAATTACATATAAGACATTCACATTCACTCAATCAGTACCGCCTTCCCTCTCATGCTCACTGCGCTCTCCTAGGGAATTCTGACATAACAGGTCAATTCTTGCAGCATTCCAGTGACAGGATGAGCTGAGTGAAGTTCACTGGAATGCCAGTTACACAGTGAGTAACCAGGACAGAAGTAATTGCGCCAGAGGGGTGAGCTGCAGGTCTTTGAGATTAATCTGGTATTTCATCTGAAGGACTGATGAGGAGAGGCTGAACTGAAGTGACGGCATCCATTTTCCAGTTGCACTTGGCCTCGGATTCCAGGAGGTAACTGAGCAGTGCCCAACAAGCCAACTTGTAGAAGGCAAACTAACAAACGGTTCAATTAAACGAAACCAAAACTACCCTATAATACATTTTCTATTAACAAAGCTGGTGGAGGAGGGATGACCATCCCTGAGACAGCAGCATGTCAGCTTCTTCCAGCTTCAAGGCAGAAGCACCTCTGTCTAAACGCTTCCAGATACATGCCTGTCTAAATTGCTTTTAAAAACTCCAAATACCAATTTCACAGCTGCCCTGAAATTATCATTATGGGCAGAAATGTCTTCTAGCATTTTAGATAAAAACATTCTTTGCTTCATTTTAGGCCCATTACATACCGTTTTGTTCATAGGGGATATGGAAAGCTGTTTACTCCCTTCACATCTGAAGAATGTTACCGTGCCTCCCAGACCCCTCTTCTCCAAACCAAAGAGCCACACACTTTCAGTTCTTCCGCCCACTGCCTATCTGCAAGACCTCCAGCCTTCACTACTGCAGTACTTTGTGTTTTCTCCAATTAACCTACATCTTCCTTGAATGAGGTGCCACAAAAGGGGCTTGATTCTCCAGCTGAAGCACAAACAAAAGAAGATCTGCTTCAAGTGCCTTGTACACAACACCCTTCTTTCTAAAAATCAGTATGAATTTCACTGCCAGTAATGTCACGCTGTCACAAAACAAATGAACAAGTGGCTTGCACTCAATTTGTGAAGAATTCTCAAGCTTTCATCTGAGCGCAGGTCTCTACAGAACTACTACCTACACAGTCATTTCTTGCATTTCTGCTGCTAATTACAAGTATTTATTTCTAGGACTTTGCACTTGTCTGGAAGAGAAATGAAAGCAGTTCAGCCAAGACATATCTCCAATTTGCTAACAATATTCTTCATTCTAATTCTGTTTCCCACCATACTCTCCATTCTTCTCTGCTTGATTAGTACTTGTAAATTGAATAAGGATATACCACATTACATCACTCAAATCATTAATGAAAACACTAGCCAGCTGCAGAACACATTTCAACAGAACCCCACTTGACAGATGGTCACTTGTGCAACAGCGAGCAACAGATAATGACTTTTGAGGAACAGTTTCCTCAGAACATTTGCTTCCACTGTACAACATTTTCATCTGTACTGTACTGCTGATCTTGCTACCATGGTGTATTTAAATCAAACTACGTGACAGTCATTGATTTCTCTAATTCAAAGATCTGTTATACCGCCAAGGAAGAAAATGCTGTTGGTTAAACAGGATTCATGTAGCCTACTATTTAATGGCAGTTTTATACTCTAGACTCCCGCAAATAGTTTATTTGTTATCATATGTTAACGGACTCACCACAGTTGAGTACAGGGGGATGATCACCTTCCTGATCCTGCTTGCTACACCATTTCACACACAAACCAGGATGCCACAGGCCTTCTTGGCCACCTGGGCACACTGCTGGTTCATGTTTAGCTGAGAGTTGACTAACACCTCCAGATCGATTTCCTCCACACAGTCATTCAGCCACTCTGCCCCAAGCCTATAGCATTACCTGGGGTTGTTTTGGCCAAAGTGCAGGACGCAGCACTTGGCCTTTGTTGAACCTCATCCCATTGGCCTCAGCCCAGCGATCCAGCGTGTCCAGATCCCTCTGTAGGGCCTCGCTACCCTCAGGCAGATCCACACTACCTCCCAGCTTGGTGTGATCTGCGAAGTCACTGAGGGTACACTCAATCCTCCTGCCCATGTCATCAATAAATATATTAAGACATATCAGCCATATCCAAGCTTTTTCTAGTTTAAGTAGCACCATGACACATCTTATTTACCTTGGTGTTTTTTTCTAACCTTCACAGCTGAATCACTGTCATGTTTCTGTGGATGTCACTGGTTCTAGGATGCACTTCAGAAGACAGGTATCATTACCCACAGTATGCCAGCAACAGAAAAGTTCTCCAGACATAGCCAAATGACTCATTTCAAATCGTTACATGCATCTCCTAACCGATTTCAATCTTCCCTATGCAGCCTACACTTCCTTAAAAAAAAAAATTAGGCCCTATTTCTTTGCATTTTCATCAAGTCTTCTGTTGTTATTAAGACTAAGTGCCAAGCTTTGCTACTCTTAAACAGATCATGATATGGGCCTAGTGCTTTCTCAATTTTAGCTAGACATTCGTATCTGGTAATATTTTGCCTTCTCTGTACCCTTATTTATCTTTAAATTGAGGACAGTGTCCTACTTTCTATGATCTTTGAAGATATATGGTCCTGGAGCCCGTACTATATTGCAGACACTCCAGAAAATATATCAGAAGATCCTTTCTCCTTTATTTTACAGCTGCACAGCTTAGTCACGGACTAAATCTGAGTTTAGAAAAGAGCAAAATAATGGTTGCTGTGAGAGTCTGTCTCCAAGACTTACACGCTCACAAGGTCATTCAAGCAAATAAATTCACTTGCTGTAAACTAAGTTATAATGCAATTATACATACCGACTAGGAGTTTATTATAATTAGAAGAAGCCTAGGAATTTGTATGAATAATGATGACATCAGTCACAATTATTTAGCAAACAGAACATATAAATCCCTTATTGCCCAGCTCTGTAAATCACAGACGGAATTAACAACCTGTCCACAGACAAGGCAGCCATTCACTGCCAGCTACAGATTTTCTAATCTTCAATTGATCAGTGTCTGACAACTGTTAGACACTGATTCCTGCATATGCAGATAAAAGAGCAGATATTTTAATACCTACAGAATTTCTTTTGTGAAAGAGAACTGTCTGAAGTGTACCACTTTCTCTTCACTTTGTACTGTTCAAGCTGGTTTAGAAACATCTTCTTTTCACTTTATAAAATATCTGTATTAAAGTATCACAAACAAGCATAGCCACAGCACGTATACCACGACATTAGCCATTGTGTGACATCTGAATATGCCTCTTGCTCTACCCTATCCAAATGCTGCTTCAGATATACAAATGCTTGTATAATATGAAGAAGAATAAGCCAGACAGCCAGCTAACAGCTTGTTCACTGAACCATAACAACTCTGTTTCTGATTTGACAGAGAACCCAAAGAAGCGTGTTAGGAGGTGGACAAGCTGCAGAAGAAATTTTACATACAGCTATTTCAGAAACAAACAATTAAATCTCTAAAAATTGAACACAGAACTCAGTTTTTCTTCTTACTGTGTTGAAGTGGGAAGTTAACTGCAAGCAAAGCAAAAATCTAACATGGGGGAATTTCAGGTCTGCTTTAGCTTTAAGTAGAGATCTCGGTGAAAATATTACCAGAAGTTTCCAGAGTAAAGTTCCTCACATCACCTACTGTTCAGCAGGCTACTAGCAACTTCAAGTACCCAGCAAGAAAAAAGCTTTCTCAGTAAAAGCTAGAGTTTCCAGCAGTTCCTCTTATTAACCCCTACTGCAATCCAATTCTACAACTGTATATTTTCATCACATCTTTCCCCATTACTGCAAAGAGAACTTCAAGACACAGCTAAGTATAAACTCAAAGTGAACTAACAAGCCAACAGAGATTTGTGGAGGAAATACCTGTCATATGCATATACCTAAATGGATATATGTTCATGTATGTGTATATGTAGATTCACCTTCCCCCCATACATATACAGAGTATATCAGTATGTAAAGATAAATGTCCAGTTCTGACGAGAACCCACTGAGAATAATATATAAGTAAATGGTTTATCAGGCTACAGAAAATGCAAAGCTTTCATTTTAAAATCATGGTGCTGCTGAGTTCACCAAGCAGAAATTGTATTTGGACCACAAGTACAACAGAAACATAGAAGACAATGGGAAGAACATTTCCCTAAATAGCGACCAAAAGGGATATTCGGAACTGTTTGGCTGAAAATACAGATTCATGTTAATGCTGTCCCTGATCCCCAGCTCAAAAGCAAGCCTCCTTGACACAGAGTTCCCTAAGACCAGGCTTTCACAGTGCCCATCTCTACCACCTGCTTACTATCATCAGATGTTGCAGTACTCCCTAAGATCACTCGAAGACTTTATATCTCACACCCCAACAACTGGTGCCTAATGCCTGTTCTCTGCCGTTCCCACTCTCCCAATGCCACACAGCATTACCTCACATTACCCTACAACACACCATGTTCCCACTGCAGCACCCTGAACGGTGTTTACTCGGGCACTGCACACTTTCCTCCCTGTGAGCAGAGCTACCCCAATCCTAAGAACCTCCACCAAAATAGATAGGCAGCTGCACTGGCTTCTCTGAATGGGAGTGTCCCATGCATCCGGGTTCTGGGAGGCAGGAAAAACCCAGAGCAGCCAAGATAGGTGGCAGAGAATAACAAACAAGCAGAGAGCTAAAAGGTGAGGGAGGGATGCAGATAAAGAGGCAAGGAGACTGAAATACCAGAAAGAGCAGAAAACAAAATATAAGGGGTTTTACCTAACCTGAAACCATCCGGAATTAAATTAAGGGCCACAAGCCCTGGCTCCTGCCATGTATTGTAGAATAAAACTCTAAAGTGCTTCCTAAGGGGACACATTTCCCTTTATCTTTAATAACAGTTACTCAGACTTCCCCAAGCTTCAGAGAAAGACCAAGTATTTGAAGACAAGAAACTCAAAAAACTGTGGTACATCAACAAAAGAAGTGGAAGCTTTTCTTCCTTCTAAAGAAATTCTAAAAGCTACACAAGATCCAAAAAGCAGCATAAACATTTCAAATCTCAATGTTAGATCATACTTGGTATTTAAATAGGATCTAGCATACAGATTAACACCAGAGGACTTGCAATTCAGGCAGCTAAAAGCCAACATTTCTTTATACATCCTCATGATGAGTACCAGAAATGCAAAACATTAAAAAAAATAGCTTAAAATACTACATTCAGTGCTCTAGTGCTTCAGTCAAACTGATACACTAAATAAATATTTAAACTTTCCATTTGCAACATAGCATCTGCTAATTATAATGCTAAATCATTGTCTAATAATTTTCTGATTATACAGAATAAAAAGAGCAGCAGTGACAAATATGCACAATAAACCTCAGAATGATTCTGAGTGTTCAATAGTTCAGCCCTCCCACAACCTATTTTTGGAAGTTGAAATGTGAATACTATTAAACCAAAGGAGAAACAACTGGCAAGCTACCATATACAATGGTAATCTCAAAGACTACTGAGAATTTCTTTCCTGCATCCTGCAGCACAGTGTGGAAGCACCCAAGCTAGCTGAAGAACAAAAAGCAGCCTAGCAACGTAATGTGAGCATCTGGAGAAGTATTTTACCACTCTTTCTACAAGCTAGTAAAATAGAGAGTAAATCAGTCACTTCTGGAACAGAATGCTTCCAACATCTGAGTTAGCCTAGGTATCTGTGTATCATGTCACATATGGCTTTCATAAAGGTCAAAAGGACAATCACTTTCTTTCAAGACGCCAACTGTAACTCAAACTATGCTTTATTATACTGCAGTGTCTTCCTACTGCAAAACATAAAACCCATCACCTCTGAATGTATTTTATACAAGTATAAACCAGTGAGGAATTAACTTATATAGAAAAACCATTGCCCAACAAGCAAACTTTTATAACAGAATTTTCATGTTACTAAACAATTCCATCTGGAGAAGTATGAAAAAAACAAAGATCCTGAATGAAAGTACTGAAATTAGAACTAAGTGAGTTCTGTTCATATCATTTCCCAATTCAAATCAAGAGGCAGACAGTGAGAACCGCACTAACAAGTTACAGGAGTTTCTTCATTTCCTTGCAAAGTCAAACACTAGCGTGAGTCATATGAGCACAAGCTAAAAATGCCTCCAAAAGGACTCACCAAGTTCATTGAGACTCTGGGCAGCTTTTGTTATCTCCCTGCTTCCTCCTTGTAGTTGTCCTTGAAGTCTCTTACTGAGATGCAAGATGCGTATTATCCTCCGCAGCAAGTCACAGGCAGCCTGTGGAGAAATCACAGCATTAGGGGATATTATCAGCACACTCTGATCTCATAATTTTAGGCTTCTAATATGGAAACATTTTAACCAAAGGAAACACGAATTTGAATAAAAACAAGGAACTTCAGAACACTGAAAAGCCTGTTCTTAAGTACCTTTTTTCATTACCTAATGCACTACAGACAGATAACATCAAAAGCTGGGCTAAGATTATACTGCCATTACTAGCACCTCCTTCCCCCTCAAAAAAAAAAAAGAAAAAAAAAGAGAGACATTCAGAACCCTATGAGAGTGACACGTTCTATTTCCAAGCAAAAGTGAGCTCCATTTTGCATTATGCAGCCCTCCTCAGCAGTTCTCCCATCTCTAAACTTTAGTAAAATTAAGAAGTTGGCTTTGCCCATTAAGTATTGATCCGAAGTAAGAAAGACAGCAGAGAACAATAAAAACTTAAAGGCTTAAAGTGTTATTTTACAGATATTGACTCTCATGATAGGAATAGATATAAAATCCATTTTCATCAAAAATTTCATAGGGCCATTCTCCTACTTTTATCAACCTGTCACTTCATTTTACTTGATAGGTTTGCAAAAGCACACCCCATTCTTGGCTGCAAATTAGGATGGATGCATACACCAATTTTCAGCAAACATCTGCATTGCATTTTCATTAGCACCAATTCAGAGCAAAGGTATTGCTGACATCTGAATCAAATATATGAGTTTCACCATTTTTCACTCAACCAAGACCTTCAAACAGATTTTCTTGTTCTACGCAGTAAATTAATGGAGGCAGACAACCAGTGTGAGTTACACCACGTGCATGATAAATGTTTTAAGCCTTACAATGAAAGATGGTTCTGATAACAATGGGTACGAAGTGATGACAAGCTGCTATATAGGACAGATCCCAAAGCTGCTTCTAGGCTGCACAACTCAGGTACATCAACTACTTAAACTACTGTGTCATTTAAGCATAGCAAACAAGCTTCAGGACTGCCTGACATGCCCCAGCAGCAACTAAATGTGCAGGCATGAAAGCCCAGACAGCTTCAGTGCATGTTGTTCCAGGAAAGACTCCTTCAGAACTCCACCATAAGGGAGTCCTAAAGACACACACAGATCTTCACTGAAAGAGAACAGTAATGAGAGAAACTGTAGAATAAGCAGAGAAAACAGAGCTCATCTGGATGAGTTGGTCAGGTTAGGAGGTACATGGTACAGGGAGAGCAATGTTACTTTAAAACATGTCTCCAGCATCTGTAATCAGACTAACAAGTGGTAAATGAGAAATCTGGGGTGAGTAAGACACAGCTGTTATGAGGTATTTTCCCCGTTACTGAAGAGAAGGCCTCTTGAAAGGCCTTGTCTTATAGACAGAAAATGAAATCAAAAATTACTTAAAATACACACAAATATATTTAGAATCTGACAGGCTTTAAGCCCTTTCAAGTCTTGAAAACAATTGTTAAGTACACATATGAAAATATACATAAGTCCCTTCAACCAACATTTAGTGGATTGCACAACTTGCCAAACTCTACTGTACGCCAGCACAAACCAGTGGAAATACACAAATATACTGTTTAATTTTTATTCAATATCTAGGTACAACAAAGAATATTACAAAGCCCCAGTGAGACGAATCACTGAAAGCACACTGACTCTCACTGCTGTTGGCACAGGGCCATGTATCACTAAGGGCAAGTTCCCTAAGCTTTCCAGGATGACTTAGCCACATGATTTCTATTATCATTAGTGAGAACCAAGTGGGGCTTATCCTGCTTTGGAGAGATTAACATATCAGTTTTAATTAATGCATTCCTTTAATCAGAAAATATTTTGATCCACACATCACTTCCATATATCTGAACAAAACTTCTGCGAGATAAATCCAAAATAGCTCTTTATGCAGTTCACTGCGTCTCGTCAAGGAAGAATGCACAGTATTGCTACTTTGCCTTCAGATTTAATTCTCTCATCCAACTGTGTACCTCTGGCTAACTTTTTCCTTAGGACTTCAGTTATCTTCTGAGCATCTCATACTTCACACGCAAAAAAAATTCTTTTTTATTTCATTGTTGTTTGTTATCTCCAAGAAACAATATTGTAAAAGGACTATCAAGCTGAATAAGGGACAGGAAATGTTGCATTCAGATTCAAGAGGGAAAAAGAAAAAAGGAAAAAAAAAAAGGATGTCTTCCAAAGACACTGAGGATGCACCCTTAATTTCACAGCTATCACTAATGACCACACTATGCCCTTGGCAAACATGTTTCACACGGGTATTGGCATTTTTGTGAATTGTTCAGCCTAATAAAACTCTCAAATACTGTAAAAGTATGCAGTATATGAGGACTGTACAATGGAAATTTAACAGAATCTACTAGCAGAGTTGTTCGTGAATCCTTGATCATCAACCCCTGACCACCTGCACCACAGAAGTCTGAATTAATTCAGGAAACAGTCATTCCTGGAGTCAATACAGCATGCTTTTCCAAAGGAAATGCTTTTATCCAAACACAATGGAATTCCACAGTTAAAGCAAAACTTAATTTGGAAAAAGCAGAGAGCGGCCTGAGTTAGTCCCAGTGGCTTTCATTACGTCAAAAATCAAACACGATTTTTCTGGAGATTACGCGTTAGCTATCTGCTGAAATTTAATTCAGCAATAACAAAGACATTATTGCTGCAATTCAAACAAAAAGCCTCTTTTAATCTTCAGTTAATTTTAGGAAATTATTGAGACAATTAGAAAGACCACTTGAAGCTGCAGTGCATAGCTCATATTTGCAATTGCACGTATCTGTCAGACCATAACGCAGGTGAATGTATGTGTAGTACAAGCCCAAAGAAAGATGGGACAGTACACCATCTTAAGACTACACGGACAATTATGTACTGCAGTACCAGCATGAGTTCTGCTACTAGTAAACACTTCAAAGAGAGAATAGTTTTCTATTGTAGAAATATTTTTTCTATTTTGTGGGTGTTTTTTTTTTTAATAAAAAGATTTAAAGGAAATCAGATATTGTAGGGACTTCTAAACATGAAGATATCCAAAATTAAGAGGACACAGAGAAGCAGTTGGTTAGACAGAAATGCACAAAAAATAACCCTCTGAAGGACAAATTCTCTGTCTACATAATTCAGCTGTTAACTAATCCCATTTAGCTTGTGATATGGCATGGAAAGACTATGAATGTGCTCAGAAGAGGATAGGATGATTTAAAGCAGGAAGCAAGCTCTGTGAGTTTGCTGCTCCCCTGGGATGCCGTGAAGCCATAAGAACGAAGCAAGGCATAATATACACAACTATACAACAGAGATTTAGAATTCAGAACTAGATTTGTAGTTTGACAATGAATTTAGAGAGAAAATGTTTATGAAAAAGCGAAACTATATTAAAAACAATTAAGGATGGTGAAATCCAGCTTTATGCAAGCCAAATACTCCTTCAGTTTGTGAGCAGTCCCATAGCAATCAAAGAAGAAGCACTAAAGCAATACAATCATGAATACAAGAGGCCCTTAAACACCACACAAATCAGCAAAGAATAACTAGCAACCCTACTTACTTTGACAGCATCATCTTTTATCAGTCATTTATCTTTTATTTTTTTTTTAAACTTATTCTACTGACTGTACATCAGCTGATAAAATCAGCACGTTTGACTGTCCATGCTACAAGTCTTGCATTTGGTACAGAAGTAAGCAATGTCATTTCATAAGCCCTGCCACAGCCAGGAAGCAAACTGTTTGCTGTGGTGATGCCCTTCCTTCCTAAACAAACAAGGCTGCCAGGTAAACAGACACAATACCATCATAATGCACTCACTGTGTATCTGCCAACACAGGAGAGGACAGCAGCCCTCATGCTGAGAACTGTCACTGGCAGCAATGCTGGTGTGATCCTTCCTCCTTCCGTGCACAGCTAAGTAAGCAGCCAGGGACATGAGGATGGGTGGCCCAGCAGGCTCCCTTTACCCTGCATCTCTCTTTTTTTGTTGTTTGGTTTTTGTGGGGTTTTTTTTGGACTGGCATTTGGAATTAGAAGACTCACAGCCCCCAGAAGAGCCAGATATTACAATTGCCCTGGCACAGGTTGAGCAACAACCCCAGCCCCTGGGCGCATGCTGCTTTTACAACACAGAAAAATCCGTGTAAGACCATACCCCTACTACACCAAAGAGGAAGCAAAGCAAAGCAAACCCAAGAAACACCTCCTAACCTCGGAGACTTCTGCAGTTTGACTTTACATAAGGTCAGAGAAGAAACAATCATCACCTTTAACTCCAAATTCCCATAGCTCTTCCTACAGCTGTAACATACACCAGACAAGAAAAAAAAAAATCTGAACCTAGCCTGGCACATGAAAGTCACAGAAATTTTGCCCAGTGGCAAAAACAGTGACAGCTAGAGCTGGGAAGCACAGGAGCAGCAGCTGAACAACCAGGCTGAACAGACTACTACTGAAAATCAGATAGAAAATATCAGACCTTCAGCCGAGAGCCCAGCACGCTCACTTACTCCACCATTCCCGCACTAGAAACTCTGTACAGCTATTTGCAGCTTCATCTGCTTGTGCTCTACAAGCTAACGGCAACCTACTTGAGCAGATATCCACAGTCCAAATTTCAACTACCAAAAGATAAGTTCTTAGTTTTACAACTTAAAATATTTTTTTAAAGAGAAACAGTTCAAACAGTAACTCTTTAAACCTTTCCTGATTTGGAGTTGTGTTGCTTTTGAATAAACAAACTGAATAGGATGCAGCTACATCTATGGGATCGATGGGATAGTTTTCAACTGAAATAAAGTTAAAAATAGAAGTGTTCAACACTTATCTCACCACTGCTGGGAAAAAGATCTCCCCCACTGCTCTTCTTTAACAGGAACTACATTCTCTGTAGACTCCACTTCATTTAAAAGATAGGAGCAGCTGTGTACCTGGGCTTATACACCAGAACTTCAACTGGCTCTGTAAGTTCCCAAACTCTTTACTAAACTGCAGTTAAACACACATGTAGCAGAAAAGAGTGCCTCCTACAGAACAACATCATAATATTGAACATTAAATATACCCAGACAGAAATGAAAACGTAATTAATCTGTACTCTGGTAGCCTTTCACTCTTTCCCTCATCCGAACAAAAACTACAGCTAGTGCACAAGTCAGCTTTGCACTTTGCAATATGAAGCACCTCTCAGTAGCTCATGAGGAGACACATGAATATTGATTTTTACTGAGAAATACTGACAGCAAACTCCAGTCTACTGGAGTGTGGAAATCCCACTCATGTCTGATGAGTCACCTTTTCTTAATGCTCTGGAGGACTGGGAAAGGAAACACTTTAAAAAAGACTTTTAAAATGTATTTCTAATACAGCTTACCTGAAGCTTTGCTAGCTGAGCTGTGCGAGACACTATTTTGTTGTAGGGATCAACAATTTTGGCTCTAATTCTGAAAATAAGAAGTTTACGGAGGTATTAATAAATAGCACAATAGAACAAGTAAGAATTCAGAATTTCTAATCACATCATGAATGTCATACCTATCAACAGTACTTTGTAGAGCACCAATTCTGGTCTGCATCATTTGGAGGACACCTACAAAATAAAGCAGATGTTTTACAAATAACATGCATGATATGAAGAATACTTCTTTCTATAATTAACAACATCTACAGCAGACTACTTCTGTGTTAGAAGAAAACAATCCCCCTTTACAACAAAACAGTCAAAGATATTGAACTGAATGAGACACAGAGTATTTAGAAATAAACAGAGAAGGTAATAAGCAATTACTGACCACTATTACTACTACAAAAAAAATTACTGCTACAGAACAAAAACCTGCAGAAGATTTATTGTTCTGGAATTCATCACATGTTAAGCTTCAAGTAATATTTACAGTATGCTGTTTTCTAAACGAATGATGATCAGGACTAATGTTCAAAGGCATACAACCCGATACAAACACCTGAACATGACATAAAGAGCACCACAACTTATTTAACAAAGGAACTGAACAGTTCAGAGAAACCAGCAGGCAAGGAGAACTGAGAAGCAATGCCATTTCAAGGTTTTCTTCCTGTGCGTAAGTACCTTTAGCAAAAAGTAAGGTATGTCATTGTGAGATCATCTAATTCAGATCACAAACAGAGCAAGCTACCCTAATCTTGTTTGTTCCAGATTAGTTTGGAAAAGCAGCACAAAGGAAAACCCATAAGCACAGTTGTTCTTTCCTTGCTAAATTGCAAACAAAGCAGCCAAGGGTAATAGTCACTTTTGCAATATGGAATCAGCCTGCTGAGAATTTAATTAAGTTACAGAAACACAGACCTATGAAATTATTTTTGTTTCAATTCTTGTCAGCACTCTCAAACATCCTATGTGTTTGTAAAGCCTTGGTTTGCAAGCACATCTTCTTCAAATTGAACAAAACTATCATATGATATAGAAAGACAGAATATGAACAAGACTACTGCTACTGAGACTCTATTTCATCTGTTTTGTACAAGCAGGCCTACTCCCATTTTCTTCACAGTTCAGAATTATTAACTTGATTTATTGATAGATTAAGGAGTCCTCTTATATTTATAAATAGAATGGCAGTCCTTTTATCTGTGAGGATTGCAATCATAAGATAAGAAGATAAGAGAGACAGAGAAAAGACATCAGGATGAGCTGAATTTTCTACTTTACACTCAAATAGGGGACAGCAAGTAACACGACACTGCTACATCTATGACTGTTGTACCCTTTACAGCAACATAACATTCCTCTTGCCAAAAGGCGTTATTAGAATGGGTGACAAGGTAATCTACCCTCTGCATCTGCTATATAAGATACTACCTAACCTATCTCAAGCTAGCAGGTGATTGAAAATATCTGGTGAGCTATTTATAGAAAAGGAGCCAGAAAAGAGTATTTATACCAAATCAGTATGCCATTAGCAGAGTATACAGATCTAAAAGAAAAAAAGAAGTCCCCGGGAATTTACAAGTTAGGTTAATTAATTTGAAATATTTAATGAGATTCACATATCCAAATGACTATGCATGCTGTGAGTTATGACAAGAAAGTAAGCAGATGAAGATTACTGAACAAAGCGTATGAAGATACTCTGAGCTACGTATTTCTAACTTCATAGTAAAATTTCCTATTAAACTTTCTCTTTTATTTTACTTAGGGATATTGACTCAGTTTTTCTGCAGTGACCATATTATATCATGTGTAGCCCAAGCACTGCAGAGAGAAGCAGGTTTTGCAATACTTAAAACATCATCTGTGTTTGCACAGAACTGTAGTTTCAGTTGATGTCTCAAGTGTCAAAAAAAATGTCAGGATTAGAGCCCTCCCATGTTTCTCTTCCAGAAGAGAAGGGGCCTCTCCCCTTAAGGATATATAACACTGCATCAGTGGAAAACAATCAAGAATTTTTATGCAGATTCAAGTTTATTTCAACTTTTGGTTATCAGCTGTAAAATGCTTTATTTACTACACCTCTCCTACAGAAATATTTTGATTCTGAATAGCTGTTTTGAGGTACTTCACTCTTGCTTCAGAGCAATTTTAGGCAGGAATGCCTTCAGAAAGAACCATGATTTCTGAACACACGGTTCCACAAAACACAAACTGGGAGATGATCATCATGTAGATGATAGATTCCGTATCTGGAGGATAAAGAGGTCTCACACTTCCTATGCTTTAATTTTTCAATTTTAAAAAAATATTTGGGGATTACCATTGCTAGACTAAATATGCATTTCTCTATTTTTAAAATCTAGATGTAAATGCTAGTAATTGAATAGTGTATGCAACAGTTTACAAAGGCTCAGGAGGTGCAATAACCATCAGCAAACAGAAACTCTCTGGTTATGACAAGACTTAAAAGCAGAAGAAGGGAGAAAGGTGGGTTACTTGATTACTACAGAGTAGAAGGGGAAGGAGATATGCTTGTATCCCATGGTATACGCAAACAGGCACACTCTAAAGGAAATATCTTTCTGCACAAAACAAAAACAAAACCAAAACCCACCAACCACCACAAATGAAGTTCCCAATAAGTGTCATAAAGCAGAATGGCTGGTCTAATGAGCACCCAGGAGAAGAACCATATTCTGTAATCATTTCTCTGTACGCATTCCACAGTTTCTAGGTGAAGTCTTTACAAGTCAGCAATTTATTTTAAAAGCCAGAACCCAATTAGTGGAATGACAGAAATGTACAGATTTAATCTAGTAGCTTCTTACTAGAAAGAAAAATATCAGTGTTTCAGTACAGTTACGATTATGTGTTAATGCCTCTCCAGTTAAGATTTGCAAACTATGCAACATGCACATGCAGCATTTACAAACTTGGTACTGATATTCGCAGATAATGCAATAAAATAGGCTTATTTAGGGAAAAAAAAAAAAAAAAGTATTAAAAGGTCAATAAGACTTGATTGCTAAAGTTGCTTAGAACAGATTATTAAGCTTTTTGCCCATGGAATAGTTACTCCAGAGAAGTATCAGTCAAATCTTCTCCCAGGAGCTCCATCTGCTGACATGAGAAAAAAAAAAAAGCTGCTACAACTTCTCAGTCGTAAGATCTGCAGATGCTACATTATTGACCAAAGCGAGTAATGTTCCCATGTAGAAACTAAAAATGCTCCCCTGCAAATAGGAATTAGCGGGCATTCAGTAGATGGATCTTACCTTCTAAGGATTCAATTCCAGTTGCTTGAGCCAACAGGTCTTCATGTCTTGCAACAACCTTTTAAAAACAAAAAAAGAGAGAGAGAAAAAATAGAAACAATGACATAAGAATGGAGATGTGTGCCTGAAAGGGTTATCAAAATATCATCATCATATTTCATTAAACAGATCCAAAAAAAGCAGATGAAAGCATTTTCAGAACACATTTTGATTCACAAAATGTAAGCTTAAAATGGGAAAGTCAGATATTGCAGTATAGTTGACATATTAATATAAGGCAGAAAAACAATCAATCATGTTTCCACACACACTGATATATAACAATAGCTGTAAATGTTAAGCTTAATAATAACACAGTAATAATGTATATTCTCATTTTTAATGCTTTCATTTCTGGTTATGAAATTTAGAAACTAACTTCCAAAGAATTTACCATTGTAGGGGGAGCAGTTTTTCAAACCAAGCACAAACTTATCATGTACTCTCACAGCCAGGTCAATGGGATTTGCAGTGTCCACCTGGATTTTATCATTGAGCCTTTGACCATGCAAATTTAAATGCCTTTTGAAGGTGTGGAGGTGTATTATTGTTAAGCACTGGAATAGGCTCCCCAGAGAAGTGGTTGAATCACCATCCCTGGATATGTTTAAAAACCATTTGGATGTGGTGCTCAGGGGCATGATTTAGTGGAGTGCTGTTAGTTAGGGTAGTATGATCATGGACTCAATGATCTTTAAGGTCTTTTCCAACCTGAGTGACTCTATTCTATTCTATTAGCACAGGTTGTTTTTGCCCAGTTAAAGTTAAGGAGTAAAGCCCAGGCTACTCTCTGGCACAGGACAGAAGAGTGCAGGACAAGTCATTCACTGTCTTCTCACAACCATCATGCCAAAACACTGGGAAGTTTTTCTGATAGCCCATACAATCTTTTGGAAAGAGTCGGGTAACCCTTATAAGGAATAGTGGAACCTCCATACGCACAGAGACTGAGCGTAGAAACTGAAAGGAAAACAACATACAGCTCCTTGAGGGGGACTACATGGAGTTATTATGACATTCACTGCTCTTTTTACTTCAAGCTGTACCTTCAGTTACCAAGCAGCATCAAAAGCAAAGATCATTGGACTAATTAGCTTTTAATCACTTTATCAACCATCCCCGAGCACCAGGCATGCTTTAAACTTACTTGTATGTGAAGCTCTTTATCCAGCTGGCTGATACCTTGGGCAAGCTTTGCAAGCTGCTCAGCTATCACTGCCTGATGGATCGACTGCGACGTGTAAGCTTTCACATCAAAGTCCTCCCTGAAGAAGTCAGCATAACACTCTGAAAAAAGATTCAGATGTTATCTCCATGCTTCAAACCAGTTGCACTGACGGATCTACATCAGGCAGTGCTCAGAACGCTGGTTCCTCCAGCTGGAGCAGCGCACAACCCATACCCCACGTAACACAACATGGGAGACCAGTCTGAGAACAGACTGCAATCAAAATAAGTCCACGTGGCAAAACCCACAACTTCATGGAACCGCACTGCATCTTGCAACGGGGTCAACTTATACTACATTAGGAAACTATATTCCAGTGGTGACTTTTAACGAAGTAAGATGTGCTCTACTTTGTGCAGAGGGCTTGCAGAGGCTGACACCTGCGTGCCTCCCGCCGGCACACATCTCCCCTCAGGAGCAGCAGACGCGGGCAGCAGGCAGCACCCAGGCAGCCCCCGCCGAGAGGAGCAGGAAGGCAGGCCCCGCTCTGGGGCTGCGCTGCCCGCGCTGCCCCTCTCCGCCCCACAAACTTTCTGCGACGTGACACCACGTAGGCCCAACGCCCCGCTCGCCCCGGCCCTCGCCCCGGCCTCCAACCGCCGCCAGGACCGCGCCTCACCATCCGCCTGCAGCTCTGCCAGCGCCGGGGCCGGGGCTCTGCTTCCCGCTTCCTCCATGCCGCCCGGCGGAGCCTGCCGCGCGTCACTGCCCGGCGGCGGCGCGCGGTGATGATGACAGAGAGAGCGACGGGGCTGGGCGGGACATGGCGGGGCGGTGAGAGGAGAGTGCGCTGTACATGAGCGGGGACGTCGCAGAACGCGAACAATGCCCGGGGAGGGACCCGGTGGGTCTGTTTCGGGCCGGGCACGTCGTGAAGATGTGTGCCCCGATGGTTCGATACTCCAAGTGAGTAACTACTGGCGGCGCGGGTGGCGTGACGGGAACGCGGGCGGGCGCCTTCTCCTGGGGTTGTGTAGGAGCGCGACACACGCGGACACGTTTGTCTTACGGTTATATTTACGCATCCCCGCAGCGCTGCGTATAAGAGCGAAGCTTTAGAGCGGCTCATAAGGTCCGCTCTGTGTGCTCGTGCTGTCCCTGTCCCCGCAGGCTGGCGTTCCGCACCCTGGTCCGGCGGTACGGCTGCGATCTGTGCTACACCCCCATGGTCGTGGCGGCCGACTTCGTGAGGTCAGCCAAAGCCAGGGACAGCGAGTTCACAACAAACAGAGGTAATTCTGTTAAATACACTGCTGCCTTCTTGGAATGTTTTGTGTACCAATGGCATCCTGGCTTGTATCAGAAATAATGCAGCCAGGAGGACAGGTAGATGATCATCCCTTGGTACTTGGCACTGGTGAGGCTGCACCTTGAGTGCTGTGTTCAGTTCTGGGATTCTCACAATAAGAAAGACATGGAGGCTCTGAAGCTTGTCCAGAGAAGGGCAGCAGAGCTGTGAGGGGTCTGGAGCACAGGTCTGATGGGGAGCAGCTGAGGGGACGGGGATGATTCAGTCTGGAGAAGAGGAGGCTCAGGGGAGTCTGTATTGCTCTCTACAGCTGCCTGAAAGGAGGTTGTGGTGAGGTAGGGGTCAGCCTCTGTTTCTGTGTAACAGCAACAGGATGAGAGGGAGAAGCTTAAGTTGTGCCAGGGAGGGTTCAATTTGGATATCAGGAGAAATTTCTTCTTATGGTATGCATTGAAATGGGTTACACCATTTCCACACCCCAAACTACTTTCATCTTCCCTCACCACTGCAGTTTTATTGCTGAGCATGGCGTTACATGGTATGGAATATTCCTTTGGCCAGTTCTAGATCTGCCCACTCCTGTTCCTTGTCCACCCCTGGCCTATTTGCTGGGGGGCAGACACAGGTAAAACAACTAGTTTTGACACTGCCATCGCTGTTCAGCAAAAGCTGAGGCATTCTTGCATTATCAACGGTGCTTTTTACCAAAAAACAGCACCATACAGACTGATGTAAAAAAAGTTACCTCCATCCCAGATAGACCCAGTAAAAGATAATCATAGAATCAAAGAATGGTTTGGGTTGGAAGGGAACCTTAAGATCATCTAGATCAAACCTCTGCTGTAGACAGGGACACTTCCCTCTTCACCAGGTTGCTCAAAGCCCTGTCCAGCCTGGCCTTGAATGCTTCCAGGGAGGAGGCATTCACAGCCTCCCTGGGCAGCCTGTTCCAGTGTGTCACCACCACCCTCACAGTTAAGAATTTCTTCCTAGTATCTAGTCTGAATCTACCCTCTTACAGTGTAAAGCCATTTCCTCTTGTCCTGTCACTACCTGCCCTTATAAAAAGCCCCTCCCCTGCTTTCCTCTAGGCTCCCTTCAGGTACTAGAAGGCTGCTATGAAGTCTCCTCAGAGCCTTCTCTTCTACAGTCTAAAGACCCCCAGCTTTCTCAGCCTGTGCTTGTAGGGGAGGTGCTCCAGC
The DNA here is from genome assembly GCA_030625065.1 of Alectoris magna. NCBI lineage: Eukaryota > Metazoa > Chordata > Aves > Galliformes > Phasianidae > Alectoris > Alectoris magna. The sequence goes on along the minus strand of CM060560.1, from coordinate 183,688,531 downwards.
CCTTTGTTCATCTTCATGGCCGTCCTCTGGACTGCTCCAACAACTCCATGTCCTTCTTGTGTCATGGGCTCCAGAACTGGTTGCAGTACTCCTGATGGGGTCTCACAAGAGCAGAGTAGAAGGGCAGAATCACCTCCCTCTCCCTGTTGGTCATACTTCTCTTGATGCCACCCAAGATATGGTTGGCTTTCTGTCTGCTCATAAGGATCATAAGGCTCTTCTGCCAGCAATTGTTGTTTCTTGTACATAACAGAGATGTATGCTTAACCCATTGCCATATAATATTTTCTGATTTCTAACAAAAATGAGAGGGTTTGTAAAGGGGAAAAAATAATAGATCAGACATCTAACACAGGGATTGATAAGAGAAACAGAATTTTAAATTAGCAGGTGGTAAAATGCAAGGTGGGCTCCTTGAGATGTCAAAAGACTGATAGAAGGAGCAAGAAGAGTCCAGGAAATAGAAGCATAGCCAGGGTTCGTAATGAGAAGCCAAGCTTCAGGCATGATATAGAAATGTTACCAGAGCAGATTAAAAATATATGTATACATAAGGAGCTATACAGGGTCCTGGCTAGATAAGGGGGAAAAGTAGTATAGAATAAAACCATAAAATATCCCAAGTTAGAAGGGACTCATAAGGATTGGTGAGTCCAACTTCTGGCTACACACAGCACCACCCAAAAATCTGACTATAAGTGTGTGGGAAGAGATAACAGTGCACATACAGATCAGCAGGCATGAAGTGGTTGTAGGAGAAAAGTGGAACAAGGAGCACATAAACATGGGCTACAACTAGAGGAATGGAGAAGGCACTGCTAATGTGCTAGTAAGATTGGCCTGTAGGATCTACAGAGGGTAATGATTCCATCTGCTCATGCCACTGAGTCAGTGGTTTTCTAAGTGTATGTGTAATAGTAGTAGAAGTATAGTTTGTGGTTTCATGCTTTATTTGAATACAGCAGGTCATTTGTAGAGAAGAATTGCATTGGGAAGCGCAGAGGGACTCTTATTAATGGAGTGCACCTTGGAAGAAAGCTTGAATATTTTTTTTGTTGTTCAAAATAAACAAATGAGAACATAACTGATATATATGGCACGGAGGTCCACACAGCCATTGTTCCACCTCTTACATGTGTTTATACTTTTGATCTTCACAACGTCCTGTAACGTTCCACAGATTGGCTTTGTAGTGTCTTTTGGCAGATAACGGGATGGGGAAAGAGGAAGTTCTTCTCATTGTTTGCTGAACCCTTGTTGCCTGTTGACAAGGAGCACAGGATGAGATGTTCTAGTGTTGTAAATAATATCTTTTCGCTACTCACCTCTTTCATACTGGCCTTAATTTTACAGCCTCCAAAACCAATCTGCCTCTAACAGCTTTGCCAGGAAAACAGTATTTACATTTTTTAGCACTTATGCTTTTAACAAATAGCTGCACAACTGATTGTAAAATTTTAATATTGATTTGTTTAATTTTCTGGACATTTTTTACTCTAATGAGCAGAGTAGTTTTGGAGCCTGCAATTGCAATTTTTTGCTCTTTGTTTTTTTTTTGGCATTGACATTTCTTTGTTGTGTATTTCTAAAATAGTGGTGGATGTTCCCTGTGTCTGCTGCTAAGAATTTAATTATGATTTGATTTAGCATTTTTATTGCTTAATATTCAGCTGAAAAACAAGGAGCCTGGGATTATTCCAGGATATTAGCTGTATCAAGATAAATCTCTTCAGCTAAAGCACTGTCTAAATGGACACTGTTTTGAAAATACAAAAGGGATTTTTGAGGCAAGATAAAGTTTTAGGTAACTTATAGAAGTTTCTTAACTGAAAGGATACTGCTGTCCTCTCTGACTTCAGCTCCATTACTTCAAGAACTCTGTAATTTCTATCAAGACAGGGAAATCCTCAGGAGCACTTACAGTCTGTTCAGTACCAGAAGTGCACATGCTGTTTGCATTTGTTGGCTCTTTCCATTGGTGCTCAGATATTTTTCTTACCCTGTTCCCCATCGCTCTTAACTGCAGCAATCGTTTATTTGGAAGGTAACTGCTAATACTGAGATATTTTTAGATGCCTTTAGTGTAATGCAGTAGGTGTCAAAGAGGAGAGCCTGTTCCAAATGACCATCTGGCTCTCTGCAGGGGCTTAGTAGATCACAAATAGTTCACCAGACCCACTTTGAGGAGCATTGACACTTTGGTTTCCCTCTAGAGAAAAATCTGTAAAAGCTGCCTCTGCCTGCGTGCTCTCATTCTAGCTCATACTGGGCAAAACCCAGCCATATTGGCATTGAAGCAAAAAAGGACCTGGGATAAGGAAGGGGTGAATTTGTAGCTACTGGAAGCCACCTCAGTAGTACGCTCGGTTTTCTGGTTCTTTAACATCTTTTACTGAGTCTGGATTCTTTTGGAATATCAGCATGATCTGTGCCTTACATCTATGTCCTACTTCAGGAAGCTAAATGCTCTCTTTTTTTTTTTATTTTTCTCTTAGAGCCTACCTTTGGTTTGCTTAATAATGTATTCCTGTAAGACATCTTTTCTTCCCTCATTGTTGCTGTTATAAGAGTTGCTGTTTTTTCACCATAAATGACTGCATTAGATAGAAGCAAGGACACTGGAAATCTTTGTTAGTAATTGTGTGTCATACGTAGCTATAACAAAACACAGCAGTCTGTAAGCAGGCTGATACGACTGTGGAACAGATCATGCTTGAAGTGTAACTCTCTTTGGCAGAAAATACTTCATAGCTCCAGAAAGTATCCAGTGCATTGTGGACATAGTCAAAGTAGCTGTTTTCAGCAAGACAAGAAAGTGATCATACTTTCTGCACATTGTTCTGGTTTCATAAAGATTTTTGTATAAACAGCAGATTTGTTTCAGTAAATTAAAAATAAATAATCGTTAAAATCCTATATAGAGAAGATAGACTTCTCACAGCTACAGCTGTAGTCAAAAGGAAGAGTTTGAGAGTTTATGTAGCACAGTGGTGAGTGATGAGAAAGTTTGCATTGGCCTATGCATAGGCAATGGCATAGCATGAGGAGGCCCCTGGCAAGGCTCTGGCAGTCTTTTAGTCAGTTACAGCAGTGTCCCTGTATCATATCCTGCCTGGGAAGGGAGGGGTATCTAGATTTGAAAATTCCTCTGATTAGGTCAAGGTGAAACAGCACTCGGGGTCTGTGCATAAGAGGAAAAAAAAAACAACAATAGGAGACATCCATAAAACAGTTTTCCTGTATGCGTTGGCTCTCCTGCAATTCTGTCTGCTTAAGCCATGCAGTTTTATAGGAAATTCAAGTAAGTTTTGCGTTACTTAACAACTTAAAGAAAAGGAGATCACCAGTCCTGGTCCCACATCAAGCATGTTGACAAGGGGGGTGCATGGCTCAGAACAAAGAAGGAATACAGCAGTGAGAAGGGCAAGGACAGTCCCTCAGCCATGTTTGTAGATGGTTCCAGTCCCAGGATGGACTGTGACATCAGACACCAGCCAAATCAAAGCAAGTGGCACTGGGCCCCCTCCTGTGACCTGACCATTTCTAGGGCATTGTTTTGGTCTCTTCCAGGAGGGGCTGAAACATGAGTCAAATGAAGGGAAGGAACACCCAGTTCCTGCCTGTGGCTTAGTTGTCTCTCAAGGTGGTGTCCAGCCTCACATTGACAGCCACTAGGGGCTCCTCCCTTACATCCTTCCTGTGGCACCGCCCTGTAAAATAGCTGAAGAAATCATTATCAGAAATGGAGTCATCGAGTGTATTTGGTTCTGTACATACTTTTTGGAGTTTAGTACAGCAACTGGTGAGATGACGTGACAGTGCAGCTTGACCTTTAAGATTTTATTTTAATAATGGTGGTGTGTCATTACTGACAACTGGCCCCGGGCCGGACCCCATCCGGAATGGACCCCGTCTGGAGAGAGACACAAACACGAATGCTGTGGAGTCAACTCTCGAATTTACTGCTGCGTCACACCGCTTATATACCGGCATGGCTTCGGCGCAGCCACGTCCTGTACACCCAATAATGCAACCCCACACGCGCATGCTCCTACTTACCCCCAAAGACCTCCTTTGCATGAATCATGTCATCACAGGGCACTCTGCAAGACGCTTCATCACATCCTCATTCCGTGGTTCCGCTTCAGCTGCTTCGGCTGTTGTTGTCTAGCAATTCTTGTGCAATTGCTCAGGCTCGTCCCCCACTTGACCTTGTTCCACAACAGTGGTGTAATGGGGAAAATAACTTAATAGAGAACAGATAGATTGTTTACGTTGGAGGTACGGTGGCACTAGCAATGTTTTTATTCAATTTGGTTTTAATGTTTAAGTGTTCTGGATCCAAGAACAACGTACATTACAAAGGAACAATAACTGAAGTCATTTTTTCCCCGTTATTTCTTTGTGATAAGTCTGAATTAAGAATGCTGCTTTTAAACAAGCTATTGATTTTGACAATTGTAAATAAATATGTATTTGTTGAGATTTTTAAGAAAGTTAAATGCATTTAAATAATGAAACATTCAAAAATTAGATTTTTTTTCTTTTTTTCAACCTCTAAATATCTTTTCATTGGAGTAGGTGATAATCCATTGATCGTTCAGTTTGCTGCTAAAGAAGCACAAGTTTTATGCGACGCTGCCCTTCTCGTCTGTCCTTTCGCAGATGGCGTAGACCTAAACTGTGGCTGTCCTCAGAGGTAAGGATTTGAAAATGATGGTTAAGTATGATTAAATTAATTTGAGAATAAAGGATGCTGGCCTTCATTATCAGAGTCGTTTCTGTCTTATTTAAAAAAAAAAAAAAAAAAAAAAAAGAAAGACTTTGAGATTGAAATAGCTTTCTAACCTGTCAGACTGAAACGTGTGTGTGGTAAAATGCTGTTCTGAATGTTCTGAGATGCCCATGGTCACCATGGGAAGACCAGGTGTCTTTGCTGACTTGCCTCTTCATTTCTGAGATACTGAGGGTCAGCTTGGGAGTGAAGTGTCCATCTCTGTGACTTAGCAGCTGTAGCATTTGACTTTCCGGAAGAAGAACTTTGCTGCAAATAATCCGGAGTGTTTTGAGAAATAACATGGCAATTCCCAAAATAATGAGCCATGTCCCTGATGTCTCAGACTTATACAAGTGAAAAACAGTCCCTGAAATGTAATTATACAGATTATATTACTCGTGAAGTGCTGAACAGAATTCCCTCCATCTTTTATTAGGTTTGTAAGTACAGTGAATTAGTGATCATTTAAAGATTTTGTCTTGGCAAAATAATGCACAAAGGGAGATTCTCACTAACTGGTTCAATTGAGAACCATTTATTATACATTTGTCAGGCAGTCTTTTTCTAAGTAAATCTCTCAAAAATAAATGTAGGACAGCAGGAGATAGTATTATGGTGCACATACTTAATTTGTCTATTCTAATTAGTTATCTTGACTTAAAATTACAGTATTTGAGAAAACAGTTCTGGAGACATCGGAGACATCCAAATCTTGTGCATATTGATTTCAATGTAGTGGAGCTGTGTGTATCTGCTTGTATAAGAAAATATATTCTTCAAAGAAAAGAGTGCTGCTGTTCAGTAGAAGCAAAGGTTATCTCCTGCCAGTCATAAGTAACCGTTGTCATTCAAAGGAAAAGATAATATTATTGAAGTCAGCTTCTTATTCCACTTCAAATGTGTTCCTTTCCAACACAAAGTAATTTTCTGTTCAAAAGAAACCCATGACCCAACAGAAGGGGAAATATCAAACTATTTCTTTTATGTATGATCTAAACCATTGTTAATTAAATGTTTATCTTCCTTGTAAGCCTGTTTTGTGGATAGAAAATTGAACTGGAATAGATCAGTTACTTGTCCAAAATTATAACAGCAGAGCAGAAACTGAACCAGGATCTAAAAGCTGGTGTCACACTGCAAACATGATCAAACTACAGCCATTCTTATCTCTGCTTACTCAGCCACGCGTTTTAAAGGCTATAAACAAACTGATACATTTAACTGAAATTGATCCACACTTTCCAATTGTAGAATACAAGTGTTATTTTTTTCTTTCAAAGATGGGCAATGGCAGAAGGTTACGGTGCTTGCTTAATAAATAAACCAGAGCTAGTTCGAGATATGGTGAAACATGTACGGAATCAGATCGACAATCCTCGATTTTCAGTATCCATTAAAATAAGGTATGTCTAACATACTATTTGCAGTACATGGAGAAATCTTTTTAATGTTCTTGTGAAGGAATATATTTGTGTAATAGTTACACTGCAATATATGTAATTAATGCAATATTACAAATTATTGTAAGTTCCTTAAATGTGATGACTGCTGAGATTTTTGACTCCAGGTGGTAAGCGTATCTGGGGCAGGTAGTCCCAACCTCAGATGGTAGAACCAGCACAGTCTTTGACTGCTTGCCCAGATATCCGAGTGGATGCCAGAACTTATTGCAATCCATAAGACGTGATAGTACAAGTTAAAAGGTTTATAGTTCCATGAAATAAAAGCAATACGTAGTCTACAATCATGCAGGCTTACTTGTAAGCTGCTGGTGCCTATAAAAGACAGGAAAACAAATCTGGGAACCAGTCCACACAGCTGCTGTAAGAACATGTTCTCCTTCCCTTCGTCACTTTCTGAACTTGTATAAACTGTTGATCTAATTTACTTTCTAACATTTCATCCACTATTTATTTTCACATCCCATGGTGTTTTTGCATATTGTTGGTTAAGTTTCAACTCTGTTTGCAGTTCCCCAGAAAAGGAAAACTGTTGTACATTGGATTTTTTTCCACAGTTATGCGAAGTAATGACAATTAATGTAGAATCTTGGGCACCCTTGCTTAATCTCTATAAAAGTTACCATACATGCTTCAGAGATGGTATGTAATTGGGAAATGATAAATACTTATTTCAATAAGTTATACATCTTTATTAAATATATATTTACCTTCCCACAGTAGTATTTTTTTTTTTACAAGTATTTATAGAAATCTCTGGTGAATCCTCTTCGTGGAGGGCTTTTATACAGTTCGGGTAGCTTGCTAGCTAATGCTTTAATTCCTTGCAACTTTAGGATACATGAAGACTTAAAAAAAACAGTAGACCTGTGTAAAAAAGCTGAAGCAACTGGAGTTTCATGGATTACAGTACACGGGAGAAATATAGAAGAAAGACATCAGCCAGTACATTATGATGCAATTAAAGTAATTAAAGAAAGCATACACATACCTGTTGTGGCTAATGGAGACATTAAAACTTTAAAAGATGCTGAAAATGTTCATCACCTGACAGGAGCAGATGGTAAGATTAAACATATCCTACTTTCTAAGTAAATTTACAAATTAAATTCCCAAGTATTTATTTTAGCCATAAGTAGGACATTGTTTGCGTCTTTTTCTCTGAGGAGACAAATGAGGGATGGTATTTCAGATGCTTGATAAGCTCATAAATGGAATCTCTTGTAATTATCAGAGAACCGGAGCACTGTTATTCAAAGTCTCAAATAGATTTGAAAGGCAAACTACAGAAGCTCTTTGCTTAATTATGGTTTCATCACTCAGTAGTGGAGTTAGCAGCAGAGTTCAAGGGGGACCTTCAGACATCCATTCTGTTTATGGAACTGATCGTTTATTATAGAACTGTAGGTTTTGACTTGAAACCCTCTACTTCCTGCAAACGGTAATGGATTTCTCATAGTAAGAAGATAAAGGAAGAAAGATAAACAAGCCAGATATTTAACAATTAAGATGGTTTGCTTCAAGTACACGGTGAAGCATTGCACTCTTATCTGTCTATTTACCTTGCCTTTACTGTGGTAAAATATGGAAGTGAAAAATTGCCCTGCAGTTATTTGGTTACAGTAGGTTCCTGCAACTGTCTGTGGTTTCAAGCCAACATTAAAGTTCAGTATATATCTTGAAGAAGTTATCTGGATCTGCATACTTTGAGTCTTAGAGTGTAACAGGACAGAGAACAGCAGCTAGTGTCATAAGAAGAGTTCACATGGCAGGTTTCTATTGACATCATTGGTGCTTTAAAAAAAACAAACACAAGAACTATTTGCATCAAATTGCTTTGCTACTACCGTGGCTTTCACTCCAAATACAAAGCAGGAAGAAAACATGTAACAGGAAAGAATGTTCTTGTAGCCTGACTTTCATGAACAACAAAGTATAAAACACCAAACTATCTAGCATATGATGGTATAAGATACAGTAAGTACAAACAAGAAACTGCGTATTTTTTTGTCTTACAGAATCCTTTTTTTTTTTTTTTTTTTCTCCAATTTTTTTTTTTCATTTTTGGTCATTCTATTTTGTAGGAAGAGACTAAATGTGACAGATTTAGACGTTGGCAGTGCAGGAAAACGATCGCTTTTTCACAGAAATATTTCAGTAGAGCTTGGCTGGATTTATATGACAATTTGGGAATATAGTTGCAAATGCATTGGCTTATTCAGAAAGCAAACAATTTCTGTAGACTAGGAGCCATGAGATCTCTATCGCAGAGACTTGAGCTGTTAATGGAAAAATGATTCCAGGTCAGTGGATCAGCTGAGTTGCACTAAAAATAACTTCAGCATTTTACTGCTCCTGTGTCTACATAATTATATGTTAAAGAATGGGCTTACATGTGTGTAGCAAATAAAAACAGAATACCATTGAATTGCTGTTTAAAAAGTAGAAAAGAAAGGCTTCTTTTCTGTGTGTGTTGCATCAGAATTTCTGGAAGGTTATGCCAACAGGCTAAATGAGTTGACAGATGGTGTAGGTATTCAGGGGCCAGGGCTGTTAAACTGATGTCTTTAATATAGATACAACACTTGCCCCTATTGTTCTCCCATTACTTGTTATAATGGATGCTATAAAGTAGGTGCTATAAAGAAGATGTAATACTAAATTTAACAATAATGTAACTCACTGCTTTAATTTGCAATTTGAAGGTGTAATGGTGGCTAGAGGACTCTTAGCAAATCCAGCTATGTTTGCAGGATATGAAGAAACACCTTTGAAGTGCATCCAGGATTGGGTTGACATTGCTCTTGAACATGGAACTCCTTTTACATGTTTTCACCACCACTTAATGTACATGATGGAACGGATAACTTCAAAACAAGAAAAGAAAGTTTTTAACATTTTATCAAGTACCTCAGCAGTTCTGGATTACCTGGGTCATCATTATGGTGTGTGTAGCTGAAAGCATTTCAGCTGTATGTAAACTCATACTTTGCAATTGCTGACATGTTGCTACTTGGGCTTTTACTGATTAAATCCGTAACACAGTGTAAATATTTCCAGTACAGCTTAATACTGAGGTCAGGCCGATAGTTTATATTTTTAGTGTTTTTACATTGGCATATTTAACTAAAGAAATATTCCACATTCCACAGACGTGTAATTCTATTTACAATGCATTACTGTACAGAGGATTGGCTATTATGTGACTGAAGTGATTTAATTTATCTTTCACCAGACAATTGCTTACAGCAGTAAGCAAAACTAAGGCCTTTTTATAGTGGAACTCCCTAAAATCAGGACTACTCGTAAATAATAACAAAAATGTATGACCAAAAGAATACAAAGGGAGCAATTACAGAAATATTTGCTTTAACTAACATAAGACATAAGGTGTGCTTTTAAATTTTGGTAGAATTTTCCAGCTTTATGACTGTAAGACTTTGAAGCCCAGCACTGTACCCTCTTAAATTAGATGTTCCTTCTGCAATCTTAAATCTTCTAAATTTATAACTCAGAAAAATTCTGCCATTAAAAATGAAAGAAACCTGTAATACATATAAGATGACAGAAGGAAGGAGAGAGTAAAATGAAGAAAGTTATAATCAAGTGCAGACCTAGATGGATCTACAATACATGACTTGAAAGGTCAGTGTAACCAAATACAGTATTGCTTATCTACTATATAATAATCCTATGAAAGATTAAAATGCAGTCATCTACCAAACCAGAACTTTATAGGCCAAAGAAAAGCTGACAGATTCTCTCAGTAGGATTCTTGCATCCTTTCTTCAGGCATGTTGCTTATCAAAGCGTGACAGCCATTTCACTTTGGATCTTTGTATTGAAGGAAAACAGTGAAAATCGAAACAAGACAATAACATTGCACACCAGCTGCATTTGTTCTGCAAGGGAAATTTCACCAGCCTGTGCAGTACAATTACATGTAATCAAATAATTTGTTTCCTTTCTATGTTTACACAGAAATTCATAGAAGAAATTGCTTAGTTTTTTTTAACTGGTACTTTGTGCATATACAAGTGAATGGTTCTAAATTTTCTAAATAAATTACTTGCTTTTGTATACGACTGTAATTTGTTTATTACTGTGTACAATATGACAACCTGGGAAAGGGGGTGTTGCTTTTGATGCCGTTCCCGTGTCTGTTATTTAGATATCTATGGTCCCACAGTTACTTCTAATGCAGTGACAAAAAAGACTTACTTATTTTTCATAGAGAATTTGCTCTGATTTAGGTATACAAATGAGTTAGAAAAGCCTGACCCGAATCATCAAGTCTAGTTTGCTATTTAGGACAGCGAAGGTTATAGATCTCTGATATGGGTTGTATTTCCAGTTCATCCAACTATAGTACAGTACTCAGTTCTCCTCAGTTCTGAAAATGCCTCAAGTCTTCTGCATCAAAATTAAAAACTACAAAATTGACTTGCCTAAGAAAGGGATTCTTTAGGGTATTAACTAGGTTCTGTGATAGCATTTACTTAAGATTTTATGGTGTAGCAAATCAGTCGCCATGCGGAGCAGAGGAAAAAAAAAAAAAGGGATTCATTAGAATCAAAAACACAAAAGCAAGGATTTTCTTTCTTTTTTTCTTTTTTTTAAGTAGTGGGGAAATGGTATTTTAGAGGGCTTGACCTATTTAGGAACTGAATACTTGATGATTTTGAAGGCAGCAGTCATTGTGCCTGTGTGATATGATATCAATCATAGAGATTTCTGCCTGAAGTACAAGACTTAGGTTGCAGTTAATATTGTTAGTAATTAAGTAGTGCTTGATCTGGCCAATTAAGTACCATAAAAGTCAATGGAAGTCTAGCATCCTGTTATGTGGTGAAATGAATGGCTGTCAGTTAATTTGTATGCCTCCTTCCTCTCATCAATTTGTCTGCGTCTGAACACATTTCATTGCTTTGACGCAGGATAAAATGCAAAATTTGAGTTTTAAAGCCATACTTTGAACAGTCTATACTGCTTACAGTACATGTTAAAGATACCCCCATGGCAGTTAAATAATTAACTTCCAGTTTTGCTTTAGATTGCAGTTACATTTCTTACAAGCCTTTTGAACATGGGAAAACTATACCAGTTTAAAGCCAGCAGATATATTCCTTTCTTAGTTGAAGTATTTGTAACATCACCAGGTCTTCCATTTTCTAACTAATTTTCAATTTTCAAGAAGTTATTCCATTATTATTCTCCTTGGCGACCTCAGACCTCATTCCAGGTTGGTGAGAATGCTCAGCAGCAGCAGTTGAAGCGCACAGCAGTCACTGCAGGGGGAGCCTTTCGGAGATCTTACGGAGCTCCTGGAGGGCCAGCACAGACTCAGACTTTCTGGCAGTGGGGATGTGCAAGTTTAGTCCTGTCAGTATGCAGCTAAGCCTACTGGAGAGCAGTCTGCAGTGCTAGCGCACAGCTCAGAATAGGAAACTGCTCTGGGTTTAAGGGAGAGAAAGTCTTTAATAACATTTTAATAGCTCCAATAAAGTATAATGGCAGTAGGCCAGTAGCTAAAATGTAATAACCAGAATGTATTAAGAGGTTATGTTTTATCTATGTGTTTGATTATGTTTATGAAAACATGTTAGAAATACTTCTTAAAACAATACTTCTTAAAACCCAGGCTGCCTCCACAGTGTAGATTAGATTGAAATGGTTGGTTGTATTACTCTCCAATATTTGCTATGGATAAACAGTTATTTGGGATGTAACCTTTCATCCAGACTTTGCTTGGCAGCAACTGGGAAAACACTAACACACAGGCACAATACTGAAGCCACAGACCTGGGAAATGTAAGTGCAAACAATTTCACATTGAGAGCAGCTGCAGTCTGCTCTACTGAAAACTGTTTATGCAGTGATTCCCTACCATTTTACTTTCTATGGATTATTACTACTATTCATGCTTCTTATACTACATCCTTTTGATGTAAATTTTCTGGGACAGAATTCCCAAAAGCAGCTTAGATAATTGTGTCAAGAAGGCTGCTAGACCAGGTAACCCCTTCCCAAACAGACAGGTACCTGTTGGAGCTGCAGGCAAATCAGCTGAGCTGATTGCCCAGGGTGAAATTGCTGGATGTGACATGCAACAGCATGAGAAGCTAAAAAAAAAACACAGATAGCCCTGGGAGGGGTGGCTGGATTTCAGTGGTGGTTACGTGGGAGTTGCATGAAAAACAGCTGAACAACAGAAATAACCAGAGTTTTGGGAGTCCATTTGGGACTGGGAACTTGCAGGGTTAATACCACACAGGGCCAAGATAAGCAAGTAATGTTATCAGAAATACTGAATGCGGGTATAGATGTAGCCAGACTAGGAATAACAGGGAAAAGAGATGAGGGGTGGGTTATGTGGGAGAAATACGGGGAGTTGCAAGTGGCTAAGATGGCTGAGAAATCATAGAATCATAGAATGGCTTGGGTTGAAAAGGGCCACAGTGATCACCTAGTTTCACCCCCCTGCTATGTGCAGGGTCACCAACCACCAGACCAGGCTGCCCAGAGCCACATCCAGCCTAGCCTTGAACGCCTCCAGGGATGGGGCATCCACAGCCTCCTTGGGCAACCTGTTCCAGTAGCAATGCATGGGCGTACCATGCTTGAAACTTTGTTATGCTGATGAAAAACACTGCCCCCAACACACGGCAGAAAAGAACTTTCTGAAAGAATGTGGTTTTACTCATGAGGTCCAAACAAAACTACTGAACATTGTCTGAAACTTATTTGGTAGATACTGTTGTGCCTTTATGGCAGTAATGGCAGTACTTTCTTTGTGAAAACAGCTTTATGGGATCTTTATATGTTATGGAGTCATAGAATACCCCAAGTTGGAAGGGATCTATAAGTATCATAGAGTCCAATTCCTGGCTCTGCACAGCACCACCCAAAAATCAGACCATATGTCTGAGAGTATTGTCCAGACTCTTCTTGAACTCCGGCAGCTTGGGCTGTGCCCACTGCCCTGGGCAGCCTATTCCAGGGCCCAAGCACACTCCTAGTGAAGAACCCACACCCGATACACAGCCTGACCCTCCCCTACAGCATGATGCTTCCATGGGGCAGCACTTGACTTCAGTGTCAAAAACCTGTGAGTGGGTCAGGCAGCGAAGTCAAGGCCTTGATCTAACAAGCTGGAGACATGGAGCAGTGGGCTCCTACAGCAGACCGTCTAAACACTGCCTGAATGTAAAGTGAAGATGTTGATTTTAACTGTTCTCAGCGTGTAGATAGATGCCCGCATGCTCCAGCAGAGGAGAGGCCGTGGGCACGCTGCCTGCCGCCACACCAGACACCACGCAGTTATCACTGGGAGCCCCCAGCCCTATGGGAGCACAGCTGAGGCGTTATTAGCACGTGCGCAGGCCGGCTGGAGCCTTCCTCTGAGGCGCTCACAGTGGCACCACCTCCGTTCCCTGCTCCGGCCGTGTCACTCAGTTCCGTCCCGGCCCACATCCTGCCGGCAGCCCGCCCCGCCCCGCCGTGCGCTCCACTGCCTCAGCGCCGGTGGGAAGGGTAGGTCTGCTGCCTGCCTCCCTGCCCCGGCCCGCTCGCTCGGGCGAGGCCGCGCTCCCCACCCCTTTCAGAACGGCCCGCCGCCATCAGGCCCCGAAGCCGAGGAGGTTGCGAGGGCTGGGCTGCCACGGGGGGGAGGACAGGGACAGGCCCAGGGCGACCGAGGACTCCCGGCTGCGCAGTAGTCAGCGGGGACGACGGGGAGGAGGCTGCCGCCCGGCTGCGGACGGCGATGGAGGGCCGGCGGCCTGCGGGGCTGCGTCGCCTCCGGGGGGTGGTGGAGGAGGCCGGGCCAGGGCGGGGCGGGCGCGGAGGGACCCCCTTCGGAACTCGGGCGGGAGACCCCGAGCCGCAGCGCCAGCCGTGACTGCCGCGTGGGTCCGGGCCCCGTCTGAGCCCCGCTTTGCCCCGCAGGCCGCCGGGACGATGACTGTCCAGTGGACGGCGGTTGCCGCCTTCCTGTACGGTGAGGTGGGAGTGCTGCTCGTGCTGTGCCTGCCGTTCATCTCCCCACTGAGGTAGGAGCTCGGGCCGTGCCGGACTGCCCCAGTCGGGCTTCTCGAGCCGTGTTTGTTCTTTTACATTTTTGTCATTACGAACGTGGAGCTTTGGTGTATTTCGGGATAGATGTGAGCTGCGGGAGTGCTGCTTGAGACCTGAGTGTCAGGAACTTCAGGCACCAGAGCCTGTTTTAAGGAGCTTTATGGGGTTTTCTTACACACTTTTAATTTACCTGTCCAGCAGCTGGGCTTCCCGCAGCGAGCCCCTCTCACCTTGCTTCACTGAGAAGGAATTGACCCCTCTGCTCTCTGGGAGCAGCTGGCCTGAAGGAGGGCAGCTGTGCTGTCACCTCACCGCATGCTCCCGTTGGGGAGCCGTTACCACGCCTGCCGTTAGGAGCTGTGCGCTGCGCTGTGGGCACAGAGCAGATAAGGCACGTTGGGCACTCAGAGCTCATCGTGTGTAGCCTTTATACGAGCTGTTAGAGGCTTGTTTAAAAACAAACACAGGCTTAGTTTGATGCGGAAGGTTCAGTCAGGGCTGCTGTAAGAAAGGCTTCTGTATACGTATATGGGAACAAAATAGTAATTCTGCTGGAACACGATACAAACATTAAGTATAATCCTAAGGTAAATGCCTGTAGTAACAGGAAGAAATACAACAGAAACAAAATGCGTTAATTGCTCCTGTTATTTGCAGAGGCCTGACTTGGAGTTCTCTGCTTCCTTTCTTCTAAGTGGCTTTCCAAATTTGGTAATGCTGTTTTCATTCCTCTGAGGAAATACAGCTAACTTCTCTGCAGGAGGCCCAGTTGAGATTTCTTTCCAGAATATCAGTTAAAAACAAAAAACTGAAAAAAAGCCTCTTAGATTTGCTGCTGCTGTGGTGCTTCGTAAAGTTGTTAAACGTTGTCTTTCTTCATCTTTACATATTTTTAGAATGAAGAATGCAGGTTTTACTGTAACATGCTAGGGAAGAAAACCTAAACCAAAACACTGCAGTGTTCAGAGTCAGAATATGATCACTTACACGTGTGGGAGGGTCCTGGCAAGGGCTGAGTCCCCTGCAACCAATGTCACAGCTTATGAGGAGTTCAGTGTATCAGTACAGATTGCAGAGTTCCTGTGTTTTTGTTGTTTTCAAGTCTAAGGTCCAGCTGTCTGTAAGAGAGGAAAAGCATGATGGGAGCTGTAATCAGATTATTAACAACAATGGTTTATGTGAGGAAACAAGCTGCAAGACTTCATTTAGGCTGATGACACATGCAGGGTATGTTGGCAGTATTGAAACAGGTTTCTGTTACGACATAGATAAGACCTGGATTTGGTCTTTGAAGATGAAAAGCAAATGCATAATCTGCAGTGTTACAGATAGATATTTATGCTTGTTTTGTAACATTCAGTTATTCTTTCAAACAAGGGTTTCTGAAAGGATGAAATAGCATATCTTTGTGACATGATCTATTACCTTATTAACAAAACTGTCACAGGAATCCTGTAGAATTAAGGGCTGCATTTAGCTGTTGTGACAGTAGTAGAGGGCAGCAGTTCTGCCTTACACATCTTGGTGGCCTTGAGAGCTGGTTCGGCCCTAAGTGTAACGTGTCAAAGATGTGAAACTGCAGTTCTTTGAAGTTCTGATTTTCTGGGTTCTCAGGCTTCAAGCTAAGTTCCTGGAAATGAGTAAATTGTCAGTATAGAAGTGCAAGTATCCAGAAAGACAGAGCTGTACTGACATTTGATTGTAACATTGTACTGGTGGCTAGGATTGTAATTTGGAAGCATTATGTCTGTGTGATTTCTGCTGCCAAAGGCAGTACTGCATTAATAAATGTAAATGTTCCCTGTTGAGGAAAAATGAGCATGAAAGTACAGGAAGACTTTGCAGTAAAAAGATTCAATTTTTAGGATTAGTATAACTTGGCAGTGTATTTGGTCTGAGGTGCGTACATCAGAATCATAGGGTATGAGGCATGGAGATTCACGTGTAAGGAGTTAGCAAGTAGGTTTCATTAGAGTTGTAACTCAGCTTAATTACAGTAAACGTTTTGGTTGATGATGATGATGTGAAGAGTTTGGGTTCTACTGAATGGCATAAACAAGGTTTTTGCGCACAGAATGATAAAATATTTTAATTCTTTTTAATGCAGAACATGATTGGGGTGATTACGTTCTCAGTAGGTAGAAAACTGCTTTGTTAAAGGATGAATTTTAGCAGTTGTTGGAAAAGGTAAGTAAACTTAACAAAAGTTGGAGAATCTACCTAATTGATCAGATGGTGACTAGCATACCTGCGTTACCGCCCTCATGGCATGAGTAGGTGTTACTTTACCGTAGCACTGATAGTGACCTGCTGAATCACATTCTAACCTGCAGCACAGCTGAACTGTTATTTCTTTTGGGTTTTAAGTTACCTGTGCTATATGTGTGAATTCTCATGACTTGCTCCACAGAATGGTACTGAAGAGATGATTGTTTAAAGAAAAGTGGTCTTCACCATCCTTAGGCATCTTCCTGTCTGAGGTTGATTGCTAACTGACAAATTCATGTTCATAAAAGAAGTTTTTGACAAAATAGAAATCTGTGACTTGCAAATGACAAAAAATTGACAAGTTAGACTGTAATAACAATCCTACTTTATAATTATTCAGACTCATCAGTATGAAAGATGAGCCCTCTGAAAGGTGATAGAAGCAGTCTTACTTCGTGGAGGGTTGTTGGTTTTGGGTTTTTATTGTTATATGGCGATTAAAACGGCTGCTTAGAGACCTTTCTTAAGTCTCATATCAATAATGAGGCTGTATTCTATGGGGCTGTTATACTTTCTTCTAGTGTTTAATTATTTTGAATAACTATGTTGTTTTGCAGATGGCAGAAGATTTTTATGATTCCTCTATGGAGCAAAATGGCTGTCTTTTGGAACAAAATGTTCCTTACAATAATAGTTCTACTGATCATCTTGTTTCTTGGTAAGTGTTAAGTACTTTTCTAATAAATTGGAAAAAAAAATCTAGTAAATGGAGTTCATGGCAGTTAGTTGAAAAGATTCAAGCCTACTGTAACCCAGCTAATTGCTTTAGAAATTCTCCACTAGAATGGAAGAGATCCTGTACTGTGTTCATATTGGGAGTTCAGATGCAGTGGCAATGTAGTGAATGAGGAGCAAAAATGGTTCGGTGTAGGCTGCTGCTTGGTTTCGTTTTCTTACAGAGGGTGTTTGTTACACAAGATGTCTGTTTAGCTGAACTGCTCAGCCTGCAGTAGATGGCACTCTTTCTCTTGGCTGCTGTTGAAGTAGTGCACCAGAAGAAAATATCAAAGTACTGAGCTGTTTGAGTACTTATGCTCAGCACAGGTACAAAACAGCTGTTGACTACATTTGTTGGAGCCTGTGTAGGAATAAAGCTTTAGTGAAACTGGAGCTTGAATGATGACTGTCTGCATGACTGTCTGTGCTGACTGGTTTGTGTATGAAGTATTTCACTTATTTCTGTGATAGAAATAGTTCTTTCCACGTGGATAGGAGGGAGTTGTTTCCACTGCTGTTGGGTTAAAACGCTGTTTAATTCCTGGCTACTGCTGCAGGAGTGCATATGCATGTTTCTGTGTGAAGAAATCAGACTAAGCGGCAATAACGTATTCCTAATAATAACCAAAGTAGTGAAATGCAAGTAGTTTATAGTCTCTCGAAGTAGATATTTCAGTGAATGGCTGAAGATCAAATACTGATGAATTTAATTTACTCTCTTTGATCTCTAATTGGAAACTTTGATTAAAGCTTGCTTTTTGAGTTGGTAGTGGTCACTGATTTTTGAGGAAAGCTAGATTTGGGATAAAGCAGTGAGAAAATGCTTGCCTCATAGCATTAGATCATGGATTACTGTGGGACTGGATTCTTCATAAATTAGGGTATTTTGTCTGCTCTTTGCCTTCACTACGTTGTTTGAAATTTCACTTCAAATCTTTTTCCCCCCTTTTTAAAAATAAACTTAAGAACACTTTAAAAAAGAAACAGCTATAATTGATGTTACTCACATGTTTCCTCTGTGGAGCTTATTTTCCGTGCCTTGGGAAATGCAGCAGCAATCTAGCACATGTGGCCAACACGTGCTGCAAGAACTGATGATGTGTCATAAGAAGTACTTTTTTTTTTTTTTTTAGTGCATTAGGGGAGATTCTAGGTGCAGTACTATTATAGGTTGTAATACAAACTCTTAATTGGGTTAGATTTTGCTTTTATGAGGGTGCAAATCCTAACTGATTTGTTCTTCGAGAAGTGCTGGCAGTGTATTGGCTGCTCTTGAGAACTGTAAGGAGTACGTAGTGGACAAAATGAAGCTGAAAGTTGGTGAAAAGGTAATGAAAGGAAGCTGAGGTGTAGCTTAGCACTCTCTGTTTTCTTTATGTACAATACTGTGTTATTATTATCTTCTATGTTTTGGTGTATGTTGCAGAAATGCTTTTTCGTATGCTGGTTAAAGCGTAGAAAACAAGTACTAATACAGATGTTAATAAAATGTATGCTCATCTAGCAAGCACTTCAGAAGGTGTCTCATCTTTTTCCCTTAGTTATCCACTTTTTTTTACTGCTTGTCCACTGGCTGGGTTTTAATTCATGTTGTCAGTAGTGACTTTATGATGCTGTCGCATCTCTGGTAACATTTGTACAGTGTGTTGCTTTGGCCAGATTCCTGGTGTCTGGATGCAAATGTTGGGAATAACTGTTCAGGTGTGTTTTGGTAAGTGATTTGGCATTGCTCTGGAAATGTGTTATTGCTTCAGTCATTTATCAAGACCTGTCTTTAAGGTTTATGGATAATGTGGATAACTGTTGTTACTCTTTGATGATCAAAATGTCCAAATACATATTTCTAGTACTATGGTTAGTATATCACGAACGCATACCCAGGGATGTGACTAAGAACAGTCTGTTTTTGCTTACAGATGCTGTTAGAGAAGTTAGAAAGTACTCAGCCATTCAGGTGAATGAGAAGGTTGCAAATGTCAATGCCAATGCCATTGATCATATTCAGATGAAACTCTTCCGGTCACAAAGAAACCTTTATATCTCAGGCTTTTCCTTATTTCTGTGGCTGTAAGTATAACACTTTCTGTTGTCTGTATACATGATTTCTATATATCACATATCTTACAAGAGCTGTTGCACAAAGTAATGCAACGAAAATATTATTAAAAGGCCGATTTTAAGAAATTAGAAGTAAATGTGAGCAGATTGTCTATGTGGCAGTTAAGATCAGAGGATGTAATGTACAAATGTTTGAATACTGGAAGAATGTGTGAGCAGCACATAAAAAGCCACATTTGGAATGTTTAAGAAAACGTGTTTTTGCAGAAATTTCTTCAGGAAAAACTCATTTCCTTCATTATACTTTTGCTCTGTGTTTTGCTTTTTCCAAAAAATAAAACTGGGATTAAAAGGTTCAAAAACTAAAGGACTATTAAAGCAATCTTGATATGTCGCAAGCTGGTATTATTTCATGTTGCTGTGTTAAGAAGCAAAACTTGAATCTGACTTGAACCATTTCATCTAAAGCTCGTAGGTAGGAACTATAGTATAATTCTCTAGCTTTCAAGGAGTTTTGGATATTACTTCAGATCAAGCAAACACTTCATGGCAGCTGACCTAATAGAATGTTACGACCTCTAAGTTTCTTAAATACAGCTAGTAGCACAGGGTAACAGAAAAGACAACTTTGAACTGCCGGTAGCAACCAAGAGTACCTGCAAATCTTCACAATAGCCATGACAACCTGCAGATCTTCTCAGCTGCACAAAGAGGATGTGGACTAATTGAACAGATAATGTGAATGAATAGGAAAATGGTCAGAAGTTTTCCTAGTTCTACATTTTACGGTGGCATTTGTATGGAAACTGTTAATCACAGCCTGAACCTCTGATTAACCCTCTGAGGCAGGTGATGGCTCAGCTGCGGGAGCACAGGTGAAGGTAATTCAACTGTGCTCCCGGAAGGGGTGGAGCTTGACTCCACCTCTCCTAGATCCCATTTAAGGGCTGACTACCACTAAGGCAGCATCTCTTTTGAGATTGCTCCTGTGTGGAGTTTCCTGTGGCGAGCATCCATCCTTGCCGTGAAGCCTCAGAGTGGGTGAGTTGTTCCCTATAACCTCTGGATATTCATTTGTTACCACCTTGTATAATAACAACCATACATTTGGCGAGCCAGGCAGGAGAGAGAGAATGTCTTTTCTGTGGAGAATGTATAAATGGGTCAAGGGGGAGAACATCACCCCCTTAGACAAGATGATTCCGGGGCAGATCCCAGGGTTTATGGGTTCTCCCTATTATCAAATGGCTACTATAATTGAAAAATGGGGTCCCTTGAGGGTTATAGGGAATTTTTCTCCATTCCGCATGACGGAATACTTTGAAGGGCTAAGTAACGACATCTTGATTACGAAAGAACGGCGATTAGCTGCTTCTACAGTGGCATGGCCACTATTAACTGCTTTAAATCAAGCAGAAATTAGATCAAATGTATTGGAAAGTGAGAATCAATTATTAAAAGACCGTATTGGAAAATTGGAGCAAGAGCTTAGTATACTGACGGGAAAAAGACCCCTATTACACTCCCCAGTCTCTCAGGTCCGTAATATTTTGATAAATAATGATTCTGTATCTGACACAATGGACCAGGCTAAACAAGGGGATGAAAATACTAAAACTGACTTGGAAGAACCTGTTATGACGGACGCATTACAACTCCGTCCTATTATAACACAAAAAACAAAAAAGGTCCAAGATAGACCAGCAGGGGTGCCTCCTGATCAATGGCCCCCTGCTGAGACTCATTTTCATGTCACGGCCCGACCATACACGGCCACGGAATTAATGGACTTGGTGCAGCGGTTTCGGCAAAAACCCAGAGAAAGTGTGCCAACTTGGTTGCTACGCCTATGGGATTCAGGGGCGGAGAGCGTTACGGTCAGTGGGCCTGAATTATCGAAATTGGCCACTGTAACTGTCCACCCTGCCCTTAGGCAAAGATTATATGGCGGAACCCAGTTCCCAGAAGAAAACCATTCTATTCTGGATTGGTTGATGGCTGCATGCCGTATGGTCTGGCCAAATAAGTCAGATATACCGTTAAATGCAGGATTATGGTCCTCTATGGAGGACCTTCAGAATTATATCAGGGAGCTAGGAATGAGAGAGGCCATTTATGAAGATACTTTTGATA
The DNA here is from genome assembly GCA_030625065.1 of Alectoris magna. Taxonomy (NCBI): domain Eukaryota; kingdom Metazoa; phylum Chordata; class Aves; order Galliformes; family Phasianidae; genus Alectoris; species Alectoris magna. The sequence goes on along the minus strand of CM060560.1, from coordinate 183,667,042 downwards.
GCCCTGATATGGTTAGATTCTCAGGAGGAATGAGGGATCTAATCTTGCAACAGGCCCCTTCTCATATGTATGGCACTTTAGTGTCTATACTGAACCCTTTAGTAGCATCGGAGGCTGCAGTTCAACAGGCGGCTCAGCTAGTAGCAGATCTAGGAGAAACAGAGCGCCTGCGAACTAAACGTAATATTCGAGTGTTAGAAGAAGCTGAAGTTATGCCGGTGGTTAAAACTAAGGGGCCGGCTCCACGAGCTTCTCAGTCGGGACCCATAAGGGTATCCCGAAAGCAAATGTTCAATGATCTTATTAGGGCTGGCGTTCAATTTGCGAAAATTGATCGGCAGCCCAACCACATCCTCCTTCAATTGTGGAAACAGTTGAAGGATGATCAAAAATTTCAAAATTACCCTAGCAAATCAAGGGTAAGAATTATAGAAAGAAAACCATCAATAACATGGAATTTAGCAGACTTTATTGTTCCTAGTAAAAGAAAGAAGCCACCTCAGGTGTCTCGAGCCACAATGCCCGAACCACCAGAGGTAAAAGACTTGAACCTGGCTCAGTATATAGCATGACGAGGGACGTCAGTCCCCCTAGGGCCTCCAGACGGGACCGGAGGCCCTATGTAGAATTAACGATATTCTGGTCCCGAAAAAATATTCAAAGAGTTATGGCCCTAGTCGATACAGGGGCAGAAACATCAATAATTTATGGGGATCCAGCCAAATTTCATGGCAGTAGAGCGATGATTGGAGGTTTTGGGGGACAGACTATTCCAGTCACCCAAACCTGGTTAAAATTGGGGGTTGGGCGTCTCCCACCTCGGGAATATAAGGTATCTATTGCCCCAGTCCAGGAATATATTCTGGGCATAGATATCCTATGGGGTCTGGCTCTCCACACGACTGTGGGAGAGTTCAGGCTCCGACAAAGGTGTATTAGTGTCCGGGCGGTACAGGCAATACTAAGAGGCCATGCAAAGCATGAGCCTATTTGTCTGCCAAAACCGCGCCGGATTACTAATGTAAAGCAGTACAGACTCCCGGGTGGGCAAGAGGAAATATCGAGAACAGTGCAGGAATTGGAGAAAGTGGGTATCATAAGACCTGCACATAGCCCATATAATTCCCCCATATGGCCAGTGCGGAAGTCGGATGGAACATGGAGAATGACAGTTGATTACAGAGAACTGAACAAGGTCACGCCGCCTATTCATGCAGCCGTACCCAATATTGCCTCCCTAATGGACACACTGAGTAGAGAAATCAAAACATATCATTGTGTCTTGGATTTGGCAAATGCATTCTTCAGTATTCCGATTGCTGAAGAATCGCAAGATCAGTTTGCATTCACGTGGGAAGGCAGGCAGTGGACCTTTCAGGTCCTGCCTCAAGGGTACGTGCATTCGCCAACATACTGTCATAACCTAGTGGCGCGTGACCTGGCTAAATGGGAAAAACCAGATAATGTCAATTTATATCATTATATTGACGATCTCCTGTTAACATCCGACTCATTAGAAACAGTGGGGCAAGCAGCAGATTTGTTAACCACCTATCTAAAGGGAAGAGGATGGGCTATAAATCCTCAGAAGGTGCAAGGCCCGGGCCTCTCTGTGAAATTCCTGGGGGTAGTTTGGTCTGGGAAAACCAAAGTACTACCCAGTGCTGTAATAGATAAGGTTCAGGCGTTTCCAGTCCCTACGACACCAAAGCAGCTGCAGGAATTTTTGGGTATATTGGGGTACTGGCGCTCCTTTATACCTCATTTAGCGCAGCTGCTAAGACCATTGTATAGACTCACGAAAAAGGGGCAATTATGGGATTGGGGGAAAATAGAACAAGACGCTTTCCAACAGGCAAAACTGGCAGTTAAACAAGCCCAGGCATTGGGTATATTTGATCCTACCCTCCCAGCTGAATTAGATGTTCATGTTACTCAGGATGGTTTTGGCTGGGGCCTGTGGCAACGCCAGAGTTCTATTCGGACCCCTATTGGATTCTGGTCTCAGGTTTGGCACGGAGCAGAAGAAAGATATAGTATGATCGAAAAACAGTTATTGGCTGCCTATTCAGCATTACAGGCAGTAGAACCAATAACTCAAACAGCAGAGATCTTAGTTAAAACCACTCTGCCAATCCAGGGGTGGGTAAGAGATCTGACCCACCTTCCTAAGACGGGGGTGGCCCAAGCACAAACGGTGGCACGATGGGTCGCCTATCTCAGCCAAAGAAGTAGTCTGTCTTCGTCACCGCTGAAAGAAGAACTACAGAAAATCCTAGGCCCAGTGACATATCATAGTGATGCACCAAAAGAAACATTGGTCGCTCCACCAGAGAAGAGTCCCGTCCAGGAAGGAAAATATCCTATTCCTGAAGATGCGTGGTACACGGATGGATCCAGCAAGGGCAACCCAAGCAAGTGGAGAGCAATAGCATATCATCCCTCTACTGAGACAATCTGGTTTGATGAGGGGGACGGTCAGAGCAGCCAATGGGCAGAATTGCGAGCCGTGTGGATGGTTATAACCAAGGAACCCGGTGATGGTACTCTGAACATCTGTACAGATAGTTGGGCTGTATATCGGGGGCTTACTCTTTGGATTGCACAGTGGGCTACCCAGGAATGGACTATTCACGCCCGACCAATCTGGGGTAAAGACATGTGGTTAGACATATGGAATGCAGTTAAACATAGGACTGTATGTGTCTACCATGTCTCTGGTCACCAACCCCTACAGTCACCGGGAAATGATGAAGCCGACACACTGGCCCGAATTCGATGGATTGAGAGTTCGCAGTCCGAGAACATTGCCCGTTGGTTACACCAGAAACTGCGACATGCTGGACAGAAGATAATGTGGGCAGCTGCTAAAGCATGGGGACTGCCCGTACAACTATCTGACATCACCCAGGCATGTCGAGATTGCGACGCTTGCTCGAAGATGAGACCGAGATCGTTGCCCGAAACAACAGCCCATATTGCTAGAGGATACAGTCCTCTGCAGCGATGGCAGGTTGATTACATCGGGCCCCTCCCTCGGTCTGAGGGGGCGAGGTATGCCCTGACCTGCGTCGATACAGTAAGTGGGCTACTGCAGGCCTATCCAGTACCAAAGGCAAATCAGGCATATACAATTAAGGCACTCATGAAACTGATGTCTGCCTATGGGACACCTCAAGTGATCGAGAGCGACCAGGGGACTCATTTTACTGGTGCAACAATACAGCATTGGGCAGAAGAGAACAACATTGAATGGCGATTCCACCTGCCATATAATCCAACTGGGGCAGGCCTTATTGAACGTTATAATGGTATTCTCAAGGCTGCCCTGAAGACAGACTCTCAGTCCCTGCAGGGGTGGACAAAGAGACTCTATGAAACTCTGCGGGACTTGAATGAAAGACCTCGGGATGGCAGGCCTAGTGCCCTAAAAATGCTACAAACAATATGGGCCTCCCCGCTTAGGATCCAAGTTACGGGCACTGATAATCAGGTAAGACCCCAGATTGGTAATGAAAATAATCTTCTGCTCCCTGCCCCTGAGAATTTAGAACCAGGAATCCATAAGGTAAAGTGGCCCTGGAAGGTGCAAGTAGAACCCAAGTGGTGTGGTTTACTGGCACCTTGGGGGAGATTATTGGAGGTAGGAGGCTCAGTAGCCCCCTCGGTGATAGGTACATGGCCTACGGATATTGTGGTCAATACTCCAATCTTTATTGCTAAAGGGACGCCCATCATGTCCCTGTGGCAGATCAAGACACCCCCTTTGGTGCCAGATATAGTTATACAACCACAAATAACTGGCCAAAGGGTGTGGTATAGGCGACCGGGGCATGCTCCGGTACAAGCTGAAGTATTGACCCAGGATAGAAATACGGCCTGTATCCTACCCTGGAGGGCAGATCTTCCCCTCCTGGTACCTTTGAAACATCTGTATTACTCCCCCTGAGTCTTTGAGCTTCCAGAATCATCGGAAGGAATGGGACTGATGAAACAGATGGATGTGCACCTCATGATTGCTTGCCTCCAACAACATCAATCGAGCACTGGCCCATGGAAGACCGTGAACTTGCATCAATCATCGCTCGAATTATGTCAATATATTTTGCGACGGGAAATTGTATAAGCGTCGTGTTGGATCCCTGTAATAAGGAAAAACTCACCTAATCATTGGTTCATGCTGTGAAGGGGTGGAGTGTATGGAAACTGTTAATCACAGCCTGAACCTCTGATTAACCCTCTGAGGCAGGTGATGGCTCAGCTGCGGGAGCACAGGTGAAGGTAATTCAACTGTGCTCCCGGAAGGGGTGGAGCTTGACTCCACCTCTCCTAGATCCCATTTAAGGGCTGACTACCACTAAGGCAGCATCTCTTTTGAGATTGCTCCTGTGTGGAGTTTCCTGTGGCGAGCATCCATCCTTGCCGTGAAGCCTCAGAGTGGGTGAGTTGTTCCCTATAACCTCTGGATATTCATTTGTTACCACCTTGTATAATAACAACCATACAGCATTGAACAAAGAATGCTGGCCATCTTCTTTCAGTGAGTTGCCTGTCATTTCCCAGATCTAAAAGAGGAACACAGAGTAAGAAAATGCCTGGAACTTTAGAGGCCTGTGGTCGATTTGTTCCACCTGTATAGCTGTCTTGATTGTTACCTGGACAAGTTTGAGAAGCACTGCACGTGAAGAGACTTCAAGGAAAATATACAAAACTGGAGTACAAAAAATGGAGAAATTAAAAAAAAAAAAAAAAAGCAAAGTCATTTGTTGCCTTACACAACAGCGGTAGAAATGCACCATGTTCTTAATCTTCCTGCAGAAAGGTTAAGTAAATGTGCACAAACATGTTTGTGATCTCTGGTCCAAGAGAGGAATGGTTGGACTGTGTCCTATAATAGAGCTAGAAGCTGGTCTCCCAGGATTGTACTCTCACTTTTCTTTCAAGGAAGAAAACCTGTCTGGTGACCCTAATTAGGTATAATTGTGGATAAAAATTCTATGCTTGAAGTATGCTGATGGGCTTTTGGGGACTATTACCCTTTCACAAAGATTTAGAAGACTTCCAATAGTAGCTAGAGCAAATGACTTGCCGTAGTAGAGTTGTTTTGCTTACGTTAATGGACAATAGACAAGGCTCTCGTGCTCCCCCTGCAAAAGTAGCACAAAAATATGTACAACATGGGAAACAAAAGAGGTATTTACAAGTTTGTGCACAGTTGCAGAGCATCCTGGGTTTGGCTGGATAGAGTTAATTCACTTCCCAGTAGCTGGTCTGGTGCCGTATTTTGGATTTAGGATAAAATAAAATTGATAGCACAATGTTTTAGTTCTTGCTGAGCAGTGGTTATGTTTAGTCAAGGACTTTTCTGCTTCTCATGCTCCCTTGCTAGGGTGGATGTGCACGTTTTCTATGCCTGCACTGAGATTACAAAGACACTGTGGGATAGCTTATATGACTGGAGTGCTGAAATGGATGGGTACAGGCAGGAAACGAGCAGAACAGGTGAGAGGAGGCATTCTATTTTGCAAAGGAGTTGGTAGGGACACGAGAAGTCTTGCCTTGGAAGTGGTGATGAGCCATTCAGTAATATATGGTAAGGAATAGAGGACAGAGCAAAACAGGTAATGTTACTAGGTATCTGCTGTAGATGGCTTCATCTGCTTGTTTTTCTTCAGCAGGCATTCCTTAAGCAGCTGGAAGACTGATGATTGCAAGTCCTGGTAGTTAAGAAGAGTGTTTGAGTCATTCTCATTCTTCCTGGAAGGGCAGTAGGGCCAGGTGTGGGCAATCCAGAAGATTTCTATTTTCCACGATGTGTTGAAGACAGTTTCTTAGTACAAATGGTTGATGGGAGAACTGAAAGAGGTGTTCTGATAGACTGTTGTTCACAATCAAGTAAAGGCTGGCTGAAGATGACCGGGCCAGCTATTGATGGGGTGACTGTGAGGTTGTAGAGTTTGCATTCACAAAACAAAAATAGTGGAATTGCAATCCTGGACTTCAGGAGCAGGCTTTGGCATATTTGAGGATCTTCCCAGCATTACCCAGTGGTAGACTGTCGTAGAAGACAGATGCTCAGGAGAGCTGATGGATTTTTCAAGGATGGCTTCCTTGGAGGAAAAGAACAGACTAATCCATTGTGCACAAAGTCAAGTAAACAAGGCAGAAGGCTTGGATGGATTAGCAGTGATATCCGGATTCATCTGGGGAATGAAAAGAGAAGTAAACAAAATGTGAAAATGAGGTGGGCTACCTAAGACAAGTACAGAAAACATTGCTTAATTATGCAGGGGTAGCAATAGGAAAACTAAAGCTCAGCTGGAATTGAAACCAGAGAGGGCTGTGGAGGGCTGGAGATGCAAAGAAAGCTAAAGAACATGTAGGTGGGACTGTTCAGTGGGACAAGGACCTGAATTACAAAGGATAATGTAAAGAATGAGGCATTGAGTATGTCATTACCAGCCTTACTTTGCTTTGTTTCTTGCTGATAAGGTCTGCTGTCTGGCCTCCCTTTTTTTTTTTTTTTTTTTTTTTTTTTTTTTTTTTTTTTTTTTTTGAGCCTTTTGGGAGGTACAGCTGGGGAGAACTTGAGCAAATTCATTGGCTGGAAACAACCAGCATGGGTTTAATGAGAGATCATGCCTGATCATTCCTGTTGCCTTCTGTGATTAGATCACTGTCTATGTGGATAAATGGTAGAGCACATAATGTCAAAGGCATTGCAAGAGTTACGCATGTAGTCTCTTTTGGTATCCTGATAGTTTAGTTGAAGAAGGATGGCCTGGAGAAGTGCAGAAAAAGGCATGTGGGAAATTCACTGGGTCTTGGACTCAAAGGAATTTAATTGGTACTGCATATTCCAAGTAGTGTCTCTGTGGGGCTGCTACTGGACCCAGTAGCATTTAATGACCATGCTGGCGACTTGAGTGATGAGTTGAAGTGTGTTCCAAAAAGTCTGCAGACTTTAGAAGCCCAAACCAGAGTGGTGGGCATCTTGGTGAGCGGTGCTGCTATTCAGAAAGCTACACAGGCTGGAGGGATAAGCTGATGGAAACCTCATGTTGTCAAACGAAGTCAGATGAAAGTGCTGCGTTTGGCAGAATAACCACTTACAGCATACAGGCTGGGGGCTAACAGGCAGGGTAAAAAGCAGCTTTGCAGAAAAGGACCTGGGAGTTGTGGTGGACTGTCAATCATATATTGAGCTGCAATAGCAAGGGTGTAGCCAGCAGTTCAAGAGAAGGGATTGTTTCTCCCTATCTGGTGCACATGGGACTACTGTTGCAGGACCGTGTCTGGTTTTGGCTCCCCTTTATGAAACATTGATACAGGCACCAAGACTGTCAGGCGCTGAAACATGACGTATAAGCTGAGGCCACAGTTGCTTGGCTTCAGCCTTAAAAACAGAAGTTGAAGTGGAGACTATTTGGGTTTGTACAGCTATCTTGTGGGAGATCGGCTGAGAAGATGAAGCTAGCTTTTCTTGTGGACCCACATCGGAATGTCAGATGGCAGCAGGCACAAACTGAAACCTTGAGCTTCTGTTAAAAAGTATTTTTCTTCTGTTGAGAATGGGCAAAAGCTACGAGGACCCTGAAATTCTGCTGAATGTCTGTCTTCGGAGATGGTGGGAACTCAGCTGGACAAGGCCCTGAGCAGTCTGCTCTGCTTGCTTAGGGCAGGTCCTCAGACAGGATGACCTCTTGAACGCTCTTCCAGCCCACATGATACAGTGTCTCTGTTTTAGTCAGGACGTTTTACTGACTTTTGGCCACTGCATCTTGGAAAACAGTGACATGGGAGCCTTAACTTGTTATTAAAACAAAAAAAAGTAGGAAAGTGAGCTTTCAATGTAAAAATTGGGAAGGCCTACCTTGTGAGTTAACAAGTCTATTAATATGCTTTCAGTTGTGAAAAAATAAATTATTGGGATTTTCAGATTTATTTTTTTTAAAGCGTCTGTATAGTCATATTACAGGAATGAATTTAGTATTGCTTTGGCCTTTCCTTGTTTCAAAGTGAGTGTAAGAGTTAAGAATAAATTTGGCAGTATTTTATTGTAAGGCCTTTCATAAAAGACTTGTGTTGTTTTTTTTTGTTTGCTTTTTTTAAATTTAAATTATACTCATTGCTATACATACTGCTTGGATCTTGTATTCAGAGATTAATTGTGTTTAAAACACAAAGTCATGTAAGCACATTTCAGCCTTCAAGCAAGCAAGCCTCTGCCCTCTTAATAGAGGTGTGGTTTTGGGGAGGAGAGGAAGATTCCTTTATCAGGTTAAAACAGTTTTTCAATGAATTAAAACCTTCTCGATTGTTTACCTCACTGTTACTGTCTTTGGACCTGGATTTTTGCCCTTCAGGTGCTTTAATTAGATGTTTTCACATCTAGTGCTAAAAGAGAGACAAAAGGGGTTGTTCTTTTTGTGTATTGGGTTTGTTTTGTTGATGCTTTTGTTTTGTTTTTTTTTAATTTGTACTGTGAATTACTGTGCTGTTCACTGTGTTTCTTCACCAGTGTTTTGAGACGTACTGTTACCCTTCTTACTCAGTTGGCAAAAGGCATGGCATCTCATGCCGCTTTGGAAACGCAAGTAAACGACGCGACTGAAGCAGCCAAAAAGTACATGGCTGAGAATGAAAGGCTACAGGAGGTATCTTTTAAACATTTTTAGTTATTTCTTATGCACAAAGTAGTAGAAAATAATCTGGAGATGATTTGCTGCTGATTTTTTTTTTTTTTTCTGGTAGACAAAGGAAGAAGAATTTTCTTACCATGTGCAATTCTGAATACTGAATAGAAATTTCAAAAGGAAACTACAGTAATCCAAGTAAACGAAGGAAGGAAGCTCTGTCTTTCTTTCTAGTATGAATTTTGTCGAAGTAGTAATACTCTTAAAGTGTCTCTCTTTAATCTTAGTGAAGTAGAGGACTTCAGGTCAGGCCGTTTAGATCAGTGCTGTGACAGTCCAGCACAGAGAAGCCTTCAGTACAGCTGTTCTGGTGCTGTTTCCTCTGAATAGGACTTGCTCCGAGTTGTCTTGTCTTGTCTAACTTTTTCAGCAGAGTACTGCTGTATTATTAATGAAAACAGTACCAAACATTTCTTACAAAAAAAAAAAAAAAAAACCACCAATGGACCAAAGGCACTTCACTTCTTTATGAGTGGAGAAAATTAAGCTATTGTTTGTCTGTTGTGGTTTGGTATACAATTGTATACAGGAAAGGAATTCAACAGATATCTGTCTAGAGGTATGGAGTCTTGTCTTGTCATTGGCTACTTTCTCTTGTGTTAGAAGAGAATGAACCATAAGCTAAATTACAGATATCCAAGATAGGGAGATTTATGCAGCACTCTTAAATATGACGTTCTCAAAAGTCAAAGCAGGTATGTATAGGTTTACTTCCACTCTTGTCTCGAGTTTTGTTTATGGTTACGAGCGCAGGGTTTTTTTGGCTTTTTTTGTAATAAGTCTCTAGACAAAGGGAACAGTCTCTGGGTGAAAGATACTAGAAAGATACAAAACGTGGGTGTTTGAGATGTATCATGAAATGAGAATCACTGGAGTGTCGGTGACATATTTCCCAAGTATGAAATTATTCCAAAATCTTTGAGTCTGGTATTCTGTCAAAATGGTCCAGACTCTCACCCATAGCCTTGGAACTTGTCTGTTTGCTGCATCCTGGTACACTTTTTCCTCAAATCCCTGCTGGGATTTGGCCAAAAGTCCTCTTTTTGTTCTGCTTTCACTCTTAAGTGTGTTTCCCAAGCAACACATTCTCTTAGCTGCTTGTAAGTGATAGCCAGAAACTGGAAACTGCATTCCTGTCCGTTTCTATTTGTGTTTTTGGTTTCATGATTTGCAAAAGCAGTGGTATCCACAGTTACAACCACCATGCTGTAGTTGGTCTCCATTGTGCTGGAAATGTTGAGAATTTCATTGGGTTTTTGTTTTGTTTTAATAACCTCATATGGTGTAAGTTCCTCGGTGGCTTGGCCCTCTGCATTTGTGTTCATTTACAAATGTGCTTTGTTCTGCCATCAGAGAGAGGTACAAGCAGTTATATGTAAGGCGCTCTGGCTTTGAGTGTAAATACTGCACAGCCTAGTTCATCAATTTTGTGCTATATCCTTTTTAGAAGTTCCATGAAGCGCAGGACTTGAGACAAAAGTTTATGGAGATAACTGTATTAATAGAAAGAGGTGAGAACAAAGTACAGAAAGCAATATGAGGCTTCGTAATAAATTGGCTATAGTATTGTTACTGGCAGAAAAAATGGAGTCCTTTTAAGGATTTACATCTATTTTTTGCCATTTTGGTAACGAAGATGATGCTTGATTAGCTACTGGAAGCAGTATGAGCAAAGAGTCTAACAAGGGAGTCTAATCCTTAATGTGTAATACTTTAAGGAATTGCTGTTGGTGATTTAATGATAAGAGCATACAGAAGTATAGTAGTGCTAACATTCTGAGAGTACAGGGAGTATACTGCTCTTGTGTCTAGTACTTACAGGGCTTTTCTTGAATCCTTTCTTAGTTGTTACTTGAATTTCAGTGAAAATCTATTCTGGGTGTCAAGGTATTCTGAAGATTAAAACAGTAGCTATGAACCTAAGATGATGGATTTATGACATAAAAAACAGGGTAACTTAATTATTAGAACAAATTGCGCATAAGCATGACAGTGTCCTGTCACATGCATTCCTGGTATGTCTTTTTGTAAAGCCTTTTATAACCTACACAGAAGTTGCAGAGATACCAGCTACTTTTAGCTGGGAGATGATGACATACCTGTGCATACATATAGAACTAGGCTTGGTATCAGCTTTAAATACTGAACAATTTTTCTTCCTTTTTTTTCCTCTTTCTTATTAGTTTGTTTTTTCTTTCCGTGGAATGACTGGGTATCTGCCTGTTATAGTAACATTTGATAAAACTTGTCGCTTTGCAAGATCAAGGCTGACTTTCTCTGGTAGTTTGACATTAATGCTCAACTAATTTAACCCGAATTAATGGCAGCATCTATGATTTTTAATAGGCCCTGAATGAAAAAGGAAGCGGTGAAAATAAAGAGGCAGTGGAAACAACTAATGGAAAATTGAGGAAGGAAATTGGACAGTTGAAAGCAGAGTTACAGAAGACATCAAATGGTAAATATTGCTTCAGACTTTTTTGGGGAATAAAGAAGAAATCTTTTCAATGCTAGAGGTCAAAAATATAGTCTTGGTATTGCATTAACTGTACAGCGCATAGGTACACTTGGTTTGGGATGTCTTTACATTTGGTAAGGGACTGGAAAAAATACACCGTCACCACCACCATGTTAGAGCAGATGTTTTCATTACGAAAATGTTAGTGATATGATTTGAGCACCTTAGTTAAATCGTAATTATAAACAAATGGAACTGATATATTTTAACAGTGTTGACTTAACCCCTAAATCTCATTGGTGAAGATACAGAATAAATTGCAAGCTTCTGCAGGCGTCAGACTGATCTTTCATGTCATGTAACAACTAATCTCTATATATAAAATGGGGAAGTATATGGTTGAAGTTTTGTGGTTTTATTTTGTATGAAGCAGGTTTTAAGCCAGCTTGCAGGAAAGTCTTTAACTGGTATTTTAAATGTCTGTGTCTTGTGCAGCAGAGGTGTTAGCTTTTTTTTTTAATCGTTTTCAAGTCTAATAGGAAACATTTCTTGCAATTTATATCGTGACGCATATTAGAAGCTTCCGTGTTTAGCTTGTCAAAACTGCTTTCATGGCAGTCCAAGTTGAAACAGAGCAGATCTTACCTGTATAGTTCTGTCTTGTTTGGATTTGTCTAGGCTTACGAGCATCTACTCATCTGAAATTAGTGTTTTTGAGATAACACTGCCTGCTGTCTTGTGAGCATTAATCAGATACACAAGCTATTACAAAACACAGATTTTCATGGCACCAGATAGCACATTGTCGTCAAAACACAGTTCTCATTTCGTATTGCATGGTGCTGCTACAAAGCTGCAAAAATAGCAATGCCAAATATTTTATGAAATCCTTTCTGTTGTCCTCTGGGAAGGCAAACAAGAACAGAACAGCTGTTTTCAGCTAGGCTTGAAGCAGCAAGAATCTCTAAACAGAAGGTCTCATTAATTCACATTCCCAGGCAGGTTTGATTGTGGGTTTTCCCTCTCCTGCTGTTTTCTTATAGAAATGTAGGAAAGCTACCTTTGGAGTGACAGGATCAATGGAAAACATAAATGCCTATGTTTTCTTTAAACTAACTGATGGTATGTAACACTAATATAATGTAAGCTTTTCAGTCAGTAGCACTTCAGAAAGTGGAGAAATAAATAAATTTACCACATGCTGCTTCAGCTGCATTCTCTCTGCAGGCTGTTGTTTACCTAAAAGACATATAAATTAAGGCATGCTTGAGTCTTTTTGTTGGGGGGATATAAGTAGGAGAAGAGGGTCTTAATGAATCGGGAAATATTTACAGCCCTTCTCCTGTTCCATCCCCTTTTGTAGCCAAAACCTCAAACAGAAAATCTCATGGTTACCTTAATTGCCATCATCAGCTAGATGGTGTGGGGCTATGCCTATCTTAGGTTTTTGCAAGTTTTCAGATACCTTATTTTGAACAAACTGATATGCAACGAACTAGAAGTACTTGATAAAAAACACTAAGCACATCTGTAGACACAGCTTTCAATGGAGCATTAGTTTGCATGTGAATTGAATCTACTGTTTTCTTTTGAAACTTCTCCAACTGAGCAGGCAAGTGTTGAGTTTTATGCTCACTAAATGTGAGAAACGCTTTACATAAAATCAAAGTTGGGATTGTTACAAAGAAATAAAACAAGCTTTTCAATTTTTTGCATGCTGTTGAGCATGACCGAAACATAACCTGTGTCCACAAAGTCCAGTTCCTGAAGTTCCAGGGACATTGGAGGAGGAGATTAAAAATGTAGGTGCCGCCTAGTTTTGAAACAGAACAAAACTAATTAAAAAAAGAAAACTTCCCCTTTTTTTTTTTCCTGCTGTAACATCAGTAAGAGTCAGAAATTTGGGTTTTTCATTCAGTAGTTTCAGATATCCATTTGTCTGGTTTGGTACATTTATAAACCTACTTACGTGTGGTGATAGGATGATTCACCACTTTATAGCAGGATTGACAGGTAGGGTGTGCCTCAGTGGAGCGGCACTTAGTAGTCAGTTTAGCATCGGATTAGTGCTGTGGCTTGACGGGAGAGGTAAATTTTCTGTAAGGTTTTGAAAAATGTTCTTTACAGCTTCTGGCAAAGAAAAGACTGCATGTCTCCCTTTCCTGAAATTCTGACTGAAATTGTAGTATAGACAGTGCATATTAGGAACTTCAACTAGATTCATCTCTAGTTCTTCAGCTTTTTACCTTTTATGGGCAGTGCAATGTGCCTTATATTTTTGTTTAGTTAACCACAAAAGAAGTCCTAAAGTAAGATATTTTGCAACTTGATGTGTTCTGGGCAGATGGAGATGAGAAGTAAAAGTACAAGGCAAAGAGGCTGAGCAGTGAAGTTACTAAATTCTGAAGGAGGATTGGAATCAGCTGTCAAAGATTTGACAGTTTTGTTACATTTTCAAAATTAATTTTCTTATCGCCATTGAGGCCTTTTTTTCTCTTCAAAGTGAAGGAAAAGGGGGTAGCTTTTTGCTCCTTTATTGCAGACCTGCATGCTGGTGGCTTTATAGGCACCCAGCAGTGGCGCCAGCACTTGTAGAGCCTAAATCCATTTTTAGCATACCTAGACATGTAATGACTTGACTTCTTAATAACTTTGAGATGGTGTTTTACTGATACATGTCTGTTACGAAAGGTGTCTCATGGATATCTAAAAGTGAGTAATCCTAGCACTATTCAGTGCAGAGGTGAGAATATTTTTCCTGCTGCACATTAGCTAAATTTCGAACAAAACATTGACTGAGATAGTTGAAAGCTGCTTGTAGCTGCTCATGTCAACCCTATGGGATTTTTCTGGTAAAGGGAAAGGTGGATGTGATATTGGACAGTAATAGGCAACTACATTGTGCATTTTGGTTTTTTGTTGGTAAATTGTGACATTACTGTGCTGTTCATATATCCAAAATGCTAGTCATGACAAATGTAGTCCATGTGAGTATTGGTATGTTGCTTTGTTTCATTTGGTTATTACTGAAATTGGGAAAGTTATAACAAAATAAACCATCACCAATTGAAGATGAGGATGGACTTAAGAGAAGCTTCACAAAGCAGCTATCCTGACAGCTGTTCTTTGACTGAGGTCATGAATGGGACTTTGAGTGCATTAACTTTGTTTCCTCACTCACAGCTGTGGGAATGCTCATGTTTGAAATGCCTGTTTGTAACTATTGGGACCCTTTGGGCAGGAGGGAGACTTCTGCAATGTTGTATTATTTCATTTTTCTGCTATCTCAGGTCATCTTTTTGGTGATGCTGTCCTAGTGTATGGTAAAGGCTTCCACCTTGTTTACACAACAGAAATTCATACAAAACAACTGGTATTGATTGAGACTTGCAGCGGAACAGACCTGATGTCAGAATCTTGACTAGTTTGTTGCCATTAGGATTTCACTCATTTAGGTACTATTGAACTTCAACTATTTCCTGAAAATACTCTTTCTTCATGTGCATTGTTGTTCCAGACATACAGTGAGGGCAGGAGAAAATTCTGATAAAACTCCTGTACATCCTTTAATGAGGTGTGTTTTGTGCACAGGATGTGTCACAGGTACGGCTGTTCCTTGGTTGTACAGCACTGGAGGAGGCAGAAGAGAACAAGAGTATATGTTTGGACATTTGGTTTTGAAATAGTTTTTAAACTATTCTAGACTGTTCTAGAAAATATGCATGTAAAGACCTACAACATGAAGATTGTTGGAAGGATAGAAGTCATTAATACACACATTGTGAAAACATCATGGAACTTGTTGCCGCTGGTACAGATGCAGCTTGGCCTTTGTGTTGTCAGGCAGGCTAGTGACATATGGGGAAACAGCGTATGTGTTGAGCTTCACTGAAGCACCACTCAAGTTCTTCCACAGACAAAAAAAAAAATTACCCTTTGTCAGCTTTCCTTTGCAAAGTGGGAAGAGGAGATATGGGGCAGTGAACTGAATTAATTGGCTGTGGACACCTTTTATTGAGGTGATGGCAGAGGAACGCTTAGGAACAAAGTCTGCTTTACTTAATTTTACCTTCTACAACCACGAAATTGTAACTGTGAGAGCCATTGCATACTGTCACATCAAGAAATATTTATATCTGATGACTCAGAGGGATGGTGCTGCGTACAGCAAGCATGGTTTTCTTTATACAAAGACTTAGTGACTATTTCTCTAGTCACATTAACATAAGAGCAGCATCTCTCACTTACACTTCCTCATACATTCGCATGATACGAACAGTCAGCAGTTGGGTTTTGCTTGCTGCCAGTCCAGCTGCTCTGGCTCCTGTGAGGCAAATCAGCAGGTCAGATGGAAGGTGGAAATAATAACTGGCTGTATCATGCAAACAAAGTATTTTCTGTTTTATAGTGATTGGGTGTTCCTCTGATGTGATCCATATGGCAAACAGTATACCTGTATAATTGATATAGCTGTAGTGTAGTTCATGTCTTGGCAAAATAGTGAAGCAGCTATGTATGGAAAGCCTCAGTTGCTTGACAAAAAGACATCCCGAGAAGTTGGCATGATGGAGAATTCACATTGTCAAAGATATGACGCTCCATTTTATTGTGTCCACAAAGTTCAGTCCCCGGGGATGCTTGGAGCGGAGGAGATTAAGAATGTAGGTGGGCTGCATTAAGAATGTCACCCAGCAGGCTGGCTTTCTTATCCATAGCCAGCACAGGTGGAAAGGACAGTCTGCTCTTTGCTCTCTGTTCTTCTGGGGTTAGGTGAGTTGTTCCTGTCACACATCTGTTTTGGTCAAAACATTGAAGCATGGTACTGGCTTGTTTGTTTTCTTGATTTGCAGATATTTTTAGACATTTTGTTCGTGCTTTAATGATACAGTTGTTTTTGGTTGCAACTAAAGCACTGTTCTGCTGCTTATAAGCAGCTAAATAGCATTAGGTCAATAATTGTCCTCTTCAGAAACTGAATATTTTTATAGTAACTGGACAAACATAATTTCAGAGGCAAATGTAGCAGAGGTGAAATTCTATATGGATGTGCTTTTTGCCTACAACTTAAAAATCAGAATCTTAACAATTTGTCACATATTCATTTCAGAGTGATTTCTAAAATTTACTATTAATACTTTAAGTGGTAGCAAGAAAGGAGAGAAGATCAAATAGAGTAAATACATTATGATTTTCACTTATTGGCTATGTGGAAATCATGGTTAATTCCAAATACTAAGATCTTTAGAAAAAAGTTTTTGCATTGATGACATCAAGATTGCATTAAGGGGATATGCATGCAAAGTGAGGTGAAAGGAGTGATGTGTGGATACAGGATTAATTTTTGACCAAGATAGAATCAATAAGCTTGAATGTAATTAACTGTAGTAGACCAGAATTTCAGGTAAGTGAAGTAATACTGTTAGAAGAACTCCTGCAATTGTTTTTTTGTTTGTTTGTTTGTTTTTAATCTAAACAAAGAAACAAACAAACAAAAAAAGACTGAGGAAGGGAGTCTTCTTTTTTGCATGTGGGAAAGTGGTCAGGGTCTGTGACCTGGTCTCAGGGATCAAGAGTAAGTTCCCAAAGTGGAATGCAGTTCATACTGAAGTGCTTGTATCTAGGTGCTTACAGAAAGCACATCTAGCTCTTCATCTTTGGGAATAGGCTCTCCAAGAAGTGCTGCAGTGTCTGAGAGGTCTCTGGGGAAGAGCAGTCTGTTTTCAGGCAGCTCATAGGCAAAGGATTATGCACGCTGTTGACATCTGGATGAGGAGCTATGAGAGATGGTTTGGTGGCTTGTGGTAGCAATGGTAGTGGGAGGACAGCTGGACTGGATGATCTTGTAGGTCCTTTCCAACCTTGTGATTCTATGATTCTATGAAAAAGGTAAATAGCCATATTTAAAAATACAGATCTCAGTGGTACAAATAAAAAGAGAGCAGAGCTGCTATGTGAGGCAGCTTTATCAGTCATTAACAATGTTTCTCTGCTGTAGCATAAGTAAATCCAATATTAGGGTATGCCTGTGCTGCTACAGCCAAAAAAAACCCCACATACAGATAAGTGAGATGCCTGTAGCAAAAGAGCATGATGTCTAAGTGACCTTACTGGATGCTCACATAACAGTTTAGGAATAATGGCTTTGTGAAACTTCGTGCCCTTCTCTGTCCTTATATGTTCCTGTGTCCTTTTGGGATGCTCCATTCTAAATTTGAGTTTTCACAAGGAAGGGCCGTCAAGTACGGTGGAGCTCTGACATGTGAGCAGAGCTCTGAAGTACAGCAGTACAGTTAATACTTAAACCACAAATCCTGGTATTTTACAGCTCTCCACAAGGCAAATAATGAAGTGGCAGCAGTTAAGAAACAGTCTGAAGGCCTTAGAAGAGAATACGACCATCTGATGAAAGAGTACGAACGACTTCAGGTGGGTGGTTCTGAATTGTGCTGCAAAATTCTGTTAGCTATTTACAATGCAAAGAATTTACCAAAACCTGTAGTACAGCATAAAGTTGAAATGGGAAGCACTCCTTGAACTTCATAAAAAAAATAAAGAATAGTAAAATTTTGTCTTGAAAGAACTGGATGGCAAATCTATTCACATTTTCTTCTTTGCACTTCAGGTCATCTACAGACTCTATTTTCATGTCCCTTAAGAGCTAAGATTCAGTTTGGGACCAAAGTGAAGCTTCTGAGAAAATGATAACAGTAGTGTGTGTGGTATATACATAGTTTACATAGGTGTCATTTTATTTTGTTTACTCCTTAAACATGCTTTTGCAACAGTGGATTATAAATGTTGCAATGCAAGAAGGAAAAAAAAACTGAAACCACCTAGGCTAAAAACAGGCAAATATAAAAATTCAAACTGAAGTACGAAATAGAAGTTTAACAAGCTCAAACTGGATTAGCTGTTTGATCAGGGTTGCATATGTGCATGGCAATAGTATCTGTAACATATACGGTATATTTCAGGTAGAACTGGGAACCCTGCTTGTTCTTTTTGTCTGTGAGGTGCTTGTGTATTTCATGCTGAACATCTGCCTGACCATGTTGGTTTGGGTTGAAATTGATCAATAAATGTGAATGTTAGTCTGTTTACAAGTAGTGGCCTTGAGAGAAAATACATTGATGTTAAAATTCTGGTGACCATTTTGCAAGAGGAGTGGTTTGGCTTGTTGGTCGTATATTAAGAAATCAGTCAATCAAATTGCAGATTTGAGCTGATTATAATTCTGTATTGTGTGAAGCTGCCTACTAATTTCCGTGCCTCGTCCTGTCCTTCTTTAGAGACTGCTCAGTTTGTGTTTAGAGTCAGTTTAGAGTTTAGAGTCAGTTTGTGTTCTAAAGTTGAGACCACATTTATGTGCTCTCTTTGTGCTTCCCTGTGTGGGAGTTCTGCTGCATTTCTAACAGTTTTGTGGTCTGGTGCGCACATCCTTGCAGTTTTGAGTTTATCTCTGATTTGAAAGTACAGAAGGTACTGAGTGCGCTGTAAATACAGCTGATTTATCCCTAAGAGTTATTAGTAGAAAGCATTTACTGCTTAGTTTGCTGCACAGTTCAACTGTAACGTGATCAGAGGAGAAGCAGGCTACCTGGCTGTTAATAGATTAGGATCAGAAGCACACGTTACATGGGGATGGTATTGATGGGACTGCAGCGTTAAAGAGTACGTAGTGAACAAAGCAGATACAACTACAAGGGGGCAAAACTGTGCATCTGCCATCATGTCTTCCCAAACATAAAATGTGATTTTTTTTTTCTATTTTCAGAACGCTTCAAGTGAAGCAGAAGACAAGAAAGACCTGTAAGTGCGCCTCAGGCAGATGGCATTGGTATAATTGTTTCAGTGTGAAAAGCCTCATGCTGCTTAGGCTTCTGATGTGCATCTGAAACAAAGCTTGATTTTTTTATTTTTTTTCTGAGAAGCACATGCACTGCTGGTCACAATCCAGATTCCACTAATATATCTTGGTTGCCAATATGTTATTTGTTTGAAATAAAATGTTAAGTGGCTTACCAGGTCTACCATGGAGTTTGTCGCTGCTCTTGAGAGGAAAAACATGAAAATCTTTCAGTTCCACCTGGAGTAACGGATCTGCAAGCTCTCACCTTCCAAAATGGTAAAAATTTGTGCACCATTTGCTTGTAACATTTGAGTGGGATTGTATGTCACACTGAATGATAAAAAAACAATTACCTAAACAAACATCATTTGCAACACCTAGTAGGAATCTTCGAAAGTGCATTTACCAGTGGACTGAAGAAGCTTTTTATCAGTCGTTGTCTTTCCATGGAAAACTGAATGACAATCAGCGTAAAGAAAGTAACTAAATAAAGGAAAGTATTTTTAAATCCATCCTGCTAGCTTCTGACTTTCACTGAGCTGCACGGATGAGCATATTTTAACAAATGATATTTTGCATTACTCTGGCTTATTTTTCTTCAATTTATGGGGTTACATCAGTTTTCATAAGCAAAGTTTTGAATTGGTTGTTATTAATATTCTGTATTTTTACACTGTTTACATATGCTTACTCAGTACATGCCACCTAACTGCTTTTGCCTTGCTAAAAATTCTTCTAAAATGTTGGAGGGTAATTGTGTCAGTTTGGGGTTTTTTTTTTTTGTTTTATTTTCATGAATACAATACCTCAGAATAAATGTGCACTGTTCTGCATAAGCCCTCTTTGGCATTCTGAAAGTTGTTTTGAGTTTTTTGTTGGATATGTTTGTTATATTAAAGAGATTGCTGAAGTTCGTGAGTATGAGTTTATTTGTGTAAATCTCACCCAATGTGCTGTCTTACCAGAGATGTGTACTTATGTCTGTACGCAAAGAACAAAATGCACTTCTAACTTGGTGATACTGAGCTTCTGGAAATACAGCCACGTTCTTCATAGGGATAATTTGGATTGCTCTGGAGATAGAATTTTAAAGTAGCATGTTGAGTACTACAAGCATATCATCATAGCATAGTGAGTAAGGATGTCTAAAAAAAAATAGTTCATCCTTGCAGATGTAGTATAGAAAGTACTCAGAGGGATTCTAAGAGATTGCAGATTTGTTTGTTTCAAAGCTTTCCAGGTTTGAAGTAGTGCCTCACCTTTCCCCAGTTTTTGGTGGTGTCATTAAATGTTTGAAATGTTTGTTTGCTTGTTCGTTTAATATACTTTTTTCAAACGTTCCGTAATATATATATGTATGTGTGTATATATATATATACACACACACTATTAAACTCTATATATAAGAATAATATATATGTGTGTGTGTGTATATATATGTATAAGCAAGTGTGGCTTTGAAGAACAGAACTAACACTATTTCCCCTCCCCTTCCTCTCCCCCCCCCAAAAAAAAATATCACTTAGTTTTTTAGGTTGAAAGCGGTAGTAAGCAGTACTTGTTTTGCTATTTATTGTTATCTACTCACTGAAATTGAAGCATTTCTTCCTGTGTTATAAGTAGATAATTAGTAATATAAATGAAAGACATCATGAAGTGTACTCTTTGTCGATAATTATGTATCTTAGAATAATGTGGAACAAAATGGTTGTGCTTGCACTGATGTTATCAATACTTTACCTTGAGTAGAAAGATCAGATGCTTCACCATTCTTGCTGTAGGGCATTACTGGAGTTTGAAAGCATGCATAATGGTATGTACGACTTTCATGGAAGCTGAAAATCATGCATAGTATTTCTAAATGTGCAGTATGTATTCAGCACGTGATACTCATACTACCCTTTGTAATTAAACCACATACCTCAGCCTGGCACTTCCTGTTGCCTAATTGGAAGATAGTGATTTGCTTGACGAGAGAGTGTAGAGGCAGCTATTAGTGGGGCAAAACAAAACAAAACCCTTGCACATCATGCCATAGGAGATGTTCCACTAAGTAAAGATTAGGCATTGCTTAAAGCCCCAGACTTTCTGCTTTGTCTCTAGTCAGTTCTTCTGCAATGTCCGTTATTGGTATAGTTTTATCAGATTTCCCTGTCACATAGCAGAATGATGGTCATCTTTATTGTGAATGGTTATACACATCTGACTAAGTTGGGTAACACGCTCAGCTCTTTCAGAGTTCTAACTCATCCCAGCTTTGTTATATAAAAATCTTCCGTTATTCCAGTGGGAATTATTTTGTATTATTGGCTTTGTAGAACTATATTCTTCCAAGAAACACTTGAAACATATTTTTCTTTTATAAACATAGAAGAAGAGATAATATATCTGGAAATTCCAGTAGATGGCAAGTGTTTCAGAAGTTTGCAAGTGCATTGTTTCAAAATATTTCATAGATGTCCAGAACCTGTGGGAATTTGGATTGATCAGTTTTAGGTAAAATTTTCTAGTCAGTAATATTTTAAGTTACAGGTCATGTAATGGGGAAAAAGTAAACTGAATTTGCACTTTTTTAACTCTCAGACTTTGAGGCAGTTTGGTCAAGGTATCTGCATTTGCCTAGAAAGAGTTAACAAAGTTCTCTGCTAATGCTGATGGAATCAAACTACTTCTGTGTTTTTGAGGTTTTTTCCTAAACCTTTTTTTTTTTCTGCTGAGTCAAGAAAGCAGTGAGGTCATGGTGGGTGCCTGAGAACTGACCCGAATATTAATAGACTTAACTCTGCTTTTCCCTTAAGGAATGCATTTGGTGTTGACCAGAGTGTTTTTCCTTTTTTCCATCTTTTTTGTAACAAACGTTGCTCGTGTTCCTTGTTTAGAAACATTAAACTTGTAGAGTCGTTCCTGAAATTGTATCCTTGTGGTTAGCTGTACTTGCTGCAAGTACAAGTACTTGTACAGCTAGTACAAGTACTAGCTACATGTCCTCACTGAAGAGACACTGCTTTCACAGCTTGTTCAGAAGGGTGAAAACTCTGGTTTTGCTCAGTATTGAAAATAACACTTGTATTTCCGAATGTGAAGTTATAGAAGTATTACGCAACTGCTCTGTTCTCAAATGTTCCTTGAAACACCAAATTTAGTTTGTAAGTGACGACGGAAAATCGGTTTCCAGTTATGTCCTTCCAGTCCTCCAGTACTCTGCCCTGAAGATTGCTGCATATGTTAATTGAATAAGGCCTAAAAATATATTTCTGGAACTGAGCATCTCCAATTCAGGCAGAACATGGAATGTGTTGATTTCTGTGAGTAAAATGTGATATTTTGATTTCTCTCTTGAGAAATTTTGCAAATAGAACCAAGCGTTGCAAGGTATGTTGTGAAGAAAATGAGAGTCCCTCTGATTTTGTGTCCATCGGCCTGAAATGCAGTTGTGTTCCATAGAAAAACCCCACTGTTACCTGCAAGTGCAAGTCTGCCCTAAAAGAATATTGCTATTCTACCTCTTGGAGGGGGAACATGCTGCAGTCCTAAAGGACAGTACTTTCTATGCCAGGGGATTCCTTTCAAACCACCAAGGTGGTCTTACTCTACACCAACAGAACCAGATTTGGAGTATCCAGATTCCCAAATACATGTGGGTACACTGAGGTTTAGGAAGTGGGAGCCTAAGCCATGTGTCGTATGGGGAGGAGTTTGATAGTAGAGCTAGCATGTCTATTGGAGGTGAGGAGATAGCAAGCATCTCCCAGAACTGATCAGGAATTTGGACACTGACTGTAGCTGTAATAAAAACATCTGCAGGATTTGGGTTCATAGGTTAAATCCTTTCCTCTGTTCTGCTGCCGGAGATCAGGCTGCCTGCGTAGTCTAACTGGGTTTATTCTTTTTGTTGAAAACACAGTCAGAAGAGGCAGAACTTTTGGTGATAATGTTTTGTGAGAGAGCTTAACAGCTGCTCACCTGAAAAGTGAGACCATGTTCAGCATCTCTCTTAGCTTGAAGTTCAAACCCTTGTTCCTGTGACCATGGAAGAAACTCAGAGCTGGCCAGCGAGGCACTAGCATGCTCCTTCCCTTCTGAGTTTAAGACATACAGAAAAGACCTGGTGCAGCAAGTAAAAGGGACTCTTGCTCTTGGTCAGTAAGGGCACAAGTCTCAGGCTTTGATCCTTCTCTAGATATGGCTAAGGCATTGTGAGTTATGGACTCAATGGAACAGACCATGTAGCAGTGTTGTAAGCAGAGCCTTGGCTGTGCATCCGTCCTTGTCCTGAAGTACCAAATACAGGATCAAGAATCATAGAATGGTTTGGGTCAGAAGAGACCATCAAGATCTATTTCCAAGCCCCCTGCTATAGGCAGGCACCTCCCACTAGACCAGGATGAACAAGATTATTTCAGAAATAGTAGCAAATAATAAGGGGAACGAAAGGGTTTAGAAAACTTAGATTTGAAGCTAAGGAAAAAAAAAAAAGTTGTAAAAGGAAGTGAACATCCTGCAGTGTTTCATTCCTTATCATCTTCCTCAATTTGTTTTGTTTTCAAACATGGGTAAGTACACTGCGTTACACAGATCATATTTTTTTCTTGAAGTCTCCTCAAAGGTGCTTATGTCTGTCCTGCATTATGTCTGTCCTGCATGGTCCTACAGAGTTCTCTTTCATACACCGACTGCTGATGATCCTACAACGTTTCATACCCGTGAGATGCTGAATGTCGGTGTCCAGCCAGGCACATGCTGCAGAAAATAGATTTGAAGGGAGCACGAGTTCAGGAGTTACAGTTGGTTCAGATTCTTCATACTGTAGTCTCCCAATGTTAATTGCCATGGTCAGTATGACTCTTACTTTGGTTTGGTTGGGCTTGATTTGGGTTATTGTCTGGTTCTCTTTGAAAGTCCTAGTTACATGGATTGTAAAATAACTGTACTTCTTTAGGTGTTCTAGGAGAAAGAATATATAATACTCATCCAGTCCTCAAAATTGAGTTAATGTGTGTTGTGAAGCATTGGGCTTCCATGCTGATTTCCTGCAGATGTGTCTGCTGCTGTTTTCCTTTGATTTAACGGCTAACCTAGAAGCCTTTATATCTTCTGGAATCATTTCATTGTCTTTGTACTCGGTTTAGAACCTAAGAATATGTTACCACAGCACCTTTTCAAAGATACATTTCAAAACTACTTTTCATGCTACTTGGTGTTATCAGGAGTGGATTATATGAGTACCCAGTATTGAAGCTGGCTGAATTTTCCATATGTAGTTTAGTATACATCAAAATGAATCAGGCATCCATTCTGCTTTCTAATATTAATTCCATTCCCACAGTTCTATCTGCTAGCAAAACCAATTCGAAAGCTTTCTCATTCCGGAGTGCATAGCATTTGTGTAGGATGGCATTCCTTAAAATCAAGGTCCTGCTCAATGTTGTACTCACTCCAGCGCTGTGTTTAAGGGTTTCTACAAAACATCGTGGCTCTGCTTTGCAAGCTGGCTGTTTGGCTGCCTGCTACAGTACTGCTTAGATCAAAGCATATCAGCAGTTCACCTAGACGTTTCTCACAGTACACCAGTAGGGGAAATCTGTCACAGTCTGAACCTGCAGATCGTGTGTTACACTACAGAATGTACTTTCAGCAAATAACCTCTTAACAGCTTCAACGTGCCTGAAGCTAGGACTGTGCTTTAAAACCAAGGCTGTCACGAATATCCATGACTGAGTAGCTCATTGAACAAATATTTTGCTTGATCCAGTGCCCTCGGTGTGCGCCCTCAATGCCTCTTTGATGTGAGTTGAAACACTGGCACTGTTTCTAGATTTGAATTGTCTCCTGGGGTGATGGTGAGGCCCTGGCACAGCTGCCCGTAGAGCTGTGGGTGCCCCATCCCTGGAGGCGCTCAGGGCTGGGTTGGATGGGACCCTGGGCAGCTTGAGCTGGTGGGGGGAAGCCAGCCCACGGCAGGGGTTGGGGCTGGGTGGACTTTGAGGTCCCTTCCAACCCAAACCGTTCTGTGATGATTCTATGAGGACGCATGCTTCGCTTTACGACTGCAAGATGTTTATTAGTTTGACCTGCACACCTAACACAGAGCAGCTGCTGGCGTAGCTCACGGTGCTTAGCAGGTCTGACTTTTTCAGCCCGTCTTATCTCTAAGCCAAAGTTACAGCAGGACCACCCAGGAGCTCACTCTCTCTGATCCACCTCGGGCAAACCAGAAGCCGCAGCCACCATCTGCGGCTGCAGGTGTGACTCAAAGGGCCTATGGGCTCCGAACCACGTCTGCTCGCAGCTGGTGACGTTCAGAGAGCAGCTCCCGGGGCTGCATGCCCTCCAGGCGAGCGCTTTGAAATGCAACCTCCTCCCCGACGGGACAGAGGGGCCGCGGGGCTGGGAGGGCCGCTCCGGGGAGCGCCGGCCCGGGGCAGGGCAAAGCCGGAGGGCGGACGGAGGCGTCACCCGGCCGGCCCGGAGCTGACTGTCCGTGTTTCCCCATAAATAAACGCTCCCGGCCGTATAAATGCTGCAGGTGGAGGCGGCGGCGGGGCCTCGCCGCTTCAGGACGCGGACAGCGCCGCACCGCGGGGCCGGGCCGGGCCGCGTGCCGAGCCGTGCCACCAGGGGGTGCCGCAGCGGGAGCGGGCTCCGCTCGCTGCCCGCCACCTCAGGCGGGGCCATGGCAGCGGGCGCGCGGGTGGAGGAGCCGCTGGCGGATCTCAGCCACTACGTGGTGGCGCGGCCCATCTACAGCGAGGCGGGCTTCCAGGAGGAGAACGAGCGGCTGCCGCCGCCTCCTCCCACGCTCCTCGAGCGGGCGCGGGCGGTCTGCAGGTGGGTGAGGGCGGGCGGCGGCTGCGCTCCTCCTCGGGGCCGGGAGCCGTGGGCGCCTCGGGGGGCGCGGCAGGACCGCCCGGGAGCAGCGCGGTGCTGCCGGTGTCCGCCTGCACGGTGCAGCCACACACGCGGCGCTTCCCGAAGGAGATGGGGTTTGGGGCACCGACAGGTGCCTCGTCTTGGAAGAAACCACCTCTGGCTCTTAAAGCATGTATAACCCCTCTTTTTTCTTTTTTCTTTTTTTTTTTTTTCTTTTTTTTCTTCCCGTCAGTTTCTCTCAGGGCTTTTCTGGTTGCTTTCTCTTTGAAAAACTTTCTTGGTTGTTTTCTGTCACAGCTCCCGTAGCTACTTTCTGTCAGGACTTACTTGGTCGTTTTATGTCAAAGATTTGTTGGTTGCTTTCTGTCAGAATTTGAGGGCCACAGAAATGATCCAAGGGATGAAACACCTCCCTGTGAGGACAGGCAGAGAGTTGGGGCTGCTCAGCTTGGAGAAGAGGAGGCTGAGGGGAGACCTGAGAGCAGCCTTTGAGTGTCTAAAGGGGGGATATAGGAAAGAAGGGGACAGACTCTTTAGCAGGGTCTGTGGTGATAGGACAAGGGGAAATGGTTTCAAACTAAAAGAGGATAGATTTAGGTTGGGTATAAAAGTTTTTTACAGTGAGTGTTGGTGAGACACTGGAACAGGTTGCCCAAAGAGGTAGCAGATGCCCGGTCCGTGGAGATATTCAGCATCAGGCTCTGGGTTCTGACAGGACTCTGAGCACCTGATCGAGCTGTAGGTGTCCCTGTTCATTGTGCAGGAGTTGGACCAGGTGACCTTTAAGGATCCCTTCCGAATAATTCAAATAATCCTGTGATTCTATGAACTTTCTTGGATGCTTTCTGTCAGGGTGTCTTTGTTTCCTTTCTGTCATTCTTCCTTGGTTCCTTTCAGACTGCAGCTCCATGTGGTCTGTGCAAAACTTGTTTTCTCACAGCTGTTCAAGAAAAAAGGCCTTCCAGATCACCAAGGCCTTCCTGCCCATCCTGGAGTGGCTTCCCAACTACCGGGTGAAGGAGTGGTTGGTCAGCGACATCATCTCGGGGGTCAGCACTGGCCTTGTTGCCACCCTGCAAGGTACGCCCTCACGCACGGCTCTCTGATGTTATGCAGATGGAATTACAAATCTGAGACTTGTTATTTAATACTAGATATTAGGTATTATCAATTAATAATTAATGCTTTTAATTTATCCCTTTTTTCTCTGCCTGGCTAGAAGATCTGAATTTCCTTTGAAGCGCTATCAAGATGTAGTTAACTTCTTTTACCCCATCTTTTTACTCAAAGAACATTTTTTCAAATGCTTAGATAATTTTATTTATGTTGTGGTGGATCAGTTAGGTCATGAGCCTGTAGTTCTTCTGCGGCTGCCTCTAAAAATCGAATCATTCCCCCAAAATAGTGCAATCTTGATGTGTATTTTCCTTTAAAATGTTACTCACAGGATTGTTTGGGTGTCTGCAAGAAAACAGTCCTCGGTGAGGTATGCGGTGCTGTATTCACGTATAAAAAAATGATAAACGTGATGGATATTTACAGTACATGGTTTATGAGAGAAGCATTCAGCAGATGGACAAGTAGAAGAGTGGCAGAAATAAGCAGTAATTAGTGAAACTGTGCTAGTAAAGTTGGGCTTAAGGTGGTGCCCTTCTCATAGGCAGGTCTGGCTGTAACCCTGCTGTCAGCCAGCATGTTCATTTCTTTCGCTTCAGTGTCGCTCACAATTCTTCAGGACTGGGGCAGGTGAAGTTAGCTGTGTTGACCAAACACTTTCCCTCAGTGGAAATTGGGTGCTTACACAAGGAAGCAAAGATTGGAGAGACTACGCTGGAATGAAGAAAAAGTACTTTGCTTTGTTGCCAATTAGCTGCAAATATTCCCTACTGCCTCTTTCCTTGGAGCGTGCTAGAAGGGCAGACAAGGAGTGGTACAACCTCTGTGATTTAAAAATATAAATGTGATAATTCTGAAATACCAAACCATAAGATACTGGGAAAACCAACAAAAAAGGTTGTCAAAAAAGAGGCTTCTGGGATCCTAAAATGCCAAAATCCCTAACGTCCAGCAGTTCTAAATGTCACTTGTAGACCTCCCACCAGCCTAGCAGCGCAACCCGCTCTTCAGCCTTTTTGAGCTCTGCCACAGTTTTGTGTAATCAGTGCAGAATATTACAGTCTGCAATAGGAGCTAACAAAGACCCGATACTGGTAATGTCCCTTCCCTTCTTTCCTTCTCTCGCTATGTTGAAGTTGACAAGTTGCTTGAGTATACAAAGTGAGAAGATCAGAGGATCAAAAGTCTTAAATTTAGGTGATTTATTTTTGGTTCTTAAGTTCATGAACTGATACCTGGTGACAAAAAAAAAAAAAAAAAAAAAGGCCTGAATTTCAGATGGGTGAATGTCCTGAAGCATTATTGGTATAGTACAGTAGTTCAGAGTGTATGCTTGAAAATTCTGTCTATAAATTGAACATTTCCGTTTCCCACTTTTCTCTCAAAGGCGGATAACTTGAGCTTCACATTTGAGCCAACGTTTTATGCCACCTATGCAGATACAGGAACATCTTTCAGTAGTAGCTCATCCAAGTACTGGTATGGGATATGCAGTCATTTACAGTCACTGGTACTTACATGCGTATCTGCAACTGATTTACAGATTAAAAGCATTCTAATTTGTCTCTGGATAAACGGAGTAAATCTTCCTGAAAGTCTGTTCTTGACAAGATAGTAGTTTGCTGAGTGATTTTAAATGTGAAATTTTCTTCACGTATCATTTCAGGTTTGGCGTATGCTTTACTGGTGGCAGTTCCTGTTGGATATGGCCTCTATTCTGCCTTTTTCCCCATCCTGACATACTTTTTCCTGGGAACATCAAGACACATATCAGTTGGTAACCACATATGTTGAAGTTACAGTAAATTAACTATTACAAGATGTTAATTCTTACTGTGAATATTAGTATTTAATATAAGATACTTTTTAAACCGTATTAGTTGTGCTGAATATTAATATTGCTGGGCTAGGGGGACTTAAGACTTATTTCTTCTCTGTACAGACAGCTACTTTCAGTTGTGCCAACACATGCCTTTTGCTTGCATTTATGCTGAAGTTTAAATCTTGTCTTTGGCTACACTCTATGCCAGAAATTACAGGATAAAGTCTGCCTCACTGGGCAGTAAGAAGAGACATTTAGTCTATCAGCTAAAGCTCAAGATGGCTAAAACAGATCTCTTAGTCTTCTCCACAAGCCTTCCTTGCTACATCCTTTTTGATCATTGTGGACAATACCACCTTCTTGCCTGTCGCGGAGTCCCAGAACCTGTGTTTCTGCTCCAGCCTCGCTCTAGGTCCTCACATCAAGGCTATGGGTAAACCTCATTGATTCCTTCTGAATACTTTCTCTAAAATATGTTTTGTCTGTCATTTCTCATATTTAAAATATATGTTACAGCTTGATCACTGAATTGTCTTTTTCTCCCCTCTAACAAATAGAGCCTTACCTCATTCACATCCACCAATGCTAGATTGTTTTTCTCTCGCAAAGCTTTGGCATGATATTACAGGTTCTAATTAATTTTCTTCTCTGTGGAATCAAATACATTTGTATGTTGTCTCTACTTTCTGTCTTCCTCCTACCAGATCACCTCTGCTCTCCAGCTCTGAGCTCTTACCTCGACTTATGTTGACATCCCTACTTTCTACATTTTCCACTCCTTTTTATACTTTCCCATATGCTTACTTGTCAAGTGTGCTTTTATTTATCTGTAAAATTAACTTAACCTTCTTTAAGACATTTTATGATGTTTTCCTTTTCTGTATAATTTTAGTAAAAACTACAGCAAATCTGATTGCTTTTAGATTGTGTTTTGCTGACATGATGATCAATTACTATCTCTGTATCTTGCCCAAAGTATAGTTTCAGTCATCTTCAGCCGATGTAATACCAAACTACTGCCAAAAAAGGCGATCCTTTCCCCCAGTGTGTGTTCCTGCCACCACTGTTGTGCTGGATTCCTGACCATGCAGCCATGTGGCAACCTGCACCAGTGCATTCATCCAGCTGAACCCATCTGAAAAAAAGAGTAAATCAAAATGTTGTTTTCAGCTGGATAAGTGTTCTCTTGTGAGTGGTGCTGGGCCACAGAACTGCTGGTGCAGACACGAGGGGGGTGGTCAGAATATGCCACCCTGTTTGGCCTTGCTGTACCCCTAAATTGGCTTAAGCAAAGCATGAAACTGCACCTCTATGTATAACAGTTCTGTTCAGGATGGAACTGCATCTCTGTGTCATGTTTGCAGTGCTGTGGCTTCTGGCCCTTCCCTCCTCCTCCTACGAAGTAACGTACCCCGGTTAAAATATTAAATTATATTTCTGATTTAGAATTATCCTGTCTAGTCTGATAAATGCTTCCCTTTGATGCATATTAAACTTCAGTATGTTCTGTTTGTCATTACAGGTCCTTTCCCTGTAGTCAGTTTGATGGTGGGATCAGTTGTAATGAGCATGGCCCCTGATGATAATTTTCTCATAGTTGGCAGTAATGCTACAGGGACTAATGGTACTGAGATACTGATAGACACTGACTCCAGAGATGCCCAGAGAGTGCTGATTGCTAGCACCCTCACATTTCTGGTTGGAATTTTACAGGTAAAATAGTTGTCTTGAGGACACAAGATTAACTGCTTTAATTTTAATGGGAAAACACACACCACTCAAATACATGCCATGGCAGTGAGTCTTTTTTCTGTAGTAAAACACATAAATGAAGGAAAGTCTTCTCAAACTCTGAAGAGCTTTTGGGGGATTATTCTTCTTACCCTGGGCAGAATTGGTGGCAGCATGTTGGGGAGCACAGGCAACAGAAGTATAGCATTGTGATTGCAGACCAACAGACCTGCATGAAACTAAATGGAGCATCTTTCACACAGCTCTTCAGGTCTCCTTTCTTTCCCTGGACGGCATGATTTAAGCTACATTAATCCTCAGTGGGGGAAGATGCTCTTAAGACTATGTCAACAAAAATGAAAGAGCGAAACTTAGGAAACTGCCAAATAATAGTGTACATTTTATTGCTTAGCAAGCTGTTACTCTTCATGATTTTTCCAGGTGGTATTTGGAGTCCTTCAGATTGGTTTCATTGTGAGGTACCTCGCAGATCCACTAGTTGGGGGATTCACAACTGCAGCTGCTTTTCAAGTGCTCGTATCACAATTGAAAATAGTCTTAAATGTTTCAACTAAAAACTATAATGGTGTCCTTTCCATAATATATGTAAGTATACCCTTCTAATTTGTTTTGGGTTTGTGCCAGAATTTTTGCATAATTATTTCTCTACTTGCTTCTATTTCATACAGGAGTGCTTGTATCTGTGTAACTATGGAGCATCCATTTAGTTCTCACTCACTCTCAGGAAGACCTGCAGGTGTTCATTTATATCTGCGTGGCTCTCAATAGCTGTTTTCTTGCTTTCCCAGACCATGAAAGGCTAATTGTCATGTCGTAGTCTATTTCAGGCAGAGCATTCTTTTTCACATAAAATTTAAAAATAATTATGCAGCAAAACAGTTTTCCTTCTCTGGGTTATCACTTCTGGAGGCTGTTTCCCTCCCAGCCCTTGCCTCCTGTCTTATTGGGAAGCTCCCAAAGCTGAATAGTCCCAAGCCTCTTAAACCATCCTGGTCAAAGGCATCTTTTCCATTTCATGTTGTAGCCATATCTGTGACTACAGAAGGATGTGGATTTGCGCCCCATGGCCAGGTACCTGCTGGTTAGCTAAGGTGAGGCTAAAAGTTGCTGTCGCAACTCCATTTGTTAATCTTAGAGGAAATGATCAAATGGAGAAATGTTTTGGCCGGATTACAGGAATACTGAACTCCTAGAGGTTCTCATATTACAGAGTCGTCTCCTTCCCCAGGGAAATTATTGAGAGTTCTTTCACTGACTTCACCATTAAACTGTTCAGGTGCACAGTAGCTTAGATCTTCCGTAGCTCTTTGCGTTAGAATAACAGATTCCTAAAAGAGACTGCTCTAGAACAAAGAATTTACTGACATTTTACATTCCTGTTCAGACAAACCAGGCAAGAAGAAATGTATTAGATATCTATATTAGTAAAAACAGTCTGAAAGTAATTACGAATAACAAGAAAAATATTTAGGGGAAAAAAAAATCTGGTGGGGTATTTGGAAAAAAAAAAAGGTATTATTTTATGGGCCTTTTAACCACTGAAAACTCTTTCCCTCAAGCAATAGAAAATTAGATAAGACACAGTACTACACGCACAAGGGTGGGCAATTGATCCAGCAGGTTTTTCTCTCTCTGTTTGTTGTTGTTGTTTGTTTGTTGTTTACTGGTTGTTGAAGGGTGGTATGTCTAGCAGAAAGTATTTTTGAAAAAGAATTACATGGCTCTTCCAGTTCCTGCAAGCCTGTTCGGAATGCTGACTTTTTTTGCTGAAGCTCAGGGCTTCTGCGTTCTAGTAGGTGAGCCAGGTGGAGGAGTTTGCAGATGTGTGCAGAGCAAATAAATTGTGATTTTTGGTCTGCTTAACCGGAGACTTGTTATGTCAGCTTCAGCAAGTCTCGGACCTGCCTCAGCAGTGGTGTGTAACAAATTGCAACACTGAGCATCTGACATTGGCAGAATTCACAGCCTCCAGCTAGGAGCCCCTTGTTTCCCTGTAAAAAATGGCAGAGGCAGACATGGTAAGTAAGAATGGGATCTGTGGTAAGCAGTTCAACAGGAAAGAAGCGGTTTCAGTCACTCAAAAAGACATCTGATTCGGTGCTTCAGGAAGGGTTCTCCTTTAACTTAGAAAACGTAGTTATGCACTTCGCTGTTTTATTTCAGACCAAGGGGTTTTTATTCTGATAGAAGTAGTACTGCTGCTTTGCCAGTCCTCCCTTTGCCAGGAGGCAAGAATTCCATTTTGAACCTTTTTTCCACCCTCAGTGTGCACAGAATAGTCAAATTTTCTTGGAAGCAAGTGGCGAGTGAGAACTGCCTCCTAGGAGCAGAGAGGAGATAGATGGGAGAACCTCCAGTTGGTATCTTTTCTCTGATCAGCCCTTCCTGTTTTCTCTGTTCACTTAGAAGTAATACTTTTTTTGTGTTTGTATAAACACTATATATATCAGCCATAAATGTCAGCTTCACAGACTGCTGTTTGCTATAAACAATTGGCCCAAGCAAGGACGTAGGAAGGGTAGATGAGGGAGCTGCCTGTTGTTCTGCAGCTGTGAGTGCTCCAGCCTGGGGCTGACTGCTGCTGGGAGCAGGGTTAACGCACCACAAGGTGAGGCTTTGCAACCACTTTTCTCAAATGCAGGACTTGCCACAGCCTGGCAGGATCCGCACTGTCATACTCGTTGCCTGGATGTCAGTAATGAAAACAGGGAATTTGCAATGCACAGACTGTATGTACTGGGCATTTCAGCCATCAGAGTTATGCTCTCATTTGAATAGAAAGATGAAGATCTTTTGCTTTTTGGAAAGGGAGGAAGTTACAGATCTTCCTATCTTTTCTCTCAGGTAGGGTTTAGCTTTTGCTATTAAGTCTTACTTTTCTAAAAAACAGGAAGCAGAAGTCCAGTGTGGACAATTATTTCAGTTACATCTTTTCCGTTAAATACACCTCGACATCCAGTCTCCAATTGTGTAGCAGTTTGATAGTTCGTCGGATAAAGTCATCCTCAAGTTCCTCCAGGCTTGAGCAAAGGAGCAGGCAATCCTTGGCCTCCTCCAAAACTCCATCCACCAGGATTGCCCTGTGTTTGTGTTTTCACATATTTCAAGTGCACATGTTGTAATTTTTGTATTTCAGACTCTCATTGAAACGTTTGAAAACATTGGTTCCACCAACATTGCAGATCTTATTGCTGGACTCCTCACCATTTTTGTCTGCATGGTAGTTAAGGAAATAAATGACCGATTCAAACACAAGATTCCTATTCCGATACCAATAGAAGTTATTGTGGTAAGCAAAGGAGCACCAAAAAAAACCCTTGATAATAGCTGAAATAGGTGGGACTGGCTACAGGAGAACAGGAGCTTTTTTAAGTATTAAAACTTGTTTCGTTTGATTACAGACAATAGTAGCCACTGGCATTTCATATGCTGCCGACTTGGAAAAAAAATATAATGCAGGCATTGTTAAGAGCATTCCAAGAGGGTGAGTGCCTTTATTTTCTGGGACATAGGTATTATTTTAATTGGCTAAAAATGACAGTGATAAGATGGAAGATATAAAAGAGATACTGAAAGCTGTAATCTGAATTTGGAACTCAGATTCCTGGAGCAGCTTTTAGAGATGTCCTGAGTTTTACTTCTGGCTCTGTCATTTATGTCACCTAATTATGCTGCCTACTTTTTCTTCCTCTGTTAAATAGGCTTAGAAATGTTCACCTGATTCATGAGGTTCATCTGAGAATTCATTGTTTCGTGTTCCTGAAGCGAAGAGAGGTCTATAGAAAACAGAAAAAATAATTTAAAGGATTTTAAATAATGAAATTCTATTTCTCTGTAGATTGAATTGCTATAAACCTGAGTTACTCCACTAACTCATATTCATTCAGAGTTCATATTCATGCTGTTATCCCAATCAATACTGTCACTTACGTAGTCACCAGGAGCACAGATACTAAGGATTACACTGGTAGAGACTTTCACTTGAAAGATTCAGAGCATTTCACAGTAGTAACCTTCACATTCCATTTGGTATTCGGGCCTTGATTAATTAAAATTTGTGGAAACGCAGTAGGGGATAAAATGTTTCTGAAGTCTTCCGTTGAAGTATGTTAACAACAATATGAAGTGTCATTAACATATTTATGTAATTCATCATATTATCCAATATATCCTTTATTCCATTCTTCAAAAACGTACTTTTTCACTTTGCTATCATGTTCTCATGCTGAGAACAATGGGAGCTTTGTTGCTGAGAAACAGAATCAGGGTTTTGGCTATGATGAACTAGATAAGCGTGTTCTGTATGTCAGTGGGCTGTTTCCACCTTTTTATTAACTTGAAACATTACACTTCGTATTATAAGCAACCTGCATGCCTCTACCTCAAACTCTGCTAAGAACATAATTTGATTGAAGTTGATAATACTAACGTGTTTTCTAAATGCTAGATTTTTGCCTCCCGAACCTCCAGATGTCAGCATGTTTTCCCAGATGATAGCAGCCTCCTTTTCTATTGCTATTGTTGCTTATGCTATTGCGGTTTCTGTGGGGAAAGTATATGCAACCAAGTATGACTATGCCATTAATGGAAATCAGGTACGTAGAACCAAACTGGTTTGTGAACATGGGCAGTGCAAGTTCTGTTTCGCAGTAACTTAAGTGGCAAAGAAATAAGTATTTTTTCAAGAAAAGTTATAGTCTGATGAGAGAAATTCTTCAGTAGCTGAAAAAAACAAACCCAAAAAGCTATGAATTTTTCAGATAAAAAAAAGGCTAAGTTTAGCTGTGAATGATGGACAAATAGTTTACCTGAACTGGAGAAGTTAAAATAGCATCATAAAAGCAGGTAGTGAAATCATATTGAAGGACAGTCCAATGCTAATATGTGCCAGTGTTTATTTTGTCTCAATGGATTCAAAGATTATTAAGATCTGCAAGCAGTGGGAACTCTATTTCTAGCATTTTCATGGAGAATGCAGCTGTTACACAGGAGTAGGTATGCATCATCTCAGTCTGTTCTATCAAGGAACGTGACTTTATAAGCCTGCTCTTGTAGTTAGAGCTTATAGAAAGCTTTGTTTTAGAAAAAAATAGGGAGAGAGTCAAAATCAAAAATTATATTTTTAAGTGTTTGTTGTGAGTGGAAGGCTCCTGTGATTCTCTCAGCTTGGTGGAAACAGCATTTCTGTCAATTATATGGGATTGCAGGCAGCTCCCAAGTGCCTCATTTCCCAGCAGAGGAATGGCCCGGATCCCAGGACATAAAGCTCCCAGGGTCCTTGTCACTTGAGCAGAACAACCAGCGTCGGTAGGTGCCAGCATCTGTGACCCTGGGGCAAACTTATGAGAACGCTGCCTGGACTCAGCATGAGTTCTTTGGGATGTCCAGAGGGAAAAACTTCTGGCTCAACTAGAACTTTTCAGTGAAACTGTGTTGTGGGGTTTGTTCTTGTTTTTTTTTTTGTTGTTTTTTTTTAAAGCTCTTGATTAGTTCCACTAATAATACAGTGCTTTGTGTTAATTAAAGGCTTGTCTAAATGCAGACTGTTGCACTGATTAAAATCGCTTGTTTAAAATATGATACTTCAGAGTTAAATTTATACTAGTCCTTCTTGTTGATGTGATTATGCTAAAGTAGTTGTTAGCAGTGTTAATTTTGATTGCACTGTTGGAAATAAGCTGTAAAAGCCTTTATTCTATGCCTATATGAAGGAGAATATACTGATATCATTGTGTTGGTTTCTAAACACATATGGTTACGCTGGCGCAAGAGAAATTTGTGTCAGTATCTAACAGCAGACACTAGTCTAGACTCTTCTCAATATTTCAGTGCTACCCACTTTATAAACTATTGCAAAAACTACTGTCGTTCTCCATTGCAAAAGCATCTTCAGGAATCCTTATTTACAGTATCCTCTAATTACATTTCAGGAGTTTATTGCCTTTGGGATCAGCAACATTTTTTCTGGTGCCTTTTCTTGTTTTGTTGCAACTACCGCTCTTTCACGGACCGCAGTCCAAGAAAGTACTGGTGGAAAGACTCAGGTAATGACCCCTTCTTACTAGTGCTGTGCCTGGGTGAGTTTGATATCGTATGGGGATGAAAATAATCCTAAAATGGTTGTGTCACTGGCATGTAAAATGCCACAGGTATCTCAGCTTGCAGATCGTGCGCTGGTCCTGCATCATTTTTGTGGCTCTGCCAGAAGAGGGCGATCAGGTTTTACAAAGGAAGATTTGCATTAGGGGTCCAAAATCCTTCAAGCTTAATGCCCCAGAATTTCGTTACCAGTTAAGGCACCGAAATTGTCCCATCTGGAATTCAGCATGAGGGAGGAAGTCCTCTCCCAGATGCCTGTGAAATACTTAAGCCCCTGTACGCTTGCCTGTGCAGCCCTGCTGTATCTGCCCACGTGCCATCTTTCTTCTATTCTGTGTGCTCCTCCTCTGTCTGACAGTACCCTCACACTTATTTAGCAATGGAGAAGCGCAAGGTATCCAGAAGCTCCACTTCCAGCTGACACGCAGACTCTGCTTCTTTAATCTCTCTGTGCAACTCAACCCCCTCAAGAGTTACTACCTTGTGTGCAGCTGTTTGCACTACCTGCTTAATTAAATTCCCTCTGTGTTAGCTGAAGTGTGTAATGATTGCCCATGTATGCCTAAACACAGTAGCATTTTGGCAGGTCTCCTTGTTCCTAAAGAAATGCAATGTCCAACTAGTTGTGTGCCCTAGGAACAAGTACTTGGTAATCCTGGAAACATAACATATGATCTTAATGTGCTCATCTCCTATAAACTGTCTGTCCTCCGCAGGTTGCTGGTATAATCTCAGCTGGAATTGTTTTGATTGCCATTGTTGCCCTGGGGAAATTGCTGGAGCCCTTACAAAAGGTACTGTATTTGTTCTCTGCAGCATAGCCACCAGTGCCGATCAGATCCGAACGCTCAGCTTCAATGGACAGGATTAACAGCACTGTTAGAAATTGTGGTGATTGATACCAGAGGAGGCTCGGGTTTGTAGTGTGTAATGATGAACACTTTGTAAACAGAAAACTGACAGAAAATTAAAATATCTTAATAAGCATCTTTGCTTCTGAATAACACATTTTCACCATTTCTCTTCGCAGTCTGTGTTGGCAGCTGTAGTCATAGCTAACTTGAAAGGGATGTTCATGCAAGTGTTTGATGTTCCCCGTCTGTGGAGACAGAATAAAGTAGATGCCGTAAGTCAGCTAATGTTTTCTTTTCCCCCTAAAGTTCTTATGTGTTTTCCTTTTGCCTTTTAGTGCTATCTAAGATTCTCCTAACTACTACATCAACAGAATTTTGTAGAGTTAGTATCAGAAAACTTTACTGGTTTGCATTAGCAAATCTATTGTATGTATCCTCAAAACATATGTGCCATGAGATCAGGTGAAAATTCCCCATTTTAGAGTTTTACACATTTTTATCTTTATCTTTTTTATTTCCTATACCCCACAGTAAGAAAGCCTGTGCAGTGATGGCTCCTTCATAGCAATTACCATAGTTTACAGCAATCTTGTGTTGAGATGACTTGAAAATCAGAATAAAAATGTTTTGTGGCCACATTTACCATTCTGCTTTGATCCTCTGTACAGTTTAAATGAGCCAGAAAAGATGACATTTTATTTGTTAACGCTTTGTTACCATATTAGTATCCCACATACCTAGATAATCTCAGATAGTCCTTACAAAATATGGGTTGGTTTTTTGTTGTTGTTTTTTTTTTATTTGTTTGGTTGGTTGGTTTTTTTGTTTGTTTTTTTTTTGCTGTATCGAGAAAATCCAACCTAGAATCCAAGCTAGAAAGTGGATTAATTTGGTGTACTAAGGGATATATGAACAGAGTTCATATATAAGGTTACAAACCTTACCTCAGGGTACATGCTGACATCTTCTACTTGGATTTCTGTGGCACTGCCCCTCAGTGTGGATCCTAAGGAAGGAGAACTTTGCACGAAAAGTATTTTGTGTATTTAGTCCCTACTACAATCAGATTTTACAGTAGGTGTCTTTGCGCAGTACCTGCTTTAGGTAAATCTGAATTTATTCGGTCAGTTATTTAAGAGTCCTCTTGGTAAGTAGAAGATCCCACTGACTTGAGTGAGAAGTGTGTGTACTCAGCGTTGGGTGGGATTAGGTCCACTGCACGTTCTGCCTGGGCAGTGATGCAGGGGGGAACTGAGGAGCGCACTTCAACTGTTCTGCCTGAACATTCACTGGAGACTTTAGAGAATGCCATCAACCTGCTAGCATGAAATACCTCTCTTTGGAATAGTTCTAATTCTTGGACTTCACTGAGGAGCCCCCTTCCCTCTCTATAAATATAATCTCTGATTTTTAAAAGTGAGGTTAATAAAAGCAGCTGCCATCAGAAAGAAGAAAAT
Source organism: Alectoris magna (assembly GCA_030625065.1). Classification (NCBI taxonomy): domain Eukaryota; kingdom Metazoa; phylum Chordata; class Aves; order Galliformes; family Phasianidae; genus Alectoris; species Alectoris magna. The sequence goes on along the minus strand of CM060560.1, from coordinate 183,628,069 downwards.
GCATTGGTTAATGGTATCCCCTTTAATTTCAGTGAGTTAACTAGATACTTGAAAAATGTCTGTATGTTAAAAGTAATTTCCTAAAGGCTAACCATGTCTAATAAGACAGTGATGAAAGTAAGTATTTTGGAGGAAGGTGAAGACTTTTCTAAGCAAGTCAGCTAATTGCCAGCACGCTATGATGATTTCAAGGTTAAATTCTTCCGCAACTCTTACTGTCTGGTGTAATGAATCTTTAGAGCGACCGGGAATACTGTGTTATAATTAAGAGACTTTATTATTTCCTCTCCAGATGATCTGGGTTTTTACATGTATAGCATCCATCATTCTGGGACTTGATCTGGGATTACTCGCTGGCCTTTTGTTTGGATTGCTGACAGTTGTGCTGAGAGTTCAGTTGTAAGTAACACAGGATCAGAAATAATTGTTAGTGTTCTACCATGAATAAGGAAGACTGTGCTGAAAAGGAAGGTGATTTGTGGCAGAAGATCTTCTTGGGCTTACCAAGATTTTTAAGTGGAAATCTTCAGAACAAAACAATATTCGTGTGCTATCATTTAAAAATTACACTGTTTGTGGTCGCTCTAAGAACGCGTGGTAGTGGAATGATGAAAAATGGTGGCTTATCAGAATCTCATTTAGCCACCTTTTTACATTTTCTTGACCTTTGTTTTTTTTTGTGAAAATACCACACGCCTGCTTTCCTTCAGCCTGGAGTTCAGAGAGTGTGATTGACAGCAATACCCAAGTATAGTTGCACTGTCAGCAAATGCATGAAAGTAGAGCCTTCCAAAGGTGGCTACAGAGTGGTAGGCTATAAAATCTGCTAACTTAGAATTTGCTACAATTTTTAAAAAGTGTAGGTGGAGGCTGCAAACTGTTTTGGTTTGCAAATCCAAAGAAAAAGCATTGGACAACAAGCTTTAAGTAATCTGAAGATGACGTAAATATGTCGTTTCCACTGATTCAAAGTGTAAAAAGTAATTCATGTTTTCAGTCTTTTTTTTTTTTTTTTTTTTTTTTCATTCAAACCAAAATAAGGTGCTTTTAATACATCTTCCTAGTTTGGGAAACAATTGAAACAAACTGTTCATCCAGATCTACATAAAAATGTCTGAGATGAAAGTACCTTGTCTTTAGAAATAACATTTCCTTGTAAGTCAGAAAAGTACAGTGATATGAAACAAAGATACAAGACTTTCCAAAGGAAGCTGTTATTTTGGTAGAAGAAAGCAGAATACAAGTGTCTGTGGCAGTTTGTGAAGCAATCACTTCAGTCTGTTGAATGCCTAAGTACGACGTTTACTTTCACCATCTTTTTGTTTCTGTTAGTCCTTCATGGGGTGGCTTTGGAAACATTCCTGGCACAGACATCTACAAGAAGGTCAAGGACTACAAAAATGTAAGTGATTGCTGAATTGCTTCCTTTCAATTTACAACTGTAGTACAGAGTTGTGCCTTGCCAGTTATTGACAAGTTGAATGTGGAAGTGGAGTGCTTGAAGATAATAATTTTCAGCATTACATTCTTCATCTTGATCAAGATGGTTGGTCCAGATTGCATGGAGAGCTATAAACGTCTAAAAATGGAATCAGCAAAGATGTCCCATTTTTTGTGTGTGAATTATCTATGTAGTTAACTGTTGAAACAGTTGAACTGCTTCTTAGTAGCCACAATGTAGTTTTTGCTGCTTGACCCTGCATTCTTTGGCAATAGGCTGTAGAACCAGAGGGTGTGAAGATCCTCAAGTTTTCAAGTCCAATTTTTTATGCTAACATCGATGGACTGAAAAGCAGCCTCAAATCCACAGTAAGTGATATGTGATGGTTTTGGATGCTACCTAACTGCTTTTCCTTAGAATTATATCTAGGTGAAATTAAATCATTTTGATGTTTTGATCCTTCTTCTGTAGGTGGGATTTGATGCAGTCAGGGTATACAATAAGAGACTCAAAGCACTGAGGAAGATACAAAAGCTGATCAAGAAAGGGAAATTAAAAGCTACTAAGGTACAATTACTTTTTTCCTCCTACTCTTTTGCAGGGGATTACTTTAGAGCTCCCTCTATACTCATCTTTAAAATAGAGACGAAAAGTAAGACTGATCGCTATAGTAGGAAGACTGGGACCTGTAGGGCATCTAGCAGAGCGCTACACATATTGCCAAAGACCACAAGATCCAGGCAGCTGTGACAGTCATAGCGTTAACAGCAGTGGAAGCGACACGTTCCCTGATCTTACTTCCGCCCCTCACCACCTCAGATTGTCTCTGAGCAGTAAAAGCACTGGCACTTTCATATGTATATGGTGTTATTATCTAGCTTCCTGTGCACAGATAAGCTGTACCAGTTGACTTGTAAACATAATCTTCCAGTTCCTCCTCTGAATATACACTGCAGTAGGTCAGTGCTTGCAGGAGTGGACAGGTATGGGTAACCTTTTAAATCTCCAGAGGTAAAAGTTCAGAATGAGTATTCTGCTGCCAGTGCTCTCAGTTCATGATGCAGTATTTTTGTATGTATTCCATTTCATGATGGAAGTTAAATGCTCAGTTACGTGACATCCCAACGTTTGACCACGTCATTTTGCCATGTAAACGTATGTGGTAATTCTAATTCAAAGTTGGATTCAAATTCAGTACTTTTGAGGGAGGGAGTAGCTCCAAGATTTTTTTTATTATCATTATTATTGATAGTGGCCTTTTTGTAGGAAGATGCTCTGTTAACACAGTAAAAATGAGGAAAGGAAATATACTGCACAGAGGGAAAGGTAGCTCATTCACTCTAACTTGTTTTTAAATTCTTGGATACGGTATTGGTCTCATTCATTCCTGAAGCAGAAGTTGTCACAGGGAAGTGTTTCCTGTAAGCTCAAACCTTTTTCTGTGATCAAATTGTATATTTCACATACTATCTGCACATTAGAATGGCATCATCAGTGAGCCTGGCATTAGTAATGAAGCTTTTGAGACTGATGAGGAACCTGAAGACAATGAAGATCAAGTTCCCACCAAAGAAGTGGAGATCCAAGTAGACTGGAATTCAGAACTGCCAGTCAAAGTAAACATCCCCAAGGTGCCCATCCACAGTCTCATTCTTGATTTTGGAGCAGTAACCTTCTTGGATATTGTAGCTGTGCGATCAATAAAAACGGTAAGGACATTATTTCTGATGTTCTATGGAAATTAATCTAGCTAGCAGTATGTAAATCAAGAGTTGTTAGATTACACAGAGGTTTTTAGAAGGCTGTTGTTGAAAAATATCTTTAAAACTAGGAACAGGAGAATATTGGTATGTGCATACTTCAGGTGAAAATAAAACCAAAAATCTGAAGGTTGCATAGTCAAGTGCTCTAAAATGAGCACTGTAAAATGTGGTACCCTTGTATTGCATGCATTATGACACTTTAGTTATATATTTTCTTTCCACATGCCTCCTGTTTTAATCTGGGCACAGAATGAAACTCAACACAAAGGTAGTAAATATTTTATCTTACCATCATTGTCAGTCTTTAGCCACAAGATTTATTTCTCCCATACTGCTTAAACTATAAAAGAAGGAATTGTTATTATTTTTTTTTTTTTTAGTATTTTCTGCAGCTTAATATAGGAGTGCTTCATCAACATTAGTTTATCTTCACACATTAGACTGAGGTCATAAAGCGATAATGTTCCTAGTTTAGGGAGAGGAAAATGAGGTGAAGAGATAAGTCACAAGCCTGTAGGACAAGACTGTTTAGTCTTTTATTATACTTTCTACGTTCAGATTACTGATTTCACTAACTTCAAGTTGTAAATGAGACTGCTTATCCTACCTGTAAAACAAATCTGAGATTACCAAGATTCTAGATTATCAATAAACAGAAATTGTCACAATTAGCAGTCACTTCTGAAAATGCTTTTTGTAGAGACTCGCCTGCCATCAGGGAGCCAGGAGTAGCATTCAGTCATAGCATTTTAACCAACTGAAATTCAGGAATGTGGCATGACTTGGTTCAGCCCTAGTTTTGTTTCAGTTCCAGCTTCAGAGATGAATGAGATTATGGGTCCCACAGGTGCAGCTATTTCCATATGCAGCCATTTCATCCAAGAATATGTCCATCTCATGCATTACATGAGGGAAAATCTCTGCAAGAAAAAAATTGCATGTACCAATGAGAGACTGTATCATATCACTCAAGGCAAATGAAGGTTTCTCAGGCCTACAGGGTCTTACTTGAAGAGACATGAATTTTCATATTATGAAAACAGAAACAGAACGTTAATAATAGACAGCAATGTGTAAAATGCATGTGTAAAATGAATGGTTCTCCTAACATAGCCAAAGATCGGCCATGTCAGCAAACAAGTACTTAACTAATAGATCTTAAAGTGTCATGAAGTTTAACAGTTCCTTTTTACTATGAATAAACAAGTCATGACATTTTGAATGAAGACACTAAGAAACAAATGAAAAGCATGTGTGCGCAGATGTGTACCTATATATTACATATATCAACATTTATACACATCTATGTATTTTGTCCTTACAGGCTTTATTTATTCATGTCTTTGTTGCAAACTTTTTTTAGATAATTAGAGAGTTTGAGAGAATTGATGTGAGAGTATACTTCGCTTCATATCAAGGTAAGCTTTCAAATATATCTACTGTCACTCCTGAAAAGAATAAAACAAGCAGAGAAGGGATCTCTAGATGGGACTGTGGAAGCAGGGTTTTTTTTCTAGTGAAAAAATGTGAATTATCACATTGACGACCATGGTGGGCTGTCCTGGGATGCAAAGAATGGCAGGGTTTAAAGAAAAGGTAGAAATTAAAATCTAAGTAATAAAAAAGGAAAAAAACAAAACAAAACAAAAACAACCAAACAAACAAAAAAAAAACAACCAGAAAACATGGCTGGTTACTCATTTGGCTGCATATTTATTTCTGATAACTGCAGCCATGTATTTTGACATTTATTTCTTTAATTACTTCAAATTGTAATAACCTGCAATTTTTTTTTTTTTTTCCTTTTTTCATTCAGACAACCTTATATCTCAATTGGAAAGGAGTGCCTTCTTTGATGACATCGTCAGGAAAGACATGTTCTTCCTGACTGTCCATGATGCTGTGCTCTACATACGGAATCAAATGGCATACAGTGACAACCAGGATCCCATATTTGAGAAGGTAAGGCTATCTAGTAGTACATTTCACTTCCTTCCATCATCTAGCATTCATCCTTGCAATTTCTCTTACAGCATGCCGTGTGTGAAAACCAGACATAGAACTGTAGTACAAAAAGAAAAAAGAAAAAAAAATCTAATAACTCGGACAGCTTCTGTAGTACATGAATGCTTGCTGTGGGTCTCTCAGCCCCAGGATCTTGTTAGTGAAATGAACACGAGAAACAGGATGTATGGAGAACTCTTCATCCTAAAACTTCTTTTATAGTTTCTGCCATCTGGCAGCATAAGAACTTCCTCAGCTGGAGGTTGCATTTGGACCATTACTTTTAATTGTCACAGATGGAGTTTTCTTTGATGTGTTGGTTATTGTCCTTTCGGAACCTATTTACACACTTTGGCGTGATACTATCCTATGGAGATGAGTCCTGTAATTTTAAATGTGTTATGTGACATACATTTCCTTGTGTTTGTTTTAAGCCTATTGGATCTCTGTACTGTTAACTGCAATGAATAATCATTCCCCATTCTCTTTCTCAGCACTGTTAATAATTTTGTATAACTCCTTCATAATAGTTGGAGTCCCATTCTGCTTCGTGTGGGGTTCGTAGAATTTCTTCCAGCATAGTGATCATTCCTGCTGCCCTTCTGTGTGCATGTTGTAGTTGTATTCTGGTTTTCGAGATAACCAGAACATTCTGTGATGTTTAAAGATATGGGCTTACATTATGAAAACAGCCTGATAATGTTTTTGTTTCTTTGCACCACAATTCCTCCCCTAGCAATCCCTATCGTAGTGTTATGAATAAATGGTATCTAACATCAACATTACAGATAAATAACTAGGATAAGATCCTTAATTTTTGTTGCTTATTTTTGCTTACTATCCAGGATCTAGACTTTTTTACTGTAGCATAGGAGAGATTAATATTTTGACAAAGCTGTAGAGCAGTTAGAGATAGATTCTGCTTTTATTCTTTATTTTTTACAAAGCTGTAACTAGTCATATAAGAGAGACATTACCTGAAGCCTTCCAACATACACATTTATCTCAGCTTTGTCAAAGAACAGTAAACAACAGACCTGCAAGAATGTTGTTGTAGAAGTTATATGGAGATACTTCAGAATAATAAATCAACTTCAGTAATACAGAAAACATGTAACTCATCATGCTTCCTTCTTTCTACCAAGATTTCACTCATGCAAGAATCTAAAGAACCTATAGAATTCACAGAAACAATCCGGCCTGCTGATGAGCTTGATGTCCAGGAAGAGGTATGGACTTTAGATCTAAATGTATCTGTTATCTATAGAATACTGCTGGTTTTATTCCTTTATAGCACCGAGCCATGCTGTTAGGCCTGTAGAATCGAGCCCCCAGCAGTTTCCTTCTCCATAAATAAATACCCCCCCCGGCCACCTGGATGTCAGCGCTTAGTGGAGAAATTCAGGCGGTTGTTGTTGTTGTTTCTTCTTTTTTTTATAGTGTACAGCTCTGTCATTTTAGGAATACTTCTAGGACTACATAGGACTTACAAAAGCTTCAGACATCCAAGCACAAAATAACAGGAATGGGGGAGGCTGCCTTTCTCCTTGAACACAGTTTTTATCTTCTTGCATAAACTAAGCACTTTACAGGAAGCTGTTTTTGCATAGGACCAGATGCCTTCATACCTACATCTTCCTAAATTGTCTGATGCAGATGCAAGTCAAAGGGCAGTTGCTTCAAAACGGGCCTTTGACAGTTACCCTCAATGAGGCTACATTGAACATAGACCCTGTGGAGTTAACACACACAAACTCTTTATTTTTTAAAGTGGTGAATACTCGGAACTAACTGTTTCTCTCCACCCCCTCAATGTTTCTCTAGGCTATGCGCAGGCTTGCATCATGAAGATGGAAAGCTGGTACTGTCTTACTGCAGTATTTATGCATCAGTACTATATAAGCATTTTCTGCAATGAAACCAATCTTGGCACTTGAAGAAAACAATGATTCTTTGTCTGAATGATACAGATCTCTAGAATTCTCCAAATTTTAGCTAATACTATCTCTGAAGTACTCTGGACCTTGATTCAGCACGCACTTTCCAGTATGATACAATGGAAAAAAAAAAAAATCAGAAGACAGTTATGAAACGTATTCAGTTCTGGGGCTAGTCAGACAGAAGGTGCATTACGTTGTTATGTTGGAGCTTACAGGAAGAAAAGCTGCTTTGTGCTCTGCCCTCAGAAGTTGAAGAGACCGAAATGTTGATCACAGGCCTTTTGCTATGTGTTTGCACAATGTCTAGTGAGAGGGTGAGGGTTTTAGCTGGCCAAGGTTTGGCAATTCCAGAACAGTTGTGTGACCATCTTGAAAAACGTATCTGGATTGTTCGTTCCAGGCAGCTCCTTAAATTGCTACAGGTTGATGGATAGCTGAAATGGGTGACAGATGAAAGCCACATGAACAGGAAACTGCACTGAACCACTAAAAAAACTTTGAATACAGTAACTTTCATTAGAAAATGTGTTTGGATATGGGTTCATTAGCTCTGTATTAATCCCGTTGTAGCAAATCATGCACTGCTATTAATGATTTTCCCTAAAATGAAATATATACAGAAGATGATTTTGGCTATATATCTTCCATCAAGAGGTAGATTGGGACCCAGACCGGATCAACTAAAACCTTAGTTCTCAAGTACTTCATGGGTTCTCTACAACAGGCTGCTACTGAATGCAAGAAAGAGAGTCAAAATGTCGCCTAGTATGAAGATTTTTAACTATGAAAAATAGAAATTTAAGTAGCTTAATGAATGATTCTATTTTTGTATAGCATATTTTTTCTTTTAATATTCTACATCGAACTGCTGCTGTTCTTTTGCAGGACATGTATAGACATTTGACAGTCCATAATGCACAAGTGCAATAATTTCCAGAAGACAAGGGAGTTGAACTTTAATCCTTATTTTAGGACTATATGCAGTAAATCAGTGATCTTAATTTCATGAAGAAACATTGGTTTGATGGAAAACAGATTGCTACCTTAATGTTTTAGCACTATATTATTTTTTAATGGAAAAACAAAAAGAAAAAAAAAAATCTTTGCACAGTGAGGGAATATATAATAGCAGAAATACAAGAAATGTCCAGGTATAATGTCCTCTCAGTATTTAAGCTTCCCAGTTGTTGGCATTTATGTTGATATTTGTTAAGTCTCCTTATTTGATTACATCAGAGAATTTTTCCTATATCATACTGCACTGAGAAAATTTTTGCTGCAAGTAAGGTTAGTGGAAAATCTCAGGTGAAAAGCTAAGCACTAAGTACTTTATTCTGCCCTACAGACCTGAGTGAACTCCATTAAGATCATTTTAAAAAATCCTATAAATTTCAATCGGTTGGACGGGATCCTCACACAGTGGGTAAAGGCATGAAACTGACATCTTTATTCCCTAATAAATGCAAAAAAGCTTCATTTCTAGTGACAATCGGTGTCATTTTTCATTTCAAATGCAATGGGGATTTGAACCTCAAAGGTCCTGCTGTTACAACAAGCCAGTGACAACATGACTTGTTATTTACTGTTAAGCGAATGCCCTTCATGTGCCAGACTGGCATCTCCATGAGCTGAAACTAGGTGCATGCTTAGGAGCCAAGCCAGACTGATCTGCACCTCCTGAGATGGAAGTCTTGCTTTATATTTACATTAATGCCAAGGCACAGGCTGGGACTTGACATGTGTACTCTTAGCACTACCCATTTTCATTCTCACCCCTTTCCTGGATGTGTAACTGAGGAGCTTGGCTCTTCTGCAACATCACTGACAAAGCTTCTGCGTCAGGCCACGGCCCCAGTCTGTATAAACCTGAATATAAAGTGCTATTGCCAGTGTGTGCAGCACACAGCGATGCAGGACAAGGCCAGTAGCATTTCTTAGAGGTTGTATTGCTTTTCTAAAGCTGTACTGCTTTTCTTTAGCCCCTCTAGAGGAGGACCTGGGGGTCCTGGTGGATGAAAAAACAAGAGCCAGAAGCGTGTTCTTGCAGCTCAGAAAGCAAATGGTATCCTGGGCTCCATCAGAAGAGGGGTGGCCGGCAGGGACAGGGAGGCGATTGTCCCTCTCTACTCTGCCTTCATGAGGCCCCATCTGGAGTACTGCGTCCAGGTCTGGGGTCCCCAAAACAAGAAAGACAGCTGTGGGAGAGGGTCCAGAGGTGGGCCACAAAGACGACTGGAGGGCTGGAGCACCTCCCATACAAAGACAGGCTGAAGGAGCTGGGCTTGTTCAGCCTGGAGAAGAGAAGGCTAAGGGGTAACCTCATTGCAGCCTTTCAGTATCTGAAGGGATAAAGTATCTATAAACAGGAGGGGAGCCAACTCTTTGAAAGGGTAGATAGCAGGACAAGGGGAAATGGTTTTAAGTTGAAGGAGGGAAGGTTTAGGTTGGATATCAGGGGAGAGTGGTGAGGTGCTGGCACAGGCTACCCAGAGAGGCTGTGGATGCCCCGTCCCTGGAGGTGTTCAAGGCCAGGTTGGATGGGGCCCTGGGCAGCCTGGTCTAGTATTAAATGTGGAGGTTGGTGGCCCTGCCTGTGACGGAGGGTTTGGAGCTTGTTGATCCTTGAGCTCCCTTCCAACCTGGGCCACTCTGTGATTCTGAAAAGTGGGCTGCACATTTTATGGGAAAAGCAAAATGAAAATAGCTGTAAAAGAGCTTCCAGCTAATTTTTGTACTATGAATTTTGAACACAGATTCTCACTTGACAAAAATGCAAGCTTATTTTTTGAACCTTCTCCAGGTTTTGTCCACACGCGTAGGAAGGAAAGCAATTACAAGTTTGACACTCTAGTTTTCTTTATAAATATGACATTTCAGCAGGAATTGTGATAAGTATGATGCAGTGCACTTACTCTCATTCTTGGACTGTGTATTTCTTCAAGGTATAGCAGTGTTCTCAATTTAACTCTTACAAAGCATTCAACCTGTCCTGAACATTAGCATTCCACACAAAGCCTGCATTTACACAGTGCTAAGAGGTGATGTGCAGAGGGCATTCAGACAAAGCATTCAGACACCTTTGTCAGAGGGACAGGGACTGTGTGCTTCCTCGTGTTCTGTCTGTGTATCCATCAGATGAAGGATACCCAAACAATTAAAGCTGAAATTCTATGCAACTTTGTACTAATTCAAAAAACCCTAAGTAATGCAACTAGACATGCAGTTGTTTTTTCCCCCGTAGAACAATGAGGTGATGTTTTTATATGCATTTTGAGTATTACTGTAGCCACTGCATTATCAGCACTAAATTTGGAGATACATTTTGTTACCGTTTTACAAAGCTGTGTATTGAAGGCCGTTGTATCCACTGACTAGAAAATAAAAGTTGTGCATACTGAAAAAACACTACGTGCATCTGCGTTTTTTTAATCTTCGTGACTTCGTTATCACGTGGAAATAAAGTGTACTGTGCAGGGATGAGTGTCACTCTTCCCTTGAGTCTGCCTAGCAGCAAACAAAGGGAAAAGCACACATCCTTTTCTCTCCAACGTTTGGATTTAAGACAAGCAACGCCAGGTTTAAATCGCATCTTAGTCACGGTAAGCCCGTAGATGTGTCTGCAGGGACGCAGGACCCCAGCGCTGAGCACCGCCCACAGCAGGGCGCGCAGGGCTACGGCCGGGCGGCTTATGGACACCTCCAAGGAGGAGATCCGCAGCCTCGGGGCAGCTGTGCCCGCGCTCAGCTACCCGCACCGCACGGAAGCACTGCCCACCGAGGTGCGGGGCACTGCGGGCATCAGGGACAGCAGGCCGAGCACCGCCTCTTCCCAGCGCCGCCACCGCCATGTTGGACCACCCCGCACTCCCTGCTATCAGCAGCGCGCATGCGCGGGGCGGGAGGCACTACACCCCCCAGGGGGCTGCGGTCCTCTCGCAGCCATCCCGGCAGCCACCGCGGCACGGCCGCAGCCGCCGCCGCCGCCCTTCCCTTCCTGGCCCGGCCCGGCCCGCGGAGGCTGCCGGGAGCGGGCAGTCCCGCGCTGTGGTGCAGAGGAGCGGCGGTGTCGCCGCGCTGCCTGCAGGCTTCGCCATGCCCACACCGTCCTGCCGGCGCGGGGCCGCGGTGCCATCGGCGATTCTCCGCTGCGCCCTTTTTCGCGCTCTCCCCGCCCGTCTCCTCGTACCTTCCGCTTCCGGCCGCGCCCTTCCTCTCCCACAGCGCCCCGCGCCGCGCCATGGACCACAATGGTGAGGAGGGGAGAGGCGGGGGGCTGACGGGCCGCAGCGCCGCCCGGGGAGCGGCTGTGCGCGGGGGGAGAGCGGCGCGGGGCGGAGGGTAGCCTGGCACGGTCCTCGGGAACGCGGCGGAACCCGGCGGGGCTCTGGGCTCGGGCGTGGGGCCTGATCTGTGCCCTGAGCGCCGAGCTCGCGGTCCCCTCCCCCAGCGACCGCAGCCGGCTGATCCGCGCTCCGTTCGGCTGCGGCGCTGCGCTGCTCGGCGCGCTGCTGGGGGATGAGCGGGGCCCGCTCCACTTTCTGTTTCTGATGCTCTTGTTTTTCCCTTAGGAAAGCTTGCGTTATAAATGCGTTAGGGTTTGTTTTTGTGCTCTGTTTATTTTAAGATAGTCTGAAATACTGAAACAAACAGAGAAGCTCCGACAGATGACTGCCTAGGAGAGCACATCGCTTCTGGTTACGTCCTCTCCAAATCAAAAGATTTGGGTACATCTGTTGTACTTTTTTAGGGGTGTAACCCAGCTGGGTGTGCATCCACAGACCAGAGCGTGTCGTCCTTCCGGAAACAGGCAGGAGCAAATAGGAGCAAATTCTGCCTGCTGGGTTTGGCATCAGGGCTGTGAGCATTCTCTGGGCAGGGCCAGAACTGAACTGCTCCCGCTGGGCTGCACGATGGAATGAGCAGCGTACTGAGTTCTGACTTCGTGTTTGGTGTACTTATCCATGCTTGCAAATGGACTGAGGTCTGTAGGACTTCTTTGGCCTGTAGTGTGGTATCTTTTGGGGTATTCCTGTTTAAAAAAAAAAAAAACAAAACAAACACACACACAGAAGTTTTCCACAGGTGTAGAAGAAAGAGTTGACATTGCTGCATCTGATGTTCTGCTCTGCCGGTGCCCGTGCTGTTTGCTGTGCAGCAGTGCAGCCGAGGGAGCAATCAGAGGAAAGCAGGTGCTGTCCGATTAATGGATCAGGAAATATGGTCACTCATAATACTGAAGCAAAGTGACTGTGGAGGCACAGTCCTGATTTGAAACTTGGTTGCAGTTCATAGCAAGCCCCCCATTTCCTTTGTTTTCTTGTTTTCTCTTCAAGTGGTGTTGCAGAGGCAAGCTGCAAGCTTTGAGGCACAGAGTTTACACCAGGCGTTGTGCACAGTGCCCTAATGGGGCCCTGTCTCGATGCCCAGGTACTGTGGAGCTGTTACCAAGTTGCGTGTCAGTTTTGTTTCAGAATGGAATTTGCCTTCTGAGTTACTTGTTGTCTTGCATACCTGTTCATCTCCTTTCTATAGGAATATAGACTTAAAGGCATCTGAACATGAGTCTAATAATGGGGTTTGTAGAAGTCTGAGCCTTTGTTGTAAAGGGCTGACCGAAAGTGCTATTTTGTCAATTCACGTTCCTATTAAAATGGAAGTTGGTTTGTGAAGGGTGTGATTTTATTTTTGTGTAAATGAGACGCTGTGTGGTAGGTTGAGGCAGACTTGCGGAAAGCTGGAGAAATCGGGGTGTGCACCAATCCTTGCCAGCGCTTTCCTCTCCAGGTTGTCTCTCAGCACCTGTTTTGGGCATGTCCTTGCTTCCTTTGGTGCCAGTCTCAAGTCTGGCCAAAGAGCTCTGTAGAGAGGAATGGTAATCTTTAGTTTAGCAAGGATACTATGTACTTTAGGCACCAGTATTTTTGTAATACTTTTTGCTGAACTTGTAAGTGATAAGCGTGGGTGCTAAGGGTGGAACAGGCTGCCCAGAGAGGCTGTGGATGCCCCGTCCCTGGAGGTGTTCAAGGCCAGGTTGGATGGGGCCCTGGGCAGCCTGATCTAGTATTAAATCTGGAGGTTGGTGGCCCTGCCTGTGGTGGGAGCATTGGAGCTTCGTGATCCTTGAGGTCCTTTCCAACCCAAGCTATTCTGTGATTCTAAGAGTAAAGATGGAAACTTAATTTCCTTTCAAATTGTTTAAAAATTAATTTATATAAATTATGAAAATGTTTTCTCAGGAGGAGTTCTGTGTTGTCATGGTCATACAAAGAGCTGGCTCCTCAGTACTGTTCATGCTGCAGTAGGAGCTATGCAGCTAATGTTTTTTCCTGCTATGGAAAAATGGCAGACTAGCTTTATCTGTCTTTAAGATAACTTTAATTTTAGTTAGATTTTTCTAAAATCATAGTTTTTAAAACTGTTTTGTGACCTGAGTTGCAGAAGAAAGAAACCTTTGAAAATCATTTTTCTTCAAAAGTTTCTGTTAATATTTAACATCTTCAGAAACTCTTTCATAACTAACAGACAGAATTGACAGAATTTCTTTTTCTTCCACAGACAATGATTTGCAAGGAACGAATAGTTCAGCGTCATTGGGTGGGCTTGATGTTCGCAGAAGAATCCCAATAAAGCTGATCTCAAAGCAGACCAATAAAACCAAACCTGCACCTCGGGCTCCCAGAGCTATGAACAGGATGCCTGCAAAGACACAAGCTGGGGATGAAGGTAAATTGCTACAAGCAACTCACCCTGCAGTGAGGCAATGTATTCTGCAGCACTGTTGAAAGCTTTGGTCAGTGTTGGAATCCAAGGTTCTTTACAGCTGTGCAGCCTGTTTAAGTTCCCAGGTTCTGCTGCTCTGTGAGGAATAGGTGATGCCAGTTCCCAAAACAAATTCACACTATCTTGATTGTGCCTTTCTGCAGAATGGCCCAGCAGACTGGGAGTGTTGCAGCCTGTCTTGATGTTTTCAATATGTGATGGTGCATGCACTTAATAGCAACCGGTGTCAGTTAGGGAAGTGGCGTTGCCTCGTGTCTGTCTTCTCTTTCCTCTTTCCACAGAAGAATTTGATTTTAATGAAGAGGAGCGATACGAATGCAAAGGAGGCGAAATGTTTGGAAATCAAAGGAGATTCCCCGGACCCATTTTTTGGGACTATAAGGTAAAATCATGGGTGGGAAGCAGTGGAACTTTGTGAATTGTTCCAAACTGAAGGTTATTTTAAGAAGTCTCTACTAGGATGAAAGCGCTTGCATTACTTTTGAGGTACCAGAAATACATTTTCATGTTTGTGGTGGTCTTGCTTCACTGTGGTAATTCAGAAAGGGTGGGTTGGTGATGACTGCAATGAGAAGCTTTGGTAATGGTTCTCCTTCTCCCACCCCTTTCTCTGTTCTTCTAGATAAACTTGCTGGGGGAGAAGGATGATACGCCTGTCCATTTCTGTGATAAGTGCGGATTGCCCATCAAAATGTATGGGCGCATGGTGAGTGGGACTCTTGGGGAGAGGCAGCCACGGTGTCCCTCTGGGTAACAGGTGTTACTGTGTCTCTGGGGCCTCCAGAGGGTGGTGATTTCAGCAAACCTCTGAATAAACAGCAGAACAACGTCGAGATGGAACCGGGGCCTTAACTGCTGGACTGCGTAGTTCTGCCTGACTCGCTGAGTTTGCTTTGCCCCTTGATTTAATAAAGTAAGCTTGAAAGTGCTAAAATCAAGAGCTTTAAAACAAACACAATCCCTTCCCCTCCCCCAAAATACCAACAAAAGTCTTACAAGTTTTTAGTGTGTTTTTGGCTTTGCACCACTTAGCTTTAATAATACTATTTATGTCAATGGGCAGTGTGTAATGAAGTGAGTAAGCACGGTTCTTTTCAAAAAGTAGTGTAACAAAATCCTTGAGATGAACTTAGATTTCTGAGTGTGATGTAACAGACTTGGGGATCTGGCTTAATGACTGTTAATGCTTTTAAAACATTCCCTTTGAATTCGTTTTGCAGACAAGTGTAAATAGATTGCATATGCAGCATCTGTAAAGGTTCGCTGTTAGTATTACAGCAGAATTAAAATGTTTCCCAGCTCTTTAAAAGACAAAACAAATTCCACCAACCAACCATACACGCTCAAAACTAAACCACCAAAGGAACCCAAGCCCTTGCCTTCCCAAAAACTGAACTCAGCTCAGGCTGGTTTTGAAAGTTTCTGTTTCAAAGATGCTGTAAAGCTAGCAACATTCTTAAATAACTGCTGCATACGTAACTTCAGTACTTCTATTAGATGTTGTGTACTGGGTAGAGGCATTGCATGGTGCAAAATGACACGTTGTCTAACAGAGCCTTTTTTTTTTTTCCTCTAGATACCTTGCAAGCATGTTTTCTGCTATGACTGTGCTATACTGCATGAGAAGAAGGGAGACAAGATGTGTCCTGGGTAAGTTCTCTTTAGGTTTTTTTTTAGGGAAATGGAAGAGGGACACTTTATAACCTTATTTCAGATACTGTATTAGCACACTTCTGTGTACATTGGTAGAGGTAGCAGAGTGCTCCTTCATGCGCCATTCGATTATAGCTTAATATTCCACAGTTAACAAATGGTAAGAGATTGGCGTTTACCTCGTAGTTTAAGTGTTTGTGTAGATATCCTGTGATTGCTACAATTTGAAAAGGAGCAAAAGCTGTTTAGTTACCATTTGTGACTCTTGATAAGTACCAAAACATAAAAGGAATTTTTGGTGGACTGTGGTGTTACGTCTGAATTTCCACCCTACGAAATTCTGATGCTATTCTGTTGTTGTATTTGGAGCCTTAGAAATTTGCTTAACTTCAAAATAAACCAGATGTGTTCTGTTGCTGTAATGGAGGGAAAATGTTGGTTCTAATTTTGATAATTATTGAAAAACGGTCAAAAACAACAGTGGGGAAAAAAAAGCCCTGCAGATCATGCTCTGTATGATGGCAATAAACCAATGTTCTCTTCTAATTTAGCTGTAATGAACCTGTCCAGCGCATCGAGCAGTGTGTGCGAGGGTCTCTCTTCATGTGTAGTATAGTCCAAGGGTGCAAGAGAACTTACCTGTCACAGAGAGACTTGCAGGCTCACATCAACCACCGCCATATGAGAGCTGGAAAGCCTGTGACTCGTCCTCCTCTTGAACCCGTGCATCCTCCCATTGCCCCTCCGCCTGCAGAAATCCCGGAGCGTTTCATAATGCCACCTGAGAAGCATCACATGAGCCACATTCCACCGAAGCAGCACATCATGATGCCGCCGCCTCCCTTACAGCACGTGCCACACGAGCATTACAACCAGCCGCACGAGGACATCCGCCCCCCTCCTGCTGAGATGTCCATGGCTCCGCCGCCACCTCGCCCGGTCAGTCAGGACACCTTCCGCATCTCTACGAGAAAACACAGCAACTTAATAACCGTCCCTATTCAGGATGATTCGAATTCAGGTGCTCGAGAACCACCTCCACCTGCCCCAGCACCTGCTCATCATCATCCCGAGTATCAGGGCCAACCAGTGGTAACGCACCCTCACCATATTATGCCTCCGCAGCAACATTATGCGCCACCCCCCCCTCCGCCTCCTCCAATAAGCCATCCTCTGCAGCATCCTCCCCAGGCGGCAGGCACTCCTCACATGGTGTATAGCCAGGCTCCTCCGCCGCCAATGACCTCTGCTCCTCCTCCGATAACCCCGCCGCCTGGACATATCATTGCCCAGATGCCACCATATATGAATCATCCTCCTCCGGGACCTCCCCCTCCTCAGCACGGAGGCCCTCCCGTAAATGTCAGTGCCCCCCCTCCCCATCACTATAACCCTAACTCTTTGCCACAGTTCAGTGAAGATCAAGGAACTCTTAGTCCCCCTTTCACACAGCCTGGGGGCATGAGTCCAGGGATTTGGCCAGCTCCCAGAGGGCCGCCTCCCCCTCCAAGGATGCAGGGACCTCCTGCTCAGGCCCCTCTTGCTGGACCTCACCACCCCGATCAAGCCAGATACAGACCCTATTATCAGTGATCTGAGCAATTGTATGAATAGAGAGCGCTATGAAGAGGATAAAACTATATACAGCAGCCTTTTAATTAATTATATGGAGGTTTTTTTTTTTTTTTTTTAAATACTGTCATTTTGACTGTAAGACATTTTGGGGTTTGAATCTTTAATGATTTTTAAGCCTTGGCTGTAGGACTCTGACTTCAAATATTCTGTAGTGCTAAAATAAGTGGCTTAGTAGACCACAGTTGCATTTTAACTGAACTTCTGTCTATAGTGTGGCTAATTGTCCCTAAGATGAACACTTGTAATATCACTTTCTGGAGAAAATGAACATGTGTTGTACCATTCTGAATATTGTTTTTGTTTAAATCCAATGTTAAGTTTTCACTTGTGATACGTTTTTGTTAACCTGTGTACAATAATTAAATTGGACTATGGTTGTAAAAGTGATGGGTTTTTATGTGAAGTTAACACAGACACGGTTCCTGCACACTGTTTTGGCTCTAACATTTCCCACATGGGAAGCATAATGGAGTAGTTAGGAAACTTTAATATTTCTTACTAATATATGCTGCTGCTTAAAATGAATTCAGGCTATGGTGAATTTGTGGCACCAGGAAGCGGGCACGTGAATGCTGCGTTTCAGGTGGTAGGGATTTTTTCTTAGTTGTTTTTAAAATTCATTGCATATCAAAACCAAGATAAGTTTATCAGAAATGCAGCTATATTGTGATGTGAATATAGGGTGGTTCTGTTTGTTTCTGGTGGGTTTTTGTTTTTTTTTTCAGGCTAGATTTGTTTCAGAAGATTTTGTTCACATACACTCCTCACTGGTGTTCAATTCAAACCATTTTGTTTCGCTGTGGTTCTATTGGTGTGGAAGGAGCCAAGAATGGGCTCACCAGGTCTGTGAGGGAAGCAGGTTAGTTCTGGTGAAGTGGTGTTAACCTCAGTCACTTCGTATAGCATGTGTAGTAGGAGCGCTTCCCGTTTGGAGACAGGAAATAAAGGGCCTGAAATCCCTTACGTAGATACAGAAAATAACAACAAAAGTGACACGTTGTTCATCTGTTTCCATTTTGTGATGCGGGTTGAATTGGACCAGTAGGTGGTTTGGTTTAAAGATGGCGATGTATGCACGCTCTGAGGGCTGTTTTGGCCCCAAATTTGGTTTTTGTAAGCACGCTTGGATATAGTAACTATGAGATGTGAATGTTCTCTGTCACTGCAGTTGGAATCTGAACCCAACCGATAAAATGTACGGCCTGTTTGAAATGCTTATCTCTGCATTTCCGATCAATGTTGTGCTGAACCTTTGGGTTGGCTCTGCTTATTTGTTTCAGGTTGGTTTGGTTTTGCCTTTTGTTTTTCTCCCAATTGCCACGTTTCTAGCAGCGGTGCTTCTAGATGAAAAAATCTGGTGTTGTGGTTTTGTTTGTTTTTTTAAGCTTTGTCATCTTCAAAGCCTGAATCTCACGATTTATTTGGTAAAGTTTTCTTTATCAAAGGGCTCTGGCAATACAACACCCATAATTTTGTGTGTAAAGTGTGTATTTTTAACTACTTGAGCAAGTGGTCTTTAGTTTTGCTCTGTTCTTGACTTCTGTAGGTTTCCTTCTGACCACAGGCAAATGTTTTGGACTACCCTTCAAAGAAATACAGTAGCATGACACAGATTAAGGGATGTGCAAGTAAATTCTGGGGCGTGCAGATGGCACTAAGTGTCATTGAACACGAAGTTAACAAAAAATCATAAAGCCATCACACAGGCTTTTAACTTTGAGAAATAAATCATTTTCAATAAAACAAGCAAAGAAGAGGCTGGCTGTGGTAGTGTCCTATGGGATGCAGCTGGCTGAAGATTGCATGCTTCAGTGTGTATGAAGGGGAAAATGGCTGCCAGCTTTAGTTTGTTTCAGTAACTCATAAAAAACAGGAGGAATGTCCCAGCACTCTTGAAATGAATGGCGTTGTGTGTTTTTGCTAGATACTACACTGTCTTGTTCTGAAACAGATGGAGGTTTCCTACCTGGGTCTGAGCTCTTCTATGAAAATGCTGAGGCAGTTCAGTTGGTGAAGAACAGCTGCCCTTACTCCATCAGAAAGCACAAGAGGTAAGTGTATACCACTGCAGAAATTGTGTGAGAATTTGGGGGTTCTGTTTATATTTCAGGCGAAGGCGACCCCAAAATATGACTGGACTATTACCCCCAAAAATCAGTGGGACACCTGGGACTGTTTGGCGCATCGAAAGTCTTTCAGAACTTACTGAACAGTCATCTCCTGCAGGAGGATTTGGCCTTGAGTCAAACTTCTGTGTGCTGCTCGCATCAGAAAGCCTGCATCTGTTTTGTATTTACATCTTGAAGGCCTAAGGTTCCGTATAGAGCTACAGGGACTGTTGATACTTTCACATGTACGAAGTCAAAAGATTTCGGCAGGGGTTGAAATGTTATGTGAACAATCTGTCTGTGTGGCTTTTGGGGGGAATTCTTTTTCAAAATACCTGGTGGTTTCCGCTTGAGGTTCAGGAGTTGCATACGCAGCGTTTCGTCATATGATAACGGCCTTAGAAGTGCTGAGAAGTACCTTGAAGTCCTCTGGTTTCCCAGTGGTGCCTTCCTTAAAGGCAAACATTTGGATTGTGTTGGTTTTGTACTGAGTATTTCTGTCAGTGGCAGCAGTCTCACTCCTGGAGTGTTACCAAGCAGATCTTTGGTTCTACAGCAGCTCTGATGGTGCTTAGAACGTGTTAGCTATTGTAGGGCACTTTGATAAGGCCATTATAGGGAATGAAGAGAGTTTGTTGGTTTGTGTTCGCCACAGGATAAAGTAAAGAACACCAGAGGCTGCCTGAAGCCATCCGTGGTTCAGCTGCTTGCTCCCTTAGAATTTCTCTTCAGTTGTCTCTAATTTTGCTTAAAGGGCCGTCTGCACCCATGCGTGATTTACAAATGCTCTTAATCGCGTGGCCACGTGCTTTGGTTTTTGGTTTGGTTTTGGTTTGGTTTTGGTTTTTGAGAATGCTGTTAACATAAAGGTTGGTGCCTACATGTGTTACGTGATATTTTTCCTTTTAAGAAATGAAAATGAAACACGGTATCTGTTCTAATCCGATCCAAGAGAGTTAGGCATCCATTCTGTATGGGGTTTTCCCCTTCTTTTCACTTACTGCTCTCTAAGGAGCGTTGAACTCAGTTTGTTAAAAAATGAAATGGAAGTAACTGGTGCTTATTTCGTATCGGAGTTTGCCCTCACAGCAATGGAGAGAGCCTGTCTGGCTTCTGTGCTGGGGAGGGCAGGGTGCTTGCAGGAGCCAGCCTGTACAAATGCCTTCTCTCAGGGTTGCATCTGAACACACCTTTCCATACAGTGCTCCTTGCTCTGCTGAACTCATGTCAGGTGCTGTGCTGCTTCACTCTGGATGCACTGCAACGTTGCTGATGAAAAATATGCATATTTGCATAGGAAAGTCCTATCGTACCTTAGAAACTGGGGGCTACAGTGGAATTGCAACTTAATATTGAATGTATAGAAAGTGAATCTGAGCTTTCTGTCTGTGATTCTCCAAGTTCCAACGCTGTATGCACAGGATTGTGCAAAGCTATGTTTTTGTCTTGGCTACATTTCTAAAGGAATTGCTGGTGTCACACAAGTTGTGCTTTCACTGTGTTCTACTCTACAGTGCTACAGACAATTCTTAGCCACTGCTAAGTCGTCTTTACATGGTAACAGTTCTTCCCCTGAGCATGCTGCTCAGGTGTGTTACTGTCTCATTCAGCCAGAAGACAAGCCCTGTTCTGACACGGTCTATTTCTCTTTGAAGGCTCTGTTGGAAAAGCAATTGAGTGACTTTCTGACCTCAGTCTTCACAGTCCCCCCTTTCTTTCTGTATTCAGAGCCTCCTCACTTTTGTATTATCTTCCAGTTGTATTTGGAGCTGCCTCTCTTTAATGTTACCTCCCAGGCTGGTTTCATTGCTGGTTTCTTCAGATAAGTCTGAATTTTGTCTCTTCAAACCGCTGTAGACTTCGTGTTTACAGCAGGAGATCAGACCGCTGATGAGCTGCCTTCCTGGGGTATTGACAAATGCAGCCAGCAATGGAGAGTTACCATACATGAACGTAAGTTCATAGCACCCCAAAGCAAATAGACGAGTCGTGTTTGGATCTGAATACACTGTACATCTTTACTGAGCTATCTTCATGTTTCACAGCAGATACAGCAGTCACTATGTACATACACTATGTCTATGGTTGTGTGCTGAAAATAAGTTTAATAATTGAGCAGGTGTTGTGTAAACCATCCAGAAGGCTATATACAAATTATATACAAGCTGAAGATATGTCACTCCCAACTACTAGACTATAAATTAAAGGATTTAAGATATTCATATGTTCTTTTGTAACTGTACAGGTTGTCTACAAACTGTCTGAATAACGTGGATATATGTACAAGTATATGCAAATAGGGCCGATGCTACTTGCTGCTTTAACTGTGTGGGTAGCTTGTCAGCAAGGTATGAAATAGAAAATCCAGGTGATTTTAGCCTTTGTGTATGTACATAAATACATCTCTACATATACAGAGACACTAACAAAACCATTCCAAAATTTGGAACATAATCATCTGTAGTAAATCCTTAAGGTAGATGAAAACGTCTATCGGTCTTCATGCACATCACTGTGTGTGCCTTCAAGTTCTGTAAGTGGTGTTGTGTTGCTGGAGGATATTTATATTTAGAAAATCAAATCTAAAATTTTGTTTCCGCAGGAATCTGTAGGGGGGGGAAAAAAAAAAGGAAGTAAAGTCACCCTAGGTAAGGGATATTTGGGGTAGGGAGTCACTGGTGAGTGGCACACAAGCTCACTGCTCCAAAGCATTTGTGCATGAAGGCTGCTGTCTGACATCTTTCACACCTTCTCCCCACGCACCTCCAGCCTCCCTTCTGCCTGTGACGTTTGTAGGAATGGGACTAATGATGGATCTCTGCCATATGGGCAGTGCACCAGAGGCTCCATGGAGACCCGTGAAGGAAGCCTTCTCTCTGCAGACCACTCCTGTCAGCAGAGCCCTGCACTTCTTACTCCTGTAGTTCTTTGCCTCAAGTCAACTCGCACCAATAAATCAAATGGGTGCTTTCTGCTCTGGGCTGACACAGGGGCTCAGCAATGAAGATGTGTTTGGGATCTGACCTCGCAGTTCCTGCAAGCAGCTTTTGGTGACTGCATTACCTACCCACCTGGGGCTGGAGTGGCACTGGGGGAGGTGGGAGGCTTACCGTGCTCTCCCGACTGCGCAGTCCATTGCTGGTAGTGATGACATAGTCGTTGCTGCTCCCCTTCTGCAATGGACGTGTGAGTTTGGGGTTAGGAAATAGATGCCCTTGGAGCCCAGCCCCCTCCAAGGGAAACCCACAGCCAGCCCATTTCCATTGGGAGTTATTCACTTCTTTTTTTGGACACTCCCAATTTATCAGAGGCAGCTGAATTTTAATCTTTTAACTTTCTGAATATACACACAGCGTAGTGCGTATGGCTGGATACGCAGAGTGCTGTTGGGTGCCTATGGGTAATGTAAAGGCACTAAAGCAGAAAAAAAGATGAAAATTGTAGTGTTACCTCAGCAAGCTTTAATTTTGGGGAGCTGGCTACGTCCTTCTTCAGCAAAATGTGTAAAACTGCGTCATGAATGGTGAGGAAGAACATGGATGGCTTGATCTCCTCATCAAAAAAAGCACATCTCTCCAGCTTCTCCAGGAAGCCCTCTGCAGGGGAACAAAATCCAAGGATAGAGTTTCCAGCAGAGGTCCTGACAGCACCAAAAGAGTAATGTATTCTTTGTGTGTCCATGGAGTAAACAGTGATATCTGGTAAGGTGCCCAGTGTTACTGACTAGAGCAGATGGGTTTCTCTATGCTAACGTGGAGAGTGGGATGCCGGCCCCGTTGGCACTGCCTTTCTTGGGGCTGTGCAGAAGGGAACTGGAGATGAAGGTGTAGTTACCCAGGATGGGGAGGTAGAGCTGGGGGATCTCCCAGCCCCTCTCAGGGGAGGGGGAAGGAGGTGGGGCAAGGCAGGAGGAATTATTGGGAGTGGAGTGGCCATGAAGAGGCTGATGGGAACACAAGTACTCACCGTGTGCCCCTGCAATGTAAATGTCAATATCGATCCGGACAAACTCTTTCAAAGTCTGTTAAACCGGAAACAGGCACCATTTAGAAACTGATAATTCTGCTGATAGCAACCATTAAGATTAGCCAGAGCAATTTAAGATATTGATTGTATTTTTAATAATAGCAAGCAGTTCTAATGTTGAACTTGCTGCACCTGGAGGAAGAACAGCCTCTCCAATGGCTGTGGACATGGAGCAATGGTCCCTTTGAAATGGGGCAGTATTAAATGTATTGCACCCACATTGAAAAAGATGATCTTTCATAAACTGTGCGACTTTATGTGAAACTGAGACTCCAAAAGCTTCTGAGGAAACTTTTCTAACTAGGAATTCAAGCAAAACTACTTCTCCCATTGTACTTGGTGAGCATTTAGTTCCCATGGAAATAGATTTGCCCATGTAATGTGAATCTAAATAGCTAGCCTTAGCTATTGCTGTTGGGAAATGATGTCCTGATTGCCTTGCTCAAGGCTGCCCTGGAAAGCGAGAGCAAGAACAGGAATGAAACTATGGTATTCCAGCTCCCAACCCCATGTTTAAAGCCATATTTCATACATATATTTCTGTAAAGTTTCCCAGTGCTCTAATTCCAAGAAAATGAATTGTTAAATCAAAATCATTTTCTATGGAAAATGGAGATCTGAATTCACATAAACTCAAAGGTTGCCACTGACTTTCCCATCCATATGGAAATACCTCTATGCAGCACATCACATTTGTATGTTTTTCTTCTGAGTGATCACTGTCTGTCTCGTCAGTTAGAGCTACCTTTTGGAGGACTCTCATAGCAGAAAAATCAAGGAAGGACACTGCTGAGAAGTCCAGCACAATGCTGTGGATATCGACCCGGGGCACAACGATGCCAGGGGGCAGCTCGGCATCCCAGTTGATCTGAATGGGCAAGTCTGCCATGTCAGTGGGCTGGTCCAGTTCCTCCATCCTGTTGTTGTCTAATTCATCATCTGACTCCAGTGTATGGTGAGCTGTGCATATCAAGCCTTTCTGTGAAAGCAAAAGGAAATGCCACAGTTAATGCTTTTATCTGGGTTGGAAGTGCGTTGTAAGGAATAGTGAGGGTTGTACCAATGCGAGGCTGACATAGGATCATATACAATCATTAAGGTTGGAAAAGACCACTAAGATCCTCTAGCCCAACTGTCAACCCATGATCACCATACTGCTAACCCACATCCCTCAGTACCTGTGAGATGGAGCACCTGCACTTTACACTGGAAAAATTCTGCCTCTCCCTCATCGGTTGTTGACTTCTCAGTAACCAATCATTTAATCATCATCAGAATCCATCAATCATCATCTTTTTCCAGAATAATTTAATCTTCCCTGAAGTCAGTGGTCGGACATGCTTTGATTCAGTAGTTTTGGAACAAGTTAACAAAAAACATGCAGGATTTTTGTCTGTGGGAGCCATTTAAAATCCTATTTTTGAAATCATAGAATGGCTTTGGTTGGAAGGGACCTTAAAGCCCACCCAGCCCCAACCCCAGCCGTGGACAAGGACTTCACTCCCTAGATTAGGACCCGGGGTTCCATCTGACCCAGGGCCCCATCCAACCCAGCCCTGAGCGCCTCCAGGGATGGGGCGCCCACAGCTTCTATGGGCAGCTGTGCCAGGGCCTCACAGCCATCTGAGTAAAGAATTTCTTCCTAATATCCAATCTAAATCTCTTTTAAGTCATGTACTTATGTGCTTTTCCCTTGAAGGAGTGACTGGCAATGGCACGTCCAGTCAGGACAGGAGGCTGTGAGCCCCCCTCTGTGCCCTGAGTCAGGGAGCTGGCTGCTTAATTCCTCAGTTCTGTGCCCACCCTGCCCATTTCCAGTGCAGTTGCCCTACATACAGGCGTCACTTGCAGCTCTCCTTTCTTCAGCATCTTTCTGATCTTTCTCAGCGCTTTGTTGCGTTTCCTCAGGACTCTGAGTGGGTTGAATCCAACCTGTAGAAGCAGCACTTTGAGTAGTTCTTCAGGTGGAGCCAAAAATTCCAATACCTTCTCAAGTAATTGTGATGGTAAGGCTAGAAAGCACCCATAATCTCTTTGATAATGATGACATAAGCAAAAAATAAATGAACAAATACCCTTAGCCAAATGAATTACAATGCCTTAAAGTCTCAGGCACAGAGTTTGTTTAGGAAAGGTACTGTTTTCTACTCCTGAACTATCTTGAAACTTCACTATCTTTACACATTTTAGCAATGCCTTTTTGAGCTGTTTTTCTCCAAAACCCTGCTGCCTTTTGTGCAGCTGCTCACCGGGGCCTCTCCAGCCTTTCTGTGCTGCTACAGATGGTGCCAAGGGTGTTGTTCAGCACCCATCAGGCTGCTCTCCTTCTCAGAGTTGGGCATGTATGCATGGGACTACAGTCATAAAATGACATTTGAGTAATTCATGAAAAATGTACTTTTGTAGTAGGGCTGAACTGCATACCTACTGATTTTGCAGAAATTGTGTTCAGCCTTAACGTATCACACAGTTCATCTGTTCATAATGACTGCCCCAGTCACTTACAGCAGAGATGAGTTTCTCTTTGAAGAATTCAATATTTGCAAAGAAGATAGGAGATGAGCATTTGAAGATCTTCACTCCCTCTGGCTCATAGATCTGTCATACGAAGCAAAAGTATTGGTCAAGGCATCTGCTACAGAACCAGGAATGCAGCAGATGACCAAAGGGATGGGAGGTTCCTTACATCGGTGTAATCCTTCCTGTTTCTGTAGATGTTGCTCCTCCCAACATTTGCCAAAGTGGTGCAGCTTGGGCTGCAAACAAACACACACAGCTATTTGTGCCCTGTGCTGAAACCTAGTGGAAGGGACAGCCGGGGTTGTCCTCGGTTTGCTGCATGGTTGTGGTAGGGTTAGTTTAGGACAGGAGGCCCTGCAATGTTGTGCCATCACATCCAAGCAGTACTCACATCTGGGAGCGGATCACTACAGTCAGCAGTTCGAATGCCACAGCTGTTGCCAGCCCGATGTCCAGGCCCAGGAAAACAGCCGCCAAGAAGGTCACCACCCAGATCATCTGCAAAGAGTGGGTGGACATCAGCAGTTACATGAGGGAGTGGGACTCCAACCACGGGCCCAGAGTGGGAGCAGCTGCCTCTGAGCTGCCTTCTCAGGTCTGGTCCAGGCTGTCCATGTGCCTTTTCTTAATGTGATTTCATCTTTCATAGATACTTACTTATCTTGTAAAACAGGGCACGACTCATCAACAAGCACCAGGAAGTGCTCCTAGAGATGACAATTTCTATACAGTACACATGGATTAGTGTTACAGAAGTGTGAATCTTCCATAGGGTCATAAAATGCCTTTCTGCTGGATTTTTTATTGAGCAAGTTTACCGGGAAATTAGTATTCTGGTAAAGCTGAAAGTTGTAAATATGCTTTGGACATCAAAACAAGCAAAATGAGCTGCTGAGAATGGGCCTGACTGATAAGCACACAACTAAATAATACAGAGTATTTTAACTGCAGGTCTGAAAGCACACTTTCACTTAGTGTGAAAGACTGTTTTGTAGCTCGGAAAACTGAGGCTTGAATCCATTCAGGAACTGAAGGAATTGGCAGATGAGAGAGGCAAGAGACTGCATCGTCTGTGTGCAAGAGTTAGGAAGCCCTGATCTCCAGCCATGAGCTCTTCTGCTGGGAGCAACTCCTTCAAGCCATGGGCTGCTCTTGAGATTTGCTTAGTAACTTCCACCTGTCCTACTGCAGGAGTGTTTGAAAGGGGGAAAATATCCTTGAAGCCAGCGCAGAAGGCATTTAGATGTTTTATGTAACTTCTTTCTATATTTGACTACAATGAACTGTATTTTAATATCTTATGATAAAATGGATGAAAATGAATGTCTCCAAGAGAGGTGAACAGAGCAAATGGACTCAGAATAGATGTGATGAAATTGAAAACATGAGCAAGGGGTGCAAGATTAAAAAGGCGCGTACTGTTGTACTTCCCATGTAGAGAAGTAGGGCATGTATGAAAATAAAGAGAACCTTTAAGTTCATTCACATAATGGGTGAGTTTTCCACAGAGCTTCATTCCTGAATGCTTGAGGGACTCAACTTACACAGTCGTATTTGTCCTTCCTCCACAGGACGCCTACTTCTCTGAACTGCATGAGCATTCCCTTCAAGTTGCCAAGAGCCAAGGACGCAAGGACTGACTGTTGAGAAGAGCAAAACATATACTCAGTTTTGAAGCAAACAAATCATTTGTTGAATGTTAAGGCTTAAGACATCATGCAATCAGAGCCATAGTGCAGCTGGAAAGTGAGGCAGCTGCCAGTGATATGGTGTTGCTGTGGGCGTGTGTACCCTGTCTGTTGTTCTACAGCCTCCCCAGCTGTGGTGCAGCAAGTATCTGACCTGCAGCTGCAAACCCCACTCAATTCTGGCACCTAAAAGCTGGTGCTATAATGTTTGGTGTAGGGAACCCAACTTCCCTTTGACTCCATGTAGTGAGGTCATAATCTTGGAGAAAGGACCTAGTTTTGCAAAAATTCTATTTGTCTCTTACTGAAGTTCATGAACACTCCAAGTGAGTCCTCCAGCAGGAGGAAGCACAGGGTAAAGCCAGTGAATACCTTTTGTAATGGTGCCAGGAGAAACCCAATGGCCAAGATGACAATCAAGACGATGATAGCAGAGATAATACCAGCAATCTGCACAAAGGAGCAATTCCACCATGAATAAGTGCCTGAAGGCATTAGAGTCAGCAAGGAAGAAAGAGACCTTCCTTGTATTAAGTGCCAACAAGATCTGTTGTCTTCTATACCTGCGTTTTGCCTCCTGTGCTCTCCTGCACACCTGATCTTGACAAAGCTGTACTGGAGGCAAATCCTTTGAACGATCCACCTAATATATTACCCAGTCCAAAGGCAATTAATTCCTGGAGTGAAAGAAAAAAAAAGCTGTTCTTAAAAGCATTCCTGAAGACAAAAATGCATTCAAGATACTGCATTCCTAAAATGACTTATTTCCCATTAGCAAATGCACAGTGCTGTGTCTTTGCCCTACCTGGTTGCCATCTATTGGATAGTCATGCTTGATGGAATACACTTTAGCCACAGAGAAGGCTACTGCAAATCCAACAATTGCAATGGAGATGCCATCACCAACACACTTTTGGATAATGCCTGCATCAGGTGCAACAGGAGCTTGGAATCTGAAAGACAAAGATCTTTGCTCTTAAAGGACATGTGTAAGGAGATAACCTGCCAAGCAGGTGAGCAAGGCATCACTCCTACTCACATGGCTTTAGCTGAGTGCTTTGGAGAGGTGTGATGTGTAATTGCAAATCTGAACCTGTAACGCTTCGGGGAATCCTTGATCAGGACAGGGACTCTCCATCTGCACTCATCTCAGCTTATATCTTAGTGGTTCCCATTTAGTTGGCCAGGACCAGCCACAGCTTATCTTGTTTAAAGTGCACACATGGTTCTGCCTTCCAATTATGCATATATTTAAAAAATCTCTGTGTAATTCACTGAAGCACTTTAGGCAGCTAAACAACTGCATACTAAGCCATGTTAACCTCAGGCTATCTTCTACGTACTTTATCTTTGCCACGTCCTTCTCCTTGGCTCAGGGGCTTTTGCAGATCCTGGGGAGAATTTCTCAGGTTTGTTTGTTTGGTTTGGTTTGGTTTCCAGTGAACTGAAATCTGGAGAACAGAGAGTTTCGAGCAGAAGTAGCTGTTTCTCTGCAAACCTCATCCACTAATGCACAGGGGCTACAGGTGCTGAGTGCCCAGGTGAGTAAATGCCTGCCCTCCTATCTCTCTACTTCAGTGTGTGCTTATTAAGACCTCATGCCAAACTTCTGGTGAACCTGGATATAGTTTGTATAATGGATATACTATATTTGTAGATAAATACTCCATATGTACAGCTGTGGAATCACTAAGGTTGGGAAAGACTACTAAGACCACCTAGCCCAACTGTTGTAGAGGAGTGGACATGGGGGCCTCGTGAGGATAAGAAGATGAAGTAGGCAATTTTGGTCAATAAACTGAATCGATTTAGCAGTGACAAACTGGAGAGAACATTTTGCTCCACAGGCAAACTGTAAGCAAACCACTTACCCTTCCTCTAGTTTTCCCACGACAGCTACATTAAATTTTTCTTCAAATTTAGCAAAATGGGAAATCAGTGCTGCTAAGACAGTCTGAAAGGTTAAAAAAAACCAAACACCTTCATTAGGAACATTCAAATAAGAAGACGGAGAAACCACGAAAAAACATTTCCTCCCCTCTCCCACATACATCCCACCATCACCACGAGTGGCAGGACAGTGCCCCAGCTCTGCACATCCATGACATGTTCAGATGACTGAACCACTTCATAGGATGGTTTCATGCTCAAAAATCCTACAGAGAATACCTCAGAACATTCCTCTGGCAGCAGAGAATAGCAGTGGGCTGTAAGGCTGCCCCATTGATGTTCCCACCCACTGCAGCTCAGGGCAGCCCAGTACACAATGCCAACCTCGTAAACCACTGCTCCCCACAGAGTGACAGAGCATTCATGGAGTCAGAGGAGAGGTCATTACCACAATGAGCTCGATGGGGATAGGGGCGGGTAGCTTTGCTTTGTAGCGATCGTTTATCTCTTTCACCACAAACACGATGAGCAAGACGAGAAGGGAGGTGACGAGGTCGGCGATGTTGGTGTCGGTGATCTGGCTGAACACACTCTCCAGAGTCTGCAACATCGGTAAGAAACATGGTGCTTTTCAACTAACAGCACCCTGATCTAGCTGTAGGTATCCCTTTTCATTCCAGTGGAGTTGGACTAGATGGCCTTTAAAGGTCCCTTCCAACTCTAAGGATTCCATGATTCTTAAAAGCTATCTAACTATCCCAGCAGGGTGTAACTTGGTATCTGGTGAGAAATGTAAGGACCTGCCATATTTTAATAGCCATCTCATATATCTCTCTTGGGTTTCTCCTCCTTGGCTGCTGGTGTGCCCAGCACTGTTATCCCGGCCTTGTGGCACTCAGACAGGTACACACCACAGGTTTTCAGATCAGCAAATGCTGAAGAGTTTGCACTTACATAGATGATGCCGAATGGTTTATTAAATCCAGGGACAGGCAATTGAAGCATGAACTTGATCTGGGACACCAGGACATGGATGGCTGCAGCAGTTGTGAAGCCACTGATTAATGAGTGCGATAAATAAATGACTATGAATCCAAACTGGAGGAGTCCCAGAAGCAACTGAAATGCAAATGAGCACACTTTAGTGGGATTCACTCATGCTTTTAAGCAATCTCTGCAATAAAGGGACCCATATTTAACAGTAACATCTTCACCTAATCCCATACATCAGGGATTAAGGAAGATAATGTCATCAGACACAATGATGAGGCTTAGGAACAGGGGGCATATGACTGGTAAAGGTAAAGGCTACAGCAGTTAGAACCTATTCTTTTTATTTCAGAACTAAAATATACCTTCTTTAGTCTTAGGTTTTCTGTAGTCATATTCGTACATGATACCAATGCTTCATGAACTATAAAAATTAGGGAGAGATTTTAGGAATTCTTTATTAGGAAGGAAGAAGGAACTGTTTCTTTTTCTTTTTTTTTTCTTTTTTTCTGAAAAGGCAAGTCCAAATCCTTCATTCTTAGGACATTATTTTAAGGCCAGTCACCATCCAGCTATTCATATCAGTGCATGTTCACATGCAGGTACACACACATATACTGGGCAGTATGGATATTGGGTAGTTCTGTGTGGAGCCAGGAGTTGGACTTGGTGATCCTTACGGGTCCCTTCCAACCTGGGATCTTCTATGATTCTATTTAATTACCAACCTGAAAAATCCCGGATAGAAAGGTGACAGATGCAGCTACCATCACCCTCTGTTCATCTATAGCTGACGTGTTGGTGGCAGTGCCATTTCCAGCAGTGCCATCGGGGACCAGCCTGGTGACAACGCCTCCCACCATCAGGCTCAGGACGGGGAAGGGACCTGCACACAGGGCATCATCAGACCCACAGGGAAAGATGATTGCACTTGGTCATTGGTGATGATGGTGGTCAACGTGCCTGCACTTACCCACTGAAATGTGTCTGGATGTACCAAAGATAAAATAGACCAGGATTGGGAAAAATGCTGCATAGAGTCCATAACCAGGAGGGACATTCACCAGCAAAGCAAATGCGAGACCTATAGGGGCAGAGACAGCAGGACGGCGAGGTGTGTGAGGGGATGGACCAGCAACCTCCCTCCTGGGCCATGGGCTGTGTCAAAGTGGAGCTACTGGAGCTACCTTGCAGCACTGACACCAGCCCTGTGTTGATGCCAGAGACGATGTCACTCAGGATCCACTCCCTGAAGCGGTATGCGGGCAGCCACGAGATGACAGGAAACATACGCAGGGCAACTTTTTTGACCCTTTGTGGGGAACAACTGTAAAGACACAAGAGGATACGGCTCTGTCAGCAGAATGTCTCCACTGGGTCTCAGCACGTCAGGACACATTCCCTGTATTCATAGAATCATGGCTTAGGTTGGAAGGGACCTTAAAGATCATGGAGCTCCAACCCTCTCTTATGGGCAGAGT
This sequence comes from Alectoris magna, assembly GCA_030625065.1. Classification (NCBI taxonomy): domain Eukaryota; kingdom Metazoa; phylum Chordata; class Aves; order Galliformes; family Phasianidae; genus Alectoris; species Alectoris magna. The sequence continues at coordinate 183,596,150 of CM060560.1, read as the reverse complement.
ATTCAGAGGGGAAATGATTGAAGTCAGCTGCGAGAGACCAGACACAGCCCTGAGCAACCTGCGACGCCAGCTGGGCTCCCAGTGGGATGTGACGACCTCCAGGGTTCCTCTGGCCCCACTGGGGTGAGGCTGTGCTCCAGGTGCCTATGAGAAAACAAGCTGCCTGGGATACAACTGCAGGAAGACTTAAGGGCAACAGCAGCTGAAATTCTTTTGGAAAAACAAAACAAAACAAAACAAAACTGAAATTCTCTAGAAAAATGAGTTTTCATTGGCCTTGTGGCATCTAAGATGAACGTTGTCAGAACAGAATGCATGCTATCTGATAGCTGCATTCCAGGTTGTTTCTTAGATCCATGTTAAAGATCTTCTTACCGAAAATATAGTTTCAAGTGATCCCAGAAGTTTTTATGGTATCTGTGCAATTTCTCATGCTCTTCATCAAATGAATTCTCTGAGTACACTCGTCTGGCAACAACATAGTGGTTGCCTACAGGTTCAACCATTTCTCCTCAAAGGATGAGGAAGGCGACTGCTGTGCACTTCTCTTTGTTGTAGGTCAATTAAAAACCTGAAAAAAAGCAAAAGATTATCTCTGCGTGTACTGGGAGGTGAGTAGGCATGGCATGGATGACTGAACTCCTAACTGAGTGTTCCCACCTTTGAAGATCAAAAAACAGATGCCTGAGAGACATCCGCTTCATTTTGCCAGGGTGACCTCTTGTCCCTCTCCTCCCACTGCTAAGCAGTGGAAGTTCCACTGGAGCACGAAATATTTATTTCTGAAGATGCAGCCAACAAGCAGACTGGATGGATTTTGAGATTATTTATCTGTGAGTCAGATGTCTGCCACCGATGACTCTCACTCAAAGGGACTGATTTCTTAAGGAACAAACAAGCAGATGCCCAATGGTTTCACTCTGAGGTGTGGGGAGAAGCACTGAGTCCAGACAGGAAGGCTGCAAGTTGGAAGTCTTCACAAAACCAAGGGGAAAAGGCAGAGCCTGGGCACGGCTCAGCCATCATCTTCTGCATTCAGAGGCAGGGCTTGGACCATGAGGAACTCAGTAGTAAAAAGCACGGTATCGTTGCACTTGCAATTCTCTGTAAGATTTGTTTCCATAGGTAGTCTGGACTGCTTCTCCTCTGTTGACCCTGGGCACCCTGCTCTGGGTGTCCCTGCTGGGGCAGGGGTTGGGCCAGAGGGCCCTGCCAGCCTCAGCCACCTTGTGCTTCTGCTTCATGCTCACAAACAGCTGTTACAGTGTCAAACCTATTACCTTCTGCTTTGTTCCAGCCCACTTTGGTGTGTTTGTCCTCCAGGAATGACTCTGACTCCTGTGCTGCACATGCAGAGATGGGAGGTTGGTTGCAGTTGGTACCGCTGGGTGTTTTTCAGCAATTAGTTGGCTCTGTCACTGTGCTGTCCACAGCGCTCAGTTATGTTTCCCTCAATGCCTCACATTCTTCCCATAGTAAAGTCACCTAGAAACATTTATCTCCACCGTAGTCACCATGGAATATTTAATGCAGTACCAGTCCTACGCAGGAACAGCAGGACTTGCTCTTGGCCATCTTATGACACTGACAACAATGAAAACAGCATTTCTCTGTTTTCTCTCCCCTAGCACAAATGCTCCATCTTGCCTTGCTGCTTGCTGGTAGCCTCAAATGGGGCACCCATTCCTCACCCAGGTGTGGCGACTAAATTGCACTGACCCAGCCCACGTGTACATCTAACTTCTACCTCTGTGGACACAGTGTTTGGACATGTCACGAGACACACTCCAATTAGCACAAGGTGGCGTGCATTGCTATGAACAGGTGGAAAACTGTTTATCTGTGACAATTTTTGCATTAAAATGTGAATCCCACCCTAAAACTCACTGCTTTGCTTGGGCTCAGGGCCTGTTACTGTCCTACCTCAGGAAAATTCAGTTTTAATTTCCTCTTAGTTTATTCTGGGGAAATTCGTGGATATTAAGAAGCCCAAATAAGGTCTCATACGTGCTGTCTTCTGTGGATATACTATTTTTCCACATAAAGATTCCATATTTAGGCAAATAGTTTAACATATATACCATCTGTTTCTGCCTTTTAAAATAGGCCAGAGAAATCACATCCTGATCCTACAGCTATGTACTATCATCCTTCCCTCTGCTTGGTGCCAAAACCAGAGGCAGATGACACTGAAATGAAAAACTTGCTTCATTTTGTTCTTTCTCTAGTAAGCCTCGATGTATGTAGGTTTTCGGAAAGAAGTTCAGTCAGTCAAAGACTGTAGAATTGCTCTGTTTCCCAGTCTGTATACCAGTCCTTCAGACCTCACATTGCAGAGAGGAACTTGCTGAACAGTTTTGTTCATTACATTGTAGGGTATAAGATGTACTATTTGTACCCTCTGAAATGTTTATGAGCCATAAAAATAAGACGGTGGGTTACTCTTTCATTTCAGATTTTCCCCAGTTCAGCAGCTGCTTTAGCTTTCATGAATGCTTTGGTTGTCGCCCTGCCCTTTGCCCAGCCTTGATTCCTTCCTCACACCAAATCTTCTGCCCCAAATATCTTTTGTTTTATCAATGCTTGTCTTGTTGAAGGTGTAGGTATTTTGCATGTCTTTTTTTCTTTCCTGATAGAAACCCTAGCTCAGTGACCCTCCTCCTGGCTAGCTTTGGGTGGTTGGCTGAGCTGTGCAAAAGGATTCCTGGATCACTGCCTGGAGGGTCTCATCAGAAGGATTTGGACATGGGTCTGCTTTGGAGATTGTGATGCCACATGGCATTCTCCATGCTGAATTTAGCCCAGCAAGCCCAAGAGTACCCCAAGTAGGCTGGGCAGTACCTTCCACCTGTTTGTAGGCAGAGCAGGTGAGACCTCAGGCACCCACCTGCTGTGGCTCTGTGATCACTGCTGCTGGCTGCCCTCCAGCTTTTCTCATCTTGTTCCCTTTTTCCTTGGGCTGCCAAAACTATCAGCTACCATAACTTCAGTCTATATTGCTTTCCTCTTGCTCACTCTCATTTTCTTCACAGCTACATTCAGAAAGGTAAGGTACCCTTCGTAAGGGCAGTTTTATGGCTGTCTGCACCATTTTTTGAGATGTTTTTGGGAAACCATGGATACAGCAGCAAGTAGCAGTGTAGTGAAGGATCCCATCCTCTGCAAATCCCCTAAAGGAGAGGTGTGTGCTCAGCGTCCCCCACTGCCTTTCTGGAGTGCTCTCATCATTAAGCACTCGAACTTGTGTGGGAGATGCCAATCAGTGCAGTTCTTCTGATGACTTGTGTAGAGTGCCCATCCACCCATGGGGAGAAGGGGCACACACCAAGCTCACGCTGCACAGCTATCGGACTAACAACTATCACTCCCCTCTGACCAAGACTAGATCTGAATGCAAACCCAAAAGTAAGGTTCTAGTTCAGCTGTATTTCACACAGCCTCCGATCCTGTGCTCACTGCTGGCGTTACCATTTCTCACACTAAGAAGTCCAGCTCTCCTGCTGAACTCCTGCATTTGTGAACCACTGGAAATGCATGTTTTGATGTCATATTGCTGAGACGTGCTTTCCTCCTTTTATTAATTTATCCCAAATATTGACTAAGTAGCACACAAAAATCTGGTAACTTCAGCAGAATAATTAAATATTAACATTTTTTTCCCCACTTTTCAGTCTCTGTAGTCACACTTATAACTTCTATTTCTCCACAATATAAACATTTGAAAAATACAAACAAATTCCACAAGGGAACCTCTCACATCTTACAAGAAGTACAGGATGTGGCTAGAAGCATTTTGTTTGTAAGCATTACTTCACGTATCCCATATTTTGATTGGCAAGCCAAAATCTTACCTGATGTGTTTTCTATGAAGCTCTTCAGAAGAAACCACACAATGATTGTACAGAAGAAGATATCCCTGAATTGTTCATAGGCAGCACGGATATCTTGTGCTGCTCTTCATTTCAGAGCCTCCCTAAATACCGGCAGCACTTTAATAACTAACTTCAGTTAACTTTTACAAGAAAAGTAAGATTTCACTGTGGCCTTGACCATTGAGTCTACTCTCAGGAGGGATGATAAGAGTCATTTCTTAAAGTTCTCTGGGATATTGCTTAACTTTGTTTGGAGAACTGCTTCTGATTGGACTGCAGAGATTAATGTAGGAAAATAGAGATGAGTAAGAAGGACTCTGTTGCAATCCTCTGCTGTGCATCTGCCAGGGTTCTGTTGGGCATAGTGGGAGGTGCTGACCAGAGCCCAGATATCAGAGCCCCTTCATTTCTGGAAGAGCACAACCTGTAGTATGGGAATGGGGCTGCTGGCATGGCAGCTCTGGACGAGGTGTGCCCTGTGAGCAATCCTCCCAGGTATCTTGAAGAGACTCAGCATTGTCTTTCCAGGTACTATTGTGGAATGCTCAGATCATTTTTCAGAATAGTTTTGGCAGGGATTTCCAGAGGTGAGGACAGGGATTTCCAGGGTACAGCTTTGAGTGCTGGATCTGGTGGCTGTGGCATCCTGTGACGTGTGCGCAGTGTAGGAGGGCTGGGCTGGGCTGGGCTGCTCTGTGGGATCCTTCTCCCCTTTCACTGCCTACTGAGGAACTGAGGCCCCTGAGGCCAAGCAAGCACTTTGCAAGCCTTCACAAGCACTCCTCTGAGATACCTAAAACCTCCTAAGGAGACAGCGGGCTGGAATAACATCCTGATGCCTCAGCATGCAACTCCAGCAGCACGTGCCCAAGTTCAGGACATCAGCAAACCCTGATGCTGATGTCTGTGCTGACATGCTGAGCACACCTTAGCATCAAAGTTTCTTGGTGAAAACTGTCCTCAGATCATGCCACCACAAACCTTTCAGCCATTGATACCTAGAGTACAGAGACAGCCATATAGAGCTCATCTCCATAAGGTGCTCCTCTGGTCTGGAGACCAGAGCCTGTCCCAGTTTTGAAGGCACAGATTTCCTCTCCTGGTGAAGGGGATGGTATGAGCAGGGCACCCCGTGCGCTCCCAATGGATGGCCAGGCACACAGGGAGCAGCAGGAGGAGCCTGAGGTGCTGCTCTCAGGGGGTTTGCACACATTTCAGTCAATGATTAAACCAAGAAATGATGGAGCGAGCAGAACCTCAGCACATGTCCCTGCAAGATGCAGTCTCTATCTGCCTGTACAAACAGGGCTTCTTTCCTGCATTCTAGCCCATGGCTCTGGGTTTCTGAAGACACTTTGAGGCCCCCAGCTTCTTCTGAAAGTTTGTGCTGCACTTTCAGCCAAGCCCATAAGCTTTTCCAGTTAGTAGAGATCCCAGGTCATTTCCTGGAGAGCAGACTTCCTTCTATGTGACAGCACACCCCTGCTCTTAACAACTGCCATCATGGCTTAAGGTATTTGCTGCACTTTGTAAAGCTGACACAGAGATGACATTTACCATTAAAACCACAAACATTTGAAAAGATGTAGAACAACTCAAACCATAAAATAATTAAACAGCTTTTGGCCTCACTCCTTGCCAAAGTGCAGGTACAATGTAGTCATAGAAGTGCTTTAAACTGAGTTTGAAATCTTTAAGGCATTCTTAGTTCTCTGTATTCTGCGTACGTGAAGAGAATCATAGAGCCATAGAAACACAGAATCATTAAGATTGGAAAGACCACCAAGATCATCCAGTCCAACCACCAACCTATGACTCCACCCCCTTCCTGGGCAGTCTGTGCCAGTGCCTCACCCTTTCTGAGAAGAAATGTTTCCTTATATCCAACCTAAACCTCCTTTGGTGCATCTTAAAGGCATTACCTCTCATCCTATCACTGTTACCTGGGAAAAAAGGCTGACCCCCACCTCACTGTAACCTACTTTAAGGTAGTTTAAGCTGCAATGTGAAACAGTAAGACAGTTGTCTGAGGTCTTGGTTCAAGTGCAGGAAAGACTTGTGGCTCTGCTGAAGTCCGTAGTCATGTCATTGGCTTCACCAGGACCACTGTAAGTGCTTGACTCCTAGAATGCTCCCAAAGAAATGAGGTACTACATGAGGTGGTAAAGGAAGTAAACACTTTGTGTTGGCAGCAGCATTGTTAAGAGCACAGTTTTCTCTTGTTTGTGCAGGAGAGGTTTGGTGCACAAGGGTTATGCAGAAGGTGGATTTGCCCTGTCCCACACTGCAGGAAAAAACTGTGCTAAACCCTTGTGGCTTTACACTGGGTGCTGAAGCACCAGCTAAATGCCATTGCCAAGTGGAAAAGTGTGGCTTTTTCTGCCAAGGAAAAACAGAGGAAGAAATGGAAATTTCTCATTGCTCTGTCTCTTAGGCAGCCTCAGAAATATGAATAGCTGAAATGCTATACATAAATCACTGGCTGAGCCCTTGCCAAATGTCAAACACCCTCAGCTTCCTCTTCTTTCATGGGAACTGAAAACCACTCACAGCTCTCGAAATCTGATAGGTGAGCTCCAGAGGGCTTCACGTGTGCTGCCTTCTGCTCTGGTTGGGATAGGAGGGAGGAACAGTGGTTGGAGTAGATAATGCAGTAACAGATTGTCTGAGCGGCTCATAACTGCAGGGAGAGAGAAGCTTTTTTTTCCACAAAGAAGAAAACAGTTCTGCCACAGTCATAAAAGGAGATGCATTTTCCTTGTCTCGTGAAGAGCTCCACGTCTTTCTCTAAGTGTTAAATAAACACCAATATCAATACTGGGAGATTAGCCGGCTGAGAATGTGCATGACAGCATCAACCTGTGCAGATTTCAAGTGTGTTTCCCAATGTTTCTCTTTGCCATGTGCTTTATAGACCTTCTGTTCCCATGGGCAGCTTTCTGGCCATGCCATCCATCCTCTGCTGCCCAGCTGCTCACCCTGCTGTTGAGCCATAGTGAAACCTTCATGCAAACGTCCCTCTCAATGCCATCTGCTGTGATCCTTGTAATACAAAATTTTCCAAACTCGAGTTCTTCCAACGCTTTCAAGTACAAAACTGCTCTACTTGGGCAGCTCATTGTGAAAGTGGAACATATATTGCTCAGCAATAAGCATGGCAGTCAGTTGGGGTGCGGACTGCTGGTGGGTACCAGTTCTTCTGACCCATTCCAGAACAAGGACAGGGACTTCAGCCTGTGGATGGCATCTTTGGGAAGATGTGAATCCCCCAGAAAGGACCTTCAAGAAAGTAAAGCAAAAACAGGTGATCCTGAGAGAGCCTCATGGACAGAGCTAACGCCCTGCTAGGATAGGGCTCATGGAAGCTTTCACTCCTTTGTGAAGAGCACGTGATAAGCAGGAGCACGTTGTGCTGTTCCGGCAGCATTTCTTGCAGTATAGCTGGAAATTTCCAGTAAAAGGATTGGTACCATATTCACATGCACACATTTTTAATTCGTATTTATTTTACAACACTTCTGTATTTTTATTCTCTTTTATTACGCACTGAATAGTTATTGTGTCCTGAAAGTCAGAAACCTTGGCCTGTATGACGGCTGTTTATACGATGATATGATGTACCATAAAGAGCACAAACACAAACTCCTGCGTGTTGCTTTTCACAGCAAGGAAAGTGTTGTCATCCTCCTACATCAGCATTAAAAATTGGGCCTCGTTCTTCAAGGCAAAAATCATATTTTAATCCAATATTAATGCTATTTTCTCTCTGAAGAACTTCCCATATTTTGCTCAATACATAAGTAGTTCCGCTGTTGTTACTTGAAGCGCTCTCTTGATTGCATGAAGCAGCTGAGTCACTTAGATTTCTTGCATCAGAGGCAATCAGAGAAACTAGACATTAATTCAACATTTAGCTGTATTTTAGCAGTGTGCCTGAATATAGCAGTGCATTAGTTGAGCTTTGATGGGGCTAAAATCACAGCACAGGGAGGATGCACAATTACAGAGCCCTGCAGATCTTCTCCCTTTGGCAATGGATGAGTCAGGGGACCTGCAGCCAGCTGTGATCTGTCCTTTGGTATGGAAGTTATCACTCTGCTGCTGCGTGCACAAGGAGTACGTGTATTACAGAGCATCGTGAGTGTTCAGATAGCTGAAAACAAAGCACAGGTGGAGATAATCTTGCTTGCGCTGCGCTGGAACAAGAGGCTCAGCCCTGCTACTCCACCCTGTGCCTGCTGGCTCCAGGAGGACCTGCTAACAGGTGCCTGTGGGACATCTGCATGCCCTTGCCACATGAAAGACTAAATGAAAGACTCCCTGGGTGAAGGGAGAGGCATTGCATGGTGTCCCCTCAGACTTGTGTACAGCAGCTATGCACATGATGCCTCTGTACTTCCCATCCTGTCCCTGTGTATATCCCATCTCTGCGTATACCCCATCCCAAGGAGCCCACAGTGCTCCTGCCAGTGGCCCAACCACAGCCCTGTCCTGCTGACAGTGGGGCAGGTCCGTTGTGTGAATACGTGCGAAAAAGGCAGGAAGTTCCAGCTCCCTCTGGGTGTCATGGCAGGTCTCTCCATCTTAGCATGCAGAAGCAGGTGCCAGAAGGAGGAATAGTTTCTTCCTCTCCTGCCTGGACTTGGTCAGCTACAGCCCAGAAGCTGTGACATGTGCAGGGCTGGAAGGGGCCTGACACTTGTGTTAGTGGACAAAGCCCATTTGCCCAACTGTCACTACTGTTGTACAGTTTGTCCATGACTCTGCCCCCAAGTCATGCCCATGACCTTAGCCTTGTTCTTGCCTTCACATAGGAGAGCCAGGATGCTTCTAATAGACAGACTGAGGAAACCGGGCTCATTTAGCCTGGAGAAGAGAGGGCTTCTTCCATTCACTGCAGCCTTTCAGTATTTAAAGGGAGATTATAAACAGGGGAAATCAACTTTTTACATAGGTAGATAGTGATAGGATAAGAGGAATGGTTCTGAACTTAAAAAAAGGAGAATTGGATTAGAAGCTGGGGGGAAATTTTCACTCAGAAGGCAGTAATGCACTGGCACAGCTGCCCGTAGAGCTGTGGGTGCCCCATCCTTGGAGGCACTCAGGGTTGGGTTGGATGGGGCCCTGGGCAGCCTGAGCTGGTGGGGGGCAGCCAGCCCACGGCAGGGGTTGGGGCTTTAAGGTTCCTTGCAACCCAAAACTTTATGTGATTCTGATTCTAAGCCTTGAAGAGCACAGTGATCATCACCCGTGTTTCGATTATCGATGACAGATAGTATCTGTAAAATAAGAGCAAAGTCAGACTGGCATGAAAGCAAACCCAGCACCAAGCAGCAATCACAAATGGCTAACACAATGCCTGGTGTTGACCTTCTGCAAACAGGTGCCAGTACCGTGTTTCCCAAGCAAGCCCCAGACACTGTTCCCCATTTCCTCTTTAAAGCCCAGCAGAGCATGCTTTTATTTGCTTATCCATTTTGAAACACCGTTAGAGGTAGTTTTAAAAATAAGCTGAACAAATATATATGCAGTAGACATTTCTACATAGCTGGTGGAACATTTGAATACACTCAAGAAGTAAGTCAGAACCAGCTCCTTGTAATTATGTTTGTGCTCTGGGTCTCTCTATGTGGTAAACCTTTGCAGATAGCAGTGCAATAAAAACCTCCATTATCTCCAGATACTTTAGACTGTGCAATTCCTTAAACGGTCTGAGTTGAGCCTGAGGTTTTCCTCGGGTAACAGCAACATAGAAGAATGTATTTCCCAATATTTCTCCATGTGTCTTATCAGTTCTTGGATTCCTATCAGTTTCGGCTTGTTTTGCAAGGATGTGCAAAATGAAATGATCTGGGGTTTTGCTCACGGAACAACAAAGCTGTGCTCGTCTAGTAGAGGGTCATTTCCCCTCCAGGAAGGGGCGAGCTTCCCTGCACCCTGCCGCGGTGCTTCACCTTTAACATGGCTGTGAGTCACAGAGCCTGACAGCACTGCCATTTCCAGCTGCAAGCCTACAGCCTTCAAAAAGTACATTTGGTGACAGAAGGAATCATGTTGCATAAGGTATTTATGGGCCTGTGTACAAGTGGTGCTGTTCCATCGAAGGGCCATACCCACCTCCGGTGCCCTGCTGTGGTACACCTGCAGCTTTCTGCCTCTGCAGGCTCCTGGGCTTCCAGCTCTGGGGTCTGAGCTTCCCCACACCACCAGACCAGCTATTTACTTGGAGCTGTTTGTCCCAGAGCTGTTCAGTGTGCACATCCCCACTCTTTATAACTGCTTGAAATCACATCTGGATTTGGAAATTTTAACCTGAGTTCACCTTTTTACCAGCTTGCTCTTCCCCTGGGATTGCACAAACCAGGTGGTCATGGGATGCAGTGTGTTTTGTTTAGATCCTATGTCAGGACAGCAGCAGATTGTTCAAGGAACCTTGCTTCCTTGGCTATTTTGGCAATTATTAGGAGACAAACTTCTAGCTTCTGTATTGCAATTGAGTGTCACTGAAATTCTTTGAGATACATATATATGTATGTATATATATATGTATATACATATACATATACAATATACATATATATGTATATATATGTATATACATTCATTTTTCTATTAATATAAGCAGTCAGTTGAATAACATCTGCAGGCACTACTTTTACCTTTTTTCCCATGGAGGCTCATAAACACTTCCATTCAAGACTCCCAGCTGTACATCACCATCTCGCACCCAGAAACCTGCTTTTCTGAGTGGTGTTGCAGAGACTCTTAGAAGCGAGGCAGTGACTAGCAGGTTCAAAGACTGCATGTTGAAGCAATTTAGATCAAATTTTTAGGTTTGCACTAACAATTATTTCTTCAAAGGTGAGGTCTATAACATATTGAGGCCACATATTTTAAAAATAATAAGGAATATTAAATATATTAAATAAAGCATTAAATGTAATTTAAAATGACTACAATTGTAAATATGAGAAGAGCAAATTAACAACAAACTTCTAGAGCTGACTTCAGTTGCAAGCAGAAATTAAATGTTTTGTTCATCCTTCTCATTCTCCATCTACAAATGAGATGTTTCTTACGATGTTAAAAAACAAACAAAGCAGGCAACCTCTGCTGCATTCTCACCCCCAAATAATTCTCCTATCTATCTATCTGCTTGCTTGCAGGATGGTACATGGAAATGACCAAGCATCTCTGTGCAGGTCAGCAGATGACCTGACCTGGTGTGCTGTCTGCCAGGGAGAATGTAGAGGCAGGAAAGATTAAATGGATGTTGATGAGATAACTACAGCTGCAGCACTCCTTACTAGCACTATTTATGTGAGGCAATATACAAGACTGGCATTTTCTCACAGTAAAAAAAAAAAAAAAAAAAAAAGGCCCCATACAGTAAAGTGGTATCAGGTACAGCACTGTCCAAGGAAAGTATTATGGTTCTGTGGGCTGCTATGGCATCCTCTGAAAGCAGCTCAGGTCCCAACACAAAGGACAGAAGAAGACACAAGGTCTGCTTTCACTGCACTGGTTTGGTTGCTCAGTGAGGCCTTGGAGCTGCTCCTGCCATGACGAGGACTCACAGCACATGCCAGCCCCATTCCAGGAAGAGCCCTTTTTAGAGCTCATCCTCCCATGGCTCTGGTCAGCCCAGTGGCCAACTCTGGATCCCATGCTGGCTCCTACTGTCATTTGTATCTGCAGCCTGGTTGACTCAAAGCCATGTGTGCCAGTCCTTTTGTAACTGGCAGGCATCAGCAGCAACACTCCCAGTGCTTTGGGAAAATCCTTTGTTCTGGCCCTTCTTTTGTGCAGCTTCTGAGGACCAGACCCTGGCCACTCGCCTGCAGCTCAGGCTGGTGCTCCCCTTTGTTCCTGGCCATGCTGCTTCAGCTTGAAGTCATGCCAGGGGGAATAAGCTAAAAATAATGGCTCTAATCAGTTTAGGATCAAGGCCATTTCTGAAAAGATAACTGCTCCAGGAAATTATCTTCTTTCTCAACAGCTGGCATTATTCCCACTGAGTCACCGATGGGGCTCAGGGTGCTGGACTGTGGAGACATGTCTTTGGGGTGAAAGTAAAATGGGAATCTGCCATATGCTGAGCTTCTTGCAAGAAGACCTGGAAATAAGGCATTAAGAAATGGAACTGTCTACCTGAAGGGCAGTGGAGGGCCTGGGAAAAACAACTATAATCCTGGATACAAGTCCCTTAAGAAGGAGCATGTGGGAGTCAGTAAACAGCACAGGCCTACAAGTAAGGGAATTCACAGTAGACAGAAAGAGCATGAAATAGAGCAGGATTTCCAGTGGAGCTCTCCCCTCAAGGCTGAGAAAGCAAATGCTCCTTGGAATGGGACCAACAGCACCTGGGAGTCTCTGTAAGAACCGCTGGGTGGTTATAGTCAAGGGAAAGTTGGGAACACTGAAACAGCAGGCTGGAAACCTACAGCTGAAGGCCTGCAAGGTGATCCTCCAAAGAGAGCCTTCAGACTCTCCTTCATACGAACACATGAAAAAATGGTTACACAGGCCATGCTCTTGGAGTGAGTATGCTTGGGTCATCAAATCTGAGTGTTAGTGGGCATTGAATGCCTGCTTTTTGCACTGCCACAAAACCATGGGTTTCTGAGGCCTAAAGCTCAATCCTGAAACACTATTAAAAAGTGCCAGAGTTTGAGGACGTGCTTCATTCACGTCGCATCCCTTACCCCAGTCGGTTATATCCTTTATAAAGGATTTACTTATAACTAACTTTCTAGGATTTGTTACTATAAATGTAGTAGTAGCTTTTTATATGATAGTAACTTTCATTTTAAAAAAACAAAAACATGCAAATATTTGCATTCTTTTTATTAGCTGCCTTTATGATCAAAAGTTAATTACCTTTCAATTACTATCTGCACTTGGATGATGTAACACTTTCCAAGGTCTCCTGGAAATAAATTTTCATTTATGACTCAGGACGGGCCCGAAGTAAAAAACATGTATAAGCACACCTGATAAATGTGAGTAGGTTGTTGTCTAATGTCACTATCAGTACAAGCCCTGATTAAATACCCTCTGTCCTGTGATGTGTCTGTGGAAAAACATCCACACATACTCATACATTCCTTCATTTTGTTAAGTCATTCTGTTTTCTGCTCTAGCCAGTCCAGCCCTTTATATTCTGAACTACAGCCTCAGGGCCCATTTTAATAGGCACTGAGGAGTCAGGCTGCAATTGGTTTTGGATGGCAGTGTTTCACCATCGGAAGGTGCATGTGCATTGCCACCTGAGCTGTAAGGTGCAAGGTATAGTATGTTGCTATTGTTCCCATTGGTGTCAGCTCTTAATTAGCAATCACAATAAATAAGTGATGTACCCAAAGTTTTTTCTGTGGTTTGTGATATCCTAAAGAGTCCTGGTGAGCCCACATATAGGAAGAGCCATCCAGCTCTCAGGGGGCAAGCCCCCAAACGTTCCTGTCTTTTCTCCTGGGTGCTTTCTCAAAAAGCCTTCTGCCTTTTTTGAGCATTATAAGAAGTTCCTGAAGCTTTTAGGGTTCTTCAGGTCCACCTGAAGCCAAGTGTCAGTTACTCTTATGCAATTGGTTTTGATTTTCCCATTCAATTATTGATTAAAACATAACTCTTTATAGTATGACATGCCAAAAATGGAGACACTGTTTCTGCAATCCCATATCCAGAGTCTCACCATGACATCGGCCCATTTGGGGTCCTTTGGCAGCCAGCCCTGCAGCTGGGCCACACACTTCACCCACCTCTGGCAGGCTCAGAAGTCTGTCCCAGGCCATGGAGGAGAAGGGACGTTCCCACCACCCTGCTCCCAGTCCTTCTCCTCCTCCTGTGAACCCATCCCTTCCCATTTTCCCCAGATGGAGTTTGAAGTTATGGGCGCTCCACTGGAATGGGGCAGGGAAGCAGAAAGTGGTGTTCATTCATTCTGGGCTGCAAAAAGAGAATTCTGGGATTAACTTAACAAAATGAGGTAAAGATGCATTTCTTTAGGATAAAAAATCGTGTCTGCTCTTGCCAAACACCTAGTGTTGGAAAATGAAATTTTACTGTGTATACATGAGCAGGTCATTGAAATCTAAGATTTTTCAAAAAGGGTGCGACCCAGCTGCACAACATCCGGCTCAGCCTTGACTGCATTGTACCCCATAGAACATTTTGTTAATATTTAAACTCAATCTTTTGACTCTTATCCCAGAAGCTGTGGCAAGCAATTGTGATTCAAGCGGGGTTATGTAAGCAGGGCAGCCCTTGCAGGGGGTAGGGAGCGGTACTTCTGTGGAAGTTATCACATGTGAGCTTTGGCAACCCATTGTCCTCTATTCACATGCTCCTCCATCTCTGTGGCAGCCAGATGTGCGTGCACACGTAACAGAGATGCGTCTGGTATCTGAAATTAAAGTTTGCCTTGCCTTCAAGTAGCTAGGTGGAAGGATAACTTAAGGATTCTGTTCTTTGGGGTGCTGCAAGAACCAGGATGCCTTTTTTTCTCTTCAAAGTTGTTTTGGGGCTTCTTGCCTTTTTTTTTTTTTCTGATGTAGCAGAGTAGTTTCAGGCAGATCTCCCATCTTCCACCTTTAGATTTTATTACTTGGGGCAAACAGGTCAACTAGCACAGTAGGAGAACCATACCCATAACTTTTGTTGGATTATGTTTCAGTGCCCCACCATCCTGGGTGATCTGCACAGTGCCCTAGGAGAGTCAGGAGAGTTGTGTCCTGGTGTGAGAACAGGAAGCCTAGCACAGGCCATCCTGTATCTTTATCCTGTTCGCTTTCATTACATTGATTAGGGATCAGTAAGAGCAGTACAAGGGACCAGAAACTTGCACAGAGGAGAACAGCTTTGATGGAAGCTGTGCAAATCTGTCCATGTCTTCCTTGAACCTCTTGTGTCCTGTGTCACAGAAAAGCTTGGATAGGCTTAGTGTTTAGAAGGCAGGGTGGAGGGGATGAAAGTGGATCGTGTTTGTGGCTAAGGAGCAAGGTAAAAGCGAAATGCACAGATGGAATAAATGATGTGCTGGATGGTGGGTGCCTCCTTAAGGCAAGGAAAAATTAGTAGCTAAATGTCCACAGATAAGATGCCAGACAAATGGACACGAAGAATGATTCCAACACAAACATGGATGAATATGAACAGCGATGCAAATACAAGCATTAGAATGGCTCAGTCATATAAAAATGACTTGGGGCTCTCCTGATCATTATAAAATATTTTATATATGCATATTGATATTTTATGATAATGATGTCAACATATACGTGATAATTTGCTTTGATGGTATAAAAATAAAGCATATGAAATGCCACTGAAATCTTATATTCCCGGCTAGCATTTGAAAAGAGATTCAAGGTACAGTTATTACTCAAGCAGAATTTATTAACCTATGTTGATAACCTTTACACACTGAAGATAAATTGTTTGTAAATATGCCTTTCATAGAATCAATTCAGTTTTTAGAAATTGAATTCTATTTCCTCTGTAGAGGAATTGTTCTTTGATTAGAAGAACAATTAATGCTTGTCTAAGTGTCATTCTTATTACTGTTTGTTTATTCTACGGTTAAACATTACCCGAGCTATCTCATTATTAAGATATTAATGATATAATATCACTTGTCATTTATAGGACCCTACATTCAAGAAACTTGAATTGCTTTATGACTATTAATGTGACTTTATAACAGCCTTCCATAATAGATAAAGATATGAGATTTCCTTTACTTAAAATAAACTGAGGCATGGAAAAATTACTCAGTGTCACTTCAAACGCTGTTTCGCTGCTAGATATTTTGGAAGCTTCCTTTGCAAGGACATCTCTCATGATGGCCAAAGCAGCTCCTGTTAGAGGCAGGTATTAGCTCATAGCAATCAATACTCTTCATTGTTCTGGAATAAAAATAGCTTGGACAGGGCAAGCATTTGGAGAGCTATGTAACAAAGCCTGAAGGCTTGTTTGTTTTCCTGCTGCAGTGACAAGCAGCTGGAGGTCATGGGTGCTGGCTGGCAGAAGCCTGACCAGGCCCTGTGTTACTTTAGGTAGCAAAACTTGTCCATGCAGCATAGGCAGCCATGTCCCTGTGTAGGTGGTTGTGCCTCACTGTGTGTCCTGGGTGTTCAGATCCTATTATCTGTGTGCTACCACCCACAAGGATATCTCACCAGATGTCTTTAATTGTTTCCCAACTGTATCTTTATTCCATTATAGTTTTCTATTAGGTTGCCAGCAGGAATTCCAGAATTACAATGGCTACACTTGAGGTTGTTTGGGAGGGACATTACAGGTATTTGATATTAGTCTGTTAGACAGTAATGTGACTGTACTCCAGCAAACGTGCCAAGAACACAGCTAGATAAATGACACATGTAACTCTGTGGCAAAGGCTCTGAATGTGTGTTCTCAATCTCCAAACAAGACCAAAAAAATGTTAAATGAAATTAGAGAGAAAAAAAGATTTGAAACTGATAGGGCAAATCCTCTCTGTGTCCACCTCAAGGTGAAACTCATACAGTGTCATTGAGGCCGTTGGACTGTATATAGCCATTAACTGCTAGATCTAGAGTGCACCCTCAGTAAGTTTGCAGATGACACCAAGCTGGGAGGGAGTGTTGATCTGCCAGAGGGGAGAAGGGCACTGCAGAAGGACCTGGATAGACTGGATCGATGGGCCAAGGTTAACAGCATGAGTTTCAATAGGGCCAAGTGTCGGGTCCTGCATTTTGGCCACAATAACCCCAGACAACCCTACAGGCTTGAGGAGGTATGGCTGGAAAGCTGCCTGATGGAAAGGGACCTTGGTGTGCTGATGGACAGTCGGCTGAATATGAGCCAGCAGTGTGCCCTGGCAGCCAAGAAAGCCGGTGGCATCCTGGTTTGTATCAGGAATGGTGTGGTGAGCAGGACTAGGGAAGTCATCCTGCCCCTGTACTTGGCATTGGTGAGGCCTCACCTCGAGTACTGTGTTCAGTTTTGGGCACCTCAGTACAGAAAGGACGTGGAGGTACTGGAGCAGGTCCAGAGAAGGGCAACGAGGCTTGTGAAGGGCTTGGAAAATCAGCCCTATGAGGAGAGGCTGAGGGAGTTGCAGCTGTTTAGTCTGGGGAAGAGGTGGCTGAGGGGAGACCTTATTACTCTCTTCCAGTACCTGAAAGGTGCTTACAGTGAGAGCGGGGCTGGTCTCTTCTCACTGGTGACAGGTGGCAAGACGAGGGGAAAAGGCCTCAAGTTGCACCAAGGTAGGGTTAGGTTGGATGTCAGGAAACACTTCTTTACAGAAAGGGTGGTTAAATACTGGAATAGGCTCCCCAGAGAGGTGGTTGAGTCACCGTCCCTGGTTGTGTTTAAGAGCCATTTGGATGTGGTGCTTGGAGATATGATTTAGCAGAGGGTTGTTAGAGTTAGGGTACTATGGTGAGGCTGTGGTTGGACTTGATGATCTTTGAGGTCCCTTCCAACCTGAGTGATTCTATGATTCTATGATCTCATGGCTGTGTTCTACAGGATCCTTGCCTCTTCCAGATGGCAGCCCACCGAAGATGGGTTGGGTAGCTCTAGGAGGAAGGCTTGTGTGGATGCCTATAAATGGAAAGATGGTCACTTCCAGGGTGTGATTAGTCCGTTCTCCTGCAGTGACTGACAGCAGGAGGTAGTCTGAATTGTGTCTTGTGAGTATCTGTCACTCCCACTGACTGCAGATACACCCCAGAGCAGTCTCCCAGATGTGGGAGACCATCCCCTAGTCTGTACTGATGTTTGGGATTGCTTCAATCCGGGTGCAGAACCTTGCATTTGGCCACATTGAACCTCATGATGTTTGCACGGGCCCAATCCTGAAGTCTGCCAAGGTCTCTCTGAATGGCATCCCTTACCTCTAGCATGTCAGCTGCATCACTCAGCCTGATGTCAAGTAAGCTGGGCACATCTTAGGGGTTGTGGATGCCAACGAGGATGTCCTGCTCCCCTCTCCTACACCCTGACACCTACATTGTGCAGTGCTTGTGTGTACTTTGTCCCGCCGCAAAAGTGCTAATGTGTAGCTCAACAAAGGAACAGGTACAAAAGGAGTGGTGAAAGATAAATCAAAACTTGAAAACTACCAGTGAAGAGAGATACTGTGAGTCTGTTCTGCAATTTTAGTCACCATGTGATTAGTTTAGTTACTATACAATTCCTCAAGCATGGTCAGATCAGAGTTTTACGGCATAAATCAAGTCAGAGTAACAATGGCAAAGCAAAAACTTTGAAATTAATCTCTACAACTAGGTTTCCCCTAAGAGCACTCCGAGTGGGTTTTGTGGTGGTAACACAATGCACAGAGCACAGTCCCAATCCTTCCCCAGCCCCCGTGTCTTCAAGACTTTTCAAGTTCCCTCAGCTCCCTCTGGAGTTGGGAAGAATAAATGTGCTTGAAGCATGGTCTTGGGGGTGCTGGAGCTGAGCTAGAGCATAGTTACTGTGAATTTAGTTCTAAGTGCATCAAGAGGTAAGCTGGTTCAGATGCCTGCATAAGCAAGAGAAATCAATGTACGAACATCTCTGACAAATCATGAAGCTATCTCTTTGGAACAAACTGATAGGGAAAATAAATGTGTATTAACTCATTCTTTTGAATGTTGTTGGATCAGTGTCTAAGTATGCCCAAGTTGTATGAGTAAGGGCATCAAGAGAGTACCATAAAACCAGAGCTATGTGCTGAAGTGAAAACGTTTCGTTGTCCTACATGTTCTCTGTTTTACACAAGTTCCCCATGCTGCTCACTAGCTCCAACCCTGATTCAGCCACATCTATGGCTCCCAGCATGACACTGACCCTGAGCCACAGAGCTGCAGGCACAGCAAATCCCTGCAGCACCTGAGCAGACTGAGCTGCCAGTCTGGGCCCTGCAGGCAGAAGCAGTGCATCGCTTAGAGTGAGTGAAAATCTCTGAAATGGATTTTCCTTATTCCTGCAAAAGTATCACTGTTGTACTTTGGGCTACTATTTTGTGATTTGGGATGTTGGAGCATCTGATGACCTAGCAGGGCATTATCTTTCTTTGTGCTTGAAAGCAGCCTTGGAGATCCACAGATATCATTTTCCCAAAGAAGTCAATCTTGATCCAGGCACTCCCATCACCCTGAAGCAATGTTTAGGGGTATGGCTGCACTTCACTCCCATTCACGTAGACATACTTGAACTGGCTAAAACTGGTTAATTTAGATGCTGATAACAGCAAACTAAACTGCCAGAAGTGATCACAGCCCTGCTGCAGGCTGGTGGGTGCAGTACCCAGATTGCACGGCCAAGGTCTTCACCTGCCACAAGGCTGGGACCTGTCTCCTGCTCATCATTCCTGCCATCACAGCACTGACTGTGCCACAACAGAGGGGGAAAAGGCTTTTCAGACAGCTCCTATCCCATCTCCATGTTAACATGTTAAAAACAATGAGACCTTGTGTTTAGATGTGGAATGGAATAGAAGGTGAAGTTCACATTTTTGGGTTCAGTGTTTGCTAAGTCTGTCTGGGGTGGAAATTAACATTAGTTATCGAGAAATACCAAAAGGTAGCCCCACAGCTATTTTAGAAGAATTAAGTATTTATTGTTGATCTTTCCTTTTTGTGTTAGTATGAGTGATCTGTCTGTCAGGATCATAATACAAGTTTCTGTACTGTTGAAACACCAACCTCAGTGCATAGACTTGTCACATATCATTCTCGACTGCTTAAATGTTACTGAACTTTTTCTTTATTCTCTGTATCCTAACTATAAACACAGAATGTACATGTAAAGTTTCACTTACAGACTTTTGCTTGGAGACTGCAAGTAAAAGTTGTCAGGACTTGCTGGAATTCACTCTGGACTACTTAATGAATCAGAGAAGCAACTTTAGGTGGTCTTCAGAGACCTGGAGAAGTACTGAGGTGGTGGCAGAGTGCTAAAACATTTCATTTTTAACAGAAGGAGAAAGGAGAAACAGGGGAATTCCAGTCTGTTTCAACACTTTTATGCACATTTTAGCACCTTGGAGGTAATAAAGCGATAAGAAACTATGAACAGACTTTTTTAAAGAACAAATTGTATCAAACTGATAAAACATTCTCTTTGATAGGGAAACCAACCTGGGGTAGTTATATGGTAGAGGTAAAACTTTCCCACAATAATAATACAAGAGGTAAGGAATAGACAGTGCTAAGAACTCTCAGTCTTGGAGCTCCTCAAGGCCAAGTTGGATAACCCTGGCGACAGCTAGGCAGGTGCCCAGGACAAGGGCACAGTACCTACCTCCATTTCTGTAAGTATCTTTGCTCAATGTTCTTGTGTTTACCATAAAGCTGTATGTAAGTAGAATCAAACTCTACCAACAGTTAAATGCAGTCCTATCTGCATCTCCATGTAGGTCATTTGTCACTGTTGGCAGCTGGGAGGTTTCAGGAGTTGCTCTGCGTCTTGCAGTATTAAATTGTTAGGTATTGCTATCAGAACTGCTCCCATTAAGGTCCCAAACATGGTTTCCTTTAAGTAGGCATAACTTCGCTCATTAGAAAGGATTTGCTTTCTGTTCATGATAATATAGTAGAAAATTTGTATCCAAATATAGAATTATGGAATGGCAGAGGTTGGACAGGGCCTCTGGAAATCATCTGGTCCAGATGGCCTAGGTGGGGCCAGGAAGCTCTCAGGGCCCTGTCCGGCTGAATTCAGGATATCTCCCAGAGTGGAGACCCCAGCTACTCTCTCATTCCCAGATCCAGTGTTTGACCACATTTTTATCTAACGTCTAATAGGAATTTCCAGTGTGCCACTTGCCTCTGTCACTGTATTTTCTTGCACTGGGAAGAGAAAATTGGATTGAGTTCTGCAGATGTAGTCCCACAAGCACCAAACAGAGGGAAATAATCACCTCTCTTGACCTTGCTGTTGCAGCCCAGTAGGCTGTTGGCCTTCTTGGCTGCCAGGGCACATTGCCAGCTTACGGTCAGTTTGATATCCACCAGGACACCCAGAGCTGTTTCTCAGCCGGTGTAGCCCAGCCTACATTGCAGCAGAGTCAGTGCCTCCCAGGAGCATGACCGTGTTATAAATGTTATAATGTTCTGTACTAACAGACTGCCACACAGTATTGCATAAAGCAATGTTAATATATCTAATCTCTATCAATTATGGCTTTTAAAGGGCAAACTGCATTTTAAGGCAGAGCGTGCACCTTGATTTTCACAGTGTCAGTTTGTTTGTGGAGCTAGATCAGGGCTTTCCTTGGCCCAGGTGCAATACAGCACTTACAGTGTAAAAGTGACAGTGATCTTAGATGCAGGAAATGCACTATGTTTATCACACTGTTATCACTGAGAAAGCCTCAAGATGAATGGCAATATTGTACTTCAGAGAGAACTTTGACTTTCATAAAAGAAAGATTATCTAAAAATGGAAATTTATTACTTCAGAGATTTTCTATTCTCCTGCAAAAAAATACCCCTGGCTCTTAGGGTAAAATTTCCTGTGAATCACAAAATCTCTTCTCTCTGTTGTTTAGATGGATTGGGAGATCAGAACAAAAGCAAAGCCATGCCCTGGACAGAAGCATACCATTTCTTCGAAGTAAGATATATCTTTTGAAGGGCATCTGCAAGCTAACTGCCTTGTTATTTAGGTTTTATATTTATTTGAACTACCACATTTACTGGAGCATTTGGAATCAAAGCAAGTGAAATACTGCATAGTCACTGCATTGTTTAATGGCTGTGTTATGGCACAGACATGAGATTTTAGTAAACACGAGAACTTTTGTGGAAACTTTCCACCTCGCTTTAATTTACACTTTTCATTGGTAATAATATCAGTGAATTTTACAGGTATTTAAAAATACAAAGTGTTTCTGGGTTTGATTTTTGTTAAAGACTTGAAAAATGAAATGGGAACTTAAAACATATGAAAGTACTTTTTCTTTATTTCTTTTAATGTGAAAACTAACTGGCATTTTATGACCAGCCCTGGTATGATCTGTCTGTGAAGAAGTTTAAATGGGCAATGACAAATTCAGTACAGGAAATGGAAAGAATCACTGATGTATCATCTTATCCTAATTCCCATTTCAAATCTTTGAATTATGGCCACTGCACAATTCTGTACTGCAGGGAATCATTTATTTCTCCTGCATAACCTAATAGAAATGTCACAGGCTTTTTCTCACGTTCAGACATAGCTTCCATATGCTGCATCTGGCCTCGTCTGCAGTCTTTGCTCATAGCTATCAGGTCACTAGTTTCCAGAACTGAGTAAAGCATGGGGAACCAAACTGCACAAGGTACACGAACTTACTGGTATGCAGAGCTATCCACTGATGTTGCAAAATAATCCCCAAGAGGAAGTCGGATGGAAAGAAATCTTAGGAAAGGACTTCAGAGACAGAGCTCCCACTTTCTTCCTGAAGCACAGACCTAATAAAAGTGAAGCAAACTGATGTCTAAGGTTGGCACTATCCCTTCTTGTTTGCAGAGCAGTAGCAGGGCTGTATACCTGTGATGCTTCAGGGAAGGACCCAGCCTAAAAACTCAAGATGCCCACCTAGCTCCCCAGTTTTCCATGGCTATGAAGGCATTTCCTCTTAAATAGGACAAGTTTTTTCTTGCCAGCTTCGTCTATCTCAAAGTTAGATGTTTAATGTAGGTGATCTGTGTTCCTTCCATGCATTCCTCAGCAGAGAGCACAGCTGTGGCCAAGCTTAGCACGAAAATCCTTGACACCCACCCTGGGGTGAGATGAATAACCCTCTCAAACCGCAAGCCTTCCTGCACTTCCCATAGGTGCCCAGAAGACTTGCCAAAACAGGTGTCTGGCTTCTTGATAACTACAGTGAGGTGAAACGCATCCTACCCTGATCATTTGCTTTTGCAGTATAATAAAAGCAGAAGCAGGAATCCTTGAAGGCCCCAAGCAAGGTTGTGCTGTTCTTAGTGCATGCATATAAGTTAGGCAGACAGTATCTCCCGGGGACTTATTTTCAAAGACACCTGCTGACCATGCAGGGAATTTAGGTACTTGCTTTAGGAAGATGGCTTCAGTAGGTGCCTAACATTTAAATGCAAAGTGTCACTCCCTCAGGTAAGGCAGCTGAATTGCAGCTTCCATAACAAGACTCTGCCAGGGGCAGGGTGCTGGGTGTTTAACCAGGGTATGCGAGGAGGTCATATGTATGTCAAGGTTACAGCTTGGAACGATGCCCTTTTGTGCAAGCACCATCTGGTGTGAGAGAACCCAAATGGGTTCTGCCAGGAGATCCAGATCTGGAGCTCTATGGGGAGACTGGGACTTCTATCTCCCCTCTTACTCAAAAATGCAGCAATTCTGTGCACCTGATGCCTGCTCGCCTACGTGTATTCCCCTAAGCTCCAGCAACAAAGGAATGTCCCAAACACTTAACTCTTCTGCAAGCAGTTGGGAGCTACAGATCTCTGTAAAATACCGACAGAACAGAGTACATTCCAGGATTCCTGATATACTTTTGAGACAGTTGTCCTGCATCCTCATTGAAACTGAGGTATGCTGCTATTTTGAATCTGGACCTGTCCCACTTGTCTTCCTCCACCCTAGTTCTCCCACATTACCCACACATTGTCATCTCTTTGCTTGGTGCAGAACCTCACGTAGAGCAACTCACTGTGGCCGTGGACTTGCTATAACTTTCTTGCTTGTCGCCTTGTTTTAATTCTCCAGTGACAGGAAGTTCTAAGCAGATCAATAGGTGAAACAGTTCAAAAAGCAATGCACCATCTTGCTTTGGGCGAAGTTGTAAAACAAAATCCCACCTTTGTTTCTTTCTGGATATACCTTACCATGCTATGGTGCTCACTCTTACCAAAAAGAGGAGTACAACAAAAGGATTTACCAAAGATGGTAGGAATCACCTGAAAACATATTTTGTGTTAAATATGGTTTTTTCAAAATATAGGACACTGATAGTGATCACTTGGATGCAGTGGTAGTTCTTTCAGTTCTGCTTTCCCAAGTCAGTGTCAATATAGTACTCTGACTAAATAGATAGTTTAGTCATCTTGATCTCTCTGTGTACAAATACATGTGTGCATAAGCACATATAAAAATAATATTTCTAATGCAATAAGGTGTTCGGAGTTCAATATATATATATAATCATCTAAGTTTTTATGTGTACATCGTCTAAAGGCATCCTTGCAGATCTTCATTAGGGTACGTGGTCATGATGCCCTCTGTTGACTTCGACACGTGCCTGCAGCTTTCCTCCTCCAGCTCCGAGTCAGAGCTGATTCTTGTCAGAGTGTGCTCCAGTTCATTTTTCTGACCCAAAATCACAGCATAGCTGAGGCTGGCAGGGCCCTCTGTGACCTTCTGCCCAACCCCTGCCCCAGCAGGGACACCCAGAGCAGGGTGCCCAGGGCCACAGCCAGGCAGCTTCTGGAGATCTCCAGTGAGGAGATGCGCAGCCTCCGGGCAGCTGTGCCAGTGCTCAGCCACCTGCATAGCACAGAAGTGCTGCCTGGTGTTCAGAGGGAGCCTCCTGTGTTCCAGTTTGTGACCATGGCCTCTTGTCCTGGCACTGGGCACCTTGAAAAGAGCCTGGATCCATCCTCTTTGCCCTCTCTCTTCAGGTATTTTTTGACATTGATGAGATACCCGTGCGCCTTCTCCAGGCTGAATAGTCCTAGCTTTCTCAGACTTCCTCATGTGAGGTGCTCCTTTTTCTTGATGATCCTTGTAGCCCTTTGTTGGTCTCGTTCCAGTGTATCCACGTATTTCTCACACCAGGAAGCTGACCGCTGGACATGGTACTCCAGGTGTGGCCTCAGCAGCATGGAGCGCATGGGAAGAATCACCTCCTTGGCCTGCTGGCGCTGCTCATCATTCAGAATGCCATCGTCCGGCTTTGCAGAAAGGCTGCATTTCACACATACCAATACAATACAAATCAGGAGTTATAGAACTGGGATGCAGTAAAAATTGGGAGCATAACTCATATGGCATAGCTTCAGTACTCAGGAAAGGATTGTCACAATGAAAGAAAGGTGAGGCAGAGTCATACTCCAGGAGCAACAGAACAAAAAGCAATGTGTTTTACAATGAACCTGACTTCAAAGGCGATGCACTAAGGACTTGATTTGTATGGTTGCTATTACTCGGGGATATGAAACTTCAATAAACAATTTTAACAGTATCTAAGTTCTGTCAAAACCACCAGGAAGGTTCAGAAAAGTGGTGCCAGCCACCATGAACCCAAACAAGATGTCAGAGGGGAGTTTTTTTTACCGAGACAGTGGTGAAGTGGTGGAACAGGCTGCCCAGAGAGGTTCTGGATGCCTGAATATGATGCCTCGGATGCAGCACATCTCCGGAGCTGGCGCACAGAACAGCGCGATGCTGCCGCCTCGCGGGCGGCCCAGCCCTGCTCAGGCAATTGCAAAGCGGCCCCTGCCGCTTCATGCGTTCATTTGCATATCCCCGCCCACAACCCACTGACCGCGCCCCTCTCCGCACCGCGTCGCCGGCCTCCTCCGCGGCCCCTTGCGGCTTCCGTACAGCCGCCCGTTCCCGGTGCGCTTGCGCGATTCCGCGGAGTCCTTGGGGTGGCTGCGGGCGGGGGCCGGAACGGCAGCAGCTATGCAGCGCTGGGGTCGCGTCTCCTGCGCGCTCGCTCGGGTACGGCGCCGGTGGTAGTGCCGCGGGGCGGGAGGCGAGAGCCGCGTGGGGAGGAACCGGAGGGCTCGGGCCCGGCTTTCCTCACGCCAGACACCCCCTGCCGAGGGGCGGGCGGAGCGGTTGGGTTTGGCCGTGCTTGGCCGTGCTTGGCCGTGCTTCTCCGCTTTCACGCCGTGGCGTCGCCGCGGGACCGCGTTCCGTGTGTGGCTGTGTTTACTTTTCTTCAAGATCAAACTTCAGCTTCTAAAGCCGTGGCTTGTTCTCTTCTAGAGGAGCCATTTTGATCGAGTTCATCATGGTCTCCAGGGAGTTTGTGCCGTGCCACAGAGGACCTACGCCGATCAAGGTAAATCACTGCGGATAAAGCTCAGAACGTAAAGCAGAGCTTCAGCCCGGAAGGCTGGCCCGGCCCTCCAGGCGGTGTCGGGAGCTGTTTCTGCGTGGAGATGTAGATTGCTCTACAGCTGCCTGAGGGGAGGTTGTGGTGAGGTGGGGATTGGCCTCTGCTCCCACATAACAGCGATAGGGCGAGAGGGAACGGCCTGAAGTTGCACCACGGGAGGCTCAGGTTGGATATTAGGAAACGTTTCTTCTCTGAAAGAGTGGTGAGGCCCTGGCAAAGCTGTAGAGCTGTGGGTGCCCCGTCCCTGAAGGTGCTCAGGGCTGGGTTGGATGGGGCCTTGGGCAGCTTGAGCTGGTGAGGGGCAGCCAGCCCACTGCAGGAGCCTGGGACTGAATGGGCTTTAAGGTTCCTTACAACCTGAGCCATTTCTATGATAAATGCTTATTTGTCAGATTTACTATCAAACTAAAGGTATGAATAGAAGCTGAACTTCATAATGTAAGAATAGTGGCAGTAATTAATATTACAGAGAAGATTATGATTACTAGAAACAAATGAGGTACAAAGTTCATAGTTTCTTCTGTGTTTGTAATCGATAGGGGTTGCACAGAAGTTTACTTCAGCCATATTTTCTGCATTATAATCTAATAATCCTATGGCATGCGCTGCTCATGTATCTTTTGTGCCAAACGACAGAAGAAACTATGTTGATAAAATGTTTAAATAAACTGTTCAGATATCTGGGGTTACCGATCTTACAGCAGGAAGGGTGGATCAGATGCATCCTGTCTGCTTAATTTCATTTTACATTATTTTCCTTGTGAAGTTTAAAACTTTTTCTTTAATTGTAAAATACTTCTACACAACCCTTGCTTTTTGCCTGGAAAGTCATTTTGTGAAGTGTAATTTCTCTAGTATATTAAATTGCATAGTTTTTAATTGCTTTTTTTTTTTCCTTCTCCATTATTTGGCATTTCCAAATATGAATAATTTCAGGAATAAATTGGTCCTGCAGTAAAGTCTTAACTACTGAAAAAAATAACTCTAATGTTCCCTGTTGCAGTTGATGCAGATGTCACAGTTATCGGTTCTGGTCCTGGAGGTTATGTTGCTGCGATCAAAGCAGCTCAGCTTGGGTTTAAGGTAAGAGCAGACCTTTTGATCACTCTTCAACCACTCCGCAACGTTAAACATGCAGTGATTCTGCTGGGGGGAGGGGAGGTACCAAAACAGTACTCAGCTGATGTGATTTCCTAGTGCCATTGGAGGAATTTGATGGCCGTTTGGGAGTTCAGAAGTGAAAATTAGTATGCTCATAAGTTTCATTTTCATTCATGAGTGTGACATCAGCAGGACTGCTGTTTCTCTTGACTCCTTAACCCAAGACCAATTTACTCTGCTGGCATTGCATCATTCTTTTCTGAAGTACTTCAGAATCTGACAAGGCATTCTTAAGTGTACTTGTGCATGCTGTGTTGGCTGGTATATCCCACTACCTCTGAAGTAAGACAAGCAGGACTTACTTACAGACAAGGTGATGAGACCACCTGACAAGGACAGAAGCTCCTGTTTACAAGAAGAGTTCAGTGAAATGTTGGAACAAGTCCAGGTTGCATGTAGCCTTCACCCTTAGAGATTTTCAGGGCTTGGTTTGTCAAGGCCTTGAGCCACCTGAGACAGCTTTGATGCTAACTGTGTTTAGAGAAAGAAGCTTGGCTAGATGGCTTCCAGAGAAGGTCCCTTTGGCCTCAATTTTTTTTTTGTATTTCTGAGTGTTGTCCCTCATTGGTTATTCCTCCAACAGCTGGATTTCATTGATGCCTGATGTCTGAGTATATCTTAGCCTAATGTGTAACAGTACCTGAAAAGAATTTTTTGAGAGTCGGTTAAGTTTTCCATCTGCTTTTGACCCTAGTGCAGGTAATGAAAATGTCAGACTTTTTTTTGGTCTTGATTTAATAAATATTCTTTCATATGTACGTATATGTATGTATATATGTTCTCACTGAGCTATTAGGACCTGGAGAAAAGATGGTCATTGCTACAGGTTTCAATTGAGGTTTAGATGATCTGCCATATAGTTTCATATTTATTTCTTCTAAGACTTTTGTTTTGGTAGCTAGAAGCCAGCTTTTCCTGGAGCAATGCTTTACTCAAGACCTTCACATATTGGCCTAACAATAGGTTACCATATAGCAGAAGGCTTTAAAAAAAAAAAAAAAAGTGCCTGTTTTCTGCTATTTTTTGTCCTGGCAAACAGCTTTTATTCCTTCTTTAGAATTGGTTGAGCTGGCTTGCATGCGTCACCTGTAGTGCTAAAGAAGCTTGCATGTTTATGCCGCCCCTAAGATGCTTCTGTGAGACTGGCAAATAGATAAATTCTGTAGTTACGTCATCCATGGAATAACCTGAGGCTGCTCTATTGAATTACTAAATTTGAACCTTCAGTTGTACTGCTTCTTCTGCTAGCACAAGCCTTAAATCCTTGTATCGCCACTGCAGCACCCCGTGTTATTGCCAACAAGGTTCCTTGAGTGTTGGCTTTGGAACAACTTTGCTTGGCCTTGTCGGTGAAGTTAATCTAAAGTGGATGAGGCAAAGCTTTATCAGGTGAAGGTGAGAGCAGTCTAGTGCTGTTTGATCCATAGTGCAGCTGTTAAAGCACTTGGATCATTCTGTGTTTGTGTGCTTAAAACAGGAAGTGGGTAGATGGGGATCAGCTGATCTCCTTGTGGTTCTTTGATTTGATGTTGCGAGTCCTCTTCGTGGTGCTGTCACTGCTGCTTACCGCAAAAGCAGCAAGTTAAGTGACGACAGGCTTTCATCTGGGGAGTCACTTCTCTGCAAATTTGTTTCCTTGGAGCGTAAACCAAGAGATTTTTATTTGGTGCGTATGTTCTGTGCTCATCACTGAGGAAGGGACATTTCTTTTTGCTACTGTGAAAAGGTTTACAATGCTCTCTCCTTTTTTTCCTCAGACTGTTTGTGTAGAAAAAAACGAAACATTGGGTGGAACCTGTCTGAATGTTGGATGTATTCCTTCAAAGGTAAGGGTACACTGTTTATCATAACTTCATTAACAACCGTAGCTCCTGCATGCATCCCTTTAGAAACCCCTACTTATCTTTTTCCAAGATGGACATACTTTGTTTAAAAAAAATAACTTGCAACCAAACGATTTCCATGAATAAAAGTAATACAAAGGATTGCAATACTTATTAATTCAGTAGGAACGTTTTATTTACAAACTGTGTTTTGTGGGGTTCCCTAAATGAGAGGAAGAGGGATAAAAGCAAGAGGTGTACGCAGATGCATCTTCTCTCTGGTAAGCTGGTAAGTCTGTGTGGTAACCACTAACTAAATACAGCATTTAAATGCTATTTAAATACAGTTTAAGGTGTTTTTGTCTTAAGCCCTGCTGCATGGAATTCTCAATCCTTTCAAGTCTTTTATTTTCAATATACTTGTAGTTTTGTCTAGAATGTTTCACTTAGAGTAAAGGAATGATTCGTTGTTGCTTATTCAGTCACTAGAAGTAGAGAATGCAAATCTAAATTATAGGGATAGAGACACCAATGAAAAATAACTGTTTTTTGATGGGATGTGCTGTGGTTGAAGATAATGGTCTCTCTCCACCGACTGTGGGAAGGGCCTCATTGATAGCAGCTCTTGTAATAGTAATGTAAGTTAAAAATAGTATTCTCACTGCCTCCAAAAGATGACTTGGAAAGTGGGGCCGGTGGTGCTTGGGTGGAGTAGTGCCAGTGGGGAGGAAAAAGGCTGTGTGCTCTGAAAGAAAGGAGAAATAAGAAATTCCTGAGTACCGAAAGTTGGATGTTATGTTGGATGTTGTCAGTCGTGTTTTAAGCAACTTCAAAATGAGAGCCTTACAAGAGCAGTACTATTGCTAGATGAAAAGTCTTCCTCATTAACACCCAGCAGGTGAAGGAAGGTATTAGTAATCAGCTTTGTTCTGTCTGTAGTAACAGACAGCTCTTTTATGAAGGTCCCTCCTAACAATATTTCATTTCTAATCTGTCTGCTGTTAGCAGCCTAGGAGAAAACACTGTAGAGTACAGAAGGAGTGTAAAGTTCTGAAAAGTAATGGGTCACTTTGCCTAGACATGTCAGTAACATGTCTGATGAAATTCAGAATTCATACTGAGGAAAAACTCAAAAATTAGTTGCAGATCAGCACAGCATGACTATGAGAGTTTGGCACTCTGCTGGTATCTTTTGAAGTGATTTCTTCAGCCTTTGATTATTTTTATCCTGCTGAAGTTCTTCTGAAAGTGCTTCTGAAGCCATGGCTAAACCTGAATGCTGTTCGGATTTTTTTCCAGTGGCGGTAAACTTTTTATGAAGTAGTTATGTAGGGTACATAAGCTGAAGCAATAACAAATATTCAGATACTCCTTTCCAGAAAAGCCACTCGAAATACATTGAACACGGATCTCTTCTTTCCTTGGTAGTTGCTGAAGTCTTTTGCAGGGGTTGTATCTTCAGTTAACGTTTTGGATTATCACAGATTCAGGGCTGTGACAGATAAAATGGGCAAATAAATTTTAGGGTGAAAGTTGGTCGTTCTTACTGACAAAAATGAAATTATCTTGGTCCAGCAGTATTAGTTTGATTTAAGTGTGTGTGTATAAGGCAGATATCTCAAAGTAGTCTTTGAATGTATTGTGCTCTCTTCAGAATTCCATCTGTGCACACTGTGGAAGGATGTTGACAGTTTCATGGTTGTGATGGTTGTAGTAAAAGGTGTAACCTTTTCTTTCCAAGATCCCTTCCCAAGATCTGTTTATGAGGGTGGAGAGTGATAGGACGAGGGGGAATGGTCTTACACTGAGACAGGGGGCTTTAGGTTAGATATTAGGAAGAAGTTTTACACACAGAGGGTGGTGACGCACTGGAACAGGTTGCCCAAGGAAGCTGTGGATGCCCCATCACTGGAGGCATTCAAGGCCAGGCTGGATGTGGCTCTGGGCAGCCTGGTCTGGTGGCTGGCAACCCTGCACATAGCAGGGGGGTTGAAACCAGATGGTCATTGTGGTCCTTTTCAACCCAGGCCATTCTATGATTCTATGATCCCTTCTTATGTTGCAGTTTCTAATCAAATTATAGTTTGGAGATTCTGTATTTCAAGCTGCTGATCTTTAAATGCACTTAGAAAGGAACTGTTCCGATTTTATTTTTGAATTTTGATAATCCAGTGACCTGATCTGGCTCTAAACCATCTGGCTGTACAGTTGTAATGACTTCAGCGCAACTCAGCTACAGAATTTAACTGATATTTACACAGACTAAAATCTAACAGTGATTTCAGTATAGATTTTTTCCTCCCCCAGCTCTTCCATATCCTCCTGGTATTTTTGTTGACAAATTTTCTCTTCTGAGTTAATAAAGAAGTTCTACTGAGTCCTAGCCATCTATTGGTTTCCTTTGCTTAAAGTCTGTTCCTACCTTTTAATTCTCAGCGATATCATTTCCACTTTCTCTAGTGAAAAGAGCAAAAAGGGTAGGAGTGATCTTAACTACTCTCTATTTTTGTTACTTGTGTTTCTTCAAGTTACACCTCAGTAAGAGCTTCTGCATGTAGTTGGTGCATTTGAAATACACCTTTTAAAATACCAATGTCAGATTTATTAGAGGTTGTTTTCCAAAGAACTTCGTTTCTTTTTAATATTCTGGTAAAAAATCCAATTGCAGCGGTGTGTCCCATTCACATTTTGTATGTATGTTTTAGGCCTTGCTGAACAACTCGCATCTCTATCATTTGGCCCACGGAAAAGACTTTGCTAACAGAGGAATTGAAAGTGAGTGTGCAGAGCAACTTGTTGGTGCCTATAGAGCTGAATGGTTTCCGTCAAGAAACGAATGTTAATGGTTCAGATCTGACTACTGTAATTGTAGGAAAGTTGGTCATAAAGCTTCATTGACTTGCAGCCAATATCCTTTCTTTGCCAGCTGGAGATTAAGGAATGTGTCTGCTCCTTGATTACTACTGGCTGGAGAAGTTACACTTGAAAAGAATAATACTGCTTTGTAACATACCAATTGTTAAACGTAACCTTTAACATTTAATGGGGGCATTTTGGGGCATCTCCCTATCGGAGCTCTTCACTGTAGGTTAGTTCCTATAAATAAAAATAGAATGCTCCATTGAAGCTTTTTAATTTCAGTTACAGGAATCCGCTTGAATCTGGAGAAGATGATGGAACAGAAGAGCGGTGCAGTGAAGGCCTTAACAGGTGGAATTGCTCATTTATTTAAACAAAACAAGGTTAGTCTGGATTATTTACTGAAGTAAATGTATGACTTATTTTTTTCTTGCTTTTGTTGCTTTTTGCATTTTTGCATTCTTGCCACATGAACTTATTTGATCAGGGGGTTTGGCAAGGGCAGGATGAATGCTTCCCTTCTAAGATGTTTTAAATGAACAGCTCATTCTTGAGTCTACTTAAAAGATCAGTGCTGACTTTGTGATTTGAGATTCAGGTTAAGTGTAGCATAACTTATGTAAGTAATTTGAACCTTAATTCACTATGTTTTTGGTTATTGAAGGTTGTACATGTATCTGGGTTTGGGAGAATAACTGGCAAAAACCAAGTCACTGCAACCAAAGATGATGGCAGCACACAAGTTATCAATACAAAGAACATACTCATAGCTACAGGCTCAGAAGTTGCTCCCTTCCCTGGAATTACTGTACGTATTTGAAATCTTGGTGCTACTTTCTTTCAGTGTGAAACAACCACAGAATTTAATGTATAATACTTTTGCATCTGTTTGGAATTCATCTTCTGTTCTACGTATGGTGTGTAAAAGAGATGGTAAATCTTCCTTTGTGGCTTTCTTTGCCGTTAGATTGATGAAGATAATATTGTGTCATCCACTGGTGCTCTGTCCCTGAAAAAAGTCCCTGAGAAGATGGTCGTCATTGGTGCAGGAGTCATTGGTGTGGAACTGGTAAGAGAATATTTAAACCTCTTATTCCTTTATTTATAAAGTAACAGTGTTATTTTTTCACTGTATTTGATGTTGCTGTGATTTAGCGTATGTTGTTAAAACCTCAGACATACTGGCATGCTGGCTCTTGTTTTTTTGTTGTTCTTACCTTAGAAGCTAGGAAGTGTTTGGGTCAGTGTTCCTGCAGCAGGTTAGCTAAGTGGAGAAATTAGGGGGGAATGTATAGGCCTTGCATGTAGTTTTGAGTTTGGTTTTTTGTTTAAATTCCACTGAAGTTTGTTCTGTATATAGATTAGAGAACTTCCTCTTATAATGTAAATAAACTTGAAACCATGCTAAATATCTGCGTGTAGCAGTTAATCCCCAAAATACTTTGTGATAGAATTGTAAGCGCTGCATCTAATAAAAGGGGTGAAGACTTTGTATATTCTGTCTAGGTCTGTAGGTCTGAGTCCTTTTGCCTCGTACCTGCATAGTACAAGAAGAACATGTACTTGCTGGTCTGCACCTGCCTGAAAATATGCAGACCTGCTTAGTGGTTGCCTTAGCTGCCACTGGTCAGCTGCCTGCTGGCCATTGAGCAGGGCAGGTGTAGGTGAAGATAAATGCTGTTGAGATGGGTGTGGGTAACTTCTGAGGTAAATGGAATGGACATGGTTTTAGGGAAGGTGATGGTAGTGGTTATACCTGTAAATACGTGCAGAAGCAGCAGTAGTTATATTTTATTGCATAAAATGTCAATAGTATGTTATTGTTTTGCTTTAGTTTGATATCAGGACACCACAGAAATCTTATTTTGAGTTCTCTGAGCTATTTTTAATTAAAATTTTCAATTTTATTTTTAATTGTTCTGTGCCTGTAGCCTAAAATACCTGTTTGTTTTCTTGACTATTTATTTAAAAGCTTAATTCCATAAGGTAAATCACTAAAGCATTAGGGATGCAAACAAGCAGAGATAAATCCATCTTTTCAGAAATACAATTGGGAACAGGCATGTTATATCCTACACTGTAAAGGTTTTTAAACGTTGATCAGTTTGCTGTTATCTGTTGTCCCTCTTCTGCAGTTTCTAGCTTAGGTGGTAAATATTGCAGTAAAGAAACCTGAAGTTTTCCTTCAAAAAAAACCTTTTCCTTTAAGTATATTGTTGTGACCGCAGGGTTCAGTTTGGCAGCGCCTTGGTGCGGATGTGACAGCTGTTGAGTTCATGGGCCATGTTGGTGGAATGGGAATTGACATGGAGATCTCTAAAAACTTCCAGCGTATTCTTCAGAAGCAGGGACTTAAGTTTAAGCTAAACACCAAAGTTACTGGTGCTACCAAGAAACCAGACGGGAAAATTGATGTAGCGTAAGTATTGAACATGAAACCAATGGGACACAGGTTGTATTTCTCCACTCAGTCCTTCAAACCTACTCAGAAACAACCTGATATTATTATTGAAACGGGAAGAAATGAAACTGAATTCTTCATTGAAGTTTAATTTTTATCTGTATTGTAACTTAGCGTGTTCGTAGCCTTGGCTTTATTGAAATCAGACGTGCTTATACAGGAGAGGTTCCGTCGGCTTGGGTTGGTGTGCTGGTGTAAAACCAGTGGTGTTCTAGAGAGAAACCCGAATTGTGCTTTTTGTGGAAGTTCTTTGCTCTTGGTATAATTAACATATATGTGACTATTTGTATTGTTATTAGTACTTTGGGGGGAGTTATTGAGAGCTTATTGGGAAAGTTATTTTGTCCTTTCTTCCCTGTCTCTAAGTGAGCATGGGAAAGATTGATTACTTCTAATTAGAAATAAATTAAGCTGTCCTAGACTGTTTTTTAATGGTCGGATTTGAGCCCATTGAAGATTTAGGGGAACAGCTAATACAGACAAATATAAAGCAAATTTTCCTTGTAAATGTCTATACCTATACACTGCTTTTCTTGTCAACATATTCTCTGTGCAGACGGTAGCGTAAGCTGTAGCTTGAGTTGTAAGAAAATGTGTAGTGTTTCTTAATGAACGTAAGCTTAAATGCCTTTTTCATTGGAATCTCAACACAAGGAATTGTATCTGCTGTATCTCCATAGCTCAGGGTAGTCTGTCCACCACCGATGGAGAAGTCTTAGATTTGGGCCTCTGTGTACTGCTGTACTGATGCTGCCTGGATTTCTCATGTAGATCTCTCTGTTCAGAGTTTCGTTTTGGTTCAGGTGTATGCTTTTGAAACACAATTCCTAATTAACCCTGCTTACCATTCTGTGGTTCGTGCTTGCACTCGGGTGCAAACTGAACTTGTTCTAGACTCCATTGACAGATGGACTTTATAAAAGATAGCTGCTAATAATTCTTCTGTTTGGGGCTGGGAGAAAGCTTGCTCAGTGCATGAATCTGCCTCGCTCCGAAATACAGATCGCTTGGATGTTGTGCACTCAGCACCAATTGTTTTGCTGTACGGATTTGCTCCTAGCAGGTCGTGCTGCTTGTTAACAGATGCATAACCTGAATTTCTGTATCCAGGAGTTGTTAACAAATGTAGTAAGAGTTGCTGGTCTTTGCTTCCTCTCCTACTCACTAAGTCTTGCAAGGAAGAAGTGGGGGATAGACCAAAGGCAGGCGTTGGGATGCCAGGTTCAGCCACAGGTCACCATCTGGATCATATTAGTCACTAGTCAGCTAAATACAGTACTGCAGGTTTACCGCTTAGCGTTCTTGCTGCTTGTTTTTCTGTAGTGTTGAGGCTGCTGCTGGTGGCAAAGCAGAAGTCATAACTTGTGATGTGCTCCTGGTGTGCATCGGTAGGCGTCCGTTCACAACAAACCTAGGACTTGAAGACATTGGAATTGAACTTGATAAGAGGGGGAGGATCCCAGTCAATAACAGATTCCAAACCAAAATTCCAAAGTAAGTAATATTTAATAATTCTTACTTTCTTTCAAACTGAACTTTTATTTTTATAAGTCTAACTTCAGGCACTTTTAAAATTGCTTAATAGAGCTTTTTTTTTTTTTTCTGAAAGGAAAACTCAGTTTATGTTTATTTCAGCAGTTGAGGAATTTTAGTCAGCCTTTAAAGTTCTGTAATTTGAAAGTCAGGATGTGCTGGCGGTGGTTCTTGAAGTGTGCTCATTTAGTGGAAACTTTCTATGGTCTCCAGATTTCTTCTGTACATAGGTATTTTAATCTGATTTTGCTGAAGACTCCAGTCATGTTTTAAACTGTTATATGTGGTAGCTGAGGTGTGCTAGTACATTTATGAACAGTATCTAATTTTGTTTCATTGATCTGATAGCATCTATGCTATTGGTGATGTAGTTGCTGGACCTATGCTGGCCCACAAAGCTGAGGATGAAGGCATTCTGTGTGTTGAAGGGATGGCTGGCGGTGCAGTTCACATTGATTATAACTGCGTGCCCTCTGTCATATACACTCACCCCGAAGTGGCCTGGGTCGGCAAATCAGAAGAGCAGCTGAAAGAAGAGGTACTGTTTTCTTCCTGGACAAAGTGGTTTTTCTGTCTTGGTTATAGTTTCGTAGTGTGATAATGGCTGTTGCTTTATCAAGCTACTTCTCACGTGAGAATTTCTCTATCTGAATTCATTGCGTAGGATGTGTGGCTGAATGGTTCCTTCCTGCATGCCACTTTCACAAAGGATTGCACTCCTCTATAGTAACTTCTGTTTTGTGAGGTTAATACCATTTCTATGCTATTTTTTTCTTTTCTGATACCTCTTCATACCTGTTAGTTATTTTCATGCGTTGTTGTGTGTACGTCTCGTGCCTTCTAGTTTTGTATTAGACCTATTTTTATAGTTATCCAACTGTATGGCTGCATCGTTCCTGTTGAGCTTGGCGATCATTAACTCAATGTCAGTAACAAGTGTCTGTTTTGTAGGGAGTAGAGTACAAAATTGGGAAGTTTCCATTTGCTGCAAACAGTAGAGCAAAGACAAATGCTGACACAGATGGCATGGTGAAGATACTGAGTCAGAAGTCAACAGACAGGATGTTGGGCGCGCACATCTTAGGCGCAGTAAGTATTGTAAAGTGTGCTGCTGTCTTGGTAGTGTTGAGGGTGGTTCACTGTGCCGTGTGGTGCTTGAATAAAGGAAGATTCATCTCACAAAATCATTTGGATTTCCTGTTCTCTTCTGCTGCCCTCCTGCCCGCGTCCCTGCTTTGCTGTTACTTTGGCAATGGATGCAGCTTTTTCCTTCTTTATCTTTTCTGTTCCCTGGAAATGTGAGGGTTATTCAGTCTTCAATGGTTTCATCTTTATGAATGTTGCTAAATACTCAACAGCAGAAACTGACTCAAGTTCCAGAAGTTGGGGTAGCTGGACAAACTGGGGTGGGGTTCATTGCTTTTCTTTTTTCTCTGGTTTTCTGTACTTCTGCAGAGTTGGCAGCCTTGTGCTGCGGTCGTTGAGTCTGGGCTCAGGAACTGACAGAGCTTCATTTAAAAAAATCTTATGCCATATTTGAAGTAAGAAATCCTATGTATGAGAAACATTATTTTCTCCTTTCCACCCCAGTCCGAAGTTGTAACTAGACACGCTCCTTGTTTTGGTTTTCTTAGCTCTAAATGCTTTTTTTTTCCCCTCTTAATTCCCCCTGAAGAGAGATGCTGAAACTCTTCCACATATCTTTGTATGCTGTCTTCTTTAGGAAAATGTTTTTTTTATAGGAACAGTGCTGGACACTGAAGGTCTTCCCTGTTTTCATGCAAAGGTGACATTATTGCTGTGGAAGGATGGGAATGTTAGTGTTGACTTCCCAGTGTTGACAGTATACTTGAATGGAAAATTGCTTGCACTGCAAAATAAGGAACGCTGAATATTCTAGTTTTTGTGTGTGATGGTTATTGGTGCTCTTTTATCACTATTTTTTAAGTGATTTTAAGTTTGTCTAATAAAATGTCATAGGCTGGTGGAAGATACTTAGAAACTGTATCGTAGGTGGTCTGGTGGATAGGCTGTTCCTGAATCCTGTGTCTCTCATTCCTGATAGGAGTATGCAGTGAGGTGTTACGCTGGTTGTTTTCTCTCACAGTGCTGCTCACGTAAAAATCCACGTTCTCTAAAGAAAGCACAGCTCAGCTTTTATCAGTGTGAGCCAGACAGTAATTTTCATCAGTGAATGGAAGGGGCTGGCGGGAGATTGTGTATCTTAATTCTGAAATACAATTACTTACATACTCAATGTTTTATTGTCAACTATCCAAATATTTTTCTCTAGGTAAGTCCCTACAAATAGGATTAATATTTAATGGAAATGGGGCTGCAGATGTAGTAGCATACCTCAGTTTATTTGGTTATTTGATTAATTTTCTAGGAGGGCATTAAAGTTTTGGGGATTTGGGGTTGTTTTTTTTTTTCCTTCCCCTGCAGTGATAACATGCAGTCCTGTGGATCAGAACATGGGTGGTGTCTGACCGCTGCCATGTGGAACAAAGCCCAGTTTTTACACAAACCTCAGCAATGAGAGAGCAAGTACTCTGTTCTCACATTGTTTAATTTTAAGCTCAGCTTAGCTTAGCCACCAAATTTGACAGAGTACTTTAGACTGGCACAAGAACACAGCTGAAGCGCTGGTCATATTGGGGTTTTTCTGTTTAGCAAAAGATGCTTATTTACAAGCTGGATGTTTCTTAATTAGCAATTCAGAAGAAACAAGAAAATTGCATAGAGATCTGTTCTAATTACAAACATTAAACTGCAGGGTGCTGGTGAAATGGTTAACGAAGCAGCCCTTGCTATGGAGTATGGAGCATCATGTGAAGATGTAGCCAGAGTTTGCCATGCCCATCCAGTAAGTTTTTCTAAAGCAGTTGTTGAACACGGGGGTTGTACAGACGTGCTGTGTAACTACATGTAGGTGTTAATGGTTTGTACCTTTGGTTTGTTCTCCGCAGACGGTGTCAGAAGCCTTCAGGGAAGCTAACCTAGCAGCATCTTTTGGCAAAGCTATCAACTTCTGAAGTGAAAGAGCAGTTCTTTGAACATCCATAGCGCGTCTGAAAACGGACTGCGAGCCCTTGTGGAAGGCGAGTTTGAGGATTTTAGGGTTGAATTAAATAAATCTCTTCACTTTAGACATCAGATATTTAAACAAGTAGAGTTTGGAACAAGTGGAATTATCCAGTCTCTGTAAATTAAATACTTCATATTACATGTTTATTTACATCATGAATGTTGCAGAAAAACAGCCTGACAGAACTCTTCCCTTCAAAACCAAACATTTTGCTGCTGCATGGGATGATCAGGTGTGCTGCTCACAGCTGTGTACAGGTGTCCAGCATACCTGGTGTGTTCTTATTTGAAGTAGTGATAGACTAAAGCAGTTGAATGCTGGCACTTAACATGCCGCTGGCACTTAAAATGCCACTGTCACTTCCGCACAAGAATATATTTCCTTGTGAAAGGATTAAATAAGTATTTAACCTACTTACATATGAGTACCGAAATTAGTTTTGATCTAGTAATGTTAGTATCTGGGGAGAAGAGGGACTTGTGTAAATTGATTAATTCTGTGTTGACTTTTTTAGGATAAAATCACTCTATGTGTGATTCTCCACACATCATGTTTTCATATTGAAAACTCACTGGGGAAAAAATCAAGTGTTGATGGAGAAATGAAAGACTGAAGGAAAACTACTCTTACTGTTACTTCCTGTTCGTAAAGCTTCCATTGTCCAACTCTCTTTAACCTTGAAATGATGACATTGGGTAGCAAAGCCTTGCTTGCTGTTAAGTGTGATGATGCGAGGGTTATTCTTCTGCACCTTCCACTTGTAAGGGCTGCAGCGTCAGCTCTCCACACTGTTCAGACATACTTCCTTCTCTCCTGTTTTCTATTTTGTGCTCTCTTTGTGTCTCTCCTGTAGTGAGAGAGCTTAATAAATATTTAATGTTGCTGGAGGATCGTCTTGGGTTTTGTTTGCTGACTTGTTAATGCCAGGTTGGTGGATAGAACACGACTTGCGAACAGATACCATGTAAAGGGAATGTGCCCAAAGCCAGCAGCTCTCATTCTGCAGGGTGCCATTTCATTTTATTAGAATCTCTGCCTTGAAGAGAATCTTAGTGTGTGCTGGTATTGTCCTTTTTCATTATGCCAGTGGCTTGACAGGTGGAGAGAGAAATGGTTTTAAACTAAAGGAGGAAAGATACAGATTGGATCTTATGAGGAAATTCTTTAATTAGATGGAGTGAGGCCCTGGCACAGCTGCCCGTAGAGCTGTGGGTGCCGCATCCCTGGAGGCGCTCAGGGCCGGGTTGGATGGGGCCCTGGGCAGCCTGAGCTGGTGGGGGGCAGCCAGCCCATGGCAGGGGGTGGGGATGGGTGGGCTTTAAGGTCCCTTCCAACCCAAACCACTCCACAATTTTGCAGTTTCTGTTCTAGTTGAGTGCTTGTAACGATAGAAATGAAGATTATGTCACTAAGCTCCCTGTAAATGAGCTGAGGGCAGTTAAGTTTGAATGCCGCAAAGTTTGCAGATGTAAAAGGCTGTTGAGCATACTGGCAGTGAAATAGTGTACGATGCTGCTGCGGTAATCAGTGCCTGTACTGGATTTTTTTGTCCTAGCAGTTACCTAGACGTAAATTACTTAAATGCGTTGCCCTTCAGTTTGCACAGGTGGCGCTACATAGTGCTGTAGTTGCCCTGACCAATTTCTGCTGACCTTGGTCAAGGTGAGGTGAATTGTTGATGAAAAAGTGTTTACCCAAACATATTTCTCACGTCAGTAGGCGGTCGGTGCATGTAAAAGCACGCTGCCATTGGGGATGCTGACTTGTGTATATGTCACTGGTGAGCACTGCAGAGCAGTTTGTGCAGTACTGAACAGTTAGCTGAAGGTGCACCGTTCTACAGAAACTTTGAGCTTAACTATGCAATTTGTGGTGAACTGGATATCACTCTTGCCTTTTTTTTTCTTAAGTCCTGTGTGTTTTGTTCAGTACGAGCTGTTGATAGGGAGCCTCGCTGTGCTGCTTCAGTAAAGCGTGTGCATACAGCTCCTTAACTGATCCATGTCGAGTGCTCTGTGAACTTCACAGGTGGTTTTTTTCCCTCCAACCATGGTTTCCTATGTAAATTTGGTTCTTGAAATGTACACCGTACTTACCTCTATTCCCACCTCACGAATCAGAAGTGTTTCAGTGAAATGAAACTTGCTTGAAGCCTAAAGCAGTGTCATGCGGAGAGTGAACGTTCCTTGTAGAGTACTAGGGTGTAAATGCTGGCTAACCATGAGAGGGGAGGTATTTCTTCTTTCACTGCTAACTTTGTTCTGAGTTACCATCCTATACTTCACAGTAATTAGAGCTCTTATTTAGAATGATGTAGGTAGAACCAGTATTTTATTAGGAGATCTCTAGCTGGTTTAAAAACAAGACTTGCAGAAACTCAAGGATTAGTTTCAGCTACTGAAAATAACACGGAACTGAATGAGTCATACTAGGTGCATACAGTGATACAAAAGTACTGTTTATTTTCATTGTCAAAAAGTTACTTCTCTTTGGTTCTGTGACTTAGAAGTCAATATCACACCAGTTCACTTTATCAGGCCGTAGTGTAATGTGAAAAACAACTAGTGGAATATTTGTCAAAACCCATCCTGAACACGAGTGTTTCCTGCTCCCATTTATAAGCAGGTGCTGTACACAGCAACTTTCTGGCTGATCGTCTGTAAGAGGGAGCGAACGGTCTCCTCCAGCTCCACCAGCTGCTTGGCTTTGTCTTCCAGAACTTTTTGATTGTTTTCATATGTATTTTCCAATTCTGTCAGCAAAGGAAGAGGGAAAACAGCTTAATTAGGTATGTTTTAACGTGGTAAAATATCAATCATAATTGTTATGGAAAAACTGCCATTCAAATTTATTTTCTTGTGGAAGAAAATCTGACCTATAGAAGCAAAGGCTGGAACGGCACCTTTTGTTTCTCTAATATTGGGACATAAAGCGACAGAAGTAATTTTCTGTAAGTGCGAGAAGTGTGCTTCGATTCATGTTGACAACAACTGCCACTGCCTACTGTTGGGAGGCTCTTCCGTTGATGTGGAAAGTTTTGGCTTGTTACAGTCAAAATATTCAGTGAGTCATTGCAACTGTGCAGAACAAGTGAGGGGAAGCATGGGTTCCTGGCCTGGCAAAAACAGAAGGAAAACCTTGCTTCCTCCCTGGCAGTTATGGGCTGACTGCTCCCTCCTATTTCAGTCAGCCTTAACTGGCCACTGTGTTAAGGTTCATCTGTAAGCTGGAACTGTTGGATCCTCATTACCCTTTGATTTAACTGCATTCCCAGGGTGTATGTGAGGGAACACTGTTTGACAATGGTGTTCTGGGTTGTCTGTCAGGAGTTTGACTGCTTTGGGTATTGCTGAATGGGTTTGTCCTCATCCTAAATTGCAGTTACTTATGTTGTCTAATTCTTCTGCGTAGTGATTCTCTGAGCAGCAGTAGGTGCCATACCAGAAGTTTGTGTCTCTCTGTAAGTTTCTGCTCTCTTTAATATGAACCTTTGATTCATGATTATGTTGTGTCCGTGAGAATAAGGAAAGCAGTTCATACTTCAGCACCAAAGAATTAACTTTCTTTTTTCTTTTCCTGCTGCTGCTGAACACTTGGTTTAACAGCATCGTAGTGCTTTGTACTCTACAGCAGTACCTTACCTCCTCAGAACAGCCTTACCTTTCAGCAGCTGCAGCTTGCTGTTGGCTTGAGCCAGCAACGCCTTCGCTTCCTCTTGCAACATGCCGGCTTTCCTCCTTGCATCAGCCGACTCCTCTGTCTTTTTGGTGATGAGATCCTCCACGGTTTTGTACTTGCTGTTCAGCTCGGTGTCGAGGACCTGTCGTTCCAGATACAAACGCAAGATGGAGCCACTCAAAAGACAATGCGGAAGGAGTAACTCAATATCCAGGTTAAAGAGAGCAGCACAGTGTCAGCTAAGGTAACAAAAGCAGCAACAGGGTCGAGGGATTTCCTGTTAAATATTCAAGATTTGAGGAGTCTGTGCAAAGACTAATTGATGCCCTTTTGCACATCTGTGGCTGTTCTACAGCTCTAACACTAACACTCAGTGTGGACTGCCGTTACACAATTCTGGAACTCGGGGCAGTCCCAGCCCCTAATGCAGCGGAGCAGTGGGGGAGGAACACCCTTGTGCCTTTTCAGTAAGAACAGCTGCCTGGCTCTCGAAGGTGAGGGTGCTGGAGATGACATCAGGTTCACTTCTTGGCTGTGCTTTTTCCCTTTGAGGTTAAATGAGTACTGCAGCACAAATGAATTCAACCAGCAAGCAAGTTAACTGCAGCAGTACTTGAACCCTCAGGGGTCTGACGACCACCTGAAATACTACTTAGTGTTTGGAAATAATTGTTACATGGATAATACATCCCTCTTAGCAGAGAATGTCTCTTGAGACTGGTGGACTAATTCCAGCCAAAAGACTGGAGCAATGAAAACTTCCTTTGGCAGATTTGTCAATTGTTTTGTTAATGAGCATTCTTGTGGTATGACGAAGGTGTATAGCAGACACTGGGAATTTGGCCATATGGTTGGAGTCAATTCTGCGTCTCTGATATTTAGAAATGAGACTAGTTTTATACTGAGCTAAGGATTTATTCTTGCCGCTTGATTCTGTATATGCCCAACTAGGGTTTGGCCTGAACATCACTATAGAAACAATTTCATTTTCCATCTATATTTGCCAGTTGACCTGTGGCAGACGGTGAAGCTGAGGGACAGAAACAGATCTGTGAAAGGCTGATGCGTGGCAGTGAGGCGTATTTCCTGCAACTATTTTTGAACCTGACAGCTTCCTAATGCTTCTCTCTCTTTACATTTAGTAACAGATTGAGTAAAAAACACTTCAATAAGTGCATTAGGCGCTTTTTTTTGTCACCAGCACTTAGCCAACAAGCTAAGTGGATCAAAGGAATCCAGTAGTGTTCACCTACCCAACCCCAGGGTGAGTTTTGTTGGCTCTCCTTTAGTATCTTTCCCAAACTTCTCACCTGTTTAACTTCTTCAGCATTTTGTTTTGCAGAAGCAATTTTTTCTTCTATGTTGCCCACATTTTCTGAACTCGCAGCAGCCTTTTGCTTCAGGTCTTCAACGCTCCTCTCAAGCGCAAACAGACGTAAAGTGGCGTTGTTCAGTGTTTCTTCAGATGCTGCATTTTCAGATTGAATCTAACAGAAAG
The DNA here is from genome assembly GCA_030625065.1 of Alectoris magna. Lineage (NCBI taxonomy): Eukaryota > Metazoa > Chordata > Aves > Galliformes > Phasianidae > Alectoris > Alectoris magna. Next base: position 183,552,111 of record CM060560.1, on the reverse strand, counting down.
AGGGACAAAGATACACTTTCCAAAGACTCTGAATATGATACAAGCTTTCTGAGTAAGTTCTGATCAACTCATTGGGTCACGGCAATAGATGTGATACTTAAGAAGTGTTTTATTTTGTTAAAAATGGACAATTGTAATTGGGGTGAAACAGCCCACTGCTGTAAGATGAAGTACAGTGAGGTCTTCAGAAGCGTTAGGGAGCTTCATTAAGAATGACTTGATTGCATGATATGTGCAAGAGTTGCTTAATCTGCAAACAGAACTTCACAAGTTCATTATCAAATGATAGTGCTAAATGTCCGAAGTTGTCCGTCTCTTAAGCTGGCCAAACTGAATGGGTAGAGTTTGCACTAAGGTCTCATGAGAGCTGTGAGTTAAAGCCTGAAAATACATTATCTGACACAATTACAGCAATTACCGCTTCAATCTAGCATCAGTTTTCTCCTGCTGCAGTGAACGGCACTGCTAGATAGCACGGTTATGCCAATACGCTACTGCCAAGGGACTGATATCATAGGCATCTCAGCACACCTGCTATGATCCTACTCATGTAACATTAGTGGTGTATGATATGGGGTGAGAAAAGCCTTTTTGCTTTGTTAAGAGCAGGTAGGCCACTAGTTATATTCTGACTCAGATGTTTCTATAATAAAGGCCAGAGTGGTTTAGACTCATTTTAAATGCAGTCTTTGATTTGCCTTCCTTAGGCATCCTTATATTGGTTTCTGAATATCAGATGTGTTCCGGTTTCTGCATCTTAAAGCATACTTGGAAATAACTTACTGAGGTCAGCAGGTCTTGAGTTCCTTTAATATCTTCATCAGCTTGTTTTATGGCTTTTTCAGCTGCATTTTGAGCCTTTTCAGCTTCTTCTAGTGCTGCTTTCACCATGTCTGCAGTGACTTTAACATCTGTTGCACCTTTGCTGTGGAGCAAAACTAGGTTAGCACTAGAAGTGCTTTTACTTTGCAACGGTCACACACTGCAAGGGGGCCTCTTTTGCCCCATAGTGAAGGAATGGGGAATCTGCTTTGTGATAAGGTAAACTCAACTCTGCATTCCCTGGTAGAGTGAAATGGAAGTCTCATTCCAGTTCTCAGTCGCTGTAAATACCTAATGCAAAATGGGGTTTCATACCTTGCTTTCTTAGCTTCCTCCAGTAGCATTTCTGCTCTGGCAATGTCTCCAGCACTCTGCTGCAAAATGACCTCCACATCAGAAAGGCTTTCCACGCGTTCACGGATGTCTTCTGTCAGGGCTTGCAGCTGCTGGGGGGTGCTGGGCATTTCCATGTTCAGCACTTCATTAGCCACTGCCTCGATGCTATCCAGGTCAGCACTGTCTTCTACAGATAGGCAGAAATGACACAGGTGTGAGTCAAAGCCTCCTGCTGTCAGGTCTCAGTACTCAGCATTCTTGTCCATCTGCTCCCTCAAGAAGCAAAATCACAGAAAAAGCTTCCTCCTCCAGACTGCAGTACATCAGGGTATTAAAACTGCTTCCTTAGGGTGACACTTCTCTCTAAGGAGAGGCCCAGCAGGCAGAAGGCCCTCCTAGCCTCGTTCTCTTGGAAGCCTTTTGCTGATCTCAGTGATAGCTACCCTGTGTCGGGGCTGTGGTGGGCTGCGAGCCCAGAGGAAGGGAAGCCAACAGCTGCACATAAATGTATTTGTGCTAACAGTACACTCAGCCTTGTGCAAACAGGGAAGGAATGGGTTTGCCATGCTGCCACTCAACAACGAAAAGGGCCCTCATTTAACCTTTACCCATTTCTCATATGGAGATAACCTCACAGTTTCTAACCGTGACTGTCCTCCCCTTTAACTGCACTGTTGTCGTTCTGGCCAGAACTTTGGAACGCACTTGGCAAGTTAGAGAAGTACAATGGTCTCAGCTGAAAGGAACGAAACAATGGGCTACAGATCAGCCTTTCTTTCCTATTGTCTTGGTTTTCTCATTCCTAGATTTCATCATACCCACTAAATCTGGCTGAAAAGAGCCAGGGGAGGATGATGACTATTTGTGTTACCCCTTGGAGAATGATGCCAAAAAAGAGTTTTCACAGATTTGGAAATAAAAGAGAGAATGTGAGTTTAAGGTTTTTACGCATGAGGAAGTCTCTGATCTGCTTAATAAGATTTCTCAGGTCTTCATTGCTTCTGTCCACTTGTTCTTTTGTAGCGTTGGTTTTGAGCAGAACTTCTTGTGCATTCTGTTTGGCTTCATCAGCTCTCTGCTTTGCTTCAGAAACCTGAAGAGAAGAAAGTAAAGGGCTTGACTGCATATTTGCGTATGCTTTCTGGCCTGAATTACAACAGAAATTCAGTTGGAGGCAGAGGTAACAGTAATGAGAAATGCTTCTTCTCATAAAACTCACAGAACACTTTTAAAAGCTGGCTGTGATCCACACCACCAGTGCTAGTTTAAACAACTCCTGCTAATGTTTGGAGTAACGCATGAAACTTTACTTCAGCAAGCTGAGGTCTGAGTATCTTTACAAGTTTGATGATGTTACACAACTAGAAAGAAGGACTGTGAAGTAAGCCAGGCACATACTTTGTCAATTAGTGTTTAAACTTGGGTTACCACTGTAAGATTTTTTTCTTTTGTATCGCAACAACTGATTTATGTATTACCATTCTGGAGAGTTGCTCAACTTCTGCCAACGCACTGAGGATGTCTCTGTCAAAGTCCATGGCCTTCTGCCACGCGTTGTGAGCGACAGTGACCAGCCCATCACAGCCAGGTCCTCCGCACTTCCTCTGCCCTGCATCAGTCCGGCAGTGCAGCCCCCCACACTCCGACTCGGCACAAGAGGCTCCCACTGGAGTGCCGCACATCTGGGAAGGAAACAAGGGCAGCGATCACAGCCTTATTTTTATTGCTGAGCCGTGAGGGGGATGGCATCCTAAATACCACAGCACAACTAAAGACATTTGACCATCTTTATGGGCCCCTTCCAACTTGGGCTATTCTATGATAGCAAATGATGCTGAAGTAGAGCTGACAGTTCCTGTATCGGGTCCATACCAGCATGATGTTAGTCCTTCTATGCCCTCTCCACAACTCCCTGCCTTTAACTGGATTGCAGCTAGCCAGCTCCCAGCTGCTGGAGTAGCTTGAGGGCAGCTGTGCCTTCGTTGTCTGCTTTTCCTGACTGTCAGTTCATCAGAAAGCTGCCTTTAGGCTCTGGTTAACAAGCCGGAAGCTACTACTGCCTGTCCCGTCTTATTACTGTTGGAGGAAATACTGCAGCTTCTTTAAAATAGACGAATGTGTTCTGTACAGGATAAGCTCTTTTCCTTTGCTGCCTAGGGGAGAGGCAAAGGAAAATAAATAAAATACTGAACAGGAAACTTCTTCACCTCTCTTGAAAAGCTGCCCCATTCCCTTCCATCAAATGTCTGTTCTGTTGCAGTGCTTTCCAATTTGTGACAATGAAATCAGAAGAGAAAACTTTGTTGCTGTTTTTTTAAAAAGTAAAACTACTTTAATTGGCAATTTTTACTGAGCTTATCCACTATTGCGGTCAACTGGACAACGAAATCATTAGAAGTTGTTTTAGCCAGATGGAAAATCCTTTATTCCTGTGAGGTTCTCTTCCCTTTCCACCCCACTCCTTATGCCAAAGGATAGTCACTAGCTGATGTACTTTCAGCCAAGAATCTCTCTGGGAACGCTGAGGGGCTGTGCCAAGTTAGCTGCAGCTGGCTCCTGTGAAGCGTAACGGATTCCTTCTTACCTGTTTGGCACGCAACCCAGCAGTAGCTAGAAAGCAAAAAGATTTTGTTTCTGCATCCCATGATTACACCTCCAAGCAACTAATTCAGTGTTTACTGCTTTGATAACATCTAACCAAGATTTTCAGTCCTCAAGAACACATTAGGCAGGAATGTAGGGGCAGGGAAACTAAACAAAAAGATGCCTCTTTCTTCTCTCCCCAAGAAAAAGGAGGCAGAGGACTGGGATGGGTGGTTGTCATTGTAAAGGACAGGGGACAATTCACTGTGTGAAGACCTCATCCTCTCACACAGGCCCAGCCTTGCCCAGAGGAGTTAATGAGCTCTCCCTTCTGTGGAACTTCAAGTGGGATTGTTCTCTGAATGCAGTCGGCTGCCTTCAAAGGGAAGCTGAAGGAACACCCTGCCTCGCCCCAGAGAAAACCACCCTTGCTCATATTTACAGATGAGCAGGCAGCTTCAACAGGGACTGTGCCCTTTTGACTCCAGCTCCCTGTAAATTCTGCTTTGTTTCAAGCAGGATGGGAGTGTGGCAACACCAAGGAGGGCAGCATGAGTGCTGCACAGATATGATGTGTACTCTGAAATGCTGCAAAAACAAAGCAGCTCAGGAGAAGGAAGCATGTTAACTGAGATTTAAGAGGTCAGCTCTTGGTCCAGTGGACTTCCTAAACTTTGCTGCATTTGAGAGCTCTGGCCACAGCAAAGGGATTTGGCTTAGGGTGTGATGAAAAGGTGCTCTGTCAGGATTGAGCTTCTAAAAGCAGGAGCGAGAACATGAAAGGCTGATGCCTGAAAACCTATAGGTGTCTCAGAGCCCACACAATACCCCATCATCAATGAAATGTGCATTTTTGTAGGAACAAACTGTATTTCCCACTGTCCAGCTCTAAACAGTTTCTCCCTGCCTGTTGCTTCTTCACAAGCCCAAGTTTGTGCTGTAGGTTTTATCCCAGGAATTCTCAGCCAGATACCTTTGCTGATGCTTCGGCGAGATCCAGGCTCTGCAGCTTGCCAGCGAGTTCATCCAGGAGGCGCGACTGCTCCTCTTGCTTAGCCTTGAACTGGGCCTCCTTCTCAGTGATTAAGTCTTCCACTTCCTGCCGTGTCTGTGCTGACAGCTCCACGGCACTGTCCGGGTGGACAGTGGAAGCATTGACCCTTTCCTCTGCCTCCAGGGACATCTGGAAATACTTGGTGATGCTGTCCAAGGCTCCTGCAGAAATCAGACAGAGCCGCTCAGAAATCTGCTAAGTAACACCAAGTAATTTAAATCACGGAGGCTGGCGGATGGCACATCTGGGTTAGCATCAGGTCAAAGCAAACAACAGCCTCTTTAGCTGCACTCCGTACTATTGTAAGGATGACAAACTTTGTCCTGTTGTTTGAATACTCAATTTTTTTTGGTTGAAAGCATGTGACGTTTGCTGGTTTTAAAGTTAAGCAGTTCTCTGACACAGGAACTGACTGAACTCTGCCCTGAGGGTGAATGGAGACCCAACCTTTTAGGTTCATAGGGCAACGTTCCATTTTCTAAGGATTTGCATATGCCATTAGTTCTTGTTGCTGCAGAGACGTCTGGTGTATGGAGTCACTGCTTGGAAGCTGGTCAGAGCTCTCCAAAGAAACAACTTCCTGATGAAAGATTCTGATTTACGGAAGCGTTCATTTTGGACAACAGCTGGAGAGGCCCCGGGAGGGTGCAAGGGACCCCACAGGAGCAGCCGCACTCTGCACTTCGGAGCAGCTCTCCTCCACACAGTGCCACAAGCCAGGGACTCCCCAGTTCCTACAACCCTTTTGCCTCATTCTGTGAAACCCTACATTCATTGGGAACGACCTCAGACTTCCTGCAAAGCAGGAAATTAAAAAGTAAATAAATACTTTAAGTTGGAATTAGGTCAGCTTTCAAAACTTCCCCAGAATTCGGCAGCCTGCCTCTCTCAGCAAACTCTGACCATGACAGAAGCCTGGCATGGCACCATCCCAGCGGACACGAAGGTTTGCTCTCCTGGGAAGAACTGGGCTCTTGCAGTGCGCTCCTATCACAAAGGGCCAGGGAGTTTTTCAAACAGAAATTAACAGCCTGGGGAGAGCAACCGAAAGGTGCAGGTGTATCCTGGAATCCGCTTCACTTTCAACTGCTGTGCCCCCCATCTAAACTGTATTTAATTGAAGTCTTAAAGTCTCTGAAGTTCTGGCGCCCCAGGAACTTGAGTTGGCATTGCAATGCACAGAGGGAGAGAGGGAAGGGGTGAGGGGGCAAAACAGAACCTCTGCTGCATCAGCAGCTCCGCTGATGCACAGTGAGAAGCTGCCCTCTAAGAACTGAGTTTCATTACATGTTAGAAGATTAACCTGGGATTTTAAACCATGCACTAATTAAATCTTCAGCCACCCCACTGCTTTCTCCCCCTCTGTGTGACACTCACCCCGAACATCAGAGATCTTGATGAACTCTAGCTGTTCTGCCAGCTCCTTCACAACACGATCCAGGCTTTTGGCATCTGTCTCCAGCACGCTCAGGTCAGCATCGGTGCTATTGCTCTTCTCTGCTAAGGTTGAGAGGCTTGCTTCTATGTCCGCTATCTTAACGGTTACATCAGCTGTCAGCTTGCTGCAGAACAGAGGAGCAGCACTTAGTGGGGGCAGAGGAAGGGCCGTAAGGCTCAGTTCAGCTCAGCAGTGGTTAGAGCCATGCCATGCTGCTCCCACGGCAGGTCCTGGCCTCCCTCAGCAGAGCTGTGATTTGTAACAACATGCCTACCTAGAATGCTGCTTTGTTTCCTTTATCACACAAAACTACTTTTTAATCTACAGCACGTTTATAAACTCAAAGCACCAAATTGCTCAGAAAACAGCTGCTTTGTGTAAGATTAACTGGAGGCAGATTCCAGAGGACTGGTGTAATGCTCTTGTACCATGGCAACTGCATAGGTCAGAGTTGACTACTATGATCCATACATAATTTGCTCCCCCCCAGCTACAAATGCAGTTTTGATTACTATGAACTCATGGGACAGATCTGAACTTCAGGAAGAGGCGGGGGGAAATAGTTAGATGGTTTGGTTTTAATACAATGGATTCTTTTAGCTCCTCTGTAAAGATCCCTTCCCATCAGCCATTCTCTGGGGCTAAAGAGAACCTCCTGCACAGCCTTAGTGCACCCAGGAGCAGGCTTCAGCTGCTGGGATAACCCTAAAAGGAAAGACAAATGCACAATTCAAGGCAGAGCTGCTGCAGAACAGAGCTGCACACAGGAAACTGTTCCCATCCACGGCGATCCCACCACACCCGGCAATTGCTCGTGCTGAGAGAACTGGGCAGTATTTAACCTCTGTGATCAGTTTCCATCTCCCCTAACAGCTCAGCAGGATGCTGTTTGCCAGCAGCCCTTCAAAATCCAATACTTCTTTCTCTGTACAGCCAGAAAGGAGCTCTAACACACTGGTTAGAGAAGAGCAGCTCCACAGGTGCTCCCTCAGTACACAGAGCCCATACACAGCAGCAGCAGCCCCGTGGGGCTCTCCAGCTGAAGAGGGAGTTGCAGGGCACAAGCCCGACCATAACTGAGACGTCTGTGCTTTGATCCTCTCCCACTTGCTTTGTGCAGTCCCCTGACAATGCACAAACAAAGCTCTAGCAGTTGCACAACTGCCCCATCTGTGAAAGCACAAACCCCCTTCTTCTGTGTGCTCAGCTCTAAAGCAAAATACAGGCTCTGACCCAGAGCAGAATGGAAACAAGTGCTGTGACCAAGCAGCTGCTTCCCCCACCCCAAGCTCAGAGTGCAGAAAGAAGCCCGAAGTTTCCAACCCATCGGCTACAGGCGGAAATCCAGGAATTTAATCTCTCCCCTCTTCATTCTCGCACACAATAGCAGCGGTTGTCCTTTGCCCCGGGGGGGAGCACAAAGCAAGCGTGAGCAGCTCGGTGCTAATGAGCAGCTGGTAATTAGCTGCCCAGCGCAGTCTGTGCTGCTCCTGCCTTCTCAGCCAGGTTTCTGCTAATGGTATGGGGTCTTGGTACCACGCTGAAAAGCTCCAACAGGGCCATGCTGTGCCCTGCCAGGATGCCCTCTAACCCAGCGTGCGGCCTCCACCTGCATCCCTCAGCCCCAGCCAGGCGGCATTCCCACTCCTCCCCAAGCTGGATTTATCCACCTAACTGCAACCATACTCACTCCGCTTCCTCGAAGAGATTCCCAATGTTCTTCAGTGGCTCAGCAGCCGGGTTTTGAGTGATGATGGCTTTGATTTCACCCAACTTCTCCTCCAGGGTGCTGAGCGTTTGCTGGTAGGGGCCGACGACCCCCGTGATTTTCAGGGCATTTGCCCTATCCAGGAACTGCTGGGTGCGGTTGGTCAGCTCTCCGACGATGACATCCCAGAGGGCGAAGCACTGGTGGCAGGGCACACAGTCGGGGAAGAAGCCTGAGTAGCCGCGCGAGCACTTGTCGCAGCGCGGCCCTTCCACCCCCTCGTTGCAGATGCACTGCCCCGTGGTGCGGTCGCACTGCGGGGTCTGGATGCCACGGGGGTTGCAGTCGCAGGCTGGAAGGAGAAAAGGGCACCGTGAGGGATGAGGAACATAAAAGCAGATGGAATGGAATGGTGAAATGAGGACAGAGGTGGTCTGTGGGTTATTATCAGCTGATTGTGGCTGTGTCTGCTTGGGTATGGGGAACCTGGGCTGAGCTGGAGGCATTACAGGAGGGGGATGGGAGCACCCTAGCCACACATATCAGAAATGGCCCAACAGTAGGGTGAGGGTGGGCACACCCTGCAACGCTGGGGCATCTGTCTGACAGCCACCAAAAGATCCCATTTCATTCCTACCAGGGTAAGTGGAGCAAGGCTACCCAGATGGGAAAAGAAATGCCAGGCAAGCACCCAGCAGAAGGTTTAAGAGCAAGACGTGACCGAAATGGAAAAGGTAAACAAGGAACAACCGGTCACTGTCTCTCCCAGCACAGCAGCAGGGAGTAACTGAGGAATGCAACACACTGAGAAACAAACACCCTCCCCTGCACCTCCCCCAAAAAACACCAGCAGATAGCTGGTTACAGTGGTGAGCTAAGCTGCAGAACTCCCTTCCACAAGACGCTTTGGGTCCTAAAAGCCAAGGTGACTTCAGAGAAGACCAGGACCAATCCATGGGCTCAGAGTATAGAGCACAAAGGCTGGGCCCTGGCTTCAGGTGCACTCCCAAACACTTGGAAATATTCAGGGGGTGGGATGTGTAGGGATTGGGGTGCAGCATTGAGGGCCTGGCACAGTGCTGATGTTCTGCCTACTCAGAAGATGGCTAAAAATCAGGCAGTGAGAAACAGAGCAGAGAGATGCAAAATGATGTATGTTGTTGTGGGCAGCCCTGCCCAGGGAGAGGACAGGAGCCTGCTCCAGCATGGGTGCTGGCAGCTTGCTGCACATTGCTCGTCACCCTCCAGGTGGAATCAGGCCCATTAACAGATTTTTTGTAAATGAATTCACACGATGAGTGATAAATTCAAGTGATGAGATTTGGGCAACACCCTTTCTAACAAGCTTTTAGAAGAATAACGCACTTCTTCAGCACTAACCTGTGTGAAGAGTTACTCTACTCACTTTCTGATGCATGGTCATTTCTGAAAGCACGCTCTGCATGCAGAGCAGAGGCAGTTTCTACGCAGCAGAGCTGCTGCTTGCCCTCTCCTTCTTAATTTCACAGGCAACAGCAGAGGAAACTACCAGCCTGCAAAGCTCTCAGCAAAGGGATGCCTCAGAGAATAAAAAGAGGCTCTGAAAATATGCAGGTCATCTACCCACCATCATGGCACTGGAAAGCTGAAGCAGGTCAAGCACACACTCCAGGACTGCAATACCTTCACTTAAGCATCCATTTACCAGGCATCCCTGAAGGAGGCTCATGGCTCAAAATGGTCCATAAACGAATTCACACACCCCAAGTGCATGCCCCTTTGAAAAAAGGCAAAACAAAGCCATTTTCGCGATTGGGCATTGTTTGCTCCAACTCAAAACACAGTGGTGGTCTTCAGCTCAAGAACTGCACAAAAAGCCTCAGCCGAACAAATCAGTCCTCAGCAAAATGACTTTCTTGTACACTGTGAATATGATAGGCAAGAGACAAAAATAACTTTTGCTGCCTGCACAATTGAGCAAAATGGTCCTTTGTTCGTTGAATTATACCCCGACACAAGAGATTGTTTTTACTTTACATTGAAAGTGCTTAAGCAGTCAGCCTGCCATGGGATATGTTCCCTGCAGGCAAACTGGCGAGTTCCTGTTTGCAGAAGGTCAGTTAACCCTTCTGACAGCTAATAAGGCTCTGGGTAGAATGATGAATTGTCCACATTCCACTGCACAGAAAGAGGCGAAACAGCATGTGGCTTTTCTCAGGGATCTGATCAAGTTACCAGAATACGTGCTGCTGGAAAATCAGATCACTGTATTTACGTGTGGATTTAAAAAGCTTAAAGTGGAATAAATAAATTAATTAATAAATGTTGGCGATTCTACTTCTGAATACCTGCACGTTCAGGAAAGGCGGTTGATATGGCTTTAGTAATGTTTACATGGTAATGTGGATTACAAGATCTCTAGAGCCAGAAAATGCTGAGTGTGAGGAGGGAGATATTAAGCACTAACACATTCGCAGAGCTACAGATCAAACTCTACAACTGCCTGTTGGGAGAGGAGACGGTAAGTAGCAAAGAGTCGTTTGCTCTCAATACAGCACAGCACCTGGAAGATCATCACATTTCCAGAATTCTATGAAGTGTCCAAACTGCGCATTGTGGGACTCAAGAAAATTGTACAAGGTGAACAGAAACACAACTATGAGTTATTCCTCCATTTAGGATTCCACACTAAGGGCAGAAGCAGGCACTGCTGGCTCTGCCTGAGTTCACGTGACTGTGGCAAGTACTAAACAGCTTTCAAAAGTGTTGGACTTCCCCTTCTTTACGATCTACCCAGGACACTACCCATGCACAGGACCACACCAGCTTTGAAAACAAAGGTAAAACTGACAGTAATTTTATCTCGATTTTTAAATCAGGTAAAGGGAAACAAGAAAAAGTCACCCTCAGCACTGGAATAGGGAGATTCTGGTACATTATTTTCTTGACACTTTGTACGTTTTGGATGTGTTTCTATGTTTGTGGTATGGTCTACAGCTACAGCCCATGGACAGCTCCATACTGTGGCACTGATGGAGACATTTCTGAGATGCTCACTGGAGTGACTCCTTCAGAGTCTGGATGGCCTTAGTGAAGCATCCAGTCTCTGCTGGAACCAGCTCTGTTCCTCACCAGCCAGACTTTGGGCACCTCTATCAGAAGTTGGTGCCCCATTTCTAGATACTGCATTAATAACGATATTTAGCCAGCCAGAAATCCCTGAGAGCTGTTCTGCTCTCCAAGGCCCCATGGAACAGTACCTTTACCATCTCCAACTTCTCTAGCATAGAATCATAGAATGGTCTGGGTTGAAAAGGACCACAATGATCATCTGGTTTCAACCCCCCTGCTATGTGCAGGGTCACCAACCACCAGACCAGGCTGCCCAGAGCCACATCCAGCCTGGCCTTGAATGCCTCCAGGGATGGGGCATCCGCAACCTCCGTGGACAACTTGTTCCAGTGCATCACCACCCTCTGTGTGAAAAACTTACTCCTAGTATCTAACCTAAAACTCCCCTGGCTCAGTTTAAAACCATTCCCCCTTGTCCTATCACCATCAACCAACGTAAACAGTCATTTCCCCTCCTACACTTCCTTCATATATTGGAAGACTACAATGAGGTTCTGGAGCCTTCTCCTCTCCAAGTTAAACAAGCCTGCCTCCTGGGCCCTGGCTATTCCACATGCTGATCCAACAAAAGGATTTGTGCAATATTTGATCACCACCGTCAGTGAAATCAAAACAGGAGACCCCTTGATTCCTAGATATGAAGTGAATGCCATGCCAGAACAATCCAACACACCATGTCCAGTCTATTTTTTGGTGAAAATGCCCTAGCATCATCTGTAGCCACAGCAGTTCTTGCTTCTCTACCACCTTGTTCATTAATCTCCAGATATTCCTATGGCCACTGTGTGCCTACTAAGGATTCTCTCTGCTTCAGCTGTTTTGCTTCTGGTGTACCTGAATAGGTTAAGTCAAACCCTTCAGAGTTCAGCTGGGCTCTGGAGAGTTTGGCTTAACCAGCACACTCATTACTCTGACAGAGCACTCATGTAGCTTTACCATGGCTAATGTTAGCACATGCCTGGTTATCTTTTTCCCCAAGAAAACCAAGGAACACACAGGTACATCTAGGGATGCATAAGTCTTTTAGGTATTATTCAGTTGTGAGTGATGGATGGCTCTATATAGCTTTACTTAATGTCATTCATTTGAAATAGGGAAAAACAAACAAAGTCCTGTAAGCTCCTTTCAAATGCTGTGCCTACTAGACTAGAGTACTTCAGCAACTAGAAATTGGAAAAACTAATTCATTTTGTACTATAAAACCACACAGATGCAGAGTTTACTACAAGACATTAAGATGCCCTAACCCATTTGGGTTGGAAACAGCCTCCAAGACAAACAGCTGACTATTCTTCTTTCACTGACAGGGGTGGAAGAGGGTCGGGGTGAAGGTCTGCAAGTTAATACAGACTGGCTGCTTGCTTTGAAGATCAGTGTTGGGCACAGATCAAATCTGTCCCCGGGTAAGCAGAGCAGGAAACTTAAGTACCTCCCGTGGAAAACAGAGGGGAGTAAAAGAAGCTTTTGAAATCACTAGCCAAGGATTTGAGGGTTTTCAAAGAAGCATTTACTAAATCAAACAATAGCTTTCTGTTCTGAAATGTCATTTTGGAACTGGATGTATTGTTTTCTTTAATGGAGTGTTTAACTCAGTCATACATTCTGCTGTGGCATTCTCCAATTTAAACAAAGTCACATTTTTAGCAGGAATATTTTCTAGCCAAATTCTTTGCTCAGATCTGCTGATAAGCAATTTCTGACTACAAAACACTGTATGGCATCTACTCACAAATGCGTGTGCACACATGAACACACAGGCACACACAGAGGATCCAGAATTGTCATGGTATCTTATTGGACTCATTTCAAGTAATTTTTTTCCTGATCTCCAAGACAAAACTAGCACTCACATTTGACTGTGGCCTTGTAGAAACATAAGGGGAGAAATCCCAAAGAAGCAAATGACATCTCTGCTACCTTTCCCACTGATTCAAGTATTTGCAATTCACTTCCATTTCAACTGCAGTGAATCAGTATATTGCTACTACAGCCAGGATGATCTAATGGACAATGAAAGGGCTGGACAAAGGGTAGTCAAGGCGTTTAATGCCTTAGTGCAGGATGATAGGAACAAGCAAGCGTCGTAAGTGATCCTACACAAAACTGAAGAGGAATCACTTTTGCAGGCATATTTTCTTTACTGCTTGAGATGAGGGACGGAGAGCATGAAATGGCAACCGCTCCATGAAAAAAAACCCAGTGGGTTTGTTCAAACATGATTTCCTGGCATCACTTCCTGGTGGTATTGAAGCACTATGATAAAACCATTCAGTAATTTGTAAGGTTGAAAGTTCTGCAGAGCTAGCAAATTTCTTCTGAATCATTGCTTATTGACTCTAATTACACTGTAAGCATATCGCTAACTCCTCAGCATTCTGATTCTCAGTAGGAGTGTTAAGATAAGATCCCAGCTTAGAGTTAACAGACTTGCGCTACATTTTAGCACACTAGCAGACTGGGCCGAAAGGGCAATTTCCTGCAAACCACCAACATAAATTGCAGCATTCTGACCACAGGTCAATTTAAATATAAAAAACTCAAAGTCTTATTTCCTTCAGCATTTATCTGACTTTCTTCAGAGAAAAGGAGATGAAACACCTGCTCATCTCCTGCCAAAAAAAAACCTGAGGCAAAAAAAAAAGCTGAGGGCAGCTGGACGGACATGAGCCAGCAGTGCGCCCTCACAGCCCAGAGAGCCAACCGTACCCTGGGCTGCATCAAAAGTAGCATGGCCAGCAGGGTGAAGGAGGTGATCCTGCCCCTCAGTACAGGAGAGACACAGACCTGATGGAGCAAATCCAGAGGAGGGCCACAGAAATGATCCAAGGGATGGAACATCTCCGCTACAGGAACAGGCTGAGAGAGCTGGGGCTGTTCAGCCTGGAGAAGGCTGCAGGGAGACCTGGAAGCAGCCTTTCAGTATCTAAAGGGGAGCAACAGGAAAGAAAGGGACAGACTCTTTAGCACAGTCTGTGGTGACAGAACAAGTGGAAGTGGCTTCAAGCTTAAAGAGGGTAGATTTAGGTTGGATATAAGGAAGAAGTCTTTTACAGCGAGGGTGGTGAGGGTGAGGCATTGGAAAAGGCTGCCCGGTTTAAGACTCAGATGTTAAATTAAGCCTGTGGAGCCTAACCCTAAATCACGATGGGATAACTTTCAATGAACAGGTAATTCGGTGCCAGGTACTTAATAAAAACTTAAAACTGAAAAAAGCAACTTTCTGCTAATATCTGTAAAGAGTGCTCAGTAAAAACATCACTCTTTTTCATCTTAGCTTCTTAGCTCATGTGGATTCTTTTTTTTTTTTTTTTTTTTTACAGAAATGCTTGATACTCAAATCCAACACAGGGGAATACCAATGCACTTATAGTTCATGTTAAGGGGACAGAGCAGCACAGCTTAATTCTGAATCCCATACGCTGCCCTTTCATGACTGTGGTCTGTTTGCTCAATTTATTAAATTGATACTAATGATACTAAATCACAGAATCATAGAATCATGAGGTTAGAAAGGACCTACAAGATCATCTAGTCCAACCGTAAATAATGACACTAAAATTGTCATTTCTTTGTATTATATGAAGCATATAAACTTCACATATATACTCTGCAAGCACCTTCTACAAGCTGCATCGGCAGCCATAGTGTATCTCAGAGGCTTCCCACGAGCCTGGAGCCTCCTACGAGTGAGCAGAGCTCCGCATGCCCAGCCCTGCAGTCTGCTTGCCAGGCTTTGGAAAAGTTCCAGCAGAATTCTCAGGAGACTTGAGTTTCACTTGTAATCTTTGTAATCCTACTATTTACTACCTTAGCAAGAATTTTTATGTGCACGCACACACTCACACAGCTGCACACAGCCCACAGCTGAAGCAACGGCCAGAGGAGACGTGCAAATGGGCTGGCTCTGACCCTCAGCCCAGCTCCTGCTCACTGCACTCCTCACATGGACCTGCACGAGGCTGTGAGATGCAATGGGATTTTCCTCATCTCCTGCACCTCTTTTATGCCATTTTCAGGAGTTATGTTAAATTAAGTGAAAAATCATTGTGCTTTTTATTTAAGTATGGAGTAAGGAGTTCGCAGAGAAACAGTGCAGCAGACTCCAGGGTGCTCCCTGCAATGTTTCCCATGGGTGGTGGAACCATACCCAGTAATGGGGGTTTGCAGTGCTGCCCAAATGGAGGCATGCACCCAGTGGTCTGGCCCTACTGCCATCAGTGGCAAGACAGAGGGAAGACACCAAGAGATGCTTTCCCTCCAGTGCAGGGAGCACAGGCTGCAAATCCAAGCACCCAGACCAAGAGCAAAAACCTCTTGCCTGACTGCAGCATCAGGACACCTCCAGCCCCTCCCATCTCCCCTTTCACCATCACCTGCTTTACAAAGAAGGATGTCACAGGGCAGAACAGCCCTGATTTCCCAGCAGGATCTGCCGTCAACTGGTGCCAACTTGTGAAGAAGTCACACATTACCACCCCTCGAGCAATACACCTTGAGATTTCCACCCTTGGGCAGAGGCTGCTTGCCTAGGCCATTGGAAGTTCCCACTGTGGAGGTGATGCTCACACTCCACATCAGCTTGGTGCCTGCAGTGAAGCTTGTTTGTCAGTATTCACATGGGTCAGAGCTCTCTGACAGCTCCCAGTCCATGTTAGTATCTTCTTCCTAAATGTTGTACAAAACACGGCCATTTTGGCTGCCTGGACTGAGCAAGGGCCCTTGCTCAGTCACAAATCTTTGTCTTTGTCACAGATCTTTGTCACAAATCCCCTTCTACCTCAGTTCCATTTTCATTTTGGCTGCAGGCCTCACTGAAATTATCTTCCAAGGGCACTGCTCTGTAATTCCTTTAACAGCACAGTTGTCCAGGTCTCCTGCAAACCACTTATCTCAGAAAGCTGCAACCTTCCCACGCAGCGGTTGCATTTCTGCCAGAGTTCCACCAGCTGGGGCTGAACAAGGGCTGAGAAGTCATTCTGCTCCCTCAGAGGCCATCACTTGGAAGCAGAAAAGGCAATGGATTTGAAGCAAAGCATAGTGTTTTCGTGGAAAAAAAAGTAGGTTCCGAGGAATACACCCCTCTTTCTAGTGCAGAAAGGTTAAAAGCAGGTTTCCACGTGCTCAAAAGGCAGCAGAAACTTGATGAGAGGTCAGAAATGTTGGTACGCAGCAAAATCTTGCTGATAAGGTATGCAGATGGACTCCATCAATAAACCCTGATGGAGACAGCTGATACCGGGAGATAACCACTGCCCCGGAGCAGCATGAGGCAACCAGCACAGCCAGAACACACACAGCCTCTGAAAAGAGAAACCTACTATGTATTCAGGAACCAGGACAATCCTTCAGCTCTTTCATCTGTGGCATCAACCAGGTACCTGTGACCCTCCTACCTGCTCAGACAATGGGTGCTGAGGTGTCCCTATTGTAAAGGATTTATTATGACCACAGCAAGCACATTCTTCCCTGCAGGAAAAAATACCTTAATCAATTGCAAACCCTCCTGGCAAAGACTCCTATTTGAACAGATCAGAGATACAAGTTTGTTCTGGTCTGGACAGTGTTTGAAGTTTCTTTTTCAGCTAATGAACAGACTTGTTTATAATGAAAGGACAGAGAGAATCCAGTTTTCTAAACAACTGACTTCATGGTACTCTGTTCTACAGAGTTAGCTATGGCTAACTTAGCTGTATGGTCTCTTCTCTCTCTTCTGTTTTCATCTGAAATAAAAGGAAAATCTCCTAAATCAAAACTTTACTTTTTCAACCAGTCTCCCTAACAAGACGCGAATAGGGACAGAAGCCTTCTACTAAGTAAAATCAAGACACAAAGAAACACGCTTCCAGATCAATCCTCAAACCCAAACAAGAGTTTTCTAACCACGCTAGTCTACCTACCAGTATTGCAAAGTAAAGGCCAGACAATAATTCGTTTCTAAACAAAGAGGTCTGTTTCTATGGAAGAGACCAATAAGACATACAGTGAGCCACACAAATACCACACCAGGCTCCTGCCACATCTCCTGGAAGGCACCAAAGCATTGAGGCGGACCCCACCAAACCTCCCTCTCTCCTGAAGTGGGAAGACCACGCGGTACTGGACTCACCTCGGCACTCCACACTTGGATCACCCCAGAAGAGCTCCTGGCACTCTCGGCAGGTCCGGCCTCCAAAGCCTGGCATGCAATGGCACTGCCCAGTGAACTGCCAGAAACAGGGATACAGACACCTCAGTGTGGTCACCACAACCCAGAGGTTCTTGTCCTCCCCAACCCGGCATCTGTGGCACACACAGACATCACTAGCAGAGCCAGGGAAGGGACCTTAAAGATCACTGAGTCCAGCTCACTTGCCATTAGGCAGCAACATCTCCCCTAGACCAGGCTGCCCAGGGCCCCATCCCACGTGGCTTTGAACACCTCCAGGGATGGGGCACCCACAGCTTCTCTGGGCAGCTGTGCCAGGGCCTCACTGCCCTCTGAGTAAAGAATTTCTTCTTTATGTCTAATTCCACATCCTTTAGCTTAAAATGTTTGCCCGCTGCCCTGTTACTACAGGCCCTGGCAAAAAAGTATCTCTCCATCTCCACCACAAGCCTTCTTTAAGTACTGAAATATCACAACAATGTCTCCCCGGAGCTTTCTTCTTTCCAGGTTGAACAACCCCAGCTCTCTCAGCCTCTCCTCACAGGAGAGCTGCCCCAGCCCCCTGACCAAGCTCCCGGTGGTTTTGGGCAGCAGGCTGTGGTGACGGCCAACATGATGCAACTGTCTAAGGTAACTTTATCCCCTACCTCCCTCACACCTCATCCCACAGCCCCTGGCTGCCATGCAAGTGGGGCAACCCATGGCTCCAACACCGCATGGCTCAGGACCAGCATTAGGCAGACACATCCTCTCATGGCTCCCTGCAGCCTTCTCACCTCATTGCAGGCCGGCCCAAGGGAGCGGGCAGTGTCGCAGTCACAGGGCTCACAGCCGGTGCCGCTGGCCAGCCTCCAGGTGTGGGGAGCACAGCGGTCACAGGTCTGCCCCACCACGCCAGGCAGGCAGCGGCACTGCCCCGTGGCTGCCTCGCAGCGGCAGTTCTCCGCATCATCACAGTCCTCCCGCACAGTGCCCAGGTAGTT
Organism: Alectoris magna; assembly: GCA_030625065.1. Classification (NCBI taxonomy): domain Eukaryota; kingdom Metazoa; phylum Chordata; class Aves; order Galliformes; family Phasianidae; genus Alectoris; species Alectoris magna. Next base: position 183,533,931 of record CM060560.1, on the reverse strand, counting down.
GCAGACACACTCTGCAAAGAGAAGAGGTGGCAGCTTGGGTGTGTGGCATGGCAGCCCAGTGTGCACCGCTCTGCACCCCTTGGGTCCCAAGATGGCCACTTCTACAGCCACTGCTCCAGCGCATACATTGTGGCTGGAGGCCACAGCGACCCTGTGCAGGCCTCCAGCCTTCCTACTCTTCCTGTCTCCTCCTTTACTAAGGAGGCTCAGGTCTTCCTGGCTCCTATCAGCCTGATGCAAGTCAGATCTGCTCAGAGCAAACAGTGACACGCAGCAGAGCAGGACCTGCGTGCTGTGCTGGATGGGGAGCAATAGCAAACTGGCCTCACCCCACTCCTGCTGTGGAGAGGAGCAGGCAGGGCTGTGCTGGGCCACCAGGGGAGCAGAGAGAGCTTCCGAGGCAGGCTCCTGATAATCAGCCACATCTGCAGGAATCTTTGTGTAAACAAAAGCCAAATCTCACCCCACCAGGGATGATCTGCAGATAAGAGGAAAACAAAGAGCACTAACAAGAGGGCAAGAAATGCTCCTCTGTCCAAAGCCCCATTCTTTCAGCACATGCAAATGCTGCCCTTTCTCCCCTTTCTGAACACACAGCTGCACACAAGCCCAGCAGGAGGTAACTCCATTCCCCCACCACTCCCCCAAGGGTCTTGGGTCAATTATAAAGAACTCTGGTGGCTGTTGTTTGGTGTATCTCCCCACTCACTTCTGCAGTCCTGCTGCAGGGCACTCCCATAGTAGCCCTGCCTACAGAGATGGCAGTTTTCACCCTCTGTGTGGTACAGGCACTTGACACACATTCCTGTCCTCTTGTCGCAGGCCTCAGGATCGGTGGTGTCAATATTGTTGTTGCACTGGCACGGCTGGCAGGCGCCGCCGACCTCGTCGGGGCTGCCAAAGAAGCCAGACGCACATTCATCACAGCGACTGCCTGTTTGAACAAACAGCACGACATGAATTACCATCACGGCTCACGAGTGCACAGCCCCGTAAATGGCAATAAGGGCTGTTTGTTAAGATGGGGAGATGCTGACTGGATTGCGCTCAAGGCACAAGCAGCCTACCTATGTATCCTGTGCTACAGACACACACGACCTGCAGGGTGACAGGGTCCTGGTAACAGCCACTGGCAAACTGGCGTCCACTCTCAGGGCCGTCGGGGCAAGGGCAGGGGCGGCAGTGGTCGCCTGAACCCAGGATGGGGTCTCCATAGTAGCCAGCCTCGCACCTGCGTGATGGGGGGTAGACAGCATGCAGGGGACCACAGGCAGATGGATCGATAACTTAAGCTCAAACACTGCAAGAGGGTGAAGAACCCCAGGGCAAATAGACCCATGCAGTCCTCCTGCACCATGCATGCTCCGAGCAGCTGTCTCATGCCAGACTAAGAGCAGGAGACCCGTGGCAGATGCTTCTACTACGAGAAAGACACTGAGGTCCTGGAGCATGTCCAGAGAAGGGCAAACAGAACTGAAGGTTCTGAAGCAGAGGTCTGACAGGGAGTGGCTGAGGGAACTTCAGGGATGCTTCAGTCTGGAGAAGCTCAGGGGAGACCTTATTGCTTTCTACAGCTGAAAGGAGACTGTGGCAAGGAGGGGGTCCCAGTTAACAGCAATAGGATGAGAGGGAATGGTCTCAAGTCTCCCCTCAATCACAGGAGGTTTTGGATATTAGGAGACACTTCTTCTCAGAAAGAGTAGTGAGGTATTGGAACAGGCTGCCCACAGAGGTAGTGGAGTCACCATCCCCAGGTTTTTAAAAAAGGGGTAGATGGTTTTAAACTAAGGGGAAATGGCTTTAAATTGGAAGACGGTTGATTTAGACTAGGTATTAGGATGAAATTATTTACTGTGAATATGGTGAGACACAGGAACAGGTTGCCCAGAGAAGTTACAGATGCTCACACCCTGGAGGAATTCAAGGCCAGGCTGGATGGAGCTGTAAGCAGCCCGGTCTGGAGGGAGGCGTCCTTGCCTACAGTTGGGGGGGGCTGGAACTAGATGATCTTAAAGGCCCCTTCCAACCCGAACCATTCTATGACTCTATGAGGCAATTAGGGACGTGTTTTAGTGGGCATGGTGGTGATGGGTTGATAGTTGGACTAGATGAGGTCTTTTCCAACCTTAATGATTCTACGATTCTCAGGGGGGTTTCAATGGGGAAAGCCTGGTGCGAGATGGGAAACTATGGGCAGTGTGGTCCCCCCTCCACTCCTCCCCTGGCATAAGGACTCACTTCCCCCCACACATTCTGCATTTCACAGCAAAGGCTTTGCCAGATATGACTGCTGTAACAAGCCAGCCAAGGCCGCAAGTACCTCTCACAGTTGGGGCCCGCCGTGTGGTCCCGGCAATGCAGGCACTCCCCAGTGTAGGGGCTGCAGTCATCGGCATGGCCATTGCAGTGGCAGGGCTGGCAGCTGGGGAAGCCCCAGAATCCAGGCAGGCAACGGTCACACTGCCGCCCATACACACCGGGGAAGCAGTGGCACTGGCCCGTCTCCGCATCGCAGAATGAGTTGTACGAGCCTCGTAGGTGGCACTCACAAGCTGCAAGGAGAGTGGGAAAGAGGCTGCGTTTTAGAAGCCAGGGCTCTACCATCAGCAGCCCAAGCCCAGGGCATGACATCTCACGTACGCCTGCATCCGCTCGGCCCAAATCCGAAGGTGCCGGGTGCACATCTGTTGCACTGTCTTCCAACCACATTGGGACGGCACTGGCACTGTCCTCCGCTGGGGTCACACACTGAACTCAGTGAGCCCTGGGGGTCACACTGGCAGGCTGGGCAGAGAGAAGAGAAGCACTAAGGGCAGTGAGCATCATGGTGCAGGACACACACCCCACACTCCCTGGGCACACCTGGAAGCACCATCAAGCTTCCAGGTGCAGTCTGCTCTATAAGCAGGTAGTTACGTACACAAGGCGGTCTCATGCAATAACGCAGAAATGCTGAATATGATGTTCTTGCAGACATCTGTCATTGGGGTTTTCACAACGCTCCTGCTGTTTTCCAGACACCGGTATCTCTGGAATGTTTCCCAAGCGCTGTTGGTGACCACGTCTTCACCTGAGCCTCCCACAGTGAAGATGTCCAGTGATTTGCAATATGGCATGAGGACGAGCTATAGAAGAAATTTACAGTGGCACTGTGTCACCTTTTATAAACAGCCTCTACCAAAACTGTGAAAATACGCTACTATCCCACTTCCCATTATGTTTTGTAGCCCAAAAAACAAATAGGTAGACAGAATTTGGAAGGAAAGAGACAGAATGATTATACGGAACTACTACACTTTTTTTGTGGCACAGTTTTCCTATCTACAAATTCTATCCATTCAGAAGAAAGAGTTTGATGCACTGTAAAAAAGTCCGGCTCTGTGGTCCAGTAAAAGACAACCAAAGCCTATGTGCACAGAAAAGCAATATGCATGCTTTGTGCCTGAAGACATTTTAAAACCTGGATTCAGCCTTAAGCAACAACTTCATAAGGCAGCATTCTGAATTTACACAGGTGCATCCCAAAAGAAATGCAAACTTTCAGGATTTTTAAAATGCTTTTCCACCAGAGCATCCCCCAGAAAATTTCAGCTCACAGAGTCAATGAGTGTGTAGGGGTTCTCCATCTCAGATTCCACCAAGGAGTACTGGGACAGCTCCAGGCGGATGGTGTAGTTCAGCCCCTTCTCGAAGCAGACTGGCCGTGGGAGAACAACATATCTGGATTGGGAACAGGAAACATTTCTCACTTGAAACACCCAGCACTGTAAAGCATTTCAGGTGGCCCCCATAAAGCAATTGAGATAATGGCGAGCAGCCAAGAATGGGCAGAACAAAAGGTACAATGTAAAGGAGCTGTTTTGGAGGCTTGTGCAAGTCAGAACCGGAAAAGCTTATCAGCAAGGTAAAGAGTAATAGCGACGTCCACTCGCAGGCTCTGCAAACGCCTTTTTTTTCAGACAACAAGAATAAACTTAAAAGCTTTGAGACCACAGACACAATAATAAACTCATTTTTTATAACCCACTCGAAATTAAATTTTGTTTTCATAGAGGCCAAGGCAAGCTGATAACAACTCTGTTTCAGCTGCACTGAGACCACTTTGACAAATTCATTCTGAACAGCCAGGGAAGGTATAAAGATACAGACGACTCAAAGCAGCCTGCTTTCAGTCAGTTTGCAACCTGGCCTTTTTTCTGGCTTTGGTCTACTCAGTGATACTAACCTGGAGCCAGGTGGCAATGAGACAACCTGATTATCATCATCAGGAACCGTGTTGCCACACCGGCTACCTGCGGGAATCTTGCCTGGGCGCGACACAGTGACCACAGCTTTTTCCCACTGATCCGGCAACTGGTGAAGTAAAAAAGAAAGGCTGATGAACGTTAAGCAAGGGCTGTGAGCTCCTAGAAGCATCCAGCACCGAGGTGAGGAACAGCTGCAGAGAGGAAGGGGCAGCAGCTCCAGCACCACTGGGACATCTGCCAGTGGTGGGCTCGGGCTGAGATAGGGAGAGGCAGAAGCTCCAGCCTCCCCTTGTGCACCACCCCCTCTCCATCCTAAAAAGACACAACTGATATTGGTGGGGGGAGGGGAGGGGGGCACTTAACCTCTGCTCCCCTCACATCTGCGTACCAGACCTGAGCCAGCTTTTCTCCATAGTCAGCTGCTGCCAAACTTAAGGTAAGGAACATCTGTTAGGGTGGGTATTTCTCTTGACCTCCCTCTGCTGTGAAATACTCACGGTCAAAAACAGCTACTCGCAAACTCTTGGCAGCAGGTGTTCAACATCCAAGATGGTCAATTTGTCTCCTAAGGTGTGTAACAGCATTCCTACTCACTGGAAGTCTATCTGGCTGATATCAAATTCATATTCTAATCTGTTCTAATGGGACTTGTCAGTTTTTAATTTACTTATTAAACAGCTGCTGCAACACACAATAATGACGTTGGATAAAACTGTAAGATAAACCATACCAGATAGTAAAAATCCTCCTGGATTGTCGTGCATCTCAAACACTTAACTAAGCTCCCATCCTTGACTGCAAGTCTTGATGCTTCCAGGAAGCCCTGGGCTCCCATTGGCCATGCACTGGGATGCCAAGCAGGTGTCAGAGAGCAGTGACCCACCTGGGGCTCATAGCGGATCACGATGTCGTACTCCATGGAGTAGGGAATGTTGTCAATGTAGAATTCCAGGTATGCCCCCTCAGGGACCCTCACAAATCCTATGCCTGTCCACGACGGCGTGCGGTCCTGTGTGGACTGGCGCTCAATTATGTTTACTCCCTACAGAAACAGGAAAGAGAGCTTTTAGTACCAGTACATAGAATGTGTAAGCCCCACTGGAGTACATGAAGTTCTGCTGATGGATTACTTCTGGACTGCCACATCATTTGCATCCCAGAGAATACAAGCTCTCTCCCTTAAAGATGTGTGCATGCACACCACTGCCTTCCCATTCAAAAAATGGCTGGGGTCGGAGGGGGCCCATCATCTAGTTCCAACTCCTTGTCATGGGCAGATACACCTTCCATATGACTGTGTATTGACAGAAAGAAAGATAAAACAACTCTGCACAACTCTTCATCCTTTTACCTGTTATTGTGGGTAATAAAATCTAAAATCTTGCTGGGAGAAACTCACTGACCACCTACAGCATCTAGTTCTCCCTACACAGATGTATTACTTGCACCAATGCAGGATATAACTGGACTGCTGTAATAACATTACACATTTGTAATGTAATAACTCATCACATTTGTAGCAGTAGGATTTACTGCAGTGGCATAGAAGTGCTCTGCTAACTCCCAGTCTGAGTGCTAATTGCTTCCTGATTACATTGGGCTAGGCCAAACCCAACCACTGCTTGGGATAACATCTGAAAGCAAGTCACGGCTATCATTAATAGGATGTCTCTATGTAACAAAGATCCTAAACACCTCTAGACAATAAACATCCAAGCTGATGCTGGCTACTCCTTTCAGTCTGAGATGTCAGGGTTTTTTTGCGTTTATCTTTATGTTAAGCAAAGAAGAAGAAAAAGTTAACAGAAAGTGGAAATCTGTGATGTTCAAATTTCCTGTTTCAAATATATCTGCATCCATGAATAGTTCTCGCTATAAAACAACATCCTGAGCATTCCTATGAAAGCTGCTTCAGTAAAAAGGGATAAAATGAAAGGAAATGTCAATATATCTGTCACTCCAGGATGTCCTTTCATGTATTCTCACACCCTTTGAAGTGAGCCAAGCTAGAAATGATTACCCTTTGGCTTTGAACAAAGGGATGGAGCTCCCACAAAGGACTGCAGGCAGAACATAAGTGAGAGTGTGCAGGGATTGTGCACAGGGACTTGTGACTGCCTGAAAACCCCTATAACTCCAATCCATCTTGTTTTGTTTTGTGCTGGGTCCCTACCTGAGCATTCAGATCTTATTCTGCCACCAGATTAATAACAAAGTTTTATTTCCCCAATATCAACATTGTTTAAAATGGCTTGTTCTACTGGTTTGCAAAGACAAGCAACAGCTCACCTCCAACTTGGTGAGGCAGCTTTTCGGGCTGAGCTCCTTGACCCAAATACCTGGAACCTCCAGCACCGCCCCTCCAGCTGGGAAGACAAATGCACCCAAACACGTGCCAGCAAGCACACCCTGCTGCTGGCCAAGTTGTGCTTGATGCTATCTAGCACAGATATCTAGCGGGCAAAATGCTCTGCCTTGGCTTGAAACCTGACATTCTGCCTGAAACAAATAAATTAGAAAACAGTACCCCAGGCAGACTAGGATCTGGTGCCTCAGAGCACTCATTATCTCAGGAGAAGAAGTCCCTTCTCCTTGCTGGAGGCAAAAGTAATCGATGTAATCATCTGGCCTCTGTAAATGAATTAAAAGCAAGGCTGTGTGCTCAGGGATTGGAAGGAGCCGGAGAGCCTGAAGTACCTGATGAGTGAGCAAAACAAACTAGAGGTAACCTCACATACAAATCAATTTTTTGCACAATTAACCACTTATTTAGTCATTAATTAAAAAAATGTCACTAATGCACAGAAACTCGAAGTCACACAGCAAAGTGCTTGAACGTGTATGCTGCTCCCTCCAGGTGTCAGTGACAACGAGAGGAAAATCCAGCATTGGTGTTCCACCACACTTGAGGTAAGAGGGCAAAGAGAGGTGGGTGCACATGCAATGGGTAACAAGGATGCAGACAGAAAATGAACTATATAATCACGATCAAAGAAACAGATTAAAAAAGGAAAATGGCGGTTTCCTGCTCTAAAATACTACATTATTTATCGATACGACTAAACAGGGAGGAACAGGCAGTGCTCTGACAGAACTCTATTTGGCACAATCCCACATTGTCTTTGCGCAACACTGACATTATAAAACAGCCTCTTTCCAACACCCAAATTGCGAAACAGAGCTTTCCCACAGACCAGCACACCCCAGCTGCTACTCACAGGACCCAGGTTGGCCTCCTCAGCCTCGTAGATGTAGTGGTCAAGCGAGATGAAGTAATATCCAGGCTCCACTTGGTTGCACTGACGTCCGAACATGTGGGGCCGGCACTCACACTGGCCAGATTCACTTGAGCAGCTGAAACAGAAAATCAGTGAATGTACAGCACAGCTTGGCTACAACAGGTTGCTGCTAGAGCTGGCTCATCTGCACTGACAGAACATCAGCCTGGTCCCAGGCACAGCCATGGTTCACTCCAGCTGTGCTCCTGAGCACAGGTGAAGAGTGAGCACAGGCCAGGACCATTTCCAACAGACAGCTTGCATGTGGTTTCCTCTGTTTAGATATTGAGAGGATTGAATGTTACAGATCCCTGGGGCCACACAGCGGTTCTGGGAGTGCTTTGCTTGCTTACAAAGCTAAACAGCCAAAAGGCAAGTCTGTCCTTTGACTCCAGGCTCACAGGCCATGCATGCAGCTATCTGCTCATCTGGGCTTGGGCAGAGCATGAACACGCATGACTCTGCATGCCTGGGATGCTGAGCTGCTCTTGTACTTGGCAAAGCACATCCCAAGAGGCTGCCCACAGGCAGCTCTGCTCAGGGCAGAACCACATGCAGCTTATTCAGATTTGGATGGACACAAAGACATGGGACAGACTGCAACACTGCTGGAGGGATGGAGAAGGTCTGTCCATCCCTTTGTAACAAGCCATTTTCTCTGTATAGCTTTATTCCAAAATGACCTTTTGTAGCTTCGCTGCTCCTGCATCTGCTCTGCATTACGAAGAATTCAGGGGTTGGTTTTATTTTTGATGGGGTCTGGTCATACTTTTCCATAGGAAGGTTTCTTGGGCCAATAAAAATGTCCCTTTCCTTAAATTTCAATTTAATATAGAAACCTTTTCTAAAATCAAAACCTTCTGTGTTTCCATGAAAAATCTCCATGCTTTTGTAAGCCCAGTCTGAAAGTAGTTTTTACCTGAAATCAGTTTTGAAATTATGGAGATGATACACTTCAACAGTGTTTGCTTTCAGATGCCAAAGTGTTCCAGAAGGGCAGCAAGGAAGTTTACCCTCTGGGGATGTTAACATCTCCAGTGCCCAAGCTGCAACCTCTGCGCTCTGTTTGGAAATGAGTTTGGGGCAAGGTGTGGTTGCCCAGGTGTTGCAGGCAGCAGCAACCAGGCAGCAGAGGGGAAAAAGGCCAGGAGAGTGGCATCAACCCACTCCCTTGGGAAACTGCTGTGGTTTCAGACAAAAGCAAGCTATTTCAAGGGGTCTGAGGAGGGAAGGAAAGACACAAGAGATAAAAGGAATATGTCACTGTCAAAAAGCCATGCACCCAATGTAGGAGAAGCTGCTCTGATGAGAGGACTGGTCTGGCTACCTGACATCCTTGTGCTGACAGGTATTTAAGCCAAGACTTCCCATACTGTTACTAATGGATGCATCTCAAAAATTCAAGTTTCTCTATGAACAACCACCACTTCCCCAAAGGACATGTGCAGACCTACATGCCCCATGTAGTCCTGCAGGAGCAGTGCAGCAGTACTGCATTGCTGGCATGCTTCTCCGGTGCTGATGGGACAGACAGACAGATAGGGTAAAGGGCCAATGTGCTAGCCAGACCAAGAGGCAGCTCAGCGCAAATGCCTCTACCACCCCCTGCAGCAATCAAAATCTGCCACTTTCCGCACACAGGAGCAGAAAGATGATCCCAAATACTGCCCTCTAGAAATTATGAAGGCGTTGTGATTGCATATGGAGCAAACCTCACTGGGGTGAATGATTACAGGAGAGGACTGGGGTTGGGACTCACTTGTTATGTAGCGCTCCTCCCTGGTCGCAGTCACAGGGTCGACATCCATCCATGTCATTGCTCAGGCCCCAGTGCTCAGGCTGCAGGAGGAGATATCACCGATGTAACCACATCCACCCCACAAGCACGTTTTGAAGTGCACAATATGAGCCACCCTTGGTTGGCCCCCTGAAAAGCCACAACTGCCAACAAAACTCCATCTGCCCTCCTCCGTTCTTCCAATTGGCCCAGAGGCTTGAGAAATAAAACCCTTTTCTACCAAGCTTTAAAAAATAACTTCCAAAGGACTCCATCTCCTTTGCTTCATTCCTACTGTACCATTTAAACCAGTTTGGGTACAGGCTGCCAACCCACAAAGGGCTTCGGAACTGCAGCCCAGCTCACTGCACCCTAGCAGAGAGCAGCATGTAGGCCAGCAGGGCTATGCCCATGTAGGGCTATTCCTCTGGCTTGCTCAGCGGAAAGAAAGACAGACAGCCTTGTTTAGCTTGTCCATAGTTTACTGTCAGATAAGAGAGCCTGTCAGTGTTTATACAAACATATCCCTTTATTTGACAGAGTGTTTCTATAACACTCCAGCACACACAAACATTGCATGGAAATGTATGTGTAGCAATTAATCCCTGTCTAAGAAATGGCTAGTATAGAAAATGTTATCTTTTGCTTCTCAGTCCATTTTATCTCTCACCCCAACAAGGGCTCAGGCAGAACTGCCCCAGACCCACGTTTTCACAGAGCAACCACAATAGTTATTCTAACATCTTACTCCTTGGACACACTGAAGTAAAAGGAATTAATTTCCAGATGCTCTCACCTGCCTCAACTCACTGCCAGCACACATCTCCCTGCCCGTAACATAGCTCCATGGCTCTCGACACCCTGAGGTGCCCACCCAGCCCGCATATCAGGCGCCTGCTTGCTAGCATCCCTCACACCAGTGTCTCCTCATTATTTTTTACAGTAATCTACTTACCAGGCACTGATTGCACTGCTTTCCTGTCACCAGGCGCTTACAATAACAGTTTCCTGTCTCTGAATCACAAGGATTCCCTCCGGGATGGGTACCGAGAGGATTACATGCGCAAGCTGGATTGGGAAACACAAACAGGCAGGTCAAAACACAGGATTTCAGATACAGTATCCAATTTAAATATTTATATTTAAGCTTCCCATAATTTCCCAGGTCAAACTTTAATTGCATGCTTTGCCCACCACCCATCCCAGAAAAACTCCTCTGGCTTAGAGACTAAAAAAGAAACAGGATTCTGCTCCTTCCACTGCACGTATTCCCCAAGACCAGCTGGGGAGATGAGTTTTAGAAGAGAGTGGACTCCAAGCTACAGCAGAACTACAAGAATGTTTTCTTCTTCAGCAAAACATGAAACACAGGAAAAGAAAAACAACCCCACAAAACCACCCTCTCCCAGGGCTAGCAGCACCTCAAAGAGCTTTTGATCCCACATAAAGGAACATATGTTTTTACTCACATTGACAGCCCGATGGGTCATCAGCACTCAGTCCATAGAAACCTTCTTTGCAGAGATCACAACGTTCGCCCTCAACGAATAATTTACAGCGGCACTGGCCAGCAATGAGGCCCGTAGAGAAGTCAGTGTAGCGATCGCATATGCCACCATTTTGGGAGCCAGCTGGGTCACAATTACAAGCTAAGAAGGAATTGCACACATTTTTTTGACTGCTACAACAGAAAAGGCCAAGTCTCACAATGAGTAATTTAAACTCAGCTGCTGCGTAGAGTACGGTTACAAGGACTAGAGATGACAAGCTGAGCATGAAGCCACCAAATACATTTGCAGATTCTTGAAGAAAAAAAAAAACAAACACAGCTAGGCTCGCTCAACTCCTCCAAGCTAACCTCCAAGCTCCCCTCCAGGAGCTTTGAGATTAAGGAAGGGGTGGGAAAGAGAGCAACAGCTATGATAAATCCCAAATCTCCCACAGCAAGCCCTGAGGACCACGGCCCAGGCCCCACATCCATCCCACCAGGCACAAGGCCGCCCTTACGCTCGCAGACGTCGGGGTCTCGTAGGTCTCTCTCTGGGTGCTGGAAGTAGAAGGGCTTGCACTGCTCGCAGTTGCGCCCCACCGTGTTGTGCTGGCAGTCGTCGCACACCCCCCCGCTGGTGTTCCCTGTCGCCATGTACACAGCCATGTCGAAGTGGCACTGTGCGGAGTGGCCATTGCAATTACACTCTGTGACAAAGATGAAAATTGAGAGTAGCGTCACATATGAGTCAACTGAAGAACATGCAAAACTTTACACATCGCCATAAATTCCACAAGTTGCTCACACAACAATGCATAATGCTAAAAGCAGGCAACACCAGGCTTCAGATCTGCATTTTACCCAAGCTCACTTTTGCATGCGTTACTATTGCGGCCTTCAGCAGGTCTCCAAGGTAAGTCATGGTAGAAATCCAAACACTGCTCACAGTTCAATCCCTTGGTATTATGCCTGCACATGCAGTGCCCGTGGACCTGATTAAAATAAATAAATAAATAAATAAATATATAAAAAAATTGGAGAAATAGTTGATTATTAGGGAGGGTGGAGAAAAAAACACGCTCCTCCTACTCACTCAAAATGTAACTAGTGGAAATACTTCTGAAGTCTTTGCATTATAATGCACACAATGCAGGTAAGTGGAAATGAAGGGCCACAGAAGAGTCTCTTGCCTGCTTAGGTTAAGAATGTCTTCACAACAAACCTGTCCTTCCCTTACTGGAACTTATGCGTGAATAAGCACTTTTAGGCACAAACAAGGAGAACACAGTTCCACCTAAATAATCACAAAAGCCTCTTAGAGCTAGTAATTAGCTGTTTATTAGCCGTTAATTGGATATCAACATGCGTCAAGTTATGTCAGCATGTCAGTTCTAGCCCACTGCTGCCATACCTTGCTTCTCAAAGGAAAGATAACCACATTTTGGATGGGTTTCATCCATCAGACCAAGACTTTGTCATCAACACACAAGCACTGAGCAGACAGTGCAGGTGTGACAGCCACTGCCTTTGGTGATGGGGACTACCAGCACTGAAGCCACGATTCTAAGGCAAAGGGCTGCTGTCAGGTGGAGACCCTGGCAGAGAACATGGAGCAGTGGAGAATACCCACATCCTGCAGTCCCTGAGGCAAGCACACAGCTTTCCCCTATGCCTCTGCATTTTCATCTAGTTAATAACTCACTCATTAACATGCCTGCTACTACCGCTCATTAGGCAAAAATCATGGGGAAACCCAGAACCAAGAAAGGATGCGACACTCAGACAACAGCACTTAAGGCAGGCATCAGGATTTTCCTACAGAGCTTGCCGTTAATTAATCAGGGCTGCAACTACGTAAATTGCTTCCTAGCAGGACTGATACAAATGCAGATCTTGTTTGATTCATGAAAGTGTTTCATTCTTTAAGGACACTCTTTACTTCAATTTTAGGGCAACGATGTCAACACACGCATACCTCCTGTCCCTTGTAGAAATACTCCCTTTCTGCCTTGCTGCCTTTTAATTTCATCAGCTCTTAACATAATTAGAAAATGAATGCTAAAACTATTTCACTGATTCTGAGCTCTCTGTACTTGATTAATGTCAGTAAGGACAGATGATAGGTTTGCTGCTAAAGAATGACTTCAATGATTTTCTTGTTGGAAAGAGAAGAGTGGAGAGGGAATCAAATTTCTCCTATCACATTTTCACCTCATTGTTTCTATACTGCTTTAAAACAACAAAAACCCACAATCAGGAATAGCTACATGGAGAAAAGTGGGAATATTCACCATTCCTTCCACTTCTTCATTAAAGCCCTCCACCGGCGCACACTCGCTGGCGTGGCCATAGCAGAAGCAGTTCCCACGCACCACCATGTCATAAATAGCATAGTAGTACTTCTCCCTGATCTCCATCCTCGAATCCAGGAGGTTATCTCCCAGTGTGTGTAGCTTGGTGAACTTGACTCTTAAATTTGTGATCTTCAACAGGTCTGCAGGGGACACCAGAAAAACATGTTTTGGAGTTATTTACCAGATATGGTACTGAATGGGAGGAAGCCAGCAGTGACTTCCCAAACACACTTCCTACAGGCAGATTAGATCAGGTTTAATTCCAGCTCTTACAGGCTACGTATTGTATCACCTCATATTCTCCACTTCTAAAAATTACAGTAACTTACAACAGGCTGATACTGTGTAAGCTATTTCAAGCTTAAATAAAAATACTAGCTTGTTTTACTATAGGTATACACAGGCAAGAGTACAAATATTAAAAGCATGTACACCAGTCCCCATCAGATGAGATTCTGGTTCTCTAGACACTTTGGGATTTAAAGTGTAAGATGTGGACAGCAGGAGGAAGGGAGGGGGTCAGTATTAAGCAACTGCTGACAAGAGGACTTGGAGCTTTAAGAGTTATGAGTCTTTTGAAGAAAAATCTAAGATGGAAATGAGACACAAATATATTCTTCTTTCTTATACATCCAACTTTCCCAGCAAACTTAAGCTGATGAAAGCAGCCTCTCCCTCCTTTAAAAATTTGGGTAAAAACATTCAACCAGTACAGTAACTAGCAGATGCTCTCCTACTTCAAATATTTTCTTCTACTATGGTTAACTTTACACAGAAGGATATGAACTGAAACTAAGAAGGAAAATGAAATTAGAGGTCAAGTTTAAGGCCAAGCATCACCATTCCACTCAGGCCAAATGCCAAAAGAGGTTAAACTGACCACACTACAGCAACAGGTCTGTACATCTCTCTGCTTTCCTCACTTGCAATGACTCTACGTGCCCACTATGGGCATTTCTGGCTTACGATCACACCTGTGCAGACCAGCTACACAGTGTTACTAAGGCCAGTCACTCAAAAGTCATGATTCAGATGTTCTAAATTCTGAAATATAAAACACGAATCCCTTGATTTTACCTCAAAATGCAAAATGATCCAAGTACATTTGTAGTTCTGATTCTTTGCTTTCTGAAAACACTCCAAGGATTCTCTTGGTGACTGCATGTATTTTACAGAGGGGGCTCCTTAAACAAAACTCTTTTCCTCAACCAGTAAAGAAAGAACCAACAACAAAGTGGGTGATGACACCAACTGCTATTTCCCAGTAGATCACTGAGTCAGGAAAAGAAGCCATACCAAGATTACTTCAATATTATTATAAGGGCTAATGTTTGACGTTAATTGCGTGTTGTTGTTGTTTTTTAAATAGTAAATAAATAAGTACAGAAACACTTCCAAATCAGCCTAGAAGATAACTGTATACATACTTTGAATCCTTGGACTGTATGGATCTTCAATTCTGAAAGCAGGATCTAAAACACGATATATGACCTGGGGAAAAACAGTACAACAGAAGGTTCAGGGAATCTGAATTTGTATGGAAGAAATCTATGCAATAAGCATGTGGAAAAAAAAGCCTCTGACCTCTCCCTCAGTTGAAGGCTCAATGTCGGAGTATCGGGAATCACAGATGATATCATCCACCTTCTTCATGGGTCCAGTTGAAATCCCAGGAAACGAGCTCTCACAGTCATATGCAAAATACCTATATACTTGCCATGTTTTTCCAAAATCAGATGACCTTTCTATCAGCATTGCAGCAGGGCGGAATGTCTAGTAATGAGAAAACCAAAGGAGATTGTATTCTGTTAACCATTACTCGCATTTACATTGAGCACTTTTAACTGTGAGCAATCAATACATCTGAATTTTCATCTCTCCTCTGAATTTTCATCTTTCCTCTCTCCACGGAGAGTATTTGCCCTTTCACCCTTCCACTGATATTCTACTTTCTGTTCAGAGGCAGATCTTCAACATAACGCATATCAAACCACAGACCATCTATCTTTAGAACAGACTGCATTCGGTGATCAATTAGTTAAGTGCCCAAACTTACAAGTTTCTCAGATTTCAAATCCTTTCTCAAAACCAGAGATTAAAGCAGGGCTCCAGAGACAAGGATTTTTTCCACTGCTTGTGAAAAGCAGCACAGCCTTCTTCCTTGCCATACCTCCTCTCATCTTCTGCAGAAAAGACCTCATGGGCCTGTGATGATAATGTTTCAATCAACTGCTTTTCAGAATGCAGATATTAATAGCTGGCTTGCATCAAGAAGAGCCACATATCGCTTCATTAACGGCATGGATTCAGAGAAGGTCATCAAGGAGCCATGCACAAAACCATCTCAGTCATGGTTGGAAACAATTTTTTTTTCTGCTTCCTGGCTGAAAATTTCACCCTCCTTACAAACAGGTATTTCAACCAACAGAAAATGAAGCCAACCAGAGGTAAGGCAGCTCAAGAGCCTTCCACACAAAGCCAACAAGCCACCACTAAAATTGTTTTTCCCCCTGGTCTTCCTCTTGACCAAGCACCCAGTAAGCCCAGCAGCACCAGCACCAGGCCAGAGCTCCTCAGGGAGCCCTCACTGCTGGGGACATGCAGTGGTGATCAGAGGGGAGCACCTCAGCCACCACTTGTCAGAAAAACAAGCTGATTTCACAAGAAAAACTAACTGCCTCTCCTGGAAAGCCAATCCCTGCAGGGAAGGACCTGGGTGAACAACAGCTTGGCCATGAGCCAGCAGTGTGCCCTTGTGGCTAAGAAGGTCAATGATTTCCGGGGGTGCGTTATAAACAGCATGGCCAGCAGGTCAAGGGAGGTGATCCTCACCCTCTGCTCCACCTTGGTGAGGCCACAGCTGGAGTGCTGTGCCAGTTCTGGGCTACCCAGTGCAAGAAAGACAGTGATGTTCCAGAGAGGATGTTCCAGAGAGGATGTTCCAGAGAGGATGTTCCAGAGAGGATGTTCCAGAGAGGATGTTCCAGAGAGGATGTTCCAGAGAGAGTCCAGCAGAGGGTCACAGAGGTGACTGAACAAGCTGCCTAGAGAGGCTGTGGATTCTCCTTCCTTGGAGATTATCAAAACCCATATGGACACTTTTCTGTGCAACCTACGGTAGGGGACCTGCTATAGCAGGGAGGTCAGACTAGATGATCTCCTTCCAACCCCCACAGTTCTCCATATACTAAGAGATTTGTCCACATTTAGAGAGCAGGGATTTAGCCCTGCAGGAACTGCAGTCCCTAAACTGAGCTGAAGGCTTCTGCTAGCACTTGCCTGTGATTTAGGATGTACAGCACATCATCTGCCATTCCAAGACATCTGTTTGGCGAGAAACAAAGACACTCTGTGTACAGATGTTCCTTCTTCCTGAAGACCTTCCCATTTGCCAAATGAAAGCTGATAACATAGCCAATTTTTTTTTAAAGAAGAATCCTCGCTACCAAATGATTTAGCTAATGATCTTCTATACATACAAGCACCACAGAGACAAATGACCTGGATTTTGTATGACTCCTTCTGCAGCCTCACACACTCGATGTTTAAGCACAACACAAGCCACAAAGTCACAGCTGAGCAACTCCAAGAGTTAATGGTTGACAGATCTGAAAATCGGGCTAACCAACTCACACAAGAGCCCAGGTCCCAAACACCAAAAGGGTGTGAAGGACTCTCATGTCCCTGTCTTTAGGAGATGCACGGGGCTTTGCGCAGAGCTCACACCGCAGGTAAGGCTGCAGCATCCTTACCTTGAAGGTCATGATGAGATGAGTGAAATGAAACTCAGCCTCCAGGTTCAGCTGGATTGTCACATTTTCCAGACCTGCAAGAGCAGAGAAAAGGAACTGTGCAGCAAGCAAGGTCACTTGCCAGCCTCTGCATCAATATTTCACCAACGTTCTATGCTCTGGTGACACTGGGATTCTCTTCTTCGCCACTTGGCTCTAATGTCAAAAAGGGATATAGCGCATTAATGAGTTACAAGGAGACACTAAGGACCTGCTGAAGACTTAATTACACATGGGATTACTGTGCATCACCTGCAAAAACATGCTGTACCCAAAGCATGAGCCTGCAGTGCCTTTATTTCAGACTGTAACGTGGCTAACACCACCAGATGCGGGACAACAGTGGCTACAGAACCCGGCCAACCCATAGCTCAGTGCTCAGAGGCTGGTGGGAGTGAGAACACCAAGCCCAGCCCCAGGCTGTCCCCACACACTGCAGCCACAGGGCGGCAAGCCAGCTGTGAGCCTCTGCAGTCCTGACATCCAGCATCTCACCTCATGGGGAGTGCTTCCTTTTTTCGCTCACTCTGGACTCTTATGTCCATCTGAATAGAGGAACTGTTTTTTTACAGTATCATTTTTTACATGCTCCCAAACCAACCACCTCAGCTCTGCAAAATGTTTTCCAAATGGTGCAGTGTGACCACTTATGGTCAAGGACTCTGTACAGAAACAGCAAGTTGCAAATATTATTTTGTCATGCAAAAAGAGCTCTCAAAACAGCTGGGCACTAACTATGCTGCAGTCAGAAATATTAAAAAAAATCAAGTGAGATTTACTGAGAGGAGGAAGGGTAAAAAATGAAAAGAATAAACCAACGAAGTGCTTAAATTTTCAAGTAGTTGTGACTTGATGTGCAGTGTACAGCAGTGGTCCCTTCTGCTGCATGCCTGAATGGAGGAAAACATGAATTGGACAGAAAGAATCATTTGTTTTTCATTGTTGAAGGACATTTTCATGACCTTATGAGCTAAGAACTTTTCTGTGTGGATGCTGCCAAGCCTGTTGCAAAAAACATGAATTATCTGGAATGCTGTAAGAGAACCAGTAGGGACAAGCGGCTCGGTAGTCTGATCTATATGGCTAAAATATGGTTAAAAAGGACTTCTTAGGGAAAATTTTTCTCTACCAAGCAACAGAAATGTTACAAATATTACCATGCTATTTTAACAGAGTCAGATAGCTCCTGCAAGCACATTTGCAGAAATCCCATCCTATACATCTGGCTTTAGGGCAGGATGAAAATCTAGATGCCTTGCTTTCTATAGGAAAGCATGCCAAAAGCAAAATCATAAAAGCCAGAAGGGCAGGAGGAGGGCAAAAAATAAAAGAAAGGCCACTAAACTAACATGCAACTTGTTGAGTTTTTTAGCTCACTGGCTCATTTCTGGCATTAGCGTAACTGTTTGGCACACGAGAGCAGGAACCCAGGCTCGTGGCAGCAGGACGGCAGCCGGCAGCCCCGGCGATGCGGGAAAGCCCCGCAGTGAGCCCTTCCTTGGCAGCACTGCCCAGGATCTGCACCACTGGAAGGCTGCTCTGCTCTCCTGCCCAGACAGGAGGCGGGCCTGGAGCCGCTCTGGGAAACTTCTCTTTTTAGGAAAGGATTCTCACAAGCGCGGGAGAGCTCTTTCCAGCACTCCTGGAGGGCTCACAGGGTTTTGTTAAGGATATGCAGCCGCTCCAGGACGCACAAAAGCAGCGTTTTACTCAGCCCTCAGCTAACAGCGTGATCCTTCCCTGAGCAGTAATTACCAGCCCTGAGCTAACAGCAAACACGGAGGTACCGCAGACAAAGGGAGAGTGCCTGAGACCCAGCTCCCAGACACACGGCATACCATTTTCCGATTGCCACCAAAGCTTCAGGCGATTAGGAGCGAATGTGGTGACCACGTTCTCAATGCGATGGCTGTCGGGATTGAGAGTGTCATGGAAGGGGTCCTCAGAGTCACATATGAAACATTTTTTGTCCTCCTGGAACAACAAGATAACCAGCATCACTGATTTTATCCATGGGCAATAGTTGCTTCCTGCAGATAAAAGTATTTTTCGTTCATACTACATTCCATGCATTTTGCCTGTGGGAGGCATCAAAGGTGTGGTGCTTTGTTTCTCAATTAATTGATAAGTGTATTTACCTTTATAAATTGATCCAAAACGCCAAACGGAAAATATGCCAGGAATTCCATAAACCGTACTTCTATGGGTCCTATGCTTCCTATCTAAGCTGCAAGGTTCAGGAAATCCCTGCCAGCAGGCAGAAGAGCTCCCAACCAGAGGCAGCATCTCCAGAAATCCCTGAACTGAAACACGTGCACACAAAGCCACACGTGTGAAATAGCCCTGGTTCTTAGGAGCTCACTTGGGGATGTGAGTTCTTCACATTTGGAGTCATCTCCAGTGCACGCAGAGGGCCCACTGGCATTCAGCAACCAGTGTCCCCGCTCTGAATCCAACTCTTTACGCCTCTACCAAACACCCTGACTACAATCCCAAGCTGTGCTCACAAACCCAGCTTGCACAAACTACAAAAAAACCCCACTGGGTGTAAGCATGGCATGTACCACTTGTGAAGCTGGACAAGCACTTCTCGCTACACCAGAGCAGCAGGTTTGTGCCAAGCCAACTCTCCATCTCACCGACTTCTTTCCTATCCCTGAGCAGCTGCAAAGCCCCCATAGGGACCGGTCTTGCTCGGCCCCATGGCACCGAGGGGATGCTCCCACACCCGCAGCCTGGCAGAGTTCAGAAGTAGTAGGCACAGATACATCAGACAGACAATGGAGTGAGGCAGCGGTATCAGCCATGCGGGCACATCTAAGCTCCCGAAGGCGCGCTTCTGGACATAAATCACACCTCGGCACCTCATCAACTTTGGGGATGGCAAAAACCAACAATGTGCCTTTGTTACTTTGCTGTAGCAGGGTGCTGATGCCCTGGGACTCTGACCCCAACGCTGAGCCCGGCGTCACCCCCTGCAGCGCAGCGAGACCCGGTGGGGGGAGGTTGGGTAACTACGGGCACAGGAGGGAGCAGTGCTCCTTCAGAGTGGCAGAATCTGCCCCCATTGTGTCTGCAGGAGCCGTGCCCCGGGACTATCTATCTCCTTACTTTCCATATAACCAAGATGCCGATTGCCGAAATTCCATTCCTATCCTCCATCCCCGCTGAACGCAGAGCTTTTAAGCTTAAGCAGCAACAGCCTTTGTTTTCCCCACAGATGGACCCGACAGCCCCATTCGCGTCCCATCCGTCGCAGCCCATACAAATATAATCAAGTTATGGGCGCAGCGGCCGAGCACTACAGACCACTTGCAATCAGGAAGCTGTCTAGACGGCTCCGTGCAAGGCTGAAATAAAGGAAAACCACTGACGGAGCTCACCGCGGCCCATTCCGTCTCAATTCCGCCTCACCGACTCGCCTCACGGCACGGGGCCGCCTCGGGCGGTGCTCCCGCAACGGGGCTCCGACGGCACAGGGCTCCCCCGGCCCGAGGCTCCCCCGGGGTTCGGCACGGCGCCGCTCACCTGGAGGTGGCTGACGATGCAGTAGGGCTCGGGCTGGCGGAGGCCGCACGTCGAGGAGGCGGAGAGGCGGGCGGCGCGGCCGATGAGGAGGTCGCCGGTGGCGGGGTAGCAGCTGCCCTCGGCGCAGCCGTAGCTGTACTCGGGCTCCTGAGCCGCCACGACCCACAGCGCTGCGGGAGAGAGAAGAGAGGAGGGGGCAGCGCCGTCAGGCCGGGCCCAGCGCAGCCCCCCGTGCGGGACTGGGACTCCCCGTGCCCCGACGGCAGCGGGAGCGCGAACAGGAGAGGGAGCGGGGCCGTGCGGGAGCTACCGATGCAACAGCAGAGGTAGAGCGGGAGACGGCCCATGGCGAGCGGCGGGACGGGACGGGTCTGGACGGGACGGGACCCCCACTCCGGAAGCTCCGTGCCACCGACAGCCTCAGAGCCGCCGCTGCACGCAGGCGCTGCTGCTCCACGCGGCTCCCGGGGAGCGGCTCCGCGCCGCCGGGCGCCCCCGGCCCTCCCCCTCCGCCCCGCCACCCCCGCGGGGCCGAGCCGGGCCCGGCTACACGGCGCTCCCGGCCCGACGGCGGGGCGGGCCCAGCGCGGCCCCTCCCAACGAGGGGCCCTGCCGCAGCGGTACAGCCGGGGAGGGGGCGGCAGAGGAACGGGGCGTCGGGGTGCGGCCAGGGGAGAGCGGTCCTGGGTTGCCGGGCGGAGGGCGGCAGAGGACCGTCTGAAACCCGGGCTCGCGAGTTGACGCCCTAGTTGGAGTGGAGGGGAGCCCGTGCAGGGAGCGTGCTCCGGTGTGGGGTGAGCGTCCCCGACGGGGCGACGCCCCGCAGGGATGTTATCAGCGGAGAAACAGTGTGGGAATGGGACTTAAAGACCGCTCAGCCTGCCGCCTGCCGTCCCCGGCTGGGCAACAGATGTTGGCCGCCCCGCGGGACTGGGCCACGGCCCAGCAAAGGGCCACAGCTATCGTGTGCGGCTCTCGATGGTCACAAGTACAAAGAGAGGCCGCCGGCTGCCTCTCCCTAGCTCCAGACACGCGGCATCGGGATAGTGGAGGGATGGTGTGAGGAGAGCAGACCAATTTGCTAGTGCAGCGGGAGCTCTGCTGCCCGCCTGTACAGTGCAGCCACAGGCTGAAGCTGGAGCGTTTGTCCTTCTGTTGCGACTGCTGCCCCGGGAAAGCAGCGAGGCTGGAAATGGAGGATCCTGTGAGCTCGGTACGCTGAGATGGGTCCTGAGTTCTGCACACAAGGTGTGTTGTGCACGCACAGGCAGTGCGTAAAGCTTTGCCAGGTACCGGTGTCCCTCAAGAACACTTTGCCCTCACTGTTTGCAGTCACCGAATGGAAACGTGCGGCGGGCTGCGTCCCACAAAACCCTGCCGGGTAGGTAAATATGCTCGCTCTCGTTTTACAGATGGATAAGCAGAAACAGAGAGATACCAAGTGGCTTGCCCTAAAGGTTAAACACCAGGTCTGCAACATAACCCAGGGCTCACCACCGAAGGGCTTATGGCTGTGTTTCATTAAAGATGCCCAGGAAATTAAACAATTCTTAGCTGGGAGGGCAGGTATTGAGGAATTGTTATTCTAAACCTCTTTTGCAATGTGGTCTTTGAATTCACGGAACTCATAGAATTTCACAGTCCTGTCATGCAAATCACAGCTTGGCTTTGTGTCAGTTTCAATACAACTGCATTTGTCCTACTTAGAAAATGCTTTACTCTGCTGAGGTCGGTGAGCTCCAGCAGTAAGGGGCAGAAGGTGCTCTGCAGCGTCCTTCCTGTCTGTGTGCAATAGCGGTGTTTCATCTCCGCTGGATTCTTTTCTGTCGCATATTTTTCTATTTTACTGAGTTTTTTCCCTCCTTTTTTTCTTTCTCTCATGGTCTTTCTAAACTGCTGTCCTCTCTGGATCTAACACAGGCTGAGTGTGCCCACGGAGCCGCTTGTGTGCCTGGCTCAGAGATGTCTCTGACCTCAGGGAGACTCAATTTACCTCCTGTTGTAGCACGCTGTGGTTGAATGCCCAGCAAATATCTGACAGGATCCTGTTTGATTGAATATCTGTTTGATTTCACATGGTTTTGATTAAATGGTGTTTGTTTCCACAAGAAAGAGAACTGGGGTTGGGAGGACTGAAATGAGTGTGTTTGATCCAGATCAAGCATGTGCATGCAGACTGATTTTACAAAAACACTTTAAAAAGTTTCCGCGCATGGATCCATCTCATCTCCAGGCCTGCTTTATTGCCTCTCACAGGTAATTTCTTGAAGTGCTAAAATTCAGGAAAAGGTAAAACGCAAATTCTGTGCACACCAGCCTGCACATGCCTTTCCTGGGTCACATCAAGGGTACAGTTTGGTGCCGTTGTTGTCACAGCAGGAGCTGCGATGCATGTGGCACACTGCCTGGTGTGCAGCTGGTCAGAGTCACAGGAACGTCACTGAGATCTCCGTGCCAGCTGTTCCTATCCAAGCCTCCCACCACGTACAGATGCTTTTAACTCTGATAACTGCAGAGGTTACATCCCCTTGGGTGGATGCAAGGCAGGCTCTCACGTGAGGCCTGTTGTACACATGCTGCTGGCACCAGGCCACCTCAGGGCTGACGAGGCAGCGCCCAGCTCCTCACACCACACACACAGCCCAGGATGAGTGCGTGTTCCTGTGGGGCAGTGCAGGTGGGCATGGCTCATTTTTACTGAGGGAAAGCTGGAGATGCTGTGCTCAGCTCCAGGAGTACCAAGGGTGGGATTTTGAAACGGAGGCCTTGCTCCCTTTTGCCTTTCTAAAACTAAAGGCTTCCTGTAGACCTTACCTAAGTCCCATCTACCTTTTATATTAGAAACAAATTCTGAACTAAAGTTTGGGATGAATCCTGTGTTCTGTATGGCTACAAGAAGCTGCTGTGTGAAACCTGACTGCCGTGAAGCAGCACATGTAGGAGAATTGCTGAGAAACTTCTTCAGAGTGTGCAGCCTCCAGCTCCATGGCTTAGGCCGAAATGCTGGGGCCGTTCTCAAGCTGTAGAGTGTGTTCATGAAAAATGTGGGCCGCCCCTTAGGAACACACACACAAAAAGGTTCTGCTGTGATTTCAGAGTCGATTTTGGCGTTAAACATCTGTGCACTGCCATCCAGCGGGCACTGGGGGCTTTGCTGCCTGTCACCCACCTCTCCTGGTGGTTTTGGTGAACATACAGGATCCCCCAGAGGGTCAGGTGTTCTCCTGCTCTGTCTCAGCAAGGCCCTGCCCTGGTCTGCAGGCAGCCCCAGGCACTTGGAGGGTTCAGCAACATGACTGAGGGTGCCGGGAGCCATCTCTGAGGCAGCTGATCTGGTGATCTCTTACAAATCCTCCTTTTTCAACCTTAGAGTTTGAGTCCGTGCATCTTAACATCATAGAATCACCAGGGTTGGAAAAGACTTCCAAGATCATCTGGTCCAACTGTCCACCTACCACTAATATTTCCCCACTAAATCATGTCCCTTAGCGTAACAACTAAATGTTTCTTGTACACCTCCAGGGACAGTGGCTCCACCTCTTCCCTGGTAATACATGGGCACGGGCGGCCCGGGGAAGTGGTGGAGTCACTGGCCCTGGAGGCACTTGAGAAACATGGAGATGTGGCACTGTGGGACATGGGTTAGTGGGCACAGTGGGAATGGGTCAACGGCTGGACTGGATGATCTTAGTGTTCTTTTCCAGCCTTAATGATTCTATGATTTCCAGCTCTTGCAATGAGAAGTCACAGGCTGTGAACAGCTGTGTATTTCTGAGTTCCCTTCAGGACTTTATCCTGATTACTTAGTTGGGTGTTCTATTAAAAGTTTATTAAAAGTTGTTTATATTCCATATAAACTCAGACAGACTAAAAACCAAGAGAAAGTTACATTATTCCCCACACCAAAATTCTGTACACACCTTCAGACTTATATCCAGAGGACAGCTACCGTGTGCTCACGAGGTGGTAAATACAGAGGCCTCTGTTGCACTTTACCCGCCCAGCCCTTAGCTTTTGCATGTTGAGTACTTGCTTTCCTGCTCTGTGATTTCATTTTTAATGGCTATCACTTGTTCCTCTAGTTGTCTGAGTTGCTCTGACTTGTCTTGCTTGGTTTGATTCAGGTCCTGAAGCTTCTTCTCCAAATCTGTAAGAGTAAAGTCACATGCAGCAATGCACATATTTGTTGTGTAAGCAAAATCCAGGGATTAACAGTGTTCCTTTTTCCAGCATTTTTGGAGGCAATAAGCCCATTTCTAATGGAGAATGTTATATATGCAACTGGAGGGAAAAGCCTGGCTTCTGGACAGTGAGAAAAAACATGACAGCTTTAAAACAGTTCATTTCTCAGCATGTGCTTTTGTCTGTCAGCTACGATGGAGCAGGACATTTAGCTCTTAAAGCAGCTGGTTTAATTGGAAACATTCAGAGGGGCACTGCAGCTACTAATGTGTGCAAAGCCTAGAAAATTTGAATGTAATGGGCTTAGGTCTTCCTCCTTTACAGAAATGTTTTCTGAGTACCTGTGAAGCTACACCAATGAGAAAATAATAGCAGTGAGTCAGTAACACACTATTTGCTGCCTGTTCCCAAAGCACAGGCCTTTGGAGAGACTGAAATTCTCTCAATACTTCTTTTCAAAGTGCCTCCTTAAAATATTTATTTGGCTCCTGTCTTGAAGGATTTGCTCCTGGGATGCAGTTTCTGCTTCAGTTCTGCTGACATTACATGGCAGTTTTGGATGTTGAACAGCATCCTATGCCCAAGGATTCCCAGTGGAGGTGCCCAGACCTTCACTAGAAGCAGAATTAGCTCCTGTGTGTGCAATTATGTGAGCTGTACTGGAAGTCTGCCCTGCAGTATGTGGATGTGCACCTTCTCTTTTGATGGAAAAACACCTACCTGCAGCTCTCGGTAACACAAGTTGTCATCCAGGTAGTGTAAGAAAAGGCAGAGTGCAGTGGAAAGGTGAAACGTCCAAATGCCCAAATCAAAGCTCCTGGCTACATCTGCAGCTACATTTTTAAAGCCCATCCCTGGGAGCCTGAGACAGGCTGCACAGATTTTGCACATGTCCTGCTTTTACACTGCCTGAATCAAATCACTGCAAGTCTCACTATGGACACTTCTTGACCAAACCAATTCAACTACTGGAAAACTCTTAGTGAAGGTTCAAGCAGTGATTTTCACTAGTTAAACTATTTTAAACCCTATTTCCAGTGAACCTGGCCTGCTAATATCAGTGGGAAAGGCTTTCAGCTTAACTTCCACAATTTCCTCTGCTTGCTACAGAAAGGAGAACATTACCTGTTATTCTTCTAATTTTTTTTTCAGTCTCTTCCGCCAGTTTTTCTGCTTCTTCCTTCAGTTGCTTCACTTTCTCTAGAGTTACTTTTGGAGGTCCCTTTGCTTTCAGCTTGTCTTGAAGAATGGTGTACTTCCTTTTAATGTCAGCAAATTCCTGTAACAAAACCCCATTATTTGGCTTAGGAGCATCTCATAATTAACCTGGCATACCAAAGGGTATTGGAAAAAAAAAAAGTGTAGAAAAATCATCTGTTTGAACCAAGCTTAAAATCGCTCAATCTTTTAAACCTTAAAAAAATCCATTATGAGTGCACACTGAAGAGTGCTCTGCAAAGCCAAGTATAAATTGATGAAACAAACTGCCCATGAAGGAACCTAGAGTGTCAGTGAGGATGAAGATGTAAAGAAAAAACAAAGATTTTTAAAACCTACACGGTTTTTATTTCTTCTGGTAGGGCTTTTCTATAGATTTCATTTTTGCCATGAGGCTTGATTTGTATGTTATGCATTACCTGTAGCATCATTTTTTAAAAACTTTTTTTTTTTGGCTGGAATATTTATTGGCTAGTTCCATTTTGTGCTGTGTTAGGGTGCCTGGGAGGTTGCAGTT
This sequence comes from Alectoris magna, assembly GCA_030625065.1. Classification (NCBI taxonomy): domain Eukaryota; kingdom Metazoa; phylum Chordata; class Aves; order Galliformes; family Phasianidae; genus Alectoris; species Alectoris magna. The sequence goes on along the minus strand of CM060560.1, from coordinate 183,507,550 downwards.
TAGATTTCCATTGGGTTTCTTACAACCTGGATGCTCAGTTGTGCTCTGCCTTTGGAGCTGTGGGTGTCTGGTTCTCTTCATGCAACATTTTAGCAATTTCCAGCTGCCTCAAGAAACTGGAGCTGTTGAAAAGCACTCAGCCAACCCCAACCTCCACATGACTCCCACCGGGTTTTTCTCTGATGGTGAACAGCACGAGACGAATGGCCCAAAAGAAAAGCCCGACGGCTTCCATCGCTCACATATTTTAATATCTGGTTTTGTGATTTGCTCTGTTGTGTTTGCTGGTACCCATGGCGACTTTGAGCCTTATACACAGTGCAAGGAAAAATGTCATGGAGTAGCCAGTGAAATGTGTATGTTTTCTTTCATTCAAGCAAACTGAAGTGCTAGCTGCTAGAAACCTTAAAACAAAAAAGATACATAACCAAGGGAATTGTACATGGCGTGACATAAGGAAAACTTAGCAGAGTTTTGAGAACGGGGTAACACAATTACGCTGCTGAATCAATCATACTATCAAACATATAAGGAATCTTTTTTCCTTTAATGTGAGACAGAAAGGCTTACGTTATCAATTTTCTGAGCTTGCTTGTATGCCACCTCTGCTCCCGCTCTCACGTTTGTAGCTTGATTCCTGTTCATCAGCATTTTCATCTGCAGTGTGGTAATTTCATCTTCCAAATTGGACTGTTTTGCTGAAAAGTCATTGAGTTCATCGCTTGTCTTGTTCATTTGGTTCCCAGCCTGGAACAGAACAGTTGGAGGCTGTGGTTTCTCGTGCCTTGTCCATCCCACCTGCAGAGCTTGGTAATGAAGGAGATGAATGGCAACTGACAGACAAGTGGAGCCCCTTACGTGTTATGGAATTGATATTGTATCTGAGACATATTTTGATTTTATTTTACAGCCGCATTAAGGAAAAATTGAGATAAACTCAATAATACATTAAAAGCTTTACAGCGAGATACCTGTGAGATTTGTGCTCTGATTCCTTGTATCTCTTCATTTAACTTCATGAGGGTACTTTTGAAGCGCCCTTGGGAGCTCACAACATTTTTTAGTTCATCATTAATTTTGTCCACAGGGGGAAGAGCTTTAGCTGCTTTGCTAAAATGGAAAAATAGAAAGCACGTGTAGTACTGTGTTGTTGAGAGAAGAGCAAACACATTTCAAATGCACCCGTGCTCACATGCAGAAATGTTCCCTCAAATTAACAACAACTTTAAAGTGTGGTTCATAAAAGCAAAACACTGGTAGGGGCCTTGCGTGGGAGAGCACCAACTGCTGTGCTGAAGGAGAGGATGGATGCTGCGAGCTGCCTGGCAGAAGACTGCTGGCAAGGAAAGCTCATTTTTCTTCCTCCTCAGTTTTGGCTGGTTCTTGCTCACCCACATTTAAATCTCTCAGGGAACCAGATGTGATGATCCCCCAGGTACTACATGGAAGCATCTAGCTGCCTTGGTCTTTTGTGTTCAGCCAGCGAGACCAGGAGCTGGTGGGAGCTACCACCTCTTGCAGCACATCAGGTCCTGCAGCCTAGGCCACCGTGGCTGCTCACTACTGGAAAACAGCAGTCTGAAATCTGAGCTTTCCTTCCACAGTTCCTAGGACACTCAGCGTCTGGGGTGGGGACTGTCCTACTGCTCACAGTGCCATCATCTCAGCTGGAGTCTGCACATTGTTAAGGGAACAGCTTACTCACTCAGCAGCCCGTGCCTCCGCCAGCAGTGTCTGAGCCACTTCCATTTTCCCGTTTCTCTTATTTGCATTCAGTTTGTACCTCTCACAGTGGGCCATAATGCTTCTGATCTTGCCAAGCATGCTTGTTAGCTCTCTCGGAGTCAGGGGAAGGTTTATCTGCAGGACATAACTTGCCACCTGCTCGATGTCTTCTGGAGGCACGCTCTCATCTGCAACAGAAATTGAGCTTGAGACATTCTGAAGCACATGCTTCCTCCCAGCAAAATGCAGAGGATCATTATGGTTGCCTAGACATCGCGTTACATGGCAGAATAAAGCTGACAAGCACAGCGAGGGGGTAAGAGAATTACCTCCAACATTTTGTGATTTAATATTATGCTTCCAGGTAGTGCTGTTAGTGTTGTCAGAACTGGCTGAACTGAGGATTTGAACCCACTTTGAACTGGGTTATTAAAATTCTGATGCAGAACTGAACCCACAGCGGGCTTTAAGTCGGTGCACCACGCAGCCAGATGTGTCAGAGCCCATTTCTCCCTTGGCCCCCAGATCAAAGAGGCACTGGGGAGACCAGGCGGTGAGTGAGGCTTTCCAAGCCAGCCTGTGGGGGTAATCCATTCCCTGGAGTTGCCACAGTGCTCAGAAAGAGGTTCCTTCACAGGTTAATGAGGAAGGCTAAGCTGCAGAGAGGGATTTGGGCTGGGCTGAGATAGGGTGGGAAATCAGAGTGAGAAAAATATGTTTTAGCAACTCTCCTTCTAAGTGCTCCCATTGCAGCACTAGCAGTGCTAAGAGGGGCAGGTACTCTGGGTCAGAGGAGCCAGTGCCTTGCAACGGCTCATCACCACATCTTTTTTCTACTCACTTCCCTTTGTGGACAAGACCTTGGGTGATAATGGAGTTGAAACATATTATGTGTTTGTGCTAATGCTCCAAAGTAACTGATGGAGAATTAAATAAAAGTGTAAACAGCTGTGCATTTCAGAGAGCTGTTTTCTGTCAAAGTACATTCATCTAAAACTACCACGCGAGTCACTGTATGGTACAGTACATTTGATGTAACTGTATCCATTTCATCTGCCACGGTGCGTAAACTTCAATTTACTAACAAAAAATTCACAAAGAAACACATTTGCAATTATTAGTAAATGCCATATGTCTTCTAAGAACACGTAAAAGAAGGCCAAGGATGATGTTGTCAATTGCTACCAAACAAAAATATGAGAACACTGAGGGCTTAAGTGGAATTTTTCCTTCAAATTCTGTAAAATACCTTAAATATTCCTTAACAAAGAGAGCCCTCTGTCCTCAGCCTTCACTGCTGTTTGGATGTAGAAGCGTGAATGCCGAAGGATTGCCAGCATGCAGCCCTTAGAGAATGAGGAGATCAGCTACATGCAAGAGATTACAGAAAATACTAATGCATTTCAAGTCCTTTTATGTGCATCTGATTTAAAAAACCCCAAAAAACTAACAGGCGACAAAACATCTTTGCAATTGCGAGTGTGGAAAAGGTTTTAGGGCATATGTTGTTTTGTTATCTTTTTGTGAGGGCTGAAGTTCTACCAGAATCCTTTGATTCCTTGAGTTACAGCTTCACGGAGAGGATGGAGCAGTTTGTCACTTTGTGTCCTAATTCCCACGCTCCCTACAGAGAGTTCCTATGGGCCGGGAAGAAGGGGGTGGAATAACAATTTGAGGATGCACTGAATATGCCTGGACGTCCTACACTGTATGAAATTATATTAGTAGCCCTTTACTCAGCTAACCCAGGAACTGAGGGAATTACTTGCCTGCTTCAATTTAAGCAAATTAAGAAAATATGACAATTAGAACGTGGCAAATCTATGGGAAATATAATAGAAAATGCTGTCCTCCAGGAGAAAGAAACACTAGAGAGAAAGAAATTGAAAAAAAGATGCACAGATCTGGAGGGGGACAAGAAATCTGATATGCGTGCAGCTCAATCACTTCTAGCCATTTATTGTTATAGTACATTTGAATATATACTAAAGAAAAATAAGTCAGAAAGAGCTTTCCTTGCATATTTACCTGACAAGAAGTTTTTCACTTTTCTGATGAATTCCTTTGTGACTTCTCGGTCAATTTTAATCTGATTCTTAGCTCTCTCCAGTTCCCCATTGAAGTGTGAGCCTTTCAGCTTGGCGTCTTCTGCCATTTTTCTGATGCTTTCAACCTGGAGATTCTGTGAGAAATAGCAGTGGTGTTTTCTGTATTCATTGCTTGGCAAGGTGAGCTCTCACACTATGAGCCCCAAGTGGAGTCACTTGGCATGGCTTTGGAACACCTGTAGTAGGAGACTGCTTTGGGGAGCTCCTGAAGTTGTTACATCATGGCCTTTGTCTAGCCTTAGAAGAAGCCTAAATCAAGTATTTTTTTCCTCTGTGCAACCACCACCAAACCGTTTCTAAAGGAAAAGCACTTGTTTTCTGTTGCAATGTTGTGATATGTCATTGATCAGATTCATTACAGAAAAGGCACATAATTTAATTTGCCTTTCTATGCTGGAATTTCTGTTAAAACACACTTAAAAAAAAAATACAAGAAAACTATAAATTACTACTTGTCTTTAAAAGTTACATTTTGCCATTAAATTAATATCTGTGATTATTTAACTTAGTGCTTTAATTTTATTATCAAACTCCAAGAGTATTTTGCTCTTCTGGGGGCTGTGCTTTGCTCTACAGAAATGCTCAGGTGCAGATGGAAGAAATTCCCTATTTCCCCAGGCAGCAAGAAAAACAACTTTAGCAACATCTGTGGGAGGGCCATTCCTGCTATCCCTGCATGTTTGGGGCCTCAGGGTCTCCTGACTGCTCATTTCTACACCCACTAACTAGTGTGGTGTGGATTCTAAAAGGAGGAAATGGATGCCCAGGCACCCTGCGGGGAGGGGACAAAGCCACTGCAGAATGATGTTTGTATTGGAAAATGGCTTTTGCCTATCAGTGTAATGGGCATTTTCTCTGATTGTTAATGAGAACAAACTGTCATTTCAGGATTTGTCTGTTTTGCTTCCTTTGCACATGTTGTGTTGGCCACACGTTCCTTGAGTTATTTTCACTGCTCCTCTGCAGTAAATTGGAGCAGCTGAATACTTCATACCCGTATAAACATTATAGGGGGTAGAAAATATTTGGCTTGAAGTTATCTGCAAGAATTCATTAGTAGTAAATATAAAAGTAACATAAAATTGTATATGTTGAGCTTAATGGTATGCACAATAGAGTTAAAGGGATCGGTCCATTCTTGGGCTGCTGGCAAATACCACCATTTGAATCTTTCTCAGTGAAAATATAGACAATGTTAACCTAATGTCACCATGTTCATTGGCACAGGACACCATGACCCCGTGAGACCTTGGTAGCTTTGAGGAAGGCATGGTTAGAGACACTGTCCCTTGGTGGGACTGGACTGTAATACTCCTGGCACTGAATCGTGTGTCTGTGGCGTAGGGATGGAGTCCATCACCAGGCCACTCACTGCTCTTTGCCCAAGGAGCAAATGCGTTTTTGTAGATTTGGGGCTCACTACTTCATCTTTGTTCATTTTAGCTATCTACAAGTCAGCTATCCAAATCTAAGCCAGCTGTCCATGCAATGTGGAAAAAAAGAAAAAAGGAAAAAAAAAAAAAAAAAGCAGAAGAAAAAAAAAGCACCTCCAAGTAATTAATATGGCTTCCTGAGACAAGTAGCTGGGCTGGATAAAATGAAGCTGGAGCTGCCTGACTCTTTCCACTTACTGTAAAAGGAGTGCAGATGACTTGTTGTGATGTAGCCAACACTATTCCTATGAAGGTGGTGGCCGGACCCCCACCCTTATCTTTCCCTCTGACTTTGGGAATATGTTTGGGAAGCAAGCTGGGCTTCTCTAATTCGCAAATCTGTGCTACAACAGCTTTTCCTCTCTAATATAAAACAGCATCCAGGGAGAGTAGAGGAAGAGCCTGCTTCACAAGGGCAGCAGTGCCACGGGAAGCACCAAATCCCTGATACTGAGTATCAGGGTACTGAGGGTTTTAGTGTAACTGTTGACTTGCAGCTGAGACACTACTCATGAACAGTGTTTCCCAGGAATAGGTTGCCCAGTTTCCCATCCTCCATGCATCGCACTGAACAAATGTAATTTTGATACACATACTTGATTCTCAGGGTCCTGTAGCTGAGTAGTCAAGTTAGTTAGCAGGACAGCAGTCTCCTCAGCTTTCCTGAATGCTCTGGAGGAGAGAGGAAGAGCTCCGCTGCAGTTTGGGCCTCTCCCACGGGCTGCTGCAGCACAGGAATGGTTTCCTGGCACCCCACAGATCTGCAATAAGGAAAACATTTTGTCAGGGCTTCTCTGGGTATCTGAGACACACCTCTGGTGGAAGGATGTTGGACAATGCATGGGATTTTCCCCAAAGACACACAGTCTTGTATCTACAAAGATAAGGCCACTGCCAGTTAAAGGATCCCTTTCCCTGACTTGAAGGATGCAATGACAGCTCATGGCTCTAAACCTCTCCTTCCAGCAGCCATCTGTTGGGCTCTATGTGTTATGCAGAGACCCTTGCTTTACTCTGTGGTAAAAGGGTTGTAACTGTTCCCATGCCATATCCAGCCCAAGGAGCATCCAAGCCTACCCAGTTGGTTCTGAAGGATCTGTATCATTTCTCCAAACAAAGTAGCATGCCTAAGCCTCTACTCATTTTAACATAGATGTTGAGACTAAAGGCTGAGATGGATGTTCTATTCCAGAACTGACAGTGCTATCACATAGCTGTTTAGCACAAAGTTCTTGTTCCTTCCCGTTCCACGGGTGCTACAAAGGACACGCAAACATTCCTCATCCGCTCAAGGGCTGCTCTGCTTAGGTCAAGGCACTGATAGAGGAGGTTGGGGTTAATCTTTCTGAATTCACACTGAAGACACCTTCAGACTAGAAAGTGCTTGAACAGCTCCTGGTGCTGGGCCTGCCCTGGGAACAACAGCTGCCAGAAGGGTGGTAGTGACCACAGCTGGGAATTACAGCCGTGTCTGATGTGACAGCAGGTCTGTGCCAGGGAACTGTTCTTCTCCAGATTTAATATGCACGTAATTACTCTTTTAAAATAAAAAAGACTAGCAGCATAAAAAGGAAGTTCTTATTTAGTTCCCACTACAAACCCCCAGCACCTACCTTTTCAGACAAGTGTTGGATGTCAGGGATCTTGATCAGTTTGAGCTGCTCCAGCACTTTGCTCACATCCCAGACCTGCTTGTGCATCACAGCGAGCGCGCTCTGCCTTGTGTGCTCTGAGTGCCATACCACTGGGGCTGTTTCATGAGCTTTCTCTTCTGCCAGGAATGATACTTCAGAGTGTTTCCTAATGTTGTTGATGGCCCCTGTAGCAATAGAAATAGCGTTGAGTACCAACTGATTGCATTTGATTGCATTCATGCATTTACTTGAGTGCTGGACCAATGGTGAGTGACAGGTGAGTTACTGGTGGTTGATGTGGGATGGGAGGGATGGACAGAAACTGCCATTTCTTCTTTACTCAGACAAATACCAAACAGGGATAGTTATTGATATGCACAACACTTGCTAAAATAGATGAAAATGCAGTGGCTCCTGTGTTATTCCTCAGAATTGAAGTTTAGGCAGGAGATCTGTTCCCACCACTTGTAAAACTGAAATGATCTGTGACTGTGACTTAGGGAAACATTTGTCCTCCCCATTTTCATCATACTACCCAAAAGTTAAAGTCTTTTGGGCCAAAATTTAGATTACAAATGGAAATGTATGACTCTTCTTTGGCTCTGAGGAAATACAATTTTGGAACTGATGTACTGAAAAGAAAGAAAGCATTTCCGTGATAAGCCTGTAGAGCAGACAACAAATGTTTTCTTCTTAAGCTTAGTGTAAGCTTTTCCTCAAGTAGAGACTCAAAATCGTGGAGAACATTACTTTTTCTTTTTCTTTTTCTTTTTCTTTTTTCTTTTTCTTTTTCTTTTTCCTTTTTTCCTTTTTCTTTTTCCTTTTTTCTTTTTTTCCCCTCAGTTGAATAACCTAAAGAAAGGAATCAGGCCTTTTGCAAAACATGCAATTTAAAGTTACTGCTGTCAGATCTCCAGGGAACCCAAAGTTTTCCCCAAATCGCCAGGCAGAAGTATGTGCAATGATCCAGAACTGATGTTTTGTTAGTGAAAAAGCATTAGAGGTCATTGATTAACATCCCACCGGGCTGGTAACAACTCAGTTACCAGTTGAAGTCAGTGAGAACACTCTTGTCAAGTCCTGCCTGCTTTTTACCAGGCCCTAAAGCTCTTGGTCTTGCTTTGGCTGAAGCAGAATGACGTTTAGTTGTGTGGAACCAGGACTACTTGTTTTATCTTTTGCTTCTTGGAAACAATGTACAGTTTAAAGTTAGATCCTAATACAAAGTACCTGGCAAGAGGCTGCTCTAAGTAAGTCCCTATCTAAGCAAGAGGCTGTTTTTTATGCAGTAATTCCATTGCAGGAATATTTTACAGTCATTCAACTCTTCGTTAAATGGCCCAAACACATTTTTCATGCTTGGTTTGTGATGGAGCTGTAGGGATTCCAAGTTCCTTTATGTTAAACACAGTTTCTTAGCACAGACTTGATTTACAGCTCAGGAATCTGGGCTCACCACATTACAATGCCGCAGTGGCTGCAAAGCCAGGGAACAAGACTGGAAAGAGGTAATTTAATGAGATTTCATAAACTGCAAGAATTCTTTTAAGGATACATGTGTCTTTTTTTTTCTTTTTCTAGGGAGTTCAATTCATGATTAACTATTGACATTTCCAACTCAGGCAGCTGAGTATTTGCCCATGAGGCAGTTCAAGAAAAGTCCTGAACTCTCATTTCACTTCCTCTACAAACCTCTACAAAGAGAGGTAGGTAGGAGCCCATTTCCCCATGTATGCCTGGGGCACAGGTGTCAAGTATCCCCTACAAAGAGTACCTGGCATATCCTCCATCCTGCTCTGCCCCACTTCCTTGGGCCAACAAAAAAGCATGAGAAGAAAAGCAGACAGGGCCATAGCCTGAATCGTCCTGAAATGATGAAAGGATGAGGGAACCAGGCTTTCTCCCAGGCACTGGGGAAGCTGGCTTTCTTGAGGGAAATGTTATTTCTGTGCTGCTAGATGCTTGGTAGCAGGACCAACGAATATTTGTGGCCCTGACCAACAATTCAGCTTAAATTCAAGGTCTTCCCCTCCCCGCACCCCTGTGTGCTTTTTATAGGGCTGTTTATCTGCCTCCAGAGGCCAAAAGATGAAAAAGCCTTGGAATGTGACCAGAGAGCACTGCAGATGCTTCAGCTGTGCATCCACTGACCTCACTGGGATTTATTGTTTCTTTGCCTTCCTGCCTTCTCAAAGTCAGTACAAGACCTGGTCGAATTAGGACATGGTGCCTGTGATGGCTGTGCTGACTGCATACGTGGGACTTGAGTAGGAGACTGGTCCCCCAGGCACTGCCAAGTATAACAATGCAAAGAAGCCCTAATTTTAATTAATCTCTCTTATCCCTTTTCCTTTCCCTTGGCTTTATATACTATTGATCTTCCCTTCATTTTTTCAGTCTTGTTTAGTCCAGTCTTCTTGCTTGTACAAAACACGAAAGGTCTTGAAGCGGGATTGCACTGCCTTTAAATTCTATTTTCCACGCTCACTGTAACATCTAGGGGTTCATACCTTAGCAGATACCTCTCCGGTCAGATGGTGGAGTGTATACTGCTGACAGTCTCCTGCTGTTGTGGATCTAGTTAGCATCTGATCAAGATCCCTGAATCATACGTTCCTGTCTTTTTCTAGAATTCATGAAGCCTGTGACATTGTTATTACTGCCATTAGCAGCTGATGGAGACTATACTTAGCTCAAGCACAGACAGTGTAATTATTCAAAAAATGCGAAGGAACTCAGTTCTGTTTTCACATTTTGTGATGATGGAGAGCCAGTTCCTTACCACATAAAGTCATGTATTTTCCCATGGGAACACTGAGAAGTTGTTCTATGACTCTCTGCTCTAATTAAACAAACCATTGCCGTGCAACATTTCTTAAGTATTGCTAAGAGCAAAAGGAGTCAGAAACATGGAAAATATCCTTTGCTTTTCTACTGTATGATCTGAGAGTCTATGAAGTGAAACTGGGTGGCCTTTAAATCCTGATGGAAACATCAGTGCTCATGAGATTTTTGACTGATACAATCATGAATATACCTGCATCTGAAATTTAGGATGCTAGAAATCAAAGCATTTTAAAACAAAAGGGAGTTGGGTAAGTTACTATAATAAAGTTTATAGTATTTGCATTTTTGTTGTACTACGTGGAACTAAAATCTAAGGATCTCTGAAACGTTGTATGGCTCAATGGTGAGCAAAGCATTGTGAAATTTCATGGCATACGTTCACCTATTTCAGTATTGGCTGCCTTACCTTTGAGGCTCAAGTAATGAAAAGTGCGATGCAGATCTAATTTCTGTCGTAGAAGTTCATAGACACGATCAGCTTCTTCACCAATGTCTTCAATGTTCTCAGTGAGGTCAGGAAATTCATACGGCATATTACGAATCGGACCCATTTGTGTAATTTGTTGTCTACAAGGCAAGTGGCAGTTATGCAGAAGTCAGACTGAATTGCTCTTAAACCAGAACTGAGGTACACGCTATTGTAAAGGACAAGAGATAAATTTCTAAATGAGCAGAAACATTTACTTGTAATGGCTTACTTAGGAAACCATTAGGAACAGGAAAATTCCAGCATTTACTTATATGCCTTTGGGGGGGCAGTGTGTGAAATAATCATAGAACAGAATCCTAGAATCCTTGGAGTCAGAAGGGGCCTCTAAAGGGCACCTAGTCCAATTCCCCTGCAATAAAAAGGGACACATACATACATCTCTCTATATATCTGTATAGGTTATTTTGTTCATGGATCTACTGAAAGCAGTAGATTAGTGCTCCAGCATCTTTTTCTGATCAGAAGAGGGATATGAAGAGTAGGGCATGGCTGGTGAAGCCTGAGGGAAGACTGCTTTGTCAGCCAAGGGATTTTAGTGGGGCAGCAGAGCCCTTACTGAACATAGCCATGAAAATCCTTGATGCCCGAGAGTGCCTCCCATGAAAAAACAGGATGTTTCAAAATTCTTTCAATTTCAGAAATGGCATCTTCAAAGGCTTTGAATCGCATGTCACAGCTCGGCATCCGTCCTCCTTTATCTTCTAGGCTTGCAGCAAACCTCATTAACCCTTGAACAGTCTGGGAAAGGGCAGTAATTTCAGTGTCCCACTCATCAAAACAAAGGTGACACTGACGGCAAGAGGGAAAGTCTTTCTCGAAGCCACGGCCACACTGGTCGCAGAACCGCCCCGTGACACCAGCACGGCAGTTACACACACCAGTAGCTTTGTCACACTGGGGCCAGCTGGTTCCCTCTGCATTACAGTTGCATGCTGCAAGAAAGGGACAGCAAGTTATATGCAATTGTTCCTTCTCTGCAGGAGTATGGCATGCAGAAAGCACAATCATGTATTCTAACACAATAAACAGAAACTGGTTTTCTTTGCTGCTCTTTGAGCCTGCTTGGCTGGATCTGCAAAGGGACAACATTACCTTGCTGGGTGGGACTCTGATATATGGGGTTTATTTTTCTTGATGGGTTTCTACTAGATCTTTCTACTTGGAACAAGTTGGAATGTTCCCACACTGTGCCCAACTCTGCCCTTCTAGCATTGCTTCCCTGTGCTTTTACACTGAAGGGAATAACAGATGCTAGCTAACTTCAGCCACCCAAAGGCCACCATGTATTGTGTGTCAGTCATCTAGGCTCCTTCACTGGCAATGAAGAGAAGCACCAATGAAGGTGCGCCTAAAAATCAACCAAAATCGGTACTCATAGAATCATACTATATTCCAGGTTGGAAGGGACTCACAAGGTTCATCAAGTCCAACACAGCACCACCTAAAATTCAAACCCTGTGTCTGGGAGCATTGTCCAAACATTCCTTGAACTCTGTCAGCGTGGGGCTGTGACCACTGTCCTGGTGAGCCTGTTTCACTCTCAGTGAAGAACGCTTTCCTAATACCCAATCAGAACAGCAAAAGCTGGACAAAAAACATGCTGCACTGCCTGGAAAATTCACTACTGATCAGAGGAGCTCAGACTAGGTCAGACTAGGCTTTGGAACATCTTAATGTCAGGTGAGATAAATCTCTTCTGATACCTCATCCCGGTGCTCCCTGGGCTGGGGAGCTGTGTGCCAAGAGCTGAACTACACACTTATTCTGCAGCCTTCATCCAGCACAGCCCATTTCTAAATATCAGAGAATGAAGCCAATGTTCAAGTCAGAGTGAAGGGGATGGCCTGTCTAATGGCTCTTCTTCAACTCTTGATTCCACGGTTCCACCAAAACTGCAGAAGGAACAACACTGACAAACAATATAAACAACTTAATCATTTCATACACATACATTTCCAATGTATCTGTTTCTCTGGATATAAGTTCTGTCTCCTCTATGAATAAAGGCCAAACATTTATTTTGAGGCAGTTTCTAACCCTGTTATAATACTTACAAATGCAATGCTTCTGGGGATTGCCGAAGTAGTTTTCCTCACATTCGTCACAGCGTTTCCCACCGTAGCCTACCTTGCACAGACACTGGCCTGTAAGCTGAAAACAGTTCAAGATTTAACAACTGCCCATGTAGTATGACTGCATACACATTATTTACTGGGGTTTTTTTTGCTCTGTGACTTCTATAATACAGCTGCACAGGGACCGTAGTGACACTGCTTCTGCACATCGTTTGAACATGGTTTAACATGATAAACTTCCTTTACTATCTTCCTACTGAAGGCTGTTAAAAAAGATTGACTTTGAGAGCTGGCTTTTCTTTACTAATATGAGAAGCTTGGTCCAGTCTGATCTTTGAGAACTCATCCTCTGACTACTATCTGAGAGAGGATTTTTTCTTCTTTTGCGGAAAAGATTAACGGCTTAGTTTTGCTGGAGCAAAGTACTCATCTTAACATTTCAACTTTTAACTACATGATATATATGCTGCAATGGAAAACCTCCAGGGTACATTATGCACACTGCCCTAGAAAAATTTGTTTTGGAATTCAGCGCTGAAATTGAACTGCAGGGAATTACAGCTCTGATAACAACTCAGAAAAGCAGTAGTAGTTCTTCTGTGTTAAGGGCTACATTTCGTAGGAAAAAGAATATCTCCACTAAGTAAACCAGGACAAACAGAAAGCATATTGAAAGGAAAATGCGAAAGCATATCAGCAAGAGCTTGGTGGAAGGTCCTGGTGCTATGAAATCAATAGCAAAATGGCTGTTGTCTCCATGGACCACAATTTTAGCTCTCTATTCTGAAGCACTGTTTTATTTTTTCTACCTTCTTGCTCTAGAGAGTGCCCAAGAATTAAAAACAAGGAAGGATACAGTAGTAGCCTGATTAATGATGCATGATTGATGTAATGGCCACTGCTCTTTGTGAAAAGAAACCCTTAAAAAGCCAAGCACATGCAAGAATCTTAGGTTGAAGCCTGGACTTCCCCCTTCCCTGTACGTACACTTATGGGGCAGTTTTTCCTTGCATCATTTTCTCATGTATTTCTATGATCCACTTTAAAAGGAAACACAAAGGCAAAGAGTAATTGCTTACAAGTAAAGCCACAGTATCAGAACAGCACATTTGATATAATGGCTCCAAGCCAGCTTATACCAACTGCAAATTTCCAAAGACTTGTTGTTTCTGGGGAGCATGGCAAAAATCCATCCTCATATGAGAAGGTCCCAACCGTGTCATGCCAAAACATTACCCTCCCGGTTTCCAGAGAGCAGAGTAATTTCCTTGCCTGATCACACTGGTTGTTTTGGGTGTTTTTTGGGTCACAGTCACAGAGCTGACATCCTTTTCCACCAGCCAGGTTCCAGTAGCCCGGCGCACACTGGTCACATGTTGTACCAACCACATTGGGCTGACACTGGCAAGCTCCGGTGGCCGGGTCACACAGGCAGGCTGTATCTCCCCCAGGGCACGTGGCAGGAAGGACACCTGCAGGGTTGCACTTGCAGACTGGAAAGAGAAGGACAGCTGCTACAGCAGATGGCAATACAAATGGCTGATGGACAATCAGAACTGTACAGGAAGCACAGTCTGTAGGCTTACAGAATGGTTTGCGTTGGAAGGGATCTTCAGTGACCACCTAGTCCAATCCCTTGCCATTGTCAGGAGCACCTTCCACTAGATCTGCTGAAAGCCCCATCCAATATGGCCTTTAACACTTCCAAGGATCCACAGCTTCTTTGGGCAACCGGTTCCAGTACCTCACCATCCTCATTGTGAATTTTTTCTTCTTTATATCTTATCAAAATGTGCCATTTCTTTTCAGTTTAAAAACATTGCCCCTTTCCCTGTTACTACATGCTCAGGTAAAAAGTCTTTCTCCACCTTTCTTATAAGCACCTTTTAAGAATTAGAAGACTCCAGTAAGATCTCCTCAGAACCTTCTCTTCTTCAGGATGAACAAGCCCAGCTCCCTCAGCCTGTCTTCATAGGAGGGGTGCTGCGGCCCTCTGAGAATCTTTGTGGCCTCCCCTGGACCCGTTCCAACAGCTCCGCATCCTTCTTGTGCTGGGGGCCACAGGCATCAACACAGCACTGCAGGTGGGGCCTCATGAGGGTGGAGTAGAGGAAACAATCACCACCCTCAACCTACCAGCTACACTTCTTTTGATGCAGCTTGGGATACAATTGGCTTTCCAGGCTGCAAACACACACTTTTGGCTTATATCCTATGTTTTATCCACTCAGGACTATTCCCAAGTCCTCCTCTTTCTATTGTGGTTTGCCTACAGCTTTGAACAAACTTAGTGAGAGCTTTTACTACTTTTAATATAGGCACAAAATACTGAAGTTGTAGTGAATTTTGAATCTTACTAGCATGAAATGCTAAATATGTTGGATAAGGAAATGCTGATTTACAGTAGACATTATGCAGTGTGGGAAACCCCAGTAAAGGGTAAGCCAAGTAAGATAAGAAGCCTTCCTTGCGAGGAGCCAAAAGTTCTTGCTAGATTATTTCTAGCTGACATCTTCCAAAGATGAATGAGGTATGGGCTTGAACTGCATTTCAGAGATTCCCAGAAAAAGGACTTCTTGATACTAGTTATGTTTTCTGGCCTGTACAAATTAGATCTTCAATCAACATTTGTGAAAATGACTTTTGATAAAACTCTGAGGGGAAACTTATGCTCTGCATTTACTTGTTCTCCTTCCTTTCTGCTCAAAATGCTGTTACTGGCAGTGCTCTCATGAGGAATATTAAATCGCCCGAGCAGCCTCTGTCTAGCTGTATCATTAAAACAACTGGCAAGGCAGGGAGCTCAGCAGGGGATCATCTGGTTAACTGAGCATTGCTTAGCTGGCATCAGCCTGCAACATGGATAAACAATTATCTTTGATTCCTTTAATTTTAATTTCTTCCTGACTGGGATGAATGCACATTTATTTCTCAACACAAAATAGTGCTTTCAGTTCAGGCAAGCATTTCCTAGAGTTGATATTCAGCATAAGATTTAGGCAGACCTGCATGAAAAACAGAGAACTTAATAGATGCCATATTAACAGTTATTTCTAGCACTGGGAAGGAATTTCTTCAGTACTCACATATTTGGTCTACTTTAGTTTTTCTGTCCCCCTAAGGGCTAACCTCTCCCTATAAGCCTTATTCCTTTATAACTTCTCTTGCTGGCAATATGCAGTTGCAGTGCTGTTGCCCACTTACTTTGGCAGTCCTGATTGAGGGCTGAGCCAAAATACCCAGGTTTGCAGAACTGGCAGTTTGCTCCATGGGTGTTGTGCAAACACTTGATGCATTCCCCGCTGACCCTGTTACAGGACTCTGGGTCTGTCACATCAATGTTGTTGTTGCAGGGACATGGTGCACATTCCTCCCCTGGGCTTCCTGGGATTTTGTAGAACCCGGTAGGACATTCATCACACCGGCTGCCTGTCAGACAGGAAACATGTGCTGCCTAATGAGAATTCAAGTGGATCGTGCAGTTTCTAATAATACTGCAAAAAGGCTCAAACTGTATTCAAATGCACAGTTCCAATGAGAAATACCTACGTTTGAGATCTTTAATAATCCTATGATCAGTTAAAATCATCTCTCATACTGTAATCTGATGGAAATGCACCCTCCTCACTGCAAGGGGCAAGTTGGTGTCACTGGAACCTTGTCCAGTGGTTCATCCTTGCCCAAAGACTCTGCTCCTTCATCACTGTCCCCAGGTTCAGAGCCTTCCCCAGTCTCCAGAAGGGTGAGTCTGGTGCCACAGGGGCGATCAAGAGCCTCACCAGGATGGAACAAGAGGAAGAACATTCAGAACTAAGGATATCAGAGGTCTGTGAGGACAGCAGTCCCCTGGGAAGGTACCAACAAGAATCATTTTGGCCTGGCAGCCTTTCCTCAGGCAAAGCTGCTCTTGACTTAGAAAGGAACCTGGCTTAAAAAAAGGTGACAGCCTTTGTTTGGTTTTAGCTCCATTGCAGATGTTCATAACAAACAGGGGAAGAAAATGCTTCAAAGTTTCCCTGTGGAAATTCAAGGTAAGTCAATGGGATCTTTGGTAGCAAGGCATCAGTTTGCTGAAAAAACAGTTGCATTTGGGACAGCCAAGAATGCCCCCCTCTGCAGTGGCCACTCCAACAGTGACACAGCCACTTTTGGGCATGATGTCAAAGCAAGTCTTTATTTTGCTCTTTACCTGAATATCCCTCAAGACAATTGCAGACTATTTGTGAAGTCTGGGAATCCTGGTAACAGGAATGTGCAAAAAACCTCTTGCTTGTAGGTACGCCTGGGCACATGCATGGGCGGCAGGGCTCTCTGTTGGAAGGGTTTCCATAATAGCCATTGATGCACCTGTCAAAGCAGTAAAAATTATAATAAATATATAATAATAATAATAATAACAACAACAACAATAATAATAACAACAATAATAATAACATAATTTTTATATATTTATAATTTATATATATATATATATATAAAAATCATCCATGCTCTGTCTGCCATATTCTGCAAATCAGGGCTGACTGATGGCTTCTCTGAGGCTGCAGTATGTCCAGACAGACGGGCAACACAGAGGCTTCTGAAGCATCATTGGTCTTTAATCTGCTTTACTATAGGAAACGGGAACACAATTCTGTATATTTATACAAGCCAGGCTAAAGGTCTTGGCTCTCTGATTATCCTCATCTTGGGGTGTGGATCTCCTGTGGAGGCACAGGGCAGCAAGTGTTTCAGTCTCCCGTTTTTATCCGCTTGCTACCTACATGCACAATAGCTAAAGGTCATATTGTACAAACGAACAGCTCAATGGGTTTCATTGTGAAATCCTCTTAAAAGGCAATGGCATGGAACAATCTAGCCAAATTGAACTAACCAGCCAATGAATTCAGTTCTGATGTCCACACTGAACTCTGTACCTCTACCAGAGCATAGAATTAAAAAGGAGCATTGTTTGGAGTGGGGATGGAAACATGTGGGAAAAGTCATTTGCTGGTCATACAGAAATGATATGAATCAGCAAACAGGGCACATTTATTTAAGCTCCTTGGAGATAACTGCAGGTGTTAAAATGAATATTCAGCTGTAGTTAAGCCTCTTGGCAATTTAAAAGCCAGAGCAGACCTGGTATCACAGGTCCAGTACCTTGCACAGGCCCTGGAGCACATCACATAGAGCACCTATGTCTCAAATGCCATCTTAAGAGGAGCCCACTGCGGTGCTGCGTGTGTGCTGTGCCACTGCCCATCCCAAAGGACAAACCTTCCCTCTTACATTTACCCAAAATAGATAGTTGCCATTTAGGAGTGAGACCCAATTTAACTCTTGTTTTAGCTATGATTCCAGCTAAGGTTATTGATGCATTGGTGGAATGTAGGTGAGGCCCCAGCAAAGCATGTATTTCAGAGAGCTGGTTTTCATGTGGGCTGTGCAGTGCTGCCCATCCCCTCACCTTTCACAGTGGCTTCCAGCTGTAAACCTGCTGCAGTTCAGGCACTCGCCAGTCACTGGGTGGCAAAGCTCTGCGAAGCCATGACATGGGCAAGGGCGGCAGTGGGGAAACCCAAAATACCCGGGCAGGCATTGGCTGCAGCGCCGGCCATCAACATTCTCGAGGCAGGCACACTGCCCTGTCACCTGGTCACACAGCAAGCTCACTGAGCCCCGCGGGTGGCACTCACATGCTGGAAAACACGAAAAGCAAAGCTGTACCTTCAGCGCGTCCCCATCACCCAGCTACCACTGACCCCACATGAAGGAAGGGCAAGCAGTGGAGGATGGTGAAGTTGTTAAATATGGAAATTGTTTTTTGTATTGCTTCATGAGGAAAAGGATCTGGGGAGGTTAATTGACAGTTGGCTGAACTTGAGCTGGTAGTGTGCCCAGGTAGCCAAGAAGGCCTAAAGCATCCTGGCTCGTATCAGAAATAATGCAGCCAGCAGGAACAGGAAGGTGATCGTCCCTCTGTACTCAGCGCTGGTGAGGCTGTACCTTGAGCACCGTATACAGTTGTGGGCCCCTCACCACAAGACAGAGACCCTGGAGTATGTCCAGATAAGGGCACCAAAGCTGTGAGAGGTCTAAGACTGGGATGGTTCAGTCTGGAGAAGAGAAGGCTCAGGGGAGACCTTATCATTCTTTACAGTTGCCTGAAAGGAGCTTGTGGTGAGGTGGGGGTCCGCCTGTGCTCCCAGGTAACAGCAATAGGATGAGAGGGAATGGCCTTAAGTTGTGCCAGGGGAGGTTCAGGTTGGATATTAGGAACAATTTCTTCTCCAAAAAAGTGATGAGACACTGGCACAGGCTGCCCAGGGAGGTGGTGGAGTCACTGCCCCTGGAGGAGTTCAAGAAATGTGGATATGTGGCACTGAGGGGCATGGGTTAGTGGGCATGGTGGGGTTGGACTGATGGTTGGACTAGATGATCTTCGAGGTCCTTTCCAACCTTTATGATTCTATGTCTCTGTGAACAATAGCAGCTTGAAAGCCCTACAGAGTTGGGGTGTGCACAGAAAGCCAAATACTGATACAAGTACCGGTGGTTGTAAGGGTGAAGGTAGTGGTGTCGATGCTGGGTGCTGAGTACTCACGGTAGCAGCCATGGAAGCCGAAGCCGTAGCTGCCTGCAGAGCAAGTGTCACAGCAGCGCCCCACGACATTGGCTTTGCAATGGCACTGGCCGCCCAGTCTGCTGCAGCTGGCATTCAGTGAGCCCTGGGGATTGCACTTGCATGCTGCCAACAGGAAAGAAAATCAAGTCAGGTTTGGTTAAAAACCAAAAGAGTGTGGTAGTTGTAAAAATCTTGCAGGTTTTGCACTTGGAGGGAAGATTCTGACTCCCACTCATCAGAGGTTCACTAAACACCAACAGCTGTGGCTTGGGTTATTTGATGCTACAGCAATAATGCAGCACTGGCACAAGTCTTGGTGTTGAAACACCATGCTCAGGGCATGGCCTCAGCCTATATTTGGGACAGGCCAGAAAGAGGTGTAGAGAAATGAAGATCTACACAGAGATACCCTGAAGTCCAGAAGTACTTGATATAAACCTGCATCCTGCTGTGGCACTGGACATGATGAGCAAGCAATGCTTTTAGACTGAAGGATGAAGTTTTTTACAGCAAGGATACTGAGGCACTGGCACTGCTTGCTCTGAGATGTGATGGAAGCCCTGCCCATGGAGATGCTCAAGGTCAGGCTAGACAGGGCTTTGAGCACTTGATCTGGCTGTAGGTGTCCCTGTTGCATGGGAGTTGGACTAGATGACCTTTAAAAAGTCTCTTCCAACTCAAACAATTCTATGACTTAGCCTATCCCTATTTGCTGCTTTCTGGACACCTCAGACTATCCTGCTGAATGAAGCTGCTCTGCTAACTCACAGGGAATGTTTGTCCAGGACACTCAGATGCCAGAGCTAGAAAGCCAAAGTGAGAATCCCATCACTGTGGGAAGCAGATTTACAGGGGAATCAGTGCAGCCCAAGCTTAAGTGGTTCTGGACACTTTCCAAAGCTTCAAATCCCATCTGCTGCTGCCCTTACTCCGGGATACTGCTGAGGTTTTCTTGCTGAACTTCTTGCAGCAAATCAGCCTGTATGCTGCTGTGCCTGGAGTCCTACCAAGCATCCAGCTGGCCTGCAGCATCTGGGGAGGGGGCTTAAAATCCTATGATGTCATTTTCTATCAGCCAAAATTAACCAAAATTTCTGCTTTGGCCATTTGGTGAAGCTGGTTGCAGTACTCTTCAGAAAGCATACAAGCATTGCTTGTGTGCTCTTGCAGCTTGGAAGGCCAATGGTATGCAGGGCTCCATCAGAAGACGGTGGCCAACAGGGACAAGGGGGTGATTGTCCCTCTCTGCTCTGCCCTCGTGAGGTCACATCTGGAGTACAGCATCCAGGTCTGGGGCCCCCAAAGCAAGAAAGACAGGGAGCTGCTGGAGAGGGTCCAGAGGGCCGCAAAGATGATCAGAGGGCTGGAGCACCTCCCCTATGAAGACAGGCTGAGGGAGTTGGGCTTGTTTAGCCTGGAGAAGAGAAGGCTGCAGAGTGACCTAACTGCAGCCTTTCAGTACCTAAAGGGAGCCTATAAACAGGAGGGGAGTAAACTCCTTGAAAGGGTAGATAACAGCAGGACAAGGGGAAATGGTTTTAAGTTGAAGGAGCAAAGATTTAGGTTGGATATCAGGGGGAAGTTCTTTACTATGAGGGTGGTGAGATGCTGGCATAGGCTGCCCTGAGAGGCTGCGGATGCCCCCTCCCTGGAGGTGTTCAAGGCCAGGTTGGAAGGGGCCCTGGGCAGCCTGGTCTAGCACTACATATGGAGGTTGGCAGCCCTGCCTGTGGCAGGGGGGTTGGAGCTTGATGATCCTTGAGGTCCCTTCCAACCCAAGCCATCCTATGATTCTGTGATTCTGTGATTGCTCCATCATGAGATGGGCTTCAACAGCCTTGGCTTTTCAATAACCAAGCCACTTGAAGATGTTTGCGGCATGCTTAGGGTTGGATATCCTGCATGCTCTTATTGGCTTCATTGATGTACACAACCTCAGAGCTCTCAACCAAATGTCCAACAAGCTGAAGGGAAAACAGCAGTGCCCGGGCAGCTGCCCTCATGCAGGCCTTACCGACAGCACCGCGGTGAAGGCGGGCTGACATGCTGGCTATCAGCCGGGCGCACGCCTCGGGCAGCACATGAGGTCCAACTTCTGATGCAATTTCAACACAGTGATACTTCTGGTAGTCATCTAAATCCTTTTTGCTGCATAAGTTCTCCATGGAGTTGATTCTGGGAATAAGTCCAAGCTTTGGCGTTAAGAGGAAAGGAAAATATTTTTGCTTAGATATGCTGAAAACCAGAATTTCCCACATCCTCTGACGGTGCTGCGCATGGCAAGGACAGAAGTCTGGAGCTCTGCATTTCTAAATCTAAATTCACATTTATTGTGAAGGTCTAGACATTCCCCAAGTTCTTCAAATAAAAGAAGTCAGACTATAGTAAGGCCTCGGATACCAGGTCAGAAATGTTGTTGCTGCTAAGAGGTGCCATGTTTACAACTCCAAAAGCATCATCCAGCCAAAAATTTTACTTGTACTACTGCGATAGGGAAAAAAAAATCAGCTGCAGACTCTATGTCCAAGTATGGCCAGCCTTTGCCAGGTCCAGCTCTATGGAAATAATTAGAGGAATAAATATTTAAATACTTTTCTCAAGAGAAGGACCCAAAACCAACACCCACTTTCTGCCTTGTTGGAAACTTGGAAAATGTCTGCACACAATTCCCAGGAAAATACAGAACTAATTTTACTTTTCCAGTGTCAGGGCCCATCTCTAAATATATCCGTGCTTTTCTAATTGGATTCAGATGTATTATGAGGATTTTCAAAACCTCTAGGTGAAAGAAGAACTGAAGAATGTGTCCCTAACCACAGCATCTTGTTGGCATATGTGGAGTGTGCTCGTAATGAATGAGCAACCAACAGAGGTACATACACTGCCTATTAACACATGCAACACTTCTGACTTGATGAGCTGCTACAGTATTGCTCCATAAAAATGTTAAATTATATAATTCTGTCTTTCCATATATAAACGTAGGAAGCCAATACCAATGGAGGCAAAGAGAAGCACACTTCCCTGAATTTCTGATAAAACACATTATAAATGATTTTGAAATGTTTGGGTAAGTCTGTTTAACAAAACAAACACACTAACAAAAAGCAACCAAACAAAAAACATTTTAAAGTGGTATAAACGCAACCTCTTGGGATTTGAGACAGGATTACTCACAGAGTCAATCAAGATGAACAGTTTAGCCTTTGGGTCAGAGGCAGAGGGCTGAGAAAAATACACATCCACAGAGTACTGGGTTCCTGGCTCCAGGCAGACTGGGGTCTGAAGCAGGGCAATCCTGGTTAGCAGAGACACAGCACTGTCACAGCCAGCACAAATGGGCTCTCCCCAGAGCAGGACAGGGCAAGCTGTGGGGTGCTGCGAGATCTCCCTGCCCTCCCACCTACTCTCTGTTATTTATATAATAAAGAATGCAAACTGAAAAAATGGTTTTGAAAATAGGCTAGGATGGAGTCTTTAGGTCGGTATTCCCTTCCCATACTGAAATAGCTTTAGCTGGACCTCCACTAAAGAAATCAGTCCCAGCAGGGCCTAAGGCTGCTCTCCTGGCTGTGGCAAAACATTGCCAGGCTGGGACGGGGTCATCTGCTTCTTCCTGCACTCCTCCAGGCTGCAATGTGTTATCGTGCAGCAGCAGCAGGAAACGCCACACATGTGTTTGCAGTAACCCCACTTTCCCACAGATTTATTGCACTGCAATGCTTCAGTGAGAGATTTGCACACAGAAAATCTACAGAGACAAACAGAAATAAACAGACCTCTTTGTAGCTGGGAGGGCAAACACGTGAGGTTCCTGTGAAAAGCCGTTGGCTTTGCAGTGTTGACTTGATGAAACACCAGTGGGCTGGACAGCAACACTTGCTAACCAGTCCTCTAAGGTCTATGAACAAAAGACACAAGTTATGATCATTTCATAATTCTATTAGGAAACATTACTTCTCAGCAAGAGTGGTGAGGGACTGGTACAGGCTGCCCAGGGAGGTGGTGCAGTCACCATCCCTGGAGGTGTTCAAGAAAAGGGTCAATGTGCCACTGAGGGACATGGTTAGTGGGCATGGTAGAGGTGGGCTGATGGATGGACTACATGACCTTAGAGGTCTTTTCCAACCTTTATGATTCTATAATTGTATGATTGTACCTGAAAAACTCACTTTCTCCTTGTCATAGTTTCTGAAAGCCAGCTGATGATTGCACATAGCAGTGACAAAACAGAATTTTCCTTTGTCTTTTAGTATTCAAAATAATGTTATTTGAGAAAAATGCACTGCATTTGAACAGAAGTAATAGAAACTCAGTTTTCTTTTGCACCTCAGCTGGTGCAGATGGAAACAGCTCTGTTAAAGCCATTGGAGCTGCTTCCTTTCTCAGCACAGCATTGTCCCAGAGATATCCTTCACCATGTGCCTCCTCTCACATCTAATAAGGAACAACAAACAGAAATGACTTTGCAACGAAAGTCTTTAAGATTCAGCTGTTCCATCCAGTCCTGAGAAGGAAAAAACAACATCAAACCAGCCCACTGCAAAATTATTCTCGTGCTTTTAGTCAATGGGAGTTTTGTTTGCCTCAGAATGACAGGAAATAATAGAATACAGTAGACAGAAGTATAGTACAAGATACTACAGAAGTAGTATCTTGAGTGGGGGGATTGTCCCAGAGAGCTGAGAAGAGAAGGAAGAAGGCATGCATAAATACTCATAGGGAAAATACACTTGCATGCATCTTTGAACACACAGATGCAGACTTGGATTTAACCAGATTTGGATTAATGGATCTCCCTAGACATGTCTTCATCATTGAGAAATTTTGTCCAGGCACAAAATTAGATTTTGGCTAATATTCTAAGGTTTTCACACATCTTGGAGCCCAGCTGGTGCAACTGGGAAGGTGGATGACTGCAAAAGCCCCGGATAAACATCTGCTTTGTATGTACAGATCAGCACACTCCTCTCCTGCCTTGTTCCCATTGTTCTCCCTAGAAAATCTCAGCTAAAAATACAAGATTCCCATCTGAAGCAGATGCATTTTCCTGTTGTCTGATATGTGAACAGAAGTCCAGTCCAAGCAGGGGTAATAAATGGGCATCTCCAGACAATGACACCTTGGCTAATACTAAGAAAACACTTGTGTTTTTCTAAGTATGAGTGGAGAGCATTAAAGGAATCAGTAGAGTGCATGTTTACCTGTTGATAAAGATTAAAAAGCAAACAATTTTCATGTTAAATGAAAAGAGTTTTAAAGAGTAGAAGGACTTGTCACCTCCTACAATTGGCAAAATAGACCGTGCAACTGTCACAGTATCACAAGACACACAAGCCATCACCAATACCTCAGGCTCATAACGGATTGCGATAGTGAAGTCCATAGCCAGGGGAATGTTGCTGATGGCAAATCTCAGCCCAGCTCCACTGGGGACACGGGCAAAGCCAGGGCCCGTCCAAGTGACAGCTCGGCCAGTGCCAGGCTGCCTGAAAACCACCTCCAGGGCCGGATCCTGTCCTCGCTCAGCTGTGCCCTGCAAAGACATGCGGACACTGTCAGTGTCACAGACAAGTTACAAACAGGCACATTTGGAAAAAAGAAAGGAACTATTTTTGCTGTCTTAATTACTTATCTCAGACAGCTGTCAGCCTCGTTTCTGGACACATTCTTGATCTGCATGCTAAGAGCTCTCCCAAATGTGGGAAGTTTAGCATCACAGACAGGAAAACCACAAGAAGAAGAAGGATTAGGTTAATCCATCCATCTCTGTATATTTGATACTTCTAGGCATTCACATTGCAAACTTTCAATAGATTGAACTTAATTTTGTACATGGCTAGACTTTCCATTATAAGCTGAATAAATAAATATCAATACGTACGATGACTAAGCTGGCTTGCAATAGAGTATTTAAACACAGTAGGTACCGTGTTAACATTTAGGAACACTTAAATGTTGTAGATGTCTTGAAAGCAAACCAAACAAAAAAAGGGAATCTTCCTTTCTAAACAATTGATTCAATCTGAGCCTACAGTGGCACTGGACACAGCAAAACAAGACTATTTTTGTCAATTATAAAATATCCAGCTCAGCTGTCTGCTAAAAGAATTGATTTCACTTGTGTCTGGGTTGTAATGTATAGGACTGCCAATTCCACACGCACAGACATGTCCTTTCCCTCTGTTGCAATTCTGAAGTTAACATTTGGTATAATCTTTGTAAATAACAAAGCGCTAATTTACCTGCCTAAGTCCAGCTTCTCTTACACTTCGTTTTCTGCTCCTGTTTAGCACAATTTTTCCATTTTCAATCATGAACTCATACCCTTGCTTCTGGAAGTAGATGTCACACTTTGGGAGCATGGTTGGTTTGACCTGTGAAGTAGAAGTAATGAGACAGGATGCAGCACTGTCTCAGCAATTTTGAAGGGTTGGTAAGCAGCTAACAGGAAATCCCTATTCTGAAAACAAGCTCTGTTCTCTGCTGTGTGAAACCCTGTAACATGGCCCAGCAACTGCTGGAAACCCTTTTCCCTCACTCTCTTACTATTAGGTTGCACTTCTCACAATCTATGTCCCAGACATCTGTTTTCCATTTAATTACTGGACAGTAGGATGCACACTGTCTGTGATTATAGCTAAATATTTGTGGATGTGACCTGCAAATAAATGTGTTTTTTTTTAATTATTATTTCTCCACAGCTTCTGGACAAAACACTGGAGAAGAAGTTTTAGTAAAATGTAGGAAAGTGGAAGGGACGCATTCCAGCAAGATGAGATGTGCACTGCACATGGGGGAAAATCTACCCCAATTTTGAGGAATAAATAAATAAATGTTCTAAAAAACATTACGGATGGATGCCAAATTCTTAAGGAAATCAGGCCACAATCAGTTCCTGTGTGTAAGGCAGCAGGAATGAGTCCAATGGAGCAGAGAGCAATTTAGTTCTTCCTTTTTTAGAACTTTCCAGAAGAATCAAGGTTTGTGATAGTTTCTCCTCAAGCTGCTGGCAAATCTAACACTTTAATTTAAATCATTAATTTCACTAATTTATGCTAGACCAGCCCACACCTGAAGAGCAGCAAGGATAGTTTTGTAGGTCACCACGGCATGTAGTAATAGCCACGGCTACGGAAGAAATGGGAGGCAAAGAAGGACTGAGGATGGTCAAGGGACTTGCTTTGTATCAACCATCATATGGATCTATTTTTCCATATGATGCCTTAACAGCCAACTACATACCAAGGGTGCAGAACCAGAAAGGGGCGTTGCATGCTCAGCTTCATAAATGTAATAATCCAGGGGCAAAAAGAAGTAGCCTGGGGCTGGCTCATTGCACTGACGGCCCATGATGTTGGGAAGGCACTTGCACCGACCATCCTCTGGTGAGCACCTAGAGCAGGAGTTGGTACAGGGAGGATGTGAGTGCAGCATTTCTGGGTTCTCTCAGCATGGGAGCAGCTCAACTCCACCCTTGTTTCACCTCCATTTTGTTTCTTCCACTGTGGGACTGTCTCCACTCTTAACCTTCTTCCCACCACCCGCTGTCTCTCTCTGTTTCCTCTGTCCAATGCTGCATTTATTTAGTTCTATCATCTCATCACTTAGGAGATGTGACATGTCATGGCTTTCTCCATCCATTCTATAACCAGAAGCACAGATCCTTTTCTTTTCTGACCATTTGTTGCCATCTATTTCTGTATCTGTTTCTTGTACCCATTTTAATATTTATGACCATATCCATTTTTAAGCATCTATCCCACATACTTTTAGAACATGAGGTCACTAGCATCTTTGATTTGATTTGACTGATATGTATTTACGCTCTTGTTTCACACATCAGATGATGACTAGCTTTGATTTCTTGCTGACAAATACAAGACAACGAAGCTGAGGATCTGTTCTGCTGCATTTCATGTATCTAACAGGTAAGACTTCAGCCCAACAGAGTCCTGGGGATGTCCATGTGAAACAAAACCGGACTCTTGATTAATATGTTTTGAATATGAGCCAATGCTTAAGAAAAAAATAATAATAAAAAAAAAGATTAAAAAAGGATATTTCTAGCTTCTGAAGTGTG
Organism: Alectoris magna; assembly: GCA_030625065.1. Classification (NCBI taxonomy): domain Eukaryota; kingdom Metazoa; phylum Chordata; class Aves; order Galliformes; family Phasianidae; genus Alectoris; species Alectoris magna. The sequence goes on along the minus strand of CM060560.1, from coordinate 183,480,548 downwards.
GAAAGGAGGCTAAGTTAAAAATGTCACTTATACCTTCTAATTTCTACTGATATTAGGGCCAGTGGCTCTCTCAAACTATGCAGCTTGTGTTTTGTATTAAACTAACCTTGACTCCAGCTGATCTAAAACTGGCTTTGAAGGTAGAAGATAAATCCCCCTTAAAATCAAAGCTAGATCTCCAAGATCCCAACAGGACTTTATACTCTTTGTGCGTGATGAAACAACATCTACAGTCTATTTTCCCACTGAGTACTGAGACTCTATTAACCTAGCTAGAAAATCTAATGCTAGAGTTTGTGAAAATTAAAAATGAGACAAAACTTGAAGAAGAACATTAACTTACAAGTTATCCTGGGATCCACCAATGTCACAGTCACACGGAGAACAGCCATACACGCTCTTGCCAAGACCCCAGTATCCCTCCTGGTGTAAAAAGAAAGTGAAAGATTTTTCTTAATAGCAAGTATTTAAGGCAATGTAATTTATTCCTTAGGATGACTGATGCTCTAGTCTACTCCTGGGGTGCCTGCCTGTGCTCGGCCATGTGAGATTGCTGCTCATACCAAAATGCTTGGGTGCTCAGATACTGTGAGAAGAACCAGGTATTTATCCATCCGTGCAAATGATTTGCTCTGGAAACAGCAAAGAGAACATTGCATTTCCTTTCTTTTCTACAAGTGCTGCTCTGGTGCAAACTGATTGCACTTACTTTAACAAGTGGTAAAAAAGAACCAAATGTGTCCACGGATGTGTCCATGCAAAATGGAAGAGTATAGCTGTAAAATTAACTTGTATTTTGACTAAATCTAATTGTTTCCTTCATGACGAAGGGAAAAAGACTATAAGCTCCCTTTTTTTTTTTTTTTTTTGTGAGAATACTGACTGCAAATATTCTGAGAGCAGCTAAATCCACAGATAACCAGGACAGGGTGGCAGTATTTCACAGCCTAAGGCACAGAGGATGTTTTTTTCCATTCGTCATCCAGAGACTGCTAAGGAGAGGTTGTGACTGAATCTAAGGGCATCTTCGGACTCTGAACAAAGGCTGTTTTCAGCTCTTCACTGCGTTCCTCATTGGTGAGCACAATCCTAGCCCATGAACACAAAGTGAGACCAATAGAAGCTCAAACTCAAAGAGACAAACCCTGAAGCTGTCCCATGCCAGGGTGGAGACACTTCCTTGGTAAAAACCAGATGGTCCTCATATTCCCTAAATAGCCTCATCACACAAGAAATGATGTTGCATACACAGAACCGATGCCATTTTCTCCTTTGATGAAATGCCATGCCAGAGCCCACAGGAAGGCAGGAGATGGGAGAGGAGACTTCTAAAATAACATGCAAAGAGAGACAGCAAAAAGGAACAACAAAAACTGTCCAGACACATACAACACATTTCTCACAGCGCCGGCCCGTGGTGAACTGCTGGCAGAGGCACTCCCCAGTGGCAGGGTCACAGACAGAGAAAGGCAAAGTGCCATCAGCATCACAGTTGCAGGCTGTGGGGAGAGAAATGTGTGATTGCCTCAGTTGGCCCTGGCGACAGTAGCAGGGGTGGGATGTGTCTATCAGCATGCCTCACTCTGAGGAACGGCTGGCTGGGAGCTATCACAGCCAGGCAGCATCTCCCTTAATCTACAAACTGTTTAGCAGCAAGAAGAGCCCCAAAATACTCTCTAAGGAATTTAAACACCAGGCAGAGGAGGCAAAATGTGTAATGGGCACCTCAGTGAGAAGGTGCCTTCAGACCTCAGGTTTGTTTCTGGCCCACATGCATCTTATATCACTGATGTTTTGAGTGTGGAAACAAAAATGTGAGTGGAGCGTGCAGACTGGGGTGGTATTTCCTTCTCCTATTTCCTTAAAAGCAATACATTTACCTCCCAATGAACAGCATTTAAATGCATTTAAAATAATAGTTCTGACTGTGGCTTCCCAGAAAGAGCCAAAACTGTCTTCTGAAGACCAAAAACGTGCCCTTGACATGCGATCATAGCAGCCAATTGGGTATTTTGTAACATAGAGAGTATCCATGAGTTACTGTGTGCATCTGTGCATTTAACTACTCCCATCTCTTAAAAATGCTTTGGGAAGAAGAACAGAAGTGGTAGTTCACATACGCTGGCAGCCCAGTGGGTCACTGCCTTGCAGCCCAAAGTGGTTGGCCTTGCACTTGTCGCAGCGGACACCCTCCACGTTCTCCTTGCACGGGCACCGGCCTGCCACCATTCCCAGCACAGGGTCTGTGTGGCTCTCACACGCACCGTGATGCAGTGTGCCTTCTGGGTTACAGCTGCAGGCTACAGGCAGAGTCAAAGAGACATAGGAAAGCATATTTAGATATAGGCATGAAACTGCAATTGTACAACTGCAGCTGTTAAAGTTCAGCGTTGTTGTGAAAACTAGAGATGACCATCCACACCTGCTGTGCTGGCAGCTTCACATTTAAAGTACAATTGCTATTAAGAAATATTTCAAAAGGGTTTCCAAGGTCAACTTTTTCTCTGGAGGAGAGTTACAGTCTTCATTTTGGTAGAAATTTACCCCTCTACTTAGGCAAAAATGGATGTTGCTCATCCACTCCTGACATTCTCCACCCGGGGAGAAGCAAGGCTCTGTGCTTCTGAGGATGCTTTTGTGAAAGCTGTAGTTTACAGAGGTGTACCACAAGGGAGCCCCCTCCCCAGGGATGGCCTGAACTGGCCATAACTGAGTAATTTGCTAGAAAGGATGGGACCAGCAGGGGCCACTGCCACCATGACACATCTCACTTTCTGCTCAGGCTGTTTCTCACCGCACTGTTAATATCTACCACAGTGTTTCCCTGGGTAATCTCCCTTTAGCTCCTTAAGAGCTTTCCATGCCAATCAATTATGAAAAATTATACTCAAATCATCTTTCCTATCTTGTGATAATACTGAACTAACTTTTCAAAAGACGGGCTTGCATGCCTGAAAACTTATTTTTAAATATATGACAAATATCTAGAAAGGATATTCCTTCTCCCAGCATTTCACTCCTGTAATTCCCACCTATCACAAAAGCAACAGCACTACTGCTAGTCTGTTCTCTATTGATGATGTTCAGGAAAGATAAGATTGGCCCTGCCTGTGGCAGGGGGGTTGGAACTTGTTGATTCTTGGGGTCCATTCCAACCCAAGCTGTTCTTTGATTCTATGATTCTATGATGACGTCTCCACTGGATTGAAAGCTCTGTTTAGCAGTGAGCTGGAATATGCAGCTCCCTGTACAATGCTATTTCAAGGACAGTGTTGAGCAGATATTTTGTAAGGTAGTTTGGAAGTTACAGGTTCAGAAACACTTCTACAGCCACATACAAGTATGGGGATGCAATAGGGCTCAGAGCAAACAGAAGCTAAAACAGGGAAGATTACGGAGGCATGCATGAGGGTCCAAGATGGCTTTGTGTGGATCCTGGTAAAAGAAGAGCTTGCACTGGTCGCAGTGTTGCCCCGTGGTGTTGTGCTGGCAGTCCTCGCAGACCCCACCACTGACCCCACCACTGGCCTGGTACACGGCCATGTCGAAGTGGCACCTGCCAGAGTGGCCATTGCAGTTACAGCCTGCAACCAGAAACAAATGGGAGACAATTAACACCACAATTCCTATTGTGTCTTGCCATCTGTGTCTACCTTTACAGCAGGTTTACTTGTTACCCATATAATTTCATTGTAAGAATAAGATCACAGCCTCCCAGACCTTGCACTTTACCACTGGGGCAAATCGCAGCATCCAGATTCTGCAAACAACGATGCTCGTATTGCAAATTCTGGTTTTGCTGCCATCAACAATACTTACTGGATTTACATGTACTGCAAAGCAGGAATATAGTGATGCTAAGACTGGGGACTAATAGAAAAAAAAGCACAACCAAACCTGAAACACAAGACAGTGGAAAAATGTTGGAGAGAAGTGGGGAGAAAGACCAAAGGTGAAGAAAGCTAAATCTCTCATCTTCAGAAGTGAGCAGTCTGCACAGGAGGCAGTTCTGAGTCATTTCAAAGTCTTGTCTTGGGCACCTATTCATGTCTTAAAGTAAAAACCAAGTCATGAACACCATGGCAGCAGGCTCCAGGCACCTCATGCAGGGCTGGCACTACACAAGTGGCACCATTTCAGGCTGGCATAGCGGCTGCCAGACCTTGTGAGGAACTGTGTGTGCTTCCAATCATGCCTCAAGGAGACAAGCCCACAACATGCCATTTCTCCCCTGCAGGGAGCAGCAGCATCCCCCCATACAGTGCCCTACCGGCACCAGAAGTGCAGAGACTTACAGAAGCCAGAACTGGGCCCTACCTATACTTTGAGAAGAACCCATGCAGGTGTGTCTGCCTGACACAGAGTGGGGAACACCCCTCCACTAAAGAAAGATCTATCTAAATACCTGATACGCATCTTTATCTATTATTCTTTTATGTCCTTCATTGTGGAAATAAATAATTCAGCCTTGTCTAAATGCTTGTTTAATTTGCAAGAAAGACCCTAAGTGAAGCAGTAAATGATTTTTGGCATCAGCAGCTTTTCCTTTATTTATTTATTTATTTTCTCTTTGTTAAAAATCAGAATGTGAAAGTTCACCTTCTAGGGCAACAGCACCGATGGACACATGAATCCATCTGTTTTTCTAGATGAGGCATGGAAAAGGTTCCATCCCAGAAACCATCTCATAGTGTATTGTGCTGAGACAGTGCTGCACCCACCAGCCAGTAATCAAAAAGGAAAAAAAGAAAGATGTTTGAGTTACGTTTGCAAGCATTATTTTGTGCCCCTTCAGCTGGCCTCCAGGGAGCGTCGTTGTAGAAATCTTTACATCTTTCACAGGACAAGCCTTCAGTGTTGTGGTGGCAGACACATCGCCCATGCACCTGCAAGGTGGTGAGAATTGATGAGATATGGTGATGAGAAGAGAGGAGAGGAGAGCTGATTCTTTTCAGTTTTGTGGAAGGAAAACATAAAGGCATCCTTTCATCTCCCAGTTGAAACAGATGTGGATCAAAATAATGTTTCCTGTATGTCTGCTGGCATAATCTGTTCCTGATTGTTCTGTTTCCTCCATTAAGATTTAAAGTGATATTTTCTTCCACTACTACCGTAAGTCTCAATGCTACAAAATAGCCACTAGACTTCATTAGAGCTCCTAAATCAAGTTATATCCTTTCAGGTACTACATCTGCATTCATAAGAAGAGCTATAACCCCTACTGAGTTGCTTATGCTATTATAAAATGTCTTATCTGCAAATATAGTCAGTAGTAATCTGCTTGAGGTACACCAGCAAGTCTGGGAAAATTCAAAGCTCTTTGGCTCCCTCAGCTGACAGAATGTTCATTTATTTGAGGAAAAGTTTGGAGAATACCTACAAACTTTAACCCAATAGTTTTAAAGCTGCTGAGCAACATTTAGTTGTTCTTCTAGTATTTCTAGTGACACCAGTGGAGACTTCAACATTTTTTATTTCTATCTCTCTCCACCTGCGTTCTTCTATTCTGAGAAACATATTTTCCAAAGAAAAGAATCCTATCTCTTAATCCCACAAGTAAAGAATTTGAAATCATTTCTCTGAATTTTTTTAATAATCAATTTTTCACGCGTTAGCTTTGCATTATTGGCCATTGTTTGTGCCAGTGTCTCTGTCCCTGCTGCAGAGCCCCCAAGCCCAGCTGGAGCATGGAATTCACCCAACAAGCAGCCAGTCAAGTCTGCACACAGCACAGGCTGCTTACTGCATTATATTTGCACCATTACAGCTCTGGTATTTTGCTGCTGTTATCAACATGTCATGTCCCAGTTGCTTTTGAAACACCACACTGATGCCAACAAGGACACAGCTTCTGAGAAATCTGGCCCAGAGTTTTGAAGAAAGAAGTTGTATCAAAACACTGGAGTTGCAAATGGTTAATCCACAGGTCATCAGAGACCTCCCTTCCTCTCTCTCTCTGAATCTTTCCATCCCTTCCTCTCTCCTTCCCTCCATTCCTTCCTTCCACCAGAACACCAGGTAGGGACTTAATAGCATTAATGACGCACCATGCCGGGCTGATGAAATACATCACCCCGCAGATTCTGTATGGGATCACAGCGGCTGGCATGGCCATTGCAAAAGCAGTTGCCCCGCACAACCATCTCATAGACAGCATAGTAGTACTTCTCAAGGGGATCACTGTGCCTTCTTCCAAGGAGAGCATCCCCGAGGGTATGGAGTTTGGTAAAATTGATCCTTAGGTTTGTCATTGTAATGAGCTCTGGAAAGAAAGAAAAGAAATCAGGAGCCCAAGCTGACTTGAAAATGAAGAGAGTCAAATTTAAAGTTGCATAAAACATCCAGTAAATCCCCAGTACTGAAGAAGTAGTTAAAATGGTCTGATATGGGCCTGGACAAGTGACTTGCTCCTGGCAGACAACTTCCCTGGTACAGCGCCCGTCTGTCTAAGCAGTGCTTTCCCAGCCAGTGCCTCATGAGCCCGTGAGAAACACCCAAGTGGCAGGGAGGACTAGGCCATCTGGTCCCAGAAGGAAAGATAGTTTAGCTGCATGGATGGTCTGTACACAGCCGAGTCATTTGCCTGTAGGGCTAGGGGACAAGATTGGCCCTTTTAAAATTTATTAGTACAGATGTCTTCCTATGATCCTTTGGTACATATTTTCATATTTTTCAACATCATTATTAACACCAGTCAAGATTTTGCTCCTTTTGGTGTGCAAAGTAAGCAACACCCGCAAAGTATAACTGAAAAAACTTGCATTGTTCTTACCTTGGATATATGGCACATACGGGTTTTCTACTTCAAAACTAGGGTCCAAAGCTTTTAAGACAACCTGCAAATTGGATTAAAACAGCTCTGTAAGTCATGGAAGAAATTCTTTTTGCGTATAAACTCTGCCACCTGAGATCCATTAGTTACTGATGTCACTTTACTGATCCCGCCAAATTAAAACCAATGTCTTGGCCCCAATTCAGCAAGTTCTCTTTCCCTTTCAGACTAGCTTTGGCTGGCAAAAAGCCCTTCAGTTGCAGAGTTTGATAGGGAACCAAGACTCTTATGAAGAAGGGCTTTCATGTGAACTGGGAAAACAGGAAAGAGCACTAGAAGGCTTTGTGCATGTTGTTTTATGAGCTCATTTGGATAGGAAACTGAGGGTAAAATGCTGTGATTTTCCCTCTTATACCTGAAAAGTCAACAGCACTTCATGACTCAGGACCTCTGTAAGTAAATATGATGGACATAAAAGCGAGACCCTCAGCCCCAGAAAACTAGCCATGTATGATCTCAGTCACCGACTCTTGGCAGTACCTCGCCTTCAGTGGAGGGCTCAATGTCTGAATATCTTGAATCACAAATGACGTCTCCCACACCCTTTGATGGACCAGAAGAGATGTTGGGAAAAGAAGCTGCACAGTCCTGTGCAAAATACCTAAACGCTTTCCAGGTCTGACCAAAGTCGGTGGAGCGCTCAACCAGCATTGCTGCGGGCCGAAATGTCTGCAAGAAACATTATTTCAAGAATTCCTTAACGAGGCATTGATAAGACATCTCAGGGATAACGGTATTGACAGTCCTGTTTGGGGGATGCCAACAGCTGCCAGCTATATTTCTGTGTTTGAGAGCCTGCAGGCACACTGTACTATTTACATGAGATTCTGAAGAAGCCACATTCCTCATCTCGACTCCCTCAGCAGAAGAGGGGCAAGCTTCCATACAGAATCATAGCATCACAGAACGGCTTAGCTTGGAGGGGACCTGAATGATCATCTAGTTCCAACCCCTTGCTGTGAGCAGAGTTGCCACCTACCAGATCAGCCTGCACAGAAGATTATTTTATAAGTAGATTATTTTTTAAGTAAGGAAATCCACAGTAACAATACAGGAATTTTGTGAAAGAAAAAAAGAAATTGTAGCCATCTAAGCGGATCACAATGGGTATGCTTAAGAAGACAGAATTAAACTTGAAAGAAACACCTCAGTTAGAAATGTCTAAAGTATTTGGACTTAATTTCATAGTCTATTTTTCAGATTTAATTATCAGATTTATAGAAAATAGGACCAGAAGGCACATGAATGAGAAGCTATTCAGCCTATCTACTTTCCCTAAGGCAGGATCAGCTACAACTTAACCATACTTGACAGGTGTTTATCTAACCAGTTCTCATAAACCTCTGAGGATGGTGCTTTCACTGCTTCCCTAAGCAATTCATTCCTGTGGTTAAAGAATTAGTGTATAAAATTACATAAAAGGAGCGGTAAAAGACGTGCATGTAATACCTTAAAGGTCAGGATAAGATGGCTGAACTGAAATAAAGTCTCTAGGTCCAGTCTAATACTGACATGGTCAACACCTGAAAAAGAATGAAAATGAAGTGAAGAGCACAAATCACACATTGGAGGGGCTGCTAAGGCAGTTTTCCTTGGGGAATTCACAGATGCATTTTTCAGCCAAGGCAGCCAGGCTCCCTGGGGCATCCTGGGAGCCCAAAGTCAGCTGCCTCTGGGACTGTGCGTGCAGTGGGACCTGCAGTGCTGGGAGCTGGAGGCTGTGTGAAATGGCTGAAGGTCTTGTTCAGAGCATTCAGATGGCAAGGGATGGTGATGGCAAGGTTCTGTGTGTATGTCTTCTGATTTTCTTTTTTTCTGACAGAAACACAGACTAATAAATATACGAGGTGTTCTTCATGCAAAATGGGTCTGTCCCACCTCATTACGAAGGCCAAGTGGTGAATAATAATTACAGAAGTAAATCTAACCACAAGCAGTAACGTTTTGTCAAGGAAACTTACCGTTTTCTGACTGCCACCACTTTTTCTTCCTATCTGGCTCAAAAGTTGTGATAACGTTTTCAATCATGTGGCTGTTGTGTTGTGTATAGGGATTATATGGGTACCTGGAATCACAGACAAAGCACTTCTGTTCAGCCTAGAAAACAAAAAGAACAGAATAAAATATGAGTTCGGTCTCTTCTTGAAAGACTTGGTAGACGTGTATTTGTGCGTGTGCAGGCTCTGGCCTGGAGTCAGGCAACAGAGGCATTGCAGGGGAAGACTGACTCCTTAAGGCCTGAGGGAGACTTCAAGGGGAACATTCCCTATGTTATTTATCTGTATTTTTCCCTCTCTTTGGCACATTGGCCAGGAGCAGCAGACAGATGCTGTTGTAGAAGCGGAAGGGAAGGCTGGGTCCAGGCAGAATGTGAAAGGTCTGGGCTGATACCAACAACACAACCAGAGCCTTCTGTGGGCAGAATGGAGAACTGGGATGTCAGCAGCACCCAAAGCGGGGAATGAGGAGACACCACTTCAGCACTTTGTCCAAGGCTGACGGGTTGGCTGAAAGCAGAAGTTAGTTCTGTGACCAGAACAGGAGCAGGGGAGAGGTGCCTACCCAGCACGCTCAGAACATGCAAGGAAACACAGGAACCATTTGCACATCTCTGTATTATGAAATCACCTAGGAATTATTTACATTTAAATAAATCTACAGATGAGAATTCAAAAATGTGCTATAATCCACATGTTTTAAGTATTATGAGAAATAGATATTATATTCAGTCATTCTACATTGTACTTTGTGACGTATGATGAAGTTACAATTTGTAAGACAAGGCAAAAGCACAAAAACCACACATCTCTTTTTATAAAGCTCCAATAAGGAGCACTCCAGTTATCTCAGCATTTGGTACTGTGTACACCCATGCTCTGGCACATACAGACACGCTATGTGACACTCATTCCATTTATGTTTAAGGTTGCACCACGAAAGTCTCTTTGTGCCCCAAATGACAGGCACGTGCATGTCCTTTCAGGCAGATCTGCCAGATCCCATCTGCCTTTGACACACACAGCTTTGCACTCTGTAGCACTAAGACATTTTCTTTTCCTTTCAGAACACACGTAAGTAGTAAGCCTAATCACAGGGCTAAAACCCATTTAACTTATGCTTAGAAACAAATAGAGGCATTATTCAAAATAAGGCACAGTTATTAAAAGTGCTTCTTTTCAAACACAAAGAAGTTGAACTCCAATTCTTTCAACCTGAATTTTCATTAAAACATCCCAGCCAAGTCTGGGCTTCTGGCAGCTTGCCACATTGAATGGCAAACCTTCATACACCAGGTTTGTTCCTGCCATGGTTCCCTTGTCATTACACAGGTCATCAGAAGGGGAGTGTGGGGAGGAAGAACACAAAGCTTCCTGGCTTGCCTCCAGGAGCACTGGTGGGAAGTACCAGTTTCAGTGGAATTCTGTAACATACTTCAGGTGGCAGACACATAGAAGGAGAGCTGGTACAGCAGGTGACACTGCCAGAGCATAATCCAGCTTTGGGAAGCAGCAGGACTCATAACTTGCATCGCCTTCAGAAGGCAGTCACTGGGGGTCAAAATGTGATGAGGCAGCAGTAAATCACAGGGATTATTGCAGGAACAGCTGTTCCTTTTCACAAGTCTGTATTTACATAATTCAAAGAATAAGTACAGGCAAGTGAAAATATCAATTTTTTATCACTCTTTGATCTCATCTTAAAAAGGAAAAGAAGGAAGTCCTCCAGCCAAGGGCCAAAAGTGAGATGGCTCTTTGTGCTGGGCTACCAAGCTGAGCCAAGGCTCAGAGTGCAGCCACAAACAGAGTGCCCAGGATTCCTTTGTTCAAACAATATGGGGAAAAACTGCAAAAGGTGAAGAGAAGCTCAAAAGAGCTTTTGGAAGTGGAAAGAACTGTTTACATTTTGCAGAAAAATGCAGTTGCGGTGAGTAACTGGGAGAAGTGTTCACTGTCATCTCAGTATGGCAGAGCTTTACTTTGTAAATATTTCACAGCATTTTGCCAGAAGGTCATAAACTATTTTTGATTGCTTATAAATGAAATGGTATTTTACTAACTTCCTCTTCACCCTGCAGATGGTATTCAGTGAAAATATTCCTGCTTGAGAGGATGTGTTAGCTCAGCAGGGCCAAGTCCTGCAGGATGTGTAGCAAGGGAAGTCCATTTCTGCTGGCCACTGGTTCCAAACATCTGATGGACACTTAGGTTCCCCACAGGTGCTTCCCCAGGAAGGATGTTTGATTGCCCACATTTTTTGTCTGCCTATCCACCTACAAGGCCAAAGATTGTGTTTTCTCCCTCTCCCAGACATAGCTTTTCTGCTTTCATCAACGTTGGTTTTATTTCACATCAAGTGACATGTGAGGATGTGGTGTGAATCTCTCAAAAGGCTGTTTTAGGTCTCAACACTGTATGGGATGCAAAGGCACATCAAAGACCATGCCCATCCCGCTAACCACACACACACGTGCCAGCTGTGGTCTTCATCTCTGAGCAGGGAAGGATTGGCAAAGTAAAGCTCCCTCAGATATGCTTGTGCTCATTTGCATCTCACTGATGTTTCTCACCCTGGAGAAGCTGTGCATCACTGAAGGCTGTTTGCTGTTTTTGCCAAATCCTCCATATGTGCTGCAATGAGGCACAGCCTTCCACCAGGCTTCTTTTGTGCTATCTGATGATTATTCAGACAAGTCCAGGAGAAGCTTCCCAGTTTGGGCAGCTTTCTTTCACAGAAAAGAACATTGTTAGTCTGGAGAGTTCAGTTTATTAAAAAGAAAAAGCAAACCAACCTCAAGGTAGCCTATAATGCAGTACTTCTGCGGGCCGTTCACTCCACAGGTTGAAGAGGCCACTAGTTGCTTGCTGCGACCCAGGAGGAGGTCCCCAACGGCTGGGTGGCAGGACCCAGATCCGCAGTCGTCCTGTGCCTGCCGGAGTCCCACCAGTACTGTGTGCCGAAGAAAATCAGCGAGAAATTAAACTGGTTCACATCCTCAGCAATGCCCTCCGCAGAAAATCAGTGACGTTCTAGCATCAGCAGAAAAGTAAATTACCCTTTGTCTATTCTCCTGTCCTTAATCATATCACCTGATAGAATCTGGAAGAGCTTCGCTCATGAGCACACCTGCTGCAAAATCATTAAAAAAACAGAGCTAGCATATTGCAAATGTACACTAAACCATATCCTCAGCACTTTGCTGTCCATCAAACATGCCAATCTGCTAGGAGCAATAACGTACTAAGCATGCATCCCATCCTGGCATACCCACAGTCAGCGCTGCTGCAGCAGAATCACAGGCATTACAACTGACTGTGAGCAGAGCCAGATCCTAATTCATTCTGCTGGTTTGTGCTGAGTTCTCAAAGCTGTATTGATGAAACTGAGGCCAGGTATAAAGTCAGAGGTGCCTATGATTTTCTGATGATTTGCAATGAACATCCTGCTCCGGTCCCAGCACCTTCCGTTCAGAACCCATGGGATGGTCATTAATAATTGAACAGAATAATTTGAAATTGTGTAAATAATTTTGAGATTTTTTGTTGTTGTTGTTTATTTTGCCTGAAACTACCTTAATTTTTTTTTTTCCCAATATGTCAAGACTTCCCTTACAGGGCTTGTCCTTTTAAACAAGTTCTATCCTGAAACTCTGAACAGGAATGGGTACCTTGGAGGCTTCATCTACTCAGTTTTACTTGGCTCAACTTGTTATAAACAGTACAGTTAAAAAAAAATAAAATACAATCAATACATGAAGATCCCACAGGAGCATGAAAAGCAGTAATGCAATTACAGCACTAAATATATTTACTATGCTTTTTTTTGTTTGTTTGTTTTTACTATGAATATTTCTACAAAGTACTGCAACAGACAGATTCGAGTTCATAGCTCAGGCTATATTTTAGGCATTGAATGAAACCTGATTTGCTAAGTATAAAGGAATGTGTATGTTTGATTAACCTGCCCTTATTTATTTATCCAGGTTCACCATGTATTAGCTGTTAGCAGATACTGGATGCCCCTTTCAGGAGCTGATTCAGGCTTAATTACAACACATACCTTTTGTTTGTATTTAAAGGTTGCAAATCACTCAGAGCTCCTAAGCAGAAGCATGAAGAGCAAGGACTCACAGTCTCATGCATTTCAATTGCGTAGACAAATGAAGTACCCTAGAAGTCTTGGAGAAATATGTAAATGACATGAAAGTATTTCAAAATTGGCCCAAATAACTGTAACGTATATACTTACTGAGGTGCAACAGAAGGGCCAGCCAAGCCTCATGTTTCTGCATGGAGCTCAGGCTGATCTGGCTGGAAGAGAAGAGCCAGTGGGTCACGCAAAGCTCATTTGCCCCAGGGCACGCCTTGTGTGTGTGTGTGTGGGGGTGTTTCATGGAGCTGTCTTTCAGCAAAGGGATGGAACCACAGTAAAAACATCAAGATTAAAAACAAACGCTGGTCTTGACTTTGTTCTGGTGGAAAATTCTCATGACATATTTTTTCAGAATGGGATCAAAGCACAGGGATACCTCACATGTACTTTAGCAAAAGGCCATAAAACATATATATACAGTTTAAAATAGAAATTAAATGTTATCATCAAAACTTCTGTGGTATTCAAATATAAACTATTTAATCCTAATTAGATTCAGCAGAGCTATTTGCAGAGATCTAACTCCTTCTCTCTAAGTTCTTGTTTCTTTGCACTGACTTCAAACAAAACCAGAAATCCTAACACGCTACTCAATGCCTACTCAATAATGCCTAAAGTCAAGTGATACAGATTTTGGTCTCATTAGGGATACAAGTATAACAAAATATGTAAGTGCAGTGACGAAAAATAGATAATGTTGCTATCAACGCAAAAGACTTGTACGGGGGAGACCTCAGCTAGAACCCACAGGAAGATCGCTGTGGCTTTTACTTCACATCCTTTCTACTAACATTCTTGCAAGGGAAATTGTGATTTGCTAACACAAGAACTCTATTGGAAAAAAAAAGAAGGCAGAAATGGACAGAAAATATGGCCCAGCATCCTTCCACCATGTAGAGCTTCCAAACCATAGCCTGACTTCACTTTTGTGTCTTCCTACCCCTTTCTCCATCTGTAGGCACTGATGGAATCAATGTGTTCTGATGCCACCGTGGCTGCTGGGTTGCCCCCATGCAAGCACACCCAAAATGTCTTAGACAGAATACCCCACTGCAAAGGCAATCAAAGTATTTCAGATTTTACAGGCTCCACATAGTCTTGGTTCACACAACTCCAAGCAATACATGAGAGAATAGACATGTCTGTGTGGCTGTTTCAGCAATCAGGAGTAATCTACGCATCTTTGCAATTACATGTCCCATTCACACTCCATACCAATGATATTCTTTAAACATGACTCACTTTAGCAGATAAACAAAGACCAGCAAAACACCCAAAACACTTCAGTTTCACACTTAGCAGGAAAATTAAATACTGGAGATGTCTTACCTGTATTTCAAGCAGCCGAGTGTTTCAGCTGGAAGTGAACTGCACAGAATGCGGGAAGCAAGTAAAGGCATACCTGTGCACTTCAGCTGAACAAGATCGTGCGTCCCCTGAGGCACCAAGGTGTAGGTGAGAATGAGACCTGGCCTGCAACCTGCCAAGGGGGTGATTTGTGAAGTCACTGATGGGGCTTCTGGCATTAGCAAGCATGTGCAGTGAAAGAATATTGTGACAGGCAGAAAAGGTTCTTACAACTTAAAGAGAAGATAAGAATTCTTAAAAAGAACTCTTTAATTGTTGTGTAGTTGAACAACTGCTCAACTGTTCCATTTTGCAGCCACATCTTGGAGCCTTCACCACTACTTAGCGTCACTACTTAGCCTTCACCACTACTTAGCATCTGAAGTCCAGTAGTACTGGTTTAATTGAGTGCAGAATGAAAACAACTCCTACAACAGGGGTGCAAAGCAAGAGAAAGAGCAGGGTTTGGGCTTCAGTGTGACTGCAAATACACCTGCTCAAAAGCTGTGACCAAAGCCCATGTGGATGTAACAAGTCAGCTTCAAGCTAGCTCAAACTCTGGATCAATGGCATGAACACGATTTCTCATTTTTTTCCCAACCAAAAGCTAAAGGCACAACAACAACGTGAGTACAGCCTCAGTGCTAACTTTCAGCAGATGTTTTTGCCTGTACCCTCACCTGCCAGCACCTGCAGTGTGGTGCATGGCCTACACCGCCATCTTGAGAAGCACTGTGAAGGAGCAGCTCCAAGATGCCGCTCACCCACTTGTGCTCAAGCAGCGGCCATTTGTGGATAGCTTTGTCAAACCTGTAGCACTTTGATTTCAATTTTCAGAATAGTGTATCACCTTGGATACATATATTTAGTTTTGATCTATGTGTTATTAGTCCTTCTCTGTCTGCTTGTAAGGCTTAATTCACGGCTGTCTGTAAAGCATCACACTCCCAAACAGAAAGTTTTCTAAATGTGCAAAATACATCTTACAAAACTAAATGCTGCTTTTCTTTTGATAGTTCCTATCCTTTTAGAAAAACAAGCAAGCAAACAAAAAACAGATGGATGATCATACTGTAGTGTTCAGTGCTGTATCCTCTGCTATTACTTTGAGAACTCACTCTAGCAGAAATAATGCATACACTTACATTTTTGGAAATTATCTTCCACAAATGCATGTGGAAATTAGTTGTGGGAGACTTTTTTCAGGCCAATTTCATCTACATCTTGTTTGTATTCATACATGACCAACTATTTATTTAAATTTCTCCAGATTATATTATTTATTTGTATGGGTTTGAAAATTAAAAAACAAAAGACTAAGAGATAAATTAAGATATTAATTCTACTGTTTATGCGTAAGCAGTATGTCAAACGTGACACGTAACTGAAGAAAGCATTATTATTGTGATGCTACTAAATCATAGAATGGTTGACATTTTATCAGCATATTTGTTAGGGAATTCAGATTTTGTTACAGAGAAATTATGTGAGAAGTAAATATGAAAGAAGATTTATTTCCAGAACATAGCTGGTCCTGTGTTTTGATTTATGTTGGACCCTGAAGAAGAAAGAGGTTTTAAAACGCTTGAGGCAGGGATTAAGGAACTTCTATCTCACTTCTTTAATCTCTCCCCCAGTAAAGGATCTGGATTTATAACGCTCACTTGTCCCATGCTGGCTGGAGGGTAGATAGCATTGGTGCGTGATTTTTCAAGTCATCACAGGTCTTAAAGTTGTAATTTCTTAGGAATATCCTTAACACACAAAGGAAAGGAACTGCAAGCACTTCTTGGGCATATTTTCATTTTACAGACACCAACCAGCAGTGATGAAATGGAATGGGCAGAGGCTGCAGCCTTGGTGCCCCAGTCATGCTTCAGAGCGTGGCACCAGTCTGTGTAGATGTACACCACTCTCCCGTTAATATGCTGAATAAACACCTCTATAGGTATACGATGATTTTTTTTCCCCTTTAATGAAAATGACAATACTATCAGAAAAATTATACAAATAATTATGCTTTTCTTTAAAGTTACGATATGAAATACAATAACTTGAGCCTGAGATTTTTCTTGCCAACAGAAAAATAAGTACTTCCTCTAAACAAATTACCTGGGATTCCTGGAGTCAGGGGAAAAAGACAGGGACTCCTGCAGGGTCCACCCTACCACATCTTTTAGATACTTACCTGAAGGCATGTATCACTGTCTGGAGGTATCTACTGCTTTCCTCTAGGTAAGTGCAGCTCCATTCTATAGCACAGGCAGTATTCCTGTGTTTTAAACTGACCGCACTGAGATGAATCCCATTCATAAAGAACTAAGCCAGAATCACAGATGAAATGGTCTGAAAAACAAAACCATCCTGTTACATTTCTATCTTTCCCCTTTTATTTCTGCTCTAATTTCTTCCAGCATTCCTTCTGTTTAAAGCGTCATTTCTCTCAAGCAAGGAGTGTGTATTTTTTGGTATTCCACATACTGACAGAATGTAGCATTGGATAGTAAAAGCAGAATAAAGCATAAGCTCAGAAAAAGATGAGATATTTTATTTGCCATATCTGATCAAGAGAGAACTAAGGATGGCAGATGAACATGCCCTTTTGTTTGCTCTGAAAAAGAAAGAAGTGATCTTTATGAAAGAGCCCGGAGCACGGGCAGAAATAACGTTGTTATGACCAAGCGTATGGCACAGCAAATGCTCAAACAATTTACCAAGAGGCAAAACTCAGCATTTATGCTCTGCACCACTATTAGGAAAGCTTTGCATCCCGGAGCAAATTCCTGCAGTTAAAATTTTCTTTAATCATCATCTAGATGAGCTTTTCCACATTTCAAAAGGATGTAAAGCATACTTGTAAGTCATGAGACACTTCTTCACTTTCTAACAGGCACAGCACCCATGGTGCCCTGCACTTTTTGCGTGCAAGTCTGGTATTTGAAGTTTGTTTTTTTTCTCCACTACAAACAAGAAATCCAGTTTCAACTTGAATGTTATCTCCCTGGCAGGCACAGTGCTGCTGATGGCAGTAATCAACACTGAAGAGAGAAAAGACAGAGAGGGTGATAAACTGTATTGCTTTAAAGGATCACTGTAATTTTTAAAGCGCTGTTGAAGATATGTATATATATTCAATATATAATGTTTCATGATATCTCCCGAGGTCTTGACATTTCCAAGCTGACAGCAGGACTGGCAGGATGAGAAGCGTGGCACAAACCTTGATCACTATTAGTTTATTCAAAACTGGAGGGGTCATGCAGTACAACTGGACAATGCTATTTCTAGGACCATCGATAAGCAAATGTGCTTGGCCTATTAACCAGAAATAATGATTCCCCCTAAATCCAATAGGAAAATGGATAATTTTATTCACGTTTATAATTGCAGTAATGTTCTGTTTTAAATACCTATTGTAAGATCTTCTGTGCCTGTCAGCCTAAATTATTTTCCCTTGGTAAAACAAACTCTTCTGCAAAGGTTAAATGGCTATGCTGTTTAGAAATGACCCTGATCTTAGAGAATCTCACTGGCCCCTGAGGAATATCTGTGACCTAGAGGCTTAGAAAATAACAGAAATTTACCATACTGTCATCTGCTTGCTAGTGAAGGCATGTGGGAGGGAGCAGAGGGAGTTAAATTCAGAACCTAGTGGAGCACAGTCAGGAGAAGAAGTAGAGGGAAAACAGTCAGCTCCCTGAGCCTCCGACAAAAATAACCCAGGAGATGTACAGTACTAGGAGGAGAACCTAACAGATGGGAAGGATGATAACATGAACTTGAGGAGAGAAAATAACTGAGAGAAAAATGTGTCCACTAGAGGACAACAGCAGCAGTAAGATCACCCAGTGCAGAACCATCATGAGCTGGAGGCTGGAGATCATCGTGCTGGCACCAACCATGCAGCCACAAGCAACAAGGGAAGCCGGCTCTTCCACAGCCCTGGGAGCATCTGAAGTAAGGGCTTCTGAAATGAAAAAAGGCAGCCCTCATAGCCTCTCCTTATTTATTTATTTATTTTTTACAAGAACTGAACCATGAAATACTTTGGTTTAGACCGTCCCAGAATAAAATGTTCATTTTGCTTAGTAAAAATGAGAAGGAAGGAAAATGAAAATGAAAGTAGTAGGATGGTCTGCCTGGTAAAATAATTGTGAAATCTGGTGTTTTCCACCCATACTCACCAGCACCTGTGACAAGTACAGTACCTGGCAATGTGCTACAACCATGCTTTCACAAAAGCCTCAATTGCTACATGTACCTTCCTTTGCCTAACTTAGCAATACATACGAATAAACTGACATTTTGGAGATTTTCCATTCCTCAGTTCCAAGTTAAACTTAATACAAAGGCTTCCGGGGAGTATTTAAATCTATCAACACACACATGCTAATTACCTAAAAGTATGATAGAATGATGGCTGGTTGACTCTCAGGTGTGCAGTTGTATCTGTGTCTGCCCTGTAACATCTGGAATCTACATAAATACAGGAAGTATCACATAAGTCATGCACAAGATAACTGAAGAGAATGATTAGATTTTGTCATGGACTCCAGTGATATAAATGATGTAAGAGTAGCACAGCAATAACACAGCATGCCCGAAAGCTGGGAACAGGTGCATATAATTCTATGATTTGTCCATGATCTAGAATACATAACCTCTGCTTTATCCTTCTCTTGAGGACTTAATTATACCAGATGGAGAAAGCAGAAAAATTATCATCTCCCTTCACCTTCCTGTTCTCTCCTTGTCACACAGAAGTGAAGCATTGTCACTGCCAGGCAGTCAGAAACCCAGCCAAGTTCAGCAAATGTCAGAAGCAAATCTGGAGAGCAGGAAAGACCTCTTGCTTTCAAACACTGTCATTGAGTCAGCTCCTCTCTAGCAGAAGAAGGCAGAAGCAAACCCTCCCTTGCTTACCATCTGTGAGGAGCACATTTCAACAGCAATTGCTTTGCTTCCGCGTTGTCAGTCCTTCCCCACAGGGTCGTCTGTGAATGCAGCCACAAGCCCCCTGCTCCAGAGTCAAAGGAGTGGGTTTTTAAGACTGGTGGCACTTCAGTCTACTCTATTGTGAAAGACAAGCAGCCCGAAACAGAAGACTGGGTAGAAAAGGCCCAGAGATGTGGGGAAGTCAAAATTAATTTGAAATTGTGGATTGAGAGGGTGGGAGAGAAAACAGACTGATCCAGTAATCCCAGCAGGAAAAGATATATTGTCATCCAGGAACGGAGGTGGAAAGAACACAGGGCTACCCACAAGCATGGCTACGGGCTCCCCACTCACTGCCTGCACGGGTCTGGGCAGAATGCTATGTCTTTTCAAAATTGGGTTCTTCAGACACCCTGGGCATGTTGCGGTGCTCTCATAAGGGTACTCTGACCCCTTCAGACCGCCTTGCAGAAGTGCTCTGCAAATTAACTAAAACCACAATTTTGCTGATTGCCAGACAACACTTAGAATAGATACAGCTTAATTAAAAGTTGTTATTTTTGCTAGGTCCGTATCTCATCAACCATATTAAAATTGTTAGAGAAAGCAAAGAAACAACAACAAAAAACATGGAGTTAATGTTCTTTACTACTAAAATCAAAACAAATTTTTCTTATCAAGTAAATCCTTTACAGCGATTCATCAAGATTTTCTTACAACCTGTTTGGGTTGGCAGAACATCAAAGGAATAATTTTCAAGAAACTTCTATATATAAATACATTTCTTATAGAGCCCAAACAATCAAATGTGCACACTTAACTACACACAGTAAATTTGGAGAAACTCATTTTACCGATTAAGCATCAATTTTACTGACATTTATGCTACTTGTATACTGATAACACCATAAGGATCACAAAAACTTGAACCATTTTGATGAACATTAGTAAGATTATAGCAGAACTACTAATATTTATTAATAGTCATTGTCAACATTAATTCACATGTGCTTATCCTGACCTTCTCCTGATCCTTGAAACAGATTTAATGCTTTTCATGCAATTAACAAACAGAAATGCCCTTTTCTCCATTAAAGGCAAATAATTCCCATCCCTCCACTACACCAGATAACACTTTTTGAGAACTACAGGTTTGCACTGGGACACAGCAAAGTTAAAAATAGCCACTACTTATGATGATTTATGAATAAAACTTCAAAAAAACTTTGGGAAACCTATTTGTTAATGGCAATATGGGTTTCTTTGTTTGTTTTCAGGAAAATTGTGTTCCAGAGAATAGAAAACAGAACATAAAAACCAAAGAAATAGTGAAAGTCACAATTTACTGTGGTGTGTCTCTTGTCTCCTGATAGTTGCAGGCCCTGTGCTGAGCATTCAGACAATTCAAGAAGCCTTTATGCCAAAGGATTAATGTCTTTATGTAACTTTATCAATTATCAAAATATTTCTGTTTTGTAATCATGATCTAATTACTAAAAATAGCCAAGTGGTGATAGATCGGGATTTATCACTAACCAGACCGATCATCATCTCACAAACTGACATTTGTAATCTAGGCAGGAATTCAGCTCAGTGACTTATGTTCCCTTTCTCCCTGCCTCTCTCCAATCTATCAACAACGTATAGCAAATCTCTGCTGAATGAAAGACACAACTTCACATTAGTTATCTGTCCACACCAAACAATTTAAATTCTTGGGAAAAGGGAAAAACAACATCACACTGTAACATCTTTAACTGCAGCTTTCACAGTACTCAAGTGCAATACTCATCCTAGCTTTTGTGCGAATGGTATGAGCCTCATTAGCAGCTGAATTAAATTCCATTTAAAATGTCAAAAAAAAAAAAAAAAATTGAAGAAGAATTAGGATTAGTTTCCTCTAAATAGATTTGCAGTGGTAAATAATTTTAGATTCCATAAAACAGAGTTATTCTATTTACCCAATTAATTCACTTTAACTGGGATTTTTTCAGATCAAATAAATAGCTATAGCACATTTTTTTTCCATTTGGTTAATTGGACTCTTGTGTACTTTGCATCTCTGTGAAAAGCCATGTTCATATTCATTGAGTAAAAAAGGATCTCTCAAAAAAAACCAAAGACGGGCAGAACAGGGACAGGAAAAAGGATGTAAAAGAAAAGACATGGAGGTCTTCTTTAACTGCCACTCTGTTTTTATTAACTTTTTAATTAGCTGCAGATGCACAAAAAAATGGAAGACGTAGACATGGAAGACAAGACTATACATAAATAAGACCACAGCACTAATGACTATTTGTGTTGTGTACTGCAGCATTTGCAATTCCCGTTTATGAAGGCAAGGAGATTTCCAGTCACCTTTTAGGTATAAAACAGAGGTTTTTGCTACATAACACCTGAACGCACATGCTATGCACTTGCTCTGGTGATTTAAATAAAATGATGAGATTATAGAATTGTAGATTTCTACACCAAAAGGAATAACACCCAGAAATCTCTCCTGATCCTCGTGTTTTTAGAAGGCCTGCCCAACTGGTGGCCCTGGGCTGGCAGTGAGAGCCTGGCAGGAACACAAACCAGCCTTTAACACATGCTCAAGTGTCATTCCGAGGTGACCTGTCAGCTATCCCTTCACTGAGGGTGGCTTCAATTCAAGTTATTGACAAAGACTTCAGAGCAGGAGACTATCAGAATACCATCAGGTGTAAACACTAGCTCATTAGTACAGAGCCATGGGGGTTTTTAGGTCCAAATTCATATGAGCTCACGCTCTGGTGCAGTTATAGAGAAACAGCACTTTGGGGAATGGTAGTCAAAGTATGATTTCAACTGCTGGTCTCCCCAACTGCTTACAAATTTCTGGTGTAGGCCTGTATTATAGGAACGTGCTTTGGAAAGTTGTCGACAACCTGGGGCACACCAACATAGGCTGGCACGAATATGCCTCAGAGAAGGGTTCGCTCACTGCCAAATACAACAGTTAATGACTGGGGTGGTGTAAGCAACACCAATAGTCTGATTTGTTACACGCTTGAGAAAATGTAAATTGAGTAATGGGATTTCTGTTCCATCTCAGACTAAGGGAACAAGCATTGCGGCAATTAGCAGGGATGAACCAATCACTACGTGTACTTATTAAAAGGACCATAACATCACAGAATGGCTTGGGTTGAAAAGGACCACAATGATCATCGAGTTTCAACCCCCCTGCTATGTGCAGGGTCACCAACCACCAGACCAGGCTGCCCAGAGCCACATCCAGCCTGGTCTTGAACGCCTCCAGGGATGGGGCATCCACAGCCTCCTTGGGCAACCCACTCCACTGCGTCACCACCCTCTGTGTGGAAAATAAACGGACAGAACGCTACTAAAAACAAGACACCACGAAAAACTAAGGCAAGCCTCAAGGAAGCACACTTCAGGCTCCTCGTGCTGCAAAGACGCATGCGGAAAGAAAGCACAAACACCCTCCCTCCACAACGCCGCGGGAGGAAGCGCAGACTAACGGCACCAAGGCAGCCCTCCTAACCAACTCCTCTCGCTGGTTCCTACAAGCCCTGCTCCTTCTGATTGGCCAAGATGAGCCCCGCCCACGCACCAGCGTCACTCTGTGCCACTCTACACCTCGCCGTTCTCAGAGCGGTTCCTTATTGCCGGCCTTTGTGCTGTTACGGCCCTAGCGCTGTGTTTCCCCGCCCTTCCCTGAGCAGCACTCCGGCCTCCTTTGTTTCCTGTCCGCCCCTTCCAGCCACTCCCACTCCCTTATCTCCATATTCGCCCTCTTGCACCTGCGTTTTCTCCTTCTCCAATGCCACCCCGGGGTTACTGCGTTGCGGTAAAGTGGCTGCTCCGATTTGTTCCTCTCTTGTGTTGTCCTGCCGTCTTCTCTGCTCCTACCTTTGGTATTAAATGTGCTTCAGGGCGTGACATCCCAGGGAGTGTTGCTTTTGGTTTTGTTGTTTGTCTGTCATGCTTCTTTTGTGGTTTGCTAAACTGTACGGATGTGAGACTTCTCCCTTTCTCATCGTTTTCCCCTCTTCCCACGCATCAGGATTGTTCACAAATCAGCAGCGTTAAGGGCATTACATGGCATTTGTATGATGTTATCTTTATTTTTCTTAAATTCTGAAAAACGCTTACTGCTTTTCCCCCCATAAAATCCTATAGAAACATCTGTGGATACAAATGTGACTGTGGTGATGCAAAACTGTGAGCAGTTTTTTACCTGTGTTGCTTTGTAAGAGACATCTCAGTGTAGTGTGAGCCCGTGAGCAGATTGGATTGCTGTATCTCGTGGCCGCTGGGAACGTCTGTTGAGTATCTCCGAGGCACAGCTAATAACCAGGTCCATCTGATGCTCTTTCCAGTCCTCGGCGTTGAGGGCATTTCGAGGGAAAGCGGAGCTTAGTAAGCAGAATCCCTGGCTGCTGAATTATAGTCTGGCACGTCAGTACAAGAGCTGAAAGCGCTGCAGCTAAAGCTGCCTGCTGTTGCGTCTGAGATGGGAGAACACACAGACGGATAAGCTAGGTTTTGGCCCTGTCATCTGCCTCTTGTATTATATTCTACCCGCTTTTCTCTCTGGCTCTCTGATCCAGTTGTCCAGTTAGCATTACAGCTTCCAAAATGGTTAGAACAGATCAGAATTCAGTGAGAACAGAAGCATGTTGCTGTACCTTCTTTCCTTCTTCAAAGCTCAGTGTCCTCCTACCCCTAAAAAGCAAAGAAATGCTCTTTGGATTTGTTCATGCTCCCTCATCATTTTTAACTTCTCAAATGCTGTTGTTGCCAAGACAAACTCAGTTGCCTTAAAATTGCATGCACTTTGGCAAGCTAGGTGAGATTATTTTGTCACAGATCTGATTTCCTTCTAAACAGTGAAGAAGAGCAAACCTGTATGCACACTCTCTACTGCTGCCTGTAAGGAGGTTGTGCTGAGGTGGGGGTTGGCCTCTTCGCTGGGTATCAGCAATAGGACCAGAGGTGAAGTTGCCTTAAGAGGTCTTAAGTTGCACCAGGGGAAGTTTAGGTTGGATATTAGGAACAATTTCTTCTCAGCGAGAGTGGTGAGGCAGTGGCACAGGCTGCACAGGGAGCTGGTGGAGTCACTGCCCCTGGAGGTGTTCAAGAACCATGTGGACGTGGCACTGGGGGATGTGGGTGAGTGGGCAATATTGGTGGGGATGGGCTGCAGGCAGGACTAGATAATCCTAGCAGTCTTTCCAACCTTAATGATTCTAGGCTGTGAAGCTTGTCGCTTTCTGTGTGCTTCTGGGTTCATTTGCTCGCCTCATAAAAAAAAAATATTCTTCAGTCTCATTTCTGATCTGTCAATGCAAACATTTAGCATAAAGGTTATTAATTTGTTAAAAATGTTATAAACCGTACTCTTCCTTAAGCAATATTGATACTGAGCGAGATCACTGAATATGCCGGGTTGGAAAGGACCCCCAAGGACCAGCGAGCCCGGCCCCGCTCAGCTCCACACGCTGGCGCTGCCCGGGCGGCGCCACTCGGCGCATGCCCGTGAGGCCGCTGAGCATGCGCGCGGGGCGGGCGCCTCCCGCCGGCGGCCGAGCGGAGCGGGGCCATGGTGAGCGCGGCGGGCGGCGGGCAGCGCCTCACGGCTCCCTTCTCCTCCCCCCTCCTCGCGGCTTCGCCCGCCGCGCCGGGCACCGCCGAGAGACGCCTGAGGTAGCGCGGGGCTGCGCAGGGCGGGCCGGAAGGCGGCTGGCGGGGCGTGAGGGCTTTGGTTGCGGGGCTAGGGCCTGCGTGGGGCGGGAAGGAGCCGCTCTCGGGCTAGCTGTGGGACGCGGTGCCTGCAGCTCCCTGCCCACCCGAGCTGCCCGAGTTTTCAGTAAACCACGTGGGAGTTGTGGCTATCCTTTCGGCCACAGCCGTGCGGGGGTGGTGAGGACAGGACCTCGTTTCCCAAATGTTTTTATTTATTTTTTCGATGGCGGATAACAGGAATTCCGTTCCAACGCCGATCTTTGCCCACGTTCCCTCTGAGCCCC
The DNA here is from genome assembly GCA_030625065.1 of Alectoris magna. Lineage (NCBI taxonomy): Eukaryota > Metazoa > Chordata > Aves > Galliformes > Phasianidae > Alectoris > Alectoris magna. The sequence goes on along the minus strand of CM060560.1, from coordinate 183,455,267 downwards.
CGCTAGCACGGCGCTGCGTTGCCGGTCCCGGCAGGCTGCGCTGCCCAGCCGTGTGTCCGCACTGAGATCTGAAGCGGATTTGTGTAGTGAGGAGATGGCAGACATCAGTGGCGATTCCTGGTGTCTGAACTTCCATCTCCAGGAAAACCTATTCCCTCGTTATTTCTCAATAGAGAAGCAGCAGGGAGGGGCAGCGTAGGGAACGGCCCTGCAGAAATTTCAGCAGGCCTTGCTGGGGCTTGGCACGCTCTTGGAATGGGGGGAAGTAACACGTTTTTCCACAACGCGGTGATGAGGAATGTCTCCCACATAGGTTCGCTTGGCTGCCTTGAATAGGATAGGATGATGTGACGTGTTCTCCAAGTGCAGTAGATGCACGATGGTTTTCTTAGCTTCAGAATTCTGGGCAAAGGGCAGCGTTTCTTTAGGAGGAAAGCAGCGGTGCCAGCTTGTTAAAACACATCGTGTGTTGGCAGGATGGGGCTGGGAGGGTGTTTGCACAGTTGGGAAATGGTTTAAGACTGTTTCCTGGGCAGGCTGCTGCTCTCAGCATTATGCTGCTTTATGTTTCATTGGCTCCAAGCAGAATGGAGCTTGCGGCGTGGACAAAAAGGATTCTGAAGGCTAAAGCTATGCTTTGGTATTTCATTTGCTTTGAGGGTCTTTTTATAGAACAAGTAAATCCAGAGCAGTTTGAAATCCTCTTGATTTAGGCAACCAGTTAGGTACTCTTTGCTAAGTCAGTGACTTCCATACATTATCAAGTCAGTCTACTACAGGTCCTACCTCAGAATGGGGTTTGTGTTTTAATTTTTTTTTTTTAAAAATTAAAATTTTGTATAAGGTATGAATAAGGATTTCACTGGGAAAGAAATGAATCAGTAATTGAATGTTGTAGATGTGGCTGGAGTGTATGCAGTGATGTATGTGCCAGTTTCAGTGGTTTTCATAAAGCAAAAGTGAATATCCAGTTGTCTAGCGTGTGTCTCTTAGGTTTTAATTGCCTTATTCATGTCAGCTGGTTTTGAGGATGAGCAGTATTGTTTGTGTCTTATAATCACAACTTATTCTCATACCAGAGGGATTATATGAAGGAAGAAGAGGAGTGTGCTGAAGATGAGGCGACTGAATCGGAAGAAGACCTTGAATTTGATGAAAGAGTTGGATGCCTTCCCAAAGGTTCCTGAAAGCTATGTGGAGACCTCAGCAAGCGGGGGAACAGGTAGGCCTTACTGACATGTTCACGTGATGGAGATTGCCTGTCAGCTCGGTATGGTGCACTCTTAGGCTTCTGTTGAAGCTTCTAGCTTCATTCCTTCTAGTAGAAGGAATGCAGTCATCTGTGTTCATTTGAAACTAGCCAAAACTGGTGTCTTAGTCTCTTAATCTACATCATGTGAACATGTGCTATATTCTCCTGATAGATGTGGTCTTTGCTTATCTTGAGCAAGATTTTTTTGTGTAAAACTGATGAGAGAATTGAATGTAAGTGTTCACTGTAAGCTGTTTGAAATGATTACGACTGGAAATGTGCTGTGTCAAGGATATAATAAAACTTAATTTATGGAGTCTCTCTAAGCTGTTTCCTTTAATATAAAGTTTCGGGGTAAGATGGTGTCAGTATTGAGTGAAATACCAGTTGGATTCAGTGCTGTGATTTCATAAATAGGAAAAATTGTCCAGAGATGTCTTAAGAACCAGCAGAGTTGAGCATCAGGGTGAAGACAGCTTTCTAACGCTTCTCCTCTTGGAGTTACAGTTGATTTTAAAAGTAAGGGAAGCCCTTTGAAGAGTGAAACACTTTATTCCAGTGCGTGTGCTTGTACTATCACTCGAGCTTCTTTCTGAGAACTGGAGCTGTAGGAACTATCTTTCCTATGTGTATCTGACCAGAAAATGTTGCCATTCATTGGGTTTAAGGTCGTGATAAAGAAATAACTTCACCTGTTGGACCATAGGAAGGCAACTGCTAGCAGTTTGGAATAGAAAGCAAAAATCTTGTGTGTCTGAAGCTCAGCTGAACAAAGAGTACAAGAAGCAATTGCAATCTACAGATAAGCCTTTAAAGTCATTACATGGTTTGTGCTGTAGAGATAAATATCACAAAGATCTGTTTTACCTTGCTGTTTCCTGAATTACACTGTTAATAATTGAAGCATTATTTTATGTAATATAACCTCCAAGAGTTCATGAAATAACTCCTTGTTAATTTTAAGAAGCCTATTTCCTGATGGAGCAAGTGAAGTGGTTGTTGTTGTTGTTGTTTCTTTGTTCTTTTTCTGAAAATTACAACAAAGTTAAAAATTCCTCTTTTCTGGTGCAGTACCATGCTATACAAGAACTTCACTTTGGTCAAGGGTACCTTAAAGATTTCTCAGCACCAGAAGTTACTTCAGCATTGTTCATACGGTTTATTCCAACAGCCTTATCAATGACAGCGTGTGATCGTCTTACCCAAATTTTATGGTGGTATAGAAAATAGCGTCTCTGTTTCATTCAGACTTGGAAACCAGGCTCACGTTCTGGTAAGATGAGGATACAGAACGTATCAGGACTCTCTTCACAGCCTTTGAGTATCTTAAAACCCATTACTGAAGAAGGACAGATGTCTCAGGTTGATTTTTGACTCCAGCTCTGGGCTGGGAGAGCCTTCAGAAAAGTGGATCTATTCTCAGACTTTCTTCTGCTCAATTCTGCTAATTCCTTTGCTCAGAATTGCACAAAAAGCAGCTGTTGTGGCTCCAGCTTTTATGACGTGTGCTGATGTGAAGGTTTTCATATATATGATCATTACACAGCTTCTTGTGAAGACTGATCTTGAAATGTTTGTGAGCTGGAAATGATAAATGATTTCTTTTCTGATCCTGTAGCACTGTGACTTTATTTCCCTGCTCTTATCTCTGGGCCGTAGGCCACAGTGTAGTGAACTGCAGCTTATGAAAAGCAGTCCTGTTTTTCTCCAGTTGCCTGAGAATCCGCAGAAATACTCTGCAGAATGCAGATGGAAAACCTACCCTACAAAGGAGCTGCACAAATGACTACTGTGCCACGCAACTGAGGGCTTTCCAACTTAACAGAAGCCTTAATTTAATAGAAAGGTGCATAGCAAGTGCTTCTGTACACACTTGCCACGTTTCTGACTATGTGCAGTAGCGTTATGTTCCCTTTGCATTGCACAACCACTGGTGTGATAAGTGGAGATAAGCGGGGCACATATGCTATTAAATGTACACCATAGTTTTCTTTCATAAAAAGAACATATCAGTTCTGCACTTACTTAGCTGTTGGTAGAACGAGTAAGTTGCTTATCATCAGAGTCGGAAGTGTTCAAAGTAGTGGGGTTGGCAGTCCTGACTGCCGCTGTCCACAAGTCGTATAAGGGCACCTTCTGTTTCTTGGACAGTGTATACAATGTGTATTGTTTCAACACATTGTTTTCTGCCAGCTTCTTGGCTCTAAAACTGGGTATAATAGTTACATAATCAGTAGACAAGTGAAAGTTTGAAGGGAGTTGGAGGGTCACCTTCTTCCTTCATGCTGAAAGTTAGGATTGTTTGCTCAGACCAACTCTGACAGTGCATTTTAGTTTATATGTTCACAAATATTTAACCCATTAGTGAATCCTCCAGGGATTTCATATCCTTCTCTATTCCTCTTTCTTGATGCAAAGATTGGACTTCCTCTCCTATGCAAAAGGAAGTACTGTAGGTATGAGAATGCTTTTTTCCTCTTTTCTAAGGGCAGCTCATGGATTTGTGAATCAGTCAAAGATATTAGGATTATACTGGTAATACTCAGATTCTAGAATGTTAGAATTTTGTCCTGTTTGTTCCTGAATATTTCTCACGATCTTAATTTTTTTCATCATCTTTCAGTTTCTCTGATAGCTTTTACAACGATAGCTTTCCTGACTATAATGGAATTTACCGTGTATCGGGACACATGGATGAAATACGAATACGAAGTAGACAAGGATTTTACAAGGTAATTTTTATTCCTTATAATTTCTTTTCAAATTTAAGTTGTCTGCCTTTCAGGAAAGAGTAGATGTGAGGTATGCTTGTGACTTGAAAGCAATTTGTGGTTGAAATATAAGTAAGATACTAAGGGGACTCAACAAATCAACCAACAAAAGCATTTTTTTTTTTCTCCTGGAATATATGGAGAAGAAAAACTATAAATACTGCAGTGAAAGAGTCAAAATGATGTGGGTGTGTTGGTGCTGTAGACCTATGAGGAACTGTTTGCTCACAGTTCAGAAGGTGTTGTGATATGTAACTCTTCCTGAGCTATGCTGACCCTCCAAGTCTGCATGATGCTAATTTAGTTAGTATATGAATTGTCATTATATTTCATTCCGTTGGAGATGAAGCTTGAGGGTTATCAAGAGGTCAAACTGATTTCTGATCTTGGCTCCGGGTACAGTCCCCAAGATCACTGAATATTCATTTGCCATCAGCTTCATGCCTTTCCTCCTTAGGTGATACCACACAGCCTTGATTGTGTGTGAAGTTAAAGGAGATTTCATATACTGAGCACCCCTAAATGTCACAGGCCTAGAATTTAAATAACTTTAAAAGCTATTTGACTTAGTTGCTGTGGTAACAAGCTACATATACTCATATTAATTTGATGTCTTGTACTTCAGAAGTATGAAAGGGTTCTGTAAGGAAAAAAAATAACAAATGTGAGAAATGTAAGGGAGAGGCATTAAAATTTCGAGTTTCATTTTCATTCAAACAGATGTGAGGAGTTTCTAAGAGGTTCTTTCCCCACTGAAACTGTGATAGAAGGCTAGTATAGCCTGGTGCTTAAGAGGCTGTCACAGGACTTCCTGCTGCAGGCTGCCCAGTTAGACTGGGCTAATCACTGGGCCTGCAGACCTGCGGCAGTTTAAACCACTGTAAATTTGTATCTCTGTAATTGCTTTATCTCCTATCTACTAACCTTCCTGGAAGGAGATCCCCGGGGTTGACAGAACCACATGACTGTAATGAGAGCACTTATTCATCACAAATTAAAACTTCTTTGAAGCTATTGTGAAAACTAACAGAGAATGCCCTCATTACTGGTTAATGCCACAGAATCAAACTTGGTGCCTCTTGGTGGCTTATTTTGTTATTCTGCCCATCTCCATTCATTCTAGCAGAGTTCAAGATAAAGACATTAATGTGCAAGGCATTTTGCTGTTAAAACATGGGAGTTCTGTTGTGAAAAGAACTTTTTTACCCTGAAGTAGTGCTAGCAAAACCAGCATTCCTTTTTAGATGACAGTGTTTTCTCAGAACTGACTTTAGCAATTCCTCAGCCTGATCCTCAGCATCCTGGGGAAAAACAGTGGCCTGTGATAAGGACAAAACAGCAGGAAGGTGCTGAAGTATTTGCTCAGTGTTGGATTTGTAGCTCTCACATTATTGAATCTGTTAAATTGTGTAACTCATTGCACTGGTTTTGAATGAAAAAATGTGTCAGATACTGAAAATGGTATGTTCTTCTTAAAAGCCTGGCAGCCTCTTAGACTGATTTTTCAGGAAAATCTGGTAGTCACAGTACTGAAGCTCCTAGCAGAGAGGTCTGATACTTTTGTATTTTAAATGATGAGCGGTCATCAGTGCTTTAATAACTGAAGCTGTCTTGGTTCATTCATATTTTGGACACCTTGTGTTTATTGGTGTGAATTTTGTCAGCTGACTATTTTTGCAAGTAACCTGAGAGTTCTAATAGTATTTCTCTTGGTATTTTTATTCACTGTAAAATTCCTTTTTGCCTTTTCTTTCTTTACAGTAAACTTAGAATCAATATTGACATTACAGTTGCCATGAGGTGTCAATGTAAGTATCCAGTGGTGAAAACTCAGCACTTTAAGGACTCCTTGCTGCATGCATTTGCTCTCAGTATGACTGAATGTTGTTCAGAGTATTTAATTGACCACTTTTGATCTTGGTGACATGTAGTGTACTGATATGACTCACTGGAAGAATTGGTATAAGATAAAAAGCATCTTAGGACAAGGGGGAATGCTTTTAAACTGAGACAAGAGAGGTTTAGGTTAGACATTAGGAGGAACTTTTTCACACAGAGGGTGGTGGCACACTGGAACAGGCTGCCCAAGGAGGTTGTGGATGCCCCATCCCTGGGGGCATTCAAGGCCAGGCTGGATGTGGCTCTGGGCAGCCTGGCCTGGTGGTTGGCGACCCTGCACATAGCAGGGGGGTTGAAACCAGATGGTCATTGTGGTCCTTTTCAACCCAGGCCATTCTGTGATCTGTGCCAAGTCCTTCACATCTTGCAGAACATTGGTATGTCTGTCGGAGGGAAGATGATTGGTTGCACCAGTCTTTGGCTGGGTAGAATAAAAACTCGTTGTGAGACACAATTCAGCAGCAGAAATTTGGTAGTGACCTTTTCAAATCTTAACCTGGTCTGTCTGTTGTTCAGCAATATTGGGATCTTGTATTGCCTCACAAGTATTAATTCAGAGGTCACACTTCCTTACTCTGAAAATTTGTTTTAATCTCTTAAAAATTATTTTCCAGTTAGCATCAAAAGTTTGAACGTTCTGATTTTTTAAATCTTTTAAATTATTTTTGAAATTTGAGAAATGAATAAAACTTTGTCCGAATAAAACTTTGTCCTCAACTTGTATTGGTATGGATTCAGTGCCTGTTAAACAAAATAATATTGGCTTGTACATAAGCAGTCCTAGAAAGCTTGTGTGTGTGTGTGCCTCATCCAACATCTCTGAAGGTATTGCATCAGTGAGAAAATAGTGCAAGTGTGGTTTTGGTCACTGAACATCATCGCTTCATGATACTCAGAGGTTTGATAGGTTGTAAAGTAGGATTCTGTGGTGTCCCACCCCCACCACTTCCGTGGTAGTAAATTACTTGATGGCTTTGTTTCTCATTTTGTTTGTACTTTTGTAGCAAGAAGTATAGCGTTGGGTTGTTGGTTTATGTTGTTGCTGTTTGTTTGTATGTTTTTCTCCCAGTTTCTCCCCTCTAACTTATGTCAGAGGTTACCACTGTGCTGTAAAAATTCATCTCAACTTGAACACTTTTAATTTTTTTTTTTTTTGTTTCTGATCACCTGTGTGCCTCAATATTTGTCTCCCTATTTAAAACAGATGTGGGGGCCGATGTTCTGGATTTAGCAGAAACAATGGTTGCCTCTGCCGATGGCCTCATCTATGAACCAGTAAGTTTAGTCAAACCTTTTTACTTAGAAGCAAAATTGTTCTTTACTCAATGTGAAGCACTGCTGGGTTTGCTGGCTTGGATTTTTTCGCCATAGTTGGGCCGCACAGAATGTCTCCAAGTATTGTGTGATCCTTGAGTGCAGTCTGCAGTGCTCACTGCAGGAATCTGCTAGGGAAATAGGCTGTGCACTGTGATTTCTGCATACTCATTCTCTGCAAACACAGTAGGTTTGATCATAGCAGGCTCCCAGGTCAGTGCTTTTTAACCAGCTGATTGCTACAGCCAGTTATTTTTGTATTCCTCAGTTCTTGAGATAAGCGCTAAAAGTATTTGATGTGGAAGGGAAACTGTTAAACATCAAAAAAGAGTCCATGCCACAGCTTTTTAACTAGAAGAATCCTGTGACTGAAAAAGATGTGAAAAATCACCACGATATCCTCATGGTATGAGATGACAAGTTTAAATTAAATGTGTCCATTTAATTTCCGTATTACAAACTGAAGGCACTGGAAATTCATAAGCCTGTGCTCTTAAGGTGCTTTTGCTTGCATAATACAATAAGCTTAGAAGTAATTATACTGTAAGAAAGTAATTTATCATTTAATGAAAATGTATCAGAAACCTTCCTGCTGTAGTTATTACATGCCTAATAACCCAAGTGTATTCTTCATGTAAGTTTTGTCCTGTAAGGAAGAAAATTCTTTCTCAAATTGCTCCTTGGTGTGTGTGTGTATGAATGAATGAGAGGGGCTGGCTGAGGGGAAGGACCTTGGTTTGTTTCTTTTCTTCTCATAACATATCCTCTTTATCTGGACATTTATCTCTACACTGCTGTTGCTGCTGCGTACTAGCAGTGGCCCCAGTGGTTATAATGTTTGAGAGAAGAAATCCCCTGTAGCCGATCTCTTGGCCATAGCTCTGGCTAGGTTAGAGCATTTACTGCAATTGAATTAAATGTGTTGAGCACATCAGCGTTAACTGATACATAGAACTGATTACAGCTCACAGATATTAATGATGAGAATCTTGTGCTGACTGAAGCTGAGCAAGTTTGGCAGCTTGTCTTAAAGGCATGCCCAGTGGGGGATCACCCTAGAAACAGAGTTTGTCTTCCAAAGTCTGCTTCTCTGCTCAATTCATTGCTGTTTGCATCAAACCTACATGTGTCGATTATATCATTTAGAAGTAAATTGCTGCATGTTGCTTCTGGCCTCTATTAGTCAAAGGCTAGAAGGGCAGGGACAGCTAACTTAACTTACTGGAGGTGTAGGAAAAGATACTGAAGTCATACTTTAAAGCAAAAGAGTATTTTTTTCAGGGAAAGGAACAGAAATTTCTGCACTTAAACAGTAAATATATTATTTAAAGAGAAAATCCTTTTCTAAACTCCGGTAGTATCATGTGTGGGCTTACTTCTAGTCTCCCACAACTTCCCATCCCCCCAGTTCTCTTCTGGGTTTCAGGGATGGGACTTCAGTGCTTCCTGTGTGTGTTATTGGATGTGTTATTTTTGTTTCAGGTAGTATTTGATCTCAGCCCACAACAAAAGGAATGGCAAAGGTAACTGAAGTACTGAGATGCATGCTTATATTATATGTACTGGAAGTGACCTCAGGGTGTACCTGAGTTGGGTAACAGAGCTGTATGTTGGGTCTCACAGCTCCTGCTTGTAGTTTAGGAGTGATAAGTCTGTAAAAAGAAATGAATTTATTTCATTTCTGTTATCAGTTGGGACGTCTGCTGTGACAAAAATTGGCACAGTATTTCTCAGTGAAGTGCTGTCGTTTTATGTGTTTGTAATAAACTTGTAGAAGCATACTTGGGGTTTGGTTTATTTCTGTGTGTAGTAATGTGAGACTATTTTTCTTTGTATGGAACTATTTTCTTGCTGTCATAAGAAGAACTAAGAATTATTTGCCGTAACAGCTCACCTTCTTCTGCTGATGGAAGTATTACTACTTGAGCTATACTGCTCCAAAAGATTGTTGAGATGCCTGAAGGAGGAATGGAGGAAATGTTTAATTTTACTCTTTCACACAAGGCTAAGCGTACAGTGCACGTGTGCTTTTTGTGAGGCCTGAAGGCTGCTCCAATAGCTGACCCTGATAGAATTCCTGCATTGGGTTTGGACTGATCTGTGGGATTGGGCTATGCCATTGCAAGCCAAGAAACATAAATGTACTCACTCACCTTACCTTAGAAAACAAATACTTGATAGCACAAGTTTCAATTATGAGTTGAGAGATAGCTTGACATCCAAATGTCAGTGCTGAACCACAGTGACAGATGGGCACATTCAGGCAAAAGCAAATGACCTTCATAGACCTTAGTCAATACACTGTTTATTATTTAAACTGGAATAGCTTGGTTATGTGTGATGGTTAATGCTGATAGCCCCGTAACAGAAACTCAAGCTTATTAGGGAGTCTGAGCTTTGGTATTTTGATAACACACTACTGTTAACGCCAGAGCTTTTAAGCTATATTTACGTTTTTTTGTGTGTATTAACTATTATTCTCAAATCGTAATGCAATATTTCGATACTTACATGAGATCTTGCTGACTTCTGTGTTTATAAACTGCATCTGAAGCTGATGGTTAATCGTGAAGTTATTTTCTGATTTAATGTTGCATACTTTCGCATTTGTGTAATCTTCAGGATGCTGCAGCTAATTCAGAGCAGGCTGCAGGAAGAGCACTCTCTTCAAGATGTGATATTCAAAAGTGCTTTTAAAAGCGCTTCTACAGCACTGCCGCCACGGTAAGAAAAATGTTGGGTTATTCCTCCCTCTCCCTACTCCCCTCCCAATTTAAGTAGACTTTTTTTTTTTCTTACACTTACACAGAAAGCTTGGTCTGTCTGCACCTAAAGGCTGCAGAATTCTTAAGGGAAAAAATGCTTTCTGCACGTAAGCTGAAGTTTCTTTCTCTGTAAAATACAAAGCTTAAATAAAACAAAGCAAACACAAAATCACTCTATGTACTTTACGTATTTTAATCCGATTGAGGACTAAATGCATCTTATCTTTCTGAGGCAAGGCTGAGAAGTGCTCAGAAATCTTATTTTCCATTTAGTTGATGTCTTCAGTTTCATTAAGTCCTTCTGTCTCCACAACACTTGCTAGCGCAGTATTTGACATGCTATTTATATATAAAGTGTGTTTAAGAAGCTTTTTCCTCTCCCTCTCAGAAGCAGATTTGGAGATGTGCTCTGAGTTGTGGACGTCTCAGCAAGTGTGGAAAGAGGAAAGCTTTATGAAAAATAAATGGAGAAAGCTATTTTTGCTACAGTGTTATGTGACGTGCATTTTGTTCTGTACAATGTAGCAACAAAAATCTCTGAAGAAACATTCTCCCGTTAGAAGTTGGGGCGGGTGGAACCCACAGGGCAACAAGAGATTTGTGAGATCTCACCCTGTTTTCTGTTCAGTTGTTCAAGAGTTGTAAGTTAGTTTTGTAGACCAGATCTCTGAATACAGCTATAAGCATAAGCTTACAGGTTTCTGCAGGCTGATCTATATTCATTTCCCTCCTTCCTACCATCCCTCGTGTGATTCCAGAAGAATATGATGGAGTGGTAGGCGATAATGCTATGCCTTTTTTTCCAGGAAAAAAGAAGTCTAAGTATACTATGTTATTTTTACTAGATAGTGAATATTCTCAAGTACCTTTTTTGTTGTTTTTGTTTAAACAGGGAAGATAATTCATTAGAGTCTCCAGACGCGTGCAGAATTCATGGTCATCTGTATGTCAATAAAGTGGCAGGGAATTTTCACATAACTGTGGGCAAGTATGTTCTGTTCAATTCCTGAAAATAAAAGATCTTAAAAAATGACTTCTACATTGTGTATAGTATGTGCATGTATGTATGTCTGTATGCTTTTAACTTTGAAATTAACGACCGTGGTTTTAATTTGTCCCATACACATGCATTTTTCATCTGGTGTCTTTTCTAAGCTGTTACAATAAGCTCTTTCCTCTTGCATGTGGCGTAGTGTTTAATGCCAATGTCTTAAAGGATGTCTGTAAATGTAAGATGTGGAATGGACTGCTTGTAACTGCCTCCATCCTTTGGGCCTGTCCCAGCTTCTCCTTTCTGTTACTGCACGGTAAACGAACGTGACCAGCATGTAGATGTATGTCTTTTCAGTCCTGAGACAGTGTAGTTACAGAAGCATAGCGAGGAAGCAAAGTTCCCATTCCTCTTGATTTGAGGAGACACTTTCTGATATGGTTCTGTAATGGTAGTAACTTAGATACATCTCAGACGAGTTTACATGAAGTTCTCTGCTCTCTAGTTTGGCTGTCCTCACTTTCTGCCGCCTCTTTCAGCAGAGGTCTTAGCATTGTCTGCATTCTAATTTATCTGCGTGGAATTCCAGCTGATGTCTTTGTGCGGATGTTTCTCCAAGCGTCTCTTCTGTCTGGTCTTGAACCACCTCTGTCATAGATGTCAAAGTTCTTAAGCTCTTTCCCGAGCCAGTTGTTTTGGTCTTTCATATGGTCTGTCATCACTTCTCTCTTCCTGTCTGAAGTTCTCAACCCTGAACTTTGCATTCCCTTGCTTCCTTTTGCTTATTGCTACACTCATATTTCTGTTAAACATGCTCCTCTTTGGGCCTTTTGGGGGTTTTTTTTTGTTGTTTTTTTGTTTTTTTGTTTTGTTTTGCTTCGGGAGCTTTCTTATCTGGTCTTCATTCCTTGTTGTTAGGGTAGTTACCTGGTTATTGGTTGTAGTCCTAACATGTAAATAAATTGAAGTTTTTTCTCTGGTGTTACTGAAATAGGGGGAGAGGTAATTTGTCTCCGTAGTCCAGTTTAGGAAAACTGTTGTCCTTCTGCATGGGTTCATTAAGCCATTTTTTTGTAAAACATATTTTACTTTCTTTAGGGCTATACCACACCCTCGAGGCCATGCACACTTGGCAGCCCTTGTAAGCCACGAGTGTAAGTGCTTTCTGTTATCTTCATACACGTGAGCATCATTTCTTTCAGAACAAACTCGCCTGACTCATATGGTAACATAGGTTGCTGGATGATGTGCTAGCTGGGCAGTGGCACTACAGAAGAACGTGAATAATACTCTTTGAGACACTATTACTTAGTAGTAAATTAACCCCCCCACATTCATTCAATGTTATTAGAGTTTTCTTTGGGCTGCTTCTGTAGTGATGATAACATAATGATATCAGAAACCTCAGATACACGTTGTTACACAAATAGGATATGGAATTCCTTTGTTTCAGTCCAAAATACCAATTTCTTGTAAAATCTGCTTTTCAAGAGGTTAAGAATTTTTATGTTTGTCTCTAGAAGCTTCACTTTCGGTTCGTGAATCTACACACTAAATGTCTGTTGCTGTAGTAGTTAATGAGAGGCAAGGGTGACTTACTGAGAAAAACGAACTTGGCATTTAATTAATTAAACCCCCAAATGGCTGACTGCGAACACAAGCGTGTGCTGTAAAACTCACATATCTTAGCAAAAGCAAGCAGTGTAGTCACTTGATAGATGTCTGGTGCTTCCTCTGTACTTTATTACTAATTCCTCTGTAATTTATGAAATTTTAGTGTTTTCAGTACTACTGTGTACAACAACCAGAGGTGTAGAATTTCGGCATTTGACTAACAGGCAGTTTCCAATCACTGAATTTTAACTCTTCAGCTCCTAGGTTAAATACAAATATAATTTGTGTTAGAATTCATTTTCTACAGAAATTAAACTTCTTTTTAAATATTTTGAATTGGAGCTGTGTGAAATACATGTATGGATTTACTGATGCAGTCACCAGCACAAATCCACTGGAATGCACTCTGGTGTGATTCCATTAAAGTGTAATTAAAGTGTTCTGTACTGTGAGAAATAGGCAAGTCGTCTTCTCTGAGGAAGGTACAGAATCTCATAGCTTTTAAACGTTGTTTCATTCCTCTCTGTCGTTTTTCAGCTTATAACTTCTCACATAGAATAGATCACCTGTCGTTTGGAGAGCTTATTCCAGGAATTATCAATCCTTTGGATGGGACAGAAAAAATAGCATCAGATCGTAAGTTTGGTTTTTTTTTAAAAGAAGCAGCCTCTTGCTTTCTGTATTGATTCAGTAACTACGTAGAGCATTTGTGAAATATGATAATGTTTCATGACTTAGAACCAGTGTGCCTTATTAACTTTGATAGTGAACACAGTGCTGTTGAGTTGCTGACTTGGCATTTTAAATGATCAGTTTCCTTTCAATATCAGTAGTGATGGACTTCACTGTTCTGCTGCAGCTCAGTTACAGTTTTGTCCAGAAGTTGTGTTGAAGTTACTGTATGCCTGAACAAGCTGTGAAGAATTTTGCAGCTGTGTGCTAGGCAGGAAGGTCACAGAGCCCTCCTTTGAAGAAGTAAAAAACAAACACCAAAAAACCAAACCTACCAGCAGCAAAACAAACAACATCAGCAGTCGTAAATTCTGTTCCTGTGTTTGATTTGTCACTTCTGCGATACATTTTGGGAGGCAGCTAAAAGAAGGATTTGTATCTCACTGTTTTCCCATGTATAAATACAGGAATATAGGGACCTGCTTTACAGAGTGCCTACTTCGTATCCTCTGACTTCCATTCCCACATGCAGGTGATTGCTAGAACCTTCTAAAGCTGTGTTGTCTCACAGTCTGATCCATTGGCTCTTCCAGCCAATTTTGTGCGATTGACGCAGATTGCTTCAGTTTTGCAGTGTTTGTTTTCTTAGGGATTTGAATGAAGACAGAAGTCATAAATGTTGAAGTCTACTGATTGCTTTAGAAGAATTCTAGAAGACTGTGAAATCGGGAGAGAAACCATAGCCACTCCAGCAGGGCTCTTGTTTTTACAAAGACAACTAAGTACCTAAAACCTACTCGAACACTGTCAAGATGGATAATGCCTATTGCAGTGTGTGTCTTGTAAGAAGTGACTGTGGAACTTGCTCATTCTTCTGCCCTGGAAAATGCAAGTGGCCCAATTTTAATGAGTATTTTCATTACGTGGGTAAAATGAATTTGAGTACAAATTTGCTGTAGGCCTTCCCCATGGAAACTAACTGTTCACATGGATGGTGCTCAAGTAGGCTTGGCAGTGCTGGGACACCTTGAATGATGTCCTTAGTGTAAACGGCTTAGTTGGTTGACTATTTTAATAGTTACAGTTTGAGTTCTTTGTGACTGTGTCTCAAATGGTCTTTTAGTCTGTGCTTAATTCAACACTGAGATTTGTTTTCTTGTAGACAACCAGATGTTCCAGTATTTTATCACAGTCGTGCCAACCAAACTCCATACATACAAAATTTCAGCAGAAACTCATCAATTTTCAGTGACAGAAAGGGTAAGTGGAAATAAGAGAGAACCATGCAGGGGAAAATCTAGCAGCAGTTGGTCTTAAATGTGAGAACTGAGGCTTAGTTGTACTCTGGTTTTTTGAAAACCCCTCTACTAAGAGCTAGTTTAATGCCGAATCCATGAAGAACATCATTATTGCAGTGCGGTACCAGGGGCAAATCACAAGACACCAATTTAAAAGTCAGTAAGAAATAAAAGGCCTTACATGTGCCAGCTGTGTGTCTCGTCGTTTCCACACTGGACTCTGTTTTCATCTTTTATTCTCAAGCCGAGGGAAAAAAAAACCTCTTTGAAAAGCTTAATTAAAAATGGAAGCTGAGGAGAAAGGTAACGACAAAGCCTTGGGTTGATAGGAAGTTCAGAAATTACTTGGTAGTTTATTTTGTAGGGATGGTGCAGTGTTATCTGGAGTAGAACTTGCGAATAGAGGTGAAGTGGCTTTACATACCTTGCTCCTTCTCAGTAGGTAGCCTTGCTGTGTTTGCCTTTGGAAACCACACACCCCTAGCAGATGAGCTGGGAAAGGCTCTGGGCAATTATTCATTGAGTAAATTAATGTATTTATTGTGTAAGAATATGAAGACCCAGAGAAAGGCGGTCGGCTGGCTGTGGCTAAAACAGGAGTGCAGTAAGGTTCAGTCACCGGTGGTGAGTGCAATTTGAAAGGTGTAGGCAGAATCATCTCTGCTGTTGTCGAATTTTGAGATACTGTGTTCGTGTGTTAGAAAGATTTAATCCTAGCAAGGCTTCACTGATAGCCGAGGTATCTGATACCAGCTTAGTTATTTTCAGCAGCTTTTAGCAAGCAGCAATTAAATCTGCAGCGGAAGAAGCTGGAATGGTCTGGGGAAAAGAAAATACTTTTTTTTTGATGGTAGAATTCTGAGTGTTGTGTTTAACTTGTTATTTTTTTCACCTTTTGACCTCGGAAGCCCATGAAGGCTTTGGGAAACAATTGGAGGGTGGGGAGCAAGCAGACAAAAATTTGAGCCCTAGTCAATGGCAAGGATTAGTTGAACTACCTTCAGCTGTCTTTTCCTCGTTATTGTGCCTGGTCAGCCCTCTGCTGACACTGAATGTCATCATGCTATTGAAATACAGAAATCATTTTGTGCCCTCTTTTTAACTGCTGTAAAATTTCTGTGAACTTGTATCAATAATCAATGTGTTCTTTCGTCATCCTTCTACTTGGTTTTGGTAGCAAAAGCTACCTTAACTGAGTACAAAAAGGCAACTTTCAAGTGGCAGTCTGCTTTGATTTTGTACTGGTTTTGCATATTTTTTGAGTGCAGACTGTGTTAAATCTAGGCGAAAAGCAGCTATGATATATTGCTGTTCTGTTCAGTTTTGCTCGTCTGCTTTTTCTGGCCTAGACATGGCTGAGCTTGTCTGCAGTCAATTAGGTTCTTTTCTGCTGCTCTTGTTTATTTTCAGCCAGACTTACTGGCAGTGCGTTTATCAGCACTTCCCTAACAACAGGTTGACAGCAAACGCTCTCCTCTTTGGGATTTTTCTACTTAAGAATTTGGGCAAATAAGAAGAAATGTAAAAATGAGGGTGGAAGGGTTTCAGTGAACTCATTAGAACTGAGGTGTGTGATCCACTTGGAGTAATTACAGCAAGTTGGTTATTATTTTTTTTCTAAGTTATTTTTGTCTGTGATTATTTTCAGTAAGGAAAAAAGCCCTGAATGTTTGAATTTGGGTTTTCAGATCCCAGAAACTTGACTTAAGAACCCGATTTTTGATTTTTTTGTGTGTGTGAAAGTGATGGATTTTGGCATATAAATGCACAATGGGCAAGAAAAGAAATCAAATAGCCTAAGCTCCTGAATTTCTATGATGGTATGTTCTAGTTTGGGATCTTCTCTGATGCTTTTGAAGAATCAGCGATTAAATCCTCTGGGACATGTAAACGTAGCTTGAAGGAAGCAGTGCAGAACGTAGGAGTTGGGGCACCGTATTACGCCAGTGCACTTACTGGAATTCACCAACACAGTGACTCAGCTCTCTGATGAAGGAGTTTTGTCATCACCTCTGTTATTTTCCTTCTGACTAATAAGATGCAGCTAACTCGTCTTTCTCTTTTATCTCACAGGAAAGAGTTATTAACCACGCAGCTGGCAGTCATGGAGTGTCAGGAATATTCATGAAATACGATATCAGTTCACTTATGGTGACAGTGACAGAGGAACACATGCCTTTTTGGCAGTTCTTAGTACGGCTCTGTGGCATTATTGGGGGAATTTTTTCAACTACAGGTAACTATCAGTGCTTTCCCTCTTACGTCCTATTAGTTTGTGGGGTATTTTTTGTTTGTTCGGTTTGTTTTTTTTTAGATCACTGTGATTATATTATGGATAAATTACTGCGAGACCTGAACTTCCATCAGACTCAGGGTTAAGAGCTCGTTCCTTTGTCCTGAAATTTGCAATACAGTACACTCATTTTTAGTGTCCCAGTGTGCTGTGTCTGGAGAGCACCTGCTGTTTCCTTCTGATATTCTTTGTATTTTCTGTAGCTGGGATCCAGTGATAAATCAGTGCTGAAAGCTGAGATAACATTTCCATCTGAAGTCATTGGGAAGGTATTCCTCATGTAACTTGTCAATGTACTGCAGGGTTTGGTCTTCAAAGGAAATAATCATAGAATCATTGAACGGTCTGGGTTGAAAAGGAACTCAAAGATCATCGAGTTGCAACCCCCTGCTGTGTGCAGGGTCGCCAGCCACCAGACCAGCCTGCCCAGAGCCACATCCAGCCTGGCCTTGAATAATAATAATAATAATAATAATAAAGTCAAAAAGACACAATTAAGTTTGTTAGTGAAGGCATAATAGGGTATCTTGCTTTAAAGTTACTTGTTCTCTTGACTTTGATTTGAAGTGGCCTTAAGCTAAGAGCTGTCTTTTAGAGTAGATGGCTCTGTTTCAAAGAATGTCTTTCCACCCTTAAAGCCACACAGAGGGAATTGCATTTGCTTGGATAGCCCTGCTCTTGTTTTTATTGACGCATTTCAGAAGGTTACAGTTTTGTTTCCCTTCTTGATGTTTCCTTTTTCCTGTTGATTTCTCAGCGTTTTACATACTGCTTTATTGCAGCGTGTCGTGTTTAATTGTTATGTAGAATTTGGTTGTAGTATTTCCATAAATACTTCAGTATGACTACTGGTGACGATTTAAATGGTATTTGCCATCACAGGAATTTTACATGGCTTTGGGAGATTTGTAGCAGAAGTTATTTTTTGCCGTTTCAGACTGGGCTCCTACAGATCTGCATCGGTAAGGAAAACAGCTTTCTGTTATAAGTGTTATGGCTACGTGAGGATGGGTGATAAGAATCTGGAGTTGTTACGAAGTAGGACAGCTTTGGGCCTCGAGCCCAGGGGAGTGCGAGGTGCTCACAGTAAGCCTCCCATCGACATCCATCTTAGGAGAGATTCTGTAACTTTTAAAATTGGAAAACTGAACAGATAAGGAAGCAGGGTGTTTGCTAAGGAGCTGATTTAATTAAACCAAGGCTCTTACAGATTTCTCTGCTATATTGCTTTGTCATTCTTGCTATGTTACTTATATATGCTGCAGGGGTGTGGCATTGCTGCTGATCAGCTTGTGGGCTGCTGCCAGGCAGTGTGAAAAGAGCTGAGCAGTCTTTACGTTTCCCTTCACAGGACATCAATAGTAATGTTCCTCCAGCAGCTACTTGATTTTACTTCGCTCTTTTTTCAGCTTAGTCTGTAGGTAGCCTTTATGACTTCAGTCTGTCTCTTGACGTTTTGTTGAAGTTTGCTAGCTGGCAAGGTTACCTGAGTGGAAGGAGAGGAGGGAAGGTGAATAGATTTGAATGATGAAGATTATATGATTTTTGGAGGCCAGGTGAAAGTCATACCGAAATTACTTGAGAATGAAGGAATGTGTGTTTGGGGCAAGGGGGAGATTATGTTCCTGGACAAGCCATTAATAGCACTGTTTTTGTTTGATTAGGACCCACTTCCTGATGGCCACACAAGCAACCACTTACCTCTAACTACGGACAACAGTACACATTAGCGCCTCCCGAGAGAGTTCTCTTTCTGCCTGCCTGATACAGAAGACATTTTTTATAATAAAGAGAACATTGTGCAATATGCAGAGACAGTGCTGATGGGCAGTGGAGAGTGAAGCTTCTACAAAAAAACAAACAATTGATGTAACTTTTTGTCTTTTTAAGTGCATACGGAGTTATGGGAGGTTGTGAGACCAGTGCAGCGGACCATCATCTTCTGGAGTTTGAAGGAGTGTTCCTGCCAGTACAGTATTTGTGGTCAAGCTGGATGGTTCTGACTGTCGTCAGCCACTGGAGGGTTTGCTTAATGATCTCAGTTCTGTGCCTGGGAGGCTGGCAGGCTCCAGTGAGGAAAGAGAACAACTGGGATGTGTGGAGGGCTGGGCAGCAGCAAAGAGGGACAGTAGTAAAGCTGGAGTTTTCTCTTAGGTTTGCAAACTGGGTTTGTGTTTTCTTGTTCTTTTTTAATGGCTGAGGGTGGGGGCTAAGATGCAAGCGGGGAGCAAATCTAGGAAATCGTAAAGACAACTCTGGAGTAAGGTGGAGCCCAAGCCATATTGTTGGTCATAGCTTCTGCCTGTGTAGTCTCACATTCCTTAGAGGAAGAAGCACAATGCAGAGCTCTGTTTTATTACAGCTGCTTAGCCAGCACTTCTGGTGTTTGTTGTGGAAGTGGCCAAGGCCTCTGAGAATGGGTTCCAGTGTGCCTAGCACTGTTTTTGGTTTGGAATGAGAAGCCTTTTAAATGAGGCATCTGAGCGTAGTTTTGACTCCCTTACAGAAGATCAGGTAACTCTTTATATGCTCCTTTCTTAGTTAAGAAGTTGCTTTAATGCAGCTTTCCTTGTACCTTTGCTGCTAGCGTGCAAGCCATGGTATGTAAATCCAGAGCATGGAGAGCAAAAGCCTTGCTATGGTTCAGTTACACATCACAGAAACATGGAACCGGTTGGGAAGTCTGCTTGTCCAGACAGGGAGCGGTGGGGTTGGTCTCCATGCAGGAGGTGGCTTCAGGGAATCGGAATCATTTTGCTGCAAACAAATGGTGAAAAGGGGGTATACAGAGTCCATCCTTACTGATCATGAAGGTTTTTGTAAAATAAACAAAAAGAGCAATATCAGTTTATATTGTTAAGATGCTGTTGAGAGTGAGTGTCATTAATGCAGCTGGTGCTTTGAGAAACTGAAGACCATCCTCTTACAGCTGAACTATGGGCATACACCTGTGGTTAAACAGTTATTTCCCCAGGATAAAAAACAAGATTAGTGTGATTCCTTCTCAGCAAAACTGATCTAATAACATATTATGAGATTATGCTGACCTTGGCCTTATCAGGGACTAACTAAGGAAAATAAAAGTCTTTGTGACATTGTCAGGTTTTGCTGACTTTTGTTAATGTGATTTACCAGCAGCTTGGATCTTGGTGATGGACACAGTATAAATAATGCAGCTGATTTTCTGTGCAGAGCCAGGAGTTTCCTAAACTGAGAAATTGCATGAAGTACCAAATAAAGTGTGGGAAACGAGGAAGGGCCTTTGCTCAGTTTGACCATTGAGAAAGATGGAAGTTCAGGGAAGCCAGGTCTGTGAGGTAGCAGCCAGCTTTGGTGCTTTTCTGTTTTGTGGAGCTTATGGGTTTTGTTTGTTTGTTTTTGACACTGATTAAAGCTCAGCAGCTTGAAAAGCAAACTCTTGCCCTCAGTGAGAATGGAGATCAGAAGCTGTAAGTTCTGGGTTCCCATTTCTCTTTGGCATTTCCCTCTGAGGTTTCTTCCCTCCTTCTGTTGGGACTGGTTCTGCCCTGGGCTCTGCCCCAGCACCTGTTTCTTAGCTGCACGAAACAAACTGCTGGTGGGGGATCTTCATCTCAGTTGGCTTTCTGTACCAGAACTTTAATGTTATTTTCTAGTGTCATATAAAAGCCAAATGGCTTGTTGCGTCTTAAATCCTGGTACGATGTATTTGTATTGTTCTATCTAGGACAAAGCTTGTGTGACAGTGGAGGAAGATTTAGGGTTGACCTCCAGATCTGAGGCTCTGCTTTGCTGACTGAACGTGGGATCATCTGAACTTCTGTGTTCGTGCTGCTGTTTGCCTCCTCCCTACAGAGTTTTGGTTGTTACAGCTGGTGCCACTTTCTGTGTACCACGTGCTGTCATTTGGGTAAGCCAGAACGTGCAAGGGTGTTCCAGAGAAAACAGTGGTTTATTGAAATGGTAGGTTGGCTTGGTCGTGTTTATCTGCAGTGTGGGCAAAAAGTGCAGAGCGTAGTATGAAAAAAATGAAAGGAATGGACCCAAGGGAAGTAAATCCCAATGTTGTGAAGTGAATGCCCCAAAAGGGAGGTAGTGGATGGGAAACGGTCATTTTCTGGGTCGGGGAAGATGGTCAAAATTGTGTTCTTACCTTTGGTTTTAGTATGGTGACAAGACAATGCAGGAAGAAGCTTTTAACCTTTGTAAGGCGCGTTCGCAGCGTGTCAGTGATGGATCACTTTGGCTGCCCAGTCCTCCTCTGCTGCATTTGGGCAAAAAAAAAAATCTGCCCTGCTTCCATTTGGAGCAGTTTGGGATTTGCCCTGCTGCTGTAATTGTGTCCTGGGGTGTGGGCTGTGCCAGTGGGAGCAGTCATCTGCGCTGAGCGTTGTGTGTTGCTGTGGGTGTCCTCCCAAGCTGCCCCCAGGAGTTGGCTGTCCCAGCATCCCTGTGTGCTGGGAGGTGGGGAGGGCAGCGGGGAGCTGTGCAATCTGCGAGTCGGGATGTCGCACCTCAGTGCTACTTGCCACGATTTGCAAAAGATCTCTAAGCAGAGAAGGAAAGAGGTGAGGATGTAGCCAGACCTGTTGCCCGCAGAAGCTCAACTGGGGGCTTGCTTGCTTTATGGCTCAGAGGGAGGTGGAACAGCAAGGTGCATCAGTGGGCAGGAGAAAGCCAAGTGTGACAGAGGTACCTGTTGTGCTGAGTGCTGCAGAAGCAAACCAGCAAGGTGCTCGGCTCTGTCTGGTTAGAGCCCCACGCACCACGGCTGCGGTGCCAGCCCTTGCACTGTGCTCAGGAGGCAGCTTGCAGTCGTGTTGGCTGGAGCTGTTCTGTTGGGTTTGGCTGTGCCCAGGGCTGGGAGCACCACCCCACTCACTGCTGCCATGAGGAGATCCTTGCAAGTTCTTCAGGGGCTGCTGTGTGGAGCTGAGCTCCAGGTAGCCAGCACAGTTGCTTAGGAACTGTCAGAGGTGGGTGCATGTTCAGCTGTGATTAACTGTACAGACAGAGGCAAGGTCAGGGAGTCAGCTTTTGCCTAGTCTGACTGTGTAGTTCTGTGTGAGGATACGGCACCGTGTCCTGTATAACACAGTGCCAGCACTCTTTAAAGCAGGAGGAATGTAATTGCAGTGGTCGCAATGATGCACTGGTGATGCTGGCTTCCCACTTTGCTCGATATTGTTGAGCTTGCCATCTGCAGTTGTTTTACACCAAACAGCTGATGTAGAATTCATTTGTTGCTGGTCATGAAGTTCCCCGGAGGGTTATGTTTTAATCTTGTGCCTTCTCCTTGGAGCTCGTTGCGTTTGAATTCGACCACACAGTCCCTGTACACAAAGTAACTTACCCCCCCAGCTATCCTTTTGACCCTTGCTTGTGGATCCTTATCACTGCATGCGGACCAGACCCAAGCGTGGCGGTCGGCTCACTGACAAGGTGCATCAGGAGCCGTGGAGGCTGCTCCCATTGTCCGTGTGCACACCCGGTAGACAACAGGTGATGCTTTGAGTAATGATGCTGTGCATAGTCTGTTGCTGTCTGATGCCTGCAGTCAGACATGGGAACTGCGTGAGCATTTGCTCAGTGCAAAACTGGGACTCGGTTGGGTTTCCTTTCTGTGCAGGGACCTGGAAGGGAGCATCACCTCTCACCCCAGATGTCTCTATTGGGGCTGATGGCACAGAGGCTGCTCAAGCTCCACAGGGTCGGAGCTGCAGCACGTGGCAGGACTTCCAGCCTCCTGTCAGTATTTCCACGACAGTTCCTGCTGCTGCCTTAAGCCCTTGGGGGAATTTCTATTTTGGTGATCCTCAGTAGCACTGCGCTAGAATTATTGGTGTCACTTCAGGGAAGTAAAGATAGCACATGACCTTCTGTAAAAAGCTCTTATTTTGCAGATACTAAATGGCATTGCTCCTGGCCCCATGTCAGGTTACCCTACTGGTGTGGAAGTCAGATGGAAATTTGCCAAAATGACGTGAAAATAGGAAGCAGGTGAAAGGCAGTGCCAACCGACTGCGTGGCTGGGGGAGCCAAAGCCCCTCCAGCAGTGATGGGAGCAGCTGTGCTGCATTCAGGGATGATGCAGACTTAGCCCAGGTGTGTGGAACGTGGTGCTTCTGTTCTGTGCTTCCAAGGCTCAAGCCATGGCTGCTCTCGTGCCTACAGCTGCTTCAGTCTGGGGTCTCTGGTCATTAAATTAGAAGCCTACCTTGGGTGGTAGTTTGCCTTCTGTGGGACAGAGCTGGAGGCAAATGCCTTCCCTTGGCAGGATTTCAGCAAAATATGATTTTATGACATATCTTTTTAGAATCATAGAATGGCTTGGGTTAGAGTGGACCTTAAAAGATCATTCAGTTCCAAGCCCCTGCTGTATGCAGGGCTGCCTGCCTCCAGCTCAGGCTGCCCAGGGCTCTATCCAACCTGACCTTAAGCCCCTCCAGGGATGGGGCACCCACAGCTATCTGGGCAGCTGTGCCAGGGCCTCAGCGCTCTCTGAGTAAATAATTTCTTCCTAACATTAACCTAAATCTCTCCTGTTCTATTTTGAAACCATTCCCCCGTGTTCTATCACTATCAGACCATGTAAAAAGTTGATCCCCCTCCTGCTTGTAAGCTCCTCGCAACTACTGGAAGGCTGCAGTGAGGTCTCCCCACAGTCTTCTCCGAGCTGAACAAGCCCAGCTCCCTCAGCCTGTCTTCATTCTGCTGCTCCAGTCCTCCATCATCCTCATGGCCCTCCTCGACCCGCTCCAACAGCTCCGCATCCTTCCCCTGCTGAGGGCCCCAGGCCTGGACGCAGTACTGCAGATGGAGCTTCATGAGGGCAGAGCAGAGGGGGACAATCACCTCCCTCTCCCAGCTGGCCAGCCCAACATCTACAGAGATGCTCACAGTCCCAGGACCAGTGCTCCTCTTGGTGTGAGTGCCACCAAGGAGTGATGTGGCTTGCAAAGCCCCCCACCCTGGGCACACTGCCCCTGGGAGCTGACGGAAGCTGGATGTTGGCTTTTCAGCTCCAGTCATGGCGATTTCAGGCTTTTCCAGCAGGCCGCAGCTCTGTGCAGTCACAATGCTGGGCTGGGGATAGCTGCAGGGTCAGGAGGGAGGTGATAGATGGAAAACATTTGAGAATTGCTGTTTACTGCAGCTTAATTACCCAGCTAGCAGCTGTTAATAAGAGCGAGAGTGAACAACTGTGGCTTTTCAACAGGCCTGCTGCCTGCTCCCAGGTGGGGATGCTGTTGCTTTCTGAGCTGCAGCCAGGGAAGGGGTTTTAAGTTTGGAAATTCACCTTTCAAAATGGATTTTTTTTTTTTTTTTTGAAGTGATGTGGAACTCACTGAGTCTTTACTCGTGCAATGCAATTTGACAGCATCCTTTGAGCTGCCACCAGCTGCTGACAGAGCTGCAGTCACAGCATTCAGGTGGGGAGGGGATGGTGCTGTTTGCCGGCAGTGCTGTGGGGAGCGGCTGGGCTTCTGGTCCTCCTCCAAAGGCTCTTCCTGTGAGGTCTGGTCAGGATGGGATGGAAAAATGTCTGCCCTACTTTGAGTTTTGAGGTAGTGGGCTTAGGAGTGGCAGCATTTGTGTGGGCTTTGGGGGTGTTCAGTGGGAAATGCTCAGAGTGAGACCTGAGCCGCTGTGTGAAATGGGTTTCCCCATGACTTCATGTCAAGTCTCAGTGAAACTCAGGGCATTTTCTCAGCTCTGGACCCAGGTTTTGCTGCTGCTGCCTGCAGAGTGGTCCCATCCCCAGGGAGCTGAGGGTCAGAGTGGGGTGGCTGGAAGAGCCGAGGAGGCCAAGGCTTTGGGGTGGCCATGGGGAAGCCTCTACATGTCTGCCAGGAGCAGAGCCAGCTCCCGCGTGCTGTCACCTGTGAGAAGAACGGCGCCCAGCCCACATTGTGCTGAGCTCCTGTGGTGTAATGTTTCAGCTGGGAGTGCTGCAGAAGCTGGGGGTGGTGGGGACGAACAGATGCCTTCCATGTGGCTGCTGAGATGCCAAGGTAAGGGAAAGCAGCAGGGCCGGCATTCACGTAGCCAGTTTGCAGTGTGCAGCTCGGTGGTTCCCTGCCACGGCCGCGTGGGCAGGGCTGGAGCTGTGAGCGCGGTCACTGCGCCCTATCACTGGGCAGGGTGACACAGGGCCTGTCCGTGGCTACAGGGAAATACGGGCTGTGCCGGTTTTATAGGTACGTTGACATATGATCGTTTTAAAGAACTTTTATAAAACGCTTCCAGTTTAGTGCTCAGTTCAGATCAATGAAGCAGCCCACAGGCACTTCCTGGCACTGAGGCGTGCATCGTTCTTGCAGTTGACGCTTGAACAGGACGTGGGGCAGGAGTTGAACTCATTAGACAGACATTGAGTGTTGGTTTTAAAATTATTTTTTACATTTATGCAAAGGCCCAGAATGAGCTTTTGTTGCGACTGTGCAGAGTAGTAGTCTTGGGATGGGTTCCCAGCGGGGCTGAGGACTGATTCGGACAGAAGAACAAGCACCTGCCAGTTCTGATCAAAAAAACTGGTCTGCTGAAGGCAAGTCGTGGGAATTGGTGTCAGATTTTTGATGACTGACAGAATGGCCAGAAAAAGTGACGAGGAATTATTTGTGCAGTTCTCTACGTGGCAGACTGGGAGCAAAATGCCATCTTTTGCTGCTCACTCACTGAGCCCTTCTGTGCTTGTTTGGGCACAAAGTTTTTTGGCTGTTACAAAGCATTCCTGCTGCCCTGCCCGCCCCCAGTGCTCTGCTCCCTCTCCTGTCTGAAGAGGTTACCGTAATGTCGATTAGTGGTCTTCCTTGCTCCAGATAGGTTGGCATGGTTGTTAAGGGGCAGCAATGACAAATGACCTTTGTCCATAAGGAAGTACTGGGATTCACAGAATCACCGCCCTCCACCTGTACGGCCATTGACCACAACTCTCTGGCTGTGACCATCCAATCAGTTCCTTATTCACAGAGCAGCCCAGCCTTCAAACCATCTCTGTCCAATGTAGAGAGAAGGATGTGGCGTTGGGAGCACGTCAGCTGTCTTGTACAAGTCCATGCAGTTGACACCAGTTGCCCTTTGTCTGCTGCTGCTCCATCACAGAAGGCCACCAGGTGGGTCAGTCACCAGCTGCCCTTGGTGAAGCCATGCTGGCTGTCTCAGATCACCTCCACTTCTCCCACGCGTGGCTTCTGGGAGGATCTCAGTGATCAGCTTCCTGGCAGGACTGGGTATGAGGGACACGAGCAAGCACGACAGTTCAGATTAAAAGGAATGATGGGATATAAACTGGAGAGGGTGTCGGATCAGCCTGTCTAACCTGTTTACAGTATGATTAACCCCGGCTGCTTGTAAATAAGGTAAAATTAATGGCTGGCAGAATCTGCCCTACGTAATTTGTCAGAGCAAGCAACCAATAAGAAGAATGCAATGAAGTCAACAACCCTGAGGCAGAAAATACCAAAATCAATATTTAAGTATTTGGCTCCCTCTGTGCAGTTTGCTGCCATAGGTGTAGAGCTGAACATCCTTCAGCTGCATGGCTCTGAGCAGCACGGGGTATATTAAATGTTGAGCTCATGTGTTAACTTCCAGCCCAGCCGTGTGGCCTGTTTCCCATGGGTAAACAGGCTTTTCTTGAAGTAAGGATTATCTTCAGTTTTCAGATGCTGGATGTTATCCCGAGTAAGCAGGCAGCATCACATCTGATAGAACTTGTGCTGTGCTGAGCACATAGCGGCTGGGAGGGGAGGCTGGTCCCCAGCAGTGGCCAGCTTAGCTGTGTTTGTGGTGACCTCCTGTCTTTTGGCTGGCTGCTGTTGGCTCTGTGGCTCTGTTACCCCTGTAACACCCCATAAGCCGGGTTCAGTCTGTGGGTTGTTCTTTCTCAGTGATCTTTTGACGGATGAATAGTGACTGCATGGGGACTGCACTGCCTGTGGTCACCTCCTCACGTGGACCAGGCTAACAAGTCCTCTCAGGACAGTCCTTCTCCTCCCCAGGGACACAAATACAAGAGTAGACATAAAGGATCAGGTGCAACAAAAGCTGTCTACAAAAGCTCCTCCTTGGAAACGGAGCCATGAGCAAGCAGACTGTCATTAACAAAGCACAGCTTTAATAAAAAGGTAGAAAGCTTACATCTCAAAATGACTCATAAATAAACATAGTTGCATTACATATAATCTTTTTTTTAAATGTATTCATTATAATATATATTTTCTGAGTTATAAAATCCCATATAAATAGCAAATTATCTTCTGGGTGCAGAATACAAGAATGCATAAAAAACGGGTACAGATCTGAAAGGAATCCCGAGTCCGCGCACCGCAAGAGGCAGCAAATGGGACAGCGATACAGCTGGGCACGGCAGCTGCTGCTGTCCAGGTACAGAAGTTCTTCAAAACTGGGAAAATGGAACCGAGAGCCTGCAGGGTGCTGACCCTTCCGCTCCAGACGATAAACTCCGGAGTGGCTCAGAGTACTCCGCTCTGGGGTTTCAGGAGCACCCTATGGATTCTTTTGGTATCACAAGAAAATGAGCTCTGTCTTCTGATGGATGGGACGGAGGCGCTTCTTAATGTGGCGAAGGCTGTAAGCAGCAGCTTGGATCAATGGGCAGACAGCACGGAGGTGTGGCAACAAGTTCTGGTGGGAGTTACACACAGGAGATGGCCAATTCCTGCACTCCTTGAGGTTTCACTGCCTACCCCCAAATAATTATATAAATTAGAACAAGCCTAAGTGGAAACTCCACACTATCTATTGAAGTGCTTTTTCTATTTTTTTTCCCCTCAGCCTGAGGCAAGCAAACACGCAAGCTGCACCAAGAACCTGCAGCATGCTTCCTTCTTCGTGGTACGAGCCGTAGCAGCCTTTCCAGCAGGAGTTTTCTCTCTGTTTCTTCCCATGGCTTTCAAAAGTGAGCTGTGCAATAGATGTACATGGATGGGAATGTTCCTAACTCCCTGACTCCATTGCTCAGAACAAGGCAGGCTGCACTGCTGCAAGAGGGCACCAGGGTGCAGAGCTGGTCAGTGTATTTCAATTCGGAATGCAGAGCAATTGTATGATTTTAGCACAATTTGGTTTTCTGATTGCAGCGGAAGATGTCAATTACGCATGGAAGAAGCAAAGACTGTAATCTGCCCATTGTGCTGCTCCTCATGAAAACAGTCATTACGTGCTCCTTAAATTCAGTTATTCATATAAAATATAATGTTCTCCTGTGTTTGGCCGAGGTCAAACATGAATAAAACATGAATCCATCGGAGAAAACTCATGCTTACAGACTGCAATAAGCAAACAGAGCCTTCGGTTTTACTTCTTACTATGGTGTCAACTCAGTAGAGATAATGAAGTAAATCAGGGCTGTTTTCAGTCTCCTGGCTTATTTCCAATTTAAGAGGGACTAAAAACCGGATGAACAAAGTTATCCTGAAGCTGAGCCATGGCTGCTCTGCGCAGAACTTCATGAGTAAACAGACACGTGACAATGCTTTAGATGGTGAAATTCTTAATGATGTTCTGTCCTTTCAAACGTTACAAATAACGCCCTTCTTTCTTCTTAGTACGCAATGACTTGGGAAGATTTCTTTCCTGGTTTGGGTTAAGGAGCCCAGCAATAGGAGGCTGTGAATATTGCACAGTGAGTTACGATAGAAGTCTGGAAAAGAGAATGGCACTTGCAGGGTTTTTTTCAGTCCAAAGTGAAGCTTTTCATTTTTTCAGCTAGTTCCTGTCTCACTTCTATATGTTTCTTCAGGTTTTGCACTTCATGGGGGAGGTTAATGTCCCACACTGACACACAGGATTGTAATTCTGGGGAAAAAAGAAAAGGAAATGGCAATAGAGCAAATGATTACTGTGTGAATAGAAGTGGTTTTGCTTGTCTGCTCGTCTTTTAATTGCTCATTAATTGCTTGCCTGAGGTATAATATTTAGGATCTGGAAGCTAAGCTGTGTGATGCCTTCTGTGCATGGTAATTAAGTTACGGGTCACAGCCATTTGTACTTGCACAATGGTTTGGATTCCAGCTCTTAAATCATTTTAAAGCACTTCAGAAACCATTTCTCGTGCTTGTGAGCCAGAAGGTGTTGACCTGAGCTGCGGCCAGTGCTAATACTGAGATGCCTGCATAAAGTTTCATCTTTGTTTCTGAGCAGATACACCCAGAATGCTTAAAAGGCTCAAAACCCACTCACTGACAACTGATTTCAGAAGGTAGTGAAAATACTGAAACGGCCACTTCTTCAGCCTTTAGTTTGACTGTTATTCTACTGCAGTCAGCTCATCTACGTTTGCAACCCTTAACTGTACTCTGTCATTGCCACGTTATCAAGAGTGTCAGAAACGGGGACAGGAGAAAGCTGAAGAAGGGCATCAGCGAGAGCATCAGTTGTAAATGTTCTTAGGAAAAAAGCAAAACAAAACAAATCAAAGATGATGGAGATTTTTTCTTCCTATCCCAGAACTCACTATCCTAATTGTCAGGAAGCTCTTCCTGATGTATGACCTAAATCTCCCTTGCTGTAGTAGAAACTGCTTAGCCTTTATCCTACCCACAGGGAATAATATGTTGAAGTGTTATTCCCTTCCTCTTTATTTACATATTTGAAGCCTGTTATCATATCTTTTGGATGCTTTCTTTATATTAAGCAATTTATCTTCAGTATTTCTCCAGAGGTCGCATTTCTCTCCTCTGGACTATTCCTAATAGTTCAGATCATTCAGCAGTGTCCCAGATGGATGCACTCCTCCAGCAGAGGCCTTATCAGAGCTCAGCAGAGCGTAGGAATTAGTTCCCATGTCTTAGAGAAGCCACTTTTCTACTGGCGTAAGAATGGTTTTTGTCCCTTCTGCAGGAACATGACACTGTTGACTCATGTTCCACCTGTGATCAAAATAAACCTTTTTTTCAGCACCACTGCTTAAGCTGACCATTTCCTCATGTTGGTACAGCAGATCCCTCCTAATTACATCTGAGGTCTCGCATCTGTCCTTACTGAACTGTATCCTATTCCTTCCAGACCATCTGTTCTATCTGTCAAGGTTGCTGTGAATTCCAATCCTGTCCTCCACTGCGCTCGTGGCTTCTCTGAGCTAAGTGTTGTCTGCCAATCTGAAGAGCAGATACATTATTCCTTCATCCACACCGTTCACAATAACACGGAGTATTCCTGGAGGCCCCTCTGGAAATCTGTTTGACACGCTCTCCAATTAGACACGGGCAATTGCTCTCCAAATAGAGTTTTCCAGAAAATTATACAGCCTCCAAAGAGTAGCTCCATCCGATCAATTCAGGCAGCTATTGTTTGTATGGAGCCCAGAAATGCAACAGATGACAAAAACGAATAATAATTTTAATAAGAGTCAACATCAAATGTTGACCGTCAGCTCTCCAAACATATCTCAGAGGGTGGCCAAGCGTCACAGTTTCTGCTTCACTAATAATACAAATCAATAAAGCACAGTTCAGGTACCTTTGTGGTATTTGTCATCCTCAGTGTCACTCTTGTAGCAGTATCCCAAAACCAACACCACGTTCTTCAGACTCCCTTTTTCAAAGAAATAAAAGGTCAGATTTTAATTTTAATGGGAAGTTTGTAATTTAAGGACAGGAAGAGTAGCTCACAAATAATACTGCTCAGATGACAGAAACCAGAATTTTAGTTTGGGCCCTTTATTCACAGTCATCCACCATGAGAAAAAAAAAACCAACATGAAAACAAACAGTACAGTTAATGTCTCTATTTAATGTAGGGGTTGACCAGAGTTCAAAGCCTGGATCAGCTGTTCAGCCTGCTGAACGAGCCTAAGAAGAAAGCACCCTGCTACTGACCATGTGCAGAGGTAGCAGTTGCAGAAAACAGATGTCACAGTGAAGGCATAGGCTGCAAACAAAGTTCCAGTGCTCAGCAGAAAGCGCCAGCGATCAGTTTGGTTGTAAACAAATGAAACAATCAAATATGATACAAACTCACTGAAAGTGTTCTGAACTAAGTAGAAATAGGGATGGATCACAATAAGGTACCTCTGGAATAATGTGGAAAACAACTCGGGAGGCCAGAGTGGTTGAATTGCAGAGGGCTGGCGGGAGCCTTGTGCATCTCCCATGACAAGAGGTTTCACAACAGGCCTTATTTGCACCCAGCTCTGTCCATACTTTGTACTGAAGAGATGGGAATGTAAGTGCAAGGTTTCTTACTCAGACTAGGGGCCTTGCTTACTAGAGAGAAGTCTAAATTCTCACCTGCAAAATGAACTGCATATATTTACATATAAACTGTCCTCTAAAGACAATGTCTTGTGTATCATATGTGAATTGTCAAGTGACAGAATTAGAAGAAGGCACATTCACTAATTCATACGTAAGCTAAAGATAAAATTGGTATCTCGACATCTGACAATCCTTTTTTTCTGAAAATAGTTACATTGCCTTTATAGATTTTAACATTAAAATGAAGAACGGTTCAGCAGCCACGGTGCCATTTCCAGGGCTTCTGTGCATACAATGGTGGAAGCAAAGTCTTTGAATGTAGGAGAAAAGCCCAGCCTTTATAAATAATTGCTGGGAGAAAATGATCAAAAGGAAAAAGTACACATCAAACGGCATGAATCAGTCCCTTGCCATCCTTGAGTTGTGTGCAAAGGCAACCAATCTATTTCTCATGAAGAATTAACCTTTCTCTCTATACAATTTTGATTAAAAATGCCGTGTAGTCAGGAAACCAAGCATATGAGACTCAAGGCTTAAGTCACACAGTATTACTTTATATGATATAATTTTCCTAACAGTGGGAATAACGTGAGGCAGAAACCTTATTTTTATAGTAACTATTCTATCTATCTATCTGTACAAAACACTAAAAAGAGAAGAGTCCCTTTATAGCACTAATACTGTAGCTATCAGGATTAGGACTCATAATGCTGTGTTAGTGGATCTGGACTCAGAAGCTGGCACACTTACTTACTTACAGCTGAGGACTGAACAGAATATGAACTTGCTGTCCCAGGCAAAAGCAAGCCAGAGGAAGATGGAGGTTTTTGACTCATACAACACTGTCAGCACTATGAGCTCGCTGCACAACAGCAGCCTGATGAGGTGATGGGAACAGCACATATGTATCGATCTGAGTCCAAGCCTGGGACACTCCTTCAGCTTTGCTGCGATCTGCCTGCGACCCAAGCCTGAAAAAGGCATCTGAATGACATTCAACAAGGGTAAGTAAGTGCTGAGTGCTGCACTTAGCTCGTAACTACCCCATGCGGCAGTACAGGTTCAGGGAAGAGTGGCTGGAAAGCTGTCCAGCAGAACAGGACCTGGAGGTGCTGGTTGGCAGCTGGCTGAAGGACAGCCACCAGTGTGCGGTGCCGGCCAAGAAGACCAGTAGTGCCCTGGCCTGCATCAGAAGCAGCGTGGCAGCAGGACCGGGTGTATCCTTGTATGTGGCACCAGTGAAACCACACCTCGAGTGCTGGGTTGGGTTCTGTGCCCCTCACTACAGGAGGACATCGAGTTGTTTGAGTGGGTGCAGAGAAGAGCAATGAACCTGGTGAAGGAAGTAGAATGCAGGTATCACGAGGAGGGACTGAAGGAATTGGGGATGTTTAGTCTGGAGAAAAGGAGGCTGAGGGGAGACCTCATTGCACTCTACAACCACCTGGAAGGAAGTCGCAGCTGTTCAGCGACAAGTGATAGGATGTGAGGAAATGGTCACAAGGTGCACCAGAGGAGGTTCAGATGGGGCAGTGGGAAGAATTTCTTCATGGAGAGGTAAATCAAGCATTGGAGTGGGCTGCTTAGGGAGGTGAGGTGAGGGAGTCCCCATCCCCTACAGAATTTAAGAGACATGGATATGGCAATAAGGGACACGGTTTAATGGTGGGATTTGGTAGGTCAGGTTGACAGCTGGACTTGATCTTAAAGGTCTTTTCCAACCTAAGGGACTCTGTGATTCTTGAATAAGTATGGTAGAAGAAAAGCAGGAAATTAGCAATTAAGGAAAAATAATTAAAACACAATGAGCTTCACCAGGAAAGAAACCAGAAGCATAAAACTTAAGATGGAGAATCGACACAGACAGAGATTAAGACAATGCCTATAGGACAGAGGACAGTGAGAGCTATGCTGAAGCATGGCACAAAGGATACAGTGAAGGTGGGTGTGCTCACGTGCTGATCAGTGATAAGCCAGAGGAGAGCTGTTACTTTCCGTGGGGACAGCTATGGCAGCCTGTTGGTATTCAGCTAACACTGATCTGTCTGACACTGAGTGAAGATGACAGCAGTAGAATAGCATGAATGAACAGAACACGGAAAATGCTAATCTGTTCCTGGAACACTGCATCAGACAGAAGCCAGTGATCCTAATCTTGGCACTGATTTCAAAGTGCTTGTCATTTGATGGCTTTACTTACCTAGCTGAGCAGTAAGCATGACTCGAATAGAGTCACAGAAGTTATCTATAACTCGTACAGGGCGACGCGTTGATAAATCAAGTAGTAGGATATGTCCTCCTCCTGTCCCTACCCACAGTGCAGTATTTTTCTGCAGGCAAATTGTCTTCACTCTTCCAGAATAAGCAACTTTATGTTTTGATTCTTTGTTTAGTTTTTCCACTTCATCCCTAAAAGTGTGGAGAGAATTTGTATTAAATTTTGGTGGCATCCATCCCATAGCTGCCAGAATGCCTCCCTCAGTGCCAGCCTTTTAAATGATCATTCATCAAGACAACTGCAAATATCTCATGCTAATCAGTTGATTTAATTTAAACAATCTGAGATGAAAACGACTGGACTTTTAAGAGCCAGCCAGTGTGCTGGAAAAGAACTTTAAATAGGAGGCAGGTACACTTCTCTGTTTTCCCTCAGTTTGCAGGAGGAGGAGGAACACACCTAGAGCTCCTCCTAGCTGCCACCATAAAAAATCAAATGGATGCAGAACACTAAGGAAGAGGAACAATTTAAATGCAAATGTAAATTGCTGTCACTGCTACTAAAACTCTGATGTACGGAGAAGATATTTTTTATTAGGGGATGCAGGCAGTAAAACCCAACACAAATAATGACTACCTTACCTGATCAGCTAAGGACAGCAAAAGACTTTCTTCCTCAATAGAGTTAACTTAATATTCTTGAAATCACAGATTGTGAAATATAATAAAGGTCTTAAGAGAACTGAGATTCCATAAGGAATATTTTGATTTTCTGGGCCAGAAGAAAGGAAAGAAATCCTCCCAATGAACTGGGCAAGCCCCTTATCTCCAGAAATGTGAGTTATATATATCTGCCACATCGTATAGATATGCTGGAGAAGGCAACCTTCAGTCAGCTTTCTGTGCAACAGGTCATCAGTTTGAAATGAAGTACTTACTTAAGAAAATGTGCACAGTCAATTAATTCAGAAAGTTTTTCTGTCTTCTTGTCCCAGATTTCCACAAAATGGCTGTTTTTCTTTGCCAAGTAGATGCATTTATCTACTGCTATTGAAATAATGTTTGCATCACTGTAAGCGTTATGACAGAACCTAGAAGAGAGAACTCCAGTCAGAATCACAGAAAACATCCAGCAGAAAAAAACCACACCTGAATATAATCAAGTTGTCTGTACTCTTAAGAGATTAATTCAGCTTTAAAACCCAAGTGGGCTAGGATACAATTGCAAGGGCTTGCTGTAACCTTCCTGCACTTTGGTGTGAATTCTCACAGCAGTGAGGTTGCACTGGTGATATCCCTGCAGATGTATTCCAAATCTTTCCTACCTATCTGCTCAAATCACAAATGCTCACATCACAGCAAGGCAAACTCCACCTTTTTTTTAACCATCTTCTCAATATTTGAAGCTACCTGACAGCTGCTGCAGGGCCCACAAGACCATAAGGGTCACTTACCAAGGATGACTCAGCCCAAAAAGCAGCAGTGAGATTGAGTTCACTTTGCACTGCTCGTCTCAATGCAGCCAACTGCCTTTTGGTCTGCTTTTCCCTACGTATGAATTTGGCTCTAATGCCAGATCTACACATCAAACTATTAATAGCCCTGCAATTAATCAGAGTTATCTTATTCCACTGCCTCTTCAATTTATCTTGAAAAGCAGCTCCAAATCACAGACACCTGACAACAGACTCAGCAACAGCGCTGCTTTCCGTAATGTTACTTGTTCCTGACAATTTCATTTTCTAAACTGCACACAGTTTTGCTCCTACAAAGCTTGAAGTATTCCTCTGACATACTTTTCATCTTGCCATCGAACTGAATTCTACCAAAGCTTTAGTTTCTTCCTTTATATTAACATGTTATTTTCCAAAGCAAATTCATTTTTTTAGAATAATTCTCTCAATTAGTATAAAATCAAACACTGTATTACAAGCTCAGGAAAAATGCCCATAACTTCAGAGCAGGATTTACCCAGATCTGAATTGCAGCTCCAACAACTACCTTAATAGTGAGAGGTCAGCAGTCACACATGACTTACCTACACAGGGCAAAGATAGGCACACGTACCACACCAACACATAAGGAGAAATGCTGCTCAAAATATGTGAGTGTAGCTCTGAGTAAAGCAACCAAAGCTTACACAAATCCATCCAGGGAGAAAATTGCTCATTAGCATTTATACAGTTTTTAAACATATACTGACATCATAAATCCTTTATGCAGTAACAATGCATTTCCCTTGTTTAAAAGCAGCAATGAATACTTTACACATAACTCAGTGATTTTGTTTTAATGCACACTGTATTTCATTGATATTATGGAAGGAAAATAATGGGAAGAAGAATTTTAAAAACCCAAACAGATCCAGAACAAGACATCGTACCCAAGTACCATCAGAAATCTTTGACACAAACAAGGAAAGAGCCACATGACGTTACATAAAAAAACTTACAGTTGGCTTGACTTTGTTTCAATCAGCTTTTGGACAGAGAAATCACTAGATAAAGCTATGAGCTTTGTTCCACAGCCTCCCCAGATTGTATTTTTTTCAGATAAATACGTGGATTCATTTAAGCACATCAGTGGTGTGCTAACATTTCCTATAGTCAGTATCTTCAAAGGTGTTGCACCCTTACACTGTGGGAAGAAATATACTCTCCATTAGAGACAAGGAGCATACAGACACACAAAGTAGGAACTGCTAAAGCAATGCCACACAACCCACAGCCTATTCACAGCTAGATCTTCTAAACATTCTCTCTGCAGAATGGCAGGGATGCGAGCCCATTATGAATGCCCAAAGAATACAGCCTGTGTGAACAGAAATAGGACAGAGCTGGGACTCAAAACTTCTACAACTGCTGGCCCAGTCCAAGAAAGCCACATTGATATCCTAGGGAAAATCCAGACCAGGCCATATTCCAGTTCTGCAGTGCACTGCAACTCCATAACTGCCCTATGACTACTGACTATGGGCAGGAGCTAACCCTCAGGAACCAGCCGACAGGAACGGCTACTGGCATCTCTTTATCTGTGAACAGAACTTTGACCTCTAGGGAATCTAAACAATACTGTCTCCTTGAAGTATCTGTTCTACAGAGGGCAAATGTTGTGTAGATTGAAAAGAAAAAAAGGAACTAGAAGAGCAATAACTAAAGGAGATGGTCTGAATTAGAATATTCTAAGTAGTAACTGTTAATGCCACTCTCTAGTCAGGCCTATCAAAGTCACAGAGTCGTAGAATTGTTAAGTCCTAAAACAACAAATAATTTTCCTTTCTTAACTACTGGTTAAAACACTTATTATTTATGTGCAGCTCCCCTCAGACTGTACAGAAAAAGGATTTTTAATTTTACAGAAGCAATTTAAGAATAAGCTGCATGAAATAAAGCCACCGTCAGTAACTGCTTTACATATTACTGGCAGCATTTTTAGAACAGACTAGAAAGAATAAATCTACCTTAACTGCTCTGTCTTCAAACACTGCCAGTGTACCATCAGCTGTGCCTACCAGAAAGAAATTCTTCTGTTTGCTGAAATAAAATAAAACAAAATAAAATAATGATTTCAAAAAAATACACAAATCAGGTAAGACAAAATTAAATTAGCAACCGCTGGTGCTTCAGGAGTTTCATTGAACCCTATAAGCAAATACAACCACCTGTGATCAGGAATGTAGTTTCCAGTTACGCTGGGTACAAAAGTAAGTGAAAACACGGACAAAATAGGCAGCTGTTTGAACAAAACCATCTCATGAATGTACAGCTGCCACTTTCTGGACATCTCTGTTCAGTGGCACTTTTGAAACGTAACACAAAATCTTTAAAAGCCATACATACCTTTGCTTTGAAAGTGAATTACAGTATAAACACGTGATAGAATCGGACATCTTCTGCAGACGGTGCCGTCTTGTTTCATCTTCTGTGTTAACTGCCCACAGAGAACCAGAATGTGTTCCTGCCACAATCCAGTTTTCCTTCTCAGTAGGAAGGGTGACCAACGCCAAACTTAAGATTTTACTATCTGCAATATCCTGAGTCAGAAAAAAAAAAATCAACAAAGCACTCAACAACTCGGTTATGTTTTCAATGCAGGTAAATAGCAGTAAATTGCTGGTAGCAAAAATAAAGTACAATCTTCCTGGGCATTGAGTCTTCCCATGAAGGTGTTCTCCATGACACCTAATTCCTGATTAGCAGAACACATCTTCAACTGTACCATCTACCTTCAGAGTGCTGGGAAGGCCGCCTCAAATGGTACATGGGAAAATCTCTAAGACGAACGCTTAAAAAAACACTTTATCTCCCTATTCTAATGAAGGTCTCAAAAGCCATCAGAGCATTCAGCAAACGGAGCTACACAATATTGGTTCATATTAGTCGCTAACACTAAAGCTACAGGTCTAACTTTTTTTCCCATTTTAGTTTTAGAAAAATAAGGCATACAATTTACACCAAGTCTACTAATTTAAATGTATCATGGTCAACAGATGGCAGATACTTTATGGAAATTCAATTTAAAAAGCTCTGATGATGAGTCATACTCAGTTCTGGAAGATGAAGAGAAACATATGGATATCACAGCTCATCAAGCCTGGGTAAAACTTTCCTATTGGCACAAGACTGGGATGAACAAAAAGCAAATCAAGAGAGCTGAAGGTTATCACCTGAAGTGTCAGAAGGAGGTGATGTACCTGGGAAGAGAGAAATTGCTAAGAGACAAGATGGATTGTTAGGGGACATGGAGACACAAAGGGTTGTACAGCTATTACTTCTTGTCCCAGTCTCCATGCTAGAAGTAGCTTCCATAGAATCATAGAATGGCTTGGGTTGGAAGGGACCCCAAGGATCATCACGTTCCAATCCCCATCTCAGTGTAAGAAAGAAACATAGTGTTGGAAAGATAGAATTAGTCAAAAGATCAAGCAGTATGGCAGGAGGAGAGGGTAAGAGAGTGTTTCTCTTACATCTCATGGGTGCAAGGATGATTTATAAGAAATCCTTGTTCTTGCCAAGATCTCTCAAAGCTGAACTGTCCAGAAGCAATATCCTACTGTTCAAATGCAGTTAACTCTTCTGAAAGACACCTGGGTGCCAATGAAGTTATAATAAATGGCAACTTTCACACATACCTCACAAGTATGTCCATCTGTATTTAGGTTAACAAATGAAAGCTGTGCTTTTTCTGTGTTCCCATTGCCTATCCAGACTCCTGCCTTCTTGCAGCTTTGATTGGCAGCTACCATGCACTCTGCTGTGGAATTGCTGGGTATTGAAACATACCTCATCAAACAGATAAGCTCTGCGGAATTCAAAATCTCATACACCTACAAAGAAAGCCACAGCATGAACATGGTAATAACAAGGGCTTGTACAGGGATAAATAAATAACAAGGAACGAATAACGAAGTTTTATGGAATACAGGCATACTATCTATCTCAGCAAGTCTGCTGATTTATGTACTGTTAGTAATGAGCAATGTTCAATGAGCAACTTTACCTTCAGTTTCTTATTTTTCCGGAGATCAGTGGGATTAAGGCATGTTTCAAAATTTCACATCAAAGAGCAATATGATGTGTGATAACACAGTCGATTTCAGATCCACATCACTGTTCCTCCTCTCACATGCGTGGAACAGTGTAAGGAATTTGTGCTGATATTATACAACAAAGTCCTTTTTGCATAACTCTGGTAAAAAATGCGAAGTAATCTGTGCTCTGTTTCACTATCATCACTACAGAGCAAAACAAGGAAAAACAGAAGGCTGCAATAAACGGTTGGTAGATTTGAATGAAACAATTTATCCTGGGTAATAAAGGCCGGCAGTATTCCATGGTTCTTTTCTTTCCAGAGAAGGAGAACAACATTAAAAACACTGTGCCTCTTATTGACAAAAACCTGCTATTTCTTTTTAGAAAGCACAAAAACTTCACGGTATCATCTATCACAAAAATACTGATAAACACACTAAGAAATACCTGGGAAGATGTTGGTCGTTCCTGAGGGTTTTCCTTCAAACACTTTTTAATTAAGTGTTCAACTTTAGGCCAGGGGGCACACCCATATTCTTTGACAGGATCTTAAATGAAAAATAAGATAACTTCTTAGCCATCCTATTACAGCAGAACTGCAAGTTCTGAACAACTTTCTCCTTATTTTAAGAACTCATCTAACTTCTTACAAAACTGCTCCAAGTAACACCACGCTCTGAGGCAAAATGTCAGAGTGAACAGCTTGGAACTGCTCATCCGCTATCACAGAAAAATGAGAGTCACAGAGTTAGAGTCTTTTTCATTAAAAGCAGTTAAAGGAAATGGATTCAGTCCCTTTTCATAAGGATTGAATCAGATATTTGTGAGTTATGTTATGATTTAAGCTGACCACTCCAGGGCATGTAATTCCTGTCTGTAGTCTTTTCAATTCCTATTGTCAATTTTTTCCCCCCCCAGATTTATTCTCCTGTGTTTGGTAATACAGACCAACTTTTGATAAATTGGATAGCAGTTCAGATAAGCAACTCCAAATAGTATTTGTGAGATATGGAAATTTAAATCCCCACTCAGTGCTTTGAACGTGCATCTTATCACTATAGGCGCTGACCACTGTAGGAACAAATCACTCGGTGTAACTGTTTGTATTGCTTTTCTTTTTGACTCATCAACATGTACAGCAGATACTCCAGTCCTCCATTAGGAAGAGGTAGCATGAATAAGGAATGAGTAAAACCTACAAATGAACATATGCAAACAATCCTCAGTGCAAAACCTCGGCAAACAATGGGCTCTGTTTACTTGTGAACTCAGCCAGTCCTTTCTGTGGTGGAAATATATAAATGATGACCATGCACACAGATGAGCTGTACTATCTCCAGAAATTAATATTCCTGAT
The DNA here is from genome assembly GCA_030625065.1 of Alectoris magna. Taxonomy (NCBI): domain Eukaryota; kingdom Metazoa; phylum Chordata; class Aves; order Galliformes; family Phasianidae; genus Alectoris; species Alectoris magna. The sequence continues at coordinate 183,415,092 of CM060560.1, read as the reverse complement.
CATTATTATGAACTGGACTATTCTCTTTACAGAGTAGAAAATGTATGAACTCTGTCTCTCAAATAGAGAAGACATATCAGATCAACTGTCCTTTCTTAGATGGAGTGACTTTTCAGCCTTAAAGAACATTTCATATTCTCTATTGCAGGGCCATAAATGAGAACAGCATGAGTTACACTGTTCAGCTGACTACATCATGTCCACCCTGCTTAGCCTGTCTTCAGCAACCAACAGCCACACATTGCAATGCATACGGTATTTGAAGAATGCTACATAGCTAGGCAGGGACTTCCAGTGCCTGACACGTTCAAGGGCATTACTATTTAAAATCTTTAGGGGTGGTGGCTGCTCTTTAAGGCGTTTATAAGACTTTTAAAGATTGTGAGATAAGCAGCGCCTCGATAATGGATTTTTTAACGTAATGTATCATGATCAAAGAGAAGTGGATTTATTTTAACAACACATTACATGATATGCACAAACAAAGTAGTAGGTAAGGGTCAAGTCCAGACATGATTTCAGAAGATACTTCTAGCAATGCTCATTTAAGTTAGGTCTGGACAAAACTGCAAGTATGGAAAATTTCTATTTCTTAATAACACGAACCAGTTTGTTGCCTTGGAATTACAACCAACATATGTTGAATAGATGCCTATTTCTCACTGTGTGAGACTGTGCGGAATGAGAAGTTTCTAAAAAGTGTTATCTTTTTATACTCTTCTGCTCACCATCAAATACAACGTAAAACAAGAGGTGTTCTTTTTAGAGGAGGCAGAGCAAATAGCCCGCTTTCATGCGAGATCTGGTAGAAACAAGGCATACCTGGCAACTTTCCTTGTATTGCTAACTCATCAAATTCATTTGGAAACTTCACACCTTCCATTATTCTACCTCCTCCTGTTAAAATGTCATAGAGAAGCAAGCCAAATGAATACACATCAGCTTGCTGATTGTAAATAACATTTCCTCTGGCAACCTCTGGTGCTCGAAATCCTGCAAATAAGTAATACATTAATAGTTATGATTCATACCAAGTTGAAGTCACCTTTATTCTTGTAAGAGTAAACACTTACTGATGAAAATATCAAAGGAAGTAAACACAAAATGTCACACTATTTCTGGGCTGGAATAGTTTGCATGTGTCAGGCTACTCAAAATATCAGTAATCAATGTAAAGGAAGGAGACGGTACATTAATTACAGACCTCCTGCACCAATACATATAAAATAATTAATCTATCATGAAAATTACAATGAAAGACAAGCCTGCAGTCTTTTTGAAGACCTAACGCTTAACAGTTGAGGCCCTATGTCATAAACAATTCAAAGGACCTAAAGGAACCATTCGGAGTTCTTCAAGTGTTCGGTGGTTTAGAATTGATGCTAAATAGTCCTCTTTCAGGTGAGAGAACAGTGCAGGTATTCATTGCCTTAAAAAAAAAAAAAAAAAAAAAAAAAGACCTATCTATGCATTACTGAAAATTAAAACAAACACTTTTAGAAGTATAATTGCAATATCTCAAAATCTACACTAAAACAAGACTAAAACAAGACTTCTGTCTTCCTACGGATTCTATGATTCTATCATTCTTAATTCTTCTAAAAGGGGTTAAAGCACAAAAAGAAGAAATGCTGAGGGGTACAAATCTGGTACCACAATGTGTAATATGACCATGACTACATTTGGGGATTTCAACTACAGTGCAGACAGGAGGTACTTCTTACAAACTTAAACAAAAATGCAATAATCATTTCTTTGAATTGATGTAAACTAAAGCATTTTTCCAGACCTGGTGTGCCTTCAGAGGTTTTTATTCCCATTCGGCAACAATACTGGGCAATGCCATAGTCAGCTATTTTTGCAATGACAGCAGCATTGGGATATAGGGTAAAGAGTAACACGTTGTGAGGCTTTAGATCACGGTAAATTATCATAGCTGAATGCAGGTACCTGTTAAAGAAAAACGTATTTATTAGAAGCATTCATAATTCAGGGATACGTGTACACACAAACACCAAATGCATCACCCCCACAACAGTAAAGTGCAGGTTCAAATATTAAGTCAAGTATCACCATCATGATCCCGCCTCACTAAACAGTAACTTCAGAATTGTTCTGATATAGTAATTACTGCCACACAAACACTGCAGAATTTTAGTGCCAAGTCTTCTCTGCAGTGTCAGGGGCTATTTGACAACAACCTCACAAGTTGAATTTTCTGTGCAAATTTTGCAGATTTTCTGGTTTCATGGTCACACTTCAATAGCTTCTGAGGACATTCATGGACTTTCAGAAATGTCAAAATGTACTGAATTAATTTCTGTGGTACTTTAATACAGAAGCCATGGCCACATAGCCAACTCGAATCAATGTTTTTGCCATATCTCCACTTCTATGAGCACCACTTGTAACTAGAAAAAAAAAACAAAAACCACAACCAAAAAACAGGTAAAAAATGTTGCACACTCTATCTGATAATCAATCAGAAAAATACAGGTATTTGTCTGCCCAAGAAATGTTCTGCTGAAGATGCAAGAAAAGATTAGCTTTTCATTTTCAGTATGTTCAAACTGCAGTTGTATCCCATTTTTACAGCAGCACAGAAATCACATTTACCTTAAGCCATCAGCTACATGTAGAGCTATCCTGTGCTGAAGCGTTCGAGTTAAGTTTGCTTTGTCTTGTTGAAGCAAACGATCAAGAGATCCTTTAAGGGCTAATTCCATCACCAGCATCCGGGGACGGACAGCAGCAGCCAGCAAGGACACCAAGCTGGGATGATGGAGGTGACAAAGCACCGCAAGCTCCTGAAAATTGTAAAATCAGATGAAACACTGTGGGCAGCATAGCTCTGAAATGTTTTGAGATGATAGTCTTGCACAGTACTTGAGTTTTTTAAGCCCTTTACCAGGGTTGGTATTCCACAAGCAGCACTACAGCAAACAAAGCATCATTTCTTACTTGTCTCAGGAGCCTGAGGGAAGTATGTTTATTGAAAATCTTTACAGCAACTTCTTCTCCACCGTAGGAAGCACGGTACACTGATCCAAACCCACCATCACCTTTTCAAAGACAACATTGAAAAAAATATTAAAAACAACAACGTATCACTCATTTCTCAAAAACAGCTGAAAGGGTCCTATTTTAAAATGTGTGGATCTATCTAAACACATTAAAAACAGTGTCCTAGTATAAAAGTTAATGGAAAATTCAGAACTGAATAGCCTGAAATTCTGTGTATCTTAAAAAATACATTTCCACTGAGGAGAAATCTCCAAATTGTCTTTCATACGTTGTAGAACTGATTTCAACAGATTTGTCAGTGTAAGCTCTCCTAAAAAGACCTACAAAATAATGCTTACCCAAGAGAAATTCGGGAGCTTTGTCAAATTCCAGCTCATCAGTGTTCAACATAATGTTTCTAGGCAAGTCAGCCAGGATCAGATCAGGAGCAATCTGAGCGATGGGAATGGTATGTCTTGGCTGCTCTGGGTTTACTAAGAGGTCTCCTACGGAAAATAAATTAGAACTGTAAAAAGGCATGGTCAGCAATTAAAAGGCACTGAAAGATGCACGGATCTCTAGAAGTGCACATGATGAATATACCTATATATATGCTTGGGCATATATGTATGTGTGTATGTGCAGACATACATACGTAACAGAACACCAACTATCCCATTCAATTTCTACAGTGTCTTACATGTTTAAATATTTTCAAGGTTCTGTATCTACACTAATCAAATGTGAAAGCAACTGTTGCTATGTCACAACACCCAATTAACCCAGAGATGTGTTTTCTATCTACAAAAAGAAAGAATTCTGTTAACACGTGAATACTGCCTTTCAAGTTACTGCTGTACATGATCCCAAAAGATCAAGTAACAGTTTTACTATGTGCTAGATTCAATTACATGAATGAAATTGCATTATCAGTATCATGACAGAAATACTTTTCACTGTTGCCATTTGTACACTACTATATTGAGCAACTGCAGTCTCCCCCATATTGTATAGTTACACAAACATCTTTTTGGATTAAATAAAAATAAAAAAGGAGTAAGTTCATTTTGCCTTACATTTTGAATTATTTCCTACAGAAACAACAACACTGTTAAACAACATGAAGCACCCAGACATTATAAAGTAGATGCCTGGGATACAACATTTATCTACATACTTCAAATTTCATACACATATATACCTTCTTCAGCTTTTTTAAGTAAGTCATCAAGTAGTATTTTTTGGTGTTCTTCACCATCCTCAAAACTGTACAGAGCCCATTTCTTCAACAGTGTTTCCCCTTCACCACATACATCTATATCCAGCAAACCTGGAAACCATTCTTCCATAAGAGAATCAATGTGATCCACAACTTGTCCCAAAAGGATGCAACCTTCAACAAACCAAAACAGGGAAATTACAGCCTCTATCTGCCCAGCTTACAATTACTAAAGCTAAACTTTGCATTCCAAAAGGCAAAAGCACAACAAACCAAAATGCCAAGCTGCAATCAAACTCGAGCACAAATCAATCTCAAGAATAATTAACCTTTTCTGCAAGAAGGTGCTGTAATTTTCAAAAAACTGTCTGGGTTGTTGTCAAATACGGCTGATTCCACCAGACAATAAGCTTCAGGAGACCAATTCAAGTAGATGCCTTGTCTCCAATACATTCTGTTAGGACGAAGAGCTCGTGCTAGAAAACATAAAAACTGATTAAAAATCTGATTGTACACTTATGCCAAATAAACAATATGGAGGCTATGACTTTACAGTCAGAACAGCCCCACAAATGCTGAATATGTGTCAACTGGCCATCAGCTCTATAAGGCAAAGCTACAAGCTAAATATTTAATGAGATGGTAAATAATGCAGGGATTACACAAATGCCTAAGTACATTCAGCTTTAAATACGCATTATCTTAGGCCATGTGTGAAAAAAGTCAGTGATTTAAGTTAAGTTGTTCCTCTGTCACATGTACATGATATAGCAAGATGCAGCTGGAATTCTATACTCAGGTGATGGTTATAAGTAGCATTTGTAGATCAGCAATGAATATTTCGCACACCTTCCTCATCACCAGTTTTCATAAATCACATATAAAAAATCAAAGACGAATGAAATTGCAAAGTTCAGGAGCTAAATCTCAAGTCAATACACTGAAATAGTAGAGAAAAATTACAAAAAAATCACCACTTCTGATCAATGCAGAGCTTTTGGACATTCATATAGGGGGAACACATTAACCCATCTTTCTGTGAAGAAAACTTATCCTTTCCTATATTCCTTGTGGAATCAAATGACAATATTGCACACATATGAAGAGTTACTCTATTTCTAGCACTCAAAGGAGAGAAATAGGCTTCTTACACTTTCACTTTCCTTTGCACATCACTGTGGAGATCTCATGCAGTAATTGTTCCTGGATACTTCTAAATTACAAAAATTACCACTGCCATTTTTCTTACATTTCTGAGTGGCCCAGAAAATAACTAAATCAAAATAGAACTGGGGATTAGAGCTTTAGAATGCACGCCTTCATGTTTAGAGGAAATATGCTCACTATTGCATTTGAAGCAAAAGATTTGTACCTCTTCCTGACAGCATGTAAGGTGATATTTCAAGCAACCTGTTGATCAGCCTGGACCAAAATCCCATAGGAAAGTATGGCATCTCATAAAGTCTGATGATAATTTCTGAATTTTCACAGTGTGGAAGCTCTATAACAGGTCTGTGATCAGACAAACTGAAAGAACAAAAATATTATACTGTATTTAATGAGTTACTTTATCCAAACTTACTGATGGCACACATTACTTATGATGTAAAATGTATTAATTAACGAATGAATAATACAAGCAATCCAGCCGCAGACTTTGCTTATTATATTATTCTATTATTATTCTATATTTCTAATATTTTCTAATATTTCTAATATTCTATTTTCTAATAATTTCTAATATTTTCTAATATTCTATATTATTCTATTATTATTATATTATATTATTTAGAATATTTGCTTATTCTGTTTGTTTGTGATAAAGTGAATTTCTGCTATAATTCAAACTCATCACAACCTCACAAAAAATGTCTTCATTAAGAAAAATAAGCATTATTTATTAGGGAAATCTGTACCTGAGGCAGAGAAACCACTACCTGCTTCAGACAGAGCAAGAAGACCATATTCAGAACATCTTTTTGGTTGCATTTAATCACTGTGCTGTTCTGGAGAGATTCTGCCTCTGAGTAACTTCACTGGTTCTGGCTTCAAGCAAATAATTCATAAGAATTCATGGTTTTAATTTACCTTGCAATAAATATCTGTAATGTCAGCAGACTATGATGTAAGGCTAAATTATAATCTTCCTGTTGTGGAGCACAATAACTATTAAAGAAGTACTTCCCTCATAAAGCATTTTATTATTCAAAGATGAAAGCTTTATCTGCTACAGGATCAGTTTAACACGTCTCTGAAAGCATTTACTAAGTAATAAGTACATAATATGCTTTCAAATGTCAAACTGCTCTGTTGATGAGCTAAGCTAGCAAGCCCGATGGGAGGTTTTTATTTTGATCACTCTCTATGGCACATTTGTGGGTCTTTGCTTACCTGCTTGGGATTAGTAGTTGGTCCTCTCCTAATGGCAAAGCAATCTGAAACTTTTCCAGAAGTTTGAAGTATTGTGACATGTAGATCTTAGGAAACTTGCTCTTCTTTAAAAGGAATTTTTCCACATCTGAGCGCTTTACAATTCCCTTAGGATACTTAGAAAAGCCTTCTACTTTCACAGTCAAAATCTTTCAAAAAAGGAAAACAATTTGAGGCATACAGTCATCATTAGATTGTATTTTCCTTACTAACGTCCCTGAAATATTTGGTAGTCTATTATTTAGGGGGAAAAATGGACTCTATGTCACAGTGAAACCAATGACTTCCATAATGTTAACCAGCAAGGAGACAGCAGTGTGAAAATTTAACCTGTCCAAGCCATCAATATGCTACCATTCTTTAGTAGCTCTCACTATTTCATATTCTAAGAAACATATTTGATAAGCTAATTCATGGAAGTGTAGTCTGAAAGGAATATACGCATAGTGATCTTTCATATCAGCAGCTCACGCAAGCAGAGCAGTGCAGACTACACCATGTCCCCAGTCTTCTCTCACTCTTACTCCCAACAGCTCTTAGGCTCAAACTTATATTTTTGCATTCCATTCCATTCAGTGAATGAAAGGTAGAGTTTCAGAGGTTAGATTATGTGAATATTAATCAAAAAGTGGTGTTTCTAAATCAAGATATCAATTACAGATTCATTTAAGCAGACAATCTGTTACTTTTCTGTCCTAATACATGATTCTGTATCATTCACTTTCCTACATCACCAGTACAAGCACACAGTGACCCTTCCTCACCCTTATCACTACTTTAATCCAGAGTTTCTGATTTTTCCTTCACCTATCGCAATATTCTGTGGGATTATTGCGCTTCTCTGAGGTTTTTTTACTCTAGGGGTATTCCTGTGCCCAGTGCCATTTAAATGATGTTCCTCATTACATAAGAAATGGAAAAACTGAGACAGGCAGTTGTCTAGAATACAAAGAAAACAGAAAGAGACAGGTAATTTGAACCACAAAGAAATACTAAATAATGAAACTGTAAAGAAATAGTGAAAAAGAATCGTTGATAAGTGACAGTGGTTTGGTACAGGGGAAAAAGTTTCATGAATGTAGATACAAAACGTAATCAGAGACTGACCTGTGCCATGATTTTACATAGCCACTTAGGGTCTACAAAGTACAGATCTCTCAGCTGTAGTGCTGGGTCCTGAAAATGAAGCAGTACACCTGCACAAAACACACTGTAATTAGCAACACATTCCTTATGCTCCCTATTAAGAAACATAACCACCTCACTCTGGGCTGTCTTCCTTATGTGACTTGATACAATCAATTTGAACATTAAATTCAGTTATTGCATCTGCATCGGTATCTTGAGAGAGTAGAATGAAATCATAGTTTGTTCAGCTTTACCTTTATTTTCAGATGTTTTGTTAGGTTTGTTTCCTGACTTGGGCATTTTTGGTGAAGCGGCTATGCTCTATGTCGTTAATTATTTAATATTTAATTCTGTATAGTGCTGATACAAGCTGTTACCTGCCATTCTGTTCAAGCTGTTACACTAATTGTACCTTTCTTCAGGCACTGTGCAGCCTAACAAGCAGTGTGATATTTCCAGGGAGTGACAAGACACATAAGTTGTTACAAGAGTGATGCTTTTTATCATGAAATTCCTTTATGACGTAATGATGAGGACTATCAAACTGCAGTATTTTACCCATGGGCAGCATTTCAGTTTAACACAATGGGTCAACTTGAGTGAAATTTAAAAATCCATACAAGTCTCACCTGCTGCAGATTTGCAACAAATAATTGCTAACAAAACACACTGAAGATCGTATTTTACCTGACTCATTCAGGAAGTGAATTGCATGAGGGAGCTCATTTTCATCCAGTTGTAACTTGTTTTCTTGCACCATTTCTAGTAATCGTTTCTGATCAATCACAGGAAATTCAACTGGGACATTTTTTCTTTCCAGCAAAATTCTCTTCTCCAGCTCCAGATAGCTGTCAGGAATTAGCTGACCAACCACTGGTTGATCTCTGATCTGTACAATTAGGAATAATAATATTAAATGTATTTATTTATTCACATAAGGTGTAAACAATATCGCAACTCAGATGTAAGCTGCGTATATTAGCCCAACCGTAGCAGCAGCAAGGAATAAGAACACTTTTATTGACTAAAGTGGCTTCTGAAAAATAGATGGGACTAATTCTTTCAGAATTAATGTATGCGTGTCTTCCTATAAAAGAAAAAGCATAGAAGAAAATACTGCTCTTATATGGGAAAATAAAAAGTGACATCTAAGAGTTACAAAGAGCAGCTTTGATTTGAAGTAAAAGGACAACATTCACAACATAGTGCCATACATCTCATGTTAATAGAGGACAATACATAAATAAAAGAATTTTTAAAATCACATTCCTTCTAATCTGTAATGTCTCCAGACGTGTCTCCAGACAAGTTAGGGGGAAAAGGGTAGTCGCTTAAGTAAGAATCTCCACAGTCAACCGATGGTGATAGACAGTGGAAAACAGAAGAGAATAAATCTAGCAAGATGAGTGACACAGCCAAGGATTCTGTTCTTGTTTCCTGTAGACTGAGCTCCTTCCTGGACACATACTTTGTAGGTATTAGCTAGCAATCAGTCAGGTTTTTTATTCCCAACAGGTGCTGAATAAGTTGTTTTGTGGGAGGAAATGGGAAACAATTGTCTTAACATTTCCCAATTGGCTTCTTAGTTTCTCAAAGAAGTTAAATACCAATGCATTGTGGCATTTTTATGTGTCAGAAATGTAATTACTTTCTTGCGGAAGTTCAAAGACTCAAAGCATTTGAGGGCCATGTTTACTGCTTAATTCATTTTTGATGAAGTTCTAGGCAGGTACTTTGTACCTCCTTTCACAAATTGTCTACATTATTTATGGAAAATATCTCCTTTCCTTTGGACTAACTTACTTTCATATGGAAGTTTAAACATCAGTTTAAACCATAGTCAAAATGCATGTGGGTGTTACAGAAATGATTTTTACTGCACTGGTTAACTGTCCTTTGAACAGTGAAATGAACACGGGCAGTTTAAAGACAAGGCTCAGCTGATGGTTCCTCAGAGAGGAAAATGAAGAGTGTTCACTCTTCCCTTCCTTGGTAACACAACAGTGTGAGGTGAGTCATAAATACAGAATTTGCTCTTTAAAATCATCAGAGCAATAATTTAGAAGTAATCTGGGCTCTTCTGTGATTTATGAAGTTCTGCCTGTGACTTTTGAAGCACAAGATATCAGTTTCTCTCTTGAACATGTTATGACACTGTACGTACGATCAATATTGCATGAGAAGAAAAATAAAAACACCGATACTCTTTCTGCTGTAGATTGGATCCTGTCTTCCTACCAGCTCCATGCTTGGACTACTCTCTCCCTGCTTGCTCGCACTCTTTGATGCCCTGACTAAGCAGGCAACAAGTGGGTGGGTGGCAGGGCTGACTTTAGAGACAGCAGATCTACGAGCAGAATTGCCAGTTCAATTCAGAATTATTCAAACCAGGGGGTATTTTCCTGCATTCATTCACTTTTCTCCTTCTAAGAATTCCATCACATAGTGATATATCAAATCGGTAAATAAAGAATTAGTTGGCTTTCAGAAATCACAGAATCTGATTTCCTAATCCCCTGAAACCTTGCAATATTTATTATTGTAATTAGATATTGCTAACCAACAAAAATGGGTAGTTTTTGATCAGATTTATTCACAAGAAAAAGATGGACAATTTTAGATTAAATATTCTATTTATGGTCTTAGTGTTTGAGAAAGAAACTTAGCGGACATCTTTGCTAAATTGATTTCTTGGTAGAAAAATAAATAAAACCAAAACTGGCGATTTTCCATCATTATTTTACTCTGTCTGCATTTTATAGAGGGCAAAGTTACCATGCAAAAAAATGTATTTAAGTATGTGTTTAATTAATGTCTTAAAATATATTTACTTAACTAAAACTAGGATGTTTTCAATGTTACAAACAGTATGCAGCTTACTTTGAAATGAAGACTCTCCTTTATTATGATTTTCCGAAGTCTCATAATGGAATCTGATTCTTCTTTAGCATTCACAAAGTGATAATCCTGGATCGCTGGGAAGCCTCGCTTATTCAGCAGCTCTCTAGTAATTTTACTCATGCAGTCCTTATGTTGCTTTTCATCAGAAACATCTAAGTGGGTGCCAACAAGAATGACGGGGGATGTTGAAGCTCGTGCCTGTTAGCAATATCCATATAATCCATTAACTCAATGTTGATGCTATTTTATATGCATGCAAACGATGAACAATTTGGTCAAAATAATCAATACAATGATAAAAGAAACTGTTCCTTCCTTTTTCTTTTTAAATACGCCTCTTCTAAGTTTGAGCAATGGGTAAATCTAAATCTGAAATACTACTTCATGTCTTCATTCAGAATACATTTAAACTTCAAAACCAGAAATCTATAGAATAAACTTTTTAAAGGAAGTGCTTTAGATCTGGATTTCATTCTTGGTAGATTAATAGTACTGGCAGTAACGCAGACAATTGTATTTTTCATTAGAAGAGACTAATAAAGTGGAAAAGCACAGCGTACTATGCCAGCTGTCAGAGGAACAGTGCAACTACGAAACACCAGCAAGCACTGCATAGCAGGGGACAACATATCAGAAGCGCTCTTCCTCAATGCTTATCTGGCTGTATCACTGCTCAAGGTGAAAAGAACGAAAAAGGTAAGCTTAACAAACAGGGCCCATATACAAAGTCCTGATGTAACTGCATTGCTCAGCTATGGTTAACTATCAGACTGAAAGCAAAAGACAAGTAATGTTCACTATGGGGTGATTCCACCAAAAGCAAAAAAAGCCAAAAAAAAAACCTCTCACAGCAAAAGAAAAATATACTGGCAGATTCTAAGATCAATTTCCCTATTATAGTCCTGGGATCATTCTTTTTAACAACAGGATGCTAAGCATAAACTTAATAACGTGATTTCAAATCACCATCTAGACAGTTTTACATGAGTGAAATTCCATTTTTCCCAGAAATTACAATGGTGAGAAGAAAAAGCATGTTTAACTCGTTATCCCTTTAATACAATCCCCTTTATATATTTATCAGTCAATCCAAAATATTGCCAGAACATGCAAACTGTTCTGCACGTCACTCTACCATCTCAAGTACAAAATGGTGTTGGTTTTTCACATCCAATTCATAATACATTTCAGCACTTGTTTCATCTTACTAGCTCTATTGGATGAAGAGCTTTTTTGTTATTCTCCTCTCTAAAAGTATTTGTGGTTAACTTGCATTCAAAAGCAGCTCCCCAGAAAGTGGTGTTACACTCTGTACATATCTATGGCTTAATACCTTTATGTTAAAAAGCCATGGCTTCATAGCATCCACCTCTGCTTGTCCTTTGCTGAGATCATAAACAGCCAGATATAAAGCTCTTTGGGTCATGAAGTGAGGATGGGTGCTGTAGAACTCCTCTTGTCCTAACGATAAAAAATACCCACTGTTTAGAACCTCATTCACTGAGCATCTGCAGATCATAAAAAGTAGCATTACACTTGCTCTCAGATCACTACTTCACAAATGAAATTAATGCTTGCACAAAACAATCTAAACTGATAGCAAACCTGCAATAACTATGAATTTTAGGTAGGTGTTCTGTGGTATCTCGTTGATTGAAATGCAGTGTTGAAATATGTAAGCTGGTTTTAAATCAAGAAGCGTAAGGAAGGTTCACCAACTGGATAGACATGGTTGCTGCATACCATGCTTCTTTTAAAATTCCAGTACTGAATTTCTAATCATCAAAATGTAAACTTCTTTCTTCCTCACTCCTTCCCTTCTTTTTCCCTTTCCTTCCTCTTACTCGTCATTTCACCAACTTCAAAATAAGAGTCTTATGCACAGGCTCAGGAGCTAAAATCACAAGGTGTCACAACTGAAGCTAGCCATTTAACATGCATGCATATACACTGTGATATAGGCTGTATTTAGCTGCTCACAGACCAATGTTTAAAAATAACTTTTCTAAAGTTTGAAACACCCCTACATTTCAGAAGTGTTTGTAGAATCCCTCAGACTTAGAAAGGTTTACCAAAATCCTCAAGCCTCTCCCTAAGTGCACTGTCTTCTGTGTCCTTACAAAACAGTGATAATGTATAGCCTAGAGAGACCCTGACTACAAAAGGGAAAAACAGATTTGAATGGAAGATGGTTCTTCTGGTGATAAAGAACAGTTTTTTATAATTGTGAAATTACAGTTCTAGAGTGCTATGGTTGAAATGAATGACCAAACCACCTTTGGCGATGAGAAATTCCTGAGGCTTTATATTAAATTTGAAGAACTTTTTGCCAATTAGCAGAATTCCCTAATGAATACGTGGTAACTTCATTTTGGTGTAAATTTGCATCATTTCACTGTCTACAATTTGAAATTTCACTCTAAGAATAAGCAATGCATTCATATGTTAAAGAAGTCAATAATGAACGACAATAAGCTCTCAACATACCTCCAAAATCCCAGACATTTAATATAAGCTCTTTTTTCATTTTGCCTTTCCCTTGAATGATCCAGTCTTTTACATCAATGCCTACTGTAGCTTTTGGACAGCCCAGCTCGCTTCGTTTGCATTTCATTAGCTGCTGTAACAGTGTAGTTTTTCCACTACCAGTGTTTCCAACAATCATTAGCTTCATTCTGTTATAAGGTACTGCCTTCTTTAGTCGTTGCTGAAGAAATCTGGCATGAAAGAAGATGGCAGAACTCATAGAAATGTGTAATAAAGAAAAGCACCAACAGAACTCGAGACCAAGCAAGAACTGAAAAACAAATAATTTCCTTCATATTTTCAGTATCAATTTGGTACTACTGGGATTCTAACAGTATATTCTAATTCCTGGTTTGAAAGTTAAAGCTTAATTCATAAAGTGTCTTTTTTGGTTTTGTTATTGTTGCCGAGCACCTGGCAACCCATGTTCTTTTAGCTCTGCTCCTGTGCTGAATATCGGGTGAAGCCCACCCGGGCCAAAGAACCGCACGTGCATACCAATTTGGTAAGCAGTAAAATGGCGTTTATTGCGTCGTGCGATTTACCTATATACCTATGCCCCTTCGTCTACGCCCCCCCTTATGCATATATTAATCCTTCGTCATTAAGAGAGGGGGTCCTGCCACGTCACATCCCGAATCCTCGCTGTCGCCTACTACAACAGTTATTAACTCAAAATGTACTCTATGTGATGCGCTTGGGAACACAAGGAATGCCAGAAATACCTGTAAAACCATTTATTGCACTGTTTATAGAATTACCAAATTTAAAAAGCATTGGAGCCATGTTTTTTAAATGACTATAATCAGTTTTGTGTGTGTGTGTGCATGCGTGCAGAGTAGTAGCTGTACTGGAAATCATATGACAAACCAGCACTTCTCTTTAAATGAAGATGTTGTTCTTTTGCTGCTCACCACATACCCCAAGAAAACAAAACAAGAATATTTAGCTACAGGGAAACAAACCTGATGATGTCTCTGGCTTTGCATCCCACATGTTTGAAGTCCAAGTTAAGATGAAGGCCTTCCAAAGGAAGATCCCAAATTTTGGACAGTCTTCCCATTTCATCTGGAAAGAATCTCAAATCGGGATTATGACTTACATCCAGGGAAGTCAAGTTTTCTAGGAAGCCAATCTGAGGAGGTATCTAAACAAAAGAACATTTAATAGACAACTAAATGTTAAAAAAAACAAAAACAAAAACAAAAAAAGATTTTAGTATGAGCATGAATACCACCAACATTTAACAAAACTAGGTATTTTTACAGCTGTAGTCTTTTTTTTTTTTTTTTTTTTAATAAACAGAGCAAATGCCTCTCACAAATATACAATGAGCTTCATAATTCATTCATTATGAAAACTGATTATATCACACATTCCAGACAGAAAGCTTAATAGAATACAGGGATTTTCCTTCACAGGAAAAACTATCCCCAGTAACACACCATTTCACTACTAGAATGTTCAGTGATGTGAGGTGGTGACAGGAAAATTGTATGAACATTGACAACCAAACTGAAAAGTGAGTTGATTTTCTTTAGGCAGAATTTTACACTTTACCTCCTTTAACTTGTTGTTGGACAGGTGTAGCTTTTCTAGCCTAGACCATGCACACGCCTTTTCACTCAAATCCAAGACTCCAATTTGATTATGGTTAAATAACAGCTCCCTTAAGTTCAATGATTTCCAGTGCACCGGCCCAGGCAGGCTTATGATCTTGTTTTGGCTTAAATCTACTGATCGCAAACTGAAAACATGAAAATACCGAAAAGTTAGTACATGAAATAAATCCAAATGATATTAATTGGAACTGTACTGGTTTTCAATAAACAAATGAATGATTAGATATCAGAACAGACAGTTTTCTCTCAGGAATTTAGATGGGAAGATGGGAATTACTACTGTGCACGAAAGTAATTAAGATGATATTATAAGCAGGTCTTCACTACCTTAGAAAAAATAACAAGAAAATACATATTAAAAATACAATATAATATGTTCGCATTGTGTTTGCTAGAGAATTAAATGTCATGAAAAAACATTCACGTATATTTTGTATATATTACAGATAGTAAACTACAGTCAATATAAGGAAGCGTACATATTGAGATAACAGAAAGGCTCTTTCCTCCTTCTGTGATTACCAATCTGCTCCCCCACCAGCACTCACATCTACCCAGTCTATCAGACACCTGACCTGACATCTCCTCCAGCACTACTCCCACCCCTTCATTCTAGTGACCACAGAAAAAGCGTAAGTCTTGATTTTCAAGTGAGTAATGTTCTGAAGGTACAGCAAAATAAATGTCACATGCATCGTTATCACAATTCCATATAGAGGAAGTGTCACTCTTTGAGAAAAAATATCTTGTGATATTTGGGAAGTAAAAAAAATAATTTCAATGGACACGTGCAAAAATCTGAAGCCGCAGAACTTCTTGAAAGGGAAAAATTGACAGTATTTTTAAATTAATTTATTAATTAAATCAATTCTGGTCTTCTTAGAACAACTGTCTGCTTCAAAAGTCAAGTAACATATTTCTAAACATAACTATTTGAATCTGAGGAATGACACTTCCCAAAATAATGAAGAAAATGGACTCATTTGACTTTAGTTAAATGATACTACTCAGCAATTAACCTTGGAGAGAGAATTTTCTAAAAATCAGTGAAATATGCTAAATTTCCTGCTTAACAAAGGCCACAAGATTTTCTTCATCAAGAACTGGATATTAACATCAATAAGTAAAAGAATAACTTACTGTGGTAGAAGAAGAATCGTTTCTGGAACATTAATAAAGCAATTTTGGGATAATTTTAAGGTCGTTATGCTAGATGACAAGTCAGGCATTATCTCTAGAATAGAAAAAGAAGTTAATACCATTATTTTTCATAACTATTTAAATTATTTTTCATACTTTCATTTTCTAAAATCACAGATAGACTAAAAGATCGGGCAATCATCTTGTATACATAGGTCCTTAGATAAACTGCCCAGGACAGAAACTGAAATGTATTTTAAAACTCATTTACTGAATTTCGCAAATTAGAAAAGCATATAACAGAGTCAATGTATTTGCTTTTATCACATTACATCCTTTTATATTCCATCTCATGTTGGCCTTAAATACTGAAATAATCTTTATTTACGCTTATGTAGTATTCGTATAATTCACAAAATAACTCTGAAACCATTGCAGAAAATATGCCAAGCCACTGAAATACATTCGAGACTGAATTAAATTGCTTAAACATGAGGGTTTAGTGAAGGTGAGCTACTCTGTGGTACCTGAGCTATCTACCTGCACCTGCCTTGACAATACAACACCCCTGCTATGGAAAACCTGCTTTTCCTGAATCAGAAGCTTTAGGCCAAGTGCGATACTTCAGGGCATCTCAAATGACACCTATGTTTAGGCAAGTGAATCAAACATCCCACATTATTCAGAAAAATATGCTGGATATAGTGTAGTAATACTTACGTATATCTCAGTACATTATTAGACCTGTATTAGTAACGGATTTTCAACCTTGAACAATTTTCCCTGCCTTGAACCTTCCCCAGCAGTATGCAACATCTCAGCTACACTCAACCATTTTTACAACTTCCACTACAAATATAAGAACAAGACCAGTTCCATCCATCAAGCTTCAAGCATGTTGTTTCCAGCAGTGAACAAAAGCTGAAGCACTCTAGACAAGGACAAGCACATGTGCTACTCTCCTTCAAACTTATACACTGTTCTCCTTCACCCCCAAGACTCCAAATGCTGGTGAGTAGGAATTAAGTGAATGGTTTCCAGAAGGTGGGTCTGAGATACTTACCAAGAGCATTCATCCTGGCATTGAACAGCTCCAGTTTTGTACAGCCCATTAACGCATTCTCAGCAAGGGATGAAATATTGTTCTTACTGATATTTAAAATTTTCAGCTCTTTCAAGCACATGGGTGAAGATAAGCATGAAATCTTGTTTCTGTGATAAGAAGAAAAATCCACATTTTATTCCAAAACTATTAGCTAAAAAAGTGAAAGTAAAGTGTATTAATATGACATTCTTACACAGGTAAACCAAAAATACATTTATCTAAATAAAGTCTGACTAGCCAGTGAAAATACTGGTGCTTGTGGTAACGCGGAATAACAAGATTGATATTAAGATTGCTTTAATTAATGTGGAGAACATATGTCTGAGTATATTACAAGGTGTCATTTCCTGATTATGTACTGTAGCCTCAATCCCACACAAAGAGAACTACTGCATTTGTGAGCAGTTCTGTTTACTAAAGAAGTGCATTTGCGGGATTATCACTACCGAATGACTGTCAATCTTAAAAAATACATATATTTCAGAAAGGGGACACAATTTAGGATTGGTATATGATGTTACAAGCAGAGTATCGTGGAAAGAAAAATGCCAGAGACAAAGATACTGAAAATACATGGATAAAAGAATCATGCAGCAATGTGCTGTAAGCAATGCTGCAAATACAGCTCAAAATAATGCTTATGAAGAAGCGCAACTGGACTTTAAATTTCAAATAATGCTTTTGTGAATTTGATTCACACATTAAATACCAGTTGGTTTAGTTAAATATCTTGATATTTTTACTCTGTGAATTTCTGTGTAAGACATATGACATCCTTACTTAAATTACAGTTACGTTATAGTTGCATTTGAGACAGCCTCCACATTTTACGGAACTATCATTATCACTCGTATGAATTCCCAAGAGGTATAAATTAACTCACTCACTAACAAGTATGATAGAAAGTGCTGATAAAAACCCACAACATATTTTGTTTGCTTCTGTCATCTAAAACATATCCACAACATGAATCGGACCTACAAAAAAACCTTTGGTTAATATGAAATACAGTGGAAACTGCATTCTGTATAAAGCAAATCTAGCTAAATGTAGACAACATGGACAATCTTGGGGATTAGCTGAATAGCAATAGAAAAATGCTGAACTACAACATTTTTAGTACAAAAATGCAATGCTATTAGATTCAACCAAAACACACAGATGTTCTAATGCACTTTGTCATACAACGCAGAATTGAAAGGATTTATACATTCAGAAAGTAACATCATTGTTTCACCGCTGATTAAATTATCCTTTCCATGCTACGGCAGAGACCATTCTGGATAACAAAAACATTATCTCTGCCTTATAAATAAACATTATAGTTAGATAAAACATTATCTATTATGCTATAGTCCGTTTATGAATGCTACTCTCACCCTTCCAGCAATAGCTGTTCAAGGTTTTCAGCAACATTTGCAAGAAACTCAGGAATGCACATCAGCTGATTGTATGAAAGATTAAGTTGTTTTAGGGTTGGGCATCTGAGATGTGGATCCAAAGCAAAGGAAGGTCCAATGTCATTTCGAGAGATATCAAGATATGCAATACAGTTCATTTTCAGCAAATAAGTAGGAAAAGAAGTAAATCGGTTGCTGTGCAAATCCAAATAAGTCAAGCATTTCAAGGTCTGAAAGTAAAAAAGAGATGTTAAGTAAAATGAAAACATGAATTTATAGGTTTTAAACTGATTTATACTTTATACAGTTTACTTGACACTTACTTGTCTGACTAGGCAAAATAGCAGAAAGTATCAATAATACTAATGTAACCAGTAATATTTCTATTAAGGAACAAAATATAAGCATTATTTAAAATCATTTAGATCAGTTTCATAAAACTTAACAATCATGAACTGCCTGCAGGTCTCAGTTTCATTTGTCATGTTACTCAATATGACATCCTAAAGCTCTACTCTGATGTAAACACATTAAAACAGTCCCACAAAAATGTTTCTGTTTCCAGCTGCACTTAAAACCTGAATGAAAACAAGAAATGTATGAAGCATGCCAAAATATACACCCATACTCAAGAGTGGTATTGTTTTGAGTAGATGGTTAAGGACAAACTATTTACTGTAACTAATCTTCACTTGTATTATATAAAACTATGCAGCATTACCTCACACAGTTGTTCTGGAATGTTTGTAAGAGCATTTTGGTGGAGCTCCAGTTTATCCAGATGTTCCAAGTGACTCGTTAAACTGCTGTTCTGGCTGATGGCATCGATGTCCTCCAGCTCATTTGATGAAAGATCTAGTGATTTAATACATTCCTTCTCTGAGATCAATGAGGAAAGACTGTCTGATGGTCTTAAATGCAGTGAGCTTTTTGAGATTCCTTCTATAAAAACAAAGACAAAAAACAAACAAAAAAAATGGGAAAAAAAGCATGATTTCACTTAATACAAAACTAAAATTCAGATGAATCAGACTAGGATCTAAATACGCAGAAGGCAGCAGAAAAGGTTTGTATGTTAGTCAAGTCCAAATCCATGAATATTTCAGAGGAGACAAGAAATTTAAGAGACAGTAGGGAAAAGACCAAGGCTTATGCACTGCACAACAGGGATAGTTTTTGAAAACTAAGGGCACTCATGAAATTACATTGTCTGTACAATTCCACTTAAATTATTTGAGAAGTCCATGAAAAGATTTTGCACTATGTATGCACAATTTGTATTCCATGGTAGCATTTAAATACGTACCCACCTCTTATAAAGAAATATATAATCTAACTATGTTTGTGAAAGCATTAAGGATTAAACGGCCCTATATATGCTAAATGGTATAGTTTACTTACTGGGAGGTTCATCTGAAGGCAATAATTTTCTTCTTTGTTTCACTAATGGCTCATAATCTGAGCCAGGTCCCTGGAAAATTCCAAAACAGAACAGAAACAAACAATAGGAATGGAAGTATGCAGATATATGTAATGATCTGAATTCAGGAAATTTCTTTTAATGTAGTTTCTTTTAATCAGAACTTCCAGGTGAAAAACAGAAAGACTGAGCTTTTAAACACTAAAAATAACAATAAGTCAGAGATTTATAAAACTTGCTGATTAATGCACTATGAAACTACAGTAGATGTCAGAGTGCAAAGAATATAGTGCATTTTTAACAACTTGAAATGATTTTCACTGGGGTTGGGCGATAGGAAGAAGAACAGAACCTCTCCTTACACTTGATTATTAACAGTTTTACAATGGGCAACACAGATGCTTTTCAGAAGCAACCTGGAATGAATACAAGCGTGGCTTACCACAGAGTAGGAATGTCGTGGTAAAGTAGGAGACCCTCTCTGAAAAGCAAGTTCTCTACAATGTAAATCAGCAACTGCAATGGAATTGGACTTCTTTTTTCTAAAAAGTGAACCTTCACTTCCTAGGACAAAGAAATAACACAGGAAGATAGGTAAATAAGATGATGTTTTTAAATATGAGGCTCTGAATTCAACTGTAAGACACATGCTGACATACAAAGGAGAGACATATTTCAAAAGATCAATAACAGCAGGAACTCACTGGTTAACTGTGTGTGCAACCAGCCTAGAATGTTTTAGAGTACAGGGGTCATGCCTACCTGACATACTCAGAATACAAACTGCAGCTTGTTACACTGGTGATTTATCACTTAAAAGTTTCATCGAGTTTATACTATTACACATTTTGTAACATGTCTTTGTGCTACTGCAGCGTCAATAACTTTTTAGTATGGAAAAAGTCTGTATTTAAATTGATGCTTTTGTGTTTCCATATTTATTGAGAATGAAACATCAAATACCTCTCTGGCATTGGTGATGATTTGGGGTCATCTGGGTTTAATGTTCCTCCTCTCAAAGGTAGTTTTTTAACTCCTAAAAGCCCTCTTGTTAGCAAAACCTGTATTCTTTTTCACCATTGTTTACATAAGACTTCAAAACTTTCTGTGTGGAAATAATACCTATCAGTAACATCTGTCTGTGATACAGACAGTCCTACAGAAATGAAAAATAGCGCTGAATGACATCAAGAAGAACAGAATAAAAAAAAATCCTTAGGATTCTCTGATTACAAAATTCAAATTATTCATCTGTGATGTTTTTAACACTTCTAAAACATGACGGTGACATTTGAATTAGTAAAAGGCATTTATAAGGCTGCTTACTGTTGTTATTAAGCAATACAGATAGAAATGCTCTTTTTTCTAAGTCAAAGGCACATCATGTTCTTGACATGGCTATCAAGAACAATGTTGGACTGATCATAGACTTGTCATTTACACTTTCTGATCAGCTGGATACCTTCAGGATAGGACTTATTCCACCTCATTTACTTGCTAACAATATAATTCTTTATACTGAACTTAGTTGCGCACTCTTCATTTATAGACAAGGCAGGGAACAGAGCATTTCTGAATTACAGTTACCTGACTTCATGGTGAGACATAATGTGCTCCTGAAGCACTTGTGCCTCTGCCACTGTCTATAGAGGAAGCATACAAGGATTGCTCAGAAACAGACATCAAAACAGCTGATGTAAACTGACCTCAGAAGCAGGCATCAAGATAGTCAATAGCTAAAACTGTCTGGATGAATCCTATCCTTTCTACAAGAAAGCAATTGAATGTACTGCAGTTCAGAAAGAACTGATTTTAAATGGATAACTGAACAAAATACTTTAAATCCCTGCTTTTGCAGGTAAAGCATATACTTATTGACCATAAACTATTTTTCAGGGGTACCACAAACAGAATTTTAGATAGCAGTATGTACATATATATGCATATATGTATATTTTCCATTAAAAGTGTTTTACACCAAATACAAACAAACAACTGACAAATGATTTTTGTTTTTAAATTAGTTTTTCCTCAGCTGATAGTCTCACAATTCCCTAAATAATTTGAAGGGATTCATAGTTATGGCCTCACCTCAGTATACTAGGCTTGGACTATTAAAAAGCAAACAAACGCAATTACCTTCACTGTCAATATCATCATTCGAAGGAAAAACAGTGTCCACTAATGGGTCAGAAATGAAATTCCAATCATAGTTTTTATCCACTCCATCTTCAGAGAAGTTTAAATCAGAACAAGCTCCTGATCTATCCTCAGAAATATTCTTCATCTGGTATTTAAGCACCATTCTTGCCAGTGCAGAGCCTGCATCTGTATGTATCAGAAACCAAGAAGCCAACATGTTCTCTGAAAAAATGCATACAGCTTAAAAAATAACAGAAATACTTGATTACTTTTCAAGGTTTTGCAGACTTTCTGCAATCAGCTAACCACTATGAAGAGATTCTCAACCAAAGGTCTTGATCTAAAACAATATTACCAAGTGATATTAACACATACTGTAGTAAATTCTGTGTATACTCACTTTGTCTTCTTGGTGGAGTAAGCTTATCTGGGAACAAAGGAATGAGCCAGGAAGGCTCGAGCCTCCCAATACCAAATCCTCCAAGACATATACTGCTGTTGGCGACATCAAGGCTAAGCTTTTTTAAGAGCAAGCTGATAATTTGGCTATCTCCTCTCTTTATACTGATGGTTAAAGCACTCCGAATATCCTGCTCTCGAGCACCGTTGGCTAACAGCAATTCCACCAGTTTAGGATTATTTCCTTTTTCACAAACCTAACACAAGAAAACAATTAACAAGTTTATGTGAGGGACTCAGACAACAACTGAGATTGCAGTAAGAGACATTCTCAATTTTAGATTCATTGTGTTTTTAGGATTACGCTCCCTTTTCAATTACACAATTCCCAGTGCCTCGGGGCTTAGGGAATTGCACTTGAGCACCAACTCACATTTTCATGAAGTCTTAACCAAAATACAGCAAATGCCTGAGCTCTGTCATTGCAATTTCTGCCATAAGCTCACAGAATTTTCAGGCAAAAATTAATAATGATTTACATTGTTTTGTTATTGAATGTGGTTTAATGGAAAAAGAAACACTCTTGGTGGTTATTTTCCCATGTCAGCAGGATATCAGATGAAAGGGCAACACTGCTGAGACTCACCATGCCTTGCCTAGAGCTAGGGACTCAAGCCTACTGGCTTCAGTTAGCTCAGCTCCTTCCAGTCTCTTAGCCTGTATTGCTACACAGAGCACTGTTGATTATGAATGTTACAAATATTTTTAGAATTAATGCCAGTTACTTCCGTATTTTCTATTGTGGTTGACTAACACTAATTTGCCTGCTTCAGACTCCATGGATGGATAGTCTGCTGAAAATCCATCTGTGCTGGATGATAACCCAGACAGCTCTGCTGGCAGAAGGCTTCACAGGAACACTTCCTGACTTACTTTAGGCAGTACTTGGCTTGACACTAAAGCAAAACATACAGTTCCTCCAAATTTTTTTTAAAGACAGTGACAGTTAGCAGAGAATACTTATATGCAGATGGGAACAGCCATCTGCATATAGACTAAGGCCAATAGTTAAGACACCAGCATCTTTCAGATAGTTCAGGTTCTCTGTGTGATCACTGGATAAAGCACTTTGCAGCTAGTGTGTGTGCAGTCACTCTAAGACATTATGTTACTGTAGCTACGTTGATAGAAAGCCTTTAAATCAGCAGAAGAACTGATGACTGTAATGATCTGTAAGTACAACACAAAGAAAAAGAGATCACCATCAGGCATTTCAGAAAGAATCTTCACTGCTGATCTAGCAGAGTGCAACTTTACTGTGGCACACTGAAACTTATTCATGCATAGTGTAGTCTGCTGGGCTGTCTGCATTTTGGCTTCAGAGTATTTAGAATGAGCTGAATTTGGAAGATCATATCATGAACTGGGCTCTCATGGGATTGATGCCGTCTACGCCTAAACAGTTCAGAAAAAACACCTGGGAGTTTGAAAAGCCTGAACTTGTCTCAGCTGAAGTCTTCTTCCTCAAAAATACTCTTAAGCTAAGTCAGTACTTGCGTGAACCCTGGTTTGCATGTGAGCAGGGTGAAGTAGAAAGCATGACTTTAAAGTGAACTTGCATCAGAACTGAGCTAGCAGTGTGGATACGTTCTAGGTGACAGTAACCATGAGCCTCAGAGAAGTGAAAAGTGTTTTAGTGAGTATCAAACAAGGCCTGAAGTCATCAGGAATAGCAATGGTTGTCAACACCTAAGTCACAGCTGGACTGCCTTAGAGAGTGCCACTGTATATATAAAGAGAAAGAAACCCAAAAGCAGAAATTTTAAAGCAGGAATCTGCATATATTTTCACATATTACCTGATAGATCAAAGAGCTTGTCTTTGTCTTCTTATTAATATCAGCTCCCAGTAGAAGTAAACATTCAGCCATAATACTATTGTACTCGATACATGCTTTTTCAAGCATCATATTTTTTAAATCATCATTTTCAGCTATCTTAGCAAAGCATTTACAACACAGGCTTTGAAACTGAATGGGAACACAAACAATCAAAGTTAGGGCAAAAAAAAGCACCAACATTTTTCAGGATGCGGAGCAGTCAAAAGAGAGAAGATACATACCTGTCGATCTCGCTGGTTAGTGAAGCACATAGACATTTGGTAGAAGATTACTGTGTCAAACGATTCATGTATCAGCAGCTTGGCAAAACAAGGTGAAAAACCAAGAATTGACAAGACTGCATGAAATCCCTACAAGCACAATTAAAAGACTGTAAGTATACTGTTTAAAATATGCAATTTTCAAATAAGTTGTGCAACAAAATCAAATTGCGACCTAAAGATACACGCTTCATTTTCTATGTTTTGCTGTTAAACACTCAATAACTCATAAACTGAGAGAAGGCAGGAAGACCTGGTGTTTCTGTGTTTTTAGAGCTGTAGTGTCATGCTTGCTTAGCTGACCCACTTGAGCAGATATTAACTGACATTTTGAAAAGCCCAATTATACACAGTAATATCTGACAACATCCTGCCTGACACACGTACTCGTGATTTCCTGAAAACTGTACAAAGGAAACAATCTGCTTTCAAGGAGATGCATCACATATCCTAATGTGTTGCTCCAGAATCCTTGACTTTAAAAAAAAATCCATAGGAAAACTGAAAAAATATAGCTAGAAATTAAAAAGAAAGAGAAGATTATTCTGTGATTCTGCAAGTAAAGTTCACCTAGAAGGGTGAAGTGGGTAAGCAAATGATTCTGATTCAAACCTCATTGAGAACAAATGACTTCATTTAACTTCCTTATTTATCCACATTATTTTTATGTCTCTCTATACTGCTTCCTAAGCAAAACTTAGAAGCTGTGGGAAAAAAAAGAAAGAAGTAAAAAAAAAGGAGGCTGCACTTGTGATATTTCCAGACTGATTTGAAACAGAAGTGCAGAAACTTTCATAAGTTGATCTCATAGGGAAGCTTCATTCCACCAGAAAAATTAAACTGGCAACGAACAGGGAAAGTTTCCAAGGTAGAGGAAACAGAACTTTCACACAAGGAAGACTGAACGTGTATTCTCAGGACAGAATAAGGAGAATTCTGTTTTCATACTCAGAAGTAGATCCCAAATCTGCCACTCTGACTAAGAATTCCAGTAATATCCTTTTTTATTTAAAAGTTTTAAACTAAGCTTACTGATGGTGACAAGTCTATGAACCAAGATGCGTTTATTACTTTTTAAAAAAAGAGTGATGAATGTAATAATGACTAAATGACTATTGATCAACAAATGATGGAGAGTGACCGAAAAAATTGTTCTAGTTTGCCAGATAAACACCCAAACTTAAGCTTATATATTCTGCAATTAATATGTGCCTCCACAAAGCCCATCTCTATGACAATCATACTGGCTTAATTTTAAAGGCTTATAATAATGAAATAATTGGAGTAAAATAAAAAAGAACTAAACAAATAATTTTGCCTCAACTATATAACTACATCAAAACAATTTTATAAAGTTTTGTATTTTTTTTTAATCTTTGTAGGTAGAAATAACACATACATGCATCTGGATTTCAGTGACCTCTTTAAATCGTCGCAGAGTAGAAACCAGAACAGTTGCCAGGACATGCATAGTTGCAATACACAAACTCTTTCTTGTAATCAAAAAGAGCAGAAGACTCAAACCCAAACTCTGTATGTCTTTAAGAAAAAAGAAAAATTAATATAGTTGATTGTTCAGACATTCCGAGTGGAATAAACCTGTGGCCTCAGTAGAGTGTTATTGTTAATATTCTAGACAGTTATTTCCATTAGCTATTACAGAGCTAAGCATTACAAGAGAGTGGCTGAACCTGGAGACTATACAGTTCTGCTGCCTTTTCCTGTCATGTAACCTACTCCATATCCAGCACTAAAGGGTGTAATAATCGGGTAAAAGATCGTATGGTTCATCCAACCTCTCCTACAACATCATTCACATTTGACTAACAAAATACCTTCCATACCTTGTTCATCTGGATACATCTGCAGGGTGTGAAGCACAGTGTCAGTGGCTCCTTGCTGTGTTAAAATTTCTAAAGCACCAGTGCACTCAGCTACAGAAGTAAGTAGTTTTAATCCACACCTCTGAATGCTAGGATTTCCAATAAACTAAGAGAGAAATGAATAGAAAGTCAGATCAACAGCCTGTTTTGCTATAATAGCAATAGAAGAGTTGCTAGTGATTATTGTTCTTAAAGTATGCAAAATTACAGCTGATAAATATAAATAAATAACTAGATTTACAATTATTACAAAAAGGTTTTCTTTTCGATTACTTTTTCAGCTCCTTATAACCTCCCTATATTTCTACCAGAGGTTGGGACGCTTTTTTCTGTTTCATTACAACCACTCACAAGTTGGCATCGTTTTCCCAGGAAAAGGAGAGTGAGAAAATGTACTTTGTTTATGATTAAACTGGAACAAAAATGGGGTTCTGTGAAAACAAGGGACAAGTGACAAATATAAACCCTTTAAAAAGTTACAAAAAGAAGTTATGAAGCAATGTAGGTATTGCAATATAGAAATCAGGATTTGAAGTTTTGTTTTCCATTATAAAGCAATTCAATAGTTTATCTATCTGTGATTATTTATCACATTTTTTCCTCACTCTTAGATGGAGGAAACCTAGATAAGGCCTAGATCTGAAAGTGTGTGTGGATGTCACAGTGACTTGCAATGCTGCAAAATTATTTCAGTGAGCTCATGCCCATCTCCTTCCTTATTCTTTCTCTATTTCATAAAAATATGAAAATTTCTAGTCCTTCTGCTTGATAATGTAGTAACCAAAACCACAAACCAGCAGGATTAAAAAAGCATGTAAGATGGTCGCAAAGCACTGAAAACAAATACAATCTGAAGTCAAAATTTAATTCCTGTTAACTTTTTCTTCCTATTACCTTCAGGTCAAGAAATGTCAGGAGAAAATTATGGAATTGAACAGTGCAAAGAATGGATATAATTGAGAATCACTGCTCTGTTGAAAGTAAAGGAGTATTTATCAACAGAAGCCATATTAGACAGCCACTCATTTATATGTGTAGTTGAGGCAAAGATATGAGAACACCTTTTGTGTATGAAGTAGTCCATTAACAAAATCACAAACTGCCCACTTGAAAAAAATAAAAAAAAACAGCAATGTTTTTATAAATACAAGTTAGAATTACTGTATAAAGAAGATCTAATGTTCTCTAGAACAAAAAGTAAGAAAAGAAACCCCCAACGATAAATGAAACTGAAGGTTAGGACTGATTGGATCAAATCAATCGTAAAATGACTGTGGAACTAAAAATTACAAATGATTCATCACTGCACATGCAAAACAGGGACAAAATTCATTAGGATGAAGCTTTAACTATACCCTGTTCAAAGCACCAAGCACCAAAGAATGAGTTCCCTCCAGCAGACACTGGCTTTTAATGACTTTTACTGTAAGCGTGAAAGCAGCATCTCCCATATTTCTGGAAGAACTGTTCTGATCATTCTTTGTATCTGAAACAACAGAAAGCAGACTTCATCAGAAGAACAGATTTAATATTCTACCCAACATTAACCCAATATTACTAAACCAGTACTACAACTAGGTTGGACAAACAGCCTAAATGACTCAGCAGGTGTATTTTTGATTTTTTATGTTTTCAGAACACTGTACTCACAGAAACGGGAACCTCTCTGGATTTACACTGTAGTATTGAGTATGCCGTGTTTGAAATGAGTTTCCATACGTTTGTTCAGCACTTGCTGTGAAAATGTAAAATCATGCCAGAGAATTTTGCCCAGGGTGCATTGCAGCACATTATTACTTCCTTGAGCTACGTGATTTCTTGGGCTCCTGATTACTTCAGAACGTGTCTTCCATCTTGGAAGGAGACGTGATAAAGAAGCCATAAACTATTCATGCTTTTTCACTTGGCAGCACATCTGATGGTAATTTTTACGCACAGATGACATCAGTGGGACATGAATGTGAATTAAAGAACAAAGAATGGTCTATCAGATTTACTTTTCTTGTAGCCATCAGTACTTGCAGGAAAATGGCAGTACAGAAAGTCCTGAGATTTCCTTTAAAAGCCACTTCAGCATTCAGATTCATTCTGATTACCCCAAATGACTTTTAACACTCCAATTAATGTGCAAATTCCAATGCCCACTTTTCGCTCTCTGTGTGTCATTATATTTTAGGAGGGCCTCACTTGAAGGATTTCCCCAAACTCTATTAGAGGTAAAGAAGAACACATTTTTCCATTTGTAGATTGTCCTTAAAGAGATTTTTTAAGGGGGACAGGAATTCAGTTTGGTTTCTCATCAATTTAGTTTGTCCTTTGCTGTAAAAAATGGTGTACAGTAGTATATTTCATATCTCTGAATCACTATCTTGGTGTCAGAGACTCAATTTTGCTGTACCTCTCAAGATATACTATCACAACAATTGCATTTTGTATCAAACAATTGCATTTTGTATCAGAACAAACTACGTTGATATCATTACCACCACTTGCTCTCACTAAAAGATCATTTATGATGATACAACCACAGCAATGGCTCCACAGTCATTCCTTTAATTCTTTACAGCGGAGCTAAACCATCACTGATGATGGGATATCAGCTGTGATAATTTTGATCTGTTGCTTTCTATGAATGGAAAGTCATCTTCTATCTTGTACAATCTTAAAGATTTGGAGCTGCTCTGTTAAACATGCAACTTTGGTAATTTTTTGGTAAAGGCTGTCATATAAGATGAGAAAGATTAAAACCCAGCTATCTCATTAAATTGTCCACTGTGGTGTACGATACCACACCAATTATGTTTTTAGATGACTTACCAGGCATCATAAAGTGTAAAAGGACTCGAAGTGCTTCCAGTTGTACAGAGAGTGATTTTTCATGTTTCCTCATGGCTTTTACAACTTCAGATGCAGCTACTGTCATTATATCCAAATGAGGGAAACTGAAAATGTTATTTTTAAAATGAATAAGAATACTGCATTTCTAAGTTGTACATACATTTGCTTCTTTCTCTTAACTGTTAAGCACTGTGTGATATTCCTTTTGAACACTCTAAGTATGTTTTAGCTGCATAACAAATATGTTATTTCATGCCATTACATGAATGCAGAGTATGTAATTAATTCAGTCTGAGACAACTGAGAGGTAATTTTCAATTCAGTCCAGAATACTGATACACAGAGAGTACAATATTTCATTCAGGACGAATGGTGGATTTACACATTTCACTTTGATTCTATGTGAGAAGATGATACATTTTCCCTAACTTACCGCTCTCCAACTGCCATAAAATATTGATGATTTGCCAGATACATGCAGAATAAACAGGAAAATATCAATCATGTTAGGGTCAAATTTTGAAGAAAAAAATCTTTGTGGCCAAAGGCCATTAATTCAATTCTGAGGTAATTTTTCTTCTACTTTATAAAACATTTTATTCCTACAAGAATGATTATGGAAGTTTTGAAATTTTCTTCCTTATAAAATCAAATTATTTGTAAAAAGTTCTATGAATATATATTGAGTCTGTCATTTTTTCACTGACAGCTTAGCATATATATAGGTTCTGGAGAAGGCTGGAAAAACTTGGCAAGACGCTTGGAATGGAATCATGTTTCCACCCTATGCTAATATTTCTGAGTCACAGGTTTGTTTTGCACTCATGTTCTAGAGCATTTGCAAAAGCCAATACAAAAGAAATATTATCACAAAATTTTTTATCAAATGGAGTTAGTATTATGGGAATTTAATAAGCTATCAAGGGAATTTAGTGTGGCTAACAAGAGGGGCTAGATGTGATTCAGTGTCAGCCCAGTCATTCCTAACATATATGAACCAGACAATAAATTAAATGTAATCAATTACAGCAGTGCACCTCTTTGCAGCAGACCTTCACTTTGGAAGTGGTTGTGCTATTTCTCAGTACATTACCTTCCTTCGAAAACATGATTCAGAATTCTGCAGGCACTTTCAGCCACTTCAGGAGAATGTGGGTGTTTCCTCATTATATCCAAAACATTCATGTGTATTCCTTTAGCCAAAAGTGTCTTCCTAATATTTACTGCAACACACAACAGCAAGCCTCACATAAGCAAGTCTCTCACTCACTCTCTCTGCAGGAATCTCAAAAACAATACCATTGCTAACTTTTTGCTTTTTGCTTTTCTTCCTCAAAATCATGCATGCTATAGAACTGTCAGTTAGAATGGGAAATGATTCAAGCTGAAACCAAATTCAATTTGCATATCTTAATCAAAAACATTACAATCCCTGAGGTGACTAATAAGTTTAAATACATCTGCTACCTTTACTTGCACAAAGTTAACTTCAAGGAAGGAGAATATATTGCTTTACTTTTATTTACTTTTTACTTTTATTTATAAGATGTTTATTCTTAAAGAATTTTTTCTCTGAACAGTACTCTGTGATCCAGCAGGAAGCTAGAAGTAAAACTTCCAAAAAACCTTCTAACTTCCAGGGTAAGGCTTAAAAAATGAAATATTAACCCACTCTAATCACTTTGTTAACACATCATTTAATATTCAAATACCCAAGCACATGCTGTAGCTATAAGTGTAGCCACTACAGATCAGAATATTTAAAAAACTTTCCATATTATCATGGCAATTGCCACCAATTTTTGTCATTCCCAGTTCCATGCATTCATTTCAGATGGCTAATTAATGTAATATTACATTGTATCATAGGGTTTTACTATGCTTTTTTATGCCTATCTATTCTGGTGTAAACACCTTAATTTGGAGTGGAGGAAAAGGAAGAAAAAAAAAAAGACAACATGAAAATTGGCTGTGGATTTCCATTTGGAATCAGATAGGAATCAGAGGCCCACTTCTAAGTAACCCATTATGAAAGTACCTAATTTAATATATAACGGTATGTATACATTTATTAGATTTCTCCCTATAGATACATGTATTTTTCTCATAAAAAAAACAAAAAGTCTTCACTGTTACAATGTTATATTTGGTGGCTCAGAAACCCAGTGAAAACAATGAAAACAATGCTTTTGAAAACAATGCTTTCTCACCTAGAGAATGGCAATTATCTGTTAGTGTTTATCTTCCTATCTAGTCAGTGGCTTTCAACATGCAGTCTACAAATCACTTGAGGCTCATAACCATGTCAATGGTATCTAATAAAAGAAGGCTAACTGTCAGTAGGCTTAAATACTCTACGCAGAGGTCCACATCTCCAATGAAAAATTTTGAGGGGGTCCGCAAATTGAAAAGTTAGGAAACCAAGTTAGGGGACATAATCAGGACTGAAACAATCTTGAAAATTGTTACGCGTATGCTTAGGTTT
Organism: Alectoris magna; assembly: GCA_030625065.1. Classification (NCBI taxonomy): domain Eukaryota; kingdom Metazoa; phylum Chordata; class Aves; order Galliformes; family Phasianidae; genus Alectoris; species Alectoris magna. The sequence goes on along the minus strand of CM060560.1, from coordinate 183,383,291 downwards.
CTACACATGATTTGATTCACTGAAGTCAACAGGACTGCTCAAATCCCCTTTATTAAGCAAGAAAATAGTAATTGTCAGCAATGGTTACTTGTGTGAGTTTCAACAAATACTGATGATGAAATTCAAACACGATAGATACTTAAACAAGCGTACAAAGAGGTGAGCCTCTCCATATCTTCTGCAATTGCAACACATTAGCTGACAATGACCTCTTTACTTCCACATAGACTCTTCAATACTAGCTAAAAGCAACTTCTTCATAGCAAGATACACATTTCCTACTGAACACAACACAAAGTTACACAAAAACACAAAATAATATTCTAATCAATTTGAACACTATTCAAACAATAGCACACTTTAAACACTCTTCAATACTACAGCAATACTTTCATGTGGAATTAGGAAGCAAAGATAGTTAAATTCCCTTACCATTCTGTTGTGACAAAATTGCCAAGGTACTAGCTGCTGCCTGAAACACTTCTTTTGAGGAGGAGTGCATGAGCATGGACAGCATCACTGCTCTATCTATGGGGAACCTTTCACAGAGAAATAAATCACAGAATCACAGAATCACAGAATTATCAAATCAGTATACATTGACCATATTACAGTACAACTGTAGTTCAGTTCCCTAAAAATGCACTAAGCAACAAAATCAAGTTTTTAGATTGTCTTCTCATGCTTTTCCATAGCAACAGCTTTGCAAACTGTGTGTACTAGCCTACTCTGAAACTCACCGAATTCATTTTGCATCATGACTTCCAAGTGATTTTAGGTGCAGAAGGGAGTGAAAAAACAGGCTTATCAAATTTGAAATGATTAATATTAGAAGAAACTCTGAGAAAAAGTATAAGTAAAATGAAAGAATGAAATGCCTACATTCTCCCTGATGAGCAGCACTTCCCCTACCATGCCCTTTCATCTGACTTGTGGGAGAACATGCGCTGCTTTTCCATACTCATATCCTAATCTTCTCTACATTTTCCACTCCTACGTCTTCAATACTCCCTATTCTTGTTGCAACTGAAGAAGTTTCTTGTGAACAGTACAAATTAGTTCTATCAGACTGTGTTCTGATCCTTTATTAAAACACTAGCGATTTGGCTTGAGTAGAGGTTAGCATACTTTATGATAAATAGATTTTCCACGTCGATTGCCATGCATTTCATCATATATTATAAATCAAGTAAGAAAAATAAATATAATTTGAAACATGAGACCCCTCTAGTGGTGTGATAGTAGGCTTTTTTTTTCATAAAAGAAATAAAGTTAAAGGTATTAACACTGACTGATTATCTCCATCTCCAATCTTCTCATGAAGACTGCGTTGATACAAAAACAGGTTTTTCAAAGCCCAGCATGCAGCCTCCTAAATAAAACAAGAGGAGACAAAAGGATTAAGGAAATACGTTTTAAGAATAACAAAATAAAATCTAAAAAACTCCAAATAGGTGGAGTGTTTTTCATTCTATGCCTATAGCAGGGGTGTTGGAACTAGATGATCCAACCCAAACCATTCCAAATGGCTTTATGTGGAAATACAACAAAGTACTGACTGGCACATTCCTTGCCAATTGGGGTAGGCCAGAGTTACAAGCAGGGGCCACACTCTCATTATCTGATTTTCATTTTGAGATTCATTTTAGACCAACATTAAGTTTTCTTTCAATGGGTCTGTGTTTTGCCAACAAGTTTTTGTATGAGCAAGGTTCCAGGTAGTAATTCTCAACCATGACCAAGGTTCCAGGTAGTAATTCTCAACCATCTAAATACATTTGATCCAAAGGAGCAACTGAAACTGGCTGAGATGAATGAAGGTAAAAATGGCAAAAACAGAAAGATTTTTTCCTGTAAGCTGATCCAGTCTCCGAGGCCTTGCTTGTTTGAGGATACAGGGGAGATAACTTTGTTCCTAAACATTTTATTTAATGAGTAAGGCAGTCTTTCCACACCCCAATTATTCAGAAATTCTCACCAGTACATCTGTATTTTTCCGGTGCAGTTCTAATGCTCTGTAACATGCTTCCAACCAGCACAATTTTTCTTCCTCCTCCTCTTCTTTTCTTTCCTCTAAGTCTCGGTTTAAGAATATTGTTTCAGCTTGAAATACAAGATATTTGTAATCAATTCTTAATGTAAAGACAAAACATTTACGTCTTAACCCTCCTGTAGCCATAGAGCTACTCACATTGTCTATGTGGAAAAGTCAGTTGGAGGATTAATGTTTTCTAGGGAAGGAGAAGTCTTTTGACATAAATTCCGTGACAGAATTGAAAAATATCTTTAGGGCTATAAAGGGAATAAAAAAATTTCTTATGTAGTACTTTAGTGTATCTGTAATTAGGTAATTACACATCAGTCAAGGCTGAGGTTCTGAAAAGACCTGCATATACACGTTATGTTATACTATGTATTTACATATAGAGCAACACACACACAAAATTTAACTGTGGTTCATTTGTACATAACCACCTGCCACAGAGCCATCTCCACTCTGAAAAGTGAAGCCATTTAAAAACGCAAATTGAGGTTGCTGAGAGAAATATTTGGTCCCACAAAGTGCAAAAAAATGTAAAATAGATCATCTTATACCTGTGATTTTCAGCATTTAAGAAAAAAATGTATCAATGCTGACTACATTCTCTGAAGCTTACTGGAGTGCGTGATGATTTCTAACGTGCTTTTTTGAGGATTGCTACACAGCATTTCTAGTGACTTTTGTACTTCTCTAAGACTATGAGGATCAGCTTTTTGCCACTGGCTGACTAACTTCTATTTAAAAATAGCAACTGGGGCGTACTCAAGGAAAAGGTTAAGCATTTTAATTGATTTCAAAACTCAAGCACAAGCTCTGGTTTAGTGTTGCAGTCAACTGGCACATTATGAGTACTGCTGCACGTGGCAAACATGGCATCAAATTAGCATTGCTGTTTCTAGAATTTTTTAATTAAGTAGGAATTATCCAGCATTTGCCTATGAACAAGTAGGTTGCCCTGTTAGGATCTCCCAGTGTGACTTCCCAGCTCTGAACATTTGGCAATATGGCATGAACACAAGAATGTCATACTATCATATTAACAAAATAAACCTTAACTAAGCATGCAGAAAAACCAAAGCTATCTTATTTGAGGCTTTCACATTACAGAAATGGAATGAAGAACAACAGTAAATTAAATATTAAATATTAAACATTAGTCTCCTGATTAAGTAATGTATTTATGTATTTAGAAATGAATTTACTCACTGAGAAGAGCTAAACAACTGAGGGCTGCAGCCTGTAACTTTGCATTTTCAGAATACATTTTCACAGCCTTCACAATGACTTCTGGAACCTTATGTAACACAAGGATATTGAAAAAGTTTCCTGGAAATAGATTAAGATATTAAGTGAACATAAACACATACCTAGTTTTACACACAGTTAGCATAAATTTCGCAACACGCAATGCAAAAACTGTGTGTAGCAAACACTTGAAGTATTTTTAGGGGTATTCACATAAAATTATTTTATATGAGAAAAGAACACGACAAAGAAAAAAAACCAACTGGGATCTAAGTTCTTTGTGATGTTTTTGTTTTTTTAATACAAAGAATGAGGTTTAATGCAAAATGAAACATACGCTGTCAGGAAAATAAGAAGGATACAGTCTGTGTATCATTTGCAGACTTCCTGCCAGGAAGCAAAAGCAATTGTGGTCTTGAATTCCTGCAATGATTTGATTTATCCTGCCAAGAGAGCGTTTTAACCCTGCTTTACCTTCTGATTTTGTCTTTGTAAAACAGATCAAATGTACTTTTGTAAATCCAGAACACATACATCATGGAACAGTAGAAAAACTAGCTCTTAATGCTAAATGTATTTAAAGCACAGCTTTTATCATAAGCTGTATGGTACATATTGAATGTTGAATATTAGGAATTCCACGAATGAAAGCAAAAACAATAAAATTCTGATTTAGTGTTGCAGTCAACTGGCACATTATGAGTACTGCTGCACGTGGCAAATATGGCATCAAATTAGCATTGCTGTTTCTAGAATTTTTTAATTAAGTAGGAATTAAAGTTCAGTAAACTTCTCAATTTACTGTGAAAACAAATATCACACATAATACAGCAACACTCACTTGGTAAAATACAGCTCAATAGCTATGGTTCCTATTTTGATATTTAATTCTAACTATAGTTTATAACAATGAGAATCACACCAGCAGCATGAAAGGTGAAATGCAAATCTGTATCAGTGTTTCTCAAGTACTTGAGAAATACCTGTATTTGAGCTTCAAAAATGGAATTACACACACAAGAAAAGCTAAAGTGAAGGCCCCACTTCTTCACCAGTCTCAGGTGGTTGGCAAGAAGGACAACCTTGCAACTTCACACTTGTTTCCCTCACTGCCTGCTGCTGTGGACACTTCTTCCCATATCCCTCCCAAAGCGACAGCTTATCAAGAGGAAAGGCATCTGTTATGCTGAAAGAAGAAGTAACAGATCTCGTGGCTGTTTAAGTGCCACTATTACTTGTTGGTCAGTAAACACTCGTGACACATGCATGTTCCAGGCTGACAGAGGCCATGAAATCAGGTTGGTTGCACAGAGGGCAGGATCATAGCATGTCAACAAAGTTGCTGCATCCCCACAAATGCTCTGCTACCATTCAGTTGGCCCTGCACAGGAAGCTTCTCAAGGGTAACATCACCTCTTGCCAAAGAGCTGCAAATGCCACCTCAGAAGCAACCACACTTTCTTTAAACATTTATTTGGCTTTCTGGAGGGGAAGTGGAAGTTGCTCTGGGTTGCACTCAAGTTTGGTCTGTATTCTGTACAATATCTGCATGAAGGAGAGGAAACAGATGGCGACAGGATGAGATTGATTTGATTAACAGGATTTGTGCAATGGTACCAGCATCTGAGGCAGCTTCAGGCCACCACCTGCAAGAAGTGGGAAGTTTAACTCATGAGAAAGACCTTGGCTGAGTGACGAGGAACCTGCCATGCAGCATAGGTCACTCCAGCTGCTACTCACAGTGTTTTTTAAAACAGCAGAGAGAAAAACATATTTATTTTCATTTGAACTTCTTATTACATAATCCTTAGCAACTGCTCAGATCAGCTTACTACAACAGCAAGAGATAGCACAGAGCTGAAAAGAGGTATATTAAATCCGTTTTAGACATTACTATTGTTTTGCTTAATGTGACACCAGCACTTGTTAGTCGAGATGAACAAAGTACCAAAGCCAAGGGAAGTCCAGCAAACTGCTTCTCTCGTGGCTGCAGGCAGGGGGCCCTGAGGCAGGCACCACAAGTGAGCAGGAATGAATGCAGCACAGGTCTTTGAACATCGGAGGAAAAACACAGCCCTGGGGATCACTTCTCATTCCATAGCAGCAGCAAGTTCTCACGCATCCAGCACTACCACTTCAAAAAATACATTTAGAAGGATTTTTCTTCCATTCTAGAATAATGTTATAAAGAATGGGAGATCTGCTTACTCTTCTTTACTCCCTAAGCTTTCCAGGCAGCATCTGCCACTGTTACTAACATTTATCACCAAGAATTCCATACTGACTGTTACTGTGTTACCTCAATACTCTTAGAAATACAGAGTAACTCTAGTTGGCTTTTAAAACTAGACTTCAGTAACTCTGATTCTTCTTACGCAGTTAGAGTAAGCTGACAAAAAATATAAATAAATAAAAAAAAAAGGTGAACTTACCCAAAGTCAGCTTATGCAACAAGCAGCAACACACTTCCTGAACAGTTTCACTATTGGGGAAATTTTTCATCATTTCTACTATAACATTGTAGCAGCGAACATTTCCAGACATGAGCACTTCAACATTGCTGGCTAAAGAAACAGAAACAAAAATTACTTCTTAAGAGAAAAAAACCCCAGTAATTATGTTGTAATACTTTCATTAAATAGATTTAGAAAATGGGTTCTGTGTTTCAATTTTTGCTTGCAATTTGAGAAGAGAGTGGCATTTTTTTTCCTTAGTCTTGCTGTAGAAAGCATCAATGACTTCCAACACTTGGAAATAATTCATTAAGTTCAGAGTCCATATTAACTTTCATGGATTAGTTCCATTTCACACCATGCCATGTAACAGGAATCTCCTCAGTAACTATTTGTATGTAATTTTTTTCTTAAAGAGGAACAGATTTATAACTATTAGTTCAATATTATATTTTACAGTCTTATGATAAATATTCCCAGGGGCATACATCTGGGAAACAATTTAGAACTCTCTTTTCTAATAGATGTCATTTATTTGTTTTAACTATGTTCCTCTTTTGTTTTCTTTCATTTTTAGAGTGAAAGTCACCAAGTCTAAATTCGGTTCAAATCGGTTCTACCATATGACTGTTATGTATTGAGGGCATAGAAATATTCATCTCATGTTCCTATAATATGTTGAAAGTCAGTTCAAATTCTGTATTTCACAGAATCAAACAACGGTTGAGATTGAAAGGACCTCTGAGATCAACTGAAACAATGCCTCTGATCAAGCAGGATCACCCTGAGCCAGAACTATGACCAAATGGCTTTTGAATATCTCCAAGGACAGAGATTCCACAGCCTCACTGGGCAACAAGTGCCAGGGCTCAGTCACTTCACCCTATTTACAGTTTATTATGCAGACCGGACAAAGAAATCAAAGGGACAGTCAAACTATCCAGTAAAATGATGGAAGGAACCCTTTTCTGTAGAGGACAGCAATCTTGTATTAGTAATTAAAAACAAAATAGCATTACAGTAATTAAAAACACCGTGCATGAAAGCGTCCTTGCAGTAGATAATCTTGGACAACATCCTGGCCCCACCAAATGAAAGAGAATCCTGTCATTGACTCCAGGAGAGTCAGATCTGCTCTACAGAAGTCTATAAACCTTCTTAATATTCTTTTCAACAGCTTGGTGCTCCCGTATATAATGATATTCTGCAAATCAAACAGGAAGTTCTGGTGAGAAGCATTTCTGAATCACTCTATTAGTGAAGGAAAGTACTTTTCACAATGCTTTTAAGATAATGGTGGTTTAGTAATGTCATTCCTAACTGGAAAATACCTTTTAAAGTTTTGCACACTTCACAGGAAGTCATCAATTCACAGGTGATCATCAATACATTAAAATATTCATAAGATTCTAAAATTGTTGACTACAGAGAAAGCGTAATTAAGCACGTATTTGAATCCTGCAAGATCAAAGCAGTGCTACATACACAGTGAGCCCCCATTTCCCAGGACCACCTAGAGAAAAGGAGATGGAATGCGTCTCATCTAATCTTAACCACCAAAACTTGGACATCAAGGATCTCACAGAAACTGATGAGGAGATCTGAGCAGTCCATGATTCAGGGAATAACAGGTACCTCTGTTAGCCTGAGGTAAAATTTCTGCTGGAGGTGCCTGTTTCTCCCCATTAAATATAGGAGAAGCCTGAACAGATGCCAATGACTAACATTTAAATGGCAAAACTCATGTGATACATCACTTCCCTACAGACTTTGGTGGACAGTTGGCAGTAAAGCATTTTCTCATTCAGCCAAGATGACTGAGATTAGAAAGAGTTCTTGCACTGCACTGGGATAAACTGCCACCTTTCCATTTCTTATGACATATGAGCTGGAACAAAGCCTATGTGTGTACTGAATGATTTTCTCCAAGGTGGCTCCTCTAAGGTGCATGTAATGTGGGATGTAATAGCGCAAGAGTATGAATGCTGGCTTAAGTAGCCTTGCTTTGCATATTCATGCACAAGCTATCTTTGTTTCCCTATTTTCACTCCTTCACATCAAGTTCCAAGTGCTAACTCTAAAAAGAACACCTACCTTGAACCAAATCTTTGTCATGGCCTCCTCCTGGAACTGTTACGCTTTGTCTAAAAGTAATTATTTCTTTTAAAAGTCCTTAAAATTTGGCACCCTATTCCTCAGAAAATGGAAATAACTTCTGGGTTAACGTACAATTATTTCTGGCTTAAGGAATGCTTAATTTTTAAACACAAACTGGAAAAGCAAAAAGCTTGTGAATGAGAAACTAAACAGCTCGGAGTCTGATGAAATGTGGGAAACTACAGCCTAGTTCCTGTTTTACGGCATTCTCTGGGCCAGCATGCTTCCTATACAAATGGACAGGATGTATAAAGCACCACGAGACTCCACAATGTGTGCAGTGCTACCCGTGTTCCTCATTGCAGGCATCACTGAATCATCAGAGAGGGGTGCTTAAGCTGAACACCATTTCTCAGCCCTGGCTTGCACTGGATTGTATGGGAAATCTTCCCCTGTGGAATAGCTTCTGCCAGCAATGTTACTTACAGGCTACATAAACCCACTGAATATACATCTGGTCAGTAAATAGATCTTATTATTCAATCATTTTTAAAAGGCAGAGCACTTGAAATTTAACCCCTACAACTATAATAAGTATCTTAGTTACCACTTATTCAGAGCAGAAGAAAGATTTGTTATGGGAGATTTTAATTACTATAAGAATAGCTGAAAAGGAAAAAGTCTTGTTAAAAACTACAAGTCAGTATTTCCCACAGAAAACAGAAAAGTGATTTGCCTGACTGCTCCCAACCAATTCTCACTGCAAAGCTGCACCCTCTGGCAAAATGAGTCACCATTTTTGCAGCATTAACATCAGTTTTTCTCTAGAAAGACATGGAAGTTTTATTTTCTTCACAGTCACTGAAAGATTACCAGGCACTGAGGCGAGCTGATGCAAAATATAGGAAGGATGGTTTTCAATAAAGCACTTACATGGACCAGCTAAGGAATGTAATGAATAAAGTGCAGGAAGAATCACCTCTTCTTTCTCTGGAAACTCTTTAAATACTTCCAGTATGATCATATGATCTTTGCTTTCAACAAATTCAGTCAGCTGCTCTTCTGGAACTAAATTAAAAAAGGAAAAGAAAGTATGTTTTGATGAAATAATTCATATTCTGATACAAGATACTCCATACCTGCACTCTCCATTTTCCTCAATTAAGATTCCTTTTACAAAAACTGAGTCACTTTACTAGGAGCTTTTTCTAGACTACATTTGCTGTAACTGAGTTCTGACTTTTAAATGCTTTCCTATGTTTATTTTGCCTTTCAACCTTTTTCAGAGAACAAAGTTCAGGTGTTCCTTACCAAGACAGAATGTAAGTAATGGAATACAGTGAAAACAGTGATGGAATGTCATTTCATATACTCCATGATTTTATCAACTTTTTTGATAATGGAGTTCTTTCCATAAAGACTACAACCATGCTCTAATAATATCTTACCTTCATTATAATAACAGCCTAAGGTTTTTCCATCAGTGCTCCCTATCATTTGTGCTGACATAACTGCAGTTGTGCAGTGAACCAGTTTGTGCAGTGATCCAGGTGGAGAACAAACCCCATGCTTTAAATTTTTTTAGCAGAAACATCTTCTGAATCAGGTTTGTGATAAAAGTACAAACACTCACATTATGGTAACTGAGAAGGTGTCTGAAAGTCAGGTAAAAATAGCCAGGGGCAGCCAGGGAACATGTATTAGTACTGCCATTGAGAAGAAGGTATGTAGGTCCATAACCAGAACAGTTTGTAGACCTGTAGAAGTCAAGCACTTATTACAGAAAGCATACACAGAAAATCTAAGAAGTTGAAGCACCTGTGGAGTCTGAACAAAAAAGAATGGCAGGATGAAGGTATTTTCGGAGAGTGAAAGAGGGAAAGAAAAGCAGAAAATAGTTCTAGGCACACATGTGGGAGGAAGACCTAGAAAAAGAAGCAACATAAAATGGTGCCAGAAAGAAGAGATCTGAAGAACTGGAGATCTTTGGATGTCTCTTTGGATGAAGAACTGGATGTCTTTGAAGCAAAAGAGTACAGCAATTGTAGCAGTAGAAGTAGTATTTCTCAATATTAATTTTTAAGCAAGAAACTCAATACAAAGAAAAACTGCTTACAACAATGGCATTTTTGGCCATTACATACCTGCAGTTCCTAAAAACTTTGTAGAAATTCAATACATAGTGACATAATCCCTCCAAAGAAACGCAGTACAGATATGTACGTACAGCAGGCACAGATACATATTAACGTTCAGTACTATCAGGATCAAAAGCAGAAGGATGTGTTTTCTGAAGTGTAAAGATTTGATTGTTTTTAGACTTGTTCACACCTTCCTGCAACCTAACATTTATCAGTCTTTAAATAAGCAGCCTTGCTTGTTGAGACTTAAAATCAAATGTCACTGCTCTTTGTTCCATTGTTCCTAACTTTGAATCCCATCAGTCAGAAATGCAGCAACATTTTTCATACTCATTTACCTAATTCAGAAATTTTGTGATGCTGCCTAGAAAACCTGTTTCGAGCTAGCTCTTTCAAAGAACACATTTAATACACTTAATCTGAAATGTAAGAATTCTTTTTTTTTCAGTTAAATAGGTATCTGCAGTCCCTTCCCAACCTATACATTTTTCAAACTTAATAACACACAAGATACAAATACCTTTTTCAAAAAGCTTGTATAATGCTCTACATCCATGTTGCTGGATCTCTTCATTTTTAGGGAAGGTGTGCATGGCATTAAATACCAAGGAAAACACATCCACTTCTTCCTCCAGGAGCAGGAAAGCAATTACGTCTAAATAGAAGAGATTATATGTTGAGCTGATGCATTCTCAACATGTTCACTGAAGCACTGTACTTAACCACTAAAATCCCAAAGTCTTTAAATCTGTCTTTAAAATGCACTCAGGTGGCTCCAATCCAGGTTTTTGTATAACAGAGGAGGCTGTTACTTCTTCAGGTCATATTTTAGAATACAATTTGTATGTTCTAAAACATTACTGACAAAAAAGATAGCTTCCCCTCTACACTCTTGCTCCCACTTTGCACTGGCACTTGTCAGACCTCTCAGTGAGCCAGTCCAACTTGCTAAACTGGTGGAAAATTAACCAATTCAAAAAGACACTTCTTTCAAGCTGAAGAATTTCAATGACAGATAAAATTGCTGCAATAAAGAGGGCTGGAATACGTTTACAGAGGAAAGCAAATGGGGTGAACCATGACGTTTGTCCATCTGTATCATGAAATCCTATTATTTGCACCCTCTTGGCCATTGTGGCTTATCACTTCCAGCTAGAGTGCAGTTCAAGTTTTTGGGCTTACAGACAAAAAGAATACTAGCAGCCTTCTCTGACAATGTGACAAGGTACAATTGGAAATATTTTTCTGAATTAAGATAGTTGGACTGAGAGTTTAAGCCTACAATTAAAAGGAAGAGGAAATCAGGTTCACGAGGCAACAATCTTTAAAAATAGACTAATCAATAGCATGCAGCGTTTTCCAAATGTGCCTGTCTCATTCGGCTGCTTATAGCAGAAACCTGGACAGCTAGATGAGCTTTAACTACCTAAAATAAAGTCTAATCTTTATTCTGTAAACAAGGAAACATTCCTATTTGAACAATAATTTAGTATTATATGCTACCATGAATAAAGCTAGCAGAATACCTCCCTTGCAGTCACTCTGTAATTTCAACGGTTTAGGACTGCGAAAAAAGGTCTCAGTATTTGGTAAGGTTAGGTCTCTGGAGAGCAGAATAACAAATACAGCAGAGATGATTTTACTCCTTTCAAGTTTACAAACCAGTACTCAAGGAATCAAGTCAGACTGTCACCAAGTTTATACTTCGCTAAGGAAGAATAAGCTCTTACTTATTTAACTTAATTATACAGCAAGTATTCGTGTCTGTGCTAATAACAAGCTGGCAAAATTAATCAGCCATCTTCTTCATGGCCTTGCAATTAGAAGATTCCTTTCTGCCTAGTTCAAAAAAGGTGCAAAACAGTACTGTTATTACTTTGTATATGAGTACAAATGATTTTGGAGAGTAAAACAGAGAAACCAGGGCAAAGCGTACGGTCACACAATTCATACCACAGTTCCGTGTTTTAAAGGCTCAGATAAAGTAGGAAAAAAAAAAGACAATACCTGACATCAGGAGTAGATTTAATGTTTTTAGTCCTATTACTGAGAGATTTACATTTCCTTTGTGGACCGTGAGCATTTTAAGAATCTGCCTAAAAATTAAAAAAAAAAACAAGCAACAAAAAAGGGAAGAGTTATAGATAAAGAAATACTAACATACCTTTAAAATCAAAGTTACTTGAAAAAAAAAAAGAACAAACAAGAACAGTTACGGAAATTAGCAGCAGTTTTTGAAGTCATTTAAATTTTAATTGTGTATGCTTCTATTAATCCTACAAGAGACAGGTGTTATCCAGAACAGAATTATTCTACAGAAAGCAGGGCCGTGGGGTGCAGCAGGCTGTAGATGTTATGGCAGTGTTCTGTTTGTTGCAAGGGTGAAGTTACAGTGTAAGATGAAGGATTTCTTGGGAGAGAAAAAGCAATTTCTCAGCTAAGGAATTCGAACAGCATCCTGGAGAATTCTACCCTATCCAAGGCTTTGTTCTACAGCACTTATGTGACGCTGCACAAATCACTACCAAGTGTTTCACAGACTGGCAATTGTACACTCTCTCCTTTCTGAGTGAGCCAACTTGAAATCCGTGGATATTAACCTCTGAAATGTTGCAAGTAGAATCAAATAAAGTTGAATTCTTAAACACTAAGAGAGTCAAGCAATGGTAAAAAAAAAAATCCAGAGCATGTATCATATTAGGGACCTAAACATCAGTTGATGCTTCTAACATCACTTACTAAGACGGTGACCTCAAATCTGTAATAACTCCTCTATAAACAAGATTGTAAAGCTCTAGACAATACTGATGAATGCAAAGAAAGAAGAAATTAATAGGCGAGTTTTCACATAAGGCATCAAAGATAAGGCAGTGGGCCACACGCTGAATAATGATGATGCTGTGTGCCTTGTTAATGCCTAACTTTATAAGCTAGGGTGATTGTATTTCCTCTTTGTATCTATTTCTTAATGTTTAGAATTTGTTTTTTATTAAAAGTTTTATTTCTTTTCTCACCATACTATGATGTTGCTAGCATAAATCTCTCCTCTTTGGAGCGCTACTGTAGTAGCTGTGACGATCAAAGTACACAGAAGAGGGCTAGAAAAAATATTGTGTGTGGATTATCTCAAGAATAAAAAATAAAATCCAGCTAAGCGCAGATGCTTTCTCTCCTCCCCCCCACCCTTCAAACTCTGAATAGATTCCTCCCTGATCCTCCCTGAAGTTTCTGTATGCACACTTTGGATACTGGCATTTCAGTCCTGAAGCAAATTCTTGGCCAAGCATACAGCCCAAGTGGATGGACTGAGTATCTGGGTGATGAATCAACAAAAACAAGGAGCCACCCTAATCAAGCTGGTAGAGTAACTAACACCTGTAAATGTGGTTCCTTAACCTCCTGATTAAAATGCTGTAGTCTTAGGCACTCGTAATGCGCTTTATTGCCTATTTGCAGGCGTGAGTGTACATGCATACCCATGTAGAAACTGTAGCATGAAGATTTCTTTACCTCCTTGCTCCCTATTCAGCCGTGGACAATACACTAGGAGGGAATGCAGACAGAACAGCTCTCCTGAACTGACCAGAGATATTCCACACCATGTAATGTCATGTTCAGCAATAAAACTGGGAGAAGTTTGACAAGGGTTGCTGTTTCTTGCGGACTGGTTGGGCACTGGTGGACTGGTGGAAAATTACTGCTTTTATGCCATTTGCTTTGTTTTATTAATTTTTACTCTTTTACTTATTGCAATGTCTTTATCTCAAATTATGAGTTTTCTCACTTTTGCCCCTCTGATTCTCTTCTCAGTCCAACTGGAGGGAGTGAGCGGATGGCTTTGCGGTGCTTAACTCACAACAGGTGTGGGTGTATAACCCACGACAGGAGACTGCAAAATACCAGCTCAAAACCGGAGTAATTTTCTGGGGACCAAAGGATAAACAGTATCTTTAGAGTTACTGTACCTCCCAGAATAAGTTAGTTAACAAGCCTGCCAAAGAAATCTTAACTAGCTGGTACAGCTTCACCTCAGTTATTTATTGTTCATGAAAAGCAACAAAAAATCACTTGTGCTTTCCAACAAAAACAAGGCAGTTCGTGCCCCTGCTGACTTTGTACTCTAGCCACCATTAAAAAAAAAAACCACAACAGACATACCACAACTTCATGCAAGCGACATAACAAGAGCAGCCTTTCTAAGGAAGGGTATGGTGAAGACTGTAAAAGCAGAGAAAGATTTACTAGTGGAGTCAGAGGGCTGTAGCTCCTTCCTGTCATTATCTGCCTTGAACAAGGCAACCTGTCAAAGTGAGAGAACACTGAACCAAGCCCTTCTCTCCCATCTGTATTATACTTGCATCTGCAGCTAGCATTTGTGTCATGGAACAACTTCAGTTAACCTTTGCCAGTCTTCATCCCATCTAAACACAGCCACTTTTGGTTAGGCTCCCTCGGCAGACAATGGAGAGATATGGGCATGTTCAAATCCAAGCATGCCTCGCTTTAGCATTGCTTACTGCAACGATGGAAAGAATCATCTTCTGAAGATAACTGTGTCCTCTGACTTCACAGGTAGTTGAGGTGACTACTTTAAATTCTTCATTTTCAGATAACTATGATCAGGTGTGAGAAACACCCTGTCTTGATTTATACCACTTGAGACTTGTGGATACAACACATCATATTTGTGAATAACACATACACAAAACTGTCCAGGTGATACTGTCTATTAAAATAAAACATCTTCACAGCCACAGCATCCCAGAATCACTGAAATTGGCAAGGACCTCAGAAGATCTCTTAATTCAGCTCCCCTCCCTGGCACAGGGTCAATTATAGCTGATTGTTCAGAGCCATGGACAGTCAGGTTCTGAATATCTCCAAGGCTTAGGACTTTGCAGCCTCTCTGGGCAATCCTTTCCAGTGTCTGATCAATCTCAGAGTAATAAAAAACAACTGATTGGGTTTTTTAATGTTTAAGAGGAATTTTCTCTATTTCAATTTGTGCTTAATGCTTCTTGTCTTATCACTGGGCACATCCTAAAGAGGAGGCTCAGTATTCTTTATTCCCCCCATCAGATAATTTATACACACAGACAAGACCCCTGCTTGTGTGAGTCTTTTATTGTAAAACCTGAAGAAATCCATAAAAATCTTTATGTAGAAACCGATGTAATAACTTTACATAAATGCACTTTATTGCATATTTATGCTGCCGTGATATAAAACATTTTTCATAAAGACTCTTTGCATACAACATACTTACTGGTGAACACCCAGTACTTCCCAGTCCTTCCCAACATCCTTAAGAGCTATGTTCTGTAGAGTACTTGGACAAATTTCTATCAATTTGCAAAGAAGCGACCAACCCATCTGTAAAATAAAAATACAGCTGTTGTAGAATAGATACTCCATTTGGAACCTCAGTGTTGTGTTTTAATACCCTGGCTTTCAGAAGATACACGTTCTGAAAAGACACCTATCTAAATGAACGATAATTAACTAACACAAGACAAAGGACACAAAAAGTTAAGAACTGAAAGTAAAACATATGCTAATGATTCTCAGTGCATCACTTGCAGCAACATACCACCTTCCACTGCTTGAGGCTAGAGAACACACACGTAAGAGATGCTGAGAGAGAAAAAAAGACAGGAGATCCATAGTATTCCATCACGGACCACTAAAGATCACCAGACTATTACAGCTATTCCAACTTCACCGAAGCACAGCAGTTGCCATAAGAATTTGATGCTTAATTGCAAATGATAAGGAGAAAAGATGTATTCATTTTTGGAAACTATCACTCTAAGTCAAGTGCCTTGACTTTCAAATATCTGAAAATAATGCTGAAAATAAACAAGATAAATAAACTGAAAAAAATGCTCCTCTTTGGTTGTCCATGTTGGAGAAATCTGTTCCCTGTTCCCTGACACTGGAACAATGGTCTTTATCATTATGACAGCATGCTGGGCCTATCAGCCTTCAGGCTGATAAAACTGAACATGTGGATGATAGCACTGAGCAAAATCCATGCAAAAAAAATTAGCTGATGAACAAGAAAAACCCGCTGTACTGAAAGAGAGGAAGAGAGCTGAAAAATGTCAAAAGTTCAAGATAGAATGGATTTTACAAATAGAAATGGAAACAAAGCATAAAGGTTTCCTGGCCACATTAAAAAAAAAAAAAAAAGAAAAAGAAAAAAAAAGAAGAACAAAAAGTGGAAGTAGAACTGTGCTGTAAAAATAGGGTTGAATAGGGTTAAAACAGAAGATAACAATCCCTGTGACAGGGGGTTTGGAACACGATGATCCTTGGGGTCCCTTCCAACCCAAGCCATTCTATGATGCTATAATGTAGGTACAGCACAAAAACAATAAGCACAATTAAACCAGCTTTCAGCAGAAGAGTTATATAAAGCCAAGACAAGGTCAAGACAAGACAGCTACCAAAACCAGGAAAGTAAACGGCCTTTTTTCTATGGAGTGTAACTATAACTGTAACTATAACTGCAGAGTTCATAGAGATCCTGTGATCTCTAACCCTGCAGCATGAAAGACAAAAGACACGAGCAGCATAGACTACAAACTTGGCAGCTTTCATGACCGCTTTGGCAAGTCTATGAAGAAGGTGATGTAGGTCCCAAGGCAAGAGAATTCTGTTCTTATACTTCATAAGTCACAGGCACTATGCTCATGCTGTCTGCAGTAGCTTTGCTTTTGTTGTAGTGTAGATTTGCAGAGCCAATTTAACTTTAAGCCAATTTAACTCTTCAGCTCCAACTTGCAGTTTGAGCTTAACGAAGTGCCAGTTGCCATGCTCTTCCCTTGCTTAGACAGTGAGCTGACTTGCTCTGTGTTAAAGTGTAAACCAATTAGTATGGACAGACAGGGCAATTAGTCTAGGCTGTGTGACAGTCGCAATCAAATTTTGAAGAACAGTCTTAGTGACCACCAAAGCTCCCCAATATGGGGTTATATATCATCTAATTTTCCATGTTCAAAGCAACAAATATCAAATCTGCAAGGCAAATACATTGCAGAGGTGACCATTAATTGATACCATGTACTATTTAAAAAAGATTGTGAAGTGCCACTTTCTGCCACAGTAATTGCTAAGTTTAGAATCCAGTGAAAATTAGCACGACGACTTTACAGAAGTAACTTCTGTACTAAAATGGTCTCTGATATTGATATTTCTATTGATCATTTTTACTTGGATTATTGTGACTCCAAGTGTGCCAAACATTTGTAAGGACTATGCAGCCAGGGAAGTCAGAAGCAAATATGTGACCTGCTGATATGCGGTCAGTTTTACAATATTAAAATCACAGCCCGAGATAACAAAGAGCTTATTATCAATTTACAGTTACATAAGCAAGCAGGGATCTTTTAAACAACAGAAATACTAAAGGTTACAGGGCAAGGAAAAAAGCACAGAACACAAAGATATTCTTAAAAGCATCTGAGTGGCCTCGACACATACAGACAGCTGATGGCAGCACTGAAACTCTGTTATTTTTAAATCAAGTCCTTTTCATTTCTAGCATGCAATGAATTTATATGACATTAGCTCACACCCTTCTGTGTGACACAATAAGGCTCTGCTAGCAGCTCTTTCCTCAAGTGCGTATAGATTTTGCTCCAGTTTCTAACCCACTCCAGTCAGTGTCAGCCAGTAACTGCACAAAGAAACTGCCATGTTCACTTAAAAGATGTCTATTTTTCTTCATGGTGGTATTGACCTTACAGCTCAGTCTCTTTCTACCTATAAAGGAGCTGTAAGACTTACCCCCATAGCCTGACTTGCACTGACACCTAAAACATTGAGCTGTTAAGCAAACTGACTCTGTACAAGCTGGTGGAACAGCAACAGCATGCAGTGCTTTGCAACTAGGTGAGCACAGGACGGGAAAGAAAACCCTCATTTCAGATATGGCTCTCACTGTGCTTACTCTGTTATGAGAGTCAGTTTTATCACAATGCCAAAAGCAAAAAAGGGTCAATCAATTCAGTCAATGAAAATTCATTGTAGTATGAAAAGACTACACTGAAATCAGGGCCATGTCACCTCACTGCTGTCACAGGATTTTGTATTCACAAAGGTTGCAATGAGCTGCAGTGGGTGCAGCAGGGAAGGCAGCACTGCTGAGACACTGCGGGTGTTTGCAAATACTATAACAGAATGTGAAGGAAGAGCTGCCCATGGCATTTTGTGCAGATTGGAGCTCTGCACTGCCTTTGAGCTTTGCTTTGATGCCTGAGTACAATGGAGTAATGCAGTCATTTTAAAGTTCTGCATTAAATCAAATTAAAGTTGAGATTTATACCACTATTAAAATGAGAACTAAATGATCACTGCCTTCTAATGGGATTCTTAAGAGCCTCATGCAGCCCTCTCAGACCTGCTCCTGGCTGTGCTTCAATCTCATGTTTTTCACTTCCTTGCCTGGACTCCTCAGCAGTGGTTTTGTAAATTGTGACATATCTAATATGCTTTGTCCTGAAAAAAAAAATTACTGCTTCATCTTTCTTTATTTCCTAGCAACCTGACAATTCTACAGTAAAACAAATTAAAATTTCAGACTCTGCACAAGCAGTCTTTAGAAGAACCTTTCATATTTTAATCTGAATTGTATGCTCTGATCACTAGCTGAGGTCTATGGAGTTAAAAAACAAACAAAACTTACACAACAGTATTATTTAAGAGGCATATGCAGCATGATTTGTTTTGTGAACTGGGAACAAGTAAAGGATGCCAGAAATCCTGTAACCATACCAATGTACTTAATACACAGAGTGAGTCGCGCACATCTGGAGTTTGTAAATGCTCTTTGGGCGCAGCATAGTCAGGAGCTCAATACATGACTGCTAGGAAGGGGCACTTCATGGGATAGGCCCAGCAGCAGCACTGTGAGCTCAGCACCAAGCTGGTCAAATGCCACCCCTTGTTTACATGGGACAACATTTGTAGGAGCAGCCAAGCAGAAGCAGAAGCCTCAGCTGAAGATGATCAGAGGCCTGCAGCACCTCTCCTGTGAAGACTGGCTGGGGGAGCTGGGGCTGTTCAACCTGGAGATGGCTCTGGGGAGACCTCACTGTGGCCTTCCAGTACTTAAGGGGAGCTTATCAACAGGAAGAGAAGCAACTTTCTACGTGAGGGACAAGGAGAAGTGGCTTTAAATCAAATGATGGGAGATGTAAATTAGACGTTAGGAAGAAATATTTTACTCAGAGGGTGGTGAGGCGCTGGCACAGCTGCCCATAGAGCTGTGGGTGCCCCATCCCTGGAGGCGCTCAGGGCCGGGCTGGATGGGGCCCTAGGCAGCCTGAGCTGGTGGGAGGCAGCCAGCCCAAGACAGGGGGCGGGACCGGTGGGCTTTGAGGTCCATTCCAACCCAATCCATTCGATGCCTCCACGATAAGCCCGTGAAGAGCCCACAGACCCCGCGCGCCGCCGCCCTCACAGCGCTCCTCGCGCCTGGTGACAGGGAGGAGCGTTTACATTACCTGCTGCACGCCGGCCGCTCCCGCGTACAGGTCGAGCACCAGCAGCAGGGGCACGTGAGCGTTGCAGCCTCCGAACAGCCGCGGAGCTGCGGGGACACGGAGAGCTGCGTTAGGGCCCGGCGGAGCGGAGTCGGGAGGGCAGGCGGGCAGAGGCCGCCCCTTACCGCTCTGCCGGGCCGCCAACTCCAGCATGTCGCTCAGCGTCTGCACCAGAGTCTCCGGCCGTTTCCTCTCCTGGACGTTGCGGAGCCGGACGAGCAGCTTCCTCAGCGCCTCCTCCTCTCCCGCCGCTGTCGCCCGCTCCCAGGGGCAGCCGCTGGCCATGGCCGCGTCGCCGTCCACCGTGCCGGGCGCCTCACCCCATCAGACGCGGCCCGTGGGGACGGAGAGCGAACGACGCGGGCCCGTCCCGCCGCGTCCGCAGGGCCGCGCGGCGTCACCCGGCCTCACCCGGCTATTTCGGGCCGCCCCTCCCGCCGCCCGCCCCGCGCTCCGGGTACACGGCCGCGGCCAAACCTCGCGGGCGGGAGGGAGGGAGGGAGGTGAGGAGGGAACACCGCTGTCGCCAGCAGGGGGCTCCCTCGAGGGCCCGCACGCTGACGGCCCGCACGCTGACGGCCCGCTCTTTTTTCAGTGATTGACAACACGAGCGTCCAATAGAATGGCAGAGCGGCAGCGCCGTGTTCCACCCCTCATCCTGCCCCGTCTATAAGGAGAGCCCTGGAGGGCGCGCTGCTGGCTGAGGGTTTTGTGAGAGGTCGGTGGGTGTTGGTTTTTTTTTTCCTCTCTGTTTTTGTGTTTCTCTTCTTTAGTGCACCCGAGAAAAGCAACGTTGTTATGTAAGCTAATGTGGTAGCTTACGCAACAGGGAAGGAGAAGGAGGCCAATGTAATTAATGTGCTTATTTAAGTGGCAGGTGCTGAGCCCACCTGGTGTCTCTTTGTGTGATGCAGTTGTTTGGGAATGTTCTTCTCTAGGGCTCTGCGTAGAAGGACTTGGGTGTTCTGCAGGACCGTGGTTGACCATGAGTGCCCTTGTGGTCAAAAAGGCCAACAGTTTCCTGGAGTGCATTTAAAAGAGCATGACCAGCAGGTTGAGGGAGGTGATCCCCCTCTGTTCTGCCTTGCTGAGGCCACAGCTGGGGTGCTGAGTCTAGTTCTGGGCTCCCCTGTGCAAGAAAGAGAGTGTCCAGCAGAGGGTCGAAGAGGTGGTTGCGGGGCTGGAGCATTTCTCTTATCAGGAAAGGCTGAGACCTGGGGCTGTTCAGCCTGGAGGAGAGCAGGAAGGGATCTTATCAATGTTTAGGAATATCTGAAGGGCAGTGGATGCGGGCAGGCTCTTAACAGTGGTGTCTTAACAGTGGCCAGAGACAGGACAACAAGCAATGGGCACAAATTGGGATGCAGAAAGTTTTATGCAAATATGGGGAAGAACCTCTTCATTGTGAGGGAGCGCAGGCATAGACTGCATGAAGAGGTTGTGGAGTGTCCTTATCTGGAGATTTCAGAGCCCACCTGGATGCTTTCCTGTGTGGCTTACTGTAGGGAACCTGCTTTAGTAGGGGCTTGAACTCAGTGATTTATAGAGGTCCCATCCAACCCTTACAATTCAGTGATTCTTCTTAGTGGAAGGTGGGGCGGCAGCTGTGGCCTTTCCTGAAAGGTGAGGCTGCTGTGAGGCAGCTGAGGTGGTGCAGAGGGCCTGGTGGAGCAGGTTAACCTTGGCCAAGGAAGGCATGTGCTTGCAAGTGTTTTGGCCCCGTGGGCTTGGTTAGGTCTGTGGGTTTGCTTAAAAGAAACCTTTGTTGCCTGTAGAAGTAAAATTTCACTCTAAGCTGTGCAGTGAGAGTTTGCCATTCTGAGATAAGAAGGTTCTCCTGCCCTGAGCATGCATTGCTTCACTTGTGGTTGATGCAATCTTCCTGTAATCTGGCAATGCTTCCGGCACCTCAGCTGCTTTTCTGAGGGAGCGGTATGTGGGCAGCAGCCTGCCGAGCACCTTTGTAAATAACTTTCAGAAAAGCAGTACAAGTGGTGTATGTTACATAGAGAAGTTGTATGCGCTTTGAGTATTAATTAAGGGAATAAACTTTGCAGTTAAATAGGAGTACAGTTTGGCAGTTCATGGTAGGAGTATGGATTTGCCTGAAGCTTGTGCTGGGATTACGGGTGTTTGATTGATAGAAAAGTGTGATGTTGATTGAACAGCTGATTTACAGGTCATTAGTTTCTCAAAATAAGCTCTAAGCAACTGTGTTTGCTCATGCCTCTGAACACTCATGGTGCTGGTGTATTGGTCCTGAAAGGCTCAGACATTGCTGCCCTCATCATCTGCACAAAGGAAGTATTGTCTTGGCATCCCAATTATAGTCTGCTAATTAGGGCTCAGTTTGTTGAGTGATGAGCTGGTAGTATCTCCCTCTCTAAAGCACTGGGAAACAAAATGTGAGGCAGTGTTATGAAATAGTGACTAATGGTTTGAGGTGTGTGGAATTCATTACATCTGGACTAAAACAGAAATAAGTTGAATTAGATGGATTGATTTCACTCAGAAGTTTTTCCTCACTCCAAAACCATTAATTCAAGCATAAAGAGTAACTTTTAAACCAAGAAAAGACATTCTAAGGGTTTTTTTTTTTTTTTTTGTCTTGCAGAATGAATGCAAATCCACTCTCTCAGGTTTTATCAGTAATTGGCTTTTTCCAGAACCTGCCAAGCTGTAGCCACTATCTGACTTCAGTGAAAGATTTTTAAAGGTCAGTCTTCAGAGTTTATACTGGTCAGAAATATCACCTTTAAGTTTTAGACTCTCTGCAGTTACAAGTTACAACCAATGATACTGATAAAGTCACGTTAATACAACTTTCAAATACCGAAAGTGATTTTGTGTCTGCTTTGCAAGTTCAGTTGAACTTCCTTCTGGCTGTGCTGCCACTCTGGATTTCTTTATGTTGCAATTTATATAAGGATGTACTGGGATAAGTTACGTACTGGAGTGTCAGTGGATCTAAGTGACATAAACTTGGGGATTTAAGGAAATAAATTCTCATGTCTTGGATGCAGTCCACACGCTTATGTTGAGTTTCTGCTCTTCTGCATTTAAGAGCCTTGCCTGTGTCAATTCTTTTTTGGTCAACTCTGCTTTGAACAACTTTCACTGGTTTAGCAAATTTCAATCTTAATTATTAGGTAAATGAAAAGAGAAAGCAGATACTAAAGCTAAAATGTAGTCTTGATTTATACTTTAAAAGTTTTTTTTGTCTGTCTCTTAAGAGATCTCAGATTCAGTTCTTCAACATGTCCTACTTGTGTATGTTGTCACTCTACCCCTCCACCTGCTCCTCTGGCACTCCCTAAATTCCAAATGATTTTCAGTTCCAAGCACTTGTTTCCTTAAGTGTTTTTTAATGAAATTGGGATTGTTTAGCACCTGGCTCTCTTGAGGCTGGGTGCTTTGGGTATACAAGAGTTATTTCTCCTTTTTGTTTTTAGGGAGACTGACGACTAACTGCTCTGTCTGTACTGCTGTGTATTTATCCTCTTGGGTGGGACCACTGATACTTATTAAGTAATATATTATCTCTGGAGTGTGACCATCTAGACAGATATAACGGCGTAACAATGCTGTTCATACAGAGACTAATACATTTCTCCTCTTGCAGTGTGTAGAAGCAGATCTCAACTTCCAAATTTTGTGGTCCTGTATACTGGAAAAATGCGTGGTGTCAGAGAGCAGTGGAGGTTTGACAGTCTTGCTCTGACTGGGGATTGTGGTATCTATGGGATTTTAGGTCACCCTACTTCTTTCCTCTGCTGTAGCTTATGAACACATGAGGGCAATGCAGAACTATGTGAAATATTATATTGAAGAATGAGATTTGTCTTTTATAGAAAATATAAGGCAATGAGAGTGTTTGGCTTTGGCTTTGATTATTGTGTTTTTGATTCATGTTCATCAGGAAGTCTTTTTTCTTATTTGTCACCTAATTTCAGTGGGGAAAGTAGAAACCTGATCACACTAATCACAGCGCAGCCACACTCAGTTAATCTAAGACTGCGGGACTGCATTTAACAACTGGTGTTTGAACCCCATGCTTTTTACCCTGATTCACCTTCCTAGTTAGTAACCTCCATTTTTTAACTTTGTGCCACTGGCCATGGGAGTCTAGAGCTCGTTAGGGGTGGGGCTTGGAGTAGTCTCATTGGTAGTGTGTCTGGCAGAGAGCTCGTTCGGGTGTCCAGGTGTTTGCTGGACATATTTCATTTCTGGGCAGTGCATAGATGTGGCTGAAAGGCTGGTTGATCCAGGGTTTGATGAGGATGCCTGAGGAGCGGCTGCCACATTGCTGAAAAGAAACTTAACCAGTGAAGATGTAGATCCTTCTAAATATAACACAAATATTTATAGCCTGCCCTTTGTCAGAGGGTTAATTTCCTGTAAGAAGCAAGTAGTTATTTCCTTATTCTGTTTGTAGGTGAAGCCATAACTGCAACAGGGAAGACTAGATTGCTGGAGAGAATTTTCTTGCAGCTGAACTTAAATCTCATTTGTGTTGTAAAATAGGCTCTCATGGCCCAAACCCTAACTGTGTGTGTTGGGGGCATACTCCTGGGCCAGTTAAGTCTAAGATGTTATGTACGTAATGGGAAATAATACTCTGGCTTCTTCCTCATTCTATTCCAGTGGCAAGATAAACATGGCAGTGAGAGCACAGCCATTAAGACAGACTTAAATGTTAGCCTACTTCTCATGTACTTTTTTTTTTTTTCCTTTACAGGGGCTGTTCTCTGTTCCCCTGGTGCTGTAGTGGATGTGGCTTCAACCTCTGTGTAACACCATGCCAACTTTTGTCTGTATTTCTGAGAGCCTGCTGCTGTGCTTCCCTTCTCAGACAGTGCAGTTTGTTACATTTAGCAGAGCAGCATTTCTGCCCCCCAGGGCCTGTATATAGTTACCATACGTGGGTAAAGTAGCTGATTTCAGCCACTTTTCTATGTATTTGGTTTGGTGGGCTCTCTCCTTGGTTCTTTCCTTCCTCACTCTCTCTTGAGAAAGAGAACAGTGAGAAATGGGAGTACCTGGCTTTCTATCTGGTCTGATTTTTCTGCCCCTGTATTTGTCATGATGTTTGCAACTTGCTAGTTTTGTCAAGGTGTCCCAGAAGCCATGGGCCTGAAGAAGCAGTGTTATGTAATCTGCATGCTCTATATTGGTTTTCACTGTAGCCTTACAAGTTTTTAGAACGAACTTATTGCATCTGCTCACAGATCTTGTGCTTTCCTGGTTCTTATCTCTCCTAGGTGTCAGCAGAAGCAGCGATAGCAGCTGTGTATCTTAAGTCTGGGAAGATGGACTTGACAGTTACGTAGCTGAGAGGCAACTTCCAGATACTGTAAGGGGAAGAGCCAGAGTATATACTGGAGAAACATAATGTCCAATGCAGGCAAAAAGAAAATGGTGTCACTAAGACCATGCAGCCATTTCCCTAAACCCGGAATTGTCTGTCTGGTGTAGAATATAATAGTATTCTTTCCCCATCAAGCACTGCATAATGCCTGTGGAAATCATATTACCAATAGTATAGATTAACTGAGATTGACTGTGCTGAGACTAGTAAGGACCATCTTAGCTGTGGGGAAAAAATACTTCCCAGGGAACCGGCTCATTCCAAGTCAGTTATTGGGTGGAAAAGATTTAGCCTAAGGAAGTTATTTTCCTCCTTCTGGAGCAAATCTGAAGTATGGTGATGAAGATTTTTTTTTTTCCAGTGCTGTCCAGCTGTAATGATTGAAATTGCATTCGTCATTTTTGTTCCATTTCATTTGTTGTGATGTTCCCCATTGGAGTTATTTTGACTGGGTGCCTTCTGGATCTTAGTGTCAGACTCTGGGAGCATTAACCAAGATTCTTAAAAACTCCTTTTCCTTGAAGAAATATGTTCAGAGCACCATGATACTTGGCTGTACAACCAGGGGCACCTGCAGTTGTAGTGCTTTATCACTTGACGTTTTAGCATTGTGCTAGTTTGTGTGATATAGCTGGTGTGAGGCTTATTTGCTTCAACCAATGTATTTGTTACTGCCAGTGCTTCTGTTCTTATGAGACCACAATTTTGTGCAGAAAGTTTGAAACAAACAAACAAATAAAAAAACAACAAACCCACATAGACAACAAAATCTTCAAATCTGTTTAAACAGTTAGGGTGTATATGCATGACAAATTTTCAGCCTCTGCCTTGTTGCTCAAGAAATCCCGATTTCCTTAATTCATCTTTTATCAGGAAAACCAGATAACTGGTTTTGAACAGCCACACTGAAATGACAAAGAAGGGCAACAAGGCTTGTGAAGGGCTTGGAGAATGTGCCCTGTGAGGAGAGGCTGAGGGAACTGGTGCTGTTTAGTCTGGGGAAAAGGAGGCTGAGGGGAGACCTTATTGCTCTCTTCCAACACCTGAAAGGTGCTTACAGCGAGAGTGGGGTTGGTCTCTTCTCACTGGTGACAGGTGACAGGATGAGGGGAAATGGCCTCAAGTTGTGCCAGGGTAAGTTTAGGTTGGATATCAGGAAAAACTTCTTTACAGAAAGGGTAGTTGAACACTGGAATAGGCTCCCCAGGGAGGTGGTTGAGTCACCATCCCTGGATGTGTTTAAAAACCGTTTGGATGTGGTGCTCAGGGACATGATTTAGCGGAGGGCTGTTAGTTAGGGTAGTATGGTTAGGTTGTGGTTGGACTCGATCTTTAAGGTCTTTTCCAACCTGAGTGATTCTATGATTCTATGACTAAGGAATATTCTGATTTCTGTATCATCTGAGAATCTGCAGAGCTCTACATGGGTTACTGTATACACAGGAGGACATGAAGGTATGATTCCTGCAGATAATTTCTGGTTGCTGTTTCGTCTACATTGTTACTAATGTTTTGCAGTAGTATGGACAAATGTGTCATGCCTGGCCCCTGTGATGTGACATGTAGGTGTGGTGAGACTTGAGATAGTCCAGGATCTTTTTGGAGGACTGCTGGAAGCTGTAGTGTGGCTGCACCTCTGATGTGGTTACATGCAAAAGCCATGTCAGGGCTGTGACCTTTGTGCACCATCTCATTCTCTCAGAGCTACCACCTTTCAAAGGGAGTTGATAAGTGTGCTCTTGCTGGATGCCCAAATGCACCCTGGGAAATTGTTGGGTGCACAGCGTTGACCTGGTAGAAGTATACAAGATAAATTGCACTGCAGAGCAATATATTCCTTCAGGGCAGACTGATACTGGAATAGTAATGTAAGTATGTACAATGAAGCTAAACTGGTTGGTGTTTGGAATCATGTGGGAGTTTGGTTCCCTGAGTCAGTGTGGGCTGAGGTGTGGCTTAGACACTGATGGTGGTGGAGTCATAAGCAGTAACCAGCATCTGCCCTACCAAAGCACCAAGGAATTATCTTAGTATGATGGCATGTTTCTTGGAGTCATACTTTTGGACAGTGATTTGTGACAGAACAAAGTCTGGAACGAAGATGAAGATGTGCAAAGACTCTTGTAGTCAAGCTTGAATCTCCCAAACAAAAATGTGTATGTTCTTCCAGATTGTATTTGTATTCATTTTTTAAATGATTCTGAATATTGAATGATCCTTTGCATAAGTCCATGAACCTCTGTGCACGGTGACTAAGTGCTCTGTGATTCCTTCTCTCATCTCCTGTCGCTTTTCCCACCAGTGTAGCCTACAATGTTGTCACACAGTACCTCCTGCCAGACTGTCTCCTATTTCTCTGCATCTAACCTGTATTCAGCTGCTTGAGTACAGCCAATACTCAAGGCTTAAACTGAAAGGTGGACTATATAATATGAATGGAAGTAAATGATGACTTCACAATATCCTAGTGGTGCTGTAGGACTTAGTGCTCGCTTTACAGTACTAAATTGTAGTGGAGTTTAGGGAACACAAGATGTTCCTTGGAATTCTCAGAGCTGAAATGGTTAAGGATCTTCTGAAACCTGAAGATATGTGCTTTATGGAATAAATCTCACTCAAGATTTTCTGCTCTTCTCTCTGAAGCAGAATTTCATGTTGACCACGGGCTGTAACTCTAAATTAGACAGCTTTCTGATTTAATGTAACAATTCCTATGGCCTTGTCACCCAATGTGTAATAAAGTCATACTTTCTCAGAATTTGTGTAATGTCATGTAGAAATGAAGGGTGCACTGAACCGTACAGGAACTTCCTGCGTGAAAGCAATGATAGGTTTGAGCCTACTGTAACTGATTTTTGTTTCAACTCCTCTCAGTGGTCTCTGGGATAGAAGTTTAGAAAACTGAGGAGCAGCTGAAGGAACATTGCTGGGATGCTCTGGTTGTGCCCATCCCTAGGGTTAAGACGAGAAGAGAGACAAAGCCTGGAGTTTCAGCTGGGGTGAGGCTTCAAAGGGGCTTCCAAAGGAAGAGGCAAGCTGGCAGAAGCCTCTTTCTTCCCTGGGAAGCTTTGTCTGGATTACGGCTGGCCTCTGAGTCCAAGGCTCAGCCCAGTCTGAGAATATTTAGAAGTCAAATTCATCTTAGAACTCATTGACAATTAGGGTTGTTTGCCTTCTGTTCTCAGTTATCTCTGATGTCTCTTGCAAATGATTTTGTTGCCTCCATTCCTTTTTTTTTTTTCCCCGTCTTGGTTACAGTTATCATCTTTGTCATAGAACTTCTCACTTTGAATTCAGCCTGTCCTTGGTATCGCTCATCTCAGACCTGTCTTGCCATCAGCTTTGTAGTAATTCCCTCATTTTGCCATTCTTTCCAACTTTAGCACTGACACTGACATGGGTGTTCGGTGTTTTTTTTAAAAGTAATTTTAATTTTTTAGAGGAAATGCAGACAGGCAGTGGGTCAGCTGTAAAAAGGCCGTGTTGCAGTGTGAAGTATGCTCAGAACTGAAGCCTCATCTTTTTGACAGGAGAGGGAGGCTGTGTGCAAGGAAAGCTACTAGGCTGTTTTATTCCTTGCTGGAAATGAGGATGATCTTCTAAAACAGTTGTTCCTTTGTTTGAGCTGTTTCTAGTGGTTTTTACCTTCCTGTTTCCTTTTTTGCAGTGCTTTACGTTGCTGGTGAGCCTTCAGAGGCTTCATTAACTATTACCTGGGAAATCTATGCAAGCTCTTTCTGACCAAGTACAGTCTTAGGGTCCATTTTTCCACATTCAGTTTCCTCTCATCATTTATTAGAGAGAAATGAAAAATTAATTATGACAGACTTTATGACCACATTTTCTGTTTTTGAAGTCTGATTTAAAAAGCCCATTCATATTTATCACTGAAGGCATAATGTTTTGAATAAATACTTTTCCCTGTGTTACATCACTGTTCTGTCTATTATGTTTTGTGATTGGAAAGGGATGGTGTTAGCTTTAAAGACAGAAGGTGCCCAGACAGGGCCTGTTCAGAAATGATATGCTAGTTAATTGATTGTCTCCTGGACAAAATGCTGATAAATGATTAATCTGCTTTTATCTCTTAGTCAGCAGGGACTCTGTGGTGTTAATGACAACAGTAAACAGTAGCGGGGCCAAGTATTCTGTCACAACCTAAGAGATGGGCTTTTCAGCTCATTCTTTAGCCATCGGGGGATTTGAATTTTCTCTGTGTTCTGTGCAGAAGGTTTGTCATCTCCACAGCCTCCAAACGCACCTTTGTTGAAGCAGGTGCCCTACTTGAGTTTCAAAAAGGTGCTAGATACTTAATGATACATTTTCTGTGCGAATATCATTCGGTTTGTTCCGTAAAGGCAGCTTAAGAGTGCTTCATGTGCGTGTTTCAGAAAAGACTGATAGTCATTAAAAACGCTGAATATTTTCACGATGTAGGTTAAGTATAATAAAGGTGAGATTTGTGCTCGTATATCTGAAATTGGAGTGACACCTAGTGGTGGGTGTACTTACAGCAGTATAGAATCTGATCCCTTTTATCTTCATGAAACTGTGCTTTCCTCTGGTCTCTGTTGAGAAAATACAGATTTGCCTGAAATTCAAGCCTTTCTCCAAAAGGCTTTTCCCTTCTGTTGTCCTTTGGGCTGTGCTGCTTTGCCGTGTATCCCTATGCATTACTAGGTCTTTCTGTTAATAGAACAGATAGACTAGTGTAGTACTTTATGTAATTTTCCTGCTGATCAGTTTTCTGGGCATAAAAGTGCAAGCAGAGAGCTTTTAGGGAAAGACGGACATCTTTTCTCTGAGGAATACTATTCAAATGGTTATACTGTTGTCTGGTGGCTATTGCCAGCTTTTCATCTGGATGAGGTGGTAGTACTTCAACCCTTCATATGGAAGAAGTTTGAGCTTTAAAGACTTGATCCCTAATCTGATGGGATTAGCATTTGCAGGCCTAATTGTGTGCTGGGTCCACACTGAAGGGTTGCATGAAAATAAGGGCTGGGCAGAATTGATACTCTCAAGATGGCTGGAATATGTCGAACATGAATGTAGTAGGAAATGTGAGCCATTGGCTTACTTAATATTATCCAATATATCCCCTCTCCTTATGCTACTTTCCTAGACCACCTCAGCTATGCTACAATGCATGCAGAAAGAAATTGCTCCTGTCTTACCTTGGTAGCACTGCTTATTTTTGCTTAATTCATTTTTATTTCATTTTAATTTCATTTTTGAGTGCTTTTTTCTTAACTGGATCTAATACAGCACCATTGGGTTTAGAGGATCGTGTACAAAGCACTTTGCTTGTGTCTAAATCTTTGTCCCTTTTTCCAATCTAATTTTTATGGGTCTTTTTAAACTGTATAGTAATTTGTCTGTCGTTAGTTTTTAAAGAGTATAAATAAAGAAAGCAACACAGTAGTTTAAGTCCCTGAAGCTTAATTTAAGAATGCAGAAGCAATGGAAGTCACAATCCTGCAACATAATTTTTCCCATCTCCATATCTGTCTATTTGGTGGTGAGTTCTTAGTAAGGATGACGGTTCCTAGCTCCTGCATAGGTAACTATCTGTGTGGGTTCAGCATCTGTGCAAGCTATATTTTGCAGTTAATAACAAACTTACCTGATTGGATTTGCCAACTATTACAAAACCAATTGTACAAAGTGGAAAAAGTCTTTTTAAGGTTAATACGGATGTTTTTTAGATCTTCCTGAGTTGTACTGTACATATTTTTGCATTCCTTATAAATCAGATGCTTTTTCATTGCAAGAGCATAATTCATAAGTTTCAATCACTCAAACTACTCTAAGAGTCACTCACCAGATTTGTGAGTGGCTAAAATGATTGCCAATTAGGCAATGAGAGCTCCTATGTCTCTCCAAGCGTTCTGATGCTATGTTAAATAACTCAAAGGTAACAGCAGAACTGATAATACTGAAGTAGTTTAAAATTTGTAGTTCAATTTACAAAAAGGCCGCGACT
The DNA here is from genome assembly GCA_030625065.1 of Alectoris magna. NCBI lineage: Eukaryota > Metazoa > Chordata > Aves > Galliformes > Phasianidae > Alectoris > Alectoris magna. The sequence goes on along the minus strand of CM060560.1, from coordinate 183,352,412 downwards.
CTAAATCAGTTGTTTATATTGCCTCTTTGAAACTGGGTGGAAAAAACTGCCAGCCTAATATTCTCAACATAAAATAAAGAAGTACAAGTTGGTAATGCTCTCAGTTAACCAAGTACTTGGTAACTTGGTACTTGGTACAACCAAGTTGTAAGGAGGATCCGGAGAACTACAGGCCTGTTAGCCTGACCTCGGTGCCAGGGAAGGTTATGGAGCAGATTGTCTTGAGGGAGATCACGCAGCATGTGTGGGATGACCGGGGGATCAGGCCTAGCCAGCATGGGTTCACGAAGGGCAGGTCCTGTTTGACAAACCTGATCTCCTTCTATGATCTAGTGACCCATCTGGTGGATGAGGGGAAGGCTGTTGATGTGGTCTACCTAGACTTCAGCAAAGCCTTTGACGCTGTCTCCCACAGTATTCTCCTGCAGAAGCTGGCAGCCCGTGGCTTGGATGGGTACACTCTTGGCTGGGTAAGGAGCTGGCTGGAGGGCCAGGCTCAGAGAGTGGTGGTGAATGGAGTTAAATCCAGCTGGCGACCAGTCACGAGCGGTGTTCCCCAGGGGTCGGTGCTGGGGCCTGTCTTCCTCAATATCTTTATTGATGACCTGGATGAGGGCATTGAGTGCACCCTCAGTAAGTTTGCAGATGACACCAAATTGGCTGGGAGTGTGGATCTGCCTGGGGGTAGCGAGGCCCTACAGAGGGATCCGGACAGGCTGGAGAGCTGGGCTGAAGCCAATGGGATGAGGTTCAGTGAGACCAAATGCCGTGTCCTGCGCTTTGGCTACAACAACCCCAGGCAGCGCTATAGGCTTGGGGCAGAGTGGCTGGAAGACTGTGTAGAGGAGATGGACCTGGGGGTATTGATTGATGCTTGGCTGAACATGAGCTGACAGTGTGCCCAGGTGGCCAAGAAGGCCAACGGCATCCTGTCTTGCATCAGAAACAGTGTTACCTGCAGGAGCAGAGAGGTGATTGTCCCCCTGTGCTCAGCACTGGTGAGGCTGCACCTTGAGTACTGTGTTCAGTTTTGGGCCCCTCACTGCAAGAAAGACATCGAGGCCCTGGAATGTGTTCAAAGAAGGGCAACAAAGCTGGTGAGGGGTCTGGAGCACAGGCCATATGAGGAGAGGCTGGAGGAGCTGCAAATGTTCAGCCTGGAGAAGAGGAGGCTCAGGGGAGACCTTATTGCTCTCTATAACTTCCTGAAGGGAGGTTGTGGTGAGCTGGGGGTCGGCCTCTTCTCTCGTGTTATTAGTGATAGGACTAGAGGGAATGGTTTCAAGCTGCAGCAGGGGAGATTCAGGCTGGACATTAGGAAATGTTACTTCTCAGAAAGGGTGGTCAGGCACTGGAATGGGCTGCCCAGGGAGGTGGTGGAGTCACCGACCCTGGGGGTGTTCAAGGAACAATTGGATGTTGTGTTGAGGGACATGGTTTAGTGGGAGCTATTGGTGATAGGTAAACGGTTGGACTGGATGATCTTGTAGGTCTTTTCCAACCTTGGTGGTTCTGTGATTCTACTTGCTTTAAAATCTTGGTTGTACTTGGAGTAACCTGTGTCAGCAATGATGGCCGTAAGGCATCAAGACAAGTGCTAACTTAATTTGCTTGGGAAACAGAATGTTTTAAGTCCTCCAAGCATTGTCACTGCACAGTGCCATTTACTCAAGATTATTGGAACAGGTTTAGTCTCAATCAATTTTACTGTCTGAATATTTTTCCCAAATTACCTACCATATAAATTGCGTCAACTATATATTTTGCAAGATTCTGTTTAACTGTATGCTGGTAAAATCAAGCAATATTTTGATCTTATGTGACTTCTGTAATATTTAATTTGTGACACGAATGGTAAATCAGGCTAAAACAAAGTGAGTGAGTCGGAATGTTCTTCTGTTTTAACTGAAGTCTGCAATTTTCAGAAGCATAAATTAGCATCAATCTTTCTCTACAAAGATGGGCGCTGTATGCTCTCTGTGGCTTAAGTTGGATTGTCAGTGTTTTACAAATTGACTTATTTTAATTACAGGCAAATTCTGAAATCTTAACCTTGATTACAACTTGTGGGCATGCCAGAGGCTATACAGAGAGACCTAGGTATTGAGTTCATCTCATATTATTGGAATAACAGCAATGTGAAATTCTTTATATACCAATAGCAAAAAGTTACATTTCTGTCACCAGTGAATGTATTCAAGGCCTGTGAAATCTGTCATGTGTCGTATCAGGGGTGACTTCAAGGTGAGCTGATGTTCTGTACAGTACAGAATTTGTTGGAGATAAATGGTGGTTGTTCTGTGACTTTTTCAGCAGAGACCAACCCTGCACACTGTTGCACAGTTTGGGTTAGAGCAGAAGTCTGATGGTACAATGGGAAACCTTCTGATCTTTATTCCTTAGTCCTGTCTTTTGTCCTTCTGAGCGCTCCTCTTACTGCCCAGAACATCTCTGGCTTGCATTTGGCATGCTTTCTTCCTATTGTCCTTCACAGACAGCATGCTGGAGGCACAACTGGTGCCTTCACAAGACAAGACCTCTGCTGGGAGCCTGTGTGGAGAGAGGGTTGTGCCCTGCTGTCACATCCTGCTGCAGCACTGTTCCCATCCGTTGGTCAGCCTGGCCAGGTGCCTGCCATCCCACTGCTGCTCCCAGTACCAATGGGTGATGAGATTTGACTGCTCCACAGTACTGATACAACTTGCTGATAATGGTGCTGTCAAATACTGTGATAGAGCATTAAACTGTCTTCAGGTATTTTAAGTCAGTGGGACACTTCCAGTTAGTGTGAGTAACTGATGGTCATGTTGAAACTATATTGTGCTTAGCAGAAAACAGTTTAAATCAATTCAGTCAATGCACTGCTGCATGAGCAGTACAATGTGACGCTTAATAAGCTGTTGTCAATACTGAGTCCATAAACACAGTGGTGGTGCTACATTACATTAGCTTTAAGATGAAAGCCATGAGCCACAAGAAGGTTAGTCAAATAGCTGTTGTTCCCTTTTTTGTCAGCTCCTCTGTACTTTTGCCTCTTTCCAAAAAGGGTTAAGTGTATCAAAGTGCTCATGGGGAAGACAAGCTTTTGGCTCAGGGTACAGCACCGAGTGCTTCCAGTAGCACAGCTGCTTGCTGTAATGGGCATTTATCAGTGTTCTCACAGCTAGCAGCGGTCAGCTTTCTGGCAGGCTTCCTACCACATCAGCGGACAGCATTTCAACTCTGGAAATGAAGCAGTACAATTTTACTTAGTACAGTTTTTAATATGAGTGTAAGGAAAATGTCCGCAGTATCCTTTTTGTTTTACTCAGAACTGTCGGAGTAACAAAACCTATCTCAGAACTGATTTGTCATTTGCTTCAATCTCTGAACAACATTTGCCATCTTATCAGGGACTGGTTGGGTGGAGCTAGTCTTTGTTCTTTAGTCATTTAGTTCTGTTTTTTGTTCCTCAATGAACTCAGATCTGGCATGAATTTGGCATGCTTGCTTCCTGTGATCCTTCCCAGACAGCAAGCTCAATAATATTTAAGGTCCCTCCCAACCCATTCTATGATGCAGCTGCCCTTAAAGAGTGGGAGAATGTAGAGATTTGCCACCACCTATGCCTGCTTTAGAAAAAGCAAGCCTAGGTTTTGTCTTTAGCTTTCTGCACTGGAAAATGCCTGAAAATTGTGAAAACCACTTTAGGCTGAGATGTTACTCTAAACTTACACAAATTAGTGCTCACTTTTGATGCTGCCACTGTCTTTAAATAGCGGTGGTTATGAAAGGCATCTGGCTGTTTAAAAACAAAACAAAAAAATACAGTGAAAAACTTCAGTGATGTTCTTGTCTCTTGGGTAGTCAGCCAGTAGTCCCACACAACATAAACTATAGCATTTCGTTTCACAGTCACAGCTTCTGTGTTTAACAATATTATATCTCAGCTGATTTCGTCTGCTTGCGCAGCTGTAAGGGAGTCTAATATAAAAGACTCGTGGACTTCAGCTATTCTTCAAAGCTTGGTGATTTCCCTGAAGGGTTTGTAGTTCTTAAATGCAAGGTATCAATTACTCATTTTCAGCAGCTCCAAGGTTCTTCTTTCTCCACAGTAGAAATTGAGATTTGGATCCTGGAAATATACCTTACAAGAGGACTTTAATTTCTTAAGGTCTTTGTGAAGCACTGCCTGTTCTTGTTGGTATATGGCAACAACCTGCTGATGAATGCTGTCCCCAAGCTAAAATTAACCCGTGTTTAGATGCATGATTTGGAAAATAGCGACAGGAATAAGGAATACTTGGGAACTGCAGGATTATTCCAGAATTTCCTGTTGTAGCAGAACTGCTGGCCTGAAACAGTGATAGAGCACCTGATGGGAAGGCAGGGCCAACCCATGGGAACTCAGGTGCATTGCATGCATTGCATGCACCTGAGTGATCAGAATGGGTGAGACCAGGATCCACCCCTTCCCAGACCTCATTTAAGGGCTGGCAGTGGAGATAAGGGTACCTTGCTGGAGATTCCTGCCTACCAGAGGCCTTCCGAAGGTAAGCAGTTTTTCTTTCTTTGTTTTTGTATTCACCTCTGCTGCATTTGGGCTTGTTCTCATTTGCTGCAATATAGGATTGTGCTACTCTGCTGTTATTGGCTGTACTTTCCATCACGTTATAGCATTACAGCACTACACTGTGTAGTCAGTATGTTGGTGGGCCACTGTACTTTCTGTAAGATAAACCTTCATAAATATGCTCAGATAGTACCTCTTTTTTTTTTTTTTTTTTTTTTTGATTCCCAGAATAAATTCAGTCTGATCCTGGAGAACACACTGCATGTAGCAGCTGCTTCACCATGCTCTTTCACAACAAAATGTCTGCTCCTCTGTTAAGTTTCATTTGCTAAAACCAAATTGCATACATATACACTCTAATAAAGGAATTCATTCCTATCCTCACCGTAGGATAATCTCACTCCTTAATTGTAGATTAAAAGTTCTTGGTCCTTCATTAGTTATTTGCATTTCATTTCTCAACTCATAGCATTCATGCACAGTAGAATATCTGCTCAATCCATGTGATTTTGGGTACTCTTTGTTTCATGACTAAAACTTGATCAAAATGAACACGAATAAAGATTTTGAACCTAGAAGATAAGTGTAAATTATTCATGTAACTCTTCAACATGTCAGTGAAGCAGGAAACAACTGACATTTTAATAAGCTATTAAAATATTAATGAAAGTTCTGGGGCAAGAGAGCGTTCAGTTTTTACACTGATGCATCAGCTGCTAGCAGTCTTAATTCCACTTGTTATACTCAAAGATTTCTGAGTAATTTCTCAATTCTGTATAGTTTTGTGCTTGTCATCTGAGTTTCAGGGTCAGCAGCCAAGCAATAATTTTCCTGTTCCAGTCTTGCTGAACGGTGTTTCTTATCAATCTGTCGTAGGTTTCCAAATAATATTTTGTGCCCTGCTTAAATTGGTCACTCTTGGTAGGAAGGCTGATATTTTTGGCTTTGTGAATCAAATTAGAACCTTATTCTGTTTTTGTACAACTTCTTGTAGTTGTGATTCACTGATCTTTCCTATAAAACAGTGGATTGACCATGATTAAGAAATATTTAAAGCTGAGAATTAATTTCAATACTTGCCAGCTGAAAAGATTTCACCCCCTTTTATTGGAAGGTTATTTCTTTATGTAACAATATTGCTTGCTGCTGTTGAAATAAAAGTTAAAATTCCCTTTATTGTTATAGCTTTCCTTTTCTGCTTCTATCACGTTGGTCGGAAACGGCTGTATATAAGTCTTGTTCTTATTTGATCTATTATGCTTTGATTTAGTCGTTTTAGGGGTAAAAAAAAAATTGTGCTTTGAAATGTGAAATCTGAAATTTGAAATGCTTTGAGCTATTTTGAAATGTGTGCGCTGGAAGGTTTTGGATTTGACCAATTTTGGCATATCCTGTTTTCTGTTTCTGTCTGGATGTTGTTCAAGGATTTTACTGTGCAATTACACTTCATTTTTGGCTTTGAACAGAGTCATAAAGTGAGACTGAAGCATTTTGTAGCAAGGCCAGCTTCTCCAAAATATCTGTTACACAGCTAGTTTAATTTAAGGAACTGTAATTAGCTGTCTTTTTCATCACTCTGGTGCAAATGGAAAATGTTGAATATTAAGTTTAAAAAGCAGAACACCTGTAGAACATGGAAGACAGATCCAGATCTGGATCATGGCATATGTAAATATTGTCAATTTTCCTGTTAGTCTTTAGTTGCTTCTTAAAATTCAGCTTGATTTTTGTGACCTACCACTGATGAAGTATTAGGGGTTTTTTTGTTTTTTTTTTTTTCTTACCTGGCAGTGTTAAGTAGGTACAGGTACATCGTCATCCGAGTCAAGCTGCAGGCAGTAATTTGCTCTGGCAAAGAGATGACAAAATATACTGAAGTAGTTGGATCTGAATAGTGGGTTATGACCTTGATTTGTAATTATATGAAGATTTATAGCAACATTATATGCACACGTCTTCACATCCTGAGGTGAATTGTGTCCCACTGTGGATACATGGCTTCTGACTTGTGTTGCCTGTGGTGGAGGTTCCAAATCTATTTGGTTATTGAAGGGCCGCTTCAGCGAGTGGGAGGAGAGTTTCTCTTGTGGGATGTGAGTTCACCCCTCTTTGTCCCGAAGTTTTCAAAGGCTGGCCTCGATGTAGCTGAGACGTAGCTCAAGGCTCGGTTGTTATTCGATCTTTTGCTTTGAGGACAACACTTTTACACTGCCACTATGTATATATCATATATAGCAGTTTCCCTTGTGTATCTGTGCTTGGCCACACCATGACTCAGTGAAGGTCAAGAAGTGACCTTCTAACAGATGCACAGCCCTTAGAGAAGTCACACCCTTTCAGTTACTTTTTCTTGTGCCAATGTGCTAGTGTCAACACTTGCAAATGTTCTTGCTGTTTTGAAATTATTTCCTGGCTGATTTGATGTTACATTCTGTTTGTGTGGCATAGCTTCACACTTTCTTTAAATACAAGAAACCAAACACTTTTTTTTTTGTCATGGGTATGGTGTCAAGTGATCCTCTAGCACTCTGCCAGGCCATTGGCTGTATACCTATGTATCTTGGCAAATACCTGTCTATCCTTTGTAGTGCTCTCTTATGACCTTGGCTCATGACCAGGTAATGGCACAGAAAGCACAATGGAGAGGAGGGGATTTTTTTTTTTTTTCTCCTGTACTGACCCTACTAATTTTTGTTTGGAATGCAGGCAAAAGAAAGTAGTCAACATTAAACCCTGGGCATTGATTCACCCCATCTCTACCCTGAAATATGGTTTAGAAATGCTGTCTATGTGGATGATTTCTTAATTGCTCTTGAGACACGAGGTGTTCTATCCTGCAAATTGGGTTATTCCTGAGAGCTCTGGGCACTGACATGGAAGCAGTGACTTGGATCTCACCCCTTTTCTCTTGCATAGCTCATACAAGTGTAAGACACTAAATGGAAAGGGTGGTGGTTTTAGTCCCACAGCCAGAAAGCATGTTCTGCAGCAATGAGATGTTTGTTGCCTCACTGAAGTCTCTCATTGTTCTAGTCCTCAAATACTCACTTCTGTTTTAAACTTGGAAAGCATATACCTTGACTTGTTAAGGCTACATCAGTGTCTAACAGATGTCTTTGCTGCAAGTGAAACCTATTTAGAGCAATAATTGTGTGTGTAAACGCTGAACCAGCATTCTAGATTATCCAAATAATATATAGTAATAACATAGAAAAAGTATATAAACCACATACTCACTAAATTAACTCAAATGCATACAAGACTAAGCACAGAATTCAAGTATAAAGTTTTAAAAATCCAGGGCTATAAGAGTGGTTTAGTCAAGTATTGATGATGCTAGTTTGCCATTATCGTTGCTTCTCTCCAGGAATTTAGAGAAATATCAAATGAAGTTTGATGACAAAATTAACGTTGTTGCTTTTTAATTTTCCAACTGAAAATTTCACTGCTGGGTCTTAAAATGTGCTAGGTGGGTATATCCACATGGTCTTGTTAGAGCAGAGAAGGCCAACAGGAAAGCTGATGCAATTCATCCTCGTTCCTTAGCTTCACTGCGTTCTCTGCAGTGATCCTTGTATTTATTGTTCAGTCTTGCATTGTTTTTTCACCTCCTTGGTAAATGTCACAGAGGTTAACCTGAGGTTTTGTTTTAAGAATAGCTCTGTTTGGAGAGCTTCCTTTTTGTATTCCACCTCTTGATTTAGACATATGTTAATTAAGGCTGAAATGCTCAGTGTGTGCCTTGCTTAGATGTTGCTGAAAATAATGTATTGCTTCCTGATGTTGCTGTAATATGTGGAGCTATCTTTAGCAAATTAAAATCATTATTTATTTGGAAGAGTTTCATGCATCATGTATTTGCTGTTAGGTCTGCATTTCTTGCTGGTGAATTTACCTTTTGACTTATCTGCAGTTCTTTGGGAGATAGCATGAAAATCTTGCTGCTGGTGCTGTTCTGTGCTACCATGCTGATTTTCAGGTTTCAATTTCTTTGGCAAACAGTGAACATACAGAACTGATGAAGGCAACAGTCTGAAAATATAAGGAATGTGGAATTCTTTTACAAACACAGCATTTCTCCTCATAGTCCTGTTAAACACGTTTTAAGTGGTTGCTATGATTTTAAGCAAATATACTGTGACAAGAGTAGCCGACGTTTCTGCATATAATACATGACTGTGTGCTGTGGTATAGTCAAGGAGGTTTCATGGATGTACTCCTGAAAATCTGGAGGTGTTCTTGCCTTCCTGTTTGTGAAAATGATAAATAACTGACAATAAAACTTCTTGGTCTCGTTTGATGCACCTGTGTTGATGGAAAAAGGACTATAATACATTTTTCTTCTGCATGGTGGGAGCAAAAATTCCCTCAGTCTTCGTATGTTCATAGAATCATAGGAATCTTTCATGCTTTCTTGTATGCACGCTGGAAAAATCACTGAATATTGTAGCTGTAATTTTTGTTTCCGTGGTCTTGCACACCAGCCCTGTGGCAGTGAATTATCTCATGAATGGTTAAAGCACATTCTGTAGATGCTGCTTGTTCCTCTCTCTGCAGCTGTTTCTGTCACAAGAGTCCTTTTCACTGCCTTATGGAGAATGTTGCTTTTCCCAGGCTTATTCACAGTTCTAAAGCCATCATGCTCAATTGTGAGGCTTAGTAGATGCAATTAGCATCATCCTCTCTCAGCAATATCCTTTACTCGTACTCTTTCCTTTAACTGTTCATCACTAAATGGTTATGTTAATGTATAATCTGTGGTACACTGGCATCTTGAACATTTTATAATTGATCCTTCCCTCTCAAGGAGAACATAGCAGTGCTGGAAAAGTTCTGTCTAATAGGTGGCTGATTTACTGATAATGATCAAGGTATGGAATAAATTGAATGATTTCTGTATGAGGATTCAATGAGGATTCCTCATCTGTACTTTTCTGTTCTTGGAAAATAAAAGAATCTGGGTTGTACATGTATAAAATTGTGAGTGGTATAAATAGGGAACTTGTTTTATCCTTGTTCTGTTATAGAATTGGTGGATGACAAGCAAAACTAGCTAGTAGTAGGTTCAAAAAAAGTACAAAACATAATTTTTCATATCATGCTGTTTGGCGGTAGAACTACTCATCACAGGACATGGTGGAAGCTGAGGATATACTTGGTTTCCAAGAATGATTGGATTTATTCATGGAAGCAAAGTGTGACTACAGAGTTCAAGATTCACTTTTGCCTCAAGAAGTCCCTGAGATGCTGATTCCTGCAAGCAATGCCAAAGCTTGAACTGCTCGAATCCAACCTTGGTCTCCAGCAGTCTGTTTCTACTTGCTTGTGTGGGATGCTATAACCTGGCACTCAAAGCTTTAATGTCATCTGCTGAGCAAATGCTGGGGAGAAGTTTGTCCTGAAGTATCTGTGCAGCTGAGGAAATGGAAGGTAGTACCAGAATGAGAGACAGTCCTGATAGCTCCATAACTCCAAAGCAGTGTGGGAACCAAAGATATAGGGTATTGTAGAATTGCGGAGGTTGGAAGGGACCTCTGGAGGTCACCTGGACCTCCTCTAGGCGCTAGGTCACCCCTAGCACCTCAAGCTGGCTCACTAGGGCCAGGCAGCTTTTAAATATATCCAACAAGGGCGGCTCCACAAGCTTGTCCTTCAGCCTCCCTTCCGGTATTTATAGTCACTGATAGATATCTGAACCTTTTCTCTGGGACCTGAGATTCCTGAGGCCAGTCCTGCTAGAGAAGACCGAGGCAAAGAAGGTATTCCAGCACCTTGGTGTTTTCCCTGTCATTGGCAATGAAGTCCCTGGCTCCTTGGGCTGTAGGCACACGTTTTTCCTGGTCTTCCTTTTGCCTCCTACATTCTTAGAGAAGCCCTTTTCATTGTCTTTGGCATCTCTTGCTAGATTCAATTCCAGCTGGACTTTAGCTTTTCCAGCTTCATCCCCAGGATGCTCACATAACATCTCCTCCCTTAAAAGCCTGTATCCCTCTATTGCTACACTCCAGTTATGGGAGCTGTCCTGCCATTTCTCTGTAATTCCAACAGGACCACATCTACAACTGCATATGTGTCTCTAACTCATCTTGTTTATTCCCCATACTGCATGTATCAGTGCACAGACACTTCAGAGGTGCACCCCAGCCTGCAGACTTCCTAGAAAGTGCTTGGGGGATTTTTCCATAGCGGTACCTTGTATGTGCTTCCTTGCTTACATGCAAGTGCTTAAACCCTGTTTTGTTCATTCTGTGATCCCTTCTGTCACCAAACCTCATGCCATTTTTTCATCAATCCTTTCTGTCACTCTCCACTCTTGTATTCATTTGGGGGGATGGGGAGATATTAATTGCGTATTAATTGCCTGAAACACCCTTGTGATCTGAAATGCTAATAGTATCAATGACACGCTACAATAGAAATGGGCATAAAAGCCTATCAGTACAAAAGGCTGATTTTTTGAAAAATTATTTTATTATTATTTTTATACAGAAGCCTCTGTCTCTGTGTGAAACGTGTCTGCATCTGAATTCAGAATGAGTGGTTCAGCCTTCACAGCCTTTTTCTGATCCTTGCTTCCTGGTGATTCAGTATTAATTATAGAAAATGTTCAGGATTTCTCCTAGCAGGGCTAATTTCCCACCTGGACAAGAATAGTATAGATGGCATACAGTAGCTTTGCAGTTTGTTAATGATTTCATATGGACGTGCTCTGCTTATTTGCCCCTTCTCCAGAGCTAATGGCTGATTACAGACAGTCAACTGAACAGATACAATTCCTAGTGCTTGCACAAAGGTAGAAATATACAGCTATTTCCCTTCAATGATTTTATGTATCTTGGACATACTTTTTAGTAGAGGTATGTGCAGCCTCACTGGAGAGAATGTAATGCCTATGTAGGGATTAGATCCTTGAGGGGCTAATGTCTTCCTTACCGATGGGTGAGCAATGTATCCGACTAAGGATGGGATTTAAAAAGGGTTTCTTTTTTTCTGTCCTCCTTTTCCTATGCACATCATTCAGTTGCATACCTCATTCTCTACCTATATTTTGTTAACTCACTGATTTCTTATTTTTCAACACAGAATCATTACATCAAAATCAGCATTACACAAATATTACAGTGGAGATACAAAAGCAAAATGGAAATAACCAGCAGCCTGGTGATATGACAGTGCACACCACAGTCTGAAAAAGTAGAGGAAAAAAGTTATAATAAATATGAAATACAAGTTCATAATAACTTACAGTGTTCCTTGTCTGCTGTACAAAAGGAAATGTTTAAAGATATCCAGAATCCTAGCAATAGTTGAACAGAATTTGATCATATATTTTTTTCAGTGAATATTATTTGAAAGATGTGGGAATTGTGGCTGCTTTGCATAGGGCAGACTGGTGGGTATGATCCAGTCAGTGACAGAATTCAGCAGCTACTTAATAAGTAATGTTCCATCTTCAACACAAAATTATGGCATTATAGAAGCTAAACAGAGTGATTCATGAAATTGCTGATTAGAAAGCAACATGGAACACCTACAAGGCTATGTTGACTACCAAGGCTGTGTAGAGAGGTAGTTGTCCTTTCAAGGACATGTTTTAATTCTGAGTCAGCCCTAGATGGTCTGACAGTTGGACTTGATGATCCTTGTGGGTCCCTTCCAACTGAAACTTTTTATTCTGTTCTGCAGTTTAAGTGGTATGAGATTATTGGTATTGGTTGAAAATGAGAGGCATGTGGCAAGTTATGCTGGTGCTGAGCAGTTGGAGTGGGTCTGTGTGGTGATAATGTAGAAACTGATGTTGGAGTCAAGGAACAATCATTGGTAGTACAACAGGTAGTGACCCTGTGTTTGTTACTGAACACGATGTAGTCAACATGGAGAAGAAGTGGTAGCCAGCATAGGAAACTCACACAACCGGGTTATTTAGCTAGATTTGTATGCAGGAAGTGTGGCACTGCCAGCTGCAGCACGTTGGATTTCAAAGAGCAGTGCACTGACATGCTGGAAGGAAAGGACATCCTCTTCTGCTCATCAGCAGTGTTCAAGTGCAGCTTTAGGTTCAGAGAAGGGGTTTTGATACCAGAGTCCCCTTCTGAGCTCTGTAATCTCTATTACCTGCCAAAACCACACTCAGCACAGAAATCTGTTCAGACAGATGGATGCAGACTGTCCTTTTACTGTTTTATCCTGTTTATATTCTCAGCATTATCCTTTGACCTGCCTACAAACAGCTCACTTTATCGTTCCCCTCCTTAAATTCAGTTTTATATGACAGCACCGAAACCACAAAGTGATTTTAAGTCCCTCCCTACAGCTCTTGTTCATTGTCCTAATCATCTGGTACATTTGAAATGTTTCTTTAAAGACCTATGCTTCCTCAGCTCTGCTAGCGCTGCTGCCACAGGATTGCTCAGCTGGCAAAGCGAACATTTTCACCCTCCACTGGCATGTATTAACTCCTTCCTGACTTCAGAGAGGATGGCCAAGTTCTTCCAGATGCTGTACAGCCTGGCCCACCAGCAGGAAATCTACAGGCTGTAAGAGTTATGGAGGATATCCACAGACTCAGAGGTGTGTGAAGAAGGACTCGCTTGGCATAGAGGGCTGGCTTCTTTCAGACAGGTGCTTGTAGGACTATTGGAGAAGCGTAGGTGTGATAGTGTCTCCTGAGTATAGCTGAGCTTCAATTCTTACGTTTGTCAAACTCTTAGTAAAGGAGGAGGAAGATGTTACCTTGATGCATGACAGTTAAAGAATTATGCAATTACTGACCAAGCTGCCCTCTTCAAGCTGCACATAATAAGTAATTATAAAATCTGTTCTGGATAACTATTTTTTTTCTAAATCTAGCAATTAACTGTATGTCTCTTTGGTATGGGTGTATTTCATACCTTTTATGTAAAATGTACATTGACAAACCCGGTAAACCAGAAATACCTTAAAAGTAATCGTGGTAATTTCTCCCTTTTTGGGAACAATTAGAGCTCCTCCTAGTGCCTTTGGAATAATGCTGTAGGAGGAGCTGTTCTGATTAAGCTCAAAATATCTTGCAGTTTTCACAGAAATGGAAAGTAATCAACAGCTTGCCTTAATGTTCTCATTATGTAAGGTAAGCACTGTTTCAGGGCTGGGATTTCAACTGGAAAATGATTGGAAAGCTTTCCCTTATGAACCATTCCTTTTTTTCTTTTCATCTTTACACCTTTGAAAGACGTCTGTATGAGCAGGTTTTAGTATCCTTGTTTTGTTTGCTTTATTAGAGTCAGACAGCTAGGAGGGCTGCAGAAGCCTTCACATTTTCATGATGAAACTTCAAAATTACACATCATTGTAATTATTTTCAGTTTACCTTTTCAGAACAAATGTGTACTACAAAGGATAGTAGCCAATTAATCATAATTATAGTCTAAACTTTGTATAACAGTAAAGCCAACTGAAAAGTAAATGTTCGAATTCACTTTATTTTATAGTAGATTTCCTTCTAAGACTCTGAAATGCTTTCTAAAGCAAAATTTTACTATACTGAAGACTTAAAGATGCTATGGAAGTGAAAGTTTGGTAGTAGCATTAGCACTGACATTTGCTGTAATCTTTATAGATTTATTTAATTTTCATGTGGCATAGTCAAAGCATAACCACAAGTTCAGTTTGGAAAGTTCTACTTTGTCCTTGTGAAAGGAGGGGGACAGGTCATTAATAACTCCAGCCGCACTAAATTTACACTCCTACCATAAGGCAGCAGCAATTGCTTTTGGTTTGATACAAAATCACGTTTTGGTAAAGTAGCACAAGAACTTCAAACAGGTGAAACTCAGTGTTTGTCAGCTGAACCATTCTTGAGCTTGATCAAAAAATCTGTCATTCTGTTGGGTATTTTGATTGTGACAGGCATTCAGCTTTAGGAAACTAAGATGTTTTGGTGATTCAGCATCAGCTGAAAGAGGAAAAATATTTGGAAAGATTTAGCTTCTCAGAAGTATTGACTGTGGTTTTGTCTCCTTGTAGGTGCAAACTGGGAACATCTGGGTAGATAAGTGTATTGCTTCAATATTTTCACTGTGAGTTTCTCATTCTGAGCTACACTATTCTACTTTCCTGTTTTTGTGAGAGCAGTTTCGGAACACATGCAATTATTTCATCCTTGAGAGACCAGAAGATCTGGGGCTCTTGATGAGCTAGTCGACTCATTAGTGCAGTAATAAAGCATACTATTGAGTACCTGCTGACAAATGTGTTGCAGCACCTGGTGTTGACAGCCTGTTGTGTGTTGTGTATGGGATAAAGTTTGGCTTTCATTTCAGCTCATTATAGACTTGGCATCACAGATCACTTGGGCAGTTTGCACATTGAAAAGACAGTGCTTATGGCACTGAGGCAGGCAAATCATTTTTAGAGCCTCTTATCTTTCTTTCTGATGAAGAAACATCACCAACTGGGAGCAGGTTGCTGTGATAAAACACTGCTCACCTAGGGAGGTAAAGAATGGGAAATTTTGTCTTGCAACCGTTGGGTGGTATCTCCTTTTCTCCTCTCACTGGTCAGTGAATGTTTTCCTAGCCTTTGGAAAAAGCCCAGACTGACCTGGACTATGCAATCCTAGAATCAAACCCAGCAAGAAAAGGAAGCATCTGCTCTGCCAGTTACTGCAGAGATGGTATATTGAAAGCGTTCATCTCCAAGATGTGTCTCTGTCTGACAATACAGTTCATGGCCATGTATGTCCAAGTGGGATTCTTTTAGTTGTCTAATTAGTCTATAATAAAGCAACAGATCTATCACAGATAAAAGGGCTGACTAATAGGTAAGTGGCTTTGATTTTAAGCTGAGCTCACCAGACATTGGTGGAAATTTAAGAGGAAGAAAAGATGCTTCTTAATGCTTTAATTTACTGTATTTTCAGATGATCAACTGTAATTTGTTTTTCTGAGGAAGAGTGGGAGGTTTTCAGTTTTGGAAGTAGTTCTGCATTTTCCAGCCTTTATTTGAAAAAAAGAAAAAGTTATTTTGATTGTTGCAAGAATGGTATATGAATTATACTGAGGGAGGTGCTGAACCTCACTGAATAGAGAGCTGCAGACCCCCACCAGGCATGCTTTGAAGTTGTGGGTTCCCTTGCTGCTGGTAGGGTTGAAAGAACATAAAATCTGCAGCCTTTCTGCTCAGATGCTGATTCAGTACTGAGCGTGTCAGGATATATTGTCAGCTTCCTTCCTACTGTTTCATTAATGGAAAAAACTCTCAGTTTATAACAGAAGTTTTTTAATCTCATTTGGTCAGAAGCAGGTTGAGTCCTGGTACAAATCTGCACAGCTTGTACCAACACAAAACTAAGAGAATAGCAGGTGATAATTTTTATCTGTTTCCTTAAATGAATTTTTCCTTTGCTGGCTACGAAATTATCTACCAGACAAGCCTTATTTGTCCTGCCAGGGCTAAAAGGTAGATTTTAATAAGATGCAGAGCACAGAAAGAATGCTGCCTGAGCAATGAGCAGATGATAGCATCTTCATCATTACCAATTGCACAATTTGTGTAGAAGAGAACAATCAGTTTGGCTGAATGAACTGAGAGATATTTCTGAACTGAGTTGGAAATCACTTTTGTAAGATGTCAGTTGGGCTGCAATAATTTTATCTGACACAAAGATCAATCAGAGTTGAAATTGGAACCATACATCTCAAACACGCATTGAATTTCTGGATCTCTTCAGCCTGAAGCTGTCACACTTCTGAATAGTTTTATAAACTTCCTGTTTGAATTTCAGTTTCATGCTGACTGTTTTAGAAGGTACCACTTGTAAATGGATTTAATCACAGCGTTCCTAACTTTGGACATCTTCAAGCACCCATACTTGCATTTGCGTAGGACCTTTTCTATTTCCTCAGAAGCCCAAGCTTTCTGACCACTGCAGCTTGAAATGTTTCTCGTGAATGAACCCATTTACAGGTGTGGCTTTCGATTAAGTGAATGGAAATAAATTAAAAGATCAATCTTCTGTTGCAGATGCTATATCTGTCATATTTAGAACAAGGGGTTATTTGGTATTGGTAGGAATGCTACATCTCCATTTGAGGTGTTTTGCCATCGATTTGAAGTCTGATCTGGGGATATGTGAAATATATACACTGATGGAGTTTTAGCTGCATGCCATATGAGATCTCTGATAGTAAAGCCCACAGTTCTGCATGAGACTTTGTTGGATGGAGAGCAGCAAGTTATTTCTCGTGGATTAATAAAATATATTACATTCTGAAATACAGCATTTCAGATAAATTTGTAATTGCAAAGTTTCACTAATAGTCTTTTGGATGCTGTGTAAATGATACTATTCTTATCAGATCAAATTCAAATCACTAATGGGCACTTAAACCTTTTTTGATTGTTGCAGTTACAATCTCTTGATAACCGCTGATCCTGTTGGCTAATTGCATCGTACTGTTAGAGTTCAGAGGATGACATTGGTTATCACTCAGGTTTATCATGCTTATAGTTGCTGCTGCTCATGTACTGGTAATCACAAACAATCCAATTAGGTATTCAATAATCACCTTGTCACATACTTATTGTAACTTATTTTCAGCATCCTACTCTAGTATGACGAAAAAGAAACAATTAGAGAAAACCAAAACAAAACTGTAAATGAGAGCATTTAGATTCAGGTTCCAGCACTTTCCTCCCTTTCTCCCTCCTGTTCCCTTTCATACAGACTGCTTCTAGCACATTTGGGTAGGACTGGTACAGTTCATTTCAAGGCCCTGTGAGTTACAGCTATGCAAACATCTCTATTGTGGTCTTTTCTTCCAAGTTTAACAGTCAGCACCCAGCTCTTCTTCTCTTGGTGAATTATATTCATTCTGAATTGTTGTGATAGATGGAGGACTAGTAGAAAAGTACTTAGGAAAGTGAGAAAAAGCAGGTAAGTTACTCTGCCACTATTTGTTTTTCATATGCTTTTCTGTCAACTGTTGAGCTGCTTTGCTACTTTGAGCCTTTCTAGACCACTGAAAGGTGCAAGGGCACAAAAGTAAGGTGTGTGAGTAGACCTGTCTCCATTAACTTGTGGCGTAGCTTTGTCATATATTTTCTTGGCTAGGGAAAATTTATTTTCCAATTGCATTCTCTGGAGAGATGAATTTGTTCTAAAATGTCTGTCAGTGGCAGAAGAGCATTTAACACCCACAGGTGAAAATCTTAAGTGCTCTCTTATGTTAAACATTGCCCATGTGAGCTGGTATATCAGAAGTGTGAAAGTAAGTTATAAATCATCTTGCAATCTTAATTAGGCAATGATTCTTTACTAACCTGTACTAACCTGTTCTGGATTAAGATGGAAAAGGTTTCTGCTGCATGCAAAATTCTTGTTCATCAAAAAGTAGGCAATGAAAAATGCTGTTTTTCGGATTTCTTCTGTTTGCCACTTTGGCTTCTGAAAAGCTGGTCATTCTCACACTGGCAAGCTAGAATTTTTAAGCTGATTGCTTTTTTGCACGGCCATATCTGTATCTCCCTTCCCTTCAGAACTGATTATTAACATCCTCACCAAAAGTGAGTTTCCAGTTGTGGCCACCCTAGCAACAACAGAGAATAGTATCTTCAAGTAATAATTGATAATATAAGCAATTTGAATGGAATTCCTACGCAGTTGGAAATAATGAGATTGGATTAAAGATCCAAGTTCTATTACTTTACATTTTACTTTTGAGATTAACTTTGTCTTTGCCTCTATTTTTACTACCTTTTATGTCATGTCTGTTTTATGGTATTTATAAAAGTTAGTGATTGATAAACATTACCAGAGAGTGAAATACAAATTCAGTTCCATATAAAATGTAATATATGTTTATAAACACATTCCTGTGACTCTAAATTCAGTTTAAAAGCCATTTAAAGGCTAGACAAGTCTCTAGGCAAAGGAGATGCATCAGAGGATGAGCTGGCCTTATAAACTTGCAAATATGGTTACATTAGGCTGAGCTAATCGCTGCTGAGGCAAATGAGCACCGGACTCAGAATACTAAGCACAGCTTCTGGGCATACTCTGTGGTTCAACCAGGGGAAAATGGCAGGATCACATGGAAAGGGAAAGGCAAGGTAGCTTCTTTACGTACTGCCTCATTACTTTGGCTTGGTAGCCTGGGACCTGTGGCTACCAAGGCTGAAAAAGGGGAATCAACTACTGAAAATGGGAATTGGAGAAAATTTTAAAATAAACAAAACAAAAATCACAGCTCAACAGAATAAGGGAAAATGACTCTTGGGAGGACACTTGTGCATGGGCTTGCAAAGAAGAACACATAGTTCCACTTGTGTTTAAATTAAATCTTTGCTGAAAACCCAGAAGGAGTACACCTGGTTGAAAGATCATGTCGGCGACTTGCTCATACCTAAAGAGGTTGAAGAGAAATGGATACAGAGTAGTGAGGTGGGGAGGGGGCAATGCCAAGTTGTACATTTGGGGTGATGTTGCTGCAATATGTTTTACATTGAGATGAACAGATCTTCCATTACTGATTTGTCTAGATCAGCGTAAGCAGCCCTGGGTGTCAGCTTAGTCTGTTCCTCTTGTTACACAGACTAACTTTCTTTATGTATTATACATTTCAAAGACTACTGAGATTAAGAAATCCGCAAGCAGCATCTACTTGTGGACTTGCTATCTACCTTGATGCAGTACATAAACAACCCTGAATACAAATGTTGTTGTCATGTTGTGTATATCACTGCTGCTTCTTTGGTAAGTAAGGTTCTGCTAAAGTAGAATAGTACATGGGAAGACCTGAGACTATAGAAAGAGAGGTGATGTATGCAGGGAGAATTTATATCTTTGTTTTATTATTTTATGAATAATTTAGTTTTATTATTTTATGAATCATTTATTTTGTGTATTTGAACTAACAGAAAATTCCTGAGTATATCACGTCAGCATGCTTTACACTGTTTGTGTGGCCATTTTGAAATCTGTGCATTTTATGCCCTCCCCAGCTACCAGTGTCCTGCACAAGTCAAATACATAATTACCCCCAAATCTTGCTCTTGGCTGAGCCTGTGCCCCTCTCACTACAGTGGTTTTCTTTGTTGAGTACTTGAAGTTGGCTGTTTGGTGAAACAGGAATTAGCTCCTGGTATAAACGTCTCAGTTCCATCCCCAGGCTCTGCACCAGCAAAGGCTTTGCCTGTTTGTTGGATGCTCCTGCTATGTTTAGGAAGCAGTCTGTAGTTCTTGTGTTGAAGGATTTGGTGGGTAAGTTCTGCATTTGACTTTTTCTCCACCTTTGTAGCTTTGTAATCTTTGCTCATCTGCCTCCTCAGCATTTTTGGTTCTTCTTGCAAGGCAGCTGATCTCTTCCTTTCATCATCTTAGCACTCTGAGGTGCAAACAACTTCTTCCCCGTCTCAGCTTCGATTTCAGTTCTTCTACCTCCTTCCCACTGTGTGGTGCAGGGGAATGGGGGCCGTGGTCAGTCCATGATTCATCTCTGCCTCTCCTCCATTATCACTCTCTGCCCCTGCTCCGTGTGAGGTCTCTCCAGTGGGATGTCATCCTTCCCAAAATAACCCATGTGGGCTTCCCACAGGCTGTAGCTCTTCAAGAACTGCTCCAACACAGCTCAGCACCACGGGGTCCACCCTTCAGGCACTGCTCCAGCATTGTCCTCACAGGTGGCAACTCCCCCCCTCTGCGCCAGGAGCTCCTTCTGTCCTCCTCCTGCACTGACCTTGGTGGCTGCATCTTTCACATTTCCTCACTCCTCTCTCCCAAATGCTTCCCAGCATTTTTTAAGCTTTTCCTAAATCTGCTCTCCCAGAGGCACTACCAGCATTGCTCACAGCTCAGCACTGGCAGCAGCAGGTCCCTTTGGAACAGCTGGAGATGTTCTCTGATCTGACACAGGGCAGAGCTGAGCTCTGCTCACAGAGGCCACCCCTGCTGTCCACACCCTGCCTTGGTACTGGCTAATAAAACCTTCCCACGTAAAATGGTTATCCTGGCTCAGTCTTGGGGGAAATAAGTCTCCCCAAAATCCAGTTTGTGACAGCTCTTGCCCAGCGGCTGCTCACGCTGCTGATAAGGAGGGAAATTTCCCATTTCTAGAAACGAAGGTTTGACTGTACATTGACTCCCACTGTTTATTTTGATTTTCACATTTTCTTTCATGAAATGTTTAATTCCTTGGCCTCACAGGCTGTTTTCTGCATTAGCAATTCACTTTTAATACCGGTTTCTTTTGAAACTGTCAGGCTGAAATAGTTTTCGTGACCAGAAACTGAAACCTACTCAGTCATTTCTGCAAGATTTTTATTAACATTTTACCCACAAAGGAAAGCATCTCATTTAGAAGAACATCTTATTCCCAGAGCCACAGAATCATGGAATGGTTTTGGTTGGAATGGACTTTAAAGATCATCTAGTTCCAGCCCCATGTTACTGCCATGCTAGATATAGTTCTCAGTGGGGCTGATAAGGAGTTCATTGAGATTCCTTTTCCCCAAGGGTCCTCACTGTTCTTTTATGGTCCAGTTCTGTTTGTGTCAGAAGCATAACACAATCCAGTTATTGGCCAGGATGTCACTCATAATCCCAGCTGCATCCAAAATGCTACTGCAGATTGCTTGGAGAAGAGACACCCCTGTACCAACCTCTTCTCAGAAAAAAAATACATCAAGCTGCCAGAAATGTTGCCTGGGCCTCTCTTTGACATCTCCAACAGAAATGTGCTGAAGTAAGGGCAGCTACCAGGTGCTGCCATTGGCTCCATTTTATTCCTTCCTAAGAAGCAGTTGTCATAATGGTGCTAAAGAAGCTGCTGGCTCCATGGGTTTTCAGAAAGTCAATACAGAATTAATTGCAAGTTGTGACTTTGGTCTTTATTTCCACAGGAAAATAAAGAGCTGAGGCTCCTTTCTCTGAACAGGTATAACATTTTGCACAGCCAAGACGGATGTCAGGCTGAGGATCTCATGTTGCTCTGTAGAGCTCATGCAGGTACTGTCTGACTGAGAGAGGGTATTAACCACGTGGGTCTGCACAAAATATGCTTGCGAAATATGCTTGTAGCAACTGACTGTACAATAAAATTGCTGAAGTTGATGACAAGTACCTTGGTCATGGCCTCCAGCACCTGCATCCCTGTGGAATTTGTACTTCATTCGTACGCCTAATGATGAGAAGCGTGACTTGTATGTGGTTGATCAGAGCACGGCTGCCCACTGCTAACAGCTTAAATGCTTCTGCTTGCTGCCCATCTGAATGAGCTATTAGACCCAACAGCCCATGTCTCTTTTACATCCCACACTCCAAAAAATCTGGAAGGGTTCCATTTTCAGTCTCCAGCTCAGCTGTTCCTCCAGCATTGCACAGGGACAGGAAAGCCTGACCACTGTCTTCCAGGTACTGGCGAGGTGGGGGCTTTCTCTGCGGCTCTTTGTATGGCTATAAAGTTGCTCCTTGAGGCAGAAGTACTGCAAAGGAACGGCACAAGGCAGCATTTGGATCTATGGTAGGTGTTGGGTCTACAGCAGGAGGCTGACAAGGACTAAATGTGGAACTGTCTGTGAGAAGCAAAGCAAGATTTAAAAAAGGAAGCATGTGTACTATAAGGTCAGCAAAGTGCTTGCTCCAAGTAGCTGGAAAGAATGCGAATCAGACAGAAGGAGTTTGTGAAATCACCTTGCTTGAGATGTCTGATAAACAGCCATTGCCAGTAGGGAGTTAGAAACTACCTGGCCATACCGTAGAAATGAGTCTTATGACTTGAAATATATTCCTCAGCTTGTCTGCAAGATCCAGATCTCTCTATCTTCTGAACACGCTGTAAAACCTGCCTTAGGAGGTTAGAATTTGGGTTTATGTATCACAAAGATCCTTTTCTTTGTATTCTGCGGGTAGAGTTCTCTGATGTCTGAATACTTGTTATGTGCTGGGGAGTCTTTGTGTACTGGCTGGATGGAAGATCACCCTGCTGACTTCAGTGTAAGTGTAATGCTTGGTATTACACTACACTTTAAACACAAAATGTTTTAGATCGTTTATTAAGAAAGAGAGAGGAAGAGGAGTGAAGATGGGGAAGACTGATATCAACAAAAGATCTAAGGACTAACACTGCCTTTTCCTTAAGAAGCTCTCACAACTCCTCAGTTTACAATAGGTGTTTGATGTCCACCAGGGGAGATGCACTGGGCTTCAGAAGTGTCTTTTCTGCATCGCACAGAATTCTAATCAGCATTTGTGCAACTGTAAGCTGTTAATTGCTCTTTCAGTCCTTGAGATAATTTTAGCAACTGCACGGGAATGTTCTATTTTGTGCAAGCATGCAGCAACCCTTGTCACAAGCCCAGCAGCCACTGCAGCTGTACTGAATGAGTTGAAGGGTAAAGGATAATGTGTAATATGGGCCTCCTTTGAGGTACAGTATGGAATTACTTTCAAAGCCAAACTTATAAGTAGGTCCCAAGTCTGCTGGCTACCTGCCCTATCTCAGGCTGTCTCACTCTCAGCTCCTGGAAGCACTAGGAGCTTTATGCTAAGCTGATGTGCTACTGACCAGCCAGCACAGATCATTTTGAAGGCTGTCAGCTGTAACAGTAGGGGTTCAAGGTGTCAACTTTTAGTGCTAGTTCCCAGAAATGAAAATCCAAACTCCATACTCTTTTTTACTCTTCTAATTCAAAAGTACTGTTATAAAGGGCAAAGAAAAGCACATAAGAGAAGGATTTAGGCAGGTATGCACCTATCTGTAATCGCTATACTTACTTCAGTATCTTTTCATTGCCCTAATTCCTACACATTATCCTTAGGCACAAACATAAGTTGTGGAGAAAAATATGTATTCATGAAGAAAGATATCCATGTTTATTGAATAAGAGCTGTGTCATCGCCCACAATTACAGCCAGAAAAACATATTAGACATTGTCAAATAAATCTTCCAGTATGTAATATAAGAAGTGTGTTCTCTTCAGCTGTGAGGGTGATTGATGATGTTGTATAAATGCTTACTTGTGGGAATGAGGAGTGACAAACCTCAGTGTTTTAGACAAAACGTAGTAGCTTCAAGGTGAGGTTTCCAGAATCCGTGATTTGGAAGATGTGGGTTTCCACATGTGAGGTAAGTTTGCTGATCAGTGCAAGCTGATAAGTGCAAACCAATAAGTTTGCACTGTCTGGTGCAAATGAGATCAGGCAGCTTTATAAAAGATTGTTTTGTTCCATCCTTTGACTGTTCTGTGCAAGGAAATTGGAACAAGCAGTGTTGTCTCACCTGGCACCAGCCAACGAGTCCTGTAAGTAAGGCTGCTCCATTTACCATCGCACCTGCAAGCGGCTCAGGGCTTTGTATTCCAAATCCATTACATGTAGCAGCACGTCAGAATTCCATGGTATTTCTTGTAGCTAATGACTTACTCAACACTTCTCACTCTTTATACTCTGCAATATTTAATCAGCATTTAATGCTTTTTAATTACTAATAATCTATAAATTCCAACAACTGGCATAAATTTGGTTACTTTTTCCCTTTGAGTCAGAATCTCCATAAGGCATCAACAGATGCTGATATGAAAACAGCAGTTGTACCACCACGTTCTTGTACTAACCTAGGAAGAAAAATGTTGTTGTTGTTGACAATCAGAATTACGTTAGTGCCAATATTATTAGACAGAAGGAATATTACCTCATACAGTCTAAACTTCGTAATGGCTTTTCTCCAAATCTGTTGCTGTTTTCCAGGTGTCAGGTGAGGTGGATTGTGGCCTATGGGGTCTAAAGCAGCTTCCGTGTACAAAAATTGTAATGAAACAGTTTGTAGAATTTAGATGATAAACCTGCTGACGCTTCTGTGTTTCTTATAGTAGCCTGGCATGCTGGAGGAGAATTAGGTTTATATTTTGGCCGTGCCATTTCATTCAGGTAAAGCTGGTCCCAGAACAGATTGACTTTCATTGAGACAGTCTTATTTAATATCAAAAGTAGTGGTGAATTGAAAAATACTGGTCAGGTGAACTTCAGCGATAGATTTTAGACCAATAAACAGGTTCAGACAGATCAGAACAGTAAAAATGATTTCAGGTCACCCTAGAGAAGTCGGTTGGTGCTTTCAGCAACTGACCATCATTAGGAAAGCCAGGAAGGTCCCACTCAGTGCGGCAGCTGGAGGAATGTGCTACATGAATTACAAAAGGTGTCCCCACTTTACTGCCACTGCCTCCTCTCTCAGTCCTGGCATTATGATCGTTATTGTTTTCAGGAGTATTGTTGAACATTTACAAGCTTCACTTAAAAGTCCAGAGCCTTTTTCTTGTTAGACAGCCGGTACAAATGAGCCTGAACCTTTAGCTATTTATACATTTAAGTAGAATTCCTTAAAACCATTGAGACTTCTTGATTGGACTTTTTTTAAGGATTAGCCCCTGTGATAAATTCATGTATCAGAACACATCTGGTGTGGCATTTTGCTGCTTGTAATGGAGGTAGCCCATTATGCTATGGAAATGTTTTACTCCATTTCATCAAGTACAGACAGTTTGGGGACACAGCATTCTTAATGTCTGAATAAGAAGGAATTAATAGATGGTTCTGCTGGCGCAGGAAAATTTGAGGCCGAACTGCTACCATCTTCAGGCATGCCTTAGTAATATAAAAGAGCTTTTATTTCCTAGACAAAGTTGTTTTGAATTTAGTAGCTTACATAAGTGTAATGACATGGAAGGCTGTGGGCCAAACAATGGTGCAGGTGCAACACACCAGTGCACAGTGGTGCTACTGAATACTGAGAGGTTCAGTGGTACCTGGGGGTAATGCCTCTGAGGAAAGAACAATGCTCACATGTAGGACCCCCGAACAAATCCATCATCTGTTTTAAAAGGTTTGTTTTATGTTGGCCTCTTCTCCCATGTAACTAGCAATAGGACTAGAGGGAATGGGCTCAAGTTGTGCCAGAGGAGATTCAGGTTGGATATTAGGAAATACTTATCTGAGAGAGTAGTGAGGCACTGGCACAGGCTGCCCAGGGAGGTGGTGGAGTCACCATCCCTGGAGGTGTTCAAGAAGCATTCAGATGTTGTACTGAGGGACATGGGTTAGTGGGAAATATTGGTGATGGGTGGACGGTTGAACTGGATGATCTTGGAGTTCTTTTCCAATCTTGGTGATTCCATGATTCTATGATTTTCTTTCATTAGTAGTCTGGGAGGATCCTCTCATCTCCTCTCTTGCTCTAAATCTCAGACACTTTCTTTGATCACTGTAGGAGAACCCTACTGTGCAATTGGTTATGGGAATTTTGTGACAAAAATGTTTTGTCCTTTCACATAACTCCCAAAGCAATGACTGATGAAGAAATTTTAACTGACAGACACTAATGTATTATTAGTACTAAAGAAAGTTCCAGTGCAATTTGTGACACTATGGTGCTCTGCCTTGCTTCCCTGTTCCCTTTTATGATTGAATTTGAGGAATCAGTATGTCTATAAGAAGTATTCCATCTCACAGCATACATACTTTCCTCTCTTCTTCCTTGGTGGGGAATAAGAATGACTGCACAGCAAACACAACATCAAACTCTGCACACATTTTGTACCAGCTCCATTTTTGCTATTTGGTTTTGTCTAAATCTGAATTTCCAGGGCAGGATCTGTTTTGCTAACATCACTGTTTGCTCAGAAAGCTAACATTGTTCTGAGGCTTTGTTGGCCCCAAAGCGCAATGTAATATACACAGCAAGATTATTGGGGAAGACAGAAGGATCACTGAAATGCTGAGTAATTTTCCTGTTGCGAGAGCACTTGTCAAAACACTGGTTTCTATACAGAGTGATGCTTGGAGGAGTAGGAGAAACAGTGTTGTCAGTGAGGTCATTTGTGCAGGGAGAGCAGCAACTGGCCTCCCTGCCCCCTTCCAGCTGCAGGGGGTGGGTGGAAGTGCCAGGGATGCCCAGGAGGGAGGGTTCTGCCGTGTGCTCGCAGGCTGGGCCTGCTGCCCATCTGCAATGGGTGCTGGACTTATATGTGCCACTCTAAGGGGTGGTCCAAGAGCATGTACCATCTTTGCCCACAGAGCTGCTGCTGCTCTGCATTGGTTCCAAGCAAAAAGGTACCTGGGTGCTGGTCTATATCCTCCAGAGATTACAGCCTTTGGACATGGGCTGAAACATGAGGGCACTGATAAATGCTACTCCTGAGGCAGGCTACTAGCTATACTGTCAAAGGCTGATTTTAGGGAAAGAAGGCTCCAAGCAGAAGGGTTGCCCATCCATCTCCCTCATCTCCCCCTCACTGAAAGGCAGGATGAGGACCTCTGGAGAGTGAGCGGCTGGGCCGTGCCTTGCAGAAGGTCCATCCACAACTTCGGACAGGATCCTGCCAGAGCATCACCTATGGGTCTGGGACTTGGAGGCAGTCCTAAGAAAACCCAGCATCTAGACTCTGCCTCCCTGCAAAGGAACCAGGTAAAGGTCTGTCTTCCGCTTTAGCAGAAATCTGTGTTAGCAAATGGCCGCCTGGAAGCTCCGTGATATGCTGCTTCACTGTCACACTACAAACAAAGGCAGCTGGAATTTTAAAGCAATGTCAGTTTCAGTACACAAAGAGAGACTGTACCACAAGCAGAATTGATTGCTTTTTGTCTTCAAACGTCATTGATGTTCAGATTTTTTGCCTTGAAAGCTCCTGCTTGCTGATCTCCTGACCTTGCTCAGCCCAGGTGGAAGGAACGTCTAAAATTTGGGCTTCTATCTGATTATTCTCTGTGCCTTTTTCCCTCCCATCTCTAATCTTCTTCATCTTCAGTGTTTCTAAAAACCCATAAGCCTATTTATTTATTTGATTCTGATTTTTCCCTACTCCAGTTTTGGCTTCCTCTGCCATTTTTATCATCTTCTGTTTCTCTCTCCTTTTTCCTCACTTATGTTATCTACTGAGATCAAAGCTAACTCTGGTTCTCTCCGATTCTCTGATCTCTAATTGTGGGTTTTGAAAAGCTGAGCATTAAGAATGAAATGCCAATGTCACTTCCCCATTGGTCCTAAGCCATAGCCACCTCACTGGTCACTGAACTGTATTCTTAGGAATGGGAACCACACTTATCAAGTCATGCTCCTTGAGGAGTTCTTATTCACTTGGAGTTGCTCTACCTGTTTCCTGTTAGATAAATACAGCCCATCTAAATTCCTACTACTCTATTCAGTGTTTCCCTCTGAAATCACAGTGGCCTTAAGGGTTAGCACTTAGTTGCAGAATTGCAACAAATAAAATGTAAATTTTGTACCCTTGATTGTAAAAAGTAAGCTCAAGTTTCAGCTAGCCAAACCTTTCATACTTTCTTAATCTGTTTATAGCGTCACAGTGCTCTTGTAAAGACTGTCAGTCTAATTGCACCGCTCAAAACGCAGTCCTTGAATGTGTTACCTCCCCAGGCCCTTACATTTACATACCTCCATGTGACCTCTTTGGCTGCGTTTCCTCAGGGTGCATTCAGAACACCTGCACTATCAATTAGCAGTAGGTACGTGCCATTCCTGTGGTAACTGCACTGTAAGCCACCTGAATGTGTCACTGTCAGAGCTAGAAAGTGCAGGTATCCAGAACTGCACTGCTAATGTCTTAGAGTGAGACTGAATACTAAATCATCTTTACTTCCTCATATATTTCAAATTAACATGTTAATACATTAAGTACATATCGCTTTATTTCTCCACTGACAATACCGTATGTTGTTTTCTGTAAGCCAAGACCTCACATTCATGTCTGTATAACGAGGCTGTGCCTCTCAGGGACATAACTGTTTTCTGTAGTAAATGCTTTAGTGCAGGCAGCATGCCCAGTTGCCTACACCAAGGTGGGCTTTCACACCATCTGCTTTAAGATGGAAGCAGATGTGCGTGGCCAACTGAGAAGGCCTTCTGCTCTGCTGAATGAAATAGTGCTAGTGAGCAGACTCGAGCACTGATCCCTGACAGGCCCAAGTGCCTAACTTTCAGTTCACCCCAGCCTCCATTTTGGAGCAAACCAAGTAGATCCAAGACAGAGCATGGAAATGTCTGGGGATGGGTTGCCTCAGGGACCCCGTTCCTGGCAACAGGAGCATGGCTGCACCTGCTGAGGTTCTCTGCTTTGTGCCATCCTCCAACCTGGGCCCAGCACCATGAGCACCACACATCCCTGTGGTGCTGAACAACCACCATTCATGTGGAGAGCAAAGCCATATCCTTATCCAGGGCACTCCTCTCCTCCAGATAAATGTCCCTAAGATAACAAAGAGCAAGCTTGTGACCACTGAGCCCAGGTTGTCTGTATAGAGCAGAAATAGGGCAGCTTCCCTGCTGTACAATGAGCCCCATGTGTCAGTTGCCAGGGGCTGCTGCAGCAGCTCAGTTCCCTGCGCTGCGTGGTTCTTCACATTGCAGTATCTCCAGGTCACCTGCACCAAGGCTCCCAACACAAATAACCGATACAGGGAAGCACAGCACGGGTGCCATCAGGTACTCATGAGGTTTTCTCACCCCGGCACTAGGTGACCTGCACCAGCATTTCTGGCTACAGGCAGATGGAAGAGGATGCAGTCAGAGACCTTCTTTCCCTGGAGATC
This sequence comes from Alectoris magna, assembly GCA_030625065.1. Taxonomy (NCBI): domain Eukaryota; kingdom Metazoa; phylum Chordata; class Aves; order Galliformes; family Phasianidae; genus Alectoris; species Alectoris magna. The sequence continues at coordinate 183,323,282 of CM060560.1, read as the reverse complement.
AAACAGACTGAAATATACTAATCTGAATTCTCGTTACCTTAAAAAAAACCAAACACATATATATGTGTGTTTCCAGCTGGACTTTAGCCTCTCTGATTTTGCCACTAAGTGCTTAAACAGTGCTCTTCCCTCCTACTTCTGCTTCTTGCATATTCCCCACTTATATTTTAGCTCGTTGGAATGGTCCTTGCTTAGCCAAATGGGCTGTCAGCTGAAATTCCCTGTGTTCCAGCACAAGGGGATAGATAGTTCACGTGTGAGCTGTTGTATTAGGAAAATATCACCATCACCAGCCAAGAACCTCCCAGATTGCCTGCCTGATGTCATGCTGCTCTTCCAGAAGATAACCAGATGACTGATTCCCAGGTGGGGACAAAGGCTCATAAGCAGAAGATGCCTAGTTTGCAGAAAGCATCAATTGTTTCTGATTTGTCTGGAACACACCAACTCATCGTCCCCGGGTTCCTCCTCACTCTGATCTTGACAATGAAGCTCCCAGCAAGCACATTTCCAGTTTGATACCAGGGCACTGCATAGTCAAGGAGGTCCTTAAAGTAAAGCAGGACTCTCCCTTCCTCTTCTCTGCCCACCCTTCCTAAATATCTTGTATCCACCCACAGCTACATTCCAGCAATGTGCAACACCCCACAAAGTCTCTATGACCACAGAGACCCTGCAGCTGTGCCCCTTAGTTGCCTAGGCTCTGTGCATTATTGGCACACAGACACCTGAGGGAAGCCTCTCAATGCCTTCTTTATAATGCAAGAAAAAATGGGATGGTATCAAATGTGCTTTATCCAAGCACATAATTTGTTGTGGTAGAGAGGAGCAGGTGCAAAGTTTTTTCATAATTAGTGAAAACAGACTGATAATACCTTTAAAGGTCACCAGAAAGAGATCTTGTGTGTTTAACTCTCACCACTCCTCGTTCACCCAGCCACCGAGTCAGAAGCACCCCCCAGATGTGTCCCTGGCCCCTGGGTGGTGTCACATGTAAGCAAGAGTCACAGCCAAGCTTACAGAGGCTTTTTAAAAATCTGTGGCATCATTTTGCAGTAAATATCGGAGGCTGCTCAACACTTCCCACTGACAGCATTAACCTTCCTGTGAGATTAACAGACATTCGCTATCAGTTGCTTTGAAGGAGTCAAGAATCACTATTAATGTGATTTTCATGAGTGTTTAATTTCATATTTACAATTATCACTGTGGCAGGTGTGATGCTTGTTAGGGAATTTGATGAAATTTCTGAAGGGATTTCCATAAAGCATTTCACAGAGGACCTATTTTAAAAAGTGTAGCAGATTTGAATACTGCCAGTCCAACAAATCAGTCCAATAGATTCAAAAAGATACCTATCTACTGTGGTGAAAATAGGACTTTTGAAGTACAGATAACAGAAAGAAACAAGCAGGATGGCAGATGAAAGTCCCAGCCTGGTCCTGCTCCAGCCTGTTTCCCATGCTGCCATGGGAAGTGCTGGCTTTCATCTTTCCTGTGTCAGGATGATGTCCAGGCTCGTATCAGCTCCCTTTAGGCACTCTCCATGTGTAATGTGCCTTTGTACAAGGAACTCATGTAGTTCTCCTTCCTTTTCAAACTTGCTTATCCTCTGTTGCAGTTCTGCACCCCCCTCTCCCCCCCCCCCCCCAAAAAAAAAACCTCATCCCAAACAACAACAAAAAACACCACAAGTTTTAACTGCTTCCCCATCTGTCAGATCCAGAGGGTACGATCAGCTCACTGAAACAGTTGCTGAATTCCTCCCCGTCTGTTTTCAGCTTCATTTGCAAACCTCAGATGAAGCAATTCTGTCTGGTGTTCTGCTCAGTGGCACTGCAATGTCAGGGCTGACAGCGAAGACAGCTTTTAACCTGCCACTTGAAACATATGGCTTCCACTTCTTGAGACTTTAATTTGAAGGTTAGATTTTACTTTGATGAGGTGAGAGCTTATAAAGCGGTGAACTCATGCTGGGTCAGCCATCGCTTTTCTAGGAATGCAGAATAGCATGAAGTCATGCATAAGCCTAAAAGCCTTTCCTATTTATTTATTTTTTATTTGTTGGTGTTGGTGGTGGTTTTTGTTTGCTTGGTTTTGTTTGTTTTAATAAAACGGGTGTTTTGCACATGGTTCTCTTTCCCCTGCATGTGTCTTTCCCATGAACTATGATCTTCTACGGATTACTGTGGTTATGATCTGATCCCAAGAGGAGGGCTTGCTGGGGAGGACCTGTTCTTCTCCAGCCACATGCAGGGCTCAGAGAGGTTTCTCCTTGGCAGACAGAGGAACCATTCTGCGCTGATGTCTATTTGTTTGAAAATACAGTGTTTCAAGAGCAGTTGTTCCTCTGGTGTCTTGTAGGTAGTGTTGTGCCTTGATTTTTGATGTTGCCAGGTGTTCCGACTAAGTAGTTACAACTTTTATAGGGTAAAATTGACTGTAACCTGGTAAGTCGTCATTTCACGTGCATGGACGTAAAAATCCCCAAATTGTACAATAGTAGAAGTCTCCATTTTGTACTGCCCCTTACTTGCAGCACATGCAGGGCCATGTTTTTTAAAGCAGTGCCACATCTCAACCCTGGATGCCTGCAGGGAGGCTGGTGCACGTAGCTGCAGACCCAGGCAGAGCTCACTAGGACCTGGAAGCACACTCCTGCACATCTCGCTGCCCACTCTACTAGGGACTTTCAGGCAAAGCTTGCTGGATCTTTCTTTTGACAGCTAAAGGCAGAAAGGAACTGTTCTCCTGCCAAAAATCCAGTCCTGCTGTAACGCATGGAAAAGCTGGAGACTGTAAAAATAGACAGAAAATGTAACTTCAGAAAACACGTGTTTCTTACAATTGCGTTTTCAATGGGTCTGAAGTGGATTTGTTGAGACATATATTTATAAATATATATTTAGAATGAAAGAGAGAGAAGTTATGCAAAAAGTGAGCACAGATGATGACTTTGCTGAAGTCACATGAAGTTAAAAAAGCTTGTGTTGTGAAGTCTTCTGCAGCCTCAGCTGTACTGCAGCCCTGCCTATTGGGTAAGGAATGTGTCACCACACCATTTTGTCAGCTTCTTGCACCATCATCCACAGCCTCTTCCAGTGCTAATACTGTAACTTTTCTACTTGCTAAGTAAATTATCTATAACGTTTGACCAGTTAGATTAAACGCATGGTTCCTTCCTAATAAATTCAGTAGATTCCTTACTAATAAATTCATTATACTTTAATTTTGAATGGATTTTACTGAGGATGTCAATAATGTTGTCCTAGCTTACGGATTCAGATAACCAAAATTGAAGGTAAACAATTGGCTTTAAAGTCACCCTCCACATCAAGAGAGAAAGTTACAGTTCCATGTAAAGGAATCCAGTGGAGGAGAGCTTTTGTATATGAAGGGTGACTTTTGTTCAGCTATTCGTGTTGGTTGTGATCAGGTTCTGTATATATGAAAGAAAATACAAAGCAGGAATTGGAATGATAACAAATCTGTGATTTGGGTATCCCATTTCCCGTGTGAGGCCGTTTGGCATTCACCTATAAAACAATAAACCTGCATCTTGCTGTGCGTCTTGGCCAGAGTGAAACAGCCAGGAGATTTAGGCATCAATCCACCTGCTTTCAAGTGCCAATAAACACTGAGATGGGAACTAACTCCAGGCCTGGGGGAGGTCTGCGCATACACACAGAGCTCTCAGTAGCTTTTTGGAAGACATCTTCTGATGTGTGCCATGCATTAACCTTATATAAGCAGTAGAATCCTGTAATCATTCCTGCTCTATGCTAGAATGTACAAAGCTGCATTTGTTAAAGCTGGACAGGTCCTTTGATCTAGTTCACAACATGGCCTCGCAAACAATGCTGCAAACAGACCCTGCAGGACAGAATGAGCCAGTGCAGTCAATCTTAAAGTCTTGCAATTAAACATTAAACTCTCCTGAAATAGTAACGCACCTAAGATCCACCCAAATCCTTCTGTGGATCTGACCCCCACACATTAGTGTAAAAACCTTGATGAGGCAGTTTATCAAGAAATCCAGGTACTATGGAGAGATGATCACAATAATGAAGATCTGTGCAAAAGCCAAACAAATCCTCTCTCTTTCTCATGCAGTCACTCTTTGGTGTAGTATATCCTGCATCTGAACTTCTCTCTGTTGTGCTTCTTCAGGGAATGCATTTAAGAGATAATCCTGACAGCATGATCTGAGAAGAAATATGTCTATTTTTGATTGTGTTAGGCCTGCCATGGAAAAAAAGCTTTTTGTTAGCTCTCCTGAGTCTGTATTAACTATAGCACACAGAATGTCTCCAGCTTCTGAGGTGGCTGTTAAAAAGACAGGTTGTTTTTGTGGCAGCCAGCTGCTGTGACAATATTCTGCGTAAGTATTCCTCGCTGGCTGGGGATTTACTGTGACTGTCTTCTGTTTAATGCGCTGTGTCCCACATTTTTTACTGGGGCCTCCATATGAAAGCAGTGAGCGCTGCGCTTGCTGGGTGAGTCGGGAGGCTTCTGGAACATTGCGGATCTCTCTGCTGATGGCCTTTTGGAGATGTGAGCCAGCCTGCTCCCAGAGAGCCTTGGGCCTGAGGGGACAGCTTCTTGCAGCACAACCTCACTCCCAGGGATACAATGTGAACGGTTTGCCTGGATCCTGCTGGAGTGCTGGGCTGGGTCCTACGGCTGAAAGCAATGAGTGCCCTGTATCAATGACACCATAATATCCAAATCTCAATTAAAAATAACTGGGTGCTAACATGTTCAATTTTTACCTAGTCGAGGCTTCTCAGACATGGAAGGTGAATTATATTTAACCATCCAGTGCCACAGCTGTCACTGCAATCACTACATAGCTTTATTAAAACCCATTCTAGTCGGCATTACCTGAGCACAGCGCATCAGTGTTTCGCAGGATGCTCTGACACAGAGGCAAAAGACTCTGTGCATCCTTTGGACTTTGCGCTCCCCTCCTAATGTTTTAATCCCTGAGGCTAGTACTACGTGCAGGGTGTGGGCTGAGAACAGCTGTGACCCAACGAATTGCCATCACTTTCCATCTATTGGTTGGGCTCATGGGGAACACCCCGGCAGACGGCAGTGAGGTGGGCAGGAAGGCGGTGCTAACGCCGCTGAGCGCGCTGAGGCCCCGCGGGCCGTTTCACCCTGACAGGACCTTTCCCGCCCGGCACAGCCCGCGGCGTCTGGCAGAAACCCGCTCGTACTTCGGGCACCCGCCGCTAGGAGGCGCGGCTCTCCCACCGAACCGCCGGGAGGGCGCGTTGTACCGCTGTGTTGTCTGGGCGAAATGTTCCCCTTCACGCTCTTCATGAGAATCCCAAGTCAAAACGCCGTGAAACGGAAGGATAAGGTCGCTTTGCTCCGCCACCACTGAGCGCAAGGCGAGCAGGAGCCCCGGGCTTGTTTCCCCCTACACGCTAACACACCTGCTCTTCAGTGCGTAACTGCTCTACTTTTCCATTAGCTTCTGCCGCCCGGAGCTTTAGAAAACGACGAAGAACAACTTTAGGTTTTGCCTTATTCGAATGACAGAGTTATTCATTTAACCGCGAACTTTAGGCGGGGACGCCCGCTACTCCGGGACTCATGTCAGCGGGCGGACGGCGGGGCCAGGCGAGGAGCGGGAAGCACCGAGACCCGCACCGCGCCCCGTGCCAGGCCAGCCGCTCCCCTCCTAGCGCCGGACGGCGCCTCATCGCACCGCCACCACACGGCTCAGCCGGGTGCGCAGGCGCGTCCCTCGGCGCACGCGCGGAGCGTTCAGGGGCGGCCCCTGGCGCCCGCCGGGCCGCGCTGGCGGCTGTCCCCGCCCGCCCCCGCCTCCGGCTCCGCCCGGGCGCTGGGAGCGGCGGCAACTTCCCCTCAAGTCCGGCCGGCGGTGGCGGTGGGCGCTATGCGGCCCGGCTAGAGCGCGGCCCGAGAGGGGCGGGCAGGGCGAGCGCCAGCAGCCGCCGCGTCCGGAGCCGCCCCGCAGCCGCCCTCCCCCGGGCGGGGCGGGCCCCGCAGCGGCCGTCCCATGTCCCGCAAGGCCGGCGACAATGTGGAGTACACGCTGCGGAGCCTGAGCAACCTGATGGGCGAGAAGCGGCGGCGGCAGGCGGAGGGGGCCGCCGGCTCGGGCGCGGCGGCGGCAGGCGAGCGTAGCTTGATCGCCGCCGAGTCGTGCTCCAGCCTGAACAGCGCGGCGTCGGGCGCGGAGCTGGAGCGGGCGGCGCGGCGGCAGTTCCAGCGGGACGAAACGCCCGGCTTCGTCTATGTGGTGTCGGTGTTCTCCGCCCTCGGGGGCTTCCTCTTCGGCTACGACACCGGCGTGGTCTCGGGGGCCCTGCTGCTCCTCAAGCGGGAGCTGAACCTGGACGCGCTCTGGCAGGAGCTGCTGGTCTCCGGCACGGTGGGCGCCGCCGCGCTGTCCGCCCTGGCCGGCGGCGTCCTCAATGGGCTGTGCGGCCGCCGGCCCTGCATCCTGCTGGCCAGCGGCCTCTTCACAGCCGGGGCCGGCGTGCTGGCGGCCGCCCGCGACAAGGAGACGCTGCTGGGGGGCCGCGTGGTGGTGGGACTGGGCATCGGTGAGTGCCGGCCGGGCCCCTCCGTCCCTGCGTTCTCCGGGTCCCCCCGCGCCGGGAGCCGGGTCCGAGCCGCTCTGCCCGCGCTGCGTTTATGTAATGCGGCGGCAGAACCCGAATCGCGGCTCTTTGTGCCCCGAAACGTTTTTATTTTTCCGTTTGGGAGGGGAGGGTGTTCGGGGTTGTCCTCTTTCCTTCTGGTCGCTGTGGGGCGGAGAGCCACCCGCGTGCTGCAGGGCTGCTGCCCTAATCCCGTCCTGCACGTGGACCTCTGAGGGGTCTCTGCTCACGAGCTAAACTCGTAAGCCTTCACCTGGTGCGGTTGGGGTGCCAGAAGTGAGCAGATATTGCCTGCCTTTCTGAACTGTAAACTGCTCTTCCGATTGCCCACACGGTTACGGTTCCATTGGGCGCTGAAGGGGTGCTGTGAGGACAGAACCGGGCTGTAATCATGAGGCGGAGATGTTTGCTCTGGAAGGCTTCGGGTTTTATTTATGGCATCTGGCAGAACAGGACGTGCTTTGGGGCTGCCTACCTGTCTGTGTCACATAGCTTGCAAGCAGATACTCCTGGTAAAACTTTCTCTTTCTTGTCCCAGAGAAGGCGAAGTGATGAGGAATGTTTCTTCCTACCTTAAGGCTCTTTTCTGTGCCAAGTAAATTCTAAATGTCCCCAGGACTTGGGCTGTGCTTCAGCTGATACCCTGTCAGACTCTGCTAGTTTGTAGTTTGAGTGGTACCATCATCCATGGTAGGCACTGTGAGCTTATTTGGAACGTAGTCTTAGAAAAAGAGAGAAGTAACTCTTGCTATGATCTCGCAACCCTTGCTATCTGAAAGCGTGAGGAAAAGTGAAGAATTAGAGTTGTTTTCTCTGCAAAACTAAATTCTCTATCTTATCCTTTGAATATGTATTTCAGTTTTTACGCACGCTTGGTGGGCTGCAATTCACAGTCTTGTTAAGGAAAAAAGTTAGTGAGTCATAGTGGAGGCTGTTGGAAATAAGATCGGCTCCATCCCTGAAAGGACTCATACTGGCTTCCCTGTGCAGCAGGCACATCTCCTGCAGCTGGCAGTCTTCCTGCCCTGAGTTGGGTGCTGAGCTTTTATTTATTTCTTTAAATGCTAATGCCCTGTGCCTTTTAAAATCAAACTTCAGACTGCAAAGTGTTGATAAGCTTTGTTGTTATTTTCAGGAGACAAAACAATTTTGATATAAAAAGGCAGAATGGGTATTTTGGTGGCACTGTGTAGCGCACATGTTTACTGGTACCTACTAAATATTGTGAAATGTGACCTCCTGCATTTGTGAAGCTGCTCGTGTGTTTTGTTGGACGTAACTGGCTGCAGTAATGTCTTCTTGGGGTGGGGGAGATAGAGAAGAAGGGGGAAGGCTGGTGTGACTTTGTGTACGTGTGTCCCAGGGAGATGCATAGGCTTCTTAGTGTTGTCTTACGGTGTTGCAAATGATTAACGCTGGCATCATCTGAGAGATGTGAGACTTGGTGGTTAATGTACGGAGTACTGAAATGGAAACTGGGAACTGAGGGGCTGCTCTTTTGTGGAGCCACGGATCTCAGTGTGGGCTGGGGAGAGACTTTTGTCTTCTTCCCAGATCAAGGAGAGAGGTGATTGTTGTGCTGCAGCCTGGGAAGCTGAAGGAAGGACCGTGAAGCACCCTGAGAATTTTGGAGCATGAAGGCAATGATGTTTAAAATAAAAAAATAGATAAAAGTAGCTTTTTCTCCTTTTTATCAGGGATTGCTGCTCTTTATGCGTGACAGAGGTTCTGGCCAGAAACCAAGCACTGCCTTAGATTGCCATCACTGAAGCACTGCGAGAATTCAATCCTAATGAGGTTTATTTTACAAAAGAGAAAAATGGGGTTGAAAACTGAATCCAGCAGTCTGTCGTTAAGTGTCACATTGAGCCCTCCACCAGAGGGAGCCTGGATGATGTCATGAAGGAATTAGAAATCGAAAGAACTCTCAACTTTTAAGGTTTTTCTCTCTTCTCTCAGAGCCCTTTGGCTGCCAGCAGTGAGCGTGACCTTCCTAGCCCTGGGTTAAAGAGACCACTGAGTGCAGCATCACCTCAGTTAGAATGCTAGCTACTGGAATGCACGGATAGAGTGGTGTAGTCTTGGGAAGTGCTTTCCTGTGTGCAAAAAAAAGTAACAGCTTTTTAGTTGTGTATGACTTTATACCTTACTGAAATCTTTCTTGCAGTGATCTGTTGATTGCACAGCATGAATTATGCTCCGTAGATGTGCATTTGCTTGTATTTAGTAAATGAGTGACTGTGTTACAGACAGTGCTGTAAAAACAGATGGTGGTTGCCTGTGTAGCTTTAGTCAGTGTGGATCTGTGCTAATTGCGTCCATGGGAGAAAATGGGTGTTTTTCTTGTGACTGTGATTTAGAAAGGGCTGCGGTTAAACTTTCAGGATGAAAACCACAGGATGTATGCTGAAATGAGGAACATCTCTTACTTGCCTGTCTTCTCCATTTAGCAGCATTTTCCACAGAGCTGCTCAGAGATAGAACTCTCCTTTTCTGTCCAGCAATTACAGATGGAGATGTTTCTGGAATGTAGACTTTCTCTCAAAGACAAACCAAAGTCCACATGTGTTGCCAGTGTTGAGTGGATGTTTATGATTGGGACGTCACGTGTCCCCTTCCCACACCCCCCACTGTAAATACAGAATACATGGAATGCAAAAAATGAAAACCCCGGTTAGCATGATGAGCAAGCTGATATGCTGTGGTCTTTTCAGGTCTGAATTTTTAAACGCAAAGTTGAAGGGATGCAGTGGGTGGATGTCCATCCCAGGCTGAAGCTCTTCAGAAAACTTCAGGCAAAGCAGATCAAGGACAAAGCCTCGTTCCCTCCTGTACTCCCTTTCTTGAGCAGCTCTCATGCCCATGACTCTTTAGGAATTTGGCTGAGCTTGCAGTCAGAAGTGTAACATTTGGATGGATGTTCCTCAAAAAAAATGTGGGTGACATTCAAATGCTTAGAGAACTGGATCACATGTGTTCAGCTGCAATTTGTATGAGCCTAGCTAGGAAGAAATGCATTGTTAAGGAGCATGCTTCCATGTCTGGTAACGTTAAGTTAATGTGAAGCCTTCAGCTGACACACATGGGTGATGGCGTGGTGTTTTAGGTGGTGTGCTGCTCAGATCAGTGCTTCAAACAAAACTGAGGTGCTGTCTGTGGAAGAAGAGCTGCTGAAGCTACCCAGAGTTTGGTTGCTATCAGGTACATCATTAGTTGCATGATTACATTTCCCTGCCTTGTTCAGCATGCAGAATAGATGGTATGTAATTAGTGATCAGCTCCTCATTGAGTAAGAGGTTGGGTTTTTTTGTGTTTTTTTTTTTTTTTTTTTTTAATCAGTGGTTGTTGCTTAATGCTCACTACCCCAGCCCTTAGCAGAGCTGCTGCTTGAGGGGCACGTGGTCTGCTCCAGCTCTGCAGTGCAGTGGGGCCGGCCTGGGCAGGTGCCATGTCTTCTATCTGACCTCTGTCACTGCTGGTGCATAGCAGCGTGATCCTCCTGCTCAGTGCTTGCTTTCCATTCAGAATGCTTAGCTTTCTTTTCCACGTGTTGTATTTGAATGTGGCATATGCAGTGTTCCTGGCAGCATCTTGTTATTGCATATGTAGGTCACTTTCTGAGTAGAGGTAATAAGGCTGAATGCAGAAGTAGGCAGGAGTGAAAATGGCTGGCATATGGTGCAGGGCTCCCCTGTTGGGACTGGTTCCTGCAGCAAGTAAAAATAACCAAATATAACCCAAGTGCCTGCATCATGTAGTACCAGCTCTGTGTTATCTTCACAGTGGTCAAAAAGGTCCACCTTATCACCTGGGCCACCACACATGCTGTGAAAGTATTGCAAAATAACCACTGTGATCAAGATGAGGGTGTGCTTTTTTCCCCTATTATTATTAGTTTTACCTTTTTATGTATGTTACAGAACTTTTTTTTTCAGATGGTGTGTATTTTCTCTTGGAAAATTACAGATCAATCTCCTCTTCTTCCCTTCTATCCTGCCGTGGGAAGCCTGCAGCCTCCAGTCTGTTTTCATGAGTAGGCACCAACCACAGTTTTAAAGGAGCTTATACCTTAGTATATTTTGGAGGGGAAAGTCACCCTCATCCCCCAAATACATTGTGTTGCTTTGGCAGATGCCTCTAATTTTCAATCTATGATTTATAGTCTGTTTTTAACACAGATTTCAATGGTTTGTAAGTATATGCTTGCCTTGGGGTTGGAAGGGAACGGGCAGACAAACAGCCACGTTGCTGGAATGGGTTCCGTGTGGCCACTGACATGAGCTGCTCTGCAGCTGCCAGAATTACTGTGTGCTCTGGAGTTGGCTCTGTGCCTCATAAATGCTTGATCTGTTGGCTCTTGAGCAGGAGCATCTGCTTCATTCCTGGAAAGAAACTTCAGTTCCTGTCTGTATCTGCGATCTTGCAGGATACCAGGGGTACGTTAAGGTGAAAAACTGTTTTCTGAAGTCTTCTGATTTTGAGGGCATTGGAGACTTTGCGGTTTCCTACATGCAGCTCACTGTTGTGTCAGTGGACAGTGCTCCATTATTGCTTTATCTGATGCTGTGCTGTTGATGGTGCAGTACCCAAAGATCAGCGTATTGCTGCCTTTGGCAGGTATTTGGGGAGCTGTTCAGAATAATGTGTTATGCACTCCTGAGTTATAGCTAAGAGAATTTTTGGGCTTCTGATTCTTCTAGAAGTTGTTTAAAGTCATGTGGGTGTTTCTTCTGTGTGGGTTTTTTTTGTTGTTGTTGATTTTCTGTTCTCCCTTTTCTGGGGGGCCTTTGTGGTGTTGTGTTTGTCTAAACTAAAAGAAAGTCCTGTACTTCATAAACCTTGAAACTGAAATGTGGGAATCCTTTGAAGTATCCTTCCCTGCAGTTGATTATGCTGCTGTGGTTTTATCAAGGCAGATTTCCTGTTGTATTTTAAGTATTTATCATTCATGTTGAAACAGTACAGTGCATCCAGTTCCTGTGTTACATAAATAGGAACTTCTATGACTCTCTTACTCTTTACGAAAAAGGCAGCTTGGAGGAAGCTTACAGCATTAAACATAAATGTTTTCCTACCTGCTGTGAGTATCCGTGTGGATCCTACAGATGGGCTTATTTTCAAAACGCCTGTTTTGTTACAGGAACAAGAGATCAGTGGCACCCGCTACCAAGTGTGGTGATGCTAAAACAGAAAGTCATTCAGCTACAACTCTTGGCTTTCAGTGACTTGCTGGCTGAAGTTGATAACAGCCCCATCAGGAGAGGTCTGACAGAGGACATCTGGGGACAGTCCCAGCAGCAGACTTGAAATGCTGGCCACTGTCTTCAGCAAGCTGTCAGAACATGCGCTTCATTTTTATTCTGGGCATGTTACTGTGTGCTTTATCAGGTGCTTCCTGGGAAGCAGTGAGAAAAAAATACTGAAAGTAGATGCTGAAAAAGATTTCTTTAAAATGATCTTTTTTTTCTCATTTGCAGTAGTTGCATGCTCTTTAGTTGTGGTTTTTTAATATAATAAGTTGGATTTCTGGATATGTTAATTTCTTATAAAATGTAGCGTTTTGGAAATCTTAGGGATTATTCTACGAAATCATGGTAAGCTTTTGTGCCTCAAAATCCTACGGAGGTCCTGAAAATCAGTTATTTCTGCCTAAGATGGCTGAACTCAGCCCAGACCACTGTGACTGTGTTGCACGCTGTTACCATGGAGTTGTTGTGGGCCTCATGAATGGTTTTGTGGAACACAGCTTGGGGTGAGGGCTTCAGTCGTTTCACAACCTTCTGTAGGTCTTCTGATATAAATGGAATATAAACTGTTTTAGAATATGATTTGTTTATGGTATTTGTAGAAGAAATGAAGCTTTAAAAAACTCCCTTTCCTTTTCATTCTATTTCTGACCTTCCTGTGTTGTGCTGGAGGCTTTAGATATGTGTTTTTTTCAGGGATTTAGTCTGAGTGTGTGTCTGTTTTGAGAGGGAGGTTTTCCTTGGTTGTTTCTCATTTTGAACATTTGCATAGCCAGTACCTGAAGCTGAGTTTCCTAGCTCAGAGTCTTGGCACCTTCTTCCTTTGCCAGTCAGGTCTGCTTGTGTGGGTGAGATGCACGCCCTCTTCTTCAAGCCCCCACCTTGGCTGTGCTTGGAGCCATGGCATTAGCAAATGTATTCTCTATTTCTTTGGGCCCTTTATTTAGCTACTTTCACTTAAACAGCAAGGATGTTAAAAACCCATGTCTCTGTCCTGGGGCACAGCTTGCTTTTCACTCCTGGTGTCCTCCCTTCAGGCACTGGCTCTGCAGCATCTCCTCAGAAGTGCTGCCTGTACCCTGGAGGTTGCTCTCAGGCTATTTGTTGGGTGCTGGTTTTTTTTCTTCTTTTTGTGGTTGGGGGCTCAGACACCGAAGCAGTTGTGTGTATGAAAAACAAAAGTGTGTTTATTGATATTGCTTACTTGTGCTTGAGGGATCACTAAGAAATGCTCTGTCCACCTACTGAAGGGGGTTCTGCAGCTGCCTGTGTTCAGGAGCTGTACCCAGCTCTCCTGGCCGACCTCCTCACCCACCGCTCCGATTTCTCAGTGCCATTTGTCTGCCAACTCCAGGGAGAGTTTTTCTGCAGTGTTTTTTCCCTCTGGGGCTGATCTGAGAGGCTTTCTGGCCCTTGTTAGAGCTGATGTTTTCCAGAAGTACCAGGCCCCAGCCTTGGAGCTTGCTGTCACTAGCAAACATTTCATAAGGCAAGTGCGTTCTGCCTGCTCTGAGCAGCAAGGCGGAGCCTGGCAGCCCTGTGGTTCCTGATATTTGTAGCATGGGAAAGGACTGACAGGGCCGCTGCGAGGCTGAGCAGCCCCTAAGGGGAGGTGGGGCTTTCCTGAGAGGCAGCTTCAGGCCTCACATCTGGAACTTTCTGGTGTCTTTTTGGTGCTGTGTGTTTGAGAAGCCCTGAATTTCCACAGGTCTTGTGACAACCAGAAGCGCTGAAGGGCTCTCTAGTGTAAGCAGCCAGCTGGGCATGTGCAGCTGTGTACGTTACCATCTGATGGTCCATCCCCTGATGATAGTCACTAAGGCAATGCCAGAAGTGGTTGTAGGCCTGCGGTGTAAACAGAAACGTATATCCAAAAGTAGATTAACCTGGCAGTGGCCCATATTTTTATAGTCTAGACAAAAATAATGTTAGAAACATAAACCATTAGTTGCAGCCCTAAGGCAAGAGTTTCCTGGCCCTTTCCCAGAAGTGGGAATTTCCACAGACTTAACCTTTTCTATCCTGAACAAAAACAAGGAGTTAGAGCCCTTCTGTTCCCAAAATCTCCTCATTTTGTCAGGAGCCTCGTGTGTGGTTTTCCCCGCTGTTTCTCCTGTGAGCTTTCAGGAAGGCAAAGCCAGTAACTGTGTTTGTAATAAGCTTGCAGACTTAATCACTTTAGGGAAGGATGGTTGTCTTCCAGCAGCTGGAAGGCCGTATTAGGGATGTCTTTGTGCATAGCCACATCTTCTGATGTTGGACTGGGACAGTTAATTTTCTTATTTGTAGCTGGTACGGTGTGCATGGAGCCAGGGACATTTCAGCTTCTCATGCTGCCCTGCCAGTGAGGAGCTGGGGGTGCGCATGGAGCTGGGAGCAGGCAGCAACAGGACAGCTGACCCTAATTGGCCAAAGGAATAGGTTGTACCAAGGCTCACTGTTGCCCCCCCCCCCCCCCCCCCCCCGCCCAGTGGGATGAAGGAGAGAATCTTGTCTTGTACAGCTGGCGAAGAGAGCATCAGGTCCTTAGCTGGTCCAGGATCCTGAAGGTAGATCCCTCCAGTCAGAGTTGGTGTGCTTTTGGAGTCTATCTGCATGCCTACTGAATTATAGTGGGAAAGAAACACTGTTTCCTGTGATTTATTTTTTTTTCCTTGTGTTACTAAGTTTCAGGACAATGTGCTGCATTCATAAATCCTAATCCAGTTAGAAATAACTTTGCCTAATTGTTATTTTTTACTTAATTTTCTGTTTATAGCTGCCTTTTTAGGAAGTTTTGCTTAATCTGTGAGGCTGAAGTAGAGGGAACTCACCTTGAACTACTTGTTCTTTTGATTTGATCAGTTAATTATTGATGGTTATTGGTTGGATCTGTGATGGATTCTGAGCAGAGAATAACATCCAGGCAAGATGGTGTGGCAGCAGATGAGCTGGGCCACTGTGAGCATGAAGGAAGTGCTGGCTGAGACCAGAGTTATGTGTGCTTCAGCAAATATTTGTGTATAAGTGACTTCTTCTGTTTGTTCACAGGTCCTTGATTACTGGACTGTTGAGGTCAGTAGTAGTTATGGCAGCACAGGAATGGGGAGTTCTGCCTGAGGGGAAAAGGTAAGACCGGTTTTATTCACTTCTGAGTTCACCAGCTAAGACTGTGCCTCATGGACCCTGCTGCTGCATTAATCATAGGTGCTGCTGACCTCACCAGTCCAGTTCACAGTGGATTAGCTTGGGATGGATGGAAAATCAGACGTGTCTGAACAACAACTTCAGCATCTCAAACAAGAGTGGAAAAGACAAAATTTTGTATGCTGGCATTTAAGATGTTTTAGTCCAGAAATTCAGTTACACTGGGAATATTTCAAGCCATATTCTGGGGTCTGGTTCTGTGCTGTGTATTGTTCGTAGGTAGGAGGAAAAATCAGGCGCAAAAAGTAGTTTCTTTCTATTGTAATGATTGACTAGAATGTTCCTGGGAATAATTATTGGTGTGTGTAGCAGAAATCAGGGCACAGGAGCTCTTGCTTTATTATTATTACACAAATAATGCAAACGTATCTTTAGTTTTTCTCTTCTGATAAGTGGGAATGTGCTTTACTAGATTATTTCAAAGCTTGGCTGGAAAGGTGCTATTTATCTTAATGTCTGACTCTAGGGGAAGGTTGCCTACAACTGCATGCTCTGTGGTGACCTCTGTGCATCCTAATGTCCTGCAGGTTTGGGGCTTCTCACCTTTCCTGCCCTAAGCCTACAGCTTTATTTGGGAACATAAGCAAAACGTTAGAATATTCAACAGCTTGTGTACTTCTGCAAAAAATTAGTTGTAAGGTGTAATTTTTAGGTGAAGCTCTGTTGTTTTTCTTGTGTCTGCTGGTGGTGACTTCTGAAGTAAGAAAAGATTTGGCTTGTGCTTTGGTTTTGATTCTGCCTGTCCCTGCTTGTTTCTGAATCTTCATTCCCTAGAGTCAAAACCTGTCCGTTGTATCTCTCCAGGGCCTCTCCCTGACTCAAAGTTAATTGCTTTGCCTGTCACCTGAGTACTATCTGGGTGATTAATCATTATCCACTTAGATGTGGAGTGCTCCCTTGCACAGAGGGAAATGGTGTTCTGAGCTTACATACACAGCAGTGCAGAAAAGACTTTTCCCGGTAGCTCAAGACCAGCAGAGCTTTCTCTTCTGTAACATAAATTGATCTTCAGGAAGATCTGAGCCACCTGTTTAGAACATTTATGTTTAGTCTATTCAGAAGTCAGTTCTCAGTAATTCACCCTATAATGGTGAAACTTCTTCAGGACTTTATTGTATAAATGCTACTTTTCTTCCCCCTCTCAGGTTATGTGAAGTGAAGCTGTACATGCTTGGTGTGATGAGGACTTCTAGTGGACCACTTTACAGTCAAACTATTCCATTCTTTGATTTGTGTCTGCTTAGCAGCAATGGTTTCTTTGTTGCCCAGTTTTGCCTGTGAAGGAACTTCTTTTGAGCTGGGATGTGGGGAAGCTACATCCACTACACTGGCCCCAAGAAAGGAGTACTGGAAGCTGAGTGCTGAAGTAACAATAACTGTACTCCAGTAACCTATCTGCTACCCCTGGGTTTCCTGGCCAGTGATAACGAGAAGGAATCTGTGATCCAGGTGTCCCAGACAGTTGTGCTGCGAAGCAGGAAACCAAATGTCTGAAGAAGTCTGTGCATGGAGGTATCAAGTAATGCAATGCAATTGCATGACTAGATGTTTTAATTAGAAGTTAAGTTCTTTGCTGGGGACAAAAGCGTAATGGAAGGAGGCAATGCCGAAGGATACTATAAACCAATTGTACAGATTTTTAGGATGATTGTTCTGGGAATGAATTCCACAGCTGTGCTCTAGAGGACAGGAGAAGATATGAAAAGCTGCTTTGGGGCATCGAACAGTTCTCTCTGCTTCTTTATATTTTTCTCAAGTGTTAATGTATGTTTCTTGGCTCAGTTCTTTCCTCTTTTTATCAAGTAGGGATGTATGTTTCTCAGCTTAAATCATGTGGGCTTGTGTGGTCTAACACTTTCAGAGAGTAACCAGTTTTCGTCTGTGCTATGGCAGTAGGAGAACTTCAGGAGGTCTGATTCAGTGTTCCTTCACCAGCTTTTAGCCAATGTGATTCCTCTGACAACAGTGATTTATTTGCCTCATCATCTTGATAAACTACTAATTAGTACAGTACTTCAGGGACGTGCATCTGTTTATCAGGTAGTCATAGACTCGTAGGAAAGTAGGTATGTATGGTAGATATGGATGTTGTACTGGGGTGCAGCTGAAAATACAACTTCAGGAAGATCTGTTGAAGTTTATAAGACTTCTAAGCTGGTATTTGAAAATAAAGCCCACAATACTAATTTGGAAATGTTTACATTGGTCTTCTATGACATTTCGCTTGCAGAAATGCTATTTCTTTCTGAACCTGAATGATTCAGTTAGTTGTAGCGAAACAGAAAAATGCCTGTGTGCATACTTCTCAGTCTTGTGTAAATATGCTCCCAATGTAGCTGAGTCATTCAGAAGCAATATATGTCTCTCCTTGGTTTAGATTTCTATTTTCCATACATTATAGCACTCAAATACATGCGTCCCTAAAGCAGTAATGGACTGAGAAGTGTTTGATCCGTTGTATCTGCTTTTCACCATTGCTCTGGTGTGGATTTCTATTTGTCATGCATTATCAGTCACAAGAATACATACATCCCTGAAGCAACAGTAAACTGAGATGTGTTTGTTCTGCTGCATTTCATTTCTACAAATGCTTGGTGTGTTCTGTACTCTGGAAACTTGTCCTGTTAGGGATTGCAGCCATTAGTTTTCTAAGTCAGGGCAAATGTTGCCAGTGCAAACACCAACTTGAGTTGCCTGCCTTGGGAGATGGAGCTTGCACAGTGAGTCTGTGCTGTAGTAGCAATAAATCCTGGAAAAACATTATTTCATACTGATACAAAGGAAAGAGACAAATGCCCTTGAATTCATTTCCCCACAGTGTGAAATAGTGTGAAGCTGTTGTGCCGTGTCATAGTTTTGTAGTCTCAAGGTTGAATTACAATGAGCCTTGTATTAAAATAACTTAAATACATGCAGACAGTTACTTCACTTTGCCATTCAGAAGGCAGGCGGACATA
Organism: Alectoris magna; assembly: GCA_030625065.1. NCBI lineage: Eukaryota > Metazoa > Chordata > Aves > Galliformes > Phasianidae > Alectoris > Alectoris magna. Next base: position 183,305,252 of record CM060560.1, on the reverse strand, counting down.
AAGTGCAGCAGTAAGAAAATGCCTGTTACACTGTTGGGTGCCCTGACATGCACGCTGTGAAACCCCCAGTGCCAGATGTGCTGGGTTTTGCTAAGGGAACGTGAGACCAGTCTGTAACTTCTCGATTCATCGCTTCCTAGTGACTTGACTTACAGGTCACTGTGGCACTTCATGCCTCCATTCATCGTTCTGTAAGGGGTGTGCCCGGGGTTTGTTTGCATCTTAGAAAAGCGTTCTGGGACTCATGAGTAACACATTATTTAAAAATAAAAATAATAATCTAAGTACGTCAGTTGTAATCTGTTCAACATGGCTGTTTCTGTGAATGCACGCCATAGCCTGGATTTTTTTTATTTGTTTGTTTTTTCAGTCCTTCAGGCTTCCTCTACAGTCTGTGTTCTCTCTCTGCTCCATCCCACGTGCCTGGCAGGCAGTGCCCTGGTGGCAGCAGTCAGAGCCCTGTGCTCACTGCTGCCTGGTGCTGGAGCCCTGCTGAAATGCCAGAAATTATTTGTTGCTGTTACAATGAATGGTTGTTACACAATTCCCAGATGGGTTTGTAACAGTAAGTAATTCCACCTGACTGAAAACACCAGCAATGTGTTGATAGATACATACGTTCAAATTATCATGTACTTGTCATCATCCAGAAAAATAAGGTGGCTAAAGTCAACCCAGCTCTATAAATAGGTTTGTAAGATGAATCTCAGCAGAATAATGCAGACTTAACTTTCAGAACTGACACCTGTACCACTGCTGTTATTCTTCAAGTACTCCCATGAGCCTTTTCTATTACTTAAAAGCAGTTGGCACAAGATTGATTAAAGGACTTTGCTGCTAAATGCTTTAGGTAATTTATAGCTAAGTTTGAGTTTTATGCTCTGGCAAACTGAAATGGTACTTGAAGGGTCTGTATGGTTTAGCAGTTAAAAAGTCCTTTAAGAAACGAGAGCAATGTAATCTTAGAGAGAGCAGTTGAATGCAGGTGTGAGCTTGACAGTGTTGGGAATGTAGGTCATGTGGCACCTGAAGGTGAAGAGCAGAAGGCATTTGCAGTGCTTGTGCATTGGAAGCATAGAGCCTGGGAAGCTTTCATGTTACTGCAGTAAGTTGCAAGCATTAGAGACAGGGATTCTGCTTTCCCTGCTCCAGATCTTTTCTACATTTAGACCTATTGTCAGCAGCTTGGCACTGGGTTATGAAACTTTTTAATAGGGAAAATATTCTGGTATTCTTTTTTGATTCATTTCTTACTGTGTGCAAATATAAGTTATGAAGTGGGAAGGTAGGAGTGGGTAATAAGGAACTCAGAAGTGCATTCACCTGTGAGCCGTTTGGTGCTTCATTGCTAGTTCTCTGAGCTTTATTAGAAGCTCTCATGTCTGGTTTCTGTCCTACTCAGTTACCTATTGTGCTCAGTTTAATGAGTTCTTCTCCAGTGGAAAATTACAGAATCACAGAATTATCGAGGTTGGAAAAGACCTAGAAGATCATCCAGTCCAACCATTACCAATACTTCCCAGCTAAATCATACCCCTCAACGCAACATCCAAACGTTTCTTGAACACTCCCATGGTCGGTGATTCCACCACCTCCCTGGGCAGTGCATTCCAATGCCTGACTACCCTTTCCGAGTAGTAATACTTCCTAATGTCCAGCCTGAACCTCCCCTGGCGCAGCTTGAAACCATTCCCTCTAGTTCTATCACTGATTACACGAGAGAAGAGGCCGACCCCCAGCTCACCACAACCTCCCTTCAGGAAGTTATAGAGAGCTATAAGGTCTCCCCTGAGCCTCCTCTTCTCCAGGCTGAACAATCCCAGCTCCCTCAACCGTTCCTCATAAGGCCTGTGCTCCAGACCCCTCACCAGCTTCGTAGCCCTCCTCTGAACACGTTCCAGGGCCTCAATGTCTTTCTTGCAGTGAGGGGCCCAAAACTGAACACAGTACTCGAGGTGCGGCCGCACCAATGCCGAGTACAGGGGGACAATTACCTTCCTGTTCCTGCTAGTAACACTGTTTTTGATGCAAGCCAGAATGCCGTTGGCCTTCTTGGCCACCCGGGCACACTGTCGGCTCATGTTCAGCCGAGCATCAATCAGTACCCCCAGGTCTGTTTCCTCAACACAGTCCTCCAGCCACTCCGCCCCAAGCCTATAGCGCTGCCTGGGGTTGTTGTGGCCAAAGTGCAGGACCCGGCATTTGGTCCTGTTGAACTTCATCCCATTGGCTTCAACCCAGCTCACCAGTCTATCCAGATCCCTCTGCAGGGCCTCGCTACCCTCAGGCAGATCGACACTCCCTGCCAATTTGGTGTCATCCGCGAACTTACTGAGGGTGCACTCAATGCCCTCATCCAAGTCATCAATAAAGATGTTGAAGAGGACAGGCCCCAGCACCGACCCCTGGGGAACACCACTCTTGACTGGTCTCCAACTGGATTTGACTCCATTTACCACCACTCTCTGGGCCCGGCCTTCCAGCCAGCTCCTTACCCAGCCGAGAGTGTACCCATCCAAGCCACGGGCTGCCAGCTTTTGAAGGAGAATAGCATGGGAGACAGTGTCAAAGGCTTTACTGAAGTCTAAGTAGACCACATCGACCGCCTTTCCTTCATCCATAAGACGGGTCACAGGATCATAGAAGGAGATCAGATTGGTCAAGCAGGACCTGCCCTTCACGAACCCATGCTGGCTAGGTCCGATCTCCTGGTCATCCCACACCTGCCGCGTGATCTCCCTCAAGACAATCCGTTCCATTACCTTCCCTGGCACCGAGGTCAGGCTAACAGGCCTGTAGTTCCCCGGATCCTCCTTACAACCTTTCTTGTAAATGGGAGTCACGTTGGCAAGCCTCCAGTCTTCTGGGACCTCACCCGTTAACAAGGAGCGCTGAAAGATAACGGAAAGCGGCTCAGCGATCACCTCCGCCAGTTCCTTCAGCACTCTCGGGTGAATCTCATCCGGACCCATGGACTTGTGGCAGTCCAGTTGGAGTAGTAATTCCCTGACCGCTTCTTCAAGAATCACAGGGGGTTCAGTCTGCTCCCCAGCCGAGACTACCAAGCCAGAGCGTGGGGAGCCCCGGGAATAACTGAGATGACTTTTAAAGGCAGACGTAAAGAAGGCATTCAGAACCTCTGCCTTTTCCTTATCGTCTGTGATCACATTCCCAGCCTCGTCCAGTAAAGACTGGAGATTCCCCTTTGCCCTCCTCTTACAGTTGATGTATTTATAAAAGAGTTTCTTGTTTGTTTTTACCCCAGCGGCCAGCTTAGATTCAAGCTGGGCTTTTGCCTCTCTGATTTTCCTTCTACACGTCTTAACAGCCTCTTTGTAGTCATTCTGAGTTGCTTTTCCCTCCTTCCACAGGCGATAAATTCTCTTTTTCTCCCGCAACCTTAAGAACAGCTCCCTGTTCACCCACGCCGGTCTTCTTCCCCGCCGGCTCATTTTGCGGCTCAGGGGGACCGCCCGCTCCTGCGCCTTTAAGACTTCCTTCTTCAAGAGCGACCAGCCCTCTTGGACCCCTTTGTTCGCTAAGACTGAACGCCAGGGGACTGCCCCTACTAGTCTTCTGAACAAATCAAAGTCTGCCCTCCGGAAGTCTAAGGTGGCAGTTTTGCTATTCTCCCTCCAGGCTCCACCTAGAATCGAGAACTCTACTATTTCGTGGTCACTCTGTCCAAGACAGCCCCCAACCTCCACATCTCCCACCAGACCTTCCCTGTTTGTGAACAGCAGGTCTAGCGGGGCAGCTCCTCTCGTGGGCTCTCTCACCAGCTGCATTAGGAAGTTATCCTCTATGCATTCCACGAACCTCCTAGCCTGCTTCTTCTCCGCCATGCCATCCTCCCAGCATATGTCAGGGAAGTTAAAGTCACCCATGAGGACAAGGGCTGGTGACCGCGCAGCTCCTGCCAGCTGCTTATAGAACAGCTCATCTGCCTCTTCATCCTGGTTTGGCGGTCTATAACAGACGCCCACCAGGATGTCTGCCTTATCAGCCCTTCCCCTGATCTTCACCCATAGGGATTCAACCACATCATCCCCAGTCGCAAGCTCTGCAGCATGAAAGCATTCCCTGACATAGAGAGCCACGCCGCCACCCCTCCTTCCTTGCCTATCCTTCCTGAAGAGTCTGTAGCCATCCATTGCAGCACTCCAGCCATGGGAGCAATCCCACCATGTTTCCGTTATGGCGACTAGGTCATAGTTTGCCTGCCTCACAATGGCTTCCAACTCTTCTTGTTTGTTGCCCATGCTGCGTGCATTGGTATAGGCGCACCTCAGCCGAGCCCCTCGCCTCGCTCCTAATCCCAATACCACTTCATCAGGCTTATCCCCAGAAGACCTGCCTTTACCCCCTTCCCCCTTCATAGAGTCATCCTCCTCTGTCACGAAGGCACAAGACCATGGGTTCGTACAAGCACGCCCCTCTCCTGCAAGCAGCGGGTCGCTACACACCGACTTTGTGTTAGTGACCCCAGTTACACACCCATCCCCCTTCATACCTAGTTTAAAGCCCTCTGAATGAATCTGCCTAACTCTCGGCCTAAGATCCTTTTTGAACGCTGGGAGAAGCCACTCCTATCAGTTTCTAGCAGGTCCAGTCTCCTACAGACAGAGGCCAAGTCAAAGAAGCCAAATGCCTGCCGAGCACACCAATCTTGGAGCCAGTTATTAATCCGCTGGCCTATTATATTAAGTCCCTCATTATTCCCTATAGCTGGAGGGATAGAGGAGAACACAACTTGTGCCCCGGAACCCTTCACCTGTCTCCCCAGGGCTCTGAAATCCTTTTTCAGAGTCCTTAGGGAAGTCCTGTGTAATTTATCACTACCAACCTGAAACAGCAACAAAGGATAGTAATCAGTGGGCCGGACAAGGGAAGGAAGTTTCTTCTTTATATCTTTTACTCGGGCACCCGGGAGGCAGCAGACCTCCCTATGCAGAGGGTCTGGCCTACATATTGGCCCTTCTGCTCCCTTCAGCAGAGAGTCACCAATGACAATGACCCGTCGTGTTTTCCTATTTGATGATGTGTTAATTTTAGGAGGCCGGCTAGACTTGGAAAGCACCAACCGATGAGATCCATCATCACCACCATTATTCAGTTGTTCCTGCAGAGCACTGTACCTGTTTTGCAGGGGCAGCTGGGGGGCCTGGGAACTCACCGGGGGGGCACGCCTGCATCGTCGAGAAGGGACTGTATGCCACTGACCTACATCCTCCATTTCCTTGCCTTTGTTCCCAGGAAGGTAGGAGGACAGTGGGTTCACTGTAGCAGGAACGCCATCTGCATGTAGGTTCCCCTCCATTACCTGTTTGCAAGGCAGCAGGGGGTGGCATTCTCCATGCAGAGCTTCATCCGGCTGCCTGGATCTAGGAGCTGATAGGGCTTGGAGCCAGCAGTCAATCTCCCTCTCAGAATCCCTAATGCTTCTCAGCCTCTCCACTTCTTCCTTCAGGTCAACTACGAGGCTGAGCAAGTAGTTAACCTGTTCACAGCGTACACAATCACTGCTTCCCTCACCCAGCACTGCAAGGGCCAGGCTCTGGCACTCAGTACAGCCAGAGACCTGCACACCAGCATCACGGGTTGGGGGCTCAGTCTGAGTATCCTCAGACTTCTTGGTAGCAGCCGTCCAATTGGGCATGTGCAGGACCTCAGTCTGGGTCTCTGCAGTCTTCTTAGTTGCTGCCTCCCTTTTCTGATAGCATGGGACCCTTGCCTGAGCCTCTTCAGTATTTCTGGTTGCAGCCTTCCGCCGGGGCACAACCATAGCTAAGCAGAATACTTACCTTACCAGCACTGAGACAGGAAGTCACGAGGTGCAAGGACCCTAGCCCCTCCTATCCGTCTCCGGTGGGCAGCGACGCGTCGCTGCCCTCCTTGTGCCGGTTTAAATCTCCCGCCGTTGCCAGGCAACGCCCACGCGCTGCGTCAGCGCCTCCGTCAGCGGCTCCCGCGAGAGCTGCCGGGCTGCTCCTGTAGTCCGGGGGTTCCCTGCTTGAAGGAACTGCCCGAGATCCCCCTTGAACCACGCGGTCAGTCGCTGCTGATCGGCCGGGACGGCTCCGAGTCAGGCGACGTCGGCGATCAAAAGGGCTTCTACCGGATACTGTGCCGGTTTAAATCTCCCGCCGTTGCCAGGCAACGCCCACGCGCTGCGTCAGCGCCTCCGTCAGCGGCTCCCGCGAGAGCTGCCGGGCTGCTCCTGTAGTCCGGGGGTTCCCTGCTTGAAGGAACTGCCCGAGATCCCCCTTGAACCACGCGGTCAGTCGCTGCTGATCGGCCGGGACGGCTCCGAGTCAGGCGACGTCGGCGATCAAAAGGGGCTAATTAATTCTGCCTCCTGATGCTGCCCTTTTGCAGTACCATTAGCAGTCCAGACTGTTTTGATTTGGGAAAAAACAATGTTTTAAAAATGTAAAGAAAAGTGTTTTTTTTTTTTTGTTTTTTTTTTTTTACACTTTTGAGTGAAAATTCAATTCTATATAGCTAGGTTTTGTAATAATTGATATTTCAACTCTATCTTGCTTTATGGAAAGTGTAATTAAAAGATCAGATGGAATGTGACTGGATTATGAGGTGGGAAAAAAGGATGGGAGACGCTTATTACCACACAGTTTCATTGGAAAGACAGCAGTGAGGGTTCAGAGCTCCCTCTCCACTTAAATGTTAGGACCATTATCCTCAGTACAAACATTTCTTTATAAATGTTCTCTATGAAGGCCAAGTATTGCTGCAAGTGCAGAGCTTGTGAGGCTTGTATTTCAGAGAGATCTGGTCTGAATTGTTTTTCTTAGCATTTGTTTGGGGTAGTAGTCTTTTCACTTAAGGAGAGGCTCCCCATAGTGGCTGTGCCTCAGAGTACAGAAAGATGAGGTACTCACAGGCTGAAAGATGGAACACTTAAACAGCAGCACGCTATGTTGTGTGTTTAGTTATCTTAGAATCATAGAACCACCAAGGTTGGAAAAGACCTGCAGGATCATCCAGTCAAACCGTCTGCCTATCACCAATAGCTCCCACTAAACCATGTCCCTCAACACAACATCCAATCGTTCCTTGAACACCCCCAGGGTCAGTGACTCCACCACCTCCCTGGGCAGCCCATTCCAGTGCCTGACCACCCTTTCTGAGAAGTAACATTTCCTAATGTCCAGCCTGAATCTCCCCTGCTGCAGCTTGAAACCATTGCCTCTAGTCCTATCACTAATGACACGAGAGAAGAGGCCGACCCCCAGCTCACCACAACCTCCCTTCAGGAAGTTATAGAGAGCAATAAGGTCTCCCCTGAGCCTCCTCTTCTCCAGGCTGAACATTTGCAGCTCCTTCAGCCTCTCCTCGTATGGCCTGTGCTCCAGACCCCTCACCAGCTTTGTTGCCCTTCTTTGAACACGTTCCATGGCCTCGATGTCTTTCTTGCAGTGAGGGGCCCGAAACTGGACAAAGTACTCGAGGTGCAGCCTCACAAGTGCTGAATACAGGGGGACAATCACCTCTCTGCTCCTGCAGGTAACACTGTTTCTGATGCAAGCCAGGAAATCTTCTTGATTTAATGCAGCTGATGCAGTACAATTCATAGGATAAGCAGGTTTTGCCTTAACAAGGGTATTTCTTGCATCTGTGTTAACTGGAATGGGACTCTGTCAAATACACCACTTTGACTGCCAACTCTCTTCTTCAGATTGCTTTTTTTCAGTTTTGTGCTGCCCATGTCCATTCAGGGAAGACTTCCAGGGGAGGGAATCAGCCCAGCACTCTGAGTGACAGGAGAGTGCTTTGGGCATCCATCTCTACTTCGTACCAATTAACAAAAGTGAATGAGAATGTCAGAATGCCCTCCCAGCTGTGCCTGCAGGCTGACTTCCAGCTCTGTCTCAGTGCTCTGCTACCACTGTGCCTGGAGCATGGTCAGGGCTGGGTAAGGGCATGCAGGGGAGCCCTGTGCTCTGACCCTGCTGTGATCTGGGTTCTCTCATCCTTGTCCTTTGAACATTATTATTAATAAGCAGCTCTACACAGCAAGTTTTTAAATAAAGCAGTCCTGTTAGCTGGATTACATCTACAGGATTACATTAGAAGTGTCTAAGAGAATGCAAGTTGTCAGAAGCTGAAAGGCACGGAGGTTTTCCTGGGATTTCTGCCTGCCTCCAGTTGCTCCCCCAAGGCCTTGAGCCTCACAGCCTTGTTTTTAGCAAATTCTTTGGCTGTCCACTTCTGACAGAACACGTAGCAGTAATTTCCCCCCACCTGTTCCTGATTAGTTTTGAGACTCCCCAGCTTTTGTCCATTAGGTATTGGTAATGGAGTAGTTGGTCTGTTCCTTTTTCCTTTTAGCCCTTGACAGCTGCTGTTTGTCTTCCATGGATGCAGCAGCCTCATTCTTCACTTGTAACATCTCCCTGTTGGCAGCACAAGTGACTGAGGGAAGTAAATATGTACCAAAATAGGCAAAGTACCCTAGTGTTCCTCGATGGCTTGAGTGTTATGCCATGAGTCATGGCCTTGCCCTGCAGCCGTGACTGCTGATCTAGGCTATCTCAGGTCCTTTCTAGGAATAAACCCATGTGGCATGAAGTTCAATACTGTTCATTGAAGATTTCCCTCTAATATGGATAGTCCAGTGCAAGATCTGTGTAATAGTCAAAACCCTTCCTAGGACTTAACTGCTTTACTTGAGAGGTCCTCATTGGATTATCTCCATCTCATCATGTTGGTCTCCTGTCACTGTTACATATCATGTGGACCAAGCAGCAGTCATGGAAATGGCAGAGGGAAGCTCCAGGCTCTTGGGAGGACTTGCACAGAAGCTGGATATTTGATGGGCTGCTCCTTGCGAAGCAAAGGGATGTGCAGTGTTTGGACCATGGGCTTAAGGTGTTGATTTAACTGCAATGTACTAGAAACAACCTTGTTCTTCTTAGCATGTGAAGCACACGTGCCATGTGTCAACAGTTTACAGGCTGGTTTGGCCTGGTTCTGTGACTAATGGGGCAGGGGGACCAAGGACCCATACCCTGGCAAAGGGGGAAGGGGAAAAGAGGAAAGGGTAGGGAGATGGGCCTAAAAATGAAACAGCAGCAATGATCTGAGAAGGAGAGTTAATTTACTAAATAAGATATTGGAATGCAAGATAACAGAATATATGAGATATGAGGGCTGGTCTGAAAGTAATGCCTGCTATTATGTTGTGTTGTCCCATGACATCAGAGGCAGATGGTGGTGGTATGGCAGTAAAGCTTGAAACTTCCCACCAATGTCCCGTAACGTTTTGTTGCTGTTCCACAGATGGCAGCAGAGGGGCACTCTGACAAAATGGTGTCTGACATGGAAGTGCATATGAAGTGAAGGATTGTCATTTAATTCCTCTTTGTGGGGGGGAAAAAAAAAATGGCACCCATTGACAATCATTGATGGTTGTTGAATAATTATGTTGACCAAAAAGTAGGTGTGAGTACAGTGAGGTGGTGGGTGGTGCATTTCAGTAGCTGCTACAGTGATGCAAGGGGAAAGCCATGTTCTCAGTGGCCACATGTGGCTATCGCACCATGAAATGAGTAATGTCTCAATTAGCTCATCCACACAAATCATCAGATTACAACCAGAGAATATCAGCTTTAGTGTATTGGGAATGATATTGATAGTGCTGAAATATTGCAAGGTTTGTGCGAGGTGAGTCTCATGAATGCTCACACAGGATCAGAAGGAACACTGTGTGCAAGTTTGCCAGGACCTATTGAACCAATACAGGGTTGAAGATGACCATTTCCTGTATCACATCATTACTGCTGATGGGATGTGACACCACTACAAGCTGGAGTCTAAACAGCAGTCCGTGGAATGGTGATATGTGAAATCCCCATTGAAGAAAAGGTTCTAGATGCAACCTGAAGCAGGTAAAGTGATGAGCAGTGTCTTTTGGGATAAGAAAAGGGCGATCCTTCTGGATTTCCCGGAACCCAGGCAAACTCAACTCTGTGACATCCTGATGCTAATTAAGCTGAAAGCTCAAAAAAGACAACCTTTCTCTTGCAACACAAATCCAGGCCCCATACTAGTTTGAAAGTCATGGAGCATGCCAATCTTGGCTGGACTGTCCAACTACAACCACCATGTAGTCCAGATTTTGTGCCTTCTGACTTCCATCTGTTCAGGCTGATGAAAGATGGACTGCGTGGGCAGCATTTTCCTATCAGTGCCATCATAGCAGCTATGAAATGATCACCTCTGCTGCTGTAGATTTTTGTGAGTGCATCATGCAGGCTCTTGTTTGTTACTGGCAAAAATGTATAGCTATTGGTGTTGACTATGCTGAAAAAATAGTGTTTTGTAGCTGAGAATTGACTCATCAAATAGTGGTATTGTGCTCTTTGTGTCTGTTGTAGTTTCCATGGAAATAAAATAGGAGGCATTACTTTTGGAGCAGCCTATGCATCTGATTGTGCACTGATTTCTGCCCCCCTCCACCCCAAACTCCAGTGCTCCACAAGTAGACACCGTTTATTTTTGTGTGGTCAAAAATGTGTTTTATTTTCTCTACGTTGATCACTTTTTAAATGGAGCACGTAGACATGATGTTGTGTGTGAAATACCTGCTATGGAAAGAATCTCAGCATTCCCCGTGTCTTGTGTATTTTAACCATAATAATAATAAATTCATAAATGTTACTTTCATTATGGTAATGTAATTCAAAACATTTTTTTTAAAGCCAGGTTTTAGGCTGTTACTTGATTTTAGAGGAATAGTTGTAAAACTCTGTAACTGGTACCAGTCATCCTAGAAATGATCCTTGCATAAGGGGGTAACTTAATACAGTAATTTGTATCAAAATACAGTTTTCTGCATTGACGTCTGTCTGTTATTGATATCTGAATCTGTCTGCACATTTCGAGAATGAAATTACGGGAAAGTAAAGTAGATAGTGCTTTTATAAACGGCTTTCCAGAACAGGGTACGAACACATTCAGGGTTACTTTGTAGTTATTCTCTAAAATATTCAGCTTGTAATGAGATTGGCTTTACTTTTTGTATTCATTTTTGAAATAAAAGATGGGTGGTAAATAAGAGAATGCTGTCTTTTCTTCATCCGAAGCTGCATATTGAGATTTCCAGTCAGTTGCTGGACTGTCAGTGAATTCACTGAAACCTAAAGCAGTTTACAGAGAAGTTAACTGGCTCACCTGTTTTCATGACTGCACCTATAGAAAGGGACGCAGCTGAAACTAAGTCATTCCTTAGCTGAAGATGTAGGGCTTTCAGGTGTAAGTTCAAGGCACGCTTTTAAAGTAAAGCACCTTCCTCTTTAATTAAACATCACTTTTTTTTTTTTTTTTTCCTGTGTGAGGCCACGTCAGCCAACAGGTGATGAGTGCAGGTGGGTAAGGGCCATTGGGACCAGGATGTGTGTCTGTGCCCAGCACCTTGCAGGAAGGGGTGGTGGCTGCTGGTCTCTACCCTGGGACATGGCTGTGTTGGCCTGCTTGTTTTGCTAGGTGTGAGTGAGCAGGTGTGCTGTGCCAGCTCTGCACCTGCTAATGGAAAAGCAAAGCACTGCTGATAATCAATCACTGTTTATTAAAACTGAAAGCTCCACTCAGTTTACAATGAAGTAGGGCTTGTCTTACATGTTTTTTCAGGCCATCATAAATACAACCTAGTAGTTTTTCTTATAATTTTCAAGTGGAAGAAAGATAAAATGCTCTTATTTTCTGTGAGACTCTCAATAATAGGATTTTTTTAAAAAGGTTGCACAAGGTTGTTTTTTCCACAAACCTGCACTGCTTTGCTGTTTCACAATGACAGATTTTTCACAGCTTGTAAGTTCCCAGAATCTTTGCAAGTAGTGCTTGATTAAAATTAATTTGGAAACAAAACTCATTAGAGCTTTCTACTTCAGTGCTTTTGGAACTTCTTCATTGTTTTTCAGTCTGATAGTTAATATTGTTTTCTTGTAGTGGTTCAGAAATGCAGTTCATCACAATTTCTGATACCAGGCAGGTACAGAGGGCCGTAGAAATTTCAGTATGGAAATTCAGGGATGCTCCCTCCTCTGTGTGCACCCATTTATTGAGAATTTTTTTTTTTCCGTTTTGGCTTTCCTAAAAGTGCTGTTAATAACTCCTCTCTTCCTGCCTGGTTTGTTTCAGGGGAAAAAAAATCCCTTTCAATACTGGGAGTTGCAAGTTATCAGATACTGATAGCCGTGTAACTGTGACCCAGAAAGAACTGCTCTATAGTGTTAACATTGAGGCTGAAGTTGGATGGGGATCCCATAATTGAAGTGGTTCTAACACTTCACTACAATGATTTTCATCTGACCTTAACAACATTCTCAGTTCTGTTTGCCTTTGTGTAAAATTCTTTCCCTTCTTCCTTTTCTGAAAAACTTACTGGATAAGTATATTGCCCCCCCTTAGCTCTCCTACTTAGTCTTTTGGTATCTACAGATTGTGACGTGCCGTGCATTCTCTTCTATGTACAGATGTTATTTGGTAGAATACTGGAGGTTTTCTGGCTGTGAATAATAATTTTAATTTACTCTGTGTATTATAAATAAAAGATTTCTGTAAAATTGGATGTATTGTTCATGTTTTTGCTAATAATAATAATAATAATAAAAGTTTTAATAAAGGGTAATAGTATATTAACCAGCTAAGAAAGCAACAAAACAAACCAGGCTTTATTTCACTGAACTTTGGCAATTTAGCCTGTAAATGGTAGGTTCGTCTGTCTTACTGCAGGTTTCTTGGCTCGCTTTTCCCTTTCCCCTAAGTACCATAATGAGTAATTCTCTCATGATGACTCAGTTTGTGGTGTATTTATGTCTCTCTGCCGTAATTGGTGGCTTTCCTTATGCTCTCCTTGCCCTGAAGGTGTCAGAAGATTTTAGTGCTTCTCTTACGCAAGAGTTGTGTCACTGTTTTTACTTATTTTTTCTAATGATTTGGGTTTTCATCTGTAAGTTTTGATCAAAGGAGAGTTTATATATGTGCTGTAATTCACGAGGGCTAATTCTGTTGCTATTAGTTTTTCACCCACAAATGAAAGTTGTGGTCATTTCTAGTAGCACTCAATTTCACGGGAGGTTTTTTGGTGAATAGTAATTCTGCGTTGCCTATATCCTTGCCTATATACACAATGCTGAAAAATCTTCAAGTGAACAACAGGAGGACTTATTCATCCCGGTTCGTTAAGATAAGGTGGTTTCACAAAATTAAAGCAATATCAGGGCTTGGACTCCTTCACAGCTGATTGCTGTGGTGAAGTCTTCTGATACTAGACACCATGTGGAGAGGATCTATGCTTAAATCTGCAGGTTACTGTGATTTATATTCTCCCTAAATAATGTGGGTTTTAGTGCTTTTTGGTTTGTCCCAGTGCCCTGATGCGTTTCAGAGCTGTGCTGCAGTCCAGTGCACTTGTGTTGATGTGAAGAATGGGGCTTGTGCTCATCTGATGATGGGGAGAGACTGGGATGGGAGATCTGCTGCCAGTCATCCCTGATGTAGCTTTCAGGAACCAATTTTAAACTGCTGTGAATGCCTTTATTAGGTATGTGTGGTTGGTGGAAAGCCTAGCTATTGAGGAACTGAGCTTTCCCTGACTCAAGTAAGAGCTGTTTCAATTTTATCTGCCAGGCAAGCGGTTAGTGTACTAGAACGGCGTACAAATATGCTGCTTCCTCAAATATTTCCCATTAGCTTGTGTAATGAGGCACTCTAATGTCCCCTCAGGCTGACTGTCATTACTGAAAACTGGAGTGTTAACTGTAATGACAGAAAAGGACTCTATGAGACTACAAAAAGGCTCTATTTTTGTTTTGGTGAACCCTTAAAATTGGTGATGACTTCACAGTATGTTGCAGAGCAGTCTGTGGAGCAATCCGGCTCACACATGCGGTTATGAAAGCTGGTGGACTTTTAGAACAAATAATAAATACCCTTTGCAGTTAAAATGTGTCCTTTGTTACTGAAATGTTCTTCTCCCACAGACTACTTAAATAATTCTCCTTGAGGCTGGCAGAAGAATATGGGATTATTGTGGAACTCCTGGTTCTTTCAGCATGCTGAGCTTCCTGCCTTCACCTTCCTGAATGTTAGTGCTCAGATGTCAGCAGTGTTCCAAACTTTTCCCTTGGCAGGAATGCCTTTTTTAGTCTTTTTTTTTTTTTTTTTTTTTTTTGTGGGAAACAAAGTATAAACCTTATAGGATTGTGTGTGGGAATACAACAGAAAGAAAATACGCGATGAAAGTCTGCATCATCTGATGTACTCCTGGGATCAGTAGTGCTTCCAGGCACTGCATTGTATTCCAGGCACATATATTGTATGTCTAGTGTCCAAAATGTAATAACTTTTTCAGATTACCTGTTTAATTAAAACCAATCCAAAACTTGCACCTTAAGTTCTTATTCCAACTTTTTCATAGAATAACAATACCCCTTCAGCTGTCTACTAATATTTTATTCCTGATTCTCTTTTCTATGAACTCGCTCTTCATCAGGTGCCCTCCCCAGATCCTCTATGGAGCCATTAGCTGTGGCTGCTTGGAGCCCTTACAGGGAGCACGAACTGCCACGGGCAGCTTCTTAATGAAGTGAACTCGAAAGTTGCTTGTATTAAAGTTTAACATTGTAAAGAAAATTTGCTCTTACCATTTCATTTTAAGATAGGAGATAGAGATGTTAACCAAGACAATAGTTACATGTGGGTTTTTTTAAGTGTCTCAGTGCAGCTTTATATGTTAGCATATAATGCCTCATTCTTTGTGACCATTATTATGAAAGGAAGCATTTTAATAATTTCTACTTCTGCTTATTTATTTGGAACCTTTAGCAATTAACAATATAGTTTTCTTTAATGAGCTGTGACTTCTTTTTTAATGATTAATGGCTTCACTACTGTACTGCGAGAGCAGTGAAACAGAACCAGGAATATCTTTGTCATTTGTTCTTTGTGCTTCAAAGCCCAATTTTATTTTTGAACTGGGTGATCTGGGGTCCCACAGTAGTTCAGGCCAATCTCTGTTACTGTTCATGGTTCTGCCTTTGGGCCAGTGCAGGTTCTGGGTCTTATGGTGAACTGACCATATCTCCAGTTTGCCGGTGGGTTTGGTTGTGTTGGTGCAAGGAGTTGGTATGAGCTGATGGAAGGAGGGACAGAACAACAAAATGATTCATAAATGCACCAGTTCCTGGGTGGGTTTCCTTAGTGCTTCTAATTAACAAGTAACCCTCTTTATTCCAAAGCACAAAAGGCTGTCAATTCTGAGTTGTATGGTGCCTTTTTTGTTTGTTTGTTTTGTTTTTATGATCCTTTTGTAATGATAATCAATATAGCAACAAAAACATCATGAATCCTTTGCGGTCCATCCCAGTGTTTTTGCTGCTGCTAGTTTTTTGTTGATGATCCTGAAATGGCAGACACTTACATCTCTGGTATCTTAGAGCTTTTTAATTACGTTAGGAGAAACAGTGCATCTCATTCAATATCCTCAATGTCTCCAGCTTTTGTTGCTCATCTGTTGTTTAAGTGATGCTCCTTCCCTCCTGTCTGCTAGACACCATCTGAGCTGTGCTGGAAGTCCTAGTTGTTACAGGGTGTTGGTACTCATCTGATCTTGCACAAAAGTCTTGCGTAATTATTTCATCTCCCTGGTATTTATTCCCAAATACTTTTTATGAAGAAAAACTTGTCTACCTTTGATCTTTTTGTTTTGCTACGTTAATCTATTTTTCAAAATATACTTTTAATTTTCATAGAATCGTAGAATGGTTTGGATTGGAAGGGACCTTTAAGATCATCTAGTTCCTACCCTCACCTGCTATAGGTAGGGACACCTCTCTCTAGACCAGGTTGCTGAAAGCCCCATCCAGCCTGGCCTTGAACGCCTCTGGGTTGGAGGTGTCCACAACCTCACTGGGCAACCTGTTCCAGTGTGTCACTAGCCTCACAGTAAAGAATTTCCTTCTAAGAACCAGTCTAAATCTACCCTATTCCAGTTTAAAGCAATTTCCCCTCATCCTGTCGCTACCTGCCCTTATAAAAAGTCCCTCCCCAGCCTTTCTGTAGGCCCCCTTCAGGTGCTGGTAGGCTGCTATGAGGTTACCCCAGAGCCTTCTTATCGAGGCTGAAGAGCCCAAGCTCTGTCAGCTTGTCCTCATAAGGGTGGTGCTCCAACCCTCTGAGCATCTTCTTGGCCCTCCTCTGGACCTGCTCCAACAGCTCCATGTCCTTCTTGTGCTGGGGGCCCAAGAACCGGAGGCATTAGTCCAGGTGGGGTCTCACAAGAGCAGAGCAGAGGGGCAGAATCACCTCCCTTGACCTGCTGGTCATGCTTCTCTTGATGCAACACAAGGTACGGTTGGCCTTCTGAGCTGCAACCACATATTGCTGGCTCATATTGAGTTTTTCATCAGCAGATACCCCCAACTCCTTCTCCTCAGGGCTTTTCTCAAGTCATTCTCCACCCAACTTGTATTTGTGCTTGGGATGGCCCCAACCCAGGTGCAGGATCTTGCACTTTGGTCTCGTTGAACTTCATGAGGTTGCCATGGGCCCACTTCTCAAGTCTGTCCAGGTCCCTCTGGATGGCATCCCTTTCCTCTGGTGTGTCAACTGCACCACTCAGCTTGGTGTCATCTGCAAACTTGCTGAGGGTGGACTCGATCCCACTGCCCATGTTGCCTACAATGATGTCAAATAACACCGGTCCCAGCACTGACCCCTGAGGAACGCCACTCATCACCGATCTCAGCTTGGATGTTGAGCCATTGACCACAACTGTCTGAGTGCAACCGTCTAGCCAATTCCTTATCCAGAAAATGGTCCATCCATCACATTAATTTTTCTCCAATTTGATGACCATGGTGTTGTGCGGGACAGTATCAAATGCTTTGCACAAGTCCAGAAAGATGACATCAGTTGCTCTTCCTTTATCCACTGATGCTGTAACTCCATCATAAAAGGCCATCAAGTTTGTCAGGCATGACTTGCTTTTGGTGAAGCCATGTTGGTTGCCACCAATCACCTCATCATTATTTTCCTGGTGCCATAGTAGGGCCTTCAGGAGGATCTGCACCATGACCTTGCCAGGCACAGAGGTGAGACTGACTGACCCGTAGTTCCCCGGATCTTCTTTTTTTCCCTTCTTGAAAGTGGAGGTTTTGTTTCCCCTTTTCCAGTCAGTGGGAACTTCACCAGACTGCCATAACCTTTCAAATATGATGGATAGTAGCCTGGCAACTTCATCCGCAACTTCCTTCAGAACCCATGGATGGATCTCATCAGATCCCATGGGCTTGTGCATCTTCAGGTTCTTTAGATGGTCTCGAACCTGATCTTCACTTACAGTGGGCAGATCTTCCTTTTTGTCCTAATTATCATAGGGATTCTCCTTCATGATCTTTTTAACTTTCTTGTCCCTAACTAAACCTGTTGACTTAATTCCTGGACTTCTCAATTAACTCTTTATAATGCATACATGTTCATACTGAAAATACCTTGCTGGATGTTCATGTGACTCTAGGATGCCTTTTCAGACCTGCTTTCTACTGATTGTTTTAAAATTGAGCTGTGCACTCTCCTAACTGCTTTCTAATGGTAAAGCTACAGATTACAGTGGCAGCGGTGGTAATTACTGTCTGAAGCGACTGTTTTAGGTGTGGAAAAAACACTTGAATGTGAAGATTTCAGTCTGTCCTGTTGTCTAATGTTTTCTGAATAGCAGTTAATTGCAACTAACTAACTGTGGTCTAATTTGAAAGAGCCTTCTGTTATATGTATATTTTTGAACCATATTCTTTACTGAGGTCACAAGGCTAATGCATTGCAGTGAATAAGGACTGGGGTGTCTGCTGCATTTTCTCAGAATTCATAGCTGTTGTGTACAATGTGGAGTTTGAACTTTCCCTGACAGCTTTCCAGTTAATTGTTTTCATTTTCTTTTCTTCACATCTTGTCACTTATGAGCTTTATTAGTTAGATAGCAATACATGTGCCTGCAGCAAAATTCATTTATTTGGCATGAGCAGTTTAACAGTGAGAGCATATTAGAAAATGTCATCTAAGTATAAATGGAAGCGTTCTCATACAAAAGATTAAGAAAAGATTACATTGTAGCCATATTTATTCTGCTAGGAAAGCTGTTCTTTGCTTTCAAATTTGTTTAATATTTGTCCATTAAAATAACTACTTAATGAGTACTGGTTATGTATTTTAGATATTTTTATAGCTATTTAACTTGCCTTCCTACACTGTTCTGGGTCATAAGTTGAAAGAGGAAAATGTGCAGAATGTATTCTAAGGCAGCTGAAAGCAAAACGGTAGTAGGAATAACATTATGAAGTCTGAAATATGACATTTTTTATTTTAAGTGATATGAATTTTTCCTAAATTCTGTCTCAGAATAGCTTTTTTTCTTTCTTGGCAATTTTTTTTAGAAATAACTTTCCTTTCCTGTGATAGCACTTGTTGGATGGCAGCCAGTCAAAGCGGGGAGGCTTTCCCACTCGCCTTCCCCCGTTTCCTGAAACCTGCTGCTCTCTGTTTCAGACTCAGAGTAGAAATGCATATGTCTTGATTTCTAAATGTTAAATGGAAGCACAGAACCTTTTTTTTTGTTTGTTTGTTTTTTTGTTTGCTCAACTAAGGTTGCGCAGAAAGAAATTGTTTGGATGCTTTAAACCTCTGGTTTTTGAGAAATCCAGTAGGGGCAATAAGGTCAGAGTGTAAGGCAAGATGTACAGCAGCGATGTGAAGAGTTTCAAGGTGAGAAAGCTGATGTGGAAGTCACAGAATCACGCTGGTTGGAGATCACCTGTGGAGATGATCACAGCCTAATGGAGCACAGAGTCATAGAATGTTTTGGGCTGGAATTGGCCTTGAGAGGTTATCTTGTTCCATCCCACACTGTCATGGGTAGCGACACCTTTGCTTGATCAGCATGGATCTGGGCAATCTGCTGTAGCTGGCCTAGCTTGAGCAGTTGGGACTGGACCAGGTCATCTCCAATAGGCTCTAGTTTTTCAGTTAATGGCAAGTGCTAGGTTAAACATGGCTGACAGTGTGCTCTGCAATGGGCCATACCTGCTGATCTGTACCATGGTGTGACTCTGCTTCTTGGATGCCTTGGAAACAGTTTTGACTGTCATGTTTCAAATGATTTCTCTGCAGATCCTCTATATAATCAACCTTCAGAAAGAGTTGGATGGGCCAACTGTTGAAAGACCAACAGTATCCTGGGCTGTGTTGAAAGAGGGGTGGTCAGCAGGGCAAGGGAGGTGACTGTTCTCTATAGTTTGCCCTCATGAGATCCACCTGCAATGCTGTGTCAAGGTCTGGGGCCCCCAGCACAAGAAAGATATGAAGCTGTTGGAGCAAGTCCAGAGGAGGGCCTTGAAGATGGCTGCAGTGCCCCTCCTGTGAAGAAAGGCTGAGGGAGTTGTGCTTGTTCAGCCTGGAAGAGAGAAAACTCTGGGGAGACCTCACTGTGGCCTTCCAGTACTTGAGGGGAGCTTACAAGCAGGAGGGGGATTGACTTCTTATGCAGTCTGATAGTGATAGGACCAGGGAGAATGGCTTTAAACTAAAAGAGATGAGATTTAGATTTGATGTCAGGGAATTTTTTTTACTCAGGTGGTGGTACGAACTGACAGAGCTGCCCAAAGAAGCTGTGGGTGCCCATCCCTGGAGGCACTCAGGGCCAGGTTAGATGGGGCCCTGGGCAGCCTGAGCTGGTGGGGGGCAGCCAGGCCAAGGCAAGGGTTGGGGCAGCGTGGGCTTTAAAGGCCCTTCCAACCCAAACTATTCTGTGATTCTATGATTGTATGTAGTGTTGTAATGACACTTCTTGTTTTTGTGTGTGCGTGTGTGTGTGTGTGTATGTGTGTGTGTTCCTTGAGGATGCATATCTATGAAAATGCCTGTAAGCTGTCAGCTTGTGAAAGCGTCCCAGTTTTTGAAGCACTGTACTATTTTCTAATTGGTTTGTGTGAGGCACCACTGTCATTGAGGTGCTGTTATGCCATCAGTTAACACGAACTCTAGGTGGAAAAATCATAACATTAGGAGAAATTTATTGTTATCACTTTCACTATAAACAAGATGTGCAATGAGAGAATAAAAAAAAAAGTAGCCTTTCTGTAGGGCATACTTGGGTTTTGGCTGTATATGTCTTTCTAACTACTTACCAGTAAAATCCATGTACAGACCTTCCCAACATGACCTCTTAAAGTAGCATCACTGGATGATTATCCAATTCAGAGATAGCCTTGTTGGGAATACGTGTTGTTTTTCTAAATTTTTTAATGTCATCCAAGTTTGCAAGCCATGGGGAAAGTGAGTACCTTGGACTGACTTCCAGTAGTCTCCAAGAAAAAGGCATACGGTTGGATTTAATTTGGTCCCTCCAAAGAGGGAAACACGTTTTTCTTCCTTGTACATGTACATGTTGCAAGACCCAATTTGTTTCTGTTTGCGCAAGCTGCTTGTTGGAGGAACATGGCCTCCCATGTCGTTCCTACTGCTCTGAAATCAATCACTTCTTGGTTTTGTGTCAGAGGCCTTTTAGAATCACAAATAGAATCATAGAATCACTCAGGTTGGAAAAGACCTTAAGGATCATCGATTCCAACCATGTCCTAACCATACTACCCTAACTAACAGCCCTCCACTAAATCATGTCCCTGAGCACCACATCCAAATGGTTTTTAAACACATCCAGGGATGGTGACTCAACCACCTCCTGGGGAGCCTATTCCAGGTTTCAACTACCCTTTCTGTAAAGAAGTTCTTCCTGATATCCAAGCTAAACTTACCCTGGCACAACTTGAGGCCATTTCCCCTCATCCTGTCACCTGTCACCAGTGAAAAGAGACCAACCCCGCTCTTGCTGTAAGCACCTTTCAGGCATTGGAAGAGAGTAATAACGTCTCCCCTCAGCCTTCTTTTCCCCAGACTAAACAGCCCCAGTTCCTTCAGTCTCTCCTCATAGGGCACATTCTCCAAGCCCTTCACAAGCCTTGTTGCCTTTCTTTGGACCTGCTCCAGCACCTCCACGTCCTTTCTGTACTGAGGTGCCCAAAACTGAACAACTGTACTTGAGGTGAGGCCTCACCAATGCCGAGTACAGGGGCAGGATGACTTCCCTAGTCCTGTTCACCACTCCATTCCTGATACAAGCCAGGATGCCATTGGCCTTCTTGGCCACCTGGGCACACTGCTGGCTCATATTCAGCCAAGTGTCCATCAGCACACCAAAGTCCCTTTCCATCAGGCAGCTTTCCAGCCACTCCTCCCCAAGGCTGTAGGGTTGCCTGGGGTTGTTGTGGCCAAAATACAGGACCCGACACTTGGCCCTATTGAAACTCATACAGTTAACCTTGGCCCATCGATCCAGTCTATCCGCGTCTCTCTGTAGCGCCCTTCTCCCCTCAGGCAGATCAACACTCCCTCACAACTTGGTGTTGTCTGCAAACTTAGTGAAGGTACGCTCAATCCCCTCATCAAGATCATCAGTAAAAATGTTAAATAGAAGCGGCCCCAGTACTGAGCCTTGGGGGACACTGCTTGGTACTGGGGCTGCTTCTATTTTAGTGAGGATTGCTCGGAGTAGAGGAGAATAAAATATGAATGGTATCTAAAAACCCCAAACATACAAACAGTGATACCCTCCAGAGATATCAGATGTTCCTGGTAAATGAATTTACTTACTGACTGCTGGAAGCACATTTAGGCTGTGCAAGGGGACTGCTTGGAGCTTGTTCCACTGCTGAGCCTTTCCTAGCTCTCTGTGGCTGGTCTGTGGCTGATGGTTTTGTTCTGAGAAAGCAAATGTACTCCTCCACTTTCCTGTAAAAGCCAGTCTCCACCACTTTAATTGTAATTAGTTGAAACGCTAGTGTGAAAGACACAGGAGGAATATCCCTAATGGTGGAATGTGTTAGAAAACATATTTCTGTATTACAAAGGGCTGTTTGGATGCTCTTCTCCTTGGTGCGTTCTGCTGCAATTTGAGACAAGATTAAACACATTTTTCTTTCCTTTTTTTGTGTGACGCTTGTGTGTGTTTTTGTGTTGTATGTGGATTGCTCTGTCAATAGCAGGAGAAGGCACCGGTGTGTCCCAGGAGCTTTGTCCCGGGAACCAGGCTCTCATGCAGAGAGGTTGTTGCAAACACACACTGTAATGAAAGATCTTCTGAGCACCAGAATATCTTATTAACCAATACGTATTCCTCGCTTGGGCTTTGGGAGGCCCCAGCAGCTCTGTCAGCTGGCCTTGGTGCTGTGGGCAGGATGGACTGGAGGAGGTTGTTGCTCAGCTTCTGCAGAAATGTGAATTTGTGCATGCAGTGCTAGCATTTTTTACAAAAATGAAAAAAAAAACCCATCATTGCTGGATGTCACTGTTGGTTCTTCTAATGAATTAGGGAAACTAATTTCTGTGGATTCTGTGGAAGTGACTGAGGATTTCTTGGTGGATGTGGACCACTGAAGCATGAGCTGTGCCCTGCTCTGCTCTTTATATGTCATTGAACTTCTGCTCTTAGGCTTGTGGTTGTGTGCACGTGTTTGTCTTCCCATGGGCGTGTCCCTTGTACAAGTGGCTCATCTAGAGCCAGTGCTTAATTCATAGGAGATACTACTGGTATTAAGAGAGTAAAAGGTGGCTGTGCTTTAGCCTCAGTCTTTGCCTTCTGATGTTACTAGAGCTTTTAGTGCGTTATGGGGTAGTTTTAAACTCCAGAGAAGTCAAGAAAAAACTAATTCTAAATAACAATAATGAAATCATATAACAATAGTAGTAATAATAACGATGATGCTTAGCTTTGTGTTTTCTTCAGGGTGAAAACCATGCCGTAGCTCTATTAAAAAAAAATAAAATAAAATGTAGTATCTCTTTCAGTTTCCTAAATGTAATTTAATCTATTCTTGTAGGTGTAGCATCTATGACAGTGCCTGTGTACATCGCAGAAGTTGCTCCACCACACTTAAGAGGCAGATTAGTCACCATTAACACCCTGTTCATCACTGGAGGGCAGTTTTTTGCAAGTGTCGTGGATGGACTGTTCAGCTACCTCGTGAAGGACGGATGGAGGTATGTGAGTCTTCTTTGCTAAAAGCAAAACGTGGTTATGGTTTGGGCAAGGCCAGATACATCATTGAAAGAACTTTTTAGTGGCTGACAGCTATCATCATAGAGTTTACACATAAAGTGGTAGAACTGCATACTGAAGTGGAGGTTTAATAATGAACTCTTGCCAAGTGATATACATAAAACCTTCACTCAGACAGTACTCACAATATGCTTAGGTTTTCTGATTTCACTAAACTTTAAAATGGATGAGCAATGCATTGCATATGATGCATATGCGTCAACAAGCTTGGACTATCGTTGTGATGTTTATAAAAGTAGCTTGCCTTTCGCATTTAGAATAATTACGTGCTGATTTTTCGAAAGACACATTTCCTGTAACTGATAATACATGCACAGAATAGAGGTGTATATTGAATGCACTTAATTGGAGCAGTAGTAATCTAATCAGAACTGAAGTTACAGATATTGTAGTGTAATTTTTAACTATAAACTTTTGATTACTTGCACTTTGTGAATCTCTTTTACTCTACTTTCTGCACATTTTGTTCTTCCTGTAGACATTGCTAAGAATTTCTGGACTGCACCTACCTTCTTTATGGTGATGTGTCATTTAAGAGAGTTTAGACTTTTCTGAAGCTCAGTAATTTAGCTGCAGTGCTGATGTGAAAAAATTATTAACAGAAATGTGTAGGAGCAGTAACTTAGATGACACATTCCAGCTTTCGGAAACTTGTGCTTATTGTGCTTATTAAAATGTGCTTTTTTATTGAAACTCTTGGGAAAAGGGTGCGTGCTGTTGTGGGCTCTTCATTTCCTGTTGCTACAGCCTGGAACCTTTTTGATATTTGAAAATCCTACTGTGAAGTATTCTGTCACCCTATCTCCCCCAAAAGCTTGCAATATAAATATTATTGCATTCACTGACTTTCAATGCAATTGAGTAAGGGTTACCGGGTAAAATTTTAAGTTAGAGACAATTCATATGGGACTTGGTATGCAGAGGTATTTAGAGGCTGATCTTTCTTTAATATGTAAAGAAATATGCATTAAAACAAAAAGTTAATATTTTCAGGGTGAATGCACAGTTTATTCTGGGTATGTCTGAAGATCCAAGAACGTTGAGGATTTTGCTTTCTGCTCATATGATTGCCTCCTTTGCCTCTTAAGTAAAAAGATGTCACATTCTGACCTTAAGAAAAAATGTTACGTCAGGCTGATTTTATTTAATACAGTCGATCCTAGCTCTGCTTTTTGCTTTCCAGCTGAAATGGAAATAGCGTTTCACATTTTTCACATGAAGCTTTTGATATCCTTGTCATTGCAAAAGCAGCTGCATGCTCCCTCAGCCTATGCCTCCAGTTATAGAGGGCAGAGAAACGACTTCACGGAAAGAAAAATTGAGGGGATTGCTAATCCCTTTCTGAAGTTAATGAAATATGTTCAATTTTTAGAAAAGGTAATGGTATGCAGTAATGCATGGCTAGGTAAAATAAATGGAAGTATTTGACAACCAATACCGATTATCCAGTAGCTACATTATTAATTTAAATTAACTATTAGCCTAAGTAATTTGCTAATGTAAAAGTGCCCTGTGCATGGGGCTGGGTGGTGAGGAATGAACAGCAAAGATATTTATTTAGAAATGGACCTCTGAGTCACTGTTACTGGTTCAGGTGTTTATGCACTTTCTTTTTAGGCAGCTAATTTGATTTCAGTTTACCTCAGAGGTTAGAAATTCTGCTGGGAAAAGCATTTGTGAATGTAAATGGTTTGTATGTTTGTTTGTTTTGGGTTTTGTTGGGTTTTTTTTGTTTTTTGTTTTTTGTTTTTTTTGTTTTTTTTTGCATCAGTGGGCTGATGCTTGTGAGCTAAGGATGTGTTTGTAATCTGTGTCAGTAAATAGTACCATATAGAAAGAAAAATATTGCTAATAAAATATCCAACAGGTCTTGATCTTACTTGAGCTGGATTTTTGTGTAATTGTTCAGATAAATCATGAGCCAGCAATGTGCCCTCACAGCCCAGAAAGCCAACTTTATCCTCGGCTGCATCAAAAGCAGCATGGCAAGCAGGGCGAGGGAGGTGATTCTGCCCCCCTGACCATAAAGATCATCTGGTCTCAACCCCCCTGCTATGTGCAGGGTCTCCAACCACCAGACCAGGCTGCCCAGAGCCACATCCAGCCTGGCCTTGAATGCCTCCAGGGATGGGGCATCCACAGCCTCCTTGGGCAACCTGTTCCAGTGCGTCACCACCCTCTGTGTGAAAAACTTCCTCCCAATATCTAACCTAAACCTCCCCTGTCCCAGTTTAAGACCATTCCTCCTTGTCCTATCACTGTGCACCCTTGTAAACAGTCATTAACACAACGTGTGAGTATAACACAATGGTTTGTAAAAGATCCTTTGAACCATATTTTACCCCCTTAAAGCCCTTCTGGCCAGTGATGCCAATGAGAGCCGTAGTAGTTCCCATTGTGATGCTCCTCACTCTTGTTGTTCTGTGCTGGTTTCTTCCATATGTGTGTGTCTGTCCATGGCTGTTCAGTGCCGTCACATGGCCTGATCAAATTCTTGATCAACCATTGGAACAAGCTGCTCAGGAAAGTGGTGAACTCACCGTCCCTGGAGGTTTTAAAAAAAAAGATAGATGTGGTACTGAGGGATGTGGGTTAGTAGGCATGGTGGTGATGGGCTGATGGTTAGATTAGGTGATCTTAGTGGTCTTTTCTAACCTTAATGATTCTATGACTCTGGTTTTCATGAAGAAAAGACATAGTTGTGTGCAAGGCTGGTGGTATAGGGAAGGAAATGTTACAACTTTCAAGGCAGTAAGAATAAATTGTGGAAAACTGAGAATAGATCTGCTGTACTTTCTGAATCATAGAAAAATTCAATTGAAAGGTACTCCAGAGTGTTGAAAGTAACTTACAGCTCCTCAAGCTGGGTTAGCATCTTAAGGTGAATCAGGCTGAATTTATTTATTCAGACCTTTGTCCAGCTGACTTCTGAAAATCTTCATAGGTAGTCATTTCCACTTCTCAGATGAGCTGGGCAGTAACAGGCTATGCTAATGCTGAGGTATCCAAGGAGTCGCAGCTGCAGTGCTGGAGCGGTGGGTTTGGGATTGCATACTTCTCTGTCCTCAGCTAGCTGGCAGCAACCTGAGACTGAGCAGAGCGGAGTACAGATGGGCCCTAACTTGGAAAGAGTGTCCAGCGTGCACCTGTGGGGAGTTCAGATGTTCACTCCTGAGTCACTGCATATAAGAAGGAGAATTACAGCAATTATTGTAGCTCTCAGCGATCGAATGGCTGTATACTAGAAAGAAAAGAAAAAAAAAAAAAAAGGAACTTTAATTCTGTTTATTCTTGGAAATACTGGATATTAAATTAAAAATAAGCCAAAGAAAACAAACATTGAACCTGACAAGTTAGTTTTATAAAACACTGCTAATTCATCTTAATAGTGTTGCAGCAGTATGTCTCAGAAGGACAAATGTTACTGCTGATTTACTAAATTTCGTGCTGGATTTTTTCAGGTCTGCCAGACATCTGACTTCAAAAGCAAAGTCTTATTCTCTATATAGGAGACAACTATAATTAGATTTCCGAAAGCTGGCTTACAGCACGCAATGTCCAAAATTGTTTGCTTTTACTAAATTGGTTCTATCAGAGCTGCTTGGTCTGAAAATTGTAAGGGCTCATGAACTTGAGTGGACGTGTGCTCCTACGTGAATATTTTCCTTCTGGCCTGCTCCTTGTACTCTGCTTTGACCAGAAACATGTCAATTGGAAACTGCCTTTAGTGACCGAACACTTTCTCTGTGCTTCTTTTCTGTCTTCTCTGTGACAAAGAACCCACCGGTGTCCAATGGTAAATTAACAGCCTGGATCTTGCTTTTTTTATTTTTCTTTTTTTGCCTCCTAAAATAATTGCAGGTATGCAACTGCTTGACTCTGGAGGTTCTGCTGCATTTAAGGGATTGAAGAGCTTTGGAGGAGCAGGCATGGGTCATATGAGTATCAAGGACTAAGTCTGTATGCTTAGATGTGCTAAAAGATCCTATTGCTTGCAGTTTGTCAGAGCACAGCAGTTGTGCTTTTAATTTCTATGTTTTTGGACTACTCTTCATTTGAAATAGAGGAGGCTCTCTAAATACCGCACTAATCACGGACATTGAATATACTATTTATTGAGCTTCAGCAGTGTATATATTGTTGTGATTCTGTATGCAGCTTCCAAAATACTGTTTGTGGAGAAGGAGGGGCATAGGAAGAAATGAGGACACAGATGAATGAGACCATTAGTAAATGAGGAACGAGAACATTAGTGACACTTGTTAGATATGCTGGCTGAAGTCTGCTCAGCAATTAATCCTTCCACAATGTTTGCATTTTGAATTTATTTTCTTCCTGCTTTCATTTTTTTTTTGTCCAAAGATGAGCTATACCATTCTGAAAATGAGAGGCTTGTTTGCAGTTTTATTTCTAGACCAAGATGTAATTATATAACCTTTGGAAAATGTTGCCAGGTTAAGGAGGAACTTGAGAGCTCAGCTTGGGGATGGGAGGACTGGCCTGTATGCAACTTGTCCGGGGGGGGGGGGGTGCATCTTTTTTACTTTACCTTTTGTGTGTTGCATTTTTTTTCCCTTTTCCATTTTGCTGCCCTGTTTCTTGTGTGACTTTTTCCATTTTCACCCCAAATGCATTTGGACTTCTCAAGTACATGTGGTTTGTTGCCCTGAAACAAGGTTTCCATTAACTATCTTGCTCTCTTTCATGCTCTATTAGCAATCTCATTGCATAGCCAACTTTATAAAAACATCCATGCGAGATAATTTGGAACTGTCAGTGTGAAAGTGTGCACAGTGAGAGAAGCTAGAGGAAAAAATTGCTCATCTCCCTAATTTCCTGACTGATCTCAAGGTGTGAACCTATTTATGAGTACAGACTACCCTGATATTCAGTCTGAAGACTGTTTTCTGGAGGTGGTGGTGGAACGGTTATAACCAGTGATGTGAAACCCGTGTTGTTAGTGATGTACGGATGATGCCAACACCATCTACAGTCTTTAAGGCAAGCCAAAATAATCTTTCAAGCACAAACCGTTTATCAGATGTAGGGAAAAAGTTAGATTTAAAAAGCAGAATAACGTTATGCTCTATTCTGTAATACTTGTTATTGTTTTTAGTGTTTCATTGAAGGAATATAAAAATTTGGAGTGTGAGGATCAGAACCACCTATGGCAGATGGTGATATGCTTATCTTCCATGGCCTTTGGCCTCACTTCAGTTGGAGCAAGTCCTGTTGTGTGTGAGCGCTGTACAGGTGGCAATGCTGGCTGCTGGAGTGGCAACTCTCCTGCAGAAGTAATCCTGGCATTAATGCTGTATACAGTGAGATCCCTCTGGGCACTTAAAATGCTGTTTTAATTTAAAATAACACTGCATCTGGATGAACCTTTAAGAGCAGACTATCTAAAAGATCAAGTGTAAGTGGATGCAGTGATCGTTAAACGAACTTTTCTCAGTGTTTCTGTCTACAATCAGAAACAGCCATTTCCTTACATAACAGGCTTATTCCTTGGCCACGTGTGTCTGTGTACACATACTTGCTGATCAAATTAAGCAATTATGGTTGGCTGCTTTTGGTGTATCTTTTTTATTATGTGTGTAAAACAATGAGAAGGATTTCAGCCTCACTGTTGTCATCAGCAGTACCATCTGCTCTGTACACCTTTGTTTTCTTTTCCTGTTAATTCTTTTCTTATGTCTTCACAGAAGGGATATCAGTTTCCAAACTACTGGAATGTTTCAGAGTGTTCACTGAGTCTGAGTTAGTGTCCTCTGGACAGGCAGCTGTTGGGTCAGTGACAGCAGAATATTCAGAACATCCTGAGGTATACTGGAATAGAAAGCAAAGGTCTTTTTTCTGTAGTACTTTCAGAGTAGGGTTCTTGCCTGATTAATTTCTGGCCATAATGAATACAAAGGAATGAGGTTTGGTTTGCAAATTACAGCCTGAGTTGCTGTAAGCGTGTCTCCTCACAGCACACTCTTGTAAGCAAATACGAGAAATTTGTTTCTTTATTTCCAGGTACATGTTGGGGCTGTCAGCTGTGCCGGCAGTTATACAGTTTTTTGGTTTCCTGTTTCTCCCCGAAAGCCCCCGCTGGCTGATTCAGAAAGGCCAGACTCAGAGAGCACGGAGGATTCTGTCTCAGATGCGTGGCAACCAGGCAATTGATGAGGAGTACGACAGTATCAAGAACAACATTGAAGAAGAAGAAAAAGAAGTTGGAGCAGGTATGCTGAATGCTCGTTGGCATCTCTGTCAGTCAGTGAAGAGATGAAATGAGAAGAAATTTTCATGTCATAGCCTATGGGAGCCTGATGGTTTGCTGTTCTTGATAGTTTTGCCATTTAATATACCTCATGTACTGGTAACTTCAGAGTTGAATAGATGTTTCTGTGATACTATAGTTTTAAATTTAGTTCTTGTTTCTTAAGTGAGGAAGAAGGAAAGTTCTGTAAGATTACAAGTTATGTTATGTTAGCTGGAGTTGTTTGAGAACTGCACTCCAAAAATTATCCATTTTAAGAAAGCACATCTTGAAGAGTGGAAATAAAATAGTTTGGTTTCTCTCTTCAAAGAAAAAGATCTAACAACCATTAAGGTCAGGAGGCATTTTGCATGCCCGTGTTATCCAGAGTCTATATTGTGGCTGATCATTATTCCAGCTAAGCAGTTTTGGAAAGATTTACGAAACTAAGTATGTAATATAGAAATAACTTTTCAGTAGGGGCAGCTTCTGAAGTTTTCTTAGTCTGCCCAAGAGAATGCAGCATCTTAATCAAATACTTTTACACTGTTTTTATATCCTTATGCTATAATTACTCAAAACTTTGTGTGTACGTAGATATGTATTATAAAGCAAGATTACCATTCCATTGACGATCTTCTTGACTACTAAATAATTTCTCTTAGCTTTGTGCTGAAGTAAGGTGGGAATCTTCATTATGTCTCTAAAGAGAGATTCACCTTAGTTCTTGCTTCCTTAAATGTTGTTAGTATAGTACTATAATTTCTCATAGGATGTGGAAAGAAAAATGCAATGTATTTTACAGCTGTACAAACTGAGATCCTGTATCTGATAGTATCCAGTGTCATTGCCTCCTTGAGTTTAACTTTGGAGCTTGCAGTAGAAGATTGGTTATCTTGAAGAAGTTACTGCATTCTAGTGAAAGGATTTTCAAAATGTTCATCACACATTTGTAGCAGGGCTGGATTTGTTTCTTCCATTATTTTTCAGGCTTTTGGGCGCTTTTTTTTGTTTGTTTGTTTTTTCTTTCTGGTTCTTTATCAGTGGAAAGAAAAGTTCCTTTGGGTTGATTTGACAAAAAGCTGAAGTGGGTATTCTTAGAACAGCTTGGGTTTTAAAGTCTTGTACCGAGGTTCTCAATCCTAATTAGTCATTGGACTGTTTGATTCCATGGAGAGCCACTGGTATTAATGTTCATCTGCTTTGCAGAAATAAAAGAAGCAGGTGTTTGACTGGTTCGGTCCCTTATTTTCAGTCATTGGGCTATACAGTACAACCTTGTTTCTCTCTTTTAAATCATTCTTTTGCTGCTGCTTTGCAGTTTATAAATTAATGTGTTGCCGTAAGATTGTGGTAGGACTGACTCCAACTCGGTCCTTTTTGCAACTGTGTCTTGGACTAGCACACTAGTTACGGGGCTTCCCGAGTTTCTTGATTATTATTTTTCTTTTTCCCAAAGAAAAAATAATTGTCTTGCTGGAGTTTAGTCAAGCATGTTCCCATGGAAAAGCATGCTTACAGGGAAACTGGCATTTTCCTCTCGGATAATCAACAGCTTCAGAGCTGCCACCAAATGGTGTAGTGGGGGTAATTGTGAATACCTGCTTACCCACTTGTTGTAAATGCTTAGCAAATAGGCATTACATAGTTATGGTCACTCGGTTTTGACTGGAACTTAGTTGTAATTGCTCTTCATTCCACTTAACTCATACTCCTGGTTGTTCTAAAAACATTTGTTGTGTGTCAGCATCAAAACATGCGTTAGTTTTGTTACCTTTCTGGGACTTACAGGTGGCATTTAAAAGTGATATTAAATTACAATTATCTTCATTTCTTGAGGAGTTGTCTAAATATTCAGTATTGAATTTGGAATGCATGGTACAAGAGCCAGCTTCCTGTTCGTATATGGAATTCAATGAAAGACAACTTTGCAAATCAAAAATCATCCCGCTTACTTTTAGGTAATAGTGCCATTTCCTTTTTTGGCATTTCCTTTTTTGAAAAAGAGCAGATGTTCTTCTTCATTAACTGATGCATAATCATCTTTGCCAGTTCTTCAGGGCATCATTTTCTAAGTGGAAATAAGCCTGTATCTGACTCTACAAGGGAGTAACAGGGTGCAGCTGGAACATATTCTCCGAGTCCCACACTAAAATCTGCCTTTTGTAACTGTTTCATCAGCTATTCTTGTCACTGAGCTAATGAATCACAGGAGAACTTCATCTGTGTTGCTTAAGCTACTTTTAAAAAGGTTTAATATTAATGTCTGTCACAAAACCAGAGAGGTTCATTGCAGTTTCCGTATGGTCATCAAGCAGCTTCTGTCTGGAAAGCAATAAAAATGCCTTGAGCAGCAATTTCTGTTTCAGAAGTCTCTTGTACCAGTGTGGGGTACCTGTTGGGTGAATGATTCACACCTCTTTATCCTTTCCAGTACATTCAACCAAATCACCACTGCCGAGACTGCTTAGCAGCTTAGATTTTAGCATTTTCATATTGTGACAAACACTTTCCTCCTTAGTGGTTATACAAATGGCAATTTTCAAGCAGTAGTAAATAAGACTTTTGCATGCTCTGTTCTGTACCCCTAGAGTAACCTGTGGTGCTGTAAAGTCCATGTCTGTTTTCTGCGTCACAGCTCATGTTTTGAGAACAGAGGAGGAAGGCAGTGTGTTTGGTTTGTAATGTCACAAAACCAATTAGGTCAAGTCTAGCTCATCAGCATCTCTTAACATCATCGTCTCAGATGACAGTGCTGTAGTGCAAAGGGATCTGTCGATAGGAGTATCGAGGGTAGGAGGGTTATGGAGGGAGACCTTAGAAAGGAGAGAGCTCCCTGAGAGTGGGGGAAACAGTAGTTTTTAAGCGGTATGTGCCATTCCCCTTTAAATAGGCTGTAGATCTTGCAAATTCCCCAGTGCTTGGCACATGAAATCTTAAGGGGAGGGAAGAGAGAGTAGTGGTTGGATCCAGGAAAGCATCAGCGACACAGTTGACTCTTTCCTCCAATTAGCTAAACATTGCTGCTGAGGTTCTGTGCTGTGTGTTAGTGAAGAACCAGCAATCAGATCATAGCATTGTATGTAAGCACTGCTACAGTGGCTTAAATATGTAGGTACAGATGAAGTAACTTGTGCTGCTAAATGAATTAAGAGTGGGATTTGTAATCTTAATTCTCGAGCAGGCACGTTAGAGTGAATTTACAGTAACAGAAGATTTACATACCTTTGTGAAAGTTTTATGGGCTGCCAGTGTATTGGTAAATTCAAACCAGAAGGAAATCATGCTACTGTTCCGTAGGGAAATTGGGGATTGATAGTTAATTTCCTAAGTGTTTAACAGATCTCCAGTATTCACAGAAAAACATGGGAAAGTGTCATTTTTTTAATTATCCTTTTGTAAGAAAGTACCTGCAAGTTGTACAGTTTTTCCACATGCTCCTCTTGTGCCCGTACTGAGCTGTGCTGTGCCAGGATACCCCATATTTCACACAAAATCAGTGGTGGAAAATATTGCACTAACACAATGTCCGACAAAATAAACATAATTTGTATTAAGATTAGATATTTATATCTGTGTAAATAAAGCATGTATAGGCATGGATCATAATTACACTAGAAGAGCAGTGTAATCTCCCCCAGTCCTATTTATTCCACATTTTTCTGACCTTACAATTTTGCTGACCAAAATTACTTTTGAGACTCTTGAACCTCTCCACTATGACTCGGAATAGACATTTTATAGTCGACTTCTATGCACATATATACATGTCAATTTCTGAGCATGTAGATGTTTTTATTTGTATGTTATGCTTTGTAATTCTGGCCATGTAAAAAGTGTGCTTGGCTTAGCAGTGCGTGGAACCATGCTGCTTCTGTTGAAGTATACCGAGTGATTTAGAAAATGTATAATTGCACTGCAGGATCATTAAACCTTCCCTTTTGTGTCTGTACCAGAATGTTTTGTAATGGCTGTTGCTTCTGGATGAGGTATTTCCTTGTGTTTCAAGTAATTCTTTGTTGAAAAAAAACCACCAAACTTATAGACTAAGGGTTTTCTTTTTTTTTTGAACACAACATATCCGTACTATTCTTTAAATCCTGTAAGCTTCACACACTTTCAGCTTTTCTCACTTTCCTTCTTTGCTGAATTTACTATCTGATCTGTGAGTCAGTCTACTCTTTCAGGCTTTGTATTTCCCTGTAGGAGATGAATGTGTTATGATTTAAAAGAAAAATCACCTCATTACCATTAGTTTTCAGCTTATAACTTTACCAATTAACTGTCATCTAAAATAGGATATTGTCAGGGAAGATAGCCTTCCCAGATACAGTATATTTATATTTCTTGCAACTTTTCTGCTTAAGAAATATTTTGTCAGTATTTCTGCCTATGGCTTCGGCTGCAACCATTTGACATACATCTCCCTAGGGAGATGCTGGAAGCTTTCAGTACTTTCATTATTAATCATAATACTCCCCTTGCTTCTGGGAGTCCTTTTTATCCTATGCAATTGCCTGACATGCCTGGAATTCAAAAAGGTACAGACATGCTTACTATTGGACATCAGCTGGAATCCTATTTAATGAAAGTTGGCAGTACTGTTACGCTGTAGAAGGACTGTGCAAAGCTCTGAACCATTTCAGTTGTAGGCACTCTAATCCTTGTTTGGAATGAATTCCTCTTTCATGAGATTGAGTGGCTGCTGTTACCTGTAACCAAGAAACTGGTTTGAAGTCTTTCAGGCAAAAGAAAAGAGATGCACTAAAGATTTGTCCAAGAAAACCCCAAATTCCATATGATCGCAGGCCTGAAATTCTTATTTGTGACAGTACCAATGTGAGGGGCTTTGCAAAACCAAGTCAGTTTTGGCTTTGGTATTGTGGTAGAGTACAGCCAACACATGGGGTATCTGAAGAAATGTCATTGTTTCATTTGCATATTTTAACTGTTTGAGCCGTAGAAGTATTCTGTCCCTTGAGAACAAAAATTCTTCCTGTGCGGTGACATGTTTTCACTGGGAATTAATTTGAATTGAAGCCATGAAAAAAGAACGCCTCTGGTTAATTTAAAATCTACACAATGCAATCAAATATTACATAGAGGCACTTTGATTTTGAGAAAGTACACTACTAGATTCCGTATATGATCAGATAATTTATCACAAAAGGGTTGGGGCTGGAAGGAACCTCTGGAGATCGTGTAGTCCAACCCTGTGCACAACATCTCATAGACTGCATCACCCAGGGCTGTATCTAGGTCAGCTTTAGGGTATCTGCAGGGAAAGAAACTCCACAACCTCTCTGGGCAACCAGTTCCAGTGCTCTGTCACTCCCACAGAAATTTTTTGTCTTTATTCATATGGAACTTTTTCAGTTTGTGTCTGTTGCCTCTCATCCCATTGCTGGGCACCACTGAAAAGAGTCTGGACCCATCCTCATGTCACCCTCCCTTCAGGTTCTTAATCACATAAGTCAGATCCCACCACGGTCTCCTCCAGGCTGGACAGGCCCAGCTCCTCATTTGCTCTGCCTTTCCTCATTTGAGAGATACTGCAGTCCCTTTGTTGTTTAGTAGCCCTTCACTGGGCTCCCTCCAGGAGCTCTGTGTCTCCTGTACTGGGGGCCTAGAACTGGACATGGCTCTCCAGGTGAGACCTCACCAGGTATGAGTAGAGGGGCAGGGTTACTTACCTGCCTGGACCTGCTGGCACTGCTATTCCCAGTGCAGCTCGGGGTTCCATTGGCATTTTAGGCCACAAAGGCACACTGGTAGTTTGTGGTCAGTCTGTTGTCTACCAGGATATCCTGGTCCTTCGCTGAGTGACTATCCAGCAGGTCAGTCCCCAGTCTGTACTGGTGCATGGGGATATTCTTCTGGGTGCGGCCTTCTGCAAACTGAGCAAGCAATAGTGAAACTATGAATTGCTATACTAAACAATTGATAGAGACAGATAAAAAGCATTTTTGGTTCTCTTTTTTATCCTTAAAACCTTTTGAAAGGCTAACATAAGCTTTGAAAAATAGTGTCTGTAAAAAAAAAATAAATCAATTTTTTCTGTCTCATCTAGAAATAAAACAACTGCATGTCCAAAATAAGTTCTCATTCCTGTTAGTTGAGAGCAGCCTGCAGGTTGCAGATGTAGCCAGGAGTTTGTGAATGTCTGTGTACTTTAGGGGCCCTGGGGTTACAGTGTTTACCTGGCAGGATGTTGGGAGCTGGCCTTCCTTCAGCAGCTCATGACCAAAACCAATCCCTTCATCTTTCACCGTAGTTTCCAACACGCCTACATAAATTGAATGTTTATCTGGAAATGGGGATTAGTTGCCTCTCTGAAGAAAAGCTACTCTAGAGTAGGCTGCTTCAGGTGATAGTTGTGAACCAAATTCTTCTTTACCTAAGGTCTGGACACATTTCATGTAGGGTAGTCCCAAAGGGCAGAAAAAAGTGAAACTCCATAAAAAGCACAGGGAACCATTATGAGGCATTACGGTCTTTGTGTTGGAGCTGCTTTTCTGTTTTTTTTTTAAACTCGTTTCAGATTCACTCTGAAGTTTATGTAAAAGTAAAGACTTCAGAGTGGGACTTTCCATTGGCAACATTGTTAGCTTTGTCTTGGTCTGAAGCCTATAGAAAATTAGAGCCAGAAGTATGGAAAATAAATCTTAGTTTTCCTCTCTGTTTATTGAAAAATAAATTCACACATAATAGTTTTGTTCTAAGCAATATGACATTCACAGATCAAAGGTGAATTTGCTGACATTTCAGTGGTGTTCGCTGCTGCTGTTAGGGTATCTTTGGATGCTGCTTCAAATCCAAACGCATCGCTGGGCACTCAGCTCCTCTCTAGGATTCGTTTAGGACCTGGTTCCAATTTAGGATCAAGTATATTGTTGAGGAACAGGAACAGATTTGTTAAGAGCTGGAATTTCAGAAGAAGCAGTAGTTAGTGATATAATTTGACTGGTTATTAAAAATATGCTTTAAAGTAGAATAAACTTCAACCAGCGTTTGTAGTTACATTTACAAGTAGTTCCTTCCCAGTTGGTCAAGGTGAAAAACACAAAAATCAGGGTGCGCAAACTAAGCTTTACTTTAAGAAAGCTGCATGGAGAGGTTCCTGAAGGAAGTGGATTTGAAAGGCTTTGGGGGAAAGAGACCTTAATCAGCAAAAATAAAAAATACAAAAAGGATGTGTACAGTGTGAGTAATAGTCAAGGAACAAAGCAATCGAAAAAGAGTAGAAGTAGAGGAGAAAGAAGGAAAAGATGTAAGGTGGTCGTTCTTTTGTTGCTGTAGGGAAAACCTATTCTGAAGAGTGATAAGGCTGATTACTTAATACTGAAATGTAGGAAAAACTAAATGGTGGGAGACTCCTATATAGACATCTGTAATAGATGCAGGTTGAATTTTTTAACCTGAGAAAGTGAGCTGAGCCAGAGGAAGAGAAGCCTGTAGGTAGTAAAAGGCTGATAATGATGGGGTGGCATGAATGAGCAGAATGCATGTGCTTAAAGGAAAGTTACGCCATGTGGCTGGAGGCGTTTAGCCATGCCCCAGCCTTGCCAGTGATGGCCTTCTGATAACCTCACCTACCTCCTTGGCCTGTGTGGAGAATAACCAATGGATGGATGCTGGAATTGTTGTGCCCAGAGAGCAGCCAGCCCCAGGCTGTGGGAGCTGAGTATGGGGAGCCACCAGGCTGGAGATGCTCTCCTTGCTTTGCTGGAAACAGGAAATGTGTCAAATGTCCTGGGTATGCTCCTCTGAGAGATGGACACATGCTGCATTAACCGCAGAATTTAAGAGCTTGGTTTATTTAAGAAACAAAAACATGAAAAAATTCTTCACTGTTTCCCTGCTGGATTTGGCATCTGGACTGAATATGGAATTGTAAGCGGGATGCTCCCACTTGATTTGCCTGTATGTATTCATGCAGCAGGGGCTCAGACAAAATAGACTCTGTGGTGTAAAAATGTTAGTGGGCATGGAGGAAAACTTTTTTTAAGCTGCTAAGGAATAATTATGACACTTACTTAGCTGATTTATTATGTAACTGTTTTAGCAGTTTCTTGTCCAGTACTTAAGAAAGAATTTTCTTGCGTTATTGTTAATTCTGTTTGATGGTTAAAAATTTTTATGAGGGGTGAACAAATTCAAAATCATTTTTCATTCATAAATCTTAATTTTTTGGTCCTCAAAAATTTGGAATTTTACTTTCTTCTTTGGTAATGGTACCTTGAGCTGTGGTGATGCTCATTAGCTGTGCAGCATTGTGTTTGCCTCCATTCAGAAACAAGATACTGAGAAGGAGCTTCTCCCTGTATTATTTCATTCCTGAATAGGAAGTGTTAGCAGCACCTTTTCCTTTTGTCATCCGAATAAATGAGTCCATGAGCTCACTCTTGTCATGTGCCATTTTTTGGAAGGAAGTGCTTTCTAGGAAGTTAGTTGCGCTATGAGAGCCTTTTGTATTCCAATGTAAGACCGACCTCCTGGAAAATGTCGGTACAGATTAGGGGCTTTATACGGCTGAAGTGTGTGTGCCTGATAACTACTGCTGCATAATAATCCACGATGAATAATTATCCAATTAATTTAGACTTTCTTTTTGCTTGTCAGTTGTCTGTGGGCAAACTGTACTTTCCTTAGACGTATTTGTTTGGGAAGCGTTGAAGATTTTTTCCGTGTGAAGCCGTATGTAATGCTTTGAACACTTAGCATTTTCAGTGTAATTTCTTGGAAATTGTGTCTTTCATAAGTATTAAACAATATTTCAGTCATGTTTTGGAAATACCTACATAAATAAAGCTCTAAGTCACTCCGATGCCAAACTAATGTTTTTTTAAAAGACTCGGTATGGCTGTGAGTTCTTCTCCCTCCATTTTTCCGGTTTCTGTTTTGTTAAAAAACAAAACCAAAGCCAATTATTTTAGGAAATTTCACACTCTGGCATTATGAAGTGCCACAACCAAATAATCACCACAAGTCCTTAATCACTTTGGAACGCTTTTTTTCCCCCCAGCATATCGCTATTCTGGTAAATGGGATCTCTCCCTCATTCCTCTGAGGAAGGGGTCATTCATTGCACTGCTCCAGAAGTCACTGATCTGTGCATGTTTTCTTTCCCCTGACAGAAATACCACATTTCTGTGTATGACTGTTTTGAACATTTTTTGTCCCAATTCTGGACATACTTCAGTATTTCTATTTCTGTTGAATAAGAAATAATATTTTCAAAACCAGTATTGTTCAGTGTCTAAGGACACTCAAGTATTTACTAGAAGTCAGACAGTAGATGTTTTTATCTGGTCAAAATAAGTTCTCCCGACACTGCAGCCGTAGTGATTTACAAATGAAGAAATGATTTTTTCCCAATATTTAGGATTCTTTTAGTTACAGAATCTCTGAACACTAATATTTAACATCATCAAGCCTAGCACATTATTATTTTTCCCCTCTCCTGCTGCAGTTCCTGTAGAATTACAAAGAGAATGCTAACAGTTTGAGCTGCTGAATTGCTTGTAATTACCTAGCTATGTTTAAATGGACATGCTGCATGTAAATTCTGCCTTTTGGTTATGTAGTGGCAGTTAGCACTGCAGATTATGAAGCAAGCATCTTACTGTAAAGCAGGAGAGCCTCGACGTGCCAGCAGCACTACTGGTTTCTGTGGGACACGATGGTGATAGCTGGGATGGTGTCTTTGGCCATATGGGAACTGGTCTGGGAGGGCTGCCATGCACCTCTGCTCAGACACCTTGTGGAGCAGCACTGTAGGGTGGAAAGAAGACTGTAGGTCTTTGTTTTGATACCTAAACCGCGTTAATATACATATATACATACATATTTTCAGAGTGCTGAAAACCTTTCATTTCTGCATGCATTCCTTATGACAGTAGTGGCTATAAAGAGAACAAAAATACAGTTTTCTTGGCATATTTTGACCCGATTGTCATCATGTAGTGAAAATGGAAAGGTTTCACTGCAAATATTGAATCTAATGGTGCACAACTGCTCTAAACATTAAATTATTATTGAAGCAGAAGTCTTCTAAAGTGTACTTGAAATTGGATTGGTTTAAGAGCATAAGTAATTCTAAAGTAATTCTGTACTTTTGTGATGCTATAAAGTGGATTGCACTGATTTCATTTCATTTCAATGTACGTGCATAAATATCTTACATAACACAGAGTACATGTAATTTCATTGTAGTTGAGGTGGATGTAGCTCACTTAGAAAATGCAAGTATGGATATAGAGGAATAAATTATGATATTTTCTGTAGCTTGTGATATGGAAAGTAGACTATTGTCTCTGAGCCAGTAGACTTCCTTTTTAGTTAAAGCAAACATACGTTTCTATGGCAATAAAGGCAAATTTAAAATGTAGGTGGTTCTGACTGTTGCTAGTCTAAAATAAAGGTGACAGTTGCAGAATAGTTTATTTCATAACCAAAGGAAATAAGATTTCTGTTAAGGAAAAATAGTCCTATCCTTAGTTTAAAGAAATTTGGAATTATAAGCTCTTTCTGGTTTTTATTACCCTCCACTTTAAATTCTCCTTCCTTCTTTTCACTGTCTAGGAAAAATGGGGCTCTACATATAAATTAAACTTCAATGCTGATTCATGTTACTTTTGTGTCTTTTATGTATGTTAGGATTTTAATTTTTTTAAGCAATGATTATGTTTAGTAGCCCCCAGAGACAAGAGGCATAAGAGTCTTGTAAAAGAAGATAAATTAAAGCAGTATTTACCAAAGCACCGGATTGGTGGGGTGGGTGGGGGATAACAGGTTGCAAATAAATAGATTTGAATTTAGTGAAGAGTGTTTATCCTACTCTAATTGCAGTGTGGGATAACAATGGAAGAGGTCTGAGACACCATTTTGTCTCCAGATTGGATTGTTTAGAGCTTGACATGCCTAAAAGCCCTTGGAAGCATGTTCCCAGAGGATTGGTCCATTGTAGAATACCCAAATACCACCTATTCACGAATGAGCAGCTTCAAATTAATCATCATGCCCCCATCTGTCACAGCTGGTATCCGTCAAGCTGTTTAATTTTTGGTCTCTAAGTCTTCTCAAAATCCGTACGACAAAGTATAGGAGTATGAAGATTAAATAGATGTAGCTTTTTTTCCTCTTTATTTTTCAAAGGACAGATCGTAGACAGTCTATTTCATATTTGAGACAATGTTTGAAGTCAAAATTTGCTGTTATTTAAGCATACATAAAAACCACGTGATATCTTGTTGGTCACTCATACACCAATTTATTGTGCCATACCCCTGTCAGACACTGACCTTGACAAACACCAGAAATGTTCGTGTGCACTTGGCAGGATGGGAACGTGTGCCACCAAGCCGAGGCTGAAACTGGATCATTCTGAGATCTTAATGATCTAAAAGACTTCATGAAATCTTTTGCCACAGCAGACAAGATTTTCTTAGTTGTGACCTTCAGAATACTTAATGTGTAAACAGCAACTTAAATTTGTAGAGTTTCTGGTTCTCATTTCTTTCACTGCAGTGGATGCTCATGTGGTTGTCCTTGGTAATTCATTTAATTAGTGTTAACTACTTGGTGACAAAGACAGTGTATATAGTGAAAATACAGTGAATATCATGGAAACATGTAGTCGAGACCTAAAGAAAGAGCTTTAGGTATCTGGGCTGTCAGTAGACCATGAATCTGTTGGTACTTTATTAGAGGAATCTGCCCAGTTTTATATAAATGTGCATGAATGTAACAGATTATGGCTGGTGAATAATGTGGTATGTCTAGAAGTAATATACGTACTGCAGTGCTGCATAATGATACTGTTTTAAAATATTCCTTGACATAAAGTGTTAGTTTATGTAAATCCTTGAGATAAACAAAGAAGATTTTAAAATGTAGCTTAAATTTATTCCATATTTGAATGCAAGTATAGCCCAACCCGGCAGCATTACGAAGGAGTTATGGTGTTGGGTGGGTTTTTTTGTTAGTTATTTTGAGGCAAATAACTTGTGTTTTACAAATTTCAGAAGTCATTGCTCAATTTAGCATTCTGTTCTCATCCAAGAAACGTTCCCTACCATCTGCAGCCGGTCGTCTTTTGTGCTCTGTGAGCCCTGGCTCCAGGTACAGATAGCTGCTCTGTGTAGCGCTCTGACCGACCCCAGAAATGTGCCTGCTGGAGGTCACAGTGTTCCCTCTACAGGTGCAGGTGGGTCCATTAAAGTGTGAACTCTGGAGAATCTTCATGGATGCAGCCGCAGTTTCTTAGGCAGGACAATTTATGCTGGGTGCACTGGGAGATAGTACATTGCAAAAATACTTTAAAATAAGGACTTCTGATGTGCTCTGAGTTGGGTTGGTTTTTTTTTTTTCCTTCTTATCTGTTAAAAGTTTTTAGAATCCAATGAGAGTTATTCTGAAATGTAGTTTTAATAAGATTTCACTCTTCTGCCCTGCTGATAAGCTTTTATTCCTTTCTTCTCTAGCTCTAGCAGGGAGAAATTAACCTGCAGAAACTCTTACATGCCTTCCAAATTTTTGATAGGAACCTCATGGAGAGCTGTCTTCAATTTTAGCGTAGCAGTTTCCAAGCAATTTTCATTTATCGTGACTTTGATAATTTAAAGCAATCCTCCCTTCCCTCCACGGCTCTTTAAATGTATTAATTTTGTTTGATAATAACATTTCTCCCCTGCGTTCTCAGTGTTTGCAGATTCAAATATTGGTCTATGCTGGTGTCAGTGTTAGACCTGATTTTTGCTTACGTTTAGCAATAACGATACTGAGACATAAATGTTATATTAGACAGAGTAGTAGCCAGTTCTAATTGTAAGATTACAGTTAGATTTCCAATAACCATTGGAAACTGCTAATCAATTTTGGGCAAACCCTGCACAACATCCGACTCAGAAGTGTAGTATTTTGTTGCTATGGTGATGAGCACAGTCTTTTTTTCAAGATTCCTTCCAGCAGCTTACAATAATCGAAATGGCTACAATGAGAAAAATATCATCTACAATCCGAGTTCCATCAAGGGCATAAACCTTCAATGACATAACTATTTTTACTGTAGGTTGCCGTTAGGGCCTGAGTGGTAGTAATGTGTCACCTAAATTTTACCTGTAGGTTAAACTTTTTGTGGTGTTTTGTTTTGTTGTTTTTTCTTTTATTTGTCCAGTGACTCATTCTTCTGTATTGAACTTCAGAAATAGCCTGTATGGGTTGTGTATATTTGCTGTATTCCTTAGTAAAAGTGTTCAAAACCATCTATTACTGCATTGTCTGAACTACTCCTGTGGTTACACATCAGCAAACATCTGGAGTTGCGTGGTAAAACAGCTTGTAATTTCAGGTTAGTGGTGAACACGAGAATCAGAACATTTTGCTTTTCCTTCTATTTTTTAAACAAAACAACACAACAGCAGAAAAAAAACCCACAACAACACAAGTAAACAAACTAAAAAATTCCATCTACGGCTGACCCGTAAAAATGTCAATGTGTTCTTCACTGTTGGGAAGCACAGCATGGAACTAAACTCTGCGAAAGCTCAAGGAAGCTCCTTTCTACTCCTTTCCTCCATTTGAAGGGCTAGGGCACACAAAATGCGCTGGAAATGAAGGCTTCAGTTCTTCAGTTCATCTCATCGCTCTCCCACTATGAAGGTCCTGGGAACTGCAGAACTCAAGGTCAGCCCACTGTTGCACAGAATAAATGGTTGAGGTGGTCTGATGGAATTTCTGGTAGAACTGAGAATAGACCCAAGGTATCGGGTGCTTTTACTACATCTTTCTGAGGCACAATATAGTTCCCGTACTGCATCCACCACCTGTGAAATGTGCTTCTGCCGTTTACTGTTCAGTTTGTCACTTGGCATCTTCTAGTGATAATAAACCTGCTGCTAGAGGATTATTCTTGTCTCATTTGCTAAAGGTATGTATGGACCCAAGTGACTGCAGACAGATGGTTACACAATCTTTTTAATTACCAAAATACAAGTGTT
Organism: Alectoris magna; assembly: GCA_030625065.1. NCBI lineage: Eukaryota > Metazoa > Chordata > Aves > Galliformes > Phasianidae > Alectoris > Alectoris magna. The sequence goes on along the minus strand of CM060560.1, from coordinate 183,261,817 downwards.
GGTAACGCCAAAAGAACATTCAGCAGTAATATTAGAAGAGCACACAGAAGCGAAGAGAAACTTTCACACACTGGTGCGAATGAAATAATTAAATTGTCTATAATTCTCCTGGCTTGTTTATTCACATATTACCCTGAACCCTATCGTGATTCAAGAGCAGCAAACAGGAAATGTCTAGGGAGGAGTAGAAGAGCATGAACATGTATGATATTTTATCAAGTACGAAGTACTCTTCCAGTTTTTGATCATTTCAGGTTTATCGCCCATGAAATTGGTATCCCCATGCACGGTTTTATTATGTTGTGCATGGTTAAACTTTAACCATAGATTAACCGTAGAGTGAAATGTAAATGATGATTTAAATTCTGTTGCTTTTTGTTTTAATCTGAGTTTTCTTTTAGCTTTTCATGAGATGTTCTTACGCATTTAGATGTGTGGGCTTTGTGTGTGGGCTTTTTTGGTTTTGGTTTTATTTGTTGTTGTTTTTATGACAAGAACTAAATGTTCTGAAAGTTTACAAAAAACTGATTCAGTTTTCTGAACTGAACTTTTTAGGATTTGACTACTGTTTGTTGATGAGGTTCTTTAGCCTTTTACAGAAAAGGCAGTTGTTGTTTCTCGGGTTTTCTACCTGAATTAGGAAATGTCCATACGTAGAAAGTGTGCATCTCTTTATTTCTAACTAGCTCAATTTTCAATCCCTAAATGTAATGAACTTCTACTATTACTCCTTTGCAGAGAAAGAACAAGCACGGGGTTTGCCTTGTTTTTGCAGGTGCAAAGCAACGTGTATGATGCTGTAGAACAGGAACTGTTACAGAAATCTTTTTGGGTGGTGCTCTCACCGAGCTTGGAGTGGTGTCTTGCTTTTTCTCCTGAGCTTTTTAGAAACCCAACACCATCACCTGAACTTCTTCCTGTGCCCTTATGCAAGATGAGCTGCTATGTACAGACACAGTGACCCTCTCACAGTCTCTTTAAAAAATGATGCTAAGCAACACAAACAAAAACCTTGGAAATTATCACAAAAAAAAAAAACTGAACCAGGTGGCAAACCAGGACAGCGCATCTCCAAAGACAGATGTGGACAGACAATCCATGTGCATTACATCTTGCCTGATTCAAAGGCAGAACATCCATCTGTATGAGCTAGAGCTTTCACTAGAGCTTTCTAGGCCATGCAGCAGTCACAGATTGATCCCTGAGGCTTTTTTTGAAGTATGGACCTCCTGAAAGACGAGCTCTGAGCAGTGCTTGTTCTCCTAAAGCTTTTTGTTGGTTCTTATTTTCTTCATTTTCTTAACCTGTTTTTATTACTTGAGATCTGCTATTGTCTTTTGATTTCCCTAATTCTTATAATACCTTATGGGGATAGATGCTTCTTGTTTTTTTCTGTTATAACGCTGTTTCAGTAGCAGTGGCTAATGAATTGGTATCCACCAGGAATACTTAGGAAAAATTGAACTGAGACTTGCTGCTCACAGCTGCAGGTTTTGCAGTACTTGAGGGAAATCAAGATTGAAATTTTGGCCATGTTTACTTTTGGTCTGTCAGCTTGCTTTAAATGAACTTTCTTTTCTTTTATAGCCTGTTTACTGAAGTTGTCACATCCAGAAAGATACAATGTCTTGCGAGCTAGTCCATGGAAGAGAATCCTAAACTTTGCCTAAATGACAGCAAGAAGCAGCGGTTGTCTCTGGGGTTAGGGTGGCTGTTTCATACTTTGTGATGCTGTTATTCCACCAGGTGGCATTTTCAGTAGTTGCCATGAATGTAGTGCATTTGAGTGTGACACAGTGGTGCCCCTCAGCAGTATCCCACATGGAGCTCATGTATTTTCCAAAGAGTCTGTTTGGATGCTTTGTACATGCGCTGAATGTCACCACACCGGGATGAAAAACAAAGCTGGGCTAGTAAAGCCATAGCAGAAACTTTCCCGGTAATACTGAGAATCTCAAATATCAATGGGAACAACCAGACTGGGAAAAAGATCTGTGAGAAAGAAAGAGGGAAGTGCTTTCTTGTTAGATCTGCACTTGTGCAAGGCCTTAGATATGGTCCCGCACCACAACCTTATCTCTAGATTAGAAAAATATGGATTCAATGTTTGGACTATTAAATGGCTAAAGAATTATGGATGGTCACAGCCGGTGGGTTGTGTCCAAAGGGGATGGTGGTCATTATTGCTGTTTTGTTTTTTTTCTTCGAGGGTGCACATCTGTGTACATTTCCAGGTGGAATTTGCTTTTTTCCAATTCTTGAAGCTGAGTGTGCCCTACGAATATAAGAAGGGCTCTTTTAAAACATGCCCTTTGGACTTTTTCTTCTGTTTTATATGTACAGCATGAAGCGCGCTTTAAGGTGCAGTTGAAATATTTGTGAAGTTAATTCTGAAACTTTTCCTCTGATTTCAAACCACTACCATCATTGTTCTCAAGGGAAGCATGAACAAGCAAAAATTAAATAAATGTTTGTTGTACTCTTATTAACAGAAAAGTAGTTGTCATGCTGTAACTCATTTGCTTTTTTCTGCTCTTTGGTATCTACAAGTTTTTGAGACTTTCCTTCCATCTGATACCAAATGTGAAAAGCGAAAGCTGTCACTATCAGTGCCAGATTAATGAGTTTATTATCTCTTAAAATATTTCTTTCCAAGATTGTAAAATAAGGAAAGATGTTGGAGATCCAGATGTAAGAAATTACAGTGTGTGCACTGTTTCCAGCTGGTCCTTCTGAAGGGATGTCACTAGGGGGTCTGTGTTACCAACAAGCTTGCATTAAAAGTAAATGCCTGGATTTGGGGAGGAACAGAATACAAGTAGGGTGTGGTGCTAGGAAGTCTGTTAGGGGACCTGGCTTACCGTATGAAATCAGGTAACAAACTGTGCACAATGTTCGGTCCTGTAGAGCTTTGTGGAAGGTTGAGTGACACCTTGTGCAGAGAAAGGGGCCCTTTGGTGTACATTTTGTCCTCTGCTGGTCCGGAATGGTTACTTGAATATTGATGTCACTTTCCTACATGGGACTGTGTTTTTGCTGTTGTTGTGTCACATCAGCTGCTTTTGAGAGCTTCTCCCTGCCCAAAGCCTGGGAAGATGCGTGTCACCTAGGTGACATTTCTGATCATTGCTTTCATCCACTGAGAGTAGGAAAGCTTCCCATTTCAAACCAATGGCATGGCAATGGCATCTAACAAGATGTGAATTGTAAAGCAAAATACTGCTCTTCTCCATCACAGGATTGAGTTGCTGTGCTTTACTGCAGAAAGCCAGAGTTTAAAATCACAATTCCTGTATTGTAGCAGTGCGGTGACATTGCTTTAATTTCTTCTACATTTAGGCTCATGGGTTTACAGAGTGAGTTATCTGATGAATCACCTTCTTTGGTTAGGGCAGCATGTGCCGATCCCTGTGCTGGGATGTGTGTGGGTTCACGCCTCTGGGTCTGTTCTCTGACAAGCTGCTTCCCTCCAGCTCCTTCTGTAGAGACTGTGGCTGTTTTTTGATAGGAGATTGTGGTGTTTCTTCAGAGGCCGGCTGGGCCCCCCAGAATGCCTGTTGGGTTTGCCCTGATGTATTTTCTGGGGAGGGGAGAGGTCTGTTGCATTTCTGGGGCACAAGTAATCTTTTTCTCCTAACCCCCACATCTGCAGACAGCAGTAAATTGCTTTCTTTAAAACTACCTCTCTGAGAAGCTGTGTTGTTTTTAATTTTGGTAAATTATAGCTAAAGTCACAACCCCAGCTTTCTGCTTTCCTTCTTCCCAACTTCCTCCTGCCTCTTACTCAGCTTCCTTAAAAGCCTTAGGATTTTTTCTTAATGCTGCAAAGTTATGTTTGACATCAGAAGAAATGGAAAAGCGTGCTGTCTTCTCCCACTGATCACAAAGATCCTTTCCTGTGGGCTCCCCTTGTGACCAGTGCTCATCCAGACGGGATGGTGATGGACAGGTGTGGGTCTGCGCAAGGAAGTGGCATTGTTGAAAAGCGGAATGTCAGGAGCAATTTGTATGTGATGTGCAGTGTAAAATAAAAACCTCCTTATTCAACCTTTCCATATCCCTGCTGACAGATTTATTTTAAAATCCTACATTTTCTTCCCTTTGGTTATCCTAAAAATCCAGTAGGCATGCAGAGAGCTTAGGACACGACCATCTGTCAAAGCCTGCCTTTACTGTGCCCCTGCACCACCAGCACACACATTTTCTATTATTACTTAGCTTCTGTGATTCTGTGATTCTGTGTAGTGAAAAGATGTACAGCCATACTGGAGGCAGTAAAACTTTGGAATTCTGTTGTAAACAACAACAACAACAACAAAACAACATAAAAACAAACCAACCACCATTTATTCTGGAAAAAAATACCTTCTGTTTCCTGCCAAAAACTATTAATGATAACAGACAAAGGACTTGGTTGACTCTCAGGTTTCAGGTTGACCTTGCAAAACTAGTAATGGGAGGGCAAGGAGAGAGGAAGAAGTCTCAAGCCCATAAGCGGCAGCATAATGTATTTCATTGAGCTAGCATTACAAAATACCGACTTAATTTTGTCCTATACTTCTTTAAAATTAATTTTGAATAAAACCTAACAAACAGTTTGTAGGAACAGCTTATATTGCTTTTTCCCTTGTTTTATGCAGTACCATTCCAGTTGCTGTCAACTACTGAAAGATGCTCTGACTGCATCTACATTTGCATTTTGGCTGGAACAGCAGTGTATCTCTGCAGTGAATCTCTGCTCGTCTTCTGCCATTGCTCCACACAGTGTTTGTTCAGGTCACCCAGCAGTGTTAGTGCCCATGGAATAAAGAAATACCTTCAGCGGAAACAAAACCAGAGGTCTGCTCCAGGGATGCCCTCTGTGTTCTGCGACCCTCATGGAGACGTGAAGGTTCAAGCCAATGGCAGAGACTGCAAGTGGCTTCTAACAGCCCAGCTCTGGTAATAGCCAGAGGGACTGACTAAATCCAGTCTGACAGAAAACCCACACATCACTTGTTGTACACATTGAGAATCCTCAGCTTCAAATTGCTTCAGCCTGGTGGCCTCAATCTACTGCATTCCATAGGCTGCCCAGATGCATATGGTCACGCTGCTTCTTAAAGCATGTGTTGCCTCATGGAATTCATTTTCTTTATAAATAAGAGCATGTTGTATAACAGTGCACAGGCATATTGTTAACTTTTATAGATAACTGGGGGTGGTAGGGTTGCATGTAGCCTCCTCTGCCAGTCAAAGTTTGCACTTCTCTAAAGAGGGAAGGGCTTCACGGTATTTCATCTCCTTCAGGAAATTACTTTTCTTTATGGCGATGTTTTATCTCGAAGCTGCTGTGCCATGGCCAAACTTTTCATCCCAAGTCTTGCAGCTTACACTTGGTGCTGGGTATGAATTTACGGTTGGGTAATTTTAGGTAACACAGATGATTCTTTTGTGGGGGTTTTTTTGTTGTTGTTGTTTTTTGTATGTGTCAGATGCAGAGACAAAGGCAGATAGACATGCTACCTGTCTTGGCATTACTCAGCAACTTTTACTGTATTTGATCTCAAACATCTACCATTCCCTTCTGATGAGTGTTAGGTGCTTGAATGATGATTCCTTAATGCATTCATAGGCTGGTAATTACCCTTTGCAAAATGCTTATGGAAATTACATCTACAGGCATGCTTTGGTTTTTTCTTCTCTATCCTTGTGACTATGAAAACTTACTGTTGTCTCATGCGTAGTGCCCTAGTGGTCTCCAAAACTGAAGTGTTTTACTGCTTGTCTGATTACCCAAAGACATGGTGCGATTGTGAGCTCAGCAAAGCTGGTGTCATCTCTGTGTTGCAAGCTTGGTTTTCTACTGTCTGGCACTTCATTAATTTTATTTTTTCCCCGATGTACTCTTGTCACATTCTTACCTCCACTGTCCACATGCTTCCATGGTTGTCTGTTTTATGTTCTTTTTGTACTGTGGTGTCTAAAACTGCACCCAGCACTCAAGGTGAGCCTGCACCAGTGCAGTTACTTCTTAATTCTTCTAGACTTGGTCTAGAACTTTAGCAGACCTGAAACATTTGACTAGTGTGTTCTAGTAGCACTTTTCATGTGCAAGAACAAGACTGCGTGGGTTTTCTCTATATTTTATATTTGTATTGATTTTGCTATATGTGTCCTGGTGTTGCTATTATTGCTAGTTTTATTTCTGTCCTTGATCTTTTGTATCTGAAAAAAACCGAGCATTAACAGATGAAATTAGGAAGAAGCTGAATGTAGCATGTTCCCATTCAGCATCATTAAGGACAGCTGGGATGTTTAGGGGACAAGTTGCAGTTGTGGATGTTTAGGTGCAGGGACATAGCTTTGGGTAGTTAGTGCTGTAAGCACTAACTGAAACCTCACACTGATCTCTTGATGTGCAGTAGCTTTCTTGGTGCCTTGTTCTTGTTTGGGAAAATTTTACTAGGCATCATTCTGTGATAATCTGTGTTTCCTTTACCATAGTGATATACAACGATCTGTCTGGGCAGCAGAAGCGGTCATCCTGGAGCAGGTGATCCAGAGGGGGTGTGCACCCTTCCTTGTGATGGGAACCCTCTGGGCACAAGGTGCTCTAACAAATCCTGATGCTCCCTTTCCTTTTTATTCTGAGAAAATAACACTCTTGTAGCATTTAGAATTGGTATTTTACCATTTTTGTTAGTATCTGTCACAAAAGACATGTCCGTATCTCTGGAAACTGAAGTGGCTCAGATCGCTGCAGATGTCTGAGAAATGTCCCTTCACTTAAATGAGTGAAACAGCAACTCTGATGGGCCTTTCATCCACTCTTAATAGGTCTGTTTTACTTGTGTAAAATTTCTCAAATTAGGACCAGCTGTAAGTACAAGAAGCACCGTTTAGCAAAAAGACATCTGTCCCAAGCTTAAATTTTCAACTTAACATTCTAAAACAAGTCAGTATGGGAGTGGAAAACTGGGGTGCATCGTAAATGCCAGCTTTTATCTATCTTAGAAAATGAGAAAAAAACCTGCTAGTGTTTTCTGAATGATGTCTGTCATTTGTACATTATCCTTTATTTCAGCTGATGAGCTAATTTACTGAGGGTCTAAAATCAACATAAAGATCCGGTTACTGAAATTCATGAGGAATTCTTTTGAAAAATGGGCTTCAGGCTCCTAAATGATTTACTAAAATCTTCATGATCTTCCTTTCTATCTACAAGATCTGTGAGTTTTTACAGGGGCAATGAAGAAGTCTTTGTCCTACACGTTTCTATCTTGTAGGACATTAATAGAAACAGTTAATTTAGTACGATTTAGACTGATTATACCTATATTTGATTTGATTTTTTTTTTTTTTTTTTAAGGAAAAACCATGCCTGACATGGAAAGAGATATTCAGTGTGACCTTAACACTCCACTCGGTTTTCAATAACTTTTTAAAGAACCACTCTTTAAATACTTCATATGTATGAGGAAACTCCATATAAACTTGGCATTTAGGCAGCGCCATTCTATCATTGTTACGCTGAAAATGATCAGAGGAGTTTCCACTCAGTACAAGCTAAGCAGCTTTCAAATTTCATGTAATCCATAGTACGTGAGGGACTTTGAACTGTCTGTTATGTAATATTAATTCTATTTTTCCTAAAATCAGAATCTTGACGTGACAAGCTGCCTTTTGCCCGCTGTTCCGTGTAGCATTATAGAGTGTTTTTTATATTCTGCTCAGTGATTCAGTTGCAGCTGATGATACAGGATATCTGCTTGTCAGGTTTTGAAATTACTTTTAAAAATGACCTAATGAAAGCCAGACCCACAGTGTGTTCTCCTGTTAGTCAACAGGCAAAAAATATTGCAGCTGTGCAAACAATTTCACATAAATACAGCTACTTTTGTCTCACTGACCTTAGCAAGAATTACTCTTGAGAAACTCTCTGAAGATTGTGCGAGAGGCAATTTCTTGTTAATTCCTGGAAACCAATGAGACTTTTCTGTGAAGATACATTAAGAACATTCTGTGCACCCTGCTGGACGCAGTTTGTTGCTACCCTGGCAGCATTTATGAAACAAATGAGAAGAGGTTCCTAATCTGATTCTCCGTAGACTTTCTTCTTTGTGCAAGTGGGAATAAACTGCTTCCATTCTGCTTTTGCATAGATGATGATATGAGATGCAAGATTCCCGAGAATCATACTTCATTGTGAAGCACTTTATTATGTCTGAAATTCCAGAGTGGCTCACACACACAAATTCGTGGAGGCTGTATGTGAATCCTCCAGAAATTGAAGGATTTGAAAACTGTCATTACCATCAGCTTTTCATAAGCTTCAGTTCTCATGATAAAAACACTCCTTAAGACCATAGCCCAGGAGATTGCTATCTGTTCTCTATGTTTTTAATTGCAGTTTTTCACTGGTTCAGCCAGTGATGGCGCGTAAGCAGGTGGTTAGTAACAGTGTTACTAGCAGGAACAGGGAGGTAATTGTCCCCCTGTACTCGGCATTGGTGCGGCCGCACCTCGAGTACTGTGTTCAGTTTTGGGCCCCTCACTGCAAGAAAGACATTGAGGCCCTGGAACGTGTTCAGAGGAGGGCTACAAAGCTGGTGAGGGGTCTGGAGCACAGGCCTTATGAGGAGCGGTTGAGGGAGCTGGGATTGTTCAGCCTGGAGAAGAGGAGGCTCAGGGGAGACCTTATAGCTCTCTATAACTTCCTGAAGGGAGGTTGTGGTGAGCTGGGGGTCGGCCTCTTCTCTCGTGTAATCAGTGATAGAACTAGAGGGAATGGTTTCAAGCTGCACCAGGGGAGGTTCAGGCTGGACATTAGGAAGTATTACTACTCGGAAAGGGTAGTCAGGCATTGGAATGCACTGCCCAGGGAGGTGGTGGAGTCACCGACCATAGGAGTGTTCAAGAAACGTTTGGATGTTGTGTTGAGGGGTATGATTTAGCTGGGAAGTATTGGTAATGGTTGGACTGGATGATCTTCTAGGTCTCTTCCAACCTCGATAATTCTGTGATTCTGTGATTCTGTGGTTGTGTTGGGTTTGCTACTCCACTGAGATGTAATACGCGCAAGCAAAAAAAGGGCACGTATTCTTTTTAAAATGGACAACTTATGCTAATATTATGAATTGAAAAAGAAAAAACAAATAACAGGAGTTTTTCAGGCCCCATGGGTGGTCTAAACTGAATGTGCTATTAATAAAGTAAACAAAGGAGTGAGCATGCAACAGACTGTAGCCAAAAGTTCCCATTGAGACTTTCATTGTGGTCCATTTTTTTTAACACTAATTCTAATCATTTTCCATTCGTCATGGTTTTCACCTTTAAAAGCAGCAGCTTGTGGCAGGGACAGTTTGTTTGGAAACAAGGGTAGAGGGTAAGGCAAAACAAAACAAAACAAATGCAACCAAATTCAGAACTAACATCTTAACCGAAAAATGTGCAGAAGGTGGAAGGCTTGAAGTGTTCTCTTCAGGAAACAGAATGCAGTGTCTGTGTGAGTGGTAATATGGTAACAGCTGGAAGGATCAGCTTGAGAGTAGGTTACTGATTAGGTTGGAAGGAGCTCTGAGTCATCGGCTTTTTTGATGCTCTTTTCAGCAAATAAATAAATAATTATTGAAATTTCCCTGACTGCAATTTCCTTTTAAGTGTCATTCCTCAACTTAAAAGAAAAAAAAAAGAGCTTTCCAGTTCCAGACTGATAAACACTCTGCACTGCCATTCGTTAGGTGATGAGGGTGGAAAGAAACAGTTGTTTGCTTGAAAAACCACACTGCAGGCTGAGGGTATGCCAAAGTCAGCCTTAACACCTCCTACTTTGTTTCCAAGGCAGTTACTGTGCCAGGGGTAAGCACAACGAGATCCTCATTTTCCTCTGTCTCAAGTCGCTCTCCTACCAAAGAAGCAGGCAAACCTCCCCAGCTCCTTGTCCTGGTCAGGTTTTGGCAGGCAGTGGTCCAACTCCTCAGTCACTGTCTCTCTTCAGTCATCATGGCTGCTTCTCCCAGTGGCATCATGTGAATTGCCGCTGGTCTCTGTATCCTGCTTTGCCATGGTGTCTCCGGTTTGAAAGGAGTTCATTACCATGGTTTCTCTTTCCCTTACAAAACATGTCATACAGAGCCAAAACACGCTCCTTTTTTTGTTTTGTTTTCCCACATGCCACTGCTTGTCCAATTCAAAGGCATTCTTAACTGCTGCTTTCTTTGTGCAAGTACGCAGTCATATAGATTTTCCTTCACCAAAGCTCTGAATCAAAGAACCAAGGGAAAGATGGTATTCTTTTTCTTTTTACAGATAGAAGAAAATTGTTTTGTTTTCATGATTCCCAGGAGAGCAACCCTACTTTCTTGTCAAAACAACATGAGGAAAAAAAAATGCCTTTATTCTGAATGATTCTAAAGATCAATTGAAGGGACTGTTTATTTGAAATCTGTATTTCCTGAGAAAACAAAAAAACTCTTTCTCTTTGAGTAGGCATGGAAATCTCCTTGCATTCCCTTAAATCTCTGAAACTGAAAAGGCTGTGTCTAAGCTATTGTTTTCTGCTAGAGCAAGTTGTCTTGCTATACCGCTGGATGTATTTGCTTTGGAATATCAAAAATCGGCTCAGACTCAGATGCAAACTAGCAGTCTTTTCTTGTCTTGTTTGATGGGTGACTGACATAAAAAAAGAAAAAAGAAAAAGGCTCAAGCATCCTTTTGAGCCATCTCAAAAAAATAGAGAACTCTGTGAGGTGAGGAGCTTCCTCTAGTGCTGCAAGCTATTCTGGTGTTAGTGGAAGCGTCATAAAAATGTGGGGGAGAGCTTGGTGTGTAGGTGTAATGGTTTTGTGTTTGTCCAGGATTAATACTCCAGGTTTAATCTCAGAAGTACTTCTGGTATTTTTTTATTTGGTAAATAAAAAAGGAAAAATGAATGAAGTTGACGTCTTCAGAAAATAGTAGATATAAGATTGGGGGAGAAAATGCTTGCTTTAGAATATCACTCCTATGCAGAAAACCTCATTGAGCACTGGTTTAGGTAGAGTCACTTTCTCCAGACGATGCAGAGGATGCTGGGCTGGAAGTTGCCTTTCTATAATGAAAGGCCAAATGAGAGGAGTGGTTCCCATGTCAGCCTTCCGCTATGCAGATCACCAGCCTGACATCCTTCCTTGTGCCACTCGTGGCGGTAGAGCAATTCTTTGAATCTATGTCTGGAGGGAAGAGAAGGCATCGACTAGTGTTAGGATAAGAACAGCTTTGTAAAGCTAATCTGTTGGGTGAGCTGAAGTGGACGCTGTATTGATGAGTAGCTCTTCTTGCTTGGTAAGCTCGCTTTTGCAGTAACACTTCCACAGCAAGAACACAAAATGTGGCAGCAACCCTATGTAGTCTTAAGCTGTTGCCACAAGCTGTCACCTTGATTACTTGACAAATGGATATTTAAACCTGTCAATGGCCTTGGCACAGCACGTTTGTTTTCTTTTTTTTTTTTTCTTGGTTTTTTTTCCTTGTTTTTTTAATTGAGCACAAAGCCAAACTCCCAAATCTTTCTGTGTTTTCCCTTTTGCTTATGAGGATGAATGTCTGGTTAGGTATAGCAGTTAGACCAAGCTCAGAAAAAGCTGATTAGAATGCAGCAATCCTTTGTGCAACGTCACCTTCTACAGCAGCAGTATCCTTATTTTCCCATTGCTCTTTATCTATTGCTGCCATTTTGCACTTTGGCTAGAACCCACTTTGGCTGCCCTTTACTAAAGTGTATTGTGAACCCTGGTGAACGTATGCATTAAGGAAATTTACTTCAGATAAAGTAATTATGTAAGCCACAGCACAAAAAAAATTCAAGCAAATCTAGTCTCATTAAATTAATGATGGCATTAGTAGGTCTCATCCTTTTGACTTCATTTTTATTCATGGCTAGAAGAAGAAAAACAAACATCACAGTGATATCTCAAGTTCAAGTGCAGGAATGAGAAAACAAGAGCAGGAAGGGAGAAGTATCATGAACAAAAAACACTGACTTTTGGAGTCAAATATCTATTTTTTCCATTGTGAAATTTGCCAAAATTTGCCAAATGTTAAATTTTATTTTTTGTGACGCATCTTTTGCATCACCCATTTCCCTTGATTTTGTTGCTTTGTGCTATTTTAATCTATAGTAATAAATAAGAGGAAATGTAGCAGTTATCAGAAAGTACAGTTCTGAACTACAGTTCTAGTTTCCTGAAGGTGTATTTTCAGTATAAAAATGTATTCAATTCTTTTTTCACCCTTCAGTTTAGAACCATTCTCTGCTGTGGCCAACTATGATTTATTTGCCTGCAGTTGCTCAGTTTTAAGATGGTTGTAGTGTACAAGCACAACAAAAAGTGGGTAGCAGGACTGAAGACAGGGAAACAAAAATAGCATAAGGGTAGATAATTCTAAGGAAAAACATGAAGCTCTTTCTGTTTGTAAGAACAAACATTGTCAAAAGTCGTTTGGGTTTTTAGCTGAGTTTATAAAGCTTCTTTAATACAGAGATAATGATTTCTTTTATGTCTTTCAGTGAGTTTATTGGCTTGTAAATCTGAAGGCTGTGAATTTTATGAGAGAAAAGCCTTGAATTTTGTGTATACCTATTCATTTGTGCCATTGCTGTGTCACAGATTTGTAGTGAAACTTTTAAGTCTCTGATACAAACCAGTACGATGATTAGCATCATGTTTCTGATGCAGTTAGTCAGAAATATGAAAAAAAATACCAGTGCTTACTGAATTTAGCTGACTGGAAAGGTCGAGGCAGACGTTAGTATGTGTCCTTGGACTTTCTGCAGGGATAAACTGCGGGCACACAATCCGATTTTTGCAATTAAGTTTTGCTGAGAGTTCATGGCTCCCTCTGAGTTGCAAACCATTGTCTGGGAACAGCTGCTTTAATTTTGAGCTATTCATTTTAATGTCTTCTTTTCAATTGTTTTGTACGATGCCTTATTGTGAGGAGGGTTTTATGTAACTTCCATCAAATATCAGATGGATCAGAAATTGTTAAAATCCTTGCATTAGTTCCGTATGGAACTTTTGCCTCCTTTTCTCCTACAGTGAGCATTGTTATTGATTCAACATTCAAGACTTGAGCTTGATTAAGATCTTTGTAGGAAGACTATGGAACAGATGCTATCTTAAAGGCATTCAGCTGTGTGGGTTCATGAAGGATGCTGCAGAATCTGTTGTGGACAAAGCCTTTTAAGCCCAAAGCCTTTCTGCTCACGGGAGATGCAGAGCGTAAAGACTTGAGGGCTGTTGTAGATGAATTAAGTTTGAGATAGCAGCATTTTCCATTTGACTTGGAGTCTGTGAGAGTTTTGGAGCTGAGGACAGTTCCTAGCTAGCAGCAATACTGCTGCTTCTTGTCCCTCCACCAAGGAAATGTCGCTTGGGCTACTGAGCCCTTCGGTGGAGTTGTCTGCCTTGTAGTGCCACACATCTTGCTTGAGAATATCTTACCTTGACTTTGGTTCTGTTCATCAGTGACTGACTTAGAGATGTGTAGAAGGTCGTGTTATGGCCTTGCGGCAGCACGGGTATGGCTGTGTCCTGTCTGTATGCAGTGTTCCTTGGACACCAGCAGGAAAACCATTTTGTTAGATTCTGCTGTTAATGACAAAGAAGCAAAGTTAAGTGGTGACAGAAATCCTTTTTTTTTTTTTTTTTTTTTTTTTTTTAATGAAAGTAAGTCTTCCTCAGGAACGTACGACTATTTTTCAGTGGGGAAAACTTAACCTAAACCAGTTAGCTGGGTCTGCTATTGAAACCATTCACAGAAAGCCAGCTGTTTGGGGTCAAAACTATGCGTATAAATTGTTCTTCGCTAACCGACCTGTACAGCTTTTGGTTTTGAATCAAAATACTTCTTATATGTTTAGGGGGGACACTGATGAAAATGTGAAACTATAACCATAAAGTACAGATTGCTTTCACGTCCAGTTATGACTTGCATTACTGTGGCTTTTTGTTCTTTTTAAATTTTTTTTTTATGGCAACTGTTTTGACTTACATATAGTATCATCTGTACAAGTTGTTCTGAGTAGGTATATCAGGTGTGATAAGATGTATAACACCTAGATTATTTCACCGGGATATATTCTGGCCCAAACGATGCTGTGTGCAGAAATAAAATCAAGTAAATAATGGAGTAAAATTTATATTTTTGGTAGATTTCATATTGTTTTCTGTATGAAATGATTTTAGGACCCTTTAAAGTTGTATAAGATACAGAGAAGAAAACTTTCTCTGTTTGCCAGAAATGTTTGGCTTTCTCTTCAGTGTGAAAGTATTGTCTGCTTTTTGAGCATAAACCAATGCTACCAAGCGTATGGAAAAGGTTTAATTAATTTGTGCTCGCTTTGCTGGCCTTAGAACTGTGCCACACAAATCTATCCCACACCTTTAAAACTTGCAATGACTTTATGGAAATTGAGAGAACATTGATGGGAATTGGGAGAATGTTTTCATCTGGAAGATCCAGCAGCTCTGAGCAGTGCGTAATGGCATTTCTGAAGTAACCTTACAAAAACATTGGGAGCTTTATGAAAAGAAACATAAGGTATTTTGTGATAAGTGTGTGTACATTCAGTTTCAGCAGATGTGCAGTCTGTTAGCGTGGTATAGGGGAACTGTACATCTGCCATCCATAGCACTGTGCACTGCATCCAAAAATTACTTTGTGTTTTTCCCTGCTGCTCCATGAAAATCATATTTGCAGTACAGTATGGAAAAGCAGAACTGAACTGATCGAGTTGTTCAAAATTAATTGAAATAGCCCAAGCTTGTCTGACACTAAGGTGCAAGACCTGTTGTGCCTGGGAACATTGTTTTGATAGAGATCACTTAAGAACTATTACGTATTCTTTTGTGTTTGTTTTTTTTTTTTAAGCTGGACCTGTGATCTGCAGAATGCTAACATACCCTCCAACTCGAAGAGCCTTAATTGTGGGTTGTGGTCTGCAGATGTTTCAACAACTGTCAGGGATTAACACCGTCATGTATGTATCTGCTGCTTGCTTCTCTTTTAAAAATATTAAAAAAGAAAAAAAAAACCAAAAAAGAAAAAAAAGAGAATTGGGCCAATAGCAGTTGTGGATGGCCTTCTGGACAAAATCTGAAATATGAAAAATGGAGTGTGAGGGCTGGAATGCTGGTTTTAAATCTGTATATTGACATATTTGGCATCTCAGAAAAATGGTGCAAGATGTTAGTATAAGGGTAAACATTTATATAGACATGACATTGCAAATGACTCTGAGAGAGACATTATTGTATGTTAGGGTTTACAGTTCAAGCATAGATAAGAAGGTACTCTTATGGCTTGCATTTGTGTGCAAATAAATCAAAATACTGTGAGTATGAGACTGTTGACCATGTAAACAGGATGGAAAATGACTGTGAAGTGCTACAGAAGGTAAGATGCTAAGGGAAGAAGCATTTGCCTTATCACATGTTCTGTTACGTGTGCAAAGACTCAGCAAATGTTGAGATGAAGAAGAGTGCACTGGGTTTCCTGATAAGCTGTCAGCTCACGTGAGGAGTAGCTCATGACAAATGTACAATGCACAAGACCTACTTTAAGATGAAATTACTGCTGAGCTTCCCTTCAAGAGTAACCATAACAGTCATGATTTCTCTGTTACTTAAGAGAAGTCTAAGATACATTGCAGTAACATTTTATGGAGAGATTACATCTGAATGAGGAAACTGGTCAGGAAATAGTTAAAAGGAACAGCTAAAATAATAAAGCTTTTAGTGTACTGAGAGCTACTGTATTAAATATTAGAGTAAATATCTACCATCTATTATAAGGGGAGAAAAAAAACCAAGCAGTATTGTTAAACTGCGAAGAAGGGAAGTCCAAAATAGACTTTATAAAGAGTGACATTATAACGCGGAAATTGTAACCCAAGGTGAAAAAGAAGAGAATGCATAACTGCTGAGTTATCTGTAAAAATCAGAAGACAGGCAGAGAAGGAGCTCTGAAGAAATCTTCAGGCACTGCAGAGGAAGTGACATAAAAGGGTCTTTAGGCCCAGTACGAGTCAAGGCATGAGAACAGTAGCAGGAGATCAATCTGTAGCAGCAAATCCTAGACTCTTGTTGCATCTGTGTTGATTATGGAGGAAATATGAAAATTCCCACAGTAGAGCTTACTTAAGATGTCTCACATGGTCTGTTGCAAATTGTAGTGTTAGGGGAAGGAATTTTAGAACGAGCAGATTAAAATGAATGACAAATTGTCTAGATCTAATCAGGGTGCACTCAACAGGTCTAGACTATTTCAAATGCATAATAACAGAATTTGGAAATGTAGCTTTCTCTGTCTGAAGCTGCAGCCCAGAAAGTTTTATTTCTCCCCATAACAAAATTAAAACTGTCATGGAATCGAAGGAGAAGATGTGTGTTTATGAATATGAAAAACATATACACAGGGAAAGTAAGATAATGAAGAAGAACCAACATGATTGTCGGATGCAGACTAAAGCTTGCAAGTCTGATGGGTAGGAGAGTTGGTGGGCATGTGAGGAATGTGCCATACAATTCAACCACACTCGTCCATGGCAGCCAGATTCTTCAGGAAGTCACATGGTCATAAAAGTAAGAAAATAGTCCTCCTGGGTTAATGACTTTTTAAGATAAGAAACAAAGGATAAGAAGAAAATATCACAGTGGAGGGAAGTCCTGTGTAGAATCTGAGAGGAATCTACTCGGAGATCTTTTCTGTTTGACATTTTTAAGTTTATGAAAGAGGGGAAAGAACAAAAAACCAGCTTGTACTCATACTCTGTTCAGAAGGTTGATATCCCTGAATCTGTGAAAATGAACTGTTGTGGGAAAATAATGCAAAATAATGAGTGAAGTGACAAAAGTGTTAATTTTAAAATACAGTGCAGCAATGCTTGCCGGGGAGAGTTGTCTTGATATCTTGAAACTGAGTATAATTCAATATAATAACAACAATGATATCCATGATCAGTCTGGAGTAGTTCAAGCACCTGTAGATATCCTTTAAAAAAAAAAAAAAATAATAATAATATGGATAAACCAGGTTGTATATGGGGAAATGGATACCTGTATTTGAACACGGTAGTTAGAACTCTGCAACTGGGAAAAGAAATAAGCTGAGAAGAAATGCGTTACACATATAAAATTACTAATGCTGTGCAGAATTTGGGGAGGTTATGATTAGTAATTAATTCATATATCAGTTTTGTTGAGTCCTGATTCTTACCTAACGGTAGGTTTAAAATAAACACAAGGAAACATTTTTTTCATGTAACGCATAATTACAGAGTGGATCTCATTGCCATGGGATGTTAGATGTTATGGATGCCAAAAGGAGAAATAAATTTAAGAGGTAATAAGAGAACTTGAAATAATAAATGTTATATAAGCATTAATATAGTTGATATGGATGCAACCTCTGGCCAAGGACAGTCATTTTTGCATGTTGTTTCCTGCTGCTTTGGAGATGTTTTCCTAGGCTAGTTCTAAAACCTGACAGTTTATCAGGTTTGTGACTCTGCTAGGTTGACTCTGCTTATTTCAACCTTCACATCTTTTAAAATCTCAAACTACTTTCTCTGTAGGAGGTTTTGCAAATAGTTTGGAATTGACCTAATTTGCTTTTGGATGTGTAGGTGGACAGAACTGCAATAAAACATTTCTGAATCCTGACTTTAAAATAAGAAAATGCCTATAATAAACACTTGAAGGCACTGTTGTTAAATGCCTGACTTGTAAACCACTTGCTATATCTAATATTTTTAAACGACCTTGTATATGAAAATTTTTATTTATCAAGTATGCAAGATAAACATTCTCCTATGAAAGGATATTTTTCAAATAGAAGTAAGCATCTCTCTATTGATGGTTTGCTTGCATAGAACCTGATGATTGCTTTCTAATGCAGTAATTGAATGGTTCCTTGTGGAACTGTCAGATTGTATTAATTTTCTAAAGAGTACTTTTCTCTCCATAACATTTAGTTCTGTCGTTTTGGGATTTCTGTGTTGCAGCAGAAGGAAAATGGAGGTTTTAGGACTGTGTGGGTTTTACTGGTTTTGCAAAATCAGTTACCAAAACCCATTGATTGTAAAAAAATGTTGTGATGGTTGTTGTTCACTGTAACTTCCTGGTGCTGCTGAGCATCCTCCTTTGTTGCTGTCCCTCCTTGTATGCTTCAGGAGAAAGGTCTTACCACCCTGTCTTGCTGTTGCCTGCCTTTCCCTTGTAGAGGACTAAGCATTTTTGCTCAGCCCTCTACAAAAACCTCCAGTTTGCCCCTTTCTCTTAACATAATCCCATGGCTCTGTGACCACTGAACCTGGCAGCATATGTGATGGGCCCCAGCTTCTTCTAATATTTTAACTTGGGACTTTCCATTACTTCTTATGCAAAGGTATTTGTTGAATCTTGTATTTCAGTGTAAGAAGGGAATTGTCAGAGGACTGAGTTTGTGTTTATCTGAAAAACTAGTAAATAAATTAATATTAGTAATAGTGATAAAATGTACAAAGTGGAAAAACTAAATGAAAATATAAGGAAGAAAGTAGTTGAATAATAATTAAAAAATATGAGTGTTAGAGGTAGGAAATTGTGTAGAGGAGTTTTGCAGAGGTCTAAAAATCATCATCAAGTGTCCCCGGGAGTAGAAGAGATCCTAAAAAGCAAGAAATAAACCCTGAAACACAGGGAGACAACAACAGTTGTCAACTCTTCAGTGTTTAAAAGTTCAGAAATCCCTTACCAAGTTTTTAACTAGAAACTATTCATCAGTTGTGAATCCAAGGAGAGTAACAAAGTCCATATGTAGTTGGATTTCTCTTGGGAATGGTGAAACAAGAACTCAAAGAACATTGGTAAGAATTCTTGAGGACTGTTGTGCAATAAGCTGGTGTAGTTTCATATTGTGTCAGCCATGTATGCGCATACGACATCCAACTTTGGGGAATCAGGAACGGTAGTCCTGAACAAAATGTTACTGAAATGGTGAGAACAGCATGCAGAGCAACCTCTGCATTGAGGGGGTGGATCTAAAAAAGACACAAAATGTAAAAATAGGCTAAGGAGCTTGTGACTCTTATGGGAACAAATGCTGGCATGATAAATTTAGTCATTAAAAGGATAAAGTTCAGTGACCTATTACTTCGATTCCTTTTTGTTCCCCTGAAGAACATGAATACCACTGCTGGAGGTGATGCCTGAAGTAGAAAAAAATGTTTCCTTTTTGTCAAAGCTTCTGCCTGAAAAAGATAAAGTCAGACAATTTTAGGCAACCATCTCTAATGCTTCTGCAAGCAGATCTGAAATGGCTGAACTTTCCAGTTTCTTGTCATTCTGGCATTTTCTCTTGAAAACAGCAGCTCATTCTTTCAAGCCTAGTTTATCAAATCTGTCCGACAAGATACTGAGAAAGGCCCTGGGAAGGAAGTTGTACTCCAGAATACCAAGTGCAACAAGTTAGCTATCTAATAATAATGTGTCCCAGGAGTGTACTGAAACAGTGGTAAGCAGGTATGTTCAAGCCCGCAGTGACTGTTCTAAAAACATGGGAGAAGAGGACCATTTTAAGGCAAAACTGTAAGCTCAATTTTCCCATCGGTTCCTTCTTTTAATAATACTAATTGTAACAACAAAAGCAGAAACTATTTCTGGGGGGCAGGAAGAAGACAAGGCTTGAAGGATTTGGCTGTTTCAGATTATCTGATGAAAAACTTCAGTAGAGGAGAAAGAAGCAGAGACTTCAGTCAGTGTTTCAGCTATATTCTCAAATCTTAGCAAGACTGACTTCTGAAAACACTCCTGACGCTATGCAGCTTTACTGCACTCGAAAGGAAAAAAGAATCACGAGCAAGAAAGCTTTTGGAACAATGCTGAGTTCCCTTGAATACTAAGCAGCAATTTAGCCATAATTGGAGGCAGCTCGGTGTTGTCTTGTTAGAATTTCATGAAGGTATTGTCACCTGTACTGGCGTTTTTGGGACTAGCTGATGTGCCTTCATGCAGACTGTCTGTGCCCTGGAGAAGACCATATGTTTGAGGTCTGAGACAGCTGTAACGTCTTGATTATATCTCTGTTCTCACAAAACTTTAAGAAAAGTGGACTTAATAAAAGCCAGACAAAATACTGTCCTGCGGCTGAAACAGTATGCTTAAAGTGATGCTAATTTAGTCATTGGCCAATATCTTTTCACATTGTGCTGTAAGGGCTTTCTGTAGCACAAATGCAGTATAACGCATCAACAAGGAGCACTTAAGGCCTTCAGAATTTTTGTTAATATTTAGGCTCCTATTTTTGCTTGCATGCATGGTCTGTTTTTCCTAGTTAACAAAATGTCCTCTTATTGTTAAGAAATCCTTGCATCTCCTAGAAGTTAAGTGAATCCACATGTAAAATATATGAATGCCTGGATTTGATCCACGGATGCTTTTGAGCTTTACCAGCTTTGGGTTTTTAATATGTGCAAGTGAACAAAAGAAAAAAATAAAAAAGAGATGTTAAAAACAAGCACCTTTTTCTAAGTGGCAAGAAATAGGAAGTGGAAGAAATTACTATATGGGGAAGGAAAAAGACTCAATATTAAGAACAGTTAATGTGAGAAATGAACGAACACCATGTTGAATGTAAATGAGAGAAAGAAAGAGAAAAGGAACGAGGTTGGAAAGAGGCCAGGATATTTCTAAAGTGTAATGGATGCTGGAGAGGAGTTTAATAGAATCAAAGAATATTTCCTGACAGGTTTAATAGCTGGGTCTATTGTGCAGCAGTTACAGAGCTCCAACCTGTGAGGAGCTGTAAACTTTGGCTCCTGTCAGCTGCTGAGCATCAGGCAGTGTTCACCTGTCCTGAGAAGTACAGCTGCCCTGGGGGAGCAACATGTGATTTAACCCTCAGGGATTGGGAAAGTCAAGATAGGGAAACTGCTTTGAATTCCAGATCTTAAGCTCTTTTTTTTTTTTCTTTTTTTTTTTTTTTTTTTTTTTTTAATAAAATACAGAATATTTAGCGTAGAACAGTGGCTACAGATAAACCCTTGGTATTTGGGTTAAAGATTGGTAAAAAGTGTCTCATTAAACGTTATTTACTCTGCATTTTGTGAACTACAATAAAAGTAGTAGCAGCCTTTTCTCGTTTGGCTTCAGCGGCTGTATGGGAAACTGTCGATCACGGCCTGAACCACCTGAGGTAAGCAATGAGTCAGCTGCGGGAGCACAGGTGAAGGTAATTCAGCTGTGCTACTGGAAGGGGCGGAGCCTGGCTGCACCTCTCCTAGATCCCATTTAAGGGCTGACTGCCAGTGAGGAGGGATCTCTCTTTCTCTGGAGATCACTTCTTTGTGGAGTTCACTGTGAGCCTTCAATAACGATAATCTTTCTTAACCAAACATCTGTTTAAACCTCTGTTTAGTTATTGGTTGTACAGCATCCGTAGAGGGTTTCAGAATTTAAAAATGAGTTTATTCATAGTTTATGCCAGACTTAAATTAGTAAACTGGTCATTGAGATGAGGCTTTGCTGGACCGCTGACTGTTAGCTATGCATATTGGAAACCAGTTGTTGACATTTATAACCAGGGGTTGTACTGGAAAAATGTAAGAGCAGGTCATGTTTTTTACTGAGGGATGTGGTTTAGTGGCAAATGCTGGTGATAAGTGGACAACTGGACTGGATTATCTTAGAGGTCTTTTCCAACTGTGGCGGTTTTATGACTTTTCTTGCGCTTGGTACCTAAGCGTTGATTTTAGATTGTACTAACTTCTTATTGGTTGTGCATTTTAAAACAAAAAGTAAAATCCCCGATGATTACACAATGTTAAAATTACATCCAAGTTGAATGGCGTGTATTAAAGAATAAAATATCTCTTATTATGGTCTCCATTTCGATTTAAATTGAGTGACAGTAATTTCCGAGCAGACTGCTGTGTCCCCTTTGTTTTTGCATGACCAGTTGGTTTTCTACTGAGTTGTTTTTGAATACTCTGAGACCCAACAGTGCTTTAAATCTGACTGAAGTGAGGGGCACTTACATTAATGTTTTTAAAATACAGCCTTTGTAATGTTGTCAAGGCACTTTTGATAAGTTTTGGCAGCTGGCAGGCTTAATTGCCTCTGACTCTAAAGCATTAAGCTGCTACTTGCTTAAGTTTTCGCCCTTCAGTATTATTTGTGGAGAAAATGTCTCATTCATATCCTCATATCTTAAATTTTGCGTTTTCCCCTGAGGCTTCAGTGAGTGTGTAATAAAACCAAAAGAAAGCATAAGTTTCAGGCTCACTTGCTTTTCAGCTAATAATCTTTTAAATATTTTACTGTATTTTAATAAATACCTGCAATAACGTGTTGGGTCTTTTTTGAGGAGTGACCTTCATTTTACAATATTATCCTTTCTTTGTATTGGAAGATGCTTTATATAAAACTGCATGCAGTTCTTTCAAAGATGAACTGTTTTGCAGTCACCTCTGTTGGCTCCCTCAGCGCTTGTGGATGCTCCCCATTGTGGCCCATGGATCCGTATGCATTGATTTTTGGCTAGATGCTCTCTGATCAGATCCACCATGACCAAGGGGAAGTCTTCTATTCCCTAGATATTCTCTCTTACCTCCAGGGTCTGGGATTCTTGAGAGGCAGTGTTAGTAGTAAAGACTGAAGCAAGGAAGATATTCAGTAGCTCTGCCTTCTCAGTGTCCCCTGTTACTAGGACACCCACCTCATTCAGCAGAAGACCCACATTTTCCCTAGTCCTCTTTTTACTACTGATATACTTAAAAAACCTTTCTTGCCGTCCGTAGGCAATGTACTATTGCCACAGCTGAGATTATTTTCTTATAAATAGCAGAAATATTAAAAAAAATTTTTTAAAAACATGTTTATTTGAAAAGAGCTCCAAACACCTGATAGTCACCTATTTGTCTTTATCAAACAGGAGTTTTTTTGCATGAAGACTCTGTGGTGTCACATGTTTTCCAAGCCCTGGAACATAAATTATTATTTTTTAGTAGTAGTATTTTTTTCCTCTTAACTTTGCAGATCTGAATTGAAAAGTTACTAGGTTTGTGGAAATCTCATCTTAAATCTGAAACGTTATTCCACAGCCTGAAGGGAAAAGCTGTGGCTTTGGATGTGACCAAGCAGGCCACATCCTGTTTCAGAAATGGAGGTGCTGCCTGATATTTGGGGTCTTAAATTTGCTGATTGGACAGGAGGAGTTTAAAAGCCGGCAGTTAAGATGCTCATAAATGGGAATGCATTAAGATGCATAGAAATGGGAATAGGTAGCAGAAGTTGCGGGCAGTATTTGATGACAGTGTTTTTACAGGAGTCGTGGGCAAAGCTTACAACTGCTGGAAAAGGCTGTGTGTGCAAAGCCAGTTCTTCCCCATGGCCCTCCCCTGGATGTAGGCCAAGAAGGAGCCTCCACCTTTTCTTCATCACCTGTCCTGAAGTTTCTCTTCTACCTCATTACAGGATCATGTCATGGCAGCCTGATAGGCGGTGGCTGAAACATGGATATGTTGATGACAGGATGCTCATAGCTGTACCCAAGAATTAAAAAATAAGCAAATAAATAAATAGCAAGTTAGCCGGCTAAGGAAAACCATAGCAGGTCTGAGAACAAAGTTCTCCGTTTGCCTCAGGGAGAGGATGCTGGGATGGAGTGAAGTGTATGTGATGCCTCCTCCCTTAAATCTGGAACGTGGGTACGCTTTCAGTACCTGGAGGAGGGCTTGGCTTGCAAGAATGGGATGGAAGAAAGGCCCTTTTTCAAAAAAAGGCAGTTCAGTAAAGTTGAACATTTATAGTTTGTTGTGATATTGCTAAAATGTATGTATCACTTTCTGTGTCTGTTTATAGAGTAAAATACTTTTCTTGGGTGTTTTTGAGAATGCTTGTTGCAGATGGCCTGCAGCACCCCATGCTGTGTGTGTACAACCGTGCATACGTCTCAGCAGCTTAAGGGTTTTGTGTGTTATCTCCAAAGACTGTAATTTATCAGCTGAAATAACAGTGAGAGTTTGTTCAGGATACCAGTGAGAGACTATTAGAAAAATAAATAAAAGATACCTGTGAAGCACTGTGAAGTGTTGATAGCACTAAAACCACCCTATGCTCGGTTTCAAATTAAAGATAACATTGAACAGAAAGTGAATCTTCCTTCTCCTGTTGTGCTGACCTTGTGCGATGGTCAGAAAATAGTCTGAGTCAGTTTGTAAGTATAGATTTGAAATCCACTGTGAAGCCAGCAAGCAAAAACCTGCGGCCTGGGTTATTTGGGCAGCGCAGTACACAGAGCTGCAAGGCTGCCTCTCACTGGAAGGTTCTCGCTGCTCATGCCAGTTCTTGTGCTTTTTGTGTTTTCAGTCCACTTGAAATAGAAAGGAGAAATCACAGATTTAAGCCATTTGAAGGAATAAAAAAGATGAAAACAAACCAGTGAATCATGATGGAGTTATTAGATAGATTAAAGCTGTAAAATCTTCATCTTATGGAAGATGCTACTTGCTTTGTCAACTTAACTAGCCAAAGCTTTTGGGAGATGGAGTATTGGAGATCAAAGGATGAGTAATTCAGGTATAAAAGTTTTGAAGGGATGAGTATCAGAAAGATCAGGCGAATAGTTCAAGGTGTTGTGTAACAGCAGTAATGGGCTGAAATTGAGGGAAGTAAAATCTGGAGTGATTACCAGAGCATGGTTTAGTGCTTGGAGATGTTTGGCTGAGAGTGTCTCTTAAGCAAGTAGGAAGCTCGTCATTTCTAATTGCTTAAACTGGTACATTCTCTATTGTTAAATTAGAAATAGAACAATAATAATATATTTGCTTTTCTGCAAATGGATTTTTTGCAGAAAAAATCCATTTATGGATTAGTATACATACTATAGAAAACAAGTGTAAGATCAAAGGGCGTTTTCCTTAAGTTAAATTTCTGTCCTATATCTCTCCCAGTAATTCTCTTAATCTGTATGTCTATTGTAAAAGCAAAAAGAAACCTAAACAAACTGAAGTATAAATAAATATTAGACTGCCAAGCACTTAATCTTGAGACTGATGTTTATTTGCATTATATTTTTTCTTAGGTTTAAAAACAAATAACGACGACTGCAGAGGAAGCAGGTTTAGGGTACTGGTGTGAGGTCCTACAATGGACATTTAACTGTAGATTCTCAGTCTTTTTTGAAACACTGCGGTTTTTTTCCCCACTTCATAAATCTTGAAGTTATATTTTTGGCTGATATCTCTGATGCTTTATACCTGTTCATTTCTCCCCCAAAGCTGGACCTTTAACTCAGTGGGCTACAATGGGAAATCTTTTCCTTTTTTCCATTCCCTTTTGACTACTGCCTTGGGTTATTAGCTAGAAGGATGTTTTCTTTTTAATTAAATGTAGCCAACAGGGACTCTGTGCACAAGAGCACTTCTCCCCCTCCACCTCACCGTCTTTTCATAAAAATTAATGTAGTCTTCAGAGGGAAGCAAGCCAGCATATTGAAAGGCTGTTATTAAATTCTCGAAGAACAACTAACAATCCTGCTAATGGTACTTTTCGTTGTTGTTGTGCCTTAATGTAATTTTTTTTAATATAGATGATAAAAAATTTGCTCCTATGGTTCTCCAGGTTGTGAAACAGTATTTAAAGGATTTTCACTATGGAGATGATTTGAAAACCAAGTACTTATTTAAAGAAGAAATGTACGCACAATTATATTTTCTAGCATTTCTTTTGTCATTATTGAAGATTTTGTCTTTAATATTTTTCTCCTTTTTTTTTTTTTTTCTGCTTTCAGCTTCTTCTCTTCCTTTTGCCTATAGTGAAATCATAATGCTGTTTGATTTCTGTCTGTTGCCTTGGTAATGACTCTCCTGTCACAAAGTCAGTATTAACTTCTCTGCAGGACCATGCAGAAGGAAATGTGAACTGCACGGGTGGGAGCAAAGACTTTCTTGGAACATATGGCTTGGGTTATTAGCGACTATGTGAACTGGAATGGCTTGGCTTTATATTTAGTATAGACATGGTGTTGCTACTGATAAGTCAGTTAAATGCATTTCATTCATGTGATTCACAGGTATAGCCAAGCAACGGAATGAACTCAGGGTAGCGATTCTTTTTATAAATCATTCATAAATGATTGCTGGAGAAGGTTCCCTAAATAGCAATGCTGTGGGGTTGGGATTTTTGTTTGTTTCGTGTTTGTTTGTTTTTTTTTTTTAAACATGTTATTTATCCTAATAGCTTCTGGAGCACACTTCTGTCTCAACAGTTTCTTTTGTAAAAATTCACTTCTTCCATAGTTTTAATATTTAGTGGGTGTAACTGTTGAACTGTATGTTTCTGTTATCTCTAGATAGGGCCATTCTTTGGTTTTCAGACGAGGAAATCAGATATCAGTAAGTGACCAATTCAATTCATTTTTCTTTAAGGCATAGTAAGGGGAGGGAATTTTGTTTATGTTGTACATTCTTTGATGTGTGAAAACCTAAGGGACGTGTATTACTGAAATGTATTCTTAGCAATAATAAGGTGTCTGCTTACATAGAAAACAAGGAATAACACTTGGAAAAGAATTTAAAGCTCACGATACAGTACATTTTGAGAAGACACAAAATTAGACTGGAAAAGGTCACCTGATTAGCTGCTGCCCAATACAGCAACATGAAAACCTCAGTGAAATATATTTCCAGTCCCATTCAAATGCAGAGTAAGAGATATGATGCCCTTTAAGTCTGTTTATTCACCTTTACTTTAAGGGCATAGAAACCAGCGCTGTAAATTGGATTCTTCGGAGTCTGTCAATAAGAGTTAAACCACAGCAGGCTACTCAAAATGCTTTATACAGCAGAGGTTGAGAGACAGAATATGTGTGTATATATAGAAAGCTTCTGCACAGTGCAAGAGGTTACTGTAAGTGAAAACAGTCCAGAAGTGGATTGTAAAGTAGAGCAAAAAATAGGTAACATCTAAAGGCTAATGAAAGCTTGATTATTGTGAGCAGCCTACAAAACAAAGATTGCTGCTATCAAAATAGCCCACGCAGACCTTGTGGTATGGAGTACAGTCACTAAATTGAAAGAAGAATAAGAAATCACTGAACAGACTTTTGATTCGTTGGTGCAGTGAGGAAGAGTGTTATGTGCATAGCCAGTGAGGAAAATGAGTCGTAATGGAGACAGTGTTAATGAGGAAGGCCCAGAGTGGGAACATGGATGCCAGCACAACCAGAGGGTTAGGAAATGAAAAGGATATGTGCTTCTTGCCTCAGTTTCCAGTAGTTTCTTCAAAGATTGTGGTTATCAGAGCTGGAGGGAGGTGTGTTGCGGTGCAACCTGGGTCTGATCTGGGCAATGGGGGACCTGCCTATGACTGCTTAACATGGCTAACAAGCCATGGGAGGTAAAATTACTTCGGTTAATGTTTTTTGAGCTTTTTCAGAAAGCGCAAAATCATTTTGTGATATTTTATTTTCTTTCAGTAGTCATTTATATACTGCGCTCTCCCAAGAGCGTGTCTTACACGCATTTTGGACAACAGAAAAGTCAGTGAGGCTAAGTTGTCAGATGAATTTTTTGAATCTTACAGAGAAGTTTAATTATCCTCTAAGTCTTGTAATGGAAAAGAAAAGCGCATAAATGGTGGGCTGATTTCAGTGCAAAGAACTGAAAGAAGTCATAGTGCTATGCACATCAGCAGCCCCTTTCCATTTGCAAAGAGCAACAGAAGAAAAAGGTTCTTACAAGAGTGAAAAGTTTGTGGCCTGTTTGCTGGCGATGCCATTTTTTTCAATTTCACATTCCAAAAATTCTAGATTTTTTAACAGCCACCTCAATTTTAATTTTCAAGAACTGAATTTACATTTTTTTGTAGCAGGTTGTAATATATGCCATCTGTTTATGGTGTAAATAAATGACAGGATACAGGCTGGTGTTTTTTCTAATGCATATAAGGAGAGTGACTAGTTAGTGAGATAGGACAGCTTTAAGGAAGACACAGTCATACTGAGTCACTTTCCATTCTTTCTTTTCATACCACTTCATATAACAGTTGAGAAATAATCATCATGTTTAAGCATTTATGATTTTAAAGTTATCAAATACATCACAGTTCTTTTTTCTGTCTTATTTGCTTTATTGGAGATTTGATTACGTAAAATTAGCAAGTCTTAGCTCACTGTATTTTCCAGGGTATATAGTCCTACTTTAAGTGCTCATATCTTACAGCAAAGAACAATTTTTCATTTGGATTCTTGTCACACTATGAAAAGCAAGCACCGCCAGAATTCTGAACAGAGGCAGAAACAGGTTGTTCTTGTAGTAATGTGTATATAGTATGATTGACTCTACTGAGATCTGGAAGACAGGCTCTGCAAGACACTGGTGAGATCTCCGCAGGCATCTCACTGTTTGTTTGTTGATTTATCGCATTTGTTAATTTAAACTAACTAGAAAACTGTAAACAAATTCTCACAAGGTTTTATAAAATGACTGAGGTTGGAAAAGACCTTTGAGATCATGAAGTCCAACCGTCAAACTGACCTAACGAGTCCCATCGCTAAACCACGTCCTTTGCTGCTGTGTTTACATGCCTCTTAAATACCTGCAGGGATGGGAACACTACCACTGATCTGGACAGCCTGTTCTAATTCTTGACCACCCTCTCTGTGAAAAAATTCTTCTTAATGTCCCATCTAGATCTCTCCTGCTGCCACTTGAGACCATTTCTTCACATCCTATTACTTGTCACCTGGGAAAAAAGTCCCTCTCTAAAATGTCTGGTCTGATTGCCTCTTCTTTGAGCATCTCTACAATAAAGTTTTTGCTGTCCAGCGCTGTCTTCAGTTGCGTTTGAGCAACTGCAGTGACTTCTACTGACTTGGCTGCACATGATGCCACCACCCGTGGAAACTCTTCAGTGCAGAAATGCTTATTAACCAGACAGTAGATATAGGTTAGCAGTTTGAGTTGGTGGATTCCTGTCCAGTTTTGGAAATCTTAATTGCCTTAATAGTGTAATATGCTACTGGAAGCAACTGGCAGGGACACTGTAGAATACTAGAGGGGGAATAAACATTACAGAGCAAGAATGAAAAAAGAAATAGAAGAAAAACCCATGAACAGAGACAGACAGTGCTTAAAAATGTACTGGAAAGAGAAATGAATTCCTTGGTTCGAAGCTTAGCTCACTTGCCTTCCTGTCAGCAGAACATGAGCCGTGTTTAATTTCTAGCCTTACAAACACTAACCAAGCAGCTCTAATTCATCTGTGGCAATGCTTGAGCTCTTGTTTCTGCATTGTCTGGTGAGAATACGATGGAACAAATGGCTGTGTAAAAGGGAAGAAATGATGCTGTTACAGCACTTCTGTTCTTTCTCAACTAGTTACTCTGGCACCTATACCTGCAAGCAGTTTTAAGCACGTTTTTTAACTCAGGCTAGCAAGTTACTGTCTTTCTGTTAAGTGATGCTGTATGGAGACTGTTGAGTTGTGGCCTGAACCACTGATTGGTGGCAAAAGCAATTCACCTGTGTGACCGGAAGGGGTGGAACCTGGCTCTACCTTTCCTAGACCCATTTAAGGGCTGACTGCCACTGGGGAAGGATCTGTTTCTGGAGATCTCTCTTTGGAGTTTTCCACTGTGAGCCTAGATCCTCGGATGCAGGTAAGTATTTCTTCTTTTTCACCACGATAATCTTTCCAACTATAACACCTGTGAAGTACTATCCTAACTGCACTACTCTGCCAACTGTACAGATGCATTTTAGCCTCCTGTGGTGCGTTTATAGTGTGTACCAGTATTCATGCAGTGATATAATTTCATGCTTTGGAGCTTCTCTACGTCAGCCAAGAGGGTTGTTTGGGCTACTCTGTAGCTTGGAAGAAGTTGTGGTAGGCTGCAGTAAAGCTCTCGGTCTCCACAAGCTTCAGCATCCAGGGCAGTGTCCGCATGGTTACATGAGGCCTGCTACAGGGTGGCTGCCACCAGCTGGGTAGCTCCAAGGCCTGTCTTTTGTCTTCCAGCATCAAAGCTGGTCTGCACCTTGACTTTTCCACAAGACAGCTCTGGATTTTGCTAACAACAGAATCTTACAGCTACCCCATGTACCATTGAGTACAGAAGCACTCAAAGTAAATTTAACATACACATCTTAATGTTTTCATTGGTGTTAGTATGTCTTAGATTCTCAGCATTAACTTATTACTTTCTATTGTATCTAAATATAGTTATGAAGAGGGTATTAGCAACTATTGTTAATGCTTCTTTCTATACTAGATGTTTTCCGTAGAGTTAAAATAATTTACTTGCTTAGGGATTTATTCTGGTTTCATAAAAGACATTTTCCTTTCATAACAGCAAAATTCTTTGTCTGGAACAAATTAACTGCCATTCAAGGACTAATTCTTTTCCTTCATGGCAGAAATTCCTTACTCCATGGTGCTGCTCCTCAGGCTGACTGCCACATTGCTGTCACAGGCACTCCCTGGGGACTGCAGATCACAATCACATCTGTTGCTCTGAGTCACAACTTCATCCTATCTAGTGGGGTTTTAGTGTTCATTAGACTAATTAATGATTGAGTAAAGCAATATGGCATAGCTTGCCAAAATTGGCATATCAGTTAGATTTCTGGAAAATTCAGGCTATTGACTATTTTCAGTGTCTGTATAAATTGCTATATGCAAGACTTTAAATGAGCAGGTATTTTGTATTGTCATAAAAATTAGAAAAACTAGATTGCTGCATGGTATAATCTTGCTTGTGCTGTACAGACTACCTAAGCACTGTGACACCAGTATTTGTGGAAGGGAATGGCCAGGCAACCACCACTCTATAAGGGAATGCTTTCCCTGTGTGAAATTAGAGATACTATGAAAAAAGAGGAGTGAAATGGGGAGAATGGGAGCAAACCACAATGCTTACATTAGTTTCTGCCCTTAAAAAGCAGACCACCACCATGTGTCACTGAATCTGCGGCAACTTCATTGTGGCACTGTGGTTTTTCACTTGTAACGGCAGACTGCCCGTCAGTTTGTCGTAGATCTGAAATCTTTTCCCATGTCTGGGCAACTCTAGAGATTCTAGAAAAGGACAGGAAATTTTGGCTTAAAGATGATAAATGGTGCATGAACTATTTCTGGGTAGAGAGAGGATGGCATGGTAGGTTTGCAATAAGATATTGAGTCGACTTTGCTTTATTTTTGCAATACATGGTAGAAACAAATATTCAAAGCATTAATATCTTACGTATTATTGATACCGATAAAGGCATTTCATGTTTGCAATGAAAATTTATTTATAGTATGTATGTTAGTATGGTAAATGCTGGAGTCTGTTACTACTGTGCATCTAAGCAATGTTAAACTAATTGTTAGTAGCATCACTCTTTCTTCATCAAGGAAATCGGGAACATTATACACACTGATACGTGGTATAGCGGCCTTGGGTGATTTTACCAGCTTTTTGTAAAGACTGAAAAATTGTTACTGAATGGTGAGAAGACATTAGAGTAAGTATTTATCACTGTCCAAGGCATTTGACCCTTTAGTCTTCTAAAGCCACTGTTCTTGACCATTGCCTTTCTTGGGAGGGTATGACCTTTCCTTGGGAAACCTGACCCTGTAAGTAAAGTGGCACCTTCCCCAGGAGCAATAAGGAGGGCTTGATTTCTAATCCTCCTGCTGGGCATTAGCCAGCAAAAGGCAATGTATCAAATAATAGTAATCTTTTGTTACTGGACCAGCAAAGTAAACTTTTTTTCCAGTGAATTGCACAGCAATTCCTGTGTTTGTGACACAGCCTTGGAAGGAAGCTTCTTCCATTGCTTACCTGCCAATATTTGTGAAGAACAATGGAGAGAGGCACGGTACTCTAATGGTACAGGGCACACTTGTTTGTTGTATGCAAACTGCTGTTTGACGTGCTTTGACATTTTTGAATATGGTACCTATGAAGGCTGCTCCAAAAGCACAGAATTGCTCAGGTTGGAAAATCTGCCAGGTAAGTACTTTTTAAGACTTTTCATCTATTTATATGTAGTTTCTTTGTTCTTTTCTAATGCCCCTCCATATGAAAGTAAAAGGATGTTAGCTTTTGCTAACTGTAGTGTTTCTTCTTTTCAGAAGTTGTATTTGTATCACACACTTCTGCCACTGATTTATTCCAGTCTCTTTATACCTGTAATAAATGTTGACAATCCCCAGCTCAATAGTTATTCCCATCAAATGCAGGCTGTGGCATCACTCAGATTGCTGAGTTCCAGCACAAGATGAGCACCTGAATGAAAAGCAGCTGGTGTAAGGTTTGTGTTTGGAGAGAACATTACCGAGTCTGTGAGGGGCAGGAAGCAGTGTGCCAGCATTCAGGAGATGCACAGATCTTTAGCATTCAAAGCTAAAGCTTTTGACTTATCTCAGAAGTATTCTTGCTAAGTTGTTGCTCAGGCAGTGAGAAGTGCTGCTCGCTCCTTCCCAGGCACTGGGCTCTCCTGTGCCTGGGTTAGAGCAGTGCACTGGGCCCAGCAGAGGCCATACAGGCTGGGTTGGTGAGATGTGTCCCAGTGGGCAGAAGAGCTGTCAGCAGCCCCTGAGTTGCCTGTAAATGTGCCTTTTTCTGTTTTCTCCCTGCTCCTTGAAGCAAAGGACAGTGCTGTCAGGCAGACAAGCTGGGCAGGAAGAGTTGGCTGCTCGGAAGAATTGATGCCTCTTCTGCTGTGCCAACTTTGTTTCCCCAGTCCATTTTACCCATTTTACCCATTAATCTGTTGAGAACTTTTCACCTTTAATTTCCTTTTAATTTTAATCTCCCCCGCAATTCAAATTTTCTTCTTGAACTGAATTCTTAAATAATAAAAAAAACAACCCTCTCAAAGCCAAAGCTATGCGAGCACTACGGTGTTGATGTGCTGGCATCGCTGCGTGATGGTGATGAGTGCTCCTTACTCAGCAACTCCTCTCTCCCCATCTGTCCGCATCCATTTGTTGGTTGCTTTTTTTCCCTCGTGTTTGCTTTGCCAGCTTTCCGGGAGAGGTATTTAGTTGTTCAGTGTTTGTGCAGCACTTGGCATACTGTGTCCCTTCCAGTGGGGGAGGCAGGCGTTCTGGTAATGCAGGCGACCTTTAGGAATGACGCTGTGTGACATCTGGCTTCGAGTGGGGTAATTTTGCAGACAGTTCCCTCCTAAATAATTGGTTTTATCCCAATATAGAATCTGATGTTCTGATTTCTCTCCTTTTCCTTCCCACTAATGTACACCAGTGGAATGCTTGCCTTTTTTTCAGTCCAGTTATTCCTTCTGGAGGGAAGCTCCTAACATGCTGGCAGATGGTCACAGGCAGCTTTATTGATGGTGTAGGACACTCTTTAATAAATGAAGTTGAGATTTTAAATTCTTTGAGAAAATGTTTAGATGTTACCCTTCTTTATGGGTCAGTGATGGTGTCTGAGCGTACCATACTTAACAGAGCTCATCTTAATTTTATGATCCCAGAATTTGACAGTGAAGTGTTTTGTTTTACAGTGAGTTATTTAAATAAAGAATATATGTGACTGTCTGTTATTAGAAGTGAGAATTTACTAGCTCAGTTTTAGTAATGATTTACTGGCCTCTCCAGTATGCTCTCTTATATCAAATATTATGCACTTCTTACAACACCTTGAAAATCTGAGATATCTGATGCAATAGCTAGGCTCTGGGATGGAGCTAAGAAAAATACATTCAAACAGGTTTCAATCTGGAATTCTTAGAATTGGCGACACTCAGGAACAGAATAGGCACTGAAAGGCCAGTGTAAAAAGATATATGTTGCGAAAGAAAGTGAAAGAAGCAAAAAGGCATTAACTTGGGGGAGAAAAAGAGAGAGAGATTGCACATCACTCTCTGAGCACTGTAAGAATGAATAAAAAGCCAGGAAGAATGAAGACAAAGGGAGCAATCAGTAAGGAAAAGCAGGCAGAAGTACAAGCGAGATTTCAGATGAATAGAGGAGTTTTAGCATGCTGGTGTGTCGGTTAACTTCCTCTATACCAGCATGGGAAATATTCTGAACGGATAAGAATGGAGGTTGTATCTTAGTAAATGTTTTCTTAATATCAGATAATAGCAGGCCTTTGAGATTTTTGAGGGATTGTTTTACAACCTACATTTTGCCAACTTTTAGACATAGTTATTGTCAGCCGGTCACGATGTGATTGCCCGGTGTGACTAATCAGTTACCATCCAGCTGATTTTACTTTTTATAATTGTGTGGAACACTTCAAATCACAAAAGGTGGCCAATGATAAAACAACGGCATTCAGATTGTAATTGATGGGTAAGCAGACAGGAAAGAAAACCCAGATTTCCTACATGCAGAGGTATTTTGAGTATGAATGAACAGAACAAAGGCGGTGTCATCCTGCCGGTCACTGAGTCACCCGCTGGTAAGTATAGTTCTGTGTCACCTTAAACAAAAAAGGGAGATTAAACTGTTAGTAGATAAGTGAGAAACTAAATTACCTGATTTTACTCCATACCGTAATCTGGGGGTGCTTACATCTGAGTTTTATAGGTTGTGTCTGAGGAAGTGACCCAACTGACATTTCTACAGGTAAAAACATGGGAACATATATATAAATTACCTCTGGTCCAGATTCCTGCCTCAAAGAAAGGAAACACTGTCTGAGCATTTCTTGCAAAGATTTTTGCAGTTGCCTTAAAGTGGAAATAGAACTACTGCTTGCCACTTAAGTTAGAGACCTGATCAGTAAATTCTTTTGCTGCTTTGCATTTTTGTAGGTCTCTGTCTTTTCTTTGCTTTTTGCATGTTCTTATAAAAGAAATCTTGAGCTCATCACTAAGAATTTGGAAGTGAATGTCCTTAGGTGAGAAGACCTTTGTGTCAATGAAACTCTTATGGAAATTGCATTTAGGAGGTGTTTTTCCTCTTGTTGGTTTCACACAGTCCTCACTAGTCTGCAGCAGAGTATTATGCAGAATGCTATGTCATTGGTCCTGCACACTGTGAGGGCACTCATCTTCCATCACCTGGGCTGTCAGCTCTAGGTGCGGTTTCCATTCGAGGTTGCTATTTTTAAATGGACCTTTGGGGAGACTTGGGTTTGTCTGAAAGCTGATGCCTATTACCCTGCAATTGCCACTTCATTAGAATACTTCAGTTCAAATTCTTGTATGCCCTGAAGTTCTCTCGAAACCTGTCATGGAAATTCTCAAATGTGAATTTTTGCTCAAGTTGACATTTTTAAGCAAAAGTCCAGTTGCTAAAGTTGCCAACAAGACTGGTTTTCTCTGGGGATCTTAACAAGGCTTCTGATTAGAGAGCTTCAACTTCACTTGGATTTTTACGCGATTGCCTATTTTATCAGAAGAAATACTTCATTCTGACTTCTATGTAACCTCTTCGAATAGGAAACAGTAAGTATTTGCCAGGCAACCAGTTCAGTAGAACCCTCTGGGTGAGATGTGAAGAGAAGCCAAGATGAGTTTGTTTAGACACCACAGTCCACAAGCAGTACACAGATGATCAAAATATAAGAATGTTTATTTAACAGAGAAGATCAGAATCAAAATCATTCTGTGCGCTTCTGTAGTACCTATTGGCAGTTCATGTTCTTAGACTATCCTGGAAATAGTGGAATACTAAATAGTGGAATACTTTTCTAAAAATGTCAGAAGTGAGTTACTTTTGTCTGCATAAGAAAACTCAGGAAATATTATACTGTTTGATATTTATAGAGCTATTTATACAGCATAGAAACCTAACGATTGTTCTAAACAAATCTTGTGGATGCTTCCATTTGCTTTCACCAGCTGAATGAGCCTGGGGGATGAAAACTGCTTAGAAACAATTTCTGTATAAAACACAATTCATTTTCTGAATAAGGTGATGGCACAGTCATCTCTATTCATTGTTCATACGGTAATGGTAAAACTTTTCTTCCCTCTTCTCTGATTCCATACATTTGAATATTTGACTTCTCTATCTTTCTCCATATATTATATTTTACATACCTGGTAGTAATTAGCAGCATTTGGTTTGTCACTTATTAGAAGTCTTGACAGGGTGCTTTTTTTTTTTTTCCTCCCCCAAGCCAGTAAGTGTCTGAATCATAGTAAGTTCTGGAAACAGAAAACATTTTATCCATTAGCAGCAAGCTTTACTATTGGCATGTGAATACAGGAAAACGTGTTTCGGTAAATGATGTGAAATCTGGCTATTTTGTGATGGCTCACCTCTAGCCTAATGGAGCTGACTTGTATTACTGTTGAGTTTAAAAGCTCATTTGTGGAGCAAGACAGCGCTGTACTATGTGGTGCAGAAATATAGAGCAAAATTTCTTTTAATTGTAATCTCTTGAAGAAAAAAAATAGGTTAAAATAACAGTTAAATAGAGGAGAAGTAGTGCAAGATAATAAAGGAAAATTAATTAAAAGTATGAAGAGTAATTGGTTTAAATAAAATAGGATAAATAGGTTATAATGCATTGATTTGACAAAGGAAAATGAAGCTGTAGACCAACCAGATGCTGTTCTGTGAGCAAATAACTGTTTCTGTTAGGCTGAGGAAAAATTGAAGTTTTCATTTATCTGCATTCCACCCAAGTATGGATTCTCGTTCACATGAAACATTTTTTAATTGAGTTTTAGTTGAAGAGTAGATGGCATTGCTCAAGAACCATAAGATAAGTAAAGGTCTAACCAAGATGATGTGACAGAAGGTTGAGGGAAAGGTACTGTACTGGAAAGAATAATTAATCTTGCCTTATTTCTTGTTGTAGACCTTAGTGCCAAAGGTTTCACTTTGCTAATAACATTGAAACAAAATTAGGATTTATTGCCACTGGCAGTAAATATAGGCTTGAAATGAGAAGGAGGTTTCTAACCTCTGGAAGAGGATGATTTTGGAGCATAGAGCAAGGCAGAGCCTAACTGATTTGATGGAGTGTGTTGTGGTTTCCTGCAGTAGCACAGGATTAATTTGGGAGTTTTGTGCCAGTTCTCTGTTTTGGATGAATCTCAAGAGAGTTAGATATGATATTCATGTATCTTTAATGTCTGATTGGGAAATGGCTGAGCAGCCTTAAGCTATTCAGTTAACTTGTAGTGAGTTGATATTACCGAGTGATTTCAGTAGGAAGGAACATGTAGAAACCATTTGGTTCATCCTGCAGTTCCAAGTAGAGCTGCCTGCAAAGATGGTTTTGTCCTCTTGAGGTTTTAAGGTGTCTAAGGATAGATATTCTTCAGTCTCTCTTGGCAACCTATTTTAGAGCTTAAAAACCTGGATGGTAAGGAACTTTTTCCCATTTTCAGTTGAAATTTCAGCTCATGCGGTCTGTGGTAATTGCTTCTAGTCATTTTGCTCTGAGAAGAGTTTGACTTGGTAGCCCTGCCTCGGTTGTGGAAGACACTGATTAGATCCCTTGTAACGTATTTTTGAGGCTAGGCAGACCCACCTTCCTCAGCATCCATCCATGCTGGTAGATGGAGTTCTTTCTTTTGAAAAACAACCTTGCCCCTCACCCCCATTTCCAGAGCACTAGTGCTGTCCAGCCTCTTCCTAAACTGTAACACAGACTTCAACAGGGCCCTTCTGGTAGGCGTGAGGAGAACTGATGAATACCTTTGTTTCCTTTCTCTTTCCCGAGAGAAAATTATGATCCGCATATGAAGGCTCACATGAGCAGTGTGGAAAAAATGTTTAAAAAGCTTTTACAGAAGAGGAACAAATACGAATGAGTGAAGTGACATCTCCAAGGTTACAAAGTCAGAGAGCTGGGATTAAAATTTAGATTTTTCGGTCTTGGCCTTGAGTTCAAATGATGAACTGTGAGGGACGAAGAACATAAATTGCATGTAGTCACTGTCCTTGCACACAGAG
Organism: Alectoris magna; assembly: GCA_030625065.1. Classification (NCBI taxonomy): domain Eukaryota; kingdom Metazoa; phylum Chordata; class Aves; order Galliformes; family Phasianidae; genus Alectoris; species Alectoris magna. The sequence continues at coordinate 183,223,937 of CM060560.1, read as the reverse complement.
TAATTGGTCTGAATAGTGTGAGCTGCCCAGGATTTAAAACTTGGCAGCATAATTATTTGAAACAAGGAAATAATAAAACATGAAAGCGATCTTCATCCAGAGGCAACAAAGGAAAACAGACAGTGGATTGTTTGAAGCAGTTACACACAAAGGCCATACTAAGTCTGTCCTCTACTAGGTGTTCACAGGTAACAGTGATTATTTTGGGGAACACATAAAACATAGCTTCAGAATATCCAGCATAAAATTTTTGACAATATCTATTATTTGAGGGAATTTTAAGAGAAACATCAATCCTATATTCAAGAAAGAGAGAAAGGAAGACCTGAGGAACTACTGGTTGGTGAGCTGCCCATCTGTACCTGAGAAGATCATGAAGCGGATCTTCCTGAAAGATGTTAAGGCACGTGTGAGATGTACAGGTGATCTGAGACTGCCAGCACAGCTTCACCAAGGGGAGATGGTGCCTGATGCACCTGGTGGCCTATGATGGAGTCATGGCATCAGTGAAGGAAGGGTAACTGATGTCACCTTCCTAGACTTATGCAAGGCCTTTGATGTGGTCTTGTTCCACATCCTTATCTCCAAATTGGAGAAATATAAGTTTGAAAGCTGGAATAATGAATTTGTTGGATGGTCATAGCCAGAGGGTTATTGTCATCAGCTCTATGTCCAAGTGGAGGCTAATCATGAGTGGTGTCCTCCAGGGGTCTGTCTTGGGTCTGGTGCTCTTCAACATCTTTATCAGTGACATAGACAGTGGGATGGAGTGTACCCTCAGCATGTTTGCTGATGACACCAAGCTGAATGGTGCAGTTGACATAATAGAAGGGAGAGATTCCATCCAGAGGAACCTGGACATTCTCAAAAAACGGGCACGCGATAATCTATTGAGGTTTAACAAAGCCAGGTGCAATGTATTATACTTGGGTCAGGACAATCCCAGATATGAGTAAAAACTGTAAGAAAAACTCATTGAGAATTGCCCTGTGGAGGATTTGGGGGTCTTGGTGGATGAAAAGCAGGATGTGAGCCAGCAATGTGCCATTGCAGTCCAGGGCCAACTGTATCCTGAGATGCACCAGAAGAGGGGTGGCCAGCAGGGATGGGGAGGTGATTGTCCCTTTCTGCTCTGCCCTCGTGAGGCCCCATTGGGAGTACTGCATCCAGGCCTGGGGCCCCCAGCACAGGAAGGATGTGGAGCTGCTGGAGTGAGTCCAGAGGGGGCTAAAAAGAGGATCAGAAGGCTGCAGCACCTCTGCTATAAGGAAGGGTTGAGGGAACTGGGCTTGTTTAGCTTGGAGAAGAGATGGCTTAGGGGGGGACCTCATCGTGGCCTTGCAGTGCTTGAGAGGAGCTTACAGGAAGGAGGAGGAGCAACTTCTCACACAGTCTGATAGTGATAGGACGGGGGGGGGGGGAAATGGCTTTAAACTAAAAGAGGGGAGATTTAGGTTAGATGTTAGGAAGAAAGTCTTTAATGAGAGGGTGGTGAGGCCCTGGCACAGCTGCCCATAGAGCTGTGGGTGCCCCATCCCTGGAGGTGCTCAGGGCCGGGTTGGATGGGGCCCTGGGCAGCCTGAGCTGGTGGGGGGCAGCCAGCCCATGGCAGGGGTTGGGACTGGGTGGGCTTTAAGGTCCCCTCCAATCTAAGCCAGTCTATGATTGCATGATTATTTCTACATTTTGAGTCGGAAATCTTCACACAATTTTGTCTTAAGTTTTGTTTTACATATATTTGAAGTAAATTTGAATATTATATATTGTGTAGCAGTAAATGATATAACTGATAGATTCTCTCCTATATGGCTAAGTCATATAAAAGAACATTTTAAAAGTTATCTGCATAAATTTAGAGCTGCATTTGCCTGCAGAATAGAAGGGTAGAGTGTATCCAAAGGTTATCAGACACATTTATTGCTTAACACATGGTTCACAGATGAAAAAACAACTGTTCTGCACTGTAGAGAATATTAGTCTTTATTACATTCGTTTTCACGGTGCTTTATATAGCTCTAATAGAGTTGATGTGGTACTTAATTGACACATTTTATACTGAAGAAAACTGCAATATGTTTGTTCTTTTAAGTAGGTAGCACATTCAGAAATGTTGCTTTGCTTTCATTGTGCAGTCTGTGTTGAAATATACATTCCCCAAATAGCCATTCTGTGTTTTTTATAGTGCAGTTTTATTTTTCACAGTACATTAGAAATGAGGCCTATTTCCTGCTGCTTTAACTTTCTCATTGCAACCGAAGGGTAATGCCAGCTATTCTTAGCATTTGTGAATGGCAGCTGGTGCAGAAGCCACAAACCTCACAGCAGTAGAGAAACGTAGCTGCACCCACGTCACAACTGAGAAGGTGCAAGAGCTAAATCTGTGGTAGAGTGAGTAAATTCAGTTTCCTCAGGTGAAATGCGTGGGTTCTGCACACAGAATGTAATTGAACGATGGGGTCTGTGTGGGGGACCACCAAGGTGAAGCAAGCTGTACTGCAGGAGATGCCACAGAGACAAGGAGCTCTCTTGGAGCAGGGTGGTTCTTGTCTCCTCAGTTTTCAGGTAGCAGCTAGAAGCTGTGTTCAGATGGATTAATCATTAAAACATCAGGAATCAAAACCTTTCATATTCTCACTGTCATTATGTGCTGTGTTAATGCTACATCTATGGTTTTTAGCCATCCTTAATGTCAGAGACAAAAGTCTGTATCTATTAATGAAGTCGCTCCAAGGAGTTTTCCTTGTGTCTGCCATGATTTTTCCTTTCTCTGCTAGAACAGATGGGGTGAGAGACAACGTAAAAAACTATGTGTAATAGAAGCAGACACTGCCAAATTAATATTCACATTGCACACACTTTAGTTTGCTGTGCAATTAATTTTGTTTTCTCAGGAAGGAGAAAATACAAGTCTGTTGAGATCTAGTCTATGTGCAGCATATGTCTGAAATACATTGCAGATGTAATATTGGATTGTATGAATATTAAAACCTGAGATTGAATTTAGAAATCTCAATTAAAGTACCAAAGTGAGCGGCTTGAATTTGAAAGGTGCTGAACTGTTGCAGTTCCCTCCTGTTTGATGCTGGGAACATCTAAAAAGACAAATTCCTGAATGCAGGTTTAGAATGGACAGTGGAGTTTGTTGGCTTTGAATTTTTTTGCCAAAACTTATATTCCATACAAGGATCTCATCTGCTTCCATGAATGATGAGCTCAGATGATGTCACACTGGAATTACTCTTTTCGGTTTGTTTTTTAAACAGTCCTGAAATAACTGTTCATCATATGGGTGCATCTGTGTGTTTGAGTCCAGGGAAGACTTTTGTGCCAATTATTTCCCAGAATTTATTTTTTCTTACATGGGACATATGCTCAAAGCTGTTGCTTGTATAGGCATCGTGCCCAGTAGTGAGAGCAGCTCCGGTGCCCTCATACGCACATATGTGTGCTGCTACTCCCATTGCTCAGCATGGAATTTTCCCTGGATGACTGTGGAGGTGGTGCCAATAGATTTTTTGTATTTTTTGTTATGATTTCTTTATTGAGTGGTGCTGCAATTGACTAATTCAGAATGAGGAGATGTATGTTTACTGCAGAGTTCTTGAAGTAGGCTTCTGCTGTTCATTTCAACCTAGCCAGGGGTGTGCCCTGGGGTCACCACAGTGGGTTTAAGTGCTCTTCCCTAGCAGTACGGCATGCTGTGTGCTTGGGAGCTGCCTTCTTTCTGTTCTCTCTGATCCAAAGGAACCCAAAGCCTTTTTGGGGAATGAAATAATAGGTTTCTTTCTGGCTTGGACTCTGTGACAGCATAGCGTGTAACTGTAGCATTGTGAATTCTTGCTCTTTTTCCGATTGGTTCAGAGATGGACTTGCTGGTGAGTGGCAGCTAGGGACAAAACCCTAACAATCTTGTGAAGGCCCCAGAGCCAAAACTGCACTAGAACACTCTTGTGAAAGATGCAGAACAAACAATGCTTGCTGTTCTTTCATTTCTTTTTTTTTTTTTCTCTCCCTCCTTCTCTCCTTTTTCCTCTCTTGCTTGTCCATCTTTTAATAGATAAAAGCACACCCTTGTTCAGTCAACACCTTGTCTATTCCTATTCTTAATTCTGAGGGTTCATAGAATCATAGAATGGCCTGGGTTGAAAAGGATCACAGTGACCATCTGGTTTCAACCCCCCTGCTATGTGCAGGGTCGCCAACCACCAGACCAGGCTGCCCAGAGCCACATCCAGCCTGGCCTTCAACACCTCCAGGGATGGGGCATCCACAGCCTCCTTGGGCAACCTGTTCCAGTGTGTCACTACTCTCTGTATGAAAAACTTCCTTCTAATATCTAACCTAAACCTCCCCTGTCTCAGTTTAAAACCATTCCTCCTTGTCCTATCACTACCAACCCTTGTAAACAGCCACTCCCCCTCCTGTTTTATGCTCCCTTCAAGTACTGGAAGGCCACAACGAGGTCTCCCTGGAGCCTTCTCTTTTCCAAGCTAAACAAACCCAGTTCCCTCAACCCTCCTGAGTTTTACTTGGTCATCAGAAAATATTACTGTATCCTATTGATTATTTTAGACCAATTTTATGGATTCTTAGTAAGAATTCATTGCAATCATTTTCATGAACAGAGTTGTAAAGATGTGCAAGATAAACATCATCAGTGCAACATCTTTTAATTAAAATAGAAAAGAATGGAATATTCGTAAGATTTAACATAAGATAATATTTGTACTGCCACTGAAATATTAACTAGTTTTTTGTACCATAGACAAATTACTTTGATCACATGTAGGATTTCAGTATGGAAATAGAGTTCCATGTATGTAAGACTAAATTTTTAATATTTACAAAATTGAAAGATTTGGGGGGCTGGAGCTTGAAGATCCTTGAGGTCCCAACCCAAGCCATTCTATGATTCTATAAACTACATTTATGAAGATCTTGTTTGTGGTGTTGTACAGATATTTAAAACCAGAACCTTTTAGTTGTAAAACACATTATGTGTGGGTGAGCTTACTGATTTACAACAAGAAGCAAGTGTGGTTACATGGGAGAATGTTTTAGGGCAGGGAAGGGGTAGGAGCTGGCCTGAGTAAGGTGGCAGCAGGGCGTGCAGGCAGCTTGGTGATGCCAGGCAGCTGACAGTAAGGTACCTTCAGGTGGTGCTGTCAGTGCTAGCTAATAAATGTGAAATGGCTGTCCCAAGAAGCCCCACCTACTGGGGTGGCACTGGACTCTCCTACTTAGGGCTCTGCAGAGCACACAAGGGGAACGTGACCCCACTAGGTGAGTAAAGGGGTGAGAGGTGCTGCACATTCAAGATGTACAATCTGAAAAGGAGTGCTGTGTAAATGGAGTAACAGTATTATCTCTTTCTTCTTAACTGAAAAATAACTGAAAGCTCAGATGCCATGAGGAACATTAAGACTTTTTTTTTTTTAACACTTAATAGTGCATTTTTTTTCTTCATGAATAGAAAGGTAGCTTGGGACATTCATTGTGATTCCATTGAGATACAAAGCCATAGGTGAAAAGTTGGGGTTGGATTGTGACAGTATCCTTTTATTATTCCTAAGAAAAAAAGCTGAGTTGTACGATTTTCCCAGAAGGTAAATGAATATTCAGCACGGAAGCTTACTTTTAGCTGAGGAAGCATCCATGAAGGAGATTAAAAATAAAGACTGATTATTACTTTTTTGTCATTGCTTTCCAAGCTCTCACTGTTCCCAGCTTGCTAATTCCTGCCTCTCCAGGCTATCATACTTTGTACTTTGCTTGCCGCTGAGCTTGGCCTAAACAAGGGAACAAGCTTAATTTTTTAATTTTTTTTTTTTTAATGCTGTATGTTTAGCAAGTCCATTGATTTTAATGAAGTCTCATTTGTTTTTCAAGATCCCAGTTACCATACTGCAGGCATAAGTGCCTTCCAGCTTTAGAATATCCTACAGTATTAAACATAATTTAGATTAAACTGAAGTTACCGGAATGAATGAATAATTGAATGAGGTACATTCTATGAAACATCTGGGGGATTTTCTTTCCCTGCTTTTATACTTACTAATTTTCAGACAGCGCTTATCTGAAGAGAGACTCTGAAGTATCATTACTGTGGTGCAGGTAGGACTGGGGAATGACTGCCAATACTTACCTACCTTTTTCCTCCTCCCTAAAGATAGGGAGGATGGTGGTAATTCTCTTTGATAAAGTTTCTGTTGAAGTTAGGCACTTTTATATTGAGTGAAAGCATCATAGATGAAGTGAAAATGTTGACATTTTGCTTTTCATTGTAGTGCTGAACTGTAGGTGTTGCAGAATGCAGCTTATTTGCTGTCTGCTGGAAACTACATCTGTGATTTGGGAAGAGGAGGAAGGTCAGGACTTTGCTCTTCCTGGTGCTTTCATTTACTTTCCAGCATTGCTTGTTTCTCTGCAGTTTAACTCTACTGCTGAATTCAACTTATTTCATTAAGGGACTTGACTACAGGGTTCTGTCCTCAAATTTACGGAGCACTTCGTCCATTACAGGCTTAAGTAGAGGGTTGGTATTATTTTTCTTCCTTTTTTTTTTTTTTTTTTTTCCTTTTAAATAACAGTTTGAAATCCTTCTTTTGTATCTTACCACTTTTCTATTATGAGGAAGAAAACAATTTCCATCCCCTGTAGTTTCGTGTGAAAACTATGAAGTCTGTACAAGACCCGTATATAGGTGGGTATGTCTGAGTGTAAAACGTAACGTGTCTCTGTGCAGAGATGTATCTGGTGCAGAGTGTGTAAGCAGAAAAATGAAAATGGTTTTCTTCCCCAATTTCACAGCAGGTACTGCAACAGGGTTGTTAAAATGGCCAAATATCTCTGTGACAGAATTCCATTCCATTAGGAAAGTGAATATTCCTTTGTGTATTTTGGTGATCTTAATCCTCTGAAGGTATTTTTAATCCCCATCAAATACCGGTGTTTTAACTTTGCTTAGTAGCTGTATAAATTGGACTCTTTACACACAAAAAGAATTCCAGTATTTTCCTAGCGTAATTAAATGATAATCCTTGCAATATTGGCACGTGTCCTGCCTGTGCATAATGAATATATTACATGAATCAGAGAAACTGCTGGATGTAAGGAGTTATCTGAAAAAAACAGGACCAAATTCTAAGGGTTTTTATTACCCAAATATACTGATTTTAATCACCGTGTCATTTCACTTTATGCTAAAAGCATTTATAACACAGTGCATCATTACTGCTAAATGGGGAATTCAAAGGTATAACTACAGTGGGTAGGTACACAATGGCACTCCCCCAGGTTGCCTCCTAGGCACTGTTTTTGGAAAATACAGTATAGTCTTTCAGATGATACAGCTGCCCTTTCCTTTGAGAGCTTCTTAAGTCTCTAAAGTAGGAGTATAGGAAGAACATTCAGCTGTAAATTGAATTGGCATGCTGTAAATCTGCAGCATCTGCTATGAATTGGAAGACTTCAATGTGATTTTAGGCCTTTTATATTGAGGATAAAGGAAACCCATGTGTATCCAGGAGTCCTGTGTTATAGCTTAAGTCCAGTTGCCTTTGGATCTAAAGAGCTGGAATGGTCTTATTATCAAAGGATAGGTCTTACTGACACAGAATCAAATCATTTCAGTTGAAAAAGACAGTCAAGTTTATCAGGTCCAACCATCAACCTGACCTACTGTGTCCTATCACTGAACCATGTCCCTTAGTGCTGTATCTATGTGTGTCTTAAATACCTCCGGGGTGGAAACACCACTTCCCTGGGCAGCCCATTCCAGTGCTTGACCAAAGAAAGATGGGAGGTTAGGCAGACAGGATAGGAGGTACAGACAAGGGAGCAGGAACATCTGAGTAATTGCTCAATTCTTCAAACTGGGAACCCCAGTTGTTCTGCAGGGGAAATGGAAAGTAGAACATCTCCCTTCTCACTCTGGTGTAGAGGACATGAAGCTGGGCCACTGAACCACGCTCCAAAGACTGTAAATGCTGCTGTCTTGTTCTGCAATCCTCATTCAAACAACTGTAACCAATTTGCCAGTGTGCCTGTTTCCCAGTCCTCATGTGGTTCTTAGCGAGACCTGTCTGAGATCTGCCATACCTGGAGTATGTGCTGTGTTTGGTTCCTTCCAGATACATAATCTCCTTCCTGTCTTGTTTTCATTTCCAATACTTTGGCACCTGATCTCCCATATGCTGCTCTTGCTTTCTTCTGCTGTTTCTGTGGGATCATTGTCACAGATGAGTTGCCGCAGTTCAGTGTATCGGTGATGCAGTGGTAACTCCGCAGTCATTAAAATGTGAGCTTAAAACTTTCTAGATAAACCCTTTCTTAATGTCAGTGTAAATGAGCGTGACAGGCAGATGCAAGTGTACTGCTCTACAAGGTTTGGTCTGGAAGCTGTGCTCAAGCTTCTACAATCCTTCTTTATGTAACCTGCCACTACTCAGCGTGCCTGGCCTCTTTCCAGTAGTAGTAATTGCAATGAGAGTTTCAGGCTTGTGCTCTCTTTCTTGAGCACCTCTGAATATTTAGAAATGATAAGCTTTACTACCTAAAGAAAGGTGAATCATCAGATTTGGTGGCGGTAAGCTTTAGTAGTCCCTAAAGGAAGAAAGGAGGATCATCAAGGTATGGAAACAAGGTTACTGGTTTAGTGAATGTGGAGTGTGTTTTGTTATGAATGGTCTGGTCTCTCAGTCCAGTAGTCGTGACATTCATTAAACTGGTAGGGCACAAGGAGAGGATCTGTGTTTAAGCAGAACTGCAGAAAAAGAGTGTGTGAACCTGCAGAAATTTTCACCATTTTGGATTTTCTTCAATATTTAATCATTTGTTTCTTGGCTACAGCACTTCTTGCATTTCACTTCGCATTATTCCAACTGAATTGAGGAGGAAGATGGAGGGATGCATTATCTGTTGGGACTGTTTTGCTTGGACTGAGTAGCTTTGAGTAGTTGGACACCAATTTCCAAAATATTGTGCTAGAAAAACTCAACAAACCAGTGCTGGAGTACTAGATCTTTGTTTTCTTAAAATCAGCAACAGAAAATAAATGGTTTTAATATGGTGAAGGTTACTTCTGAGTTATTTAGATTTACTCATTAGTTTTACAAGAATGACCAATTCTGTCCGAAAGGGTCAACATCACTGGACAGGAGCTTTGTCAGCTGTAACAGATGGGCTGGAGCAGCTTCTCCTGAGGGACTGGGGCAGTCAAAGCTGTGATGCAGACAACCTGGCAGCTGTTTGAGAGGCTTTTCTGGGTGGTTGGTTGAGAGCTACAAAGCCTGGCGTGATCCCCTGCTACTGAGGGAGCTAACCTGGGACCCGATGCTTTTGGAATCGTCTTGAAGGCGACGTTTTCCTTTTCTACAAACAGTAGATATAGTCATTTTAAAAGTGACCGTAAAGGAGGTGGGAGAGGAAAGTGTGTGAGGGTCACATTTCTGCAAGTCTGTACTGCACATTTTCAGTGAAAAGGTGAGTCTAGGGAAATGTCCATGGAAATGCCTGAGTTGTTTTTTACTCTTGATAGAACAGCTTTGTCGTTTTGACATCCCTGGAAATGATCAATATTAAAATCTTTTGCTGGGTGTCTGACTCAGTTTGCTTTTGTAATTGTCTGTATTTTTCTGCTTTTAAAGACGAAGTGCTTGCTTTAAAATTCTGAGATGGTGTGTGTGCACTTTTGTCATTTTCTGTACATTTTAGGAAATAAATTGGGACTGCCAAACTTTGTCACTGACATTGCATTTCCTGTAAGAGTTGAAGTATTTACTGTGGTTGTATAATATCACAGCCTGACCTTTTTCTGCCTCAGTTTTCCTCCCTGTCAGGAAGAAATTAGCAAGACTCGTAATCTTGTTGCATTAATAGGCAGTTAGGGCTGCACAGGTTGGTATTAAAAATGGGAATTCTGAAATAGCTTGGCATAAGCAAATACATATTTAGTACTTCTCTGTGGAAGTATTCTTCTAAATTTCTGAAATTTGATTGCTGTGCTGTAATAAACATTAGCATCATGCCCAGCGGCCAAGCTGTGTTAGCGTGTCATTTGGATTTACAGATTATAGATTTCCCTAATTTGTTTTCCATAGAAGTGAAATATGTTATTTGTGGATAAGCGGCGAGCTTCTAGCTGAGAATGGATAACCACTGGAGAAAGCAACACTACAAGTGTTGGGTGTGGAAGGTGCCTGTTTGTGTATGTCTGGAGCTGAACATCTACGTGCTTTTAAGTCATTCTTTATTCTTTGCTTTTTTTAGCCATGTAGTACCACTATACACATTGCTGTGTCTTAAGGATGTGGTCCATATTTTCAGACAAAATGGGCCTAAAAAAGACATTCCAGCCTCTAGGTTGTCCATGGAGCCATGCTCCAAACACGTGTGCATGCAGACAGCAGGCCTGTTACAAGCAGTCACTGAACCCATTGTCCATCCTGGGCTGTTGGTTTGAGATAAAAAGTGGCTTATGCTTAAAATTAACAACATGTTGACCACTGAAATTAATGGGGGAAACACATCTGGGCATTAAGGCCATGGGGTGGCTTTGAAGGCAAGCTGTGTTTTGACCAGGGGGAAAAAGAAACCCGAGCTTTGATATTTTTGGCAGTTATTACTGCCTGAAAGCCTGTGGGCTGCTCAGGATTTGAATGACAGAATATTCCGTGTTGCAGTCGGCACAAATCAACAGAACAAGAAGAAAACTGCTTATGCAACACAAACAAATCTGCTCGTGTGTTTTCTGGAAGGTTTCCTGAGCTTTCCTTGAGAACGCAGGTGCAGTGTCTGTATTCATCTGATCTCTGTGAAAAGCAATAGGAGATTTCCTTTATTTTTCTTCTATTTTCATTTTGCTCACCTGAGTAATATGTAAGTTACCATTTGTGTGAAATGGTCGATTCCTTCTAAAAAGAAACAGAAGCTTCTGTCAAATGCTCCTGTCTGGTGCAGATTTGCATTCGTGCAACATGGTGCTAACGTGTTTCAAGACGATGAGATTTTGGCTGGACAGAGGTGATGCAGTGGGCACTGTGAGGCACCACAGCTGCAGGGGAATAAAACTGCGCAGCCTGAAATCTATAGGAGGTATGGAGGGGCGGCTGTGATGTGTTGGGTGCCTTACGCTACTTCTGCATGACCTTTAATAGGAGCAAAAACATATTTCATTTTTGAGCTGTCTTTCCCTAGACAGTGCGCAGTGCTGAAGTCCCACATTCTGGCAGAAAAAAAAAACAACCCGATAGAGCATAAAGCGATGGCTGTGCAGATTTGTTTAAATAAAAAGTGCAAACTTAATTTTTAGCAGAATATGACTGACTATGGGAAATGCAAACAGCCAAAGGAATGGCAGTTCATCTCTCAGCATCCTTCGGTCAAAACTTCAGCCAAGCGCAAGCTGTGCCATGGCAACGCCTGGTCTCCCCCAGGTGGTTGGTGTCAGGCTGGGGCCACATTCACAGGAGCTCACACTTGATGTTTGCTGTCATCTCCTTTGATTTACAATCAGAGCATAATGGGAGGCAAACTCACACCAGTGGTGTCTGTGTCCTCCTGCCCACAGGTACTACAGCGCGACCATCCTGCAGATGTCGGGGGTTGAGGACGACAGGCTGGCCATCTGGCTGGCTGCCCTCACGGCCTTCATCAACTTCATCTTCACTCTGGTGGGAGTCTGGCTCGTTGAGAGGATGGGCCGCCGGAAGCTGACGCTGGGCAGCTTAGCGGGTGAGTGCCTCAGGAGTGGGATGTGCTTTCCTCGTGGTAACATGAATGAAACAAAGGTGTTTCAAGTCCTAGCTTTATCAAAGCAATCCTCTTTAAAATAATGTTGACCCATCTCCTCAATGAAATCGTGTAGCTTACCAAGAATAGCAGTACAATACAGGTAGCAGTACAATACAGGTAGCAGTCCCTGGCTGAACATCTGAAGGCTGGTGGCATTTCCTAGACCAGGGTCTGGAAGAAGGAGAGAGATTGCTGCTCCTCTTGGATTAATGCTTACAGCTGCTTAGCTGGCAAGCTTGGATGTCTCTGTATCTCACTCTGCTGTCCCTGTGTGGGACCCAGGCTTGCTGCAGATGTGGTAGAGCAGAGAGGAACACCTGCCAGGCCCCTGCCCACCTGCAGTCCCACCAGGACAGGTATCTGTCTGCCCACAATGTTTGGATGCCTTCTTTTAGGCCAAACAGTGATGGTGGTATTGTGTGTGTTTTGATACAGTTACCTAAACTGGTAAATTATTACATGGACTTGTGGCAAAAATTTCAGAGTGTTACCTTTACAAAGAATCATAAAATGGTTTGAACTGGGTTGGAAAAGACTTTAAAGCCCACCCAGCCCCAACCCCTGCCATGGGCTGGCTGCTCCCCACCAGCTCAGGCTGCCCAGGGCCCCATCCAACCCGGCCTTAAGCGCCTCCAGGGATGGGGCGCCCACAGCTCTATGGGCAGCTGTGCCAGGGCCTCACTGCCCTCTGAGTAATGAACTTCATCCTAACATAAATCTCTCCTCTTTTATTTCAAAACTATTTCCTCTTGTCCTATCACTATCAGACTGTGTACAGAATCAGTCTCCATCTTGTTTATAAGCTTCATTTAGGTACTGAAAGTCTGTAGTGAGGTCTCCTCAGAGCCTTTTCTTCAGGCTGAACAAAGGGGGACAGTCACCTCCCACTCCCTGCTGGCCACCCCTCTGTTGATGCAGCCCGGAATACTGTTGGCCGTCTGGACTGCAGGCACACTCTGTTGGCTTGTGTCCAGATTTTTTGTCCACCAGGACTTCCAAGTCCTTCTCCACAGGACAGCTCTCAAGGAGTTCTTCTCCCAGTTTGTACACAGATATGGAACTGCCCTGACCCAACTGCAGCACCTTGACCTTTGGATGACATCCTTTTATCAGCCCCCCTTTGGATCTGTTAAAATACTTTTCCTCTGTGGGTTCTTTTGTGTAGCCAGTATCGCATCTTGTAGAGAAACAAACCCCAGTCCTGTACCGTTACCTGGCTCAATTCCTTTTTTCCCTTGATTATCTCTTTTGGGTTTTTTTTTCTGTGAAATACAATTCTGGCATTCTCCTGAAACTTGTTTTGTGGGCACTATCATTTATACTATATAATATATATTAATATAGTAATTATAGTATTAAATAATAGTATAAATATAAAGTATTTTATATAAGTATAAAATAGTATAGTATTAAATAATACTATATTATAAATGATAGTATATATGGTATACTATCATTTATAATAGAATTTATTCTGTATTTATATATTTCTGTGTGATGCCATGACACCTCATACGTCTGGTCGGCCCTTTGGGGGTTCACTGCTTGTCTGGAACCACCATACAGGTATGCATATCATGTGCAAACCACCATACACCATATGCATTTTGTACACAATCACTGAACTCTGCTTTTTGGCTCTGGTTGGTGTATTCAAAGGTTGTAAGATTGAATGTAGACAATAATGTGTCTTTCAAAGTGTATGAGTCATGGAACAGATGAGAGGATAGAAATAAGATACCGAATTAACAAGGGAGAATAACGCAGTTAAGGGTTATTTGTTTATGGTATTTGGACACGAAGTCATTAGTAATGATATTTGTGTTCCTTCTTCTGTAGTTGGCGGCCCGCTGTCAGTCTGCAGCATCACTTGATCCATGCTGCGTTCTCACTGTGCTCAGCATTGTATGGTCTCTGCTTAAGGAAAATATGGCAGAAATAATGACAGTAATGAAATCCCGTGTCATGTCTGTGCTATTTAGAATTTCTTAATACAAGTGTTGACAGAGATTTAGGTAGTGGTATGATGTTCTTTTCTCAGCAAGTGGGCTGACGTGATAATTACTAAATCAGCTGATAGAGTTGTTTTCAACAATAAGTTTTTTATCTTGGGTAAACTTCTATATTACTGCCCTACGTTGGTTTACCTTTCTAAGGAAATCAACTTTCACGTGGAGTTATTACACTGGATGCTTTTCAGGTCTTTGGGGAAAGCATGTGAGCCCTACTATAAAATGAGGGTTGAACTGCTACTGTCTGCTGCTGTAAGGCTGCTGGTTTTACTTCTTTGGTAAAGGCCGATGGATTTGATGTTTCTGTAAGAAGATGGTAAGGTTGATATTTTGATTAAAAATCATCATACTCCTAGTTACTGATTCCTCTTAATTTCCCCTTAGTGTATCTTGGCAATGATTCTCCATCTTCCTTTTCCCCTTTGTTTCCTCTTTTCTCAGTGTTATTCATTGTGAAATGTTGGAATTTTGGTAAGTGCAGTATCCCATTTTTGTGTTTTCCTTTTGTTCCTTCAGAAACTGGCAATTTGAAAGCATGGTGGTATTTGGGCATTTGACAGTTTGTATTTTTGTTTGTAGCAGAATGGATCTAAAATATCTTTGAGAGATTCATCTTTTTTTTTTTCATCTCAGTTAATGGCATCCCACAACTGTATGTTTTTGTGAATCTTAAACAAGCCTTCCACAGAATGACAACGTATAATAAACTTAATTCACCAATTTTGTAGATTCAGTACTTCTCCAAAGAAATAAGACACGTGCAGAGGTACTGTAACTGCACATTTGTGTATTTAGTTAACTTGAAAGAAAGACAAGACATATTTAGAATGAATATAAATAAGATCATAGGTCCTCTCTAAATATATTTGCTGTCTGGTTCATGGCATTTTGAAAGCTCAGTAGATACAGAAAGTACAGTAAATCTAGTACAATATTGCACCTGCCCAGAAAAATGGAATTATCAGCATAGCTGGTCAACGTAGCAGTACAGAGCCCAGTATAGAATAAATTGAAATTATATTTTATGGTGGATAGTTGCTTTCTCACCTATGGTTTGTGATTGAATTTACGATGGAGTTGCCTCCGTTCAGGTAACTGCGTGCCAGTAATCTTGAGTTCATGCATATTCATAGCTATTAGCCATGGTTGCTGCACAGGCACATTAATGAATTATATTTATATTATCTTGGTGCCTAAGATCTTATTTATACTTTAGAAAAAAAAATCCTGTTCTTGAAGGGCTTTTAGGGTCTTGAAGTGACATTTTTAAAGGTTTGCACAGGTGTGTTCTGAGGATTTCTATCACGTAGAGCAAGGGTTTGCTGAGGCATTTTTTGAATTGAATATTCTTTATTTGCCCTCAACCATCAAGCTCTGCCACTGCATACTTCAGAATGCACACAGCCTTCCAATTGGGATGTGCTTTGGTGGTGCCTGAGTCAGTTTTTGTATGCTAAGAGTAAGGTTATTCAAAAACCAGTAGCTAACCCACAAATAAAGTTATAAGTAGTTCTGTATTTTCAGTTGTCTATATGTGATGGTCTGTGGGACCTCTCAAAATACACCCACTTGCATACTTCGTATTTATGTGACATAGAGGGTGTTTTATTCAACACAGAATTAGATGCCTCACCAAGTACCAAGGTGTAAAGATTTCATTAGTCTGAGTTCAGGTTGGTTGCAATACTTAGTAATGGATTATATTGATTTCATTAAAATGAAGCAGCTTATGCTGTGTGTGACAAACAGCAAAGCTGTGTAGAGCTCAGGCAGTGACCTGTTTTACAAAGTAGGAATCTTGCACGTGTTCAAGAAATTTGTTGGAGTCAGGAGCTAAGAGGTGAAGGGGGCTCTTCCCTATCAGGTTTGTCACGTGCGATCTGTGAAACAAGGAGTTCAGAAGTTGCAGTTGGATGTTTTGGTGGCATTCCTACGAATAGTCAGATTTTTCTGGTTTGACAAAGGGGAGAATAATTGATGGAAAAGCTGATGCTATTTTTGTCCTACAGGAAAACCTGCAAGTCTGGGAATGGGAGGAAATGTGATGTAAACACTGCTCTTAAATTTTACCTTTACAGCACTTCTCAACACTGAAAAGAGTTTGTCTGTTCATTCAAGCAGCCTTCAATTCCACATATGACAAAAAAGCCTTGACCTATTAATTGAATATCTGGATGTTAAACTTGATGCACTTGACTTTAACATCTAACCTAATTCAAGATGGAGATGTAGTATAAAGGGTATTTTTCTCAGGCTCTCATCATGACTGCTCTGCGTAATGGCAAATGCTGTGTGCATAATAATTAGGTACCTTGCTTTCTCAAGCATAGCTCAGTTCTGGAAAAAAGTATCACATTGTTCTTTATCTGTATTTTTAGGTACTGCTGTAGCACTTATTATCCTAGCTTCGGGATTTTTGCTGTCAGCTCAGGTCTCGCCAAGAGTCACACTTAATCCACCAGACCCTTCACATCAAAACTCTACCTGCACAAAATACAGGTGAGATTTCATGGTCATTCTTGAAGCCTTTTTTTTCCAGCTAATTGGGTTTTACAGCCTCATGTGGGCAATGGACAAGTATTCACACGCTCTACTATAAGGAATTAAGTAGAATACCTAAAGTTAAAATCTTTACTTCCCTCAGTAGAGAAGAAAATTAGACTCTTTGTTTAAATGCTGAATAATCCTTTGCAGTTTCTTGGATACAGTAGGGCACTTAAGCACCGGACTGCACACTTGAGATCTTCTTTGTTATATCAGACCCGCTGAAGTTCATAGTGGACACCAAGTTTGAAATATTTTAAAAGTAATTTGCAAATGTGACTGCTGTTACTAGTCTGCTTGTAGAGCTGTCGTCTGTAACAGCTATGAACTGCTCAAAAAGATGTGTTCCCTGCCTTTTGTTTTACTGAGTTTAAAAACACCAAACAAACAACTTTCCAACCATGGTAATTACAGACCAAATAACAGTTAAAACACATTTGATTTTTTGGCCTTTTATTCTGTAGTGTGTAAAACCTTCCCATCTGTGTGCAATTGTGGTTTCCAATAATATTATTTCTAAGGTGTTATGAATGTGCCGTTTTCTATATTTTGTATTTTCTTACTCGTGTGAATGCTCTTACATTCACCTAGCTGGCAGGCTGGTAAATGTCAGTGCCCTAATTGAGACAAAACTGGCTACATGGCTGAAGAAATTCTTACTTAAGTTCAAAACCTGCTGTACATGTGCTGGTTATAGACATAAGATTGAGAAATGAACGGTACGTTTCTGGTCTCTTAGAGGTGTTGCTCAGAAATACAGCTCAAGGCTTTTTGTATGCTATAACAGTGATTCTGAGAAACTGAAACTTTACAGACCCCTGTGGACAGAAAGAAGAGTCTTCAGGTCAGTACACAGATGCTAATAACTGCAGCATTGGATACTACCATATACGAGGATTGCAACTTTCAGAAGCTGTGTTTTTACTTTTTTTTCCACTGCGGTGTCAACTATATTGCTGTTTTTTAGGTATGCCTGTACAGTTTTTTAAACTATGAGTAAACTAGCTAAAGAATGAAGACAGGGAAAAGAGCTTTCAAATGCTCTCCTTTAAGAGTAAGATAATGTTAATAGCAAGATGTCAAAAGGATTTGTCTCAGACTTTGGTTAACTGTTTGGACAGGATGTCTGGAGACAGATGATGCACCATTTGCGGAACTTGTTATTTGCTACCTAATGAAAGCAGATGATTATGTAACCTGAAACAGTATACAAAACTGCATATAAGAAATATGGGTAGTTTACATTCGGAAGCATAGTGAGCACTTCTAGCTAAAAACATGACCAGATAAAGCAAGTAGTTCAAATAAAGGCACATTATTTAATGATTACTGGAATGCTTATATCTATTATGATTTCTGACAAAGAGAGCAAAAGCAGATCTGATAATTCAAGGGATCTAGATAAGAGCAAGAGAGTCAATGACACATTTTCATTTGGGTGTATTTTGAAAAAGAATGAGCTCTCTTAGCTGAAAGACAAAGCTGAACATGTAAGAGGGATGTAAAATAGTGAGCAGGGTAGGAGAGATCTTCAGGAGCTTTTATTATAATCTTGTGCTATAACTTTGGAAAGAGATGCAAAAGGCAGGTGAGCTGAAACTAATATATGTATGCAGTTGCTCACAAATCACGGAATTAGGCTACAGCACCCACTCTTTAAAAGGATTCAAGGGAAAGTAGGCATTTACATTGTTAGTGATGACTTTCACACGTGTGTATAAAAATTTATATCTTTGGGATATCAGTTTTCCTGATTAAAAACATCCCCAAACTCTATTCCTTCAGAATAGTGAATTTCAATGTCCAGCATGGAAGACAATGGCAGCCTCTGCCTCAGTACCTGAAGCCTCAAAATTCAAAGTGTCTTCAGCCAAGATAGCAGGAACTGCACGAAATGCTGTTCTCCATATTTATTTATTTATTTATTTAAGCATGGATCGAGGGAGGGGAAAAATGATTTTAAGCATTTCGTCCCCAGTGGAATCCCCAGTGCACCCTGGTTTCAACATGCCTTAATGCTGAGCTCTTGTAGCTATACAGAGAGGGTATAGATTAATCTATTCCTTTATCTACATTATTTTTGGAGTGGATGACATAGAACCATGCATTGTATATACACCTTGAAGAAGCGGCTGTTTGAGATACCAGCAGGCTGCTTTCTGGGTACATGGTCAAGAAGTTGAATGAAACTTTAAAAACTGTTTTTGCCGTGAGCAAACAGGTGGCATCCTCACCAATCAACCTGTTAGAAGATGGAAGTTAGTTTTCTGTGTGTCCCCTGCAAGCGTTTATTGCTGTTCAATCCATGTTTTGGCTCACTTCAGTATAACTTCTGGTATCTCACATTCCTTAGTGTTGTACTTTGTGAGCCTCTAATAGGTCTCAGGAACTTTCTGGAAAACCAAAAGCCAGCAGGGCTTCAGAAGATGAACATGTAATGTTGTGTCCCTGTGGCCACTGTAACCGCTTTCAAATTTGTGTGCCTACACAAATGCAGCCAGCAGTCCTTCAGCTAGCGTGGCGCGGGGCTTCTCTGGGGAGAGCTGCGCTTTCCAGGGTCCACAACTTTGTGCAGACTGGATGCTTCACAGTATAGGGGGAGTCCTAAATATCACTTCTGTAAGTACATTTTGGCAAAGAAAAATAAGTTAAAACAACATCAGCAAAATTTATTTTGCTGGCAGAAGTTTTGCTGATACTGTGCAGAGTAAAAGTGCTTTTTATGTTTGCAGATCTGTTGGGTTAGAATAAACACGGGTATCCATGATGGAAGCCTTAGAACTACTACAAATACCCTGTTTGTTTGTTGTTCCCTTGATCTGTATTCCTCTGCACAGATTAATTCCTGCTGCTGGAAGAATGGCAATGAAGATACAACAGACTGACGAATAAAGAGCACTGTTGATGTCCTGAA
The DNA here is from genome assembly GCA_030625065.1 of Alectoris magna. Lineage (NCBI taxonomy): Eukaryota > Metazoa > Chordata > Aves > Galliformes > Phasianidae > Alectoris > Alectoris magna. Next base: position 183,204,674 of record CM060560.1, on the reverse strand, counting down.
AAAATGCACCTGGGGCTTGAATGCTGTCTTTTGAAAGAGCTGTGCCCTGCAGGCAGACGCATGTTTTTTTGCAGAATGCAAACCAATAGGGTGCTCTGCAAATATCAAGTAAAATATTTGGAGTAGAGAAGAACAATATGATAGTGGAGCAACAGTCAAAAAATAATGCATAAATCAGTGAAAAAAATCACATGTAATCTTTATTCACAAGGTCATCATGGAGGCAATACAAGTCCGACAGGACTCCTGGCCATTGAAGGCCTCCTCACAGCTGTCTCAGTGAGGAAGGGAAAGGGGAACGCCCTCTTATGTACTACCCTTAAATCAAACTTTATTTTCACATTCAGCCCAGGTAGGGCTGTGCAGGTGTTCACAGTGTGACCACATCTCGTCTTCGATCTGTCTGCCCTTGAAGTTAAGTAATAGTTTGCAGCTATTTTGTTGAACAGACAGAAGTTCAGAGGTAAATTTAGGAGTACCGAACAGCAGGATTCCATATCTGTCATTGAGAAAAGATGAGTTGGTGTCTCCTGCTGTTTTCCTGAACTCTCAAAGCTATAAAGATGTTCCCAGTTTTATGGGGTCCTGCCTGCTTCTGGGAAGAGGTCAAGTCTAGGGCACATGCAGTAGCTGGCTTCTGTCTTTTCCTAGTATTCAGCAAATTGCAGACCATCCTATCCCACCTTTCTTTGGGAAACGGACCCATTTCTCAACAGTAACCATTGTCCTGTGTCCTTGTGTTCTTGGCCTTTTTTTTTTTATCTTCAGACAAGTCTCTTTTACTGTACTGCTTAAGATTTGGTCAGCTGTACAAGGCGTAATGTGAACTTGTCCTGTTTGAGAAATGCTGATATGTGAAAATGGTAAATTTGGGGCTGATCTCAGGCTGACCCTGAGGCTCATACTGTAGGGAAATGATACCTGTACAGAACTTCCTCAGGTTCCTTCCGAGACTGGTTGTTTCCACAGTTTGAGTAAAACAATCCAGGCCGTGCCAGCTGGGCTGGGCACACAAGGGTTCCCTTGTTCTTCTTTGACTTTGTCATCCTCACGTGGTTTGAGTTCCTGAGTTCATTGTATGCTTATACACCACTGAGCTGAAGGTTCCAACACTGAGTACTGTTACACATTAATTATACTAAATACATAGTAGGCAAAAATATGTACTTTCTTTATGAATTTAGCAAAAATGTTTTATTGTGACCAGCCCTGAAACTAAGACTGGCTTGTAGTGTTTTAAACATCTTTAGTAAAAATAGAATAAGTACATACTCCATTAATAGAGTATTTGATGTTAACGAACTATTGTACTTTATTTTTTGGAGTTAACTCATTAACAATCTCAGTTCAGGATCTGTCATAATGTCACTATACCTCAGAACCAGTAATTTTTAAAAAATATGGTTCTTATTAAAGTATAAATTCAGAAAGAAAGGTCATCTGAGCTGAGAGAGGGTAGATCCTCGCATATGCATAGATGAGGAGCTGACAGGCTGCTTCTGGCAGCAGGGATGAAGCCATGAGGACCTAAGCACGTCAGGTATGTATTTGTATTACCTCTCAGATTGTCAGCAGAGCCCAGCAAATGGGTTTCTGTAGTTTAGTTTCTTGCAGTAGTGGAAAAATGCTCCTGAAGCCCTGCTGGGTTTTTCTCATTTGTGTTGAATATCCTATTTATTTCCTGCGTTCCAGATACAGCAGCTTGAAGTAGTAGCTCGCAGTTCCCAGGGATTTAACTACTTAGTGTCCCCCATATTCTTTGCTCAGTGATATGTGATCAATCAGAATTTAATGATTGGCTTTTGGAAGCAACACAGGAATCATCAGAAGGATAAGGAAGTGCTTGTTTTTTGTGCCTGAGGTGCAGCAAGGCACGTGCAAACAGCACTAGATCTTGAACACAAGTGTGACACAGTCTTGAACAAGTTCCTACCACCTAACTGATGGGAGTTTGTGCACAGAGATGAAGTGGGTGGGGGTAGAGGGCTGTGTGCATAACCAATTTTGAGAGCAAAGAGTAAACATGAAGGCATGCCAGCAAGATCAAAGACCCTTCTGGCCTAGAACATGACTTCAGCATTATAAACAGCAAACTGGGAAGAGCAGAAAAGAGCACAAAGTGACATCCCCTTCCAGCCTGCAGTGATTTCCAGCTTGTGTTCTCTTTGGTGACATTTGCTAATCTTCAACAAGTGCCTTCTATTCCTATGTCGAGCATCTGCTGCCTGAGATGCTTTTTACTATTCCCACAGTTCTATGAGGAAAGCCTTGTTCAGGATTATGAGCAGGAATGGAGGTCAGCAGGCACTCAACACTGAAATTTCCTCTATAGAAAAGACCCAGTCTGCCAGGGCATGAGGAAAATGTCTTGCATGTTGTGAGTGGATCAGGTTTTCATAGTAATACAGTTTTATAACTGCAAAACGTGGAAGAGAAAGTTGAAAGTTCCTAAAAATGAGGCGAAAGTGAAAGCTGATAAAACGTTTTTAAATGAACAATTCAGAATTTGAGGCTTGGCTAGAAGAAATGTAAAACAGCTTGACAGAAAGACTAGCAGTGCTTGCAGAACAAGAGCAATGGACAAAGCTCTTTTACTACTAAGTCACTCAACAGAAGTTGGCAAGGTACGGTTTGCAGCTCTGATTAAGAGACCCCTGAGAGCGGTAAGAAAGCCGTACTTAGAAGTACTTTTATAAATGTTGAAACACAAAATACAGTGACAGTCCAAATGTAAGTATGGAGTACTCTAAACAGTGGAGGAAAGAAAAGTAGGGGGAAGCAATTGTCAGCCTTTCATTGGCATCTGGAGGATCATTTCAACAGGACAGAGATTTTATTTAATCTTTTTATGAGACTGCACTGAAGGCTGCTAAGCTACGCTGTTAGAAAGCAGACGAGCTGTACTTCTGATTCAGAAAAGGTGTACACAGCTAGCTGATTAATTATACGTCTAAATACTTCAAATCCTCTCTGAAAGAGGAAGGAATTGTCATCTTTGGGATCAACTTGTAACCTCAGTAAAAAAAAAAAGTTAATAGGGCAGGCTGCATTCTGAAAGCTTGTGTGTTCAAGCTGACAAGAAGCTGCTAGCCAGGGACCTCAAAGCTAGTGCTGTTAGGCTTTCAAAGCTTCAGATATTCCCATTTGGTCAGATGAAAAGAATATAAGAGCTTGGGAAGCCTCAGCTGAGTTGACACCGTCAGAGTGGGGAATCACAAGTTTGGGGACAGGCAGTCTCCTGACTGTCCATCAGCTTGTCAGTAAGTGTGCTTTGACAATGAAAAAGTATCCCTGAAATCCTATTCCTTGGCTCTTCCCAATAACCCGAGAGTCAGGATGCTGAGAGTTCTGTTTTGGGGGCTTCATTGAACTGAGATGCAGAGAAGCTGGGACTTCTGGAGCCTTGCTTTTCCTGGTTCTCTACTCATTCATACTCGGCTGAAGCGCCTGAAGTCTTGCCTTCTTGTTGGGTTGCCTAGGATCCAGCTATGAGGGCACTAGAGGCACTGCAGAGCCTTCCTGCTGCCTGGCTTCATCAAAATCAAATCATCTCTGCCAGATATTTCAATCCTGACAAATTGACAATCTCACTGAGAACATTCTGTCTGGGAATTTTCTGCTGGCTGTTCACAAAGGAGCCTGTTTTCAAGACGCCTCCTTGTAACCTTAACGTGGAAATCAATATGTCCTGATAAAGTGCAAGAAACGCATTTCCCTTTTATAATTGGATGCAAAAATCCTTCTTAACGTAGACATCCTGGTGTATTCTGGTATGAAGCTTTCAGTGCCATAGCTGGACTGCAGTGTGTATTTGAATAAGTGGCAGCATTTCTATTTTCTGTTTCATTATTCTGACATACAGTTGGGTATATCTGGGTAGGGCTGATAAGAAGGTACATTTGAGGACAGGGAGATCTGTAGTCGATAGTTAGATGTCAGTAAGCATTATGTTGTACATTTCTTTTCCTGGTTCATTGTGCTTCCTGATTTCTCTGCATCACTGTGAGCATGTATGCAAAAATATGGGCTCAAGTTCAAATTGTTTAAATATTTCTATTTAGCAAACAATAATAGGGCTGAAGTGAAGAAGAGCATAAGACTGAAACTAATACATATTTGATGTCTACTTTAATTTTTGGAGTGTTAATCTGTTTTGAGTAACAATAATCTCTGACTTTTGACATCACTTGAAATCCAGCAGCCTTTATCACGTTGAATGGCAACTGCAAGACACAGTTATGCACATTTATAAAGCCTGAGGACAGCTGAACAAACAGACCTGTAGTCAGGAATTGAAATTAATAATCAAACTTTTAATTTTTTCTGGATCAGTGGATGAAGGAGGAGTAATTAATGAGATACGTTCTACCTCACGACTGACGAGTTACCTATACCCAACTCTGTATGTAGGTATATGGAATTATCTGTAGAGTAAGCTCAGTAGGACAGAAGAAAGAGTTTAGTTTTTTCATTCATATCATGCATGGATTTTTGTGAGGACGCTGAGGTGAATGATGAGGCGTTCCACCCGTTTATCCTTGACGGGGATCACCACAGGGATGATACCCCTCGTTGTGTCTCATTGTCATTCCTATGCGCTCTTGTGCTGATACTGTGTACTTGGCTGTATCTCTGCTTGAAGTAAAACCCACGAAAAATAAATCTAGAGAACCCTCAATCCTGTAATATTCCTGAGAGAACTCCTGCCATAACTGACACTTTAATGTGTCATGTTTTCCATCTAATATTCATGTTAATATAATTTGCATGTATTTAACTTGAAAATCCACCACTGCATTGGATAGCACACGGTATTTGGAGGCAGCGGCCTTCTGTGCCAGCAAGCCAGGCTGAGTATGGAACAAGAGTCTTTTAGAAATTCATTTTGTTAAAAAATACTTTGATATACAACGTATCTGGGGTGAATGGCGGTGTGAAAATCATATTAGCATCCCGTTTGACATCATTGGATGTCATTTTTTCATTAGTAGTGCTATAATATTGTAGTTATTTTGTTATTGTTATTATATACCTAAACATTCATGATTTATAAAAGATATAGAATATGTTATCTAAAAATATAGAAAATATTAAAAATTGAATCTGCTGTCTTCTGGTTCTGTTCTGATTGCTGTCCATTGCTGTGATTAATGTAACCGTAATTAACAAAACGCAACTAAGTTTATCTAATGTAATATTGAAGTGTTCCTTTCATGGCTGATAATTGCAGAGCTGTATTCTTTTTATCTGTGTATGCAATAGAAGAACAAAATCTTTACTGCTAAGAGCTGATGTAATAATAAAAATAAAAACAAGCAAGATGTTGAAACCTGAATTTCAGCTCTCAGTTATGCAAGAGGAAGGTGTACATTTCATTTCTAAAGAGCAGGCAGTCTGGAAATTGTGCAGTACTTTGATAATTTAGGAAGCCTGCAGTAACAAAGAGCACATGGTTCTGAAGCTTCGGAGAGGTACGAAAGTTCCTACTTCAAATTAGTGCATTGGTTTCAATACTTTCCCAGACTTTTTGCCAAATATCATACAAAAGCACCTTATTATGCCACTTTTAGAAACGTCCTACTAAGGAAAGTTAGAATAACTCAGTGGTGAACGTGCTTTTGGATTTTTAAAATCCTTATAGTCTACTTTATTGATTTAGTTTTTGGAACTTTGTTATCCAGTTACTTTTACATTTGCTAATTACTGCTAATTAGTTTTAGCAGATTATTTCTTCATTCACTGAGTCATTGCTGTGATAAAGAGTCTGGAGAAGTTTGCAGCCTTGTCACTTGAATCACTCTCTAGAATGCCTTGGCCAAACTTTGCCTCAGTGTGAGCATTTCCTGCTCTATAAGAATCCCAAGGAAATCTGGGACACATTTATGGAGCTGGCAAATATGATACACAGGAAGGATCGAAAGAGCACTCTCACCACAGTGAAGGGCAGATGGGATATTCTGGAGCAGTGGATGCTTCTATATGAATTGGCTCCACCGGCAATGACTCTGCCTAGGAACTCACTGCCCGAGTTCTCACATGGAGACATAATTTCAGACTGACTCCCAAATCCATGTGAGCCCAAATCCTGGTTTGGTTATCAATTGTATGATGCACAATTCTTTCTCTTCAACCTCAATCTATCTTAGTCTTTGAATTCAAAATTGATTTCATAGGAGAATTCTCATTAATCACGATCAGGATTCACAGGGCTCAAGATTTGCCTTTTGCTGAAATGTCGTGCAGACAAAGGACAAAGTTATTTGTATTCTCTTTTGGGTCATTTCTATTATCTTGTCTTCAGGACTGACAAATTGATTATGTGCATCCCAAGGATGATTAGATGATGCTGTTGGCCTTGACACTTACAAGTAAATAAAGTGTTGCTTAAGTATTTCTTTCTTTCTTTCTCTTTCAGTTACTGTAATGGATGTATGTTAGATCCGGACTGTGGTCTCTGCTACAAACTGAATAAATCAAGTGTTGTTGAGTCCTCATGCATCCCTGTTGATAAACATTCTACCACGAAAGCTGCTTGGGGAAGGTATGTCACTTTTCAAGATTTTCTGGTGTTACGCTGTACTGGTGGTATATTTTGTGCTATCGAGAGCACTTTTGCTTTTACATAGAATCCTACTCTAGAATCTTCTGAAAAAAAAAAAAAAAAGCACTGTAAATAAACGGGCAATTACATTCTAACAAACGTCTTAAATAAAAGCTTTTATCCTGGTGGGTTCTGCATGTTCTGCCACTTTTGCCACGGCATAAGTATATCAGCAATTAGTTAAATTAACTTTCCCCAGAGGTCTTCATTTGTTCAAGGCGGCATATTCCCTAAATACTCATTTCTGCCCCCTGAATTAATTCTCTTTTTAAATACTTTGGTTAAGAAACATTTTGATTATTGGCCTAATGAGGAAACCTTGTTGCTGAAGAATCCAAAACGGTAAAAACCTGAAAAGTTCAAATTGCCAAAAGCATGGTTTGCAGCTGCATTTCTGTGTTCCCGTTTAACATGGGCAACATGATGTACATTGCACTTAGCGTGCAAAAATGTGTGAATTCACTGAAAAGTCCCAGTTGTAACTGCAAAATACCCACTGATGTGCAAAATACATCACGCCTCTTTTTCTTAAGCAGCACAAAGATTCCCGGTGAAATCACAGCACTTCCCAAGTTTGCTGAAGCATTGACTGTTGTTAAGGAATGACTTCAAGAGATGGAATAAAGTCATGGAAGGGCTTTATCTACACTTCTAAAACAATCAGGGGTAGGCTTATAATGAAGAATGGTTCCACAGCACAAGAGAATCGCATAATTACTGCTGATAAGTGTGTAATTGCTGCTGATAAAACCTTCTTGCCATAGCTTATCTCTGCCACCTGCGCACCATAAACATACTTGGGAAATATGCAGAAGTTCGTATGGAGGTTTGCTCTTTTTTTGTTTGCATGTATTTCTCAGAAGTTAAATCCAAGTGTGTAAGGGGGTAGCAAGTCATACTGGACAGAGTTTGGAAGATATGAAGGTATCAGCTAATTGTAAAATCATTGGTTTAAAATGACTCTAAAGTTGTCCTCCTTTTGATTTCAATGCTATTAGGAAGTTATGCCTAGTGGCTCATTCCAGATGCTGAAAGAGGGCTACGTATTCTGTCAACGTTCATCTCATATATCGTGTAATTTTAAGTACTGTTCTTTATTTTGCAAAATCATAAAAGCACACGGCAAGACATAAATGGAAACATAAATTTGTAAGGTATAATTGGTAGATAAACTATATTTATTAGACAGTCTTATTATATGGCATGTGGAAAATGTAGGTATCAGTAATCCCTTTACATTCGTGATTTAGTCTCACAGAGCACGCCTTGTTGTACGGCCTACTGGAGCAAATTAGACAAGAAACAAGAAATATTTCAAGTTCAAATTGCATAATACAATATTTATACATTGTACAATAGTGTCATAGCATAATGAGCCTGTTCAAAGCCTTTAAAGCAAAAACTCAAGTTTTAAATTTGTTATATTGATACTCATTAGAATGAATTTTCTGCCTTAAGAAATCCAATGAAATAACTACATTTCTTTTTCCAAAGATTATGTGTGCATCCCCATGTCTAGTGTTTAATTCATTAAGTTCTAATCTTGTCTCCACCTGGTCTGCATAATCAGGAAGTTTTCTACAGTCTGGTCATTCAAGCTGCAGGCTGCCAGGTGCTGCCTTCTGTTACACATCCTGTGGGGCTGGCATGCATCTCCCCTCCTCCTCGCACATGCATGTACTTCTGCATAACGGTTTGGAGGGAATAACTACAGAATTTTGGCTTCCGACTTCTTGCCTCTGGTTCCTCAAATGCTGAGTCTGCTTCACAGCAGGATTTCCTCTCCAACCAAGAGGATTGCTGTGGTGAAACCTGTATAGTTACATTTCCAGCTGTTCAGCATGGCAGCCATCTGTATTATTCTGCCATTGTAGGGAGGATGGGTGCCTAAGGGAGACCAACCGCACTGGTGAAGAAGTTACAACTGTGCCCATGCTAGGAACTGGAGTCCCTTTGTTTCACAAAGTTATGTTGTCACAAGCTAGATCTACAGCAACAAGGATTTTAAAAATATATGGTATTTTTACAATGAGAAACTAGTTTAATGGCTTAAAAGACAATTTTGTGAGTTGTGAGCATCCACTAAGCGTGAGTATCACACACAGCCTCTTTGTAACTCCTGTGTGTTTTGGTGGTTTAATGCCATCCAGTACTGGCAGAATGGGTTTAAGGTTCTTAAAACCTCCAGAATTCATTTTGGCCTTTTTTTTTTTGGCCAGAAATTTTGCTTAGGGGAGAAAGAATACACAGGCTATATTGTCTGCGATCTGCTGGACCTCAGTTTGCTTGGGCAGCAGTGCTGGCCATCTTTGGTGATACTGGAGCTTCAGAGAAATGGCTTCTGCTATGCTTACACTGATTGTGCCACGCAGTGTTTCTGCGCTGCTGTGCTCTTGTCTTCTTTATGCTTTTCCTGCTGGAAAGGTGTGAGCTGCAGACATGGAGGAGTGCATACAGTCGCATCACATGATGTGAATGCAGCCACATATCTACAACCATCATAACCCCAGCAGCTCTGTCACGTGTATCTATTTGTGGTGCATAGTCTGCCAGCCAGGTGAGCGGTGCTGTGAGGCACCAGGAGAGATCCTGTCATACATCTTTTACAGCTTACCACAACATCATGAGCTGGCAGAGAAACCCCTCCTGTTTGTATGTTTATAGCTCTGCACTGCTCTTCACAGTTGATCCCAAGCTACTTTGATAACACTGACATAACAGGCAATGTTTTGACTGTTATCTTAAAATACAGTAATACATTTTCATTTGCAAGAGGTTCCCCCTGCGTGAGCTTTGTATACTAGGCACCACTTTTTTTTTTTTTTTCTTTTTTTTTCTAATCATATTTATTCAGTTACAGGGTGTTCTAAATTGAGAAGTTATAGGGAAGGGAGGGGAGAGAGCAGAGATTTTGGTCTCCTGTGGTTGCCAGGAAGGCTGTTTGTGTTGCTGTGGTTGTCATAGGAACCTAGGCAGACAATTAAACCGTCCAAATGTTTTTCTAGAAGAATATAGCATTTTGGTTCTTTTGAATATAGGGAACTTTGCAGCCAGCAGTGGCCCCCGGAGAGGGAGAATGCCACGGAAATAGTGCACGAATAATTTAGACCAAATCCAAGTCCAGCCTCAGAGCAGCACAGGTAATGCACAGTGGGTAAACTTGCAAGACCATACACGTAAGGCAAAGAAAATAGGTTGTTTTTGTTATTAATCAGTTGCATAAGCCTGATTCTAATACTGGGATAACACACAGAGGAGCATCTTGTCTACCATGCTGGCAGAGTCAGTGCCTCACAGCCCACAGTGTTACTGAACCGGTTAACAAACAGCAGCTGGCATGCAAACTGTGCTGCCTCCAGCTCTGCCCAGGGACACGTAGAAGATGGTTTGAAGACAGCAAGTGAGAATGTTCTTAAATTATTCATTTTATAACAAAAGAAGAGTAGTGTCTTCTTTCGCAGTGCATTTTGAGGGTTCTCTGTTGGAATTCTGTTTTCCAAGGCCTGTGAAAGTTTTGTAGGTGGCAGTTCTGTTCTCTTCATGAACACTGAATTATAAAGTCCCCACAAAGCTGATAAAAAGCATTATCTCGGTTTTATAGATGGGAATGCAATGGGAAAATTCCAGTACGCAGCTCGGGTGGCATGGCAGAGGTCATGGGCAGAGTCAGTATTTAGTCAGAGCTGAATGTGGAGGCGGCTGCTTTCAGTTCTGTGCTTCTGTAGTGTAAGTGAAGACCTACTCCTTCCCCACAACTGCAGTTACTTCTCCAGTGCTTTCAGAAACCTTGAAATCTCTCTCCATGTAATTACAATAACCCTGAAGGCCAGCCAACAGTGCTCTGGAAGAAACTTTATATTGCTTTAGTATTCTTACAGTTGAATGAATAACCATGGAAGGAAGGGAGGTACTAATAGTGCCTTGATGTGACATTAACTGTGATATGGGAATATTGTAGGCCCCCAGCAGGCCCACCCCTGTGAGCTAAATGGCTCTCATGAGCAACTCTGAGCAATCTCCCTCTGGGGAAAAAGATGCTGATTTTATACAGTAGACAATAATGAAGAAATAATAGCATCATTTGCAGATCAGAGGCAAGTCTAGAAGCCATTCTGTCCACAGAATTAGCTGGCAAGTCTCCACAGTCCCCCGAGGAAGCTGACTGGTAGCAGAAATCTATAAAGGAGAGGAGCTAAGTGATTTGCTTTCTTCTGCCATTTTTAACTTCATTAGGGAACATCTTCCTGCCACGGGAGTTTAATGGCTGATGGAGAATCATAGAATCACAGAACATTATGAGTTGGAAGTGACCCACAAGGATCGTTGAGTCCAGCTCCTGGCTCCACACAGCACCACCCAAAAATCAAACTGTATTTCTGAGAGCACTGAAATCTTGCTGGATGAACTCCGGCAGCTCGGAGCCATGCCCTGGGCAGCCTGTTCCGTGCCCACCGCCCTCTGGTGCAGCCCCTTTCCCTAAGCCCTCTTCCCGCCCCTCCCCTGACACAGCTCCATGCCGTTCCCTCGGGCCCTGTCGCTGTCACACAGAGCAGAGCTCAGCGCTGCCCCTCCGCTCCCTGCGAGGAGCTGCAGCCGCCATGAGGCCTCTGCTCAGCTCCTCTGCTCTGCGCTGAGCAAACACAGGGACCTCAGCCTCCCCTCACGCACTAAACACTTCCTCATCTTTGTTGCTGTCCTTTGGATGCTTTCTAATGATTTCATGTCCTTAAATTGTGCTGCCCAAAACTGCTTCCAGTGCTGAAGGTGAGGCTGCACCAGAACAGGATGGGTCCCTTCCCTTAATGGAATAGCAGTGCTGTAAACTGCAGTAAACTGGTTTTATTCAACAAACGTGGCTACGATCAGTAGTAGATTTAGACTTCCAGCAGCCCAATAGAACATTCACAGAATATTCATAACTCAAAGTTACGGCAAAAGTTTACATGCTTCAGAAAGCAGAGAAACAGACAGTTATGTCATCTTGAAAGATTTAAAAAAAAATACACAATTGTTATTAATGCGTGGGAAGCCAACAAACCTTGTGTTTTTGTAAATATAAAGCAGCATTCTGCTCTCCAAGGGCATTTGGTATGAAGGTGGAAGCAAGCAGAGCTCCACTTTTGCAAAGCCATTCGCTGTCTGGTGGCTGCTGCTCTCTTGAGCTCTTCCCTTTCATGTAGAAAGTACATGATGCTACACGTCTCTGTGTGCCTGGTGTTTGTGTCCATCAGAGTTTGTGTTACTGTCACTTAGAGTTCTGGGGAAAGCTGGGTTTAAATCGCTCATTGTAGATCCATCAGCCACTGAACTCCTTCTCCCAAGAGACTTCCCACCACAGGAATGTGCCTTGCGGCCTTGGCATCCAAGCTTGGATGCTAAATAGATTCCAGCTTTTAAAAAAAAAGAAGTTTGTTAGCTGGGTTCTCAGACAATGGCCTGGTTTATGTCCAGTGGGGGATGTGCCGGTGTCTGTCGCAGCCTTGTAAATATTCCAGAGAATTTTAAATCCACACTGTGCTTCCTGTTGTCTAACCCATAGCAGATAAAGCTGTTAGAAGTTACTAGAATGCTTTTTTCTTGGTAGAGACATTAGTTTTTTTTTCTAGAAATGTTGGGTTCTGTTTGCTGCTTATAAGTAGAGCCATAAAATAGTTTGTTTTTGACTTGCACCCCTTTGAAGGTGCTGTTGCAGTGCCAAGTACATGTGTAAAAGCTGCTGTGACTGCTTTATTAATACCGAAAAATGTGTTTGTTGTCCTGTCATTAAAGCTTGAGAACCTGTTTTCAGCGCATGGCAGGACACAGAGATACAAAGCCTGCCCTGTGCCCACTGGCAGGCTGGCACCAGGCTGCACTCCAAGGATGAAGACCTCCTCTGTCCGTATATAGACATTGCTTGTTCCATGATGTAGGAAAAAGTTTATTACTAAAATGGTTATCTGGAATCTTTCTAGAAGGGCTTCTATGGAAAAGTGTTACTAAATTCACCAGCAATTAGAAGATAAACTGGTATTTCTTTTACTAAGTATTCTGATTGATAAAGATGATGCATAGAACTGTAGTTCTCACATTTGTGAAGCAGAAGTGTAACAGAGAGAATAAATTTATTTAGCAGACTGGCTAGATATACAGAACATTTACATCTGTGCACACATACATAAGCACCACTCAGAAGAGTTGCTATTATTCATAGCAAAATTTCTTTCTAAACTATGCTAATTGTTTTCTGAATTGGAATATTTATGACTACACTGGGAACCGTAACACAGAATCTCTCCTCTCCCTCCAGTTATCATTTAGGAAAGAGAAACAAAATATTTGCAGTTTCAAATACAATTTAATTCTGATTACATTCACCACTTGCCCGTGAGGATGGAAACCTGGACCAGCAGGGAGCTCACAGTGCCCCTTGTCCTCTTTGATTAGGAGGACATCCTTCAGCATAATAACATCTAATATAAGGTAGTGAGGTGTGTGGAAACAGAAATGAATGAGAGCTCTGAAATTGATTACAGTCTTTGTCAGCGTAAAATCTAAAGAACTGGGTCTTTCCTGAGAGGTGGATGTTAGCATAATCACCGTGCTTATGTGGCACACAGAGGTGTGATTCTTGAGAGCTGGGGAGGTGGAGGACGAACTTCAGAAGTCCCGTGTGCATATTTTATTGTTGATGGGTAAGGGCAAGTAGGAAGAACAGAAGGACAGAGTGATGCAGAGTATTGTGTCAGCCTGTGCTCTTGGTGACGCAGGAGTAGGTAGCAAAATGAGTGCAGTTTTAATGTTCTGATCCTCTCGGCCACTTTCTCCCCTCAAACCCCGGAGACGTGTTTTTTAGATCTCTTAAAATGGAATTATTACATGGTGGGCATGATAGCTTTAATCAGATCTCCCTAAACTTTTAAAAATATGGTACTTAATTTAAATGGAGGCACAATTTTGTTGAAACCCAAACAGAAGATATAGTCTCTTCATGATTCTTTTTAAGGTGCAGGGTGGGAAAACGTTTTTTATAGTTTTATTTTATGATTTCTGACTGAATCTAATGCCTGAACAATTAATGTTCTTTACATGTTGTATCTGTATCTTTGGTCTAAAATAATAAGCGGAGCAACATGGTAATCTAAACTGAAACTATTTATGATCCTTTAGAGTAATTAGTCGGGAATTACCGCTTTATTAGAGCAATATTTATTGGAGCTATATTACTATAGCTCTAACTCATTACATCTACTCAACCAGTGGCAAATTCTGGATGAAAGGAGGACAAAACATGCCTAGTCAGTTCTGTTGTGAAGTGAATATGTTCAGATCCTGGAGGGAAGTGTTTAGTTTATACACTGAAGACAACGTATTTGTTGGAGACATCCAGCACAAGGTGGGATTTATAAGCAGGTCTGCTTAGTTTGAAATGTCGTTTGTACATTTGTTCTCTACCTGCTCACATATATTGCTCTCTGATGATGAACCCCACTTCCTGATCTTAGACTGCATTACTATTCATAAAGGCATTCTGAAAGAGAATAATGAAGAGACAGATCCTGACATCTGTTGGGGATAGTTGCTGTAACAGCTACTTTAAATGGTACAGCACTGAGGTAACTGGAATAGAAAAGCAAAGGTGGCCCTTGAGCTAAAGCATTCTCAAATGCTGTCTGATGTCATGAAAAAATGCGTTACAGTTATTTCAGTGGAGAAGTGTTAGCTGGGATGGGACTAGAGGAAAATAATTGTTTCCCATTTAAAAAGCTTTTGGTTCACAAAGGAGGTAGCTAGGAAAGGGAAGAAAAAGAATGCCAACATAGATGAGAGAATTGCCTGTCGCTTGTCAAGGTGCTTAGAGTGGGTGGACAACTCCTGCAGCTGCTTTCTCACTCTTACAAAATGTGCATCGCAGAAAAGAGTCTTTCATTGCCCATAGAAGGCCGCTGCTAATGAGCTTCTTCAGCTGCTCGTCTTTTTAGGGACAGATGGAAAAGCCTCTGCCTCTTCCTCCTGCCTCTCCAGGGAGCGCTGCAGGAGCTGCTGCTGGGAGTGGGCTGGGAATTTCCCCATTCCCTGGGAGCCGGTACAACAGGGATTGCTTCCTATTTTGAAGTGCACGCCTTTTGATTTCTGAGAAGGGAGAAGTGTCGGTAGAGGTTTTTCATGTATAATTCACTATTGATTCTGAATTTCAGATTTAAATAAAAATCCTTGGTGAAAACTTTCTCAGCAGATTTTTAGGTTCTTACACTCTGAAAGGAATTAATAAATTGAAATTTCCCTTCCTGTTCCCTTGAAAACGTCTTCTAAAGATGGATGTTCCTGGGGGTTTGTGTTGATAAAGAACATTCAGCAGAGTCAAACCCAGTTCTCCTCGCAGGAGTTTGTACCTTTGCCAGCATCTATAGCCCATATTTTACCCACTTTTTTTTTCCCATAATAAGTAATTCTTCAGTAATCACATCACTTGATAGAGTGCAATAGTGATATCTTCCCTTCCTAAAAGGATGAAAGCTTTTTCGGAGGATTTTTTTGTTTGTTTTTTGTTATGTTTTCTTCTGGAGGGAAAATAAATTAGCACATTTCTGCGTTAGAGCTGTGGAATAATTCTGTGTGATTAATGAGTTTAATTTGTATAAA
The DNA here is from genome assembly GCA_030625065.1 of Alectoris magna. Taxonomy (NCBI): domain Eukaryota; kingdom Metazoa; phylum Chordata; class Aves; order Galliformes; family Phasianidae; genus Alectoris; species Alectoris magna. Next base: position 183,189,451 of record CM060560.1, on the reverse strand, counting down.
TTATCATGTGCACTGTCTGCATGTGTGGTCCATTTCCTTGAGGATGGAGACAGTAACATCAGCCCTTCAGCAGTACAAGACGAGCTAGAATTATCGATTCGTTTGATTTAAAGCCATGACCTTATTTTAACCCAACGTTCCTGTTACTGCAGCTCAGAAGCGGGCAGCCGGAGAGGGCATGGGGTGTGCTGCTGAACCATGGCGCTTGGGGCACTTCTGGCACTTCTGGCATGTGGGTTGTATGGATTTTTTTCTCTGTGGTTTAGAGAGGACTGTTGGTGATAGGCAGACGGTTGGACTGGATGATCTTGTAAGTCTTTTCCAACCTTGGTGATTCTATGATTCTGTGATTCCTCTGCCGCCTGTGCTTCTGCTTGATTATTTCGTTCTTAAGACCTGGGCTTCAGGTGATGTATACACCCATTTAGCACATTTTCTTGGTAAAATAACTGTTGTTAAAAAACACACTGCTAAGTTCTCCCAGATCCCATGCTTTGAGTTTCATGTAATAATGAAGGCCTTGGTATGTGATGTTTATTAATATCATAAGCTGGAGGTAATGTAACCTTTCCTCATCTCTGTATTTTATAAAATTCCCCCACATTTGCCACAGGTGTTGTGCCTGCACTCACAGGTCAAAGCCGAGTGACGCTGTATGCTGGGTGATTGCTCTCACAAATCCAGGGTGAAATTATTGCTTTTTATAAGTGGTCTTCGGGCATTTTTTAGATCTCCTTGGTGCTCAATTTGCAGTCCCCGGATTAATGATTTCCAGAGCATTTACCAGGACTGAAAGCTGAGGAATAGTTGTTCTTGGAGCTCTGTGAATTTCATGAGACCCTTCCGATACCCTGTGAGGAAGGGACGTGCTGATGCTTTTATCTTCTGAAGCTGCATTTTCTCTTTAGGGCAAAGACATTGCCACCTACTGGAATTAGGGAAAAGCTTATTCTTCTGTGATGTATTTTAGAAAATGAACCACAACTCTCAGATTTAGATGGATTTTGATTGTAATGGCAGACATTGCTGCTGATGGTTAAATTGTAATATCTGTGTCTAAATTACAGTTACAGGAATTGAGTGTAACAGCTCAGTACTTCGGCTGGGAATTGGATAAAACATTATTACTAGAACGATTAACGTATAATGTATCTATGTATAATATCAGTAGCTAGTAATGAAATAGAGAAGGAAGGTGCTAAAGAAGGCATGTTCATACACACAGTACTGATAATGTGTTTTGAGCTCTTTGTCCTTACTGTTCCTCAGCTGAGATTCAACAAAAGAGCAAACTCAGAAGTGTTTTTACCCATCTGCTTTCCTTTCGATTTCAGCAAAACTTCAAACAGGCTAAATTTTATTCTCTCTTAACTTCCAGTTGAAATCTGAATGTGAGTCCAAGGTTTTACGAGCCCTGTGGAAAAGTGTTTTCTGTGCAGGGTCACTTTTGCAGGCTGTAAGATGCAGTGACAGCTGGGCAGTGTGGGCAGCACGAAGTGGCGCTGGGATTGCAGCGGTGTGCCTGCAGCAGCAGGGCTGGCACAGGGCCGCCCGCCCGCCCGCCCGGCACTTGTGCTGCAGTTCACCTGGCTGAAATGTTGAAAGTATTTCATTTGGGTTAAGAATTGAATCTGTAATGCTTGCCATTCAGTGCCATGTCTGTAGCTCAGCATTTCCCATCTGTAGGCTCAGAGTAGGGTTTTTTTATATTATATTTAACTACAAAGTCTTGCCATTCTCTACAAACTTGGTAACTAACCAGAAACAATAGAATTCTTTCTGTGTTTGTTGTTGTTGTTGTTTGTTTGTTTTTAATTGCTTTATGGAATGTTTGGAAGCATATGGAAAAACAAGATGATAACACTGCAATAGAACCTATTTCATTTGGAGGTGAGCTTGCAGTCAGTATCTCTGCTAAGTCACCATCACCCTAAGTTACAACAGCATCCTGCCTTTCTGTGTCTTTGGTCTTAGAATTACCTTTGGCAGCTCTAACTGAAGCGATGCCTCTGAGGTGCTCATGGCATTCATTTGGGCAATACTACTTGAACAGCACAGTGCATGAATGAAGGTTACTTCTAAGTGTGAGTAAGACCAAGAAGTATAGATAGAATTTATCTTATTCAACTTCCAATGTCTAAGCTGTTAACCTCCATCTCTCTTGTAGTTCCTTGGCTAATGGAGTAAAAGACACTAGTCCATATAGTCTTCTTTGCAGCTTAGTCTGTATTTTATAGAATAGACTTTGTTCCATCCTGCCAGCAGTTCTTGCACACTATTCTGTTAATATTTTAAAGGAAAAGTTCTAACAGAATGTTTTCATTGCTTTTGATATTTTTATTAAAATTAAAATATAACCTTTATGAACAGAGATCAAAAACCGTTCTTCTCTTCCTCCTCTCTTCTAAAATCTGAGCTGCTCTCAGCCCTTACAGCACAGATCACTGAGGCAGCCTGACTTCATAGGAAGTAAGAAAGAGGGGCTGCTGGCCACCTTTGGGGTCTGTTGGCTGCCATTGAGGGAACCAATGCTTCTGCAGCAAATATGCAGCTGGTTCATATTTGTCTTGTAACCAGAAGAACTTTAAAATGCTAATTATTTAGTTAATCAAATGTAAAATCAGATTTAAAAAATAATCAAATGAGGTTAAACATTGTGTAGAGATTTATTTGATAGTAAATTTGCATGCAGTTCTAAAATGCTGTATTTGACATCCTTATCCTCAGACCAATTTATCTCCATAATTAATTATTAAATATTAATGATACAAAGTGATACAATCGGAAAGACTAAATGCTTCTGGAAGCAGAAATCAGAGATTACTGAGCTCTTTGACTCTGTTTCTGTCAGTAATTCCATTTGGAGCTCTTTCCATATTCCCTCCTCTTCCAAAAACATACAAAACCAGTTCATGTGGTCTCCAGACTGCATCCACACCTTTTTACTCTTCTAGTGCACAGACAGCTTTGTGCTTCTGTTATTAATACTAAAAATTGGGTCTAGTCAATGATTGTTACATGTAAAATTTGTGAAATAGCAGCAGCTAAGTATCTGGGTTCTGCACTTTGGTCATAAAAACCCCATTCGGCAGTACACGCCTGGGGAAGAGTGGCTGGAAAGATGCTCAGAAGAATTGGACCTGGGAGTCCTGGTTGGCAGCTGGCTGAGTGAGAGCCACCAGCGTGCCCAGGTGGCGAAAGAGGCCAACGGTATCCTGACCTGCATCAGAAGTAGTGTGGCAGCAGGACTGGGGAAGGGACTGTCCCCTTGTGTGGCACACTGGTGAGGCTGTACTTTGAGTACTGCATTCAGTTCAGGGCCCCTCACTACAAGAAGTATGTAGAGTTGCTCAAGCTGATGAAGTGACTAGAAAATAAGAGTTTTGAGGAGCAGCTGGAGGAATTGGAGTTGTTTAGTCTGGAAAAAAAGTGGCTGAAGGGACATTTAATCGCTTTCTGCAACCACCTGAAAGGAGGTTATAGTGAGGTGGGTGTCTGATAGGACATGAGGAAACAGTCTTAGTTTACGCTGAGGGGGAGTTAGGATGAATTTCTTAATGGAGAGGGCAGTCCAGCATTGGAGCAGGCTGCACAGGGAAGTGGTGGTATCCCCATAGCTTCATAACTTCGCCAGTGGCACTGTGTTGGAGCACACGTCTATGTTTATGAAGTGGTTGAAGTCCTCATGCCCATCATTAGTTTGGAAGCTGCAAGGAGCAGTGGAATCTGTCTTAATGGAGCAATAAAAGATTTGGATTAGTAAAGTTGTTCAAGGACATGGACAAGCAGAGCATGGACAACCAGGATGCCATTGGCTTTCTTGGCCACCTGGGCACACTGCTGGCTCATATTCAGCCGACTGTCCATCAGCACACCAAGGTCCCTTTCCATCAGGCCGCTTTCCAGCCACTCCTCCCCAAGCCTGTAGGGTGGTTTGGGGTTGCTGTGGCCAAAATACAGGACCCAACACTTGGCCCTATTGAAACTCATGCCGTTAAGCTTGGCCCATCGATCCAGTCTATCCGCATCCCTCTGTAGTGCTCTTCTCCCTTCAGGCAGATCAGCACTCCCTCCCAAATCCCTAGAGGACAACCATGAGAGGGCAAAATAGCAAAAATCTTGCATTGCCATCTCTCGCCTTCTCAGCAATACCTGAAATAGTGCATTCTTTTGTTGCATTTTCATACCATTTGGTAGCTTGAAATATTATATTACAGATCGATCTTTAAGTTTGCAAAAATATGTTATTTTGTCTTCTTGGGAAAGCATTTAGCAGCTGTGGGCTTTGCTTCTTGTTACCTTTCTGAAATGTTGACCTTGTATGACATCCATTGTCAGTGAAGCTTTCTCTGATATTTTGGAGAAATATTTTCTGCAGCTAAATATCAACATATCAGGCTAATAAGTGAGTCATATGATTGGGATAAAGCTCTTCAGAATGTCTATGCTTTAAAGAAACAAAAACACATCTCTGTGTGTCTACAGGGAAAAGTATCTTTAAATAATTGACTAACTTAGAAAGAATCTATCCATAAATAATTATCAGATCGTACTCTTGTTTATTTATTGTATATACTGGCATTTGATTCTCCATCTTAGAATCATTTTTTCTGTGCTGTAGGTATCACTGAATTGTGTATCTTCAAGCCTTCTTCAGAGTGACTTCTGGGTTGATGTAGCAACGCATTTGTGTTGTGGCTTCCTAACCTGAGAATACGGCATCTGATTTTCACAGCCGTGGTTTCACCCTGTCGGTCCCTTAGCAGGGTGTTACCCAAAGCTCCTGCCTGCTGTTTAAATCTTAGACTTGGATACGTATGGTTATAGATTAGACTTCTGTGTGCTCACATTGTGCAGCAACATGTTTAAATACATGAGTTTTGTATTTAAAGTATTATTATAAGGTCCTCATTTTCTATAACTATATACATTTAAACATTTTGATCATTTTCTGCAAAAAAAAAAAAAAAAAAGGCAAAAAAGTCTTTAAAAAAAACCCCACAAAAGTTGTTTGAGGATCTTTCTATTCCTTTCCTTTTTTTCTCGTTTCATTTTTCTGAAAGCCAGAGCAATTTTGAAGTTTTTCTTCAAGAAAATGAAATAGATGTGCCATTTTCCTTCATTTCTGTCTCTTAACCAAAGAGCTGACTTAGTACCATCAGCTGCATATTAGGAACCTGCCGGTGTCTGACATTAAGAAGTACTGAACACCTTATTTTGAAACTCTGACCTATTGTGTGACGATTAAAGTCACTGAAATAAGCATAGGCAGAAATGCATGAAGGACCGTAATGTTAAGCTAAGATGCTTATACCCAAAACTAATTTAGAGTTTGCATTTTGATAAGGCTTTTATTTGAATTCTGTCCATTGAAATTCTGTAGGCATGACTACAGGACATGTAAGTGAATAGATGATGATTATTTTTCGTAGCTGTTGTATGAGCCCCCACAAGTTTATGCATTATTAATACAGTATTTAAATTATTTATGATTTGCTCATGACAGAATTACAAAATCATACAATTTAATTATTGCTAGTTAATTTTAATTTATACCGTGATAAACTGAGTGTGTCCAGTTGAGATCAGAATCGGGATGAGGATGGGGCACTCTGTAAAGCACAAGTACGTCATATTTATTACCATCTGGTACTTTAGAATAGTAGAAAAATGGTTGGGAAGAAAGAGAAGTCCATGCATGTGTGATGTTGTTAAGATCCCGTAACAAACAAAAAGGTATTTGTGTATTTCTGTTTGTGGTTCCTAAGTGTGCTGTATGGGAGACTGGCTTACAGATGTACTTAACGAGTGCTACCAGCTGCTGTGAAATCTGATGGGAGGGCTTTAACCTCAGGTATAGACCATTCTGCCTGGTCCTGTTTGCATTTGGATCTTGAGATGTGGAGAACGCAGAAGCTGAGGAGGGAAGCATATCCAGCAGCGGTGTGGGAGGTAGCAGGGGGCTGCCTCTCTCTGCTCCTGGTAGATACAACAAAAACGAAGCTTGAAGCATCTGTACCATGACAGTAGGATGGGACAGTTGCAGCCAGTGGTCACGAAAAGGCCAGCAGAGCTCAGGAGACACCAGTGTGGTGGGAGAGAAGCCTAAAGGAGCAGCAAGTTAGACTTTGAAAGGATAGGAACAGCTGGGGAAAATACAAGTCTTTAAAACTTCCAAAGACTTTTCTTCATGTGTGTATGTATGAAAAGTATTTGCTCCTTTGTCCAGATGGTCAGGAGCAGAGGTAAACCAGAGCAGGGCACTGAATGTCACGCAGGTGTGCATTCTGAGGAGACTGAGAGGTGATGGAAGGTAGTCATGCTAGAGAAAATTCTATGAAGTAGTTGTTTCATCGAGCTCTTATGCTTAGATACATGAAATATTAAGTAATTTGTTAATGTAACAGTCTTATGACGTATAGCCAAAAATTCCTTATGATTGATTTTAGATTTGAGCAGTCTGTAGGGTCTCAATCACAGCTGTAAGAAAGAAGATAAAAGAAGGATCAGAGGATAACAGCCGATAAAGTTGCTTAATGTGAATAACGATGACTATTTCTGCATCTGTTTGCGGCTGTTTCCAAGCACATCTGTAAGAAATGTCTGTTTAAAATGTATAATGGTAGTAGAAATTCTTGCCCTGTGGCACAGAATAAAGCAAGCTACTGTAAGCTTTTTGGCTTTGAAATTGGCAAAGCAGCCAAGCTTCCTATATTACCTTTTCAGTTGATCTTTGACTATGTGCTTTCAGCTTCCCAGATGCAGAACAAGAAGCGCCAGCCATTCAGCCCCAGGAGAACACCCTCCTGCTGGCCTTGCGCTAGCTGTAGTAGCACTCATAAACTCACTGGGCATGGAATGCAGTGCATAAAGAAATTAATTAATTTCGTTTCTTCAGTTGAAGAGTTTTCAGATCTTTTGGACAGCAGCAATTATTGCAGCTATTACCCAATTGCTCAAGATGTAACTCACAGCTCTGCTTGCATAACTAAGGAATCCTGTAGCACTGGGCTTCAGAGTGATAAGGACTGCTTTTCTGTCACATGCAAACGCATTCAGTGGGAGCTTTCTTGTAGTAAACTGTTCTTCCTGAGACTTTAAGGTGCATGTTAATATCTTTTCAAGTGTCACGGGGTTATCTAGATCAATCTGTGTCCGTGACAGGGGGGGCAGTAGGCCCGTGGGCCCCCGGCCCCTGACAAAGGGGAAGGGAAAAAAGGGAAAGGGGTAGGGAGATGGGAGCTGGGCTCAAGGAAACAAACAGAGCAGCGGCAACGATCTAAGGAGTAAAACTTATTTTACTATAATACAATCTAATTGGAATTGAGGCTAATAAATCAAGTGAAATAAGAGAGGGAGAAAAAGAGAGGTTTCCGAAGACCGAGAAGCCTACTTTGAAATTGAAGGCGCCGCGGCTTGGAAGCACACCCACACTCGCTGCCAGGCAGTGAGAGAGAGAGTGCCAGCGTCGCTTCCGTGACGTATTTTCCTCTCTGACCACGAGGTCCCCTGGGATGTGTAGTACTTCTTCTCTGTGCTCCACATGATGTTATGATGTGGAATACCAATAGCAAAAATTACAAAACCATGACATTCCACCCCTTATTCTACATCACTACATTATGCTTAAGATACATATATATATATATATATATACAAATAAACAATACAAAAAAAAAAAAATGCATTACACGTATAGGTCTATATACATATATACACATGAAATTATTGACTGCACTCCCCCAACATCAAGTTCCCTTGTGGTACACATTGAACATCCCCATCTTTCTGCATCACCCACCAAGTGCACCCAGGTCCCTGGGCAAAAACAATTCCACGGAGAGGTTTGCCCTTTCCAGAGGCTGGAAGGACCCACACTGCTTTTCCCAACATGTTCTTTACATGTACAACAGGGACCTTATCTCCCTCTACAGTATGTAGGGGGCTGGATTGGGTAGGACCATCACGATTGACAGATCCTCTGGTATTGACCAACCAGGTGGCTTCTGCCAAATGCTTCTCCCAGTGCTTAAATGTTCCACCACCCATTGCCTTCAACATAGTTTTCAACAACCCATTGTATCGTTCAATTTTACCAGAAGCTGGTGCATGATAGGGGATATGATAAATCCACTCAATGCCATGATCTTTGGCCCAAGTATTTATAAGGGAATTTTTGAAATGTGTCCCATTATCAGACTCAATTCTTTCTGGGGTGCCATGTCGCCACAGGACTTGTTTCTCAAGACCCAATATGGTGTTTCGGGCCGTAGCATGGGGTACTGCGTATGTTTCAAGCCACCCAGTGGTTGCCTCCACCATGGTAAGCACATAACGCTTACCACTGCGAGATCGTGGCAAGGTGATATAATCAACCTGCCACGCCTCCCCATATTTATACTTTTGCCATCGCCCTTCCCCCCAGAGAGGTTTCATCCTCTTGGTTTGTTTAATTATGGCACACGTCTCACAGTCATGAATAACCTGTGCAATAGCGTCCATAGTTAAGTCCACCCCTCGGTCTCTAGCCCACTTATATGTTGCGTCCCTTCCCTGATGGCCCGAGGTCTCATGGGCCCATCGAGCTAGAAATAATTCACCCTTGTTTTGCCAGTCCAAGTCTATTGGAGCCACCTCAATTCTAGCAGCTCGATCTACCTGATGGTTGTTCTGTTGTTCTTCAGTAGCCCGACTCTTGGGCACATGAGCATCTACATGACGCACCTTTATAACCATATCTTTTGTTCGGGCAGCAATGTCTTTCCACAGTTCAGCAGCCCAAATAGGTTTACCCCTCCGCTGCCAGTTATTTTGCTCCCACTGCTGCAACCACCCCCATAAGGCATTTGCCACCATCCATGAGTCAGTATAAAGATAAAGCATTGGCCACCTCTCCCGTTCAGCAACATCTAAGGCCAGCTGGACAGCCTTTACCTCTGCAAACTGACTTGATTCTCCTTTTCCTTCAGTGGCCTCTGCAACCTGTCGTGTGGGGCTCCACACAGCAGCTTTCCATCTGCGATGCTTCCCCACGATACGACACGATCCATCAGTGAACAGGGCATATTTCTTCTCATTTTCTGGTAGCTCATTGTATGGTGGGGCCTCTTTAGCACGTGACACCTCTTCTGCTGGTGATGTTCCAAACTTCTTACCTTCAGGCCAGTCCATGATCACCTCTAAAATTCCCGGACGACTGAGGTTCCCCATCCGCGCTCGTTGTGTAATCAGTGCAATCCACTTGCTCCAAGTGGCATCAGTAGCATGATGGGTGGAGGGAACCTTTCCCTTAAACATCCAGTTCAGCACTGGCAGTCGAGGTGCCAGAAGGAGCTGCGTTTCAGTACCGACTACTTCGGAAGCAGCCCGAACCCCCTCATATGCGGCTAAGATCTCAGTGGGAGTGTAGCCCTCTTCAGACCCCTTGTATGCTCGACTCCAAAATCCCAGGGGTCGGCCTCGAGTCTCTCCTGAGGCTCTTTGCCACAAACTCCAAGTGGGACCTTTCTCACCAGCAGCAGTGTAGAGGATGTTCTTTACATCCTGTCCCGTCCGTACTGGCCCCAGGGCCACGGCACGGGCTATCTCCTGTTTAATCTGTTCAAAAGCCTGCTGCTGCTCAGGGCCCCATGTAAAATCATTCTTCTTCCGCGTCACCTGATAAAGGGGGCTTACAATGAGGCTGTAGTTTGGAACATGCATTCTCCAAAAGCCCACTACGCCCAGAAAAGACTGTGTCTCTTTCTTGCTAGTGGGCGGAGACATGGCAGCGATTTTGTCGATCACATCTGCTGGGATGTGACGACGCCCATCTTGCCACTTTATACCTAGGAACTGAATCTCTTGGGCAGGTCCTTTTACTTTGCTTCGCTTTATAGCAAAACCAGCTTGCAGAAGAATTTGGATTATTTGCTCTCCTTTCTTGAAAACTTCTTCTGCTGTATCGCCCCACACAATGATATCATCAATGTACTGCAGGTGCTCAGGCGCACCACCCTGTTCCAGTACAGTTTGGACCAACCCATGGCAAATGGTTGGGCTGTGTTTCCACCCCTGGGGCAAACGGTTCCAAGTATACTGAACGCCCCTCCAGGTGAAGGCAAACTGTGGCCTACAGTCTGTGGCCAAAGGAATGGAGAAGAAGGCGTTAGCAATGTCAATGGTGGCATACCATTTGGCTGCTTTTGACTCCAGCTCGTACTGGAGTTCCAACATGTCCGGCACAGCAGCGCTCAGTGGGGGTGTGACCTCATTCAGGCCACGGTAGTCTACTGTCAGCCTCCATTCTCCACTGGCTTTGCGCACTGGCCATATGGGGCTGTTAAAAGGTGAGCGAGTTTTGCTTATCACCCCCTGATTCTCCAGCTGGCGAATCAACTCATGAATGGGGAGCAAGGAATCCCTGTTGGTGCGGTACTGCCATCTGTGCACAGTCTTTGTAGCAATCGGTACCTGCTGCTCTTTCACTCGTAGCAGCCCCACAACAGATGGGTCTTCCGATAGGCCAGGCAAAACAGACAACTGCTTAATGTTGTCTGTATCTACAGCAGCTATTCCAAAGGCCCATCGATACCCCTTAGGATCCTTGAAATGCCCCCTTCTTAAGTAATCGATACCAAGTATGCATGGAGCCCCTGGGCCAGTCACAATAGGATGTTTTTGCCAGTCTTTACCAGTGAGGCTTATTTCAGCCTCCAACACAGTCAATTCTTGAGAGCCCCCAGTCACTCCAGAAATATGGATTGATTCTGTCCCTTCATGACTCGAGGGCATTAGGGTGCACTGTGCACCGGTATCCACCAGTGCCTTATATTTCTGTGGTTCTGATGTGCCAGGCCACCGAATCCACACAGTCCAATAAACTCTATTATCCCTCTCCCTCCCCTGACTGAGGGCAGGGCCCCTCTATTCATTACCTGTGGTAACTGGAGCAGATGTACTGGCAATGGATCTGTTTTGTAATTCTCTCACCCGTGCTCGTAGTACTGGAGTGGCTTGGTCATGCCACTTCCTCATATCTTCTCCATGGTCACGTAGGTAACACCACAAGGCAATACGCGATGTAGTCTTACTGTTGTTCCTTGCTTGAGCTGGAAAACGTTTGCGTTTAATAGCTGAAATTTTTGATGATACAGGTGAGGAGGAGGGTTCATCACCTTTAATTAACTGAATCTGAGTTTTCATTAGTTTGATCAGCTCCTTCATTAGACTCCCTTGATGATCCTGATCTTCATCAGTCGTTTCTGATACTACTACAGGATCATCACGATTAACCAATAGAGACATTTGCTCTTCCATTTCATTCAGTCTGTCCGTTACTTCTGAGATGGCTGAAATGGAGACGTGAGTTGGAGGTAACTGTTGTTCAAAGTTTTGAAGAGTAAGAACCAATTCAAAAACTAGGGGTCTTCTCTGTTGTTCCTCGTACCTTTGAAATGTTGCTGCTAGTGTAACGGCGTACCTCTCTGGTGCTGTCTTGGTGAGTTTCTGCCATATATCAGGTGTTGTCCTCACTCTCTCAGGATCATGGTCTTGGCGAGGATCGGCAGGATCAAAATTAGGGTTATACAACATTTCCACCACAGCTATTTCCCTCAAATACTGGATACCTTTTTCAATTGTATCCCACTTTTTCATCACAGGCTTTAGACCGTCCTTGAAGGGAAGCTTTTCCCTCACAGCTACTAACATTCGCTCCCAGAGGGTGGCAGCCCCATCCAAGCATCTACTGATCCCTCTATCAATAGTTGGGTCTCTGGCAATGCCTCCTAATTGGCGAGCTTCATTCTCATCTAGAGACAAGCTGCTGGCCCCGCTGTCCCAACAGCGAAGCAACCAGGTAACAAGAGATTCATTCTGGCGCCGTGTAAACTCCTTTCTTGAGTCTTGGATTTCAGACATCTTCAGAGGTCGACGAACAGTAATCGAGACTTCCTCCTCATCACTCTCCTCCTCACGCCTCTTAGTTTTTCCTTTTGCCATTTTCGGTACTGAAAAAGGCACCTCGCTTGGACCTTCCGCTGCCTCCTCCTCCGCTTCTTCTTTTTTCCGTTCTAGACGTGAGGACACCCGTTTCCATTTCTTGCCTTCCACAGGGGCAACTGACATTTTTACTGGTGCCTCCTGTGACTGATCAGATTTGACTTGAGGATTTCCCCCTTTGGCTTGAACCTCAGCTCGGAAACTCTCTCTTTCCAGAATAGTATTATATAGAGCACGGTAAGCACAAGCCAAGCCCCAAATAAGTCGTACCTCCTTAGATCTATCTAAGCTGCACCATCCCTGACTCAAATACTGGCTTAGTTTCTCGGGATCCCACAGGTGTTCAAGAGTGAAATCCCATGACATTGCCGGCCCCCACGCTTCTAAGATTTTTCCTAAACCTCTCCATATTCCCTGCCAGTCAGCATTCTCTGGTTTTGGAGGAGACTTCTGCATAGAACGAATGTATTGGAGTACATTCAGGGCAATTGATAACATGCACATGGATATGAGCACGAGTATGAGTACTAACTCGGCTTTCGAAAAGCGTGTGGCAAACCGAAAAGACAGCCCAGAAACCGGATTGAACATCGTGTTGTTTGTAAAATTGGCTATTCCGTCTGGGATGTAGTTGTTTGTAAAATTAGCTATTCCATCTGGGATGTAAGTGTCAAAATCCAAATTATACCACATTGAATATAAGTACCAGGCAGGTGTCTCCATCAGTGCCCTTATTTGGTTATATACGAACACAATTCCACAACAGTAAATCATGACATTAATAATCGGCCAATACGTTGAGAGGATCATAACTGTTTTCAATCCCTTAAACAGAGCAGCTATAATGAAGAGTGGATTCATAGCTGGTAGCTGCTAAGAAAGGAAAAAAAAACAAAAACAACCAAAGAACCAAAACAGAAGACACTCTGTACAGTGTCCAGAGTTTGGCAGACTGTCCAGACTACAATCTAATCTATGAAGGTCAGGTAGCAATGCTTCTGCAGTCTCTGGCTTAAAGAAATCCTGGTGTTTTTTGCTTCTTCCCTACTAACTAACTTTTAACTAATGTTAAAAGCTTTAAAATTGTGCCCGCATTCTCCACCAAAATCTGTCACGGGGTTATCTAGATCAATCTGTGTCCGTGACAGGGGGGGCAGTAGGCCCGTGGGCCCCCGGCCCCTGACAAAGGGGAAGGGAAAAAAGGGAAAGGGGTAGGGAGATGGGAGCTGGGCTCAAGGAAACAAACAGAGCAGCGGCAACGATCTAAGGAGTAAAACTTATTTTACTATAATACAATCTAATTGGAATTGAGGCTAATAAATCAAGTGAAATAAGAGAGAGAGAAAAAGAGAGGTTTCCGAAGACCGAGAAGCCTACTTTGAAATTGAAGGCGCCGCGGCTTGGAAGCACACCCACACTCGCTGCCAGGCAGTGAGAGAGAGAGTGCCAGCGTCGCTTCCGTGACGTATTTTCCTCTCTGACCGCGAGGTCCCCTGGGATGTGTAGTACTTCTTCTCTGTGCTCCACATGATGTTATGATGTGGAATACCAATAGCAAAAATTACAAAACCATGACACAAGTCCTTACTAGTTTTAGCAAAACACGGTAGTAAACGTCTCAAAATGCAATGAGGGTTAACTGATGTCTAGGAGAATACCATAAAATGATATGGATACGTTTTTCAAGGTTGCACGTGTTTGTTCTTTTCAGTGGTTTTTGTGTGTGTGTGCCTTATTACTGCGTTAACTGCCATCGCCTGGCATAAGAATGCCACCTGCGTATTTTTAACAGCATCCAGTTTAATGGAAGAGTTATTTCTCTGTGCCAAGTACAGAGCCAAAGCAGCGGATGCAAACTTCTCCAGAGATAAGCTCAGGATAACTGTATATTGCTCAGTTTGATGGGCATGATATAAAAGTCAGTGCTTTACACAAGGAGACTTTTAAAATCACTTTAATGGAGATATTTCAAATCCCGTGAACTGGCATTACATCAGAAACTAAGTTGAAAAATGGTCGGTTATCACTGTCTTGATAACCCAGACACAGAAGTCTGACATAACAACAGTCCTTAAGCAGTTTTCCTCTTGTTAGAACAAAGAAATGGTGGGTTAGTGCAGCTGAGAATTAGATCTGAATTCTGTACCATCCGAACCCAGTGCTAGCATTTACCTCAGTGCGGGATGCGTTCTTTGGAAATAAGCCCGCTCTAACGAGCTTTTTAAGAACACGAACGATATCACGCTCGATTTTCTTTAGCAGTAATTTATTTCCATAATCTCATTAGATTTGAATTCGGACCTTTCAGAATGTTTTCTTATCTAAATCCATTTAAGATGCTTCTGAAGGGCATAAGAGACAATGAGAAGTTAGCAGTTTTCGTATTGAAACTATAAGGACCGTTCAAAATGAAACATTTAATTCCTACAAAGCCATGTATTCAGAGCCACACATTCCTCACTGCACAGCAAAGTAAAAATTAACAGAAATTTGAGCAGAAAATCAGCCTTCTTGTGCTGTGCTAACACGGCCTTTGCTCTGTAGCATCAAACACATTCCCTGATTCGTGGTTTTCAGTGTTGAGAATTATCCTACAACCAAATTGGCTCAACTATTAGGATAATTTAGACTGATTATCAAGGAAGTGGTCTTATCTTGTTTTATTCTCTTGGTATTAAGAATTGCATCTTAGACCACCTGCAGCAGCCCTTCTTTCTCAGCTTTTAATGCGCCGTATGAAGGTAATTTAGAAGGCGGGGAGCAGAGCTTTACATCTTCTGAACTACAGGCTAAATCTGATCAAGGACGGGCTCTTTGAAACCAAATACATAATGCACATAACATAGAAATCTGCTGCTGTTCTGATTTATTTCCAGTCATTAGAATTGTTCACATCAATTGTCAGAACATTTGGTTTCCACTGATTATAACAGATGTGCTTCCTAAATTGTCTGGGGAAAACATAATGAGTGGTAAAGATTTTCAAAGTAATACTATTGTGCTTTCACTTTGGCAGTGATTTCAGAGGGAAGAATGTGGTCTGTCCTCACCATTTATACTAAGGTGCCGATGACCCAGCACGTTGTTATTTACTTGCAGTTGTACGTGACTGCATAATTTCACTTGTAAGCAGTTTACTTGGAACCTTCTCTGTGCTTTTTAGCTAGTGAAGAGATCGGTAGCTGCTTGTCTGCTTTCCATTGTAGACTCCTATTTGGTCTTTCATCCTAGACCAAATTCAGAATTGTATCTGATATTATCTTATACAGAAATTACTAATATATTCTTTAGCACGATAGCAGCTCTCGTAGAAATGGAGTGCAGCAGGAGAATTAGCACAGTGACAGCACCTGAGTCCATCCCTGGACGTGCCCTCATTGGAGTGTTATTGGGTACGTACCCAGCAAATGCAAGACTCCAGCAAATGCAGATGTCTTTGCTTATATTCTGTGTGCCATCCTGTTTTACTCCTGAAGGATAAGCAAAGCTCGGAAGTTTATTAATGCAAGGTTTCTGTTAAATCTATGTTTCCTGTGCTGTTTTTCCTGTTTCGATGTACTAAATCTGCTCCCTTGCAAAAGGATTTCCTCTCAGTTAGTCAGAGAGCAGGGCAGGGTCAGCAGGTTCTGCAGTGGGAGGCTTCATAGATGCATGGCTTTCCCACCTAGATGTTGTGTAGAGAAAGGTGGTGGGGGACGCATCCGCCCCAAAGCTGTGGCTGTGAATTGGCAGGTTGGCTGGCACTGATAGAGGTGTATGTGAGGTAATGAACCAAGCACATCACTGTGTGAGGCTCCTCTTGGAGGAGCTGCCAAGCTGGCTGGCCTGACTGAAGAAACCATTTTCAGCAACAGGGCATTTTAACACACTAATCAGTTTGTATTTATTACCAAACACCTGTGAATGAGATGAGAGTAGTAGCAAAGAAGCAAATGTGCAGTTGTACAAATGTGTGGCACTGAGCAATGCCATGATTTCACAGCGATGCTGATCTGAAGCAGGCAGCTATTAAGGTGGCAGTGCGAGGTGGCAGTGTCATCTCCAGGAATTAAGTAATCCATCTTGCAAACAGCCTTTCCTTAACATGTAAAGAATTGCTGGTTTAAACACAAGGGTAGTTCTCCAGCACAGTTCAGCCTTCTGTACCTGAGATGTATCTGGGAGCTGATGTGACCCATATGTGGTGAGAGATCAGCGTGGGAATGTCAGGGTGGATGCTGATGGGGAATGATCCCTGCCTGGCTGTCATGACATAAAAGAGACACTGAGCTGAGCCATAAGAAGGAACCTGGGCAGTACTGAGGAGCAAGATAAAAAAAAATGGTAATGCTGGCTGTAGGACTTCACTCTGAGAGAAGGCAAGAACACCAGATTTGGCAGCTGCCAGCATCTCAGGCTTGAGGGACGTATCTGTCAGGGGGCTGTTCAGCTGAACTCTGTTCTCCTTGTACTATTGATCACCCCAAAACTGAATTTGTGTGCGCTACATGAGGTAGGTGCAAGCCAGCACTGCCACTGAAAGGGTTTGGCTGTGGTTTCAGACACACATTTTTTCCAAGATTTCTTGGATTAACCCCTCTGTTTAAGTGTATTTGAATTCTGGATGCCTGACTGTCCTGAAACTGGGTTTGGGACTTCATGGTAATGTCTTTAAAAGCTGTTTTGTTGCTACATTCTTGCCAACATCAGGACTGTTTCTGCCCCAGAATCACCCATTGGGCACCCTGGTGCTCACCAGCATTCCTCTTCAGTCCAGAGCTGGATGGTTGGTTCTTAATGGAAACCTTAGAGGAGAAAGATGTGCTTGAAATTTGCCTTTAGAAGCTGGCTGCAGCGGTGGTCTTTGCTCCTCTGTCTTGCTATTTGTTGCCCAACTCTCATCTATCACCCAGTGCAGGGTTCATTCTAGTTTTTCTACATACGAGAGAGTCGTGTCCTTCACATAAGTGCTCAGCTAATCTGGAAATTGTAGTCCAGACAGATGTTCAGTACTCTGTGACTCCTTCTCTTCAAGTAAATGACACGGTTTGCATATGAAAGGGTGTTCTCTGCCTAAGTGTACTCTTCCAGAAGTACAGATTTTTTCAGCTATAGCAATTGCTGTGATTGCAGCTGAAAAGTTTCTCTAGTTACAGCAATGGCTTGTTGTTCCTTTAAACAAATGCTAATTTCCAAAAATAAGATATGTAACAAAAAGATGAAGTTGTCAGAATTCCTTTAAAATACATTATATTGTTGGCACTCAAATACAAGATTTTATGCCTATTCCTAGAAATATGCAATTTGTACGTAGTCCTGGGAATAAAATCAATGTTATCAGCTCAAGCTGTTACCTCTGGTCCGATTCTGCTTTTTACTAGTTTTTTACTACTTTTTTTTCTAGTTTGAAATGCTGTGACCTTCGTAATTATTTCGCTGCGGAGAAAAGGAAGTCTGTTTCTCTTTTCCTTACAACTTCACATTGCTGTAGCACACTCCGCAGGCTTTGCCCATTACACCCAAAGTGTGCTGCATTACAGCTCATCGGTGACTTAAGGACTAACTTCCATTTGACCTAAATCCTTTCATTTTCAGCTCAAATTCCTGCTGCTGCACCTCTTGTTGCCCTGTGTGATATCTGTGTTAGTGTTCCCATTGGCTTTGGTGTGACTGCTGGCCTGGTAAAGACAATTCATTTGTAGGAGTAGATACAAGCCAAGTGCTTATATTCAGGAATGTGCTGCTGGGTGCTCTTCCTATGGCCACACACAATGTTATCTGTAAGGCCTAGGAAAAAACACATTTTCAAATGTAGGATTTGGCTCAAAGGATCTTGATAAAACAGGCTGGGGCTTTTCTCTCTTAATTTCACATTTGTCAGTTTTCCCTAAGAAGCTGTGTGCCATGTTTATTTTGACATGTCATCCATTTCCCCGAAAATTCTTTAATACTATATTTGATTGTTATTTTTCAGGTGCTCAAATGAAACCATATTCAAAAAGGAAGATTTGTTCTGGGCATATAATTTCTGCCCCACCCCATACTCCTGGACAGCACTTCTGGGCCTTATTTTATACTTGGTTTTCTTTGCACCTGGTAAGCTACTGTTTGTTTTCACATCGAAGCTTAAGAAATTGTAAAGGTGAAATAATATATGGTGAGGCTACACATTAAACTTGCTCTTCAATTCAGCCATTAAACTGAGATTGATCTGTTTTTAATTCTTAGGGATGGGTCCCATGCCCTGGACCGTCAATTCTGAAATCTACCCTCTGTGGGCTAGAAGTACAGGAAACGCGTGTTCATCTGGAGTCAACTGGGTTTTCAACGTGCTGGTGTCACTGACCTTTCTGCATACAGCTGAATATCTGACCTACTATGGTAAGGAACAGTACGTGCCCATGGACATGGTGCTAGCATTGATTTTCTGCTGGTTAGATTCTAGGTCTTAGTTGGTTTGGCTGTGAAATTGCACCTGTGGATGCAGTGTTCTCAGCTAACTGTGTTCCATTAAGACCAGGGACCTGGTATGACCTGCCTGCAGTTTGGTTCTGCTTCCATAAGAAATGCTTCTTTCTACCCTTGAAAGAGAATCTAGAAAGTTGCATAAAATAAGGAAGCTGAAAAGATTACCTTTTGGCTTGGTGAAATATTTCACTTAGAAAGACAGCATCTGCAATTTTTCATTCTGTAATTGCATCCAAGACCATTATCAGTTGTCTTTGCCAAAACACCATACAGCTGAAGATGCTACCAATCTGCTCCCAGTTGTCCATTATTGAGTCCTGTCTGCTGGAGCCTGTGGAGAGCTGGTCGGGTTACTGCTCAGCCCCTCCGCTACAAGTCCTATACATAGCATTAAGATTTTGTGACCTTCACATCATTACTGGCGCAGAGCCTTTCAGCTGCTGCTGTTGTTCTTTTCAGGCATCGGTCTAGAAACAAATGGCAGGTAAATGTTGGGCTGTTGGTGCCTTCTTTGCTCCCCATAGTTGGGGGGAGGGGCAAATATATGAGGGCGATGAGATCTTTCTCACTGCCAATTGTCCTTGCTAAGTGATAATTAGATGTAAGAGTCTCAAGCATTATTTTAATCACGGCTGTTTCTTTTTTGCTGAAATTTCTCATTTTTGGGAAGTAGTCTTAGTGATTCCTGTGATGTCAAGAATAACTGAGAAACTTCTCACCCTTCCTATCAACTCTTTTTATTGGCTATGCAATAATTTAATTGATGCTTATTTCAACAGCAAAACGACTTGCCAAAAAAGGATGAGTGTTATCTTAAACAAAATTGCTTTCATTAATTGACCACAGCAACATAGTAAGGCAGTGCTCTCCTACACCCTAGCCAAGCAGCTGGTGGGGTTACAGATGCAGCTCCAGCCCTTGCAGTCCTTTGTGCACCATTTTGTTATCCAAAGCCTCTTCTTCTGCCTTTCCCAGAGGGGTGTGATGCTCTGACTGACTGTGTGCGTTCTTTTGTATTGCAGGAGCCTTCTTTCTGTACGCAGGGTTTGCTGGCCTGGGACTCCTTTTCATCTATGGCTGCCTTCCTGAGACTAAAGGGAAAAAACTAGAGGAAATTGAATCTTTGTTTGAAAGCAGGCTATGTACATGTGGTATGTCAGATTCTGATGAAGGGAGGTATATTGAATATATTCGGGTGAAGGGAAGTAATTACCATCTTTCTGACAATGATGCTTCTGATGTGGAATAATTTTCAGCTGCTGATGTATTTAATCATGTAAAAGCCTTCTGGGGGAAAAGCAGCTCTCTGGTGACCTCACTGCCCTGCTTCTGGTCTGGTTCTCCTTTCTGCTGTCTAGTTAAAAATGCCTTCATGTGCAAAATGGCTCCATTTGGGAGGAAATTCAATATGCTCATGTTTTCTTGATAACTAAAAGCAATGGCTTCCAAAAGAGATTGAATTCCACAATTATATAAATTAACCAGATGTTTGTAATCCCACACCATGCTGAGGTATTTTGCATGATGTACTGTGCCAGATGAACGTAGAAGGCTATCCTAGGTGGTCAGTGGTTGTCCTTATCTTCAATACTGACAAAAGTTAAAGTAATGTTGTAGCGAGTCAGGAAGCAGCTGACACTGGTCAGATCCCCATATCATACCAGCCCATCAGGCAGCTTTTGTATGCCACACAACAAAGGATGCTGTTGCAATGGTAGCCATTTAAAAGGGTTAACTGATTGTAAAAGCTACACATATCGCCTGTGTCAATCAGAGGGGACGTTGTCCAAATTTATCCCAATGGAATTTCATTTGTATTCATTTGAGATAACTGTAGAGGGCCATGGTCACCTAGGTGGTGCCCCGTTAGGGTGGCACGAGTCTGTTGTCCCAGGTTGTGTTGCGGTTGCTGCTCTTTAAGGACACACTGCAGTCAGCAGTTCGTGTTTGTGAGATCCACTGCCAGAACAACATTCTGAGAGCAGGAAACGGAACCCAGGACGTGGCTGCATGTACCGATGAGCTGGTGGCGCACACTGCTACGGACAACAGAGAGGCTACAGTCAGTTGGAAATTAACTATTTTTGTTCTCCTTTTCAGCATGTGTACATTTGGGTTTGTGCCTAGTTTTGAACACAAAATATCATGAGCTGGAAGATATAAAAGGAAGGGAGAGGTTTTCTGCTGCTAAATGCACAGTGGTCATTTCTCCTGTGCCTTTTGCTAATGAATAATCAAATGGCCTTCAGTTTATCTTCCTATTGCAGAGAGTGAATCCCAGCAAACTTTTCCTTCAAATGCCCTTAGTCAACCAGTGTCTTTCCGGATCGAAACAAAAATATTAGTGATGGGCAGAAGCCTACATCTCATATTAATTGCCTTACTGAAGCATTGCAAAACTGTCAAGAAACCGTCAGGCACAAAAATCAAGTTGGCTGCCTTCAGTGTGGGAATGAAAATATTAATGGTGTTTTATTCACCTGCCGTGATTGCTTGCCTCGGCAAATTGAATTTTATGCAGCTACATAAAAGTGTAATGTTATTTTTTTTTCCTTGCCCTGTTTCCTTCCACGGCTTCAGTTCTTCAGAGGTATGAGTTTGAAAGCATAAAAAAATTCAAATTCTTATCTCTGAAACCTTTGCTTCATGAGTGTGGAAAACCTCCTCTGCCTGTAGGCTGCTCCCCATTTGCTTGGTAAAAATACATTTATTTTTCATTGTGTAAGGATTAAAGAAGTTGTTGGGTTCACTACCTTTTATAGATACACTCTGTGGGCTCTTTTTGGATTGAAAAGTTATTCTGAGTGTAAGAGAACTGTCAAAATGACAGTGGACGTTTGTTACTAAGTTATTTTTATTGGATAATATGTGGAGTTTTCGTTGTGATCATGAAGTATGATGCTATGCTGTCTGATCTTAGACAGGAGAGGTTTCTTACTCCCTGATTATTGAAATTCAGTGATTGGATGTATTTTGTGTTATTTTCTTTTTTACTTCATAAATCAAAGACACATTTTTAGAATATTCTAGAGCATCTTTCTGTAACTTGGCTGGGAATGAAAGGGAAAAGCATAGCAGGGGGAGCGGTGAGTTACTGCAAAGAGCAGACTGACCTTGAACTTCTGACGGGCAGTGACAGGGCTGCATCCCAAGCTTCCACCCTCCTTCCCTCTCTGTAAGCGCACAATATTCCCAGGCTTGTAAGCACCAGCAGCTGGAAAGGACCGGCCCTCCAGACCTTTATCCAAATGCATCAATTTCAGACCATCCATTGGGCTGCTGCCGCTTCAAAGCCTCGCCAAAGGTGCAGTACCTGAAATGAGAGAAAGGGACGCTTGTCACAGGTGAGAATGAACTTTAGGGTGCGTAGGTTTCTTTCTGAAACCAAAAAATATCTGTTGGAAGACCCTTCTTCAGAGCAGGTTTGTTATCCAGAGCAGCACGTGAATAGGTACTTACTGCCCAACCTGTGCACGCTGGGATGCTACTCAAAGACAGGCTGAGGCGGGTGTTTCCTGGCATTTCAGGGCAAGGACTTACGGCTCTGATCCTCCAGAAGCATGAGCCCAAGGTCCCTTGATGGAAGCGGTTTGTGCTCCCAGTTCTAGTGCTTACCTCCATGTCCACAGGTAGAGGAAACAGCAGCATTTTGGTGGCATAACCAAAGTGAAGTCCCTATGAAAACTGCTGTCACAAGATCAGCCTCTTTTTTTTCTTGCAGGCAGTGCTGGGACTTTTTAGCAGCAGAAGACGATCTTTCTTTGCCAGCGTTATTTCATGGATGTTCTCAGAAGTGGCATTCAGTTGTGTGCAGCACTAGGTTACTTCCCACAATACAATTCAATCTCTCTCGTAGCAGTTCTCTGAAGTTTTACATCCTGGGCCCTTTTTCTTGAGGCAAAATGATTGAATCACAAGCATCTTGTTTATTGTCACTACTTCTTATAAGGATGCAAAATATATCGGCTTCTTTGCTGTCAACCCCCTTTCCTACCCACAGAGTTGGGTTTTAGTCTTCCTCTGGTTGCTTTACACGAAGGAAACATTCCACACCTTATAAACACCGGACCTACTGCCAAGCATTGTCTCTTAAAAGTGAGATCAAATACTTGAAATTAATCTTACGTAATTAGGGTTTTATCTTTAGAATCTCTGAACATTTATAATGTATGAAGATAATGAAATAAATGTTTCTATTTTGCAAAGATTTTTATATTTGTGCATACTTTAAGTTTTAATAAATTTTGCTAAGGGTAGTGCTGGTGACATTCCAGACAGAAGAATACAAATGCAGTGCAGTCGAATCATTTCTTATGACAGAAGGTTAATTTATGAAGTAGCATAAGTAGTACACCTAAGCACAATGTCGTTCTACGGACAGCTTTCTGCAGGAGGTGGGTAAGAGTTCCTTTGCAGGGACTGCACCTTCATTCAGGTATTCTGTGCACGAGGAGTGCTGCTGGTAGAGCTGTGCGTGGGTCGCACGCTGATCACACACAGCAGTTTGAGATATTTCAGCAGCTCAGATTCTTTACAGGTTTGGGCCTATGAGCAAGAATAAAAGAACAATTCCTGATGAGTTTTTAGCCTTTTATAATTTAATTCACCTTACTTCACCTATAGAGGTTTGTTAACCATGCTGAAATTCTTACGGTGTTGGGGGGTGAAGTAATTTGCAGCTTGTTTCTTCCCACTGTCACTTTGCTGCTCAAAATCATTTTCTGAAGGGAGAAACAAACTTGGTTTTGAAAGAAAACCAAACCAACAAAAGCAAAGCAAGCCCCTGGAACTCCTTTTGAGAGCTGAAGCTGCATTGTGCTGCGTGCGCCTTAGGTTGCTCCTACAAACGTTGACACCCAGAGTCTCAGTGCCTGCCCTGTCAGAGAGTGTGGGGTAAGAAATGAAAGATGCGTCACATTTCGGTAGGGATGGGGCTGGAGCCAACAGGAGCTGTTGGCTTCTCTCCTGGGGGGCAGAAGGGCAGGGGACCAGGGAGGTGCCTGGCGCAGGTGGCGGCCTGCAGAGGGCAGCAGGACGGGCAGGCTGAGGGCAGGGGCCTTGTTTCCCCCCTTCATGGGGGTGAGGACACGGCAGTGGAGATAGCAAAGAGAACACTTTCTTCCTCTGTGAGGTCTTTCTCGCCCAGCTTGTCCTCAGCTGGGCACTGGGAGGAATTTTTGACTCTGAAGGTCACTGCGGGGCTCCTGGCCCTGGGTGAGGGCCTGTCCTTTGGGCACTCCCTGCAAACACTGTGGGTCGGTCAGAGCAGGCCCTGTGCTTCTCAGCCTCACACCCCCCCTCCGCTGCTCTCAGCACAGTGCTGCTCCAACACAGACATCTTGAAGTTCTCCTTGAGCTTGCCTTAGAGGCTCTGCAGGCCAAACTCAGCGGGGAAGGGGCAGAGCCTTCGTTGTACAGAGTAGGAGCTAAGACAGAGTAGCAAGTCCTGCAAAGCACTTTAACGAGTCAGATATCTGTGCACTTTTTCATAGAGAGCCAAGCCAACCAAACCCCATTCCTCATTGGGAAGAAAACAGAGCTTTGTGTACCAGGCCAGAAGCAGATAATGCCACAGTATGTGCTTTATGGCAAAATGTGTTCTTATTGCAGGTAATATTTACAGCTTACATGTAGCTGCTGCCTATCAAGTGACACAATTGTTCTCTGGATTTTAACGAGTCACATTTTTGTGCAAAACTCTTGGTGGTTTTCTATCAATCTCCATCGCCTCGTGTACAGTACAGTAAGCGTAATTCACAAAGCGGTCTAGGTTGTGGCAGTGTTAAAAACGTCAGCACAGTAAAACCTAGGTGAACATTGTTAAAGAATATTGTTGTTTGTGATACTGGGGGTTATAACTCCTTAAAGGCAACTATATTATAGATTTTAAAAGTCTGAAAAAAAGAAAAAGGCAATTCTTATCTATTTTGTGTATGTTTTCATATAGAGAGTTTTTTATGTGCCGATAACCATCACTGTAGTGTTTTGTAAATGGGTGTTAATGGTGTTCCAGAGTTGTGTATATGAGCATTCCCTTTAGCCAGGCCGAGCTGTCAGTGTGACCCAGCGGCATGTTTTTAACCTCTCCGCACCGCTCCTCGAGGCTCATTGTCAGCTTCACTACAGCACACGGGGAGCTGGACCAGAACCCGGCCTCGGGAACCTACAGTTCACCTCAAGCCCCACTTCTTCACGTTTTTCCTACACCGTGTGTTACAGCTGAATGACCTGGTGTGTGTAATTATAAAGCTTCAACTGTGCTTCAGTTGCACTCCGATCTTTCAAAATTCAGTTGGACATTTCATTGCATTTGCACGAGTAAGGGGAGCGCTGATTATGAATAACATCCCTGTATTTCTAAAGGAAACATCCGTTCAGGAAGTGTTAAAATAAAGGCAAATTTCTCTCGCTGCCTTAAACATTACACAGACTTCGGAGAGGACTGAATGTAGGCCTGTCATCATGACTTCTGCAGGAGAAACTTCAGCTGGTGAGCTGGGTGCTGGGGGGAAGCCTAAGGGTTCCATGGTGCTGGGCTGCCTTCCCCAGCTCATGCCCCCACCCTAACTGGTGCGTGCCTGCTGTCTGAGCGCTGCTGGGCATCCGAGTGCTGCCCATGAAAGTGATGGGATGATTGTTCTTGACGTTCTTCATGTGCTCCAGTGTCCTGCTGGTCCGGGGCACAGTGGGAGTCGGCACAAGTTGTGTGTCCACTTTTCATCTGGAATCTCACAACCCTACAAAAGCATCGCCCAGGTCTTTCTGCCACAAATTCTCTTTAGGGTATTTGAGACTTTATTGGAGACCAAATTGGTAGAAATAAATGCTTTTGCGTTCCATAATAACATGCATATGGTGCCATCAGGATGCATGGAATAGTATTTGGTACAAAACAGGTCTTGGCAAAACTCACTGTCAGGTTGTCCAAGTTATTTTGTTATCTTAACGATGTCAAACGTGCCATTTCCTTTTGCAGCCAGTCAAGCCTATAATGTATGAAAGTGTTGTACATTTTCTGAAACTTCAGTGATGTATAATTATTTAATTGACTTCTGTTCGGATTGCTTTAATGACGTTTGGTCTTTACATAAAAGTAAATATCTTCCAAGAATTGTCAGTGCCAGAAGTGTAAATGAACAAAATAAAAGGTGATACTTAATTACTGAATCTTCCTCAAAGTTTTGTTTGTTTGGATACTCATAGAGCAGGAAGATGGTATTGCCCAGCAAAATGAGCTAAAACAGGCCATGGGCTTACCTGAAATAACAGAAGGAGAAGAATAATTTGGGATAGGATTGATGTGGTCTTAAATAGAATGTTTTAAGCCAGAGAGTGACAATGGCCTATTGGGACAGAGCCGCTAAGGGCTGTAATTAATCACAGCTCGCGCTGAGGGGTGGACAACTGGTGCCAAGGTGATGTGCAACCAGGGACAGCTCCTGAGAGGGCCGCAGTGCTCCCTGCCTCCCGAGCAAAGCTGGCTTTGGGGACACTCCAGCCCAAGTGGGAGCGGTCCTGCTCCTCCCCGCTACGTCCTGCACTGTCGGTCCACTTGTGAGGTTCAGCCTCACTCCGACCAAGCTATGGCCCTTTGGCCTGGGGCCTGGGGGCTCCCAGCAGTGCTACTGGGGGGATGCTGGCTTTGGGATCCTGCTCAGCAAAGTGCTGTGTCTGCAGGACAGGCAGACTGAGCTCATGGTTTCCCTCTGTTGCAGCTGCTATCACAAAAGAATTACCCATAGGCATGTTGCTGCTGAAAGGAGCCTGGACCGAGCTGCGGGCAGCAGCACTTTCTCCCAGATCTCTGTTAGCTGTTCCAAGCCTGGACATCACATCTGGATGCTGCCACATCCACACCGGAGCCACACCAACAAAGATGCTGCCACACCGAGGGCTTGTGCTGGGGCTGCTGTCACCAAGGCTCCCATGCAGGTTGGCACCGGGCTTCTCACAGCACCAGCGAAGCCCAGCGGGGTCAGCTGTTAGAGGAGCAGTGCCAGAGGCGGTGGTGCTGTGTTTATTGCCAGCAGTGCCCACTCTGTGCAGTAACCAGGTTTCCTTCCAATCTCCTTTTGATAAACAGTTTGAATGGGCTAAATCTCCCAGTATGAGGTATTTTTAATCTAGATTTCAGGTATTCATAGGCATGTTCTTCTCTCTGTCTCTCTCTGTCTTTCTCTTGACATTTCTTGGGCACTGGAGTGTTTGTTCAGTGCTTAATCTCCCAAGGCCACACACACAGAGATGTACATGGTTGGTGCATTTTGCCAGAATGGACGCCATGGCTGACCCAACTGCAGCCTGTTTCAGTGCTGCCACTCACCTGGCACTGCAGCAGCTGCAGAAGGAGATGTTTGGTGGCAGCCCCATAACGAGTCATCCCGCACAGAGAGGGTGTCTCCGTCCCCAGTGGGCCTGCAGTGGGTGGCCTCAGCCCCATTGGGGAGTGATGCTCTGGAGGAAGCCCTGCTGCTAAATTGGTGCTTGGTTTCATCTTTTCACAGTGTGATGACATCAACTCATCTGACTACTGCCAATGAGCTCCTGTTTCCAGACCAGGAGCTCCCAAAATGTGCCCATTTGCAAGGAGCATTGCTTCTTTGGAGGCCAAATCTCCCCGCAGACCTCCTGCTTTGGGAGAATTACTTCCCTCCAGGGAACGGAGTATATTTCTGCAGTGTGATGTATCGCCTTGTCATCCCAACAGCCACAGCTCTGGGTCCTGCAGCCAAGCCAACCCCTGTGTGCTGAGTGGGGCACTGCTGCCATTAATCACAGCCCTCTCACTGCAAGCTTACCCAACACAGCTGGCCTGGAAATGTTGTATTCTCATACGGTGGCTCTCTTGCAGCCTCCTGCCTTACCTTCGCTGATGTCTTCTGCACCAGCACTGAGCTCCCTGTAGGCTGCTGTCACCTGGCTGCACCATCCCGAGAGTGGCTGCACACCGTGCAAGGATTGTCAGGGTGTAGGGTGGGAACTGGCAGCAGTGTGGGAAGGTGGGAGGGAGGGAGGTTGGTGTTTGGCTCATGGAGCTGTGAGACCTCACTGGAGCTCCGTATCACTGCCTCAAAGGGGGCAGCTGTGACATGGGTAAGTGGGACAGTCACTTCCAACCTGTCAGAAGCCACCAAGGAAAAGAGGCTCAGGAACGGCAGCAGAAATGTCATTGGATTTGCTGGGGATAGACGAGGATTTGGATGCAGAGAGCCAATACTTTTTTCCAGGAAACCTCATCCTTCCTTAATCAGCTCTGCTAAAACCCTTAAAAAGGCAATTCACAAACAGTTCCCACCTGAGAAATAATCACTTGTATGGAGACTTAAGCTTCTCATTTCACACAATGATAATCCTTCACAAAAAATGGAATAAGGGTTTCTATGCAGTTCACAGAGGCTGTTGGCACAGTAACGTCCGGCTCCAAGCTGCCCGAGGAAACCTTGCCTGATTCCTTACCCTGCAGGTTACTGCAATTAGAGCTGATTTTATAGGGACAGCAGGGTACCAGTGCACATCGAGATTGCTTCAGACTGAAGCTTGGGGTCACATTTTTGGTCTGTTTGTCCACCTATATTTGTTTAGAAACGTTCAAAGGCCAACGCTGTCTTTTGGTTAATTACAGGTGCGCTTCCGTCCTCTTCTCCAGCACAACTTGGTTTATAATCTGCTCTCTCTGAGCATAGCTAAGCAATGCCACCCACATAGGCCCCCCAGAAGCTCAGCTCACCTCCAGGGAGGTGACCTAATGGAAAGGGGTATCTCTGCCCACGTCCCTGCCTCACAGAAAGCTGTGGAATGCATGGTGGGGTGGGGATCGTTACTGCAGTAACAAATACTGGAGGATAAATAGCGGCACCTGCTGAGGCATGGGCTGAAGTGGTCAGGACTGGAGGCTGCCGGAGGGCTCCTGTTAAACCACACTCAGTGCTTCCTCAGAGTCACGAAAAGCTGGAGGTGAAAGAAGGCCCCTGAGCACAGGGAGAGGCAACGCTGCAACGAGGAGGAGGCATCGTTCATTTCTAATGCAGCAGAAGTCACACAAATACTTCAAAATACTTATCCAGTGGCTGAAAGGAACATGCTGCCTCATTTATGCTGCTGCCAGCCCGTGTACCTCTGCACAGACTGCTTCATTCCTGCGGCTGGGTCACAATCACAGGTAAAATTGTAAGGTTACTGGATTCTGTAGGCTCTCATCTCCCTGCTCTGGAATACGGTGGCCCACTTTGATTGACGTACTCCAAGCGGTGAATTTTCCTATCAGAGAGATGTGTGCAGTTCTTGCAGACAGCCGGGCTGCGTGCCTGCCTCTCAGCTGCGTAATTTCTATCCTTACTGGAATCCAGGCTGAAAACTGGCTGCCACCTGACAGATACTGAAAGCCTCTTGGTAGCAGCTTTAGTGCAGAGGGGGAAATATGCTACGGCCAGTGAAAGGCTTTGTGTTGTAGGAGATGTGAGAGCTAACTGAGAAGGTGTTACTTCATTTGAAACACCCACACTGGTCTGTGCGGCACTACCAGTCCCCCGACAGCCAAAAGGGCAACCAAAACCTGGGGTGCACCAGGCCCAGCACTGCCAGCGGGCGAGGGGAGGGCTTGTCCCTGTTAGAGGGCATCCACAGGTATGTAAAGAAGGGGAAGGGTCTGGAGGTCAGGGTGTGTGAGGAGCGGCTGAGGTCCCTGGGTTTGCTCAGCGCAGAGCAGAGGAGCTGAGCGGAGGCCTCATGGCGGCTGCAGCTCCTCACAGGGAGCGGAGGGGCAGCGCTGAGCTCTGCTCTGTGTGACAGCGACAGGGCCTGAGGGAACGGCATGGAGCTGTGTCAGGGGAGGGGCGGGAACAGGGCTTAGGGAAAGGGGCTGCACCAGAGGGCGGTGGGCACGGCCTCGAGTTGCAGGAGTTCGAGGAGCGTTTGGACACCACTTCCAGTCATATAGAGTTATATATTCTGGCTGGTGCTGTGTGGAGACAGGAGCTGGACTCGATGATCCTCGTGGTCCCTTTCACCGGGGGTATTCTGCGATTCACAGCTCGCTGGCTGGAAGGCTGAGCAAGGGGAGCACGGGCAGGTCCACAGAGCTGGGCACACAGCACCAGAAGGGCTGAGAGGAGCAGAGCTGGCTGGGGCAGTGCTTGCCGTAGAAATGTCCTGCCTGGAGCCAGCAGGGGCTGGTGTGGAAGTTTCATAACGCTGAGTGATCAACAGTGCCTTACAGAGCACTGGGAACTGCTGAGCCTTCGGCAAACCACAAGGATTATTCAGATAAATTATCCCCCCTGCGAAGAAGATGATCACAGCAGTTTCAGCTAAGAAATGACATGGCAGCTTGCTTTGACAGTAAATCGAGGCAAGCTAAAAAGGAAAATCTGTTTATGTCGAGCCTTAGGAAGTGGGAGGCGAGTTGGGTAAATGATAGTTACACAGTGCAGCAGCTTGGCTGTGCAAATCCCTTCCCGTGTCAGCAATTTATTTATATAAGGGACAACGCTATTTTCTTCAAAGTGAAAGGAAGCCCACTGGTGCTTCTGAGAGATGCTGTTTTTAAAGTGGCACAGCCATAAACCTGCAAACTGTTGAACAGTTTCAAAACCTCTTTTAGTTTTAAATGTAGGAGCCGGCAGAAAATAGAGCCACTGGTTTGGCGATGAGAACAAAGGGTGGCAAAGGGGCTCTTCAGCGCTGCGTGACACGTACCCCTACAACCACACGGCCTTTATTACAGAATGGAGAACCAAAAGAAGCTGACCCCATGGAAATAAGGGCAGTGAACCTGCTGACAACATGCCGACCTCGTACCAGCACGGCTCCTGCGCTGCGTGACGTAGCTTTGCGTGTGCGTGTGAAGATGCGTGGATATATCGGTGGGTGGCGGCAGCAACACGGTGAGCCATCTTTGCTGGGAATCTTTTTCAAGGGGAAGAACGTAACTCAGAGAGAACATTATCAGAAACATTTATTTGTTGTTATTTGCAGCCTTACACAAATACTGCAACGAGGAGGAAAGTATTTCATGCTTTCAATCCACAGGCGAAACACAAACACATAAAATATTTGTCAGTGCTAACAGTCAGAGAACGAATCCATAGATGCGCTGTGGGGAGAAGCTTACGCCTTTCTGCTGACATTTTTGTTTGGTTTTGGTGGGATTTTGGGGGGTTAAAAATGAATAAATTCATTCATTTAAAATTACATTTGTTTTTCTGTGCGCTGCTGTGCGCTTTCTGTTTCATTTTCATCTTTCCATTTTGAGATGTAGGACAAACCAAAGACAGCTTTGCCTCTTAAAACGGGTGAGAATTTGACAACGGTTCTGAACTGAATCACATCAGATGTGCCTTGAAGTGAAATGGAACTTCTCCTCTACTTTCAGGAGAAGAAAAATCACCTTCAAACTCCAGAACCCTACAGGTGGGAAAGCGAATCTAGTTCCTAAGGTTTATGTTTAATAAGCTATTGTAAAATCGATGCTATGTTATCAGTCTGAGATCTACAGACAGTCAGAGATGGCAGCTGATAGACAGAGATCCATAGTTAATATCAATTTATAAGCAAACAGACTACAAAAGATATTTTCTCTAGCCAGGTTAGAAAAATCAAAATAGATTTGTTAAATGAAACCTACTGGGAACAGGACGAAATTTGGAAGCATTCTTTCTCGTTCTTTCCATGCCATATCAGCTGGTCACTGCTTTTCTCTCTCCTTCATTGTATCAATGTAGTTCAGAATGTCCAGCGTTGTTCTGTCAGCCAAAGTGAGATACTCGGCTTCAGAGCAGAGCGCTGCTGTCCCCGCTGAGCTGCCTGCGGGCGGCAGTGCTTCACGCTCAGGCGTTTTGTGCCCTCCAGCGGTGCCGGAAGGATGCAGCCCCTGCGGGCTGCGGGCAGAGGGCGGGGAGCGCCCACAGCTGCACACCCGCATGGGGTCACACTGGGTGGCCGCATCCGCTTTCCCTGCTTGCGGGCCAGAGCTCTCGGTCTGCACCCAGACGTCGCACCTTGCGCTCTGCGTGACTTGTGTTCTCTTGTGGGCTTGGTGTGAGGAGCTGCCCTCGCATGGAGCGGCGTGCTCCTTTTCCTCTCTGCTGTGTGAAATGGAGTGTTTCTGCTGAAGATGGCCGTCTCCTTCCACAGCCAGACTGCTGCCGGGCGGGGGAGGCACAGCTCCGTTGTGAGAGGCCCTGGTGGGCTCTGCGCTCGTGGAGGCTGAGACCAGGTTGGCACCGTCTGTCTGGAGGTGCTGCTTGTCTGCGTATTTCTTCTTTCTGGCTGCATCTTCCTCTTCGGACTGTATGAACAGAATGGTGTGAATGCAACAGTTAAAACAGTTCAGTGACTATGTACAATGTTAATAATCGACTCATAGCTAAATTATGAAATCAATTGAAAGGCCAGAATTTTCTGCTGGCCTGTTGTGTTCTTTCTCAAGATGTACTCCTGGCCTTTGCTGGAAAGAAGGGTGGGTAAGGAGGCTCTTTGTTCTCATGCAGGTTTTATATTCCTGTGTTTTGGCCTTTTTTTTGGTGTGTGTTCAGTAATGGCTGAGAAAGCACAGAGCGCCAAATCTTCCTCCCTTCATGTCAAGGAAGAGATCAGCAACTTCCTCGACATCTTCCCATAACATGACACGTTACTGTAATTCCACAAGGCTCAGTGTTAGCAACAGACCAGACCACAGGTCTGTTAAATTAGGAAAATGTACATCTAATCATTTATTGGGAACCCACTCAGAGGCAGTACTCACCACGTCAGGGCTGGAGCTGAAGCAGCTTTCTGTCTGTCTTGGAGAGTAACTGGGAGACGGGCTGCTGAGTGGTGACTCCGCGTCTGAAAAATGAGCTCCAGCAGAAGGAAAAGATACTCATTAAATATTTCCCAGACATCCAGCTCCCAATTACAGCATGCAAAATTGAGCATCATCACTACTTCTGAAGCAGTTTTAAGATATCATTTAAAGAATAAAGAGTTAGCAAAGTCAACTTTATGGCTGGTTATTTTTGGTTGTGGTAATACGCAATTCTCCTCCTCTCGAGACAGAATGTCATGGCTGAATGTGTGAGATGGGTGTCCCAAAGCTCCAGCTATGCTGTCAGTCTGGACTAGCAGCAGAGCTGCGCTACCCAAGAGAAGAGGTTCTGCAGAATAGAGGAAGGGAGAGAATGTGGCAAAATCCCTGCACATATTGGCTGCCATACAAATTATATGGGCTTTAGGCTGTGTGTTTCTCTTGGAGGCCCCTGGAAGATCTGCTCTGAGATACAGCTGGAACAGCTGACCCACGCAGCTACCAAGGGAGCAAAAAGGACATGGGATCTGTCTGCTGATTGCCCTCGCCCTGCGCACGTGTGGATCTGCTAAGTGTAATCTGGTGGAAGAGAATAAAGACTGGTAAGGCAGTGAAATAAAATGTCAAATATTTTTTGAGTTGAGTCATGGCGTTCAGATGAACGCACACCTGACTTCATTGGTAAATTATTGTTTATTTTGTTTATTTTTTTGCAGCTCCCCCTACTTTCAGAGCTGGCTTGGCAGTTTAAGGGACCCAAAGGAAAAATATGTGGATAATACTCACCAGAAATAAGTTAATCTGAATTTATCTTTTCAAGGGAACGTGAATACTTAGTTACCTGGTAATGTTGGTGAACAAAAATAGGAGCGCTCATAAAATGTAACATCCTAAAAAGATGAACATTCTTTTCCCTGGATTTAAAAGTAAGTTTCATTTTCATAAGTCGAGAAAAGTCTGATTTGTGACTGATCATATACAAATGATACTAACCCTGCTTCATCCTGGGAAGGTTTGAACTCACTCCAGAGTTGTACTCCTGCTGTGCTTTCGCAAACTTTCAAAAACAAGCATTAATAGCGAGCTGGAACAGCACTTCAGGTTAAATAAGTGAAGAACATTCAGTTTCTCTATTACATAGAGGAGTACACCTTGCAGTTCACTGCAAACTATGTTAAGGAATGCAAAACCCCTGAGCAGTGCTGTACATACCTGGGTGACTACTGCAGGCATCTGTATGTACTCATCTGAGATGAATACATCTCAAACAGCTGTCCTACATCTACAGAAGATTTTATATATATTCTGGCAGAAAACTTCATTATAATGCTGAAATATCCTACATATAATCTCTGGACACTGCCTCAGAATCACAACGTGGGGCAAAGAGTACCTTATAAAATGTATTTCGGGCATCAGCTTGGATGTGAATCAGACTGCATAAATTATGGACCTGAAAAGACTGTCATCTGAACCACTTAACTAGAAATTCTTCTTTCTGGATTTTCCACGTAAAGCAGCAAAGAAAAGGAGATTCCATGGAAGTTAATTCAGATAAGGTAACTTCAAATTCGTTAGATATCCGTTAGATATTCTGTTCTACTCTAAATGAATGATGTAAATGCTTTGGTAGTGGGTAATGCTAAAAATGTTTATAAAAAGTTACCTCTTCCAATTCAAAAAGCTGGTTCTGTTTCCAGACCGATTCTTTCACAGGCTCATCTCTAAGGGATGCAAACAGAGCTCTCAGGTAAGTGATTTCTCCAGTGCTTTTACTTGTTTTCTAAATTACTTCTCTGCTATTTATTTATTTATTTACTTATTGGCAGTAATCAGGAAATGTTTTCCCCTACTGAAATGCTGGAATTTATTTCTGAACCCGAGGTTTAGCAACAAGAATCTCTAAGGTTTTTTTGTTTGTTTGTGTGTTTGTGGAATCTAGTATGAGGTGACTGTAGATATGTGACAAAACTACCTTAGTGTAGAACGTGGGGCACTCACATATGTCACGTTTGGTGCAGGGAAGACACTGATTTTCTCTGTAGGCAACGGAAGGGGACAGGGTATTTCAGAGGTCAAATCAGAGCAACAGCTTAACTGCAGGGACGCAGAACTATCTTATCAAAGAATCTTTCTCTTTAGTTATTACAAACAGGTGTACAATGGTACAACAAATAGCTTACATACACATAAGTTTATTCACATTAGTCATTACTATTTTCACTGGGATAACTTTGGGTCTTTGTTAACATTATTCAGAATTTTTGCCACCTTGTCCTCTTAGATGGGATTTCTCCAGTTCAGAAAGGTCTCTGCAGTTATCACTAATTAACAGATGAACGATATGTATTGCACTCACCTTTTATTTCTTGAATGGTTCTGCATGTTCTCCTTTAAATTAATCTGCTGATCACAACAATAAGCATATGTTTCTAAAATCAAAAAGTAAACCTCGATTTAAAAGTGCAAGAGCATAAATATGGTTTGAAAATAACCCCTTCTATCGACTTCTAAAAGTAACTTCAATAACTGGATTTAAAACTGAATTGCTGCAATCCAAAGACTGATGACATGTTTTGGGTCAGGGCAAACACACGTATGTTTATACAAAATATGTAGCATGAGATGACTGAAAGGAGAATAAAACATAGAATATACACCCCTACCTTGTTGGCACTCACCACTTTTTTCAGATGTTGAAGGCGTCCCTTTGTTTCCAGGCGATAGTAAGTAGAGCTGTCCCTCGTGACAGTCCTGAAGGTGGGTTTTATGAAGGCTATTTTTCTTGTAGCTTGCAGATGGTGCATTGTTGCTTTTGCGTAAAACCTGTTCTGGAGCTGTGAAAATGCCTTTACGGTGTCTGTCTACAGAATTTTTTCTTGCATTAATTGCAGGATGAGCCTCTCCAGTATTGTATGTACAGTTCCTGTTGGTCATTTGATTTCTATCATCGGGATCAATGAGAAAAATGGGAGCAGTGCTTTGGTTAACAAAAGGATTACAATGCTTTGTCGAAGCTTTATTATAGATTGGTTGGCTCTCATCTCCAAACAGGGACAGAAAGGGACAATCACTTTCATCTTGAGGAGCTCTCAGGTCTGCAGTTTCTTTCATGACACCAAACAGTAGTTCTTTTATTCCTTCAGTGTTTTCTGATTCTTTACTGGCCATTATCACTGGATCTTTCCTGGCAGAATTCATATAGTCTGGCCTTGGGAGGAAGGGGAGAAAAAAATGTAACTTGCTCTGTATGCAAATAAGCAAAATACCAACTGCTAACTCTACAGACTATCAAATTGATACAAAATTTCAAAGACTTCACTGCTCAACACACTTGCCTCTGTTCTGAATGCATGTTATTTCCACAGAAAGAGCGTCCTGTGTTTGATTTACACATGTAGTAAGGCTGATATAAGCAGGGCTCTTTCACGATGTCTCCAAGCATGCTGAGACACGCAGCATGTCATCTCATTGAGTAGGGAGCTGTGATTTATAAAACCAGCCACAGTATGTCACTGCTGCTCCACTCAAATGACCAAAGAAGCCCACTTTGGATTAAAAGTAAAAAAAAAAATAAATAAATAAATAAAAAGAGGATGAGAGCTTCTCCGATTTGTAAAATGGTATCGAACAGCTCGCTCTTGTACTGAAAACCCACAGTAAGATCTATGCATTGTTTCATTCCTGGTCTCTTTAGCAGTGACTTGTGCAGTATTGCTCAGTAACCCTATTTAAGCATAGAATTTTTCTGAGTTAGAAGGCCAGTTAGACATTTTGTTTTGCCCATACTTTACTCCCCCTCTTCTCGCTGTAGTGCTTTTGAAGATGCTATCATGCTTATCATTAACACAAAGGCTATCACACACTCAATTACTTGGATCTTACTCTAACTTTTTTACCACTTCTTTCTAAGCTTAATCTCTTGACTGACCTTTCCAAAGATCTGCGCAGAGAGTTAAGAGTTTTCTGAGATGCAGAGAGTTCAAAACATACCTTTTCTTTTAAAATAAATGAATAAATTAAAAGAGCAGTCCTATCAATGGAACTTGAAAATGGAGATGTAGTAAAGTAAAAACTTACTGAAGAAAAATTCTGTAATGTCTTGACCAGAAAACACTTGGAATTGGAAAAAGATCCTAGAGAACTTAAGGGAGAAAGCTGTGCCCTCTACTTATGTAAAACCCATACCTTAGTTTTAAAAGACTAATCACACTGGAGTTTGTTTCTAGAGAAACCTGGATGCATTCAAGTGAGGAAGGTAAAAACATTTTGTGGTGCAGTTCAGAGGCTCCTTCTCCACTCTAGCTGAACATTTTGTAATGCTATGTAAAAGG
This sequence comes from Alectoris magna, assembly GCA_030625065.1. NCBI lineage: Eukaryota > Metazoa > Chordata > Aves > Galliformes > Phasianidae > Alectoris > Alectoris magna. The sequence continues at coordinate 183,152,905 of CM060560.1, read as the reverse complement.
TAACTGTAGGTGAGGAAATTGACAAGTATGACGCAGAGTGAAAAATATAAGATACCTACATTTTCAGTCAATATTTACTGGCAATGAAGGGTCACAGACCTCAGATAAGTGCACGGTTATTACATCAATATGCTACATTTCCATTAAATGACTGTATAGGTTTATACTTCTCATATACAGCAAAAGAAACTCCCTTTCTAGGAGAACTGACAGTTATTGAGATAGAAGAATTAATGAGTGTAATGGATGAAAACAAAACATGGACAAAAACACAAAAATGGATCTGAAGAATTGTTGGAAAAGGAGACGGAATGTTGTCAGTGAGTCATGAATGGGCAGAGGACTGTGGGAGGTGCCATAAGAAGAGTGCAGGCCTGAGAGTCTGTGCAGAAATTAAAAGGGAGATTTAGGAATGTAAGGTTACGTAGGGCTTTAACATCAAGATATTCGTCAGGAAGTTACCAAGATATATGGCAAGGTGAACTGTATCCTGATTTTAGGCTTTGCTGGAGAAACCAGGAAATCCATGAGGAGAGAGAATGTTCAGGTGACTGAGAGTGGAAGCTCATATGTCCATCTTTAATCACATGATCAGTGAGCTAATCAGTGCCTTGGCTCCCCAGGCAAACGAGCTGCTGGCACTTCAGGAACTGCCAAGTAATAGATGACCTTTTTATGGCTCCACCTCATCCACACCTAGAGATTGATGCAACCTTGAGCAAACTTACAGAATAAAAAGAAAAATGGAAAATTAGCCCTGTAAGACCCCCAGATAGAAGGCAAGAACTCCTGGAAGCAAACTATTCAGTACAAATTTGTCTGGCCTTAAACCCTCCGTGACTAAAAAGACTCTTTATCATCAGCACATGCAAAGAGAAATCAATTCGAAGCTTCTGCCCATTCTGTTATGTTCTGTCCACACTTTTATGTTCTCATAAAAGTATTTTTAATCAATTATAAAATAATTTTTTAAAAAGCTACTGCAGAATTGCGTATGAAATAGGAGACTAAATACTTTTTTTTCCTGGAATCCTCAATGTAAATAATGTAAGTGAAGTTGCTCAAGTGCTGAGGCATCAGGGTCATCTCTTGTTACAGTGAACAGAACTAATGAGTGTGCCAGCAGCTCCCCTTCTCTTGGCCAATGCTTGGTAAATCCATGCTTCTGGATGAATTGCAGAATACTATCCTGTTTACAACGTCACAAAAATAGACCACGGTTCCAAAAGCTTACCAAAATCACATTTTATTGTCTTCCAGCAAATTTTAATAGCTTTGCTTGTTCAGTCTTTCTATTTAATTACAATTCCTCCTCAAAAGCACTAAAAATCAGTGAAAAATCACGTGGAAATAAAATTCAGATGATTTTAGTATTCCTCTAACTTAATGGTGACTATTTCTGTAAGGTAAAATCAGGAGGGCAGCCTACCTGTGCAATGGCTTAAGTAGTTCCTGAGACTCTGTATCAGACTTCCTGAAAATACACTGGCTTGAGTGATTTGAAATCCAAGGGTCTTCCTCAGAAATATTTCTTGACTGAGAAAATGGTCCAAGTTATAAAACTCTGAATCTATAGTTGCAGGTTTTTAAAATTCAAAATTGGGTTTGCAAACAATATACGTATTTTCTATCTTAGTTTCTTTTACTTATTTTTTACTAAATTTTATCTTTCCAGTAAAGGCCAAGACATTACCACCCAAGTGAGTTCTGTACAATTCACACTTCTTTGTATTTGCATGTCACTGCTAGTATGCAGATCTTTTTGAGTATCCCACGCCCCCATAATATCAGCAAACTGGATAGACTGTAGCAAGCTGGCGTTTCACTGAAGCACGAAGTTGTAGAATGCTATTGTATGGAAAGGCTCTGGGAGGTTCCTAACCTAACTTCCGGCTCAAAGGAAGGCCGGCTTCAAGGCTAGTCCAGATTGCTCAGGTTTGTTCAGGACTGAGACGACCTATTTTGGAGCTTAGCTACTTTTGTGACAACTTTTTCTACACAAGCAGAATTTCCAATGTTTAAACTTGTGATTTTTACTACTTGTCACTACATGGGGGATCTGTGGCTCTGTCCTGTCTCTAATTCTGTTTGGATTCTGGAAGATAGCATTTAATTCCCCACCTCATCCCCTTCAAGCCTTCTCTTATCCATACTATGCCAACCCTCTTCATTCAGTCTACGTGTTCATCAGGAGGTCCAATCCCCTTGATATTTTTGTGGCCCTCCATTAGTCTTCCTCCAGTTTATTGATCTCTCTCTTGGACTGGGAGGGACTCAAAGCGTGCACAGTATTTCAAATGTGTTCTAACCTGTGGTTTGGTGGGGTTTTTTTGTTTGTTTGTTTTTTTGGAGAGGAATAAGCACTCAAGTGCTAGATAAGCTCTTTCTAACACAGCCTTGTATATAGCTGGCCTTTCCTGCAACATGGATGCACTGCTGACTCATGTACAGCTTGTTATCCTCTGGCACCCTCAGGTCCTTCCCTGCAAAGCTGCTGCCTACTCAGTCAAATCCCCACCTGCACAGATACGTGGGGTTATTTCTTCTGAGGTGCAAGACCTGCATTTCTCTGTGTTGAACTTTATGAGGTTCCTGTCAGCCTTCAGATTCACAAGATCCCTTTGGATAGCAGCCCTGCTACTGTAATGACCACTCTGACAATTTTTTGTTTCATTTGTGAACCTGTTGTGATGCTGAGGGTGCATTCTGTCTTGTTGTCCAAATCACTGGTGAAGATGTATCAGACTTGTTACTAAACCCTGGGCATTCTTGCCATTATTGAGCAGTTGCCAATTAGACTTTAACCCGTGGACTTTCAGCAAAATGGTACAGATAATTTTTTTTTACCCAATTTGTCACCCGCTCATCTGGTTCATACCTCCCCACTTTGGCTACTAGGATATCACAGTCAACCTTGTCAAAAGCCTTCCTAAGGTCATAGAAAATAATATCCACTGCCGTTCCTTATCCACAGGGCAAGTCATTTCATCACAGAAGTCAATTAGGCTTGTCAGGCATAGCATAGCATAGCCACGGTAAACCTATGCTGATTGCTCTCAAACACCTTCTTGTTCTCCATGGACTTTTAAATAGCATCCAGGAGGTCTGGTTCTATAATCTTTTAAGGGACAGAGGTGAGGCTGATAAACTAGTACTTTCCTGGTTTTTGCATATACATAACGTTTGTTTCTTGTCACTGAGAAGCTGTCCTCACCACTGTAGTCTTTCTGCAGATATCAATGGTACTGAAAGCTCAGTGAACAAAGGCTCCAATTAGATCTATTCCAGACTGGTAAAAGAAATACATATGTATTCATGGAATATTCATTGCCTCCAGTCTAGAAGAAATTTTTCTTGTTCATCATTATCTTCACCATAATGCTAATTTTATGCCCCAAGTAGGGAAAGTAACAAAATATTAATCAAACCTGTTTCTTTAGCTTATCTTCATAAGTCTGTTCCCAAGGGTCACCCATTAGTTTTGTATTGAAACTTTCTTCTGAAAACTGTGCACAGTTAGAGGACCAAAAAGTAGAAGGGGACAATGGACAGGTGCTAAAAGTTGTTGCTGTGTTGTCTTCACGTTCCATACATTCAGCATAAGTTAGTTCTGTTACTTGTGTTAACTAGGTAAGAGATAGATAGCAAAGAGATTTAATTAGTCTAACATTGTTATCATCTAATCTATCATTGTCATCATCAGTTGAAAAGGATCCAACCTTTCTAAATTTTTTACATCTCTTTTCAGATATATTATATTCAAGAAAAAACATTCACATATTCTGATATGGTTTTTTAATTAAAAACAGGGTAATGAGAATTTGTATTGGGGCAACACATAAGTACCTACAGAAGTTGAAGTATGCACACAAATGTTATCCTGGTCATGCAAGTAGAGTCCTGAGAGAAACTGAACTGTCATTTTGATCCACTATTTCTGGCCATGCTAAATCTGAAATATAGCTTCTGTATCTTCAAGCAACAGAGGAAATAGAGTCATAAGGGAAGGCTGACTTAATGTGATACCCAGAAAAATAGTGGCAGGTCATGGTGATCTTGGCTGAAAAACATTAGATAGACACTTTTCACTGCTGCTAAGCAATTCTTCCTCACTCAGAAGGAACTTCTAACTCTGAAAAACATATCTCCCTCACTCTAACAAAATATGATTTGGCAAAAGCATACAGAGAAATATGGAATAAGCATTTTTTCCTCAGAATCCTATCTGATATGAGCAGCAGGAGTCAGCACAGTGCCTGAGTAACCAAAACTCATAATCTAAATTCTTGCTTGTTTTTACTGAAGAATGTGTCATTTAAAAAATAAATAAATCTAAATTTGATCAAGAAAATGCATTGTAATCTCAATAAGTGTACGAACTTCCCAAATGTAGCCACTGAGACTTGTACTTAAATTTCTCTTAAAGACTCCCTTCTGTCAGTGCTTCTCACATCTCATTTATGACGTGTATTAGTTTTAATTTGCGTACTGTTGGCCTTAGTCTCTTTCCCATAATCTGTCCTTTGTGACTAATTTAGAGCACAGATATTCCTCAATGTTTTGGAAAATGCCCAAAACAAGTTGAGCTTTTCATAATATTCGTAAGAAATAGCAGAAAAAAAAAAGTATGAAATATGATTGGCAATTAACAGATCAGTGTAGTCTTAAAGAAGCAGCCTTTTCACGTTGAAGTACTCATGAAATCTGATCATTATGAAAAATCAGTTAAAAAAACATTGCTACATATTTTTAACTTGACATCGCTGAGAACAATAAACTTACTTACTTTATGTTGATGTTTTTCTTTTTCTAAGAGATGCTGCCTTCTGCTGTCCAGTACTTGCTCTTGTAACCTTGTAAAATGAATAAAAGCAGCCTCTGAAATGGAAGATCTGTAAGACTAAAAACTTCCTAACCAGGACATTAATTTCAAAATAATTTAACAATATTTCTCCAGATGTTTAAAAAGCCCTTGATTTGTATGCGATTTTGAGCAGCCAGCCTGTAAATTAGTCACTTAAGCATGCCTGAAATTGGATGGCAAACAGTGTAAGTTGAAAATGCTGTTTGAATAGTCTGCTCTGTGAGATGAACTTAGTGTATGAACAACATGACACGAGTAAAGTATTTGTATATTTAAAGCTCTGAACTTCGTGTACAGTCCTGAGTTTAGAGTATGTTTCTTTATTCTGACGATAAGAGTGTCCCTGGAATGTCAGAAGCAGTTGTGAAAATACTGTGTCTTAGCAATGTATATTTAGCATACTTAATACCCCAGATAAATATTTCTCAGTCTTTTCAAGGCAAGATACTCATGAGCATGGAGGTAAAAGGGATCTGCTGATCAAAAGATCAAGTGATCGACCAGTTTCAGATTAGTCTTCCCATGCTCCTATGCTACGGTATTGGCCTAGACCCCTTCTCCCAGTTATCTTGTTGCCACCAAAGTGACATGCTTCCATCAATGTTAATAAATATGTGTACAAAGTAGATCTGTACTGCAATAGTAACTCCTTTTAACTTTTTTTAGAAATCAAATGAAAATAAATTGTGAAACACCTTTTACAGAACTTTAATATCGCTTAACTACTGCCTGTTTTAAACGAGTACCTGTTCTTGATGTCATCTAAGTGTGCTGTAAATTGGTTACGTAGCGGTGACCTGGGAAGCTCTAGGTTGTTCCTTCTAAAAGGTGCCTTTACATTTTCAGTTATATCAACATGGACTGGCTTTTTCGGGTTGCCTGTGATGAAAGTATTTGGAAGGTCAGCACCGGACTAGAGACTAAGCTTTGAGCTCCCTAGTTTTTCATTACAGTACCAAAGATGTTGTTTTAGGTTTCTCAAACCATTTATCCATTTAAAACTTCTGTTTTGTTTTATGACCAGTAATGTAAGAGCTCTTACATTATTAGATTTATATTACAATATTAGAATATTGGTACTATAGCATAAAATTGTGGGCCAACTGCTGTCTGTGGACAGGCTCTGTTGCCCTAATCAGCCACCTTCAAATTGTTCTGAGCACAGGACAGCAACTGCGCCCCAGTTCGGTATATGACTATGTCATAGGAGAAAAGAGTTAGAACTCAAGTTGTAGAGATTCTGGGGGGAGATTAATGGCAGATTATAACAAAGATACTCTGGGTAGAACAGACAGACTATTCCAAATACAAAATAAAGAAAGAAGAAGTTACTGTCCTCACGTCCTCACTTTTTATTCAGTCATCACTGTCGTATTTACTTGTTATTTTTTATTTTTTAAATAAATGACTATTTAAGCATTAAGTTACAACACAATGGAAAAAGAACTGAAATAGAAGCAGTGATAATAAAAGATAACTGATTCTGTTAACGGTGAGGTCAGAACACTGTTACCATAAACTCACCAGGGCTGTCTTTTTTGGTTGATATCTGGTTAACAACGTACAGGTTGAGGAGATCTAAGCTGACTGCTGAACTTTTAGGAGATGATGCTCCCAGAAGCTTCATCTTTGATTTAAGTTTTTTCTTTTCAAAGAATTCCTATTTTTTTTAAAGAGAGATTAAAGGAGAGAATAAGTTTTTGACAGAAGCTTCGTAGCACTTCAGTGGAATATATAAACATTTTGACGCAATTCTTATAAATAAAAACACCTTTAACTTTTTCCAAATTCACACATTCCATCTATTATCACTCAATTTATTTTTAATGTTTTGAAAAATAATTCTGGTATCATTTGATCATATTTAAGGAGACCTCATTGCAGCCTTCCAGAACTTAAATGAAGCTTGTGAACTAGAGGGACACTGACATTTTACATGATCTGATAATGATAGGGCAAGGAATGGTTTTAAACTAGAATAGGGGAGATTTAGATTAGATATTACAAGGTATTTTTTTCCTTTTGGAGTGGTGATGCACTCATACAAGCTGCCCAGAGAAGCTGTGGATGTCCCATCCCTAAAGGTGTTCAAGGAGGGGTTGGATGGGGCTCTGGGCCTTGATGGGGCCTTAATCTGCTGAGTGACAATGCTGCCCATGGCAGGGGGTTGGAACTGGATGGGCTTTAAGGGCAATTCCAACCCAAATCATTCTCTGATTCTGTGATATTCAAAATAGGTCATTGTTCTCCTGATGCAAAAACTTAGTCCTTATATACTTGCATCTCAACTTCTGTATATGATCATGAAAAGCATTTTTCAAAGTAAAAGACATAATCAAAATCCTGCAAAGAAAAAAAAAGCCTTTGAAAAAACTTAAACCTGTGCTTTTTAAGCAGCTTATATAAACTGGTAGGCAAATTATATAGTCATGGCCATCTAAATTGACACAAAGACTGTATTGTTCTTTAAACTTCTGTTCCTTGATGCAATAAATAGGGTCTTGTGACAAAAAGAAACCCCCAAAAACAACAACAACAACAACAAAAAGATTTAAAAAAAAGAGAGAGACAAAAGAGAAAGAAGAAAAACCTCTATGCTATGACTGGGGCTTTGGAAATGCTGTATGCTGCAAGGAACAAAAAGAAATATGACTATTCTGAGAATATCAAGCAGATATTTCTGCATAACACTGGAATACTTTTAGTAGATGCTTAGGAAACAAAATCTCCATTTTGTAGGAGTATTAATCATCACCTCAAAAATCATTAGTAGCAAGCTCAATAAATGAATAAATTAACAGTATGTTTTTACTTTAACTAGAAGGATATTGAAAACTGAAGGCCCTAAGACAAAAAAGGAAAGGCTTTTCTTCTGAACTTTTTCTTCTGTCATCCTGAATTACATGAGAGGGGATTTATCTTGTAGATTACAGATGATTAATGTACCCAGCATGTTTATTGGTAACCATTTTACACTATAATTTATTGTATCGTGATCTTTAACTTTCCAGGGTGCTAGCATCCACAGAAAATAGCTGCTGCTTCAGCAAGCAAAATGTAGTACCGGAGGTAATTCAGTAAAACTTAAATTGGGTGCATTCACATGTTCATTCATGCCTTTTCCTCCTCCCTCCTCTTGCTGCTGGAATACAGAGTAGTAAACCTAGGAAAAGTCTTCTGTTCTAAAAGTTCAGTACAGTCAGGCAAACACATTCCAAGCGTTATGCTACAGTTCTGCGCCTCACTCCAATTGCTTTGAAGGGTTTTCCACAGTGAAACAACACAATCATTTGCATAACATAAAATCATGGTGGCTAGAACCATTTACCTTTTGCTTTCTCCTTTCCTGCTTTAATATGACTCTGCTCCTGAAAGATGCAAATAATTATTGTTTTAATTATAAAGGTGTAATCTTGAGTCATGGCCTGAGCTTCACGTAAATGTTAGTGAGAATTTTGGGAGCAAATTGTTCTGCTTGGCAATAATGGGTCAAATCTTGAGGTAGCGAAGTCAACATAACCCTGCTGAAGTCACTTTGGCTGGTACTGGTTTACTTAGGTAAGGCTATGATCCCATTCTATCTCAGGGATATAAAATATATTGAACATTCAGAAGGAAAAGCTTTGAGGTATTTAACTTGCAATGAAACAATTCATCAATTCTTCACTTCTTAAAACATCACAAGAAATCTTTGTCAATATTTATTCTAATTTTCAATTTCATGCTGCAGCACAGTTACAAAACCACATTAACAAAGAAAGCAAAAGAGCACAGCACAACTTTTTGCCTTTCCGGACTTTATGGCATATTGTGAACATTAGGGAAAAAAAATAAGAGAGATTAAAGAGATTGTCAGTACAACTTGTATTGAGCTGCTATTGTTTGTGCTATATAGGAAACAGCTATACTTTAAACTGCATATATTATTTGTTAAACATAGTTTTAAATCAATTGGTTGCAGGACGCCATGATTAAAATTGGAGTTCTGGGTCACTGTTTTGAACACATTGAATATGGGTGCAGTGTTTGGGTCAAGTAAGAGTTGCATATTTATTTAAGAGTTAGAAATATGGAATAGATCCCTGGAATTACAATTTTTTTTCTTTTTTTTTTTAATACTATCTCCAAATTTATAGCACTCATGGAATGGAATATCCTGAGTTGGAAAGGACCTGCACTCTTTCTGAACACATGCATATAAATATGTATATAATTATATAAATAAAGTATATAAATTATATATGTATATATGATGTATATCACGTGGTTCTGTGCTCTGCATTTGTTGCCGGAGCAGCCATGACACTATAGAAATATTTTTGCTACCACTGAGCAGTGCTGGCACCGCATCACGGCTGGCTCCAACCCAAAGTCATAGGCTGCAGGTCAGTGAGAAGTGGGGAGGGAACACAGCCACAGGATCTTACCCAAAGCGATCAAAGAGTTATTCCATACCTTATGCTGTCTATAAAACATAGGAGAAAGGTTGTGGGGGTGTGGGGGGATGTGCACATTTGTATAAAGGCAAATCTTCCAAAGCAGCTGCTGCTCTTGCTGAGGCCTTACTTCCCAGCAAGTGCTTAGACACAGTCCATGGATAGGAAGTAGAGAATAGTTTGGTTTTTTTCCCCTTTGCTTCCACATGCAGTTTCCTTTTCTTTTCTTTTTTTTTTAAATGCTGTTATCTCAGCCCACAAGGTTTTCCTTTCACATTTTCTCCCTGTGGCAGAGTGACATGGGTAGGCACCTGATGGCCAGCCCAGGTCAACCCTCCACAACAGCTTTCAGAAACTCCATTTGTCTGGAGAGACCTAGATATGTAAGGCTTTATTTTAGTTGGATTCCACATATAGCGTCAGGATGAGTATAAAAATGTGTTTAATAAAGCTACTTTCAAATGCTGACAAAAACAGTAGGGTTTAAAATTCTCTTAGGCAAGAGGTACAGGACCCAAAGAAACTGAATGTTATACTGCTTTTTTTAATGTTATCAGCCCATAGGTGATGATTTTAATATTTCAGTGAATCTTAAATATGCCCAGTCTGTGAGGGGACACTGGGCCTGCCACACGCCATGGCCCTGTGGGTCTCTGAGGGGACACCAGGCCATGCCGTGGCCCTGCGAGTCCCTGAGGGGACACCAGGCCTGAAACACAGAGCTGTGCTGCTTGGCATGGAGCCATTTCTGGTGGCCCTTAAGAGTTTCACTCACCGGCTTCCACCCACCCAGTTCATTTTCTGCTGCTGAGGAAGTAGGGAGGGCCGTCCCGGGAAGTGCTGGGGAGGGAGAGAGCTGGCGATGGCCACAAGGATGGTGTGCTGCCCCTGTGGGTGCGCAGCCGCAGCAGGCGGGGCCCTCTGTGGGGCCTGCTCCTAACCAACAGCACCAGGGCCGCTGATCTCCAAGCTCCCAATGCTAACAGAGAAGAGGGATAGTGTAACACAGAGACAGAGAGCAGGAGGACAAGGAGAGCAAAGGGCTGATGGGCAGGAGGCAATGGTCTGGCTGCTGCCACCCTTCCTCTGCCACTGCCATTCCCCTTAGAGTCTGCTGACAGAAACCATTTCCTCTTTGCCAAGGAATCGCAAGTCTCTCTGCTGTCCCATGTGCATCAAATGCACGGCTGTTGGAGTGGGTTACAGAGCAGCTGACATCATTCAGTCTGACAGGCCCAGCCTGTGGTGCCATTGCTGCAACTAGCACAGTTTGAAGGGCAAGAGATGAGCGCTGCCCTTCCCCAGGCATGCTGAGAAATCAATGAGCATTTGTTGCTAGCAGGCACCCTCATTTTTGGAGCTGCGTGACAAGGTTTTGGGGGATAAATAATGGCACACCCTCACAAAAGGTTGGGGGGCCCCAAGACTGAATGGGGAACAACGCAACTCCCCTCACTCTTGTCCCTGCAACTCACTGCCACTTACAAAACCATCAGTACAATTTTATATATAAATCTCCCGTGGTGTTACTATACTGAATTATCTTAACTTTTCAAGGTACCTGTTGGATAGCTGTTGGTGCAACAATGAGCAGAGCGCTCAGAGTAGATGTTAGAAGACTGACATTAAAAATTACACAAGCATTTTCTTTAATTTTTTATAATGTGTTTATAGAATCCATGGCTAGAAGATGGGAAAAGTAAAAATGCCTGCTTCTTTAAAATATAACCAGTTAAACTGAATGAAGTTATTGGACATAATGTGTTACTATTGTGATAGCTCAGATGTTTCTGATTAATAAACCTAATTGTTTATTGCAGCAGTATTAGATTATAAATAAATATATTTTACACGGAAGATTTTGAAGTGTTTGTTTATGCACAACTCATCAGCTACTATGACAGATCATACCGAAAGATTAAATTCATTTATCAGTTTCTATTTTGTTTGTATTTCCACCCTGTGTAAATGTTTGTTTAACATGTTAATACTATGTTTAACAATGTCTTTTTTTTTTTTTTTTCCTAACATAGTATTGGCATTACTCTTACTCTTACACTTCCACATCATTATCTGGATTTGAAGGAAAAAACTAGTTTTATTTCTGCTTGATTTATTGAATCCGGCAGGTAACAGCACTTTGTAGAATCAAGGAAAAGTGATGTGGAAGCTTCAAACAATTATTTTTAATGTAAGAAATCTCCCCCTCCCTGAATTCATTTGTCCAGATAAAGCTAAAGCACCCTTTCAAATGGTTATAAAATATAATAATATTTCTTCACTGAAGGCAAAGTAAACACTGAAATAAGACCTGAGACTCTAAATGCACCTTGACTGTCAATATTTGAAAACTCCAAATGAGTTGACTGTGTTTTGGAGTGATGCCATACTTTTAAATAACTGCAGGACATTATTCATTTTTAAAAGCTCCCGATAGTGAGCTTCATGGAACTTAACTACTTCTCCAGGAAGTGAGATAAACAGAGAATAAGTAGATGCTCTCAGTGTGTGAGAAATGAGTATTAGGAAGAAAAAAACCCTGAAGATTTTCTGTCTTTATAACATTTTAACAACTCTTCAGTATAATTAAATCTGACGTTTCTTTGTTTAGAAAGTATTTATTATGCAGGACCTTCAGAAGAGCTTTCCACCTGTTACTAAGATAAAGCAGCTGTGGTCCTACAGCACTGAAATTTCCCCTCTGACACGCTGCTTTATTATCAAATCGGCTCTAGTTACAGGTGATGTTGAAAAACTGTCGAAAGCGGTATAATGGAAGTGATGGAAGACCAGGTTTCTCCAGGAGGGCTGATATAGAAACACTGATCGCACAAATTCTGACACACAGCTTTGAGTATAATCAAGTATGTGTAATCAAGTATGATTTGGTGGATGGATGACTCAAAGCACATGTTTGGCTCCTATGCTGTGTCCCAGCACCCAGAGAGGAAGAAGCTAACTGAAACAAAACTGCAGGAAGTGAAAGTGTCTTTTGGTGCCTACAGCACTATTGTATCCTGAAGATCTGAATACCCTTCATTCCTTAAGCAGGACAGTCTTTGCTCTGAGTGAACTGGTGATGCTTATGAAAAATCTGGAAAGAGTGAAAAAGAGGGAAAATGTCTTTCTGGACCATTTCGGAGAACTAACTGCAGATGGTTCTCATGCTTCTTTATCAATCTTCCATTGTAACATTACTTCTCAGCAAGTAACTTTGTCTAATGCCAATTATAACAAAAGAAGAGATCACTACAAGTGGATGTGCAGTTAAAAACAAACAAACAAATAAAACCAGCCCCGAAACTCTCACAGTTAAATCTGAATGTTTTAATATTTCACAATATTACCTTTTACTATTCTGGTGTGTGTTCATTTCACATATTTCTAATTATGATTTTTCCCCAGAATGTTTGATCTCGATATTTATTATTATGTAAGTAAATCCATCTGTAGATATCTATATAAAACATGCAGAGTCCCCAAAATGCTTTTGAGTCCTCTGTCCAGGGTGGGAATTTCTGATACTTTTAAATACCATGTACACTTACTTACATGCCTTAACATTTACCTAATTATTTAATACTATGAATGTATTACTTGGAAAAATAAAATAAAATAAAATAAAATAAAATAAAATAAAATAAAATAAAATAAAATAGCCTGTTCCAAGTTAAAGTTTTTGCTTGGAAAACTCTTCTACCCATTTCTTGTCCCGAGAAACAAGGTAATTTAGAAATACAGTAATACTGTGATATATAGTCTAGTATTCATAACACTTATGAATATAGTTGGTTATTCTGCCCTAAAACAGTCTTCCCATTTTAGAAAATTTAAAAGACAAAACTTGTTTTAAAAACAAAGTTTCCCCTTCAAAAAATGATAGCTTATCTTCAAAGACAGAATTCTCTTTTAATTAATTTGACTGAAAGCCCTTCCCCCATTCATCTGTAAAGGGCAGCTGGCCTTTCTGATTTGCCCTAAGGGTGTTAGTTCAAAGAAATCTAGACATTTCAGAAAGCCCAATTTTTCTTAAAGTTTGACCACAAAATACCAATCTTCAGCCAAGCATCTAAAGAGAAACACAGTGGGTTTCTTTATGTTCTCATACAAGGTTTCAGCATTGCATTAGAAACAAAATGACAGTAAATTGTGCAACACGAGGTGAGTAGTATTCATTTGGGATTTGGGAAATCTATAAAGGAGTGAAATACACACTTGTAGAACAAGTAGAAAGAATGAAAATCAACCTCAGTTTAAATAAAACGTACTGAAATCAACGACTACCCCGACATACAATGGAAGACCATTTTTTCCCCTGCTGTGTTGAAATAACAGCATAATAAAGGACTATCCCTTGTTGTTGTTTCTCCTGATGTACACTCCTTGCTGAGCTCCATTACAACAGGTTTGAAGGAGCTAGGAGTGAGCATAAACAGAAAGAGATGATGCTTTAGCCCAAAGATTAGATAGCAGAGAAGCCAGATATGTAGGAAACCATCCACCTCAGCAACACATATAATCTACACAGATTGAAATTCAAAGCCCAGCTGAGAAGAATATGGGATTGTATCTACCTGAAAGACCATCTGCCAGGATGGTAGCATTGACAACAGCATATTGACAGGTAGTTTTTCCTGATGGCATTATTAAAAGAGAATTATTTTTCACAGAGTGAGCTCTCAGAATGAAATGCAGTTCTTGGCTTGAGGCAGAGCAATGCACAAGACCTGGTTCAGAGTTTCAGAGGGGACTCCTCTCTTCATAAAAAATAACATTCCTACAAGGAACAACAAAGGCCAAAGAGCCCTCTATGGTTGTGCTAGACTCTAGCAAGGGAATGATGCGAAGCTTGCTAAAAAGAAATTAGGAGGGACAGATAAAAGAACTAAACTCATACATGTAGTTATAAGAAAGCTGAAGGATACCAGATGTGAAGCAAAGAGGCAATCTGAACTACTGCAAATACCTATACCACATTCAAAAGAAGGTTAAAAAAGAGGAACATTAACTTTGATAAACACAAAAATATAACTAGAAAGGCCAAAAAGAATTGGGAAACAACTGAACACAGGAACCAAAATATGAAATAATTCATCTTACACCCCAAGCAAGAGCAAAATCCTGCCAGAAAATCTATAATATAGGCCAATGTGTGTAGCACCAGCATATGGATTCCATTTTTGGATGGGACACCTTATAAACATGTAGAAAAGTGTGATTGCTATAGCCTTGATGGAGGTTTTCAGGAAAATCTGGAAGTTCTAAGAAGGAAGTTATGAAACAAAAGGGAAGGTCTTGCCATTGGCAAAAAGGAGAGGGTGGAGAGTATATTTAGTTCTTGCATTCATGTACTCAAGGTGGGTGCGGATATGGGACAGAGGCTGACAAACTCATGAGCGGCATGGAGAGAGGGAGCTCTGCTGTTGAATGCCTTTTCCAGAACAGGCATAGATGGCCATGAAGTGGAGCTTGTGGGAGCCAGAGTCCAAACAAGCAGACCCTATTCATACACAGGAAGCAGACCTGAGGAACTCATGTCAAAAGTCATTATTATTTATGTAAGATTTTATATGAGTTCAAAACACTTGAAAACCTCTCGTAAGCATGGAATATTTCTTAGAAAAAAAATCAGTGTCTCATGAAATTCTCACAGCTGAAAATGGCCAGAGAGTGGAAAAGCATGAAGCTGAAACAGGGGAGACAGCATAGATAACTGGAACTCTTCCTCGGGCATCTGCTTGGAGCTGTTATTACAGACAGAATACTGTGCTACGTGGAGCAATGGTCTGAAGCAGCTTGCTTATTGTTAATATTTAGAAGTCTCCCAAATAAGAGTTAATCAGTAGATTAACTTTTGTTGTCACACCCACCAGCTACAATCCCTTCAGATCAATTCTTGAGGCATGATGGAAAGGTGGCAGCAAATGTAGTATTTGGGATGCAGTGCAAACATAACCATTGCTAATGGATTCCAGTTCCACGATTTTACCACTTACACTTGTACGTAGCATGCACCTCATGTTTACCATGCACCCAAGCAACGAATTAATACAGAAACGTTAGCAATTTTTTTTTTCTGAAGACCTGATAAGATAAACCTTTAGAAATACAAAGAAAAAAGAACATAGCATATTTGAGACTTTGAAGGCATCGAATAGACACACCCTTCTCATGACTGTATTCTGCAGTTGCTGGTTTCAGCTGAGTTATCATGATGGAATGAGAAATTAATTTAACAACAGAAATAAATCTAAGAAATCCAGATATTAAGGTTCATAAATACTAGAGCCTAAGCATTAGAAGTGTCATTCTTCATTCGATATCATTAGTCAGCAGCACACTGACTAGGGCAGCTCACTGTAACTGGGCCCTTTCGCTCTCCATCTCCCTGTGTCCAGTTTGCACTTTTAGAGACACACTCTGTCTAGAATCAGGCCATTCTCATAAATTAGAGTTGTTTGTGATCAGTCTGCCCTGCATTATACTGTAAACCAGACTACTCAGGTCCCTTATGCATACATTCTCATAAACTACAGGTCACGTGGGATTTAAATTTACAGCAGCAACCATGGATGTCCCTGAAGTCACAACAAGCGGTAGAGTACTGGCAGAGCAGTAATGCCCCCACTTGCACCCTTTCTTGCTCAGTTCAGATCACCTGATCCCAACCAAATGGCTGCATTTGGATAGTATGCTGGGGTATATGCCTATAGCAAACAGCTTCTCTAAAGCAAGCATAGTTCATTTTCTTCCACTACAAATTCAAAATCAGATGTCAGACATCTCGTGTCCCTTGCTGGAGGTAAAGGTGTGCTTTGTCACTGGTTCACTTGATAATGCCAACTAGTTCTCTGGGTGCCTTTCCACAGTCATGCAAGTGATTACACTGAAGTCAACAGAAACTTCGGAAGCACTTCAGTGGGGTACTTACCTGAGTAAGGGTTTGTATGATCATCCTCTGCTGAACTCGGCTCTGACCAAAGCCCCACTCCAGTACGTACATGAACAGCTCAAAATTAAGAAAAAAAAAAATCCAGAAATCTCATCTCACCATGTGAGAGTACACGATGCAGCATATTTTAGAAGCAATGTCCTGCTTCTAAGTGGTAGGAGACTGAAAACAATGGAAATACATTGCATTCATTGACTGAAACACTGCACAGCCAGACTTGCTTTACCTAAACCTCCCCGCAGACCCAACTGTGGGTGTACACCCACACTTGCAGCTCTGCTACCAAGCCACCAAAAAAAGGTCTGCTGAAGTGAAAGGTCAGCAGACACGGAACTGAAAGAGAGCTGTGAACTCTCCCCTTAGTACGAAAATGCTGGAGTAATGAAATGTTGCAAATAACTGTGGTTTGGCAAGAGAGCTCCAAGAGCACGCTGTGATATTCACAAGCCAGAAAGCGAAGTCCTTAACTGCAGATCAGAATTAAACAACCCTCAGTAAGGCGCTTTCTCAGCCACATATTCTGTTGGTGCCCTGAGCAACCTTCTTATTTTGCTGACCAAATAATCAGCAGTGAAACCAGGCCTGGTTAGTAACCAAAACTTAGCGGTACTACTCTGCTTCAGGGTTTGACATTTTCCTAGCTTTGAGTTCTGCACTGGGAAAAAAAGAAAAAGAAAGTAAGAAAAAAAAAAAAAAAGCTACAAGGACCTTGGTCCAGATCTCTGCCCTGTCCCCAGAGGAAGGAATTCCAGGAAGTCCTAGGATTACTCCACATCTCTACATAACTTTCCAGTGCACTAGGGGAATAAATTGAGCAGCTTCCAAGGAGGAAGCAAGCAATGGATGCTGCTTGGCCACGTTTTGCTGATTTCGGCCGGAGGGCTTTTCACATGGCACCTGCAGCCGATGATGTGCTGCCTGATTTTCAGAAGCAAAGATTTCTCAAACCATTTGCTCGCCCCGAAGCTTGCCTTGCTGCCTAACACTGATCAGCACACTCTACCCGAGAACTTGTTTGTAACACTAACGTGGCTTAGTTTGCCTATGTGCGTGCTGGGTCACAGCGGGATGAACTGGCCTCTGTCCATTCCTGAGGGAGAGCTTCACTTCCCTCAGCACATTTTCCAGATCTGCTTGTCCTCATCCACCGCAAACAAACGCTTCGTGACACAACAGCAAATGACAGGAAGGCACCCCCCGCAGCCCCCCGGCCGCCGGGCCGCGCTTCCGACCCGAGTCCCTCCTCCGGCAGGAAGGGGCGCGGAGCCGCCGGTAGGGCCGAGCGGCCGCCGGATAAGGCGAGGCGGGCCGAGCGGCCGTGGGCAGGGGGGGAGGAACGAACAGCGCTCCAAAGACCCGCAAGCCGCGGCCCGACCGCGACCTCCCCGGGGCCGAGCCCGCGGCTGACAAGCGGCGCGGAGCGGCCGAGTCGCCGGAGGTGCCGCCCCGCGCGGCGCAGCCAATGGCGTGTTGCGGGGCGGGTTGCGCGGCGCCGGGCTGCGTTGTGCAACGCGCCGGGCTGGGAAGGAAACCGTCACCCCGGGGGAGGCAGCGCTCACTCGGCATCTGCCGCGGCGGGAGCCCGGCCTGGCAGTCCAGCGAGGAGCCCGCGGGGGCGGCCTTCCTGCCGGGGATGAGACGACGCCGCTAGGAGCGGCGCTGGGCGGGCGCGATGACCCACATGCTGCGCGCGGCGGCCCGCCGGGTGCAATGGAGCCGCTCCGGCGCCGCGAAGCGCGCTGCCTGCCTGCTGGCCGCGGCGTACGGGCTGAAGGTGCTCTACCCCGTCCTCCGGCGGCGGCTGAGGCAGGCGGGCTGCCGCGCTGAGCCGGGCCGAGGGGCAGCGCAGGGCGGCGGCGGCCGGGGCAGAGCGTCGCCGGCGGTCAACGCGGAGTTCTTGAAACAGCTGCTGGAGCTGCGCAAACTGTTCTTCCCCAAGCTGGTCAGCGCCGAGCTGGGCTTGTTGTGCCTCCACTCGGTCGCGCTGGTTTCCAGGACTTTCCTCTCCATTTATGTGGCGGCCCTCGACGGGAAGATCGTGAAGAGCATCGTGGAAAAGGAGCCCCGGAGCTTTGTCGTCAAGTTGGTCAAATGGCTGATGATTGCCATCCCGGCCACGTTCGTCAATAGCACCATCCGGTACCTGGAGTGCAAGCTGGCCCTCGCCTTCCGCACGCGCCTGGTGGATCACGCCTACGAGACCTACTTTGCCAACCAGACCTACTACCGAGTGATCAGCATGGACGGGCGGCTGGCCAACCCCGACCAGTCCCTCACTGAAGACATCATGATGTTCTCGCAGTCGGTAGCACACCTCTACTCCAACCTCACCAAGCCCATCCTGGACGTGGTGCTCACCTCTTACACCCTGATCCGCACTGCACGCTCCCGGGGCGCCAACCCCATCGGGCCCACGCTGCTGGCCGGCCTCGTCGTCTACGCCACGGCCCGCGTGCTCAAAGCCTGCTCACCCAAGTTTGGCAAGCTGGTGGCTGAGGAGGCACACAAGAAGGGCTATTTGCGCTTCATGCACTCGCGCATCATCGCCAACGTGGAAGAGATTGCCTTTTACCGGGGGCACAAGGTAAGGAGGGAAATCTGCTGGGCTTGCTCCTGCAGCGGTGGAGCTGACCCGCGCTTCCCCTGCCGCACTCTGCACGCACTCTGGTCCTTCTGACATTTAAATCTGTTTACAGCTCGCACTTCCCGTTTCCTAGGAAAATGCAATCTCACAGTCAATGTCTGGGGGGAGCAGAGTGCAGTTCCCTTGTGCTCTGACAGTGTTCCTGTTTTGCAGCTGTACCCTGTGCTTTTCTAGAAAGCCGATCATCGCTATTGTTTTTTCCCCACCCAGTACATTCCGCTTAACTCTTACAGGCTTTTCTTTTCCCTTCCTTGTTTGTGAGCTCCCAGCTTTAGTGCTGCAGGAATCACTAGCAAGCCGCAGCAGAAAAGTCTAGGGGAAGACTTCTTGATAGCGCAGAGACCACAACAACCTTTGACACTCTTTTACATAGCTAAGCAAAGATGTAGTCATCAGAGCCTTAAAATAGCTTAAGTACAGTACTTCAGCAGCCAGTTACATAAACCAACGGGTTGTTTTAAAGCCACCTTATGAAGGAATTATTCATATATTTGTTAGAAGTGGATTTTGGCTGTCACAGTTTTCAAGCATGACTTGGAAAAAGAAGTGGTTTCACATAAAGTGAAAATGAAGACTGGTAACTAGCATGAGGTGTTGCCAACTCTTTCAGTCCAAGCAACAATTATATAATGCAGATGGTTTGTTTTGGTAGAAGCAATTGTTCTCCAGAGCTGCCTGTCGTAGTGTTTGCAGTGCGGCTAAATTAAACAGTTTCTTCTGTTCCCACATCTTCTGGCTTGAACTGAGTACATGATGTCATACTGACTTGGAACTATCTTTGACTTGTTAAACCTCTTGGGATAATTCTCTCTTCCTCTAGGCTGTTCACAAAAACAAGAAGCATTGCGTTTCAGCGATGAGCTCTGCAGATCTAAGTCAGAGATAATTGATCCCCAAATGCTTTATAATTTGAGGAGTTTCAGTTGCTGTGAAACTCTGCAGCTGCATCTTCATTAAAAGATGTAGAATCAATCTTGTTTTGATTGCTAGAGTCAGCTATAGTGACTACTCATATGTTTGTTTATATATCAGAGATGCTAAAAGAACTGAAAACTTACCAGTGTGGATTAAGGTACAGTGATGTGAGTAAGAGTCAGGTCCTCTGGCTTCAATAAAGCTGTGCACTTCTGCTGTGAGAGTACAGCGCTGTGATGATGAAGTACTGCACAAGAGATGGCACTCAGGGACCACAGCTCTGGATACTTGATTAGTTCATGCACGTGTGTGAATGTGTCTTGCGTGGCATGTATATTTTTGCTGTACTGTATAAATGTATTTTTTTTTTAACTATAGGTAGAAATGAAGCAACTGCAAAAAAGCTACAAGGCTTTGGCAGATCAAATGAATCTCATTTTGTCCAAACGCCTGTGGTACATCATGATAGAGCAGTTCCTGATGAAGTATGTCTGGAGTAGCTGTGGCATGGTCATGGTTGCTGTGCCCATCATCACCGCAACAGGATTTGCAGATGGCGGTAATACCATTTTTATTTATTTCCAAATGGTTCTGTAAAGTTACATCCTCAAAAGACTACTTTCCTTCAGCGTTGTTTACATTTCTTTACTGTTCATGGCCTTTTTTTTTTTTCTTTACCACATCCGTGTCTCATGTGTAACTCAGGCATAGCAAGTCAGCTGAGGGAGGAGCAATGTAAAGGATACAGCTTAGAGCATAAACCTGACAAAGAGTTATCGTTTGGGACTTAAAGGGTACTCCCATGAGATTATAATGACAATTGCAGTTCTCATTCACTGGCTGTTGCTGGGATAGCATGCTGGTTCTTGAAGGAACTCCTACTATTTAAAAAAATGATACTTCTTGCTAGCTTTCCTAGAAAGCTTATCTCCTTGTTCTGTAAACCACAGCGTAATTGTATCTAGTTATATGGAACTGCTGTTTTCCCCTGACTCACTGGGAGAAGAGCAATGAAGTTTGTGACATCCTGTTGACATAAATTCTCCAAAAAGTGAATTGAGACTGTTGTTATTGTAGATGCTATAAGAAAAAAGAGGGCAGAAAGGAAGGTAGTTAGGGAGAGGGGATGAAGACAAGTCATGGAGTTTGCCTCAACAGGTCACTTTATGCATGGGTGGAACCACAGAAAATGTTACAATCTCCCTGGATTCATTAAGCATGGATTCTAGAACATAAGCAGAAGGATGAGTTTTCCATTTGGTACATTTAAATAGGAAGGTGTTGTTTTCGGTGCAGGTTTTGGTAAGGACATTCCAAATCAGGGCTGTTCAACTCAGTTAACAAGCTCAGTTTGACCTGCCCACACATTATTTAGTAGTCGCACAATTGTGCCTGCACATGGCTCAGCTGCCTGAGCTGCTGCCTGTCACATGGCTCAGGGGGGACACCATATCAGCACCCTGACTGGCATCCTGCTAACAGCTTCAGAAATAACAGGAGGGCCTGTTCCAAACAGAAGAGTTTGTAAAAGCTGTTTCACCTCATGCAACTAGTGAAGGTTATCAGCACATCAGAAGTGCTGAGTGAGAGTGCCATCATCAGTGTAAGAGTCTGTCTGCTAGGATGAGAATGAGTGCAATCAAAGAAAACTCATTTAATTGCACATTGTATGTATCTCCCTGGTATTATGGCATGAATAAAAAATGAAAAAGACTGTCCTTTGCAAGGATTAAGCCACAGTGAAAGTATATGGAACAAATGATGGATAGTTGATTTGTATGCATGCTCAACTAAATAACATTGTTGTTACTTGTGAGTACTCTTGATAAGTACTTTTGAAATGTGGAAAAAGAAGATACAGAGATAACTCACGTTGTAAAGCAGAAGAATATTTGTACCAGCAACATAATGTTAGAGCATGAAACTTATGGAGCCCTGAGGCATATTGTAATGGTTCTTCATAAAGATGTAATTAGTACTGACAAATGACGCTGTCAGAACCAGTGTATAACAAGTATTGAAAGAATCAAGCAGACTTGAACTTGGATCAAAAATTTGTCTAGCTGGCAAAGCGGTGCCTTGTGCCTCAGCAGGTCAGGTGCTAGTTAATTCACATCTGAAGGAACAGATGCTGGACTTCAGGACAAACTGCCAGAATAAAGGAAGTGCATAAAACTTGTTCTGTGACCAGACCTGAGACTTCAGATGTAGAGCAGCAGATTTCATACACTTCTTCAGGAGAAAGAAAGAAATCTTAAAAAAAATAAAAAAATAAAAATCCTGCAATAAAAAGAATCATTTTTGATGGGGATATTTAGGAAATAGGAAATTAACTGGCAAAGTGAAGATTCCCATTTGATGATATTTCTCATTCTTGTTGTATTAAACCTTTGGTGTTCCAAAGGTCTCATCAGTTTCTGAAAAGTAGCCATTTTTGAAAATAAGGCTCAGATTTTTCTGGACGTAATGAACTCTTATCTTTGGTTATAACACAAGAAGGAGTATCAATTACATAAATGAAAAGGGAAATGTTTAGATAATGTGAGAAGTCGGGACAATCCTGTCTGCACTGTTACAGTGTCCCACTTCTTCAAACAGGAGGCAAGTTCACAAAAAGTTGGTGGGTTAGACGTATAAGAAATGTTTTGAAACAGCAAAACACTCAAATTTTGTGTAATTTTAATTTTTCAAATACCCCCCTTGGAGTATGTTTAAAATAAACGGTATGCAGAGATTTCCATACTGTTGGTAAATGAGCTAGCCTGGGTGCTGGAAACAGCTGTAAGCAAATGCATCCAGGAGGAAATACTGCTTTAGTGGAGTTAAAGCATGGCCAGTTCCTAAATGATTTATTTTTGGTAGTTCTATATACCGTGGGCTGCATGAGCTATAATCCCAACAAGACCAGTTAAATTTGGCTCTCTGAGAAATCAGAAACAAATTTCAGTTTAGTTTATAGCAGTGAGTTAACTGAATTCTTACTGTCACCAAAGTTTACTTTCCTTGGAGTGAAAATGACTTTGTAAATAAATGAGGACCACATGTGCAGGAGTTTCGTAATCCCTCCTTTCTTTGCAAGAGTCTTCACCTTCTCTCTCTTTTTTTTTTTTAAACTGTGCCTCCCCTTGTGGCCTAGCTGGCCAGATTGCACACTATCAGTTGACAGTGTGCTTACTGTGTAATTGATCAAATTATTAAAAAATTACATTATAGAAACATCTGAGGACAGGAAGAACATATAGCTGAGGTATATAAGCAAAGTTAATATATGAGAAATATAAAAAGTTTTCTGCAAATGATCCATGTAATATTTCAGTGGTTCAAACTTAATTACGTAGGGTTACATTTTTGAATGGGAATGGAAAAGATAGTATTTAGATCCACGTGACTAATAAAGCCAGAAAGACAGATCTGGCTTTGATACTGCATGTACATTTCTGGAGTCTGATCTTGTCAGGCAGGTGAGGCAGTTCCCGAGTGAAAGGGTATTGTTTGCTGTATTCTTCTGGGGTCCGATGAGCAGAGAAACTGTGTTGTGAGAGAGAGAGGTATCCTGTTTAAACACATCTTTAGTCAGGGAAGAACTTACTGCTTGCTTATAGAAATACTGCCATGTTGTTATGTTTGCGTCAAGATAAATGTCTCTTTTGTAAATAAGTAAGTCAGTAAGTAAGGCTGAAAACAAATACGTGAATGCAAAAGCTCTGCCAAAAATCTGCTTCAGATCAGTGCTTAGGTTTCACTTTTTAATATTTTAAAAAATTGTAAATTGGATAATTATGTGTTAAGATGAAATTACCCGAGTAGACAAATAGTATAAAAGGATATTTGGCATAAGAAGATGCATTTCATACACTCCCGTTTACCCTTTGTTATCAAGTTATCTGTGCTAATCACATTCAACTATTCTTTCTGAAATGTTGTTTTTACAGAGTGAAATTTTTCTTGATTCAAAAGCTCACATTTTGATGATAATTTAATTTATAGAGATTATTTTCAGGACAATATTATAACAGAATTTTCCTTTCTTAAAAAACTTTTAGAATTAGAAGATGGCCAGAAGCAGGCAATGGTTAGTGAAAGAACAGAAGCTTTCACCACATCTCGAAACCTACTGATCTCTGGTGCAGATGCTATTGAAAGGATTATGTCTTCATACAAAGAGGTATTGTAAATCAGTCACGTGCAAAACATAAAGGAAGTAAAAGTAAAATGGGATTATATTTAATTTTAAATTTTTTTTTAAATGTTATTTTTTAAGGTAAATACTATTTCAGCTAAATCCATGGCAACCTTTGAACTGATAGTTTGGTCTTTAGAGTTAAGTCTGCAGAGTCTAAAGTGTACAGCTGCCAATATGACGCAACACATAGATATTACCTTTAACACCTGTGTTCGGGTGCCATCAGAGAGCAATAGAAATTCCAAGAATCTGGCTGATAGAGGTTCAGAGTCTTCTTCTGCTTGGAGAACAAACCTGAGTTCAGGTTGTCCTCAGTGTACCAGTGTATTGGGACTCTAATGTTGAAAAGTGTATGAAAGGCAAAAAGAATTGAATACTTATTTCCTATACTCTTAACCTGTTCTGAACCTGTTAATTTGTAAGTAATTTTGTAAAGCAGAGACATTTTATCAGTCAGAATCTGCCATATGACTGCAAATAGCCCAGAAATGCAGGATGTTTGTCTGGAGGATCAGATATGGGTGTCATCACCCCAGTTCCAGTCTGTCCGTGATCTCTCCTGGGGATTTCTCTAGGTACGGACTATTAAGCAAATGAAAATCCAGGCAAAGCTGTTATTTTTCTCGGTGTTTCCTTCTGAATGTGGTTCTGTGTTTGCTGAGTTAGTTTTTATTTATCCCTTTGGTGGGGACGCCTTTTCCCAGTGCATTGGGAGGAGGCACACACTGCAATCAAAGATTATGAATTCATTTACTTGGAATCCAGCCTTAATAGCTACAGCTTTTTAAATTGGAAGAGGAGGGGTAGTTTGGCACCTTCACACAGTCTCTGATAAGGCCAGAGTCTGTGTTGTTTTTCCACAAAGACTTCTTCTAATGGACTGTGATTTTGACGTGTGCTGCTCTGGCTATTTCCCTGCCTGACCTCTGCACTAGAGGGACTGCCAGATAACGTATTATGCACTGATGTTATTCTACTTTATTTTCCATATTTAAGTCATTTATACGATCTGTGTGGGGACTTGTGCATTTATTTTTTTGGAAAAACAGATCCCCACAATGTAGTAGTAACAGCTGAACAAACTCATGAGATTTATCACATAGTGAAATTATAACGCGGACAGCATGAGATCAAAAATCAGCTTGTTGAGCTTCTATCTTAAATTTACACTTTTCTTAAAGACATACTGCAGTACTTCAACCAGTTTATCATTCCTGCTTTTTGATTCGGGCAGTTTCCAATACGACAGCATGCTTCAATCCACTTCAAGTGGTAGCGAGGCTCCAGTTCTTGCCTGCCCAATCCACCCAAGTGCCCATTTTCCAGTCAGCATTGTTCAGCTTGCAGATAAGATTGGCTCATCTTGTGTTTGTGGGTCAATAGTTTTGATGATAGCACTTAGTGTTATGATGAAACAAGTTTGTAGAATTGTGGTGTGGAAACTTCCTACAGTTTTTGGTTTTTTTTTTTTGTGGTGAGGTGCAGTTAACTTTTCATTCATTGTGTGCAGGATTTTCTCCATCATTGCTTCCACCATCATTGCTTGTTGGTGGAATTGAAACGTTGGCTGGTTTTTCTCTTCAAACTGAGTTTTTTGACATGTGTAATTGTTAATCTCCAGTGGGGCGATGAGCCTGTTTAGTACTCAGATCAGTGTCTAGTACAGTGAAATTTTCACTGGATTGTTTCTCCATATATTAAAACTTTGTATGCCCATTGCAGGTGGAATGAGTTATGGGTTGTATGTATTTAAGTACAGCAAGCTAAATATTTTATAATCTTATGCTGATTTTCTTGCTATTCTTATCTTGTTTTCTGCGTTTACTATAAAAATCTGTCATTTTAAAAACATCTCATAATTCATACATAATAAGATGCTCAGGTTTAATTCTTTGCTGCCAGCAGATGGAGGTAGTTCTGTAGGAGTTCTTGGTGATGTCAGTGCCTGTGAATAAGAAATCTCCTGGAGCAGAGATCTGTTCTTCCTGTTTTTACCAGGTGGTAACTGAGATAAAAGAATTAAAAAAAAAAAATCACAAAACCCTCTGAGAGACTTCACTACTTTAAAAATTCCCATCTGCAATCCAGGATCTCAGATTTGGCTCTGGTACTCCAGCATGCAGATGACAGCACAGTAATTTCTTTTCTGTGCTGTATTTTTCATTAGCACATGCCCTGGTGCTACCCATTTTACACTGGAGAAACACATCTTTCTCAGTGGAGGTTTGGAGAACACTAAGAAATGATCCTATAATTACGGGTGCCTATTTTTCTAACTGCTGTCAGCCTGTATTTTCCTGGAAAATGCAGAAATTTTATTTTCCTCTTGTATGATAGGCTGTTTTGAACTATCTGGTAGGAATTCTCCCTAGGTTGAAGATTGTACTGATCAATGAAAAAGAGCAGTCCCTGCAACCTCCTTATTTACTGGAGCAATAGTCAATTACATTGGCTGGCATCTGTCCTCCTCAGGCTGTCTGTGTCTGCTGGCTGTTACAAGCTGTGGGTGGCATTTTGGTTAGGACAGAATCTCAAAGGCGGAAGAACTGATAGGTTACAAAAGATGCATCACTGATCTTTCCAGAGTAATACTTAGAAGTACTTAGAATAGCTGGGAGTGTTTTTCATGAATCTTCAGCCAAGCATTTCATTTACAGAATCTGAGAAGTATCGCTGAAAACAGACATCTGTTGTTTCACAGGTTACTGAGTTAGCAGGATACACAGCCCGTGTCTACAACATGTTTTCTGTCTTTGATGAGGTGAAGAGAGGCATCTACAAGAGAACTGCTGTTATTCAAGGCTCTGAAAGCAACAGTAAGAATGAAGATAAAATAGAATCACATGTCAATGGACCCTTAGAAATCAAGGGTAATTAAGTCACATTTTTTATATCTTTCTCCTGGGGGAATGCCTGGCTGGTGCAGAGGGCAGTAGATGAACAGGATTTGTTTCTACAACAAATCATTGTCTCAGTTTTGGTGCCCCAGAGACCACGTTGCCTTCTGTTTTATCTTTCTGTTGCTTTGTAACCCTGTGCTTGTGCAGTCCTTTTCTAAAACATTTCCACAGAGATTACTCAAATGTTTTCTGTGAAATCTTACAGTGAAAAGGGTATTTCAGCTGTACTATTTTACGTGGTGGTTGTGGTGATGGTATTATTATCATTGCATGGACAATGCCTACTTTCCTCTAACTTTTTTTTTCCCCCCAGAAAATGAAGACTTTAACCTTTTAATCTTCAAACATCATTATTTTGTTTAGGGTAGGGGGGAAAGAGAAATTGGTTCAGTAGTTTTTGACAAAAATAGTAATTTGTTTTCAGTTTCTCTCAGTTTTTGCTCATTTTTTCATCTTGTAGTGAGGATGTTCTACTGGAAATGGGCTGACAACTCTCTCTGCCCCCCTCTCCCAAATAACCTGATGAATATGCAGCTTTCTCTTCCTGTCCCTACCTTGTATCATTCTTGTGCCTCTGTCTTTCTGTCTGTACCCTCCACAAAGCATTTCCTGTGTTCTTCTATTTCTTATTATGCTCCATTATACACAGTCTCCATTTTTTATCTTCTTTGGTGTTGGAGAACCTCATTCTCACCCTCCGGTTTCAGAGAACTTAAATCTCATTAGAGTGGACGGCACCAGAGTGCTCTTTACAAAATACTTTTTCTGACGCTTTCAACAGCATTACCCTTCTGCACAAATTTCTCAATGGTCTGCTGAGAAGGCTCTTCGAAACAGTGTGATGCAGCGCAGTGGATAGCTGTGGAAACAGCTGATGCCTTAATCTTGTAGGTCTTGGCAATATTTGGCTGGCATTTGATGTTGTACAGCTGTTACATTTTGTCATGTATGAGAGAAAAGTTCATTTAGTCATTTGAAGCAGCAAAGTAATTTTGGGGCCATTTTAGATAACTGTATTTTAAAAACAAAAGGTAATACATTCAGCTGTGAAAGAATGCTGTTTGTGTTCCCTTTTTGTCTAGTACAGCAATACCCTGCTCTGTTTTTCTCTGCTGTCTTTCAGTGAGCTTTGATTTCATCAGACTGGCACATCTCACCTAGCCTGAATTCCCCCCACGTCGCAGTGGCTAGCAATTGGTATGCAGTGGTTGCAGGCTTTTAGAGACAGCCAGCCAGTACGGAATGCTAGGCACAAGGACTTAAGCAGAATTGAGGCCAGATGAATCTAGGCCACAGGCTCTGGACTTTTTTTTGACAAGAACCATTGTTTGCTGGCTTTCTTCCTTTATTTCAGTCTTGGTGCTTCAGAAATCCCCACAGAGTGGATTTATATGTGGATGAAAGTACACGTGCTCACATGCATGTACATTTCCATTGTTAGAAAACTCTTACTATTCAGCTTCTCCGCAGGCTTTTTCAACACAGACTCCTTTTAAATTGTCCAATACAAACTTCTGTACCTGAAGAATGTGTTTTGCCTTGCATTCACCGTTGTCAGTAAGAACACTGTGAAAATATGGAAAGTCTTAGAATATTTTTAACAGACAATTGCATTGCTTTTTTTATAAGGTATCTAATAATTCAGAATTTTAAAGTTAGAATATGATTGTATACATCTGTACAAAAGTACTGTCAAATTGTATTTTTGATTACAAGGTTTAAAAGCACACTGTGGTTGTTTCGCACTCTGACTTTAGGGAATGGGAATTAAGTTTACTTAATACTTAGCTTATTATTTTGTATCATACATCTTTGTTTTTAAACTACAATCTTTCTACCGTATCTGCGTTCTTCAGAAACATGAGTGAATTTTGCGGATTTGCTTGAGATCTTCTCCACAGTTGGGTGCCAACTCAAGTACAGATGGTACAGCCCTTTTCTGAGAAGTGTCTTGGCCAAATCTGTGTGCCTTTTCATGAACCTGTGAAAACTGCATGGCTGATGGGCTGTGCGTGATATCCCAGCTGTATATCGAGTGCCTTTGAGGAGTCTGAAGGTAGCAGAGCCTGTCAGTGGTATGAGAAGGCTGCAATCATGGCTTTTTTTCAATAGCAAAACGGTTTTGTTTTCCATAGTTTCATGTTGGTGCTACCGAACTGTTTTAGATGAGACTTATGTTGGGTAAAAATAGCACTCAGACTGATAAATGAAAGAAAAATTTTTTTCTCAGCTTGCTGTAATCTGGCAAAGTTGGAAGCAGCTGAACAAAGAGCCTTCTAATAGAAGACATGAGACCTTAGCTGAAGGAAATGCTACCAGATCCTACCATAATAAGCTTAACTTTTCTGTAGCTTCATTTTCCTTTGTTCAGGTTAATCTAAGTTTTAGAATATACAATCTTCGGATACAAAGGGAAATCCTTTTTCTTTGCTTCTTGTTTGTAATGATAATTTCTAGTACTTGTCTACAAACCTGGTTATTTAGGTTCTGTTAGAAAAGTGTATCAGCAAGCAACTGAGACGGTAGTGTGTGTTTGGTTTTTTGTGTGGTTTTTTTTTTAATTACTCACAAAAGAATTAGTCTCCAAGTCCTCGTGTTACGTATAACCAAACGTCTGATGGACATTGTGTATTTAAAATTGCCACAAATCCAAATAGTAAGTATAGTTACTGGAGTGAAATATTTCCATTAATACTTCTTAGAGACCTTGACAGTATCTGAGTCTTTAAAAACAGATAGAAGCAAGCCATTAAATATTTTCTCCTTTGCTCTATTTGCTGGAAAAGGCTGAACTGAGCTTACAGTTTCACAGCTGGTAGCAAAAGGAGATTCCATTGGTGAGCTAGACTTCCCATGTCCTTGAACTTTTTCGCTGATGGATAACAACCAACTACTTAAAACAACATATAGCGAATACAGGCAGGGTGTGAATAAGTGTGTCTTCATAGTGCATTATATATTTATGATGAGTATTGACTATTATATTTATGATGAAACATGGGATTCATTACACACTCTTGGCTAATACTGACTGTAATTCTGACTGGCTAAGGTTTATTGTGCAAATTTTTCACTTGAGGAACCTGGGGAGCATAAAACAGTTTTTGAAACTCGCTAACTTATGCTTCCCAGCTGTGCACAGAGGCTGTTGAGTCCCACTGCTTAATGGGAGCTTTCAAAAACATTAAGTGTTGCTTTTCTTTTTTTTCTTTTTAGGAAAAGTTATTGATGTTGAACACGGAATAATTTGTGACAATGTTCCTATTATCACCCCGAATGGCGATGTGGTGGTTTCCAGACTAAACTTCAAAGTAAGATGATATGCAAGAATCTTCTGATTGTTGCCATCACATTAACATAAACAGCACAGAATTCATGTACCTTATGTTAAGTACTTGGCGGAGCATATGGATAAAAGGGAAAGTCCAGAAAGGTAGGCATAGTAGCTTTGTAGAGGCAGACCTGTGTAGTGCTCAAAGAAAAAGAAGAGAGGATTTGTAGTGCTGCTGACATGTGAAAAATTAGACCCAGGATTTTAAAAGGTGTATGTGAGAGTCCACATCCATGTTAGGTAACATCAGTAAAATCAGGATGCTTGACTCACATGGGCTCCTTTATAAGTCTGAGTTCACAGCAACTGTGAAAAAGCTGAGTCTGTAGGTAGTTTTACCTGACATCCACGAAGAACAGTACTGACAGTTGACAGTGTGGTTCATGGTCCTTTACACTGTAACAGTGGAGTCTTTACTCAAAAAAAAATGAAAACAAAAACAAACAAAAAAAAGAGATTTGAAAAGACTGTTGTAGTTACACTTGGAACTGCTCTCTGTCCTTTACTGAATTTCTCCCATAGATAAACTGATCTAATTCCAGTGTAGATGGTATTGTTTTTAAAAATAGTTGAAATGACTGGAACAATAATGTGAATAATTGCAGCAGGCTCTTCAGTTTAGCTGAAGCAGAGTTTTTCTCCTGTCACCTCTGTATGGAACTGGAGTAGTTAAACTGGCAGTTCAGGGTCCTAGGTACAGCAAAGCTTCCAATGGCTCCAGTGTAGGAATTTCAGATTTGTGAAATTTCAGCTTTACAACCAAAGGGACAGCTATATTTATTTATTTGGCTCAACAAAGACATTATGTAATGCAATTATAATGTTAACAATCAATGTGTTTATATGAAATATTGATATTGTGATTGTGCTTAAATATACACATATATACACAGAGGCCTATTTAAATGAATGAAACCACATGTATTGTACCCAAAATAACACTGGAAATTATATTTTCCAAATCATTTGATCTGGCTCACGTAGTTTAAATTAGTATTACTGATGGCATAGCGCTGCTCTTTGTGCCGTTGACAACTTTGGACCTAATTTACATTAGAATAATTGATTCTGACTGTGATGGATTGATGTTATGATATAATTAGCATCACTTATAGATATACTCAGACTTCATAGAAATGATTTTCATTTTTATATTTAATTCTACTGTTTCCAGAATGATTGCATTAAAAAATATATATACAGGTAATTAATGAAAAGGGTTAATAATTTGATATGAACGCTTGCATAACTCCTTCTAGGGGCCCTAGAGCACTGCACAGTAACATCATTTCATTTTCATTATCACTGTAGGTCGAGGAGGGCATGAATCTTTTAATCACTGGTCCCAATGGGTGTGGAAAGAGTTCACTTTTCAGAATTTTAAGCGGTTTGTGGCCTGTGTATGAAGGAGTCCTCCGCAAACCCCCTCCACAGCACATGTTTTATATACCACAAAGGTATGTGATACCTATTTTTCTGGTTATGTGAATTTTGACCCAGCTCCTCTTATTTTCGATCTTAGATATCTTAGAACCTAGTTACACGGGGCTAAGCACCACCTCAGCTGTACCGAGAGTGCTAAAAAATATAGGTTCCTTGTTGTTGCTGATGCAAATCTTCAGCCACTGGAACTGGATTGCTGATGCACTCATCTTGTGGTGACTGCACTCCCCTGATGGCTAAGGAGTTCTGGTTGATTGTGATCATGGCAGCAGACTAGAATCTAAAACAGTTTGAAATAGACCTAGTATATTCTGATTTCACTTTAAAACTCTAGGTCACAACTGGTGAGAATATTTGGGTTTCCAAATTTTGAATTGTTCAAAATAATTGTAAATCTTCAGCTCTTAGGCTTCAAAACAAGAATCTAGTCAAATAATAACTGCAAATTGCCTTTTTTTTTATTACGGATACTCATTTCACTAAAGGAAACATGGCTGTTTTATTCTTCATTTGTGTTCTGACTTGTTGGACTATCTGAGCATAATTTAATGCAGTTGATCCTAAAATGTCTCCTTGGAGACTTCTAAATAGGTTGTTTTGTGGAAGCAAAATCAAACACTGAGAATCTTTGATTGCTTTCTGTAGTTCATTTCTTCCCACGGGCAAAACAAATATTGATGGTACAGTCTGTAGTCTTGTTTAAAAAGTACAAGCTATTAAGCTGAATGGAAAATAGTAACTGATGAACAGATTTTCCTTGCTGCAAATGAAAGTAACATAGAAAAATTATCTATAATGTTTTCATATTTATGTATAATTTATTGCCAACCAATGTCATAAAAATTCTACATGGAGAAAATTTTGAAATTGGAAGTACCTGGCATGTACTGTTCTAGGTTCTCCTGGAAATAATTGCATTATTTGAATGCTACTGCCTAGACAAGAATTTGATTTGGAAGTTGGACAACAAAAGTAAATTATGTACATGTATTTACATACCTACACAAAGTCTTCCTAGCAGAAAATCAGGAGGACTTGATTGTGAGAGATGTGAAGTTGGAAGGTGAAGTATATGAGGTTTCTACTTCAGCACCATTATTTTATGTCTTTTAACAAAACCTCATACCTAGCTTTAAAGCCATAGATTGCTTTGTTAGTGTCTTCATGAAATACTAACTTTCATGAACACTTCTGCAAGAATTACATTCTAGTTTTATGAGAAATCAGGTGTTTTGCAGTTGAATTCTTTTTTTTTTTTTTTTTTTTTTTTTGTTCCATGTTTATGCCTGCACAAATGTCTCCTCTTTGAGATATACTGGCATACATAAATCATGGTTAAGGAGAACTGAAATGTGTGTGGAAAGATAATTCATGGCCTCTTTCACTGTATATTTGTCTGAGAAGGTTACCACCATGTTCTAAGTTGATGATTACTGGGTACCTGCTGTTCTTAGTTTGTAGTTATAAGGGAGGTCTCTCTATATATGTCCTTCATATCCTTTTTATATGCCATCTTACAAACTGTCTTATAGAAGATAGTGTATAAAAATCTAACAGGTTAATTAAGTACAGTAGGTGATGACAAAACATGAATAAGGTCATCACAAAATGTGATTTCTTGTTTTTATTCTCTTCAGTTGCAGGCTGTGAAGCACTGGGGACATTATTTTTTCTTTTGCTATGTTCAGAATCCCTAGTGAGAAGCGGCTCTATGTAATAATTAGCAATAATTTTAAGAGTACAGAATGGTTGTGGAAAACAGTATTTTTATTTATTCTTCGTCTGAAGAAAATATCAGTATACAAACAAGTAAAACTAGTTTTGGAGACACTCTTTGCCTCATTTCTTTAATAGGTCTTTACTCAGTTTTTCTTTTTTGTTCTATTTCACTTCATCAAACTTTGAACTCCACACAGAGTAAATGGTTTTTTTTTTCACATTGGTTTTCCTATCCTCAAATCTCAAAGATTTTATCTTTGCAGTAGCTGTAAGAGTCACAACGCTAGTTTTATTCCTTACTGATGAATGCATGCAAAAATCAAATTCAACGTTTTTGAAGTGTCTGCTAACATTAGGTGATCTGTTTGAAATGGACAAGGCTTTTATTTTTGAGAATATTCAACCCTTCTGTAGCAAATTTAGTGTTAAGTTTTGGTAATTCCAACTGGATTTCCAGTGTTTCTAGAAGTCTGATTGCAAATAGTGAACAATTGTGAACAGTTTGGTTTAAGTGACCTTACCTGCATCTACTCTGTAGTCAGATCAGAAAAAAAGAGATGACGAGGGCAGTATTCGCTAACATTACCATTGTGTGACAGGCTGAACACTGGGCCATCACTTTTCTCAGCAGCTTGAGGCCTTCATTCAGGCAATTGAAGCAAAATGCTTTATTAAAAGTTTTTCAGAACACTATTTCAGAATTCCCATTATGTGAAATGTTCCTAAAATTAGTTTCATTCTTAGATGAAACAAAAGCTATTCTTATTTTTTTTTGTTGCAGAAAATCTTGTGTTTCAGCCACTTCTGTTCTTTGTGTGATTCGAGTCCCTTCTCAGAGCAATATCTGAGGCTGACTTGCCTGCAGCCCTTCCCACTGATGTCCCCTTCAGTCTTGAAGAATCAAGACTCTCATTGTGTTCAGGCAGATTTACTAAGGGGCTGATTGAGGAAACTCAGTCCTATCTGCTGGGTTTTGATTTCTGTAAATATTATTTGTTTTTAGCTGTTTCCCTTAACTTTGTAGTGCTGGAAGAGTTTGCTCCGGTACGCTTCTTTATTTCAGATATCTCAGCCAGCAACTAGGATTCAACTTGCATCTCTGCTATCCTCTTTGACCCCAGAAGTTGGCATACACCATCTTAGCAGTGGGCCCTGAAGGTATCACTCCTATGGAGTTTGTCCTGATAGCATCCTCCAGTAGAAGGGGTGCAGTGTAGAGGTCAGAGAAACGTAGGGGTTGGAAGGGACCTCTAGAGATCATGGAGCCCAGTCCCCAGCTAAAGCATCTTCTCTACAGTAAGTCGCACAGGTAGGCATCCAGATGGGTCTTGAATATCTCCATAGGAGTCTCCACAACCTCTCTGGACAGCCTGTTCCAGTGAGGCCATCATGCTGCTCCTGGATTGTCTCCAGAAAATCTGAGGGATATTGCCACGTTTTCACTCCACATGAGCACTGCACTCCTTTGTCCCACAGCTGGGGTTCTTTCACCCAGTGTGCAATGAGCCAATTCCACATACAGAGCCAAGGTTTTTTTATTTCAGTTTTGCGTAAGATTGTGTGCCAGGTGGTGATACCATAAAGGTAGCACACCTTCACAGATCACAACATGATATTGAAGTAATTCTGTGCATGCATTTGTTGTTTACAAGCAAAATCAATAGATACATCTTACTTCATAGTTTTTTATTAACTATGTATCCCAATTAGTGTGCACGCTGCCTGCTAGTGCGGGGGTGGAGGGGTGGGCGGGGCTTTTCAGTGTCAAACTGAGATGGTGGTTGCAATCTCCTCCTGCCACCTTTACCTTTCCCCAGGTTGCTAGATTCTGCAGACGTGGCTGATTTTTTTCATGACCTATGCCATTCAAATATTCCTGGCTTTCAGTTCCTTTGGCTTCTTGCAAAGGACAATATTTTTATTTATTTTTATTTTTATTTTTATTTTTTTATTTTTATTTGTGTTTGTGGTTAGTTTGTTGCTAGTCTACTATTTTATTTTACTAAACAGCAGTTTTGTATTATTCTTTCTGGTTCTGTTACCCTGCTAGACTACAGCCATAGAAGACCTTTTAGACACTATTAAGGTATTCCCTTTCTGAGGGGTAACGGTGAATGACGGATTCTTTTGAAAAGAACACCCCCTGATGTGGCTGAAGATTCTGAAGTTTACTTTGGTAGAGAATTCAGCTGTCATGGTGTGGGTTCGGTAGGCTCAGAAGTATGTCCCATCACTTATAAATGCTTTGTCTTTGGATCATGGAATCACTAAGGTTGGAAAAGACATCTACGATCATATAGTCCAACCACTGACCCATCACCACCATGCTCACTAAACCATGTCACTGAGTGCCACATCTCCACATTTCTTGAACATCCCCAGGAATGGTGACTCCACCAGCTCCCTGGGCAGCCTGTGTCAGTGCCTCACCACTCTTTCTGAGAAGAAATTTTGCACCACTCCTGGTGCAAATCTTTTAGGCGTTTGTGGATCAGTGTGACTGAGTGCAGTGAAGGCGTTGGTATAGGACAGCCATCAGGTTTATTGGGATGCCTTTAAGAATTCTGAGCTCCTTTGTTTTCCTCATGCGTTTGCTGTCTGGGCTTGGAGAGTCTATAAACATCTGAAGAGAGGTTTGTTAGGGACCTGTGTAAGAAGGGCACAGTCTGGTTCCACCCTCTTTCCAAACAGGTGGAGTTTGTTGAAATATCTGGGAATTGTGCACCTAGATTGTGCTCCAGGTCAGAGGGAGGGAAGGGTTACCATTCTTCAAGGTGATGCAGAAGTCTCACATGGCTTCTGCAAACCACTGCGCTAGCAGAAATACTAGGAATGACTTAAAGGAGATTCAGTTTCAGACTGAAGTTTACGCATTCCTGGATCAGATGTGGATTGCCTCATGTGTTCCTTGTATTTTTTGCTGCCTTTATTCCACCTCAAAGTGATTTTTAAAAGCTTGTTTATGTATGGCCTAAATATATTACACATTTAGTTGTGTTTTTTTTTGTCCCTTCCTGGCTCTGAAACACATTTAGAATTTCTGTAGTGGTTTGTAAATGTTTCCAAAGTCCTGAAATTAGAGCCGCTTATTTTGGAAGTTCACACTGGTGCAACCATTTAATTAACTCTGTACAAATTGCTGCTTGGTCAGGATTGCTTTCTGTTTGTTATTAGAAATAATTCTGACACTTCAGACTGGGAAAGATTGTGCCATGCCTCCATTTCATCACTTACATATTGCAGTATAACTTCAGGGAAAATTTAGGTTCCAGGTGAAGAGGATTTGGGATTGGTAAGACAGTATCACCTGGGTTCCATCTTCATCATACTTTGATTTGTTGGATAAGTGAAAACTAGGGCAGAGCAAAAGTCTCTCAAATTAATGGATGTCTATTAGAGTACTGAATTAGAGTAGCATTGCTGTCTTTGATCATTGTCTTAAGGGCACTGGAGGTGGCACTCTGTGAATCGATACAGTTACTGTGGAGCCTGGTAAGAGTTTCTTCTTGTGCCTGTGGCTGAGTGAAATTGTGCCTCAGCCTTCTTTGCTTCTTCAAGTTGCATGGAAAAGAACCTTATCTGCTTATGGATATTGATATAAAACTTCTAAATAAGAAAATAGTCTACTGAAAAGATTATTTTTTCATCTCTGTTCTTAATGTTCAAGTGTTTGTGGTATTGCAAAAGTGCATGGGAAACCAAGGGGTTTTGCAGAGTTCAGAGGCTACACACACAGAAGTGTGATATATTAAAAAGTGAATTATTTCATTGTATGCTCCAAATTTTGTGGCAGTGCCAACACATGGTAGTTAGCTTTACCTAACCTTATGCAGGCTTTTAAACCAGGTCTCAAGAGTCTCTGTTTTTATAGACTGCTTAGCATCATTATTGTGCTGCTTTGGATTTTTACCTCTATGAAGTCATTGTGAGATATTTTGTTCCCACTGATATGGGGCCAAGCCCTCCAGAATTTGGCAGTCCAGTTCTGATGGATGCTGATGGGCCAGACTGCCCTTTTGAGGAGCAGGGAGTGTGAACACAAGGTTTTCTGCGAGCAGAGCTCTGTGCTGGCTGTGACATGCATATAAAAGAGAGGTGGGCAAAAGGGAGGGACGCTTTCTGTCTTCCCTTTAGCAGTCCAGCACTATCATGGTGCCAAAAGCAGCTTGTTTTCAAGGATGGATCAATGTTATGAAATGGTCATTTGAGAAAAGCTTAACAAGTCTTAAGACCTCTCATTAGAGCCTCAGTAACTGTCAGAGTGTGTATTCTTATGTCTTCTTCTACATCTCTTTTCCTCCTCAAAGTCAAATTCATTTATGTTAATCACCTCTTTGAACTACTTTCTTAATAACTGGTCAAGAAGGTAGCATGCGGGAGAAGAGGAGTGCTTGTGGATGTTCTAGTTGGGAAGGAATAATGACTCAAATCAGAATTCAGAAGCATTGTTTGAAATTAAACATAATTAAGAAATGCACATAGTGGGTAGCATGATTACCAACTCTAGGTATATGATCACAAGATGTGTGCTTGGCAGTGCTTAAACAGTTAAAGAAGCAATCAGTCCTTTAATAGCACATCAGCAATGTATCTAAAGTTGGTCTTATTTCTCCAGATTGTGCCCTATTCCAGCTATTTGCCTTCAAAGTGGGAGGGAGGTTTCAGTGGAATTAGCGAGCATATTCTCAATCTTGCTCTCAACTAGAAGTCTCAGCTAATTTACTTGTAAGGAAACTCAGATTCTGCATAGATCGGCTCTCTTGTACTTAGTTCTTCTTTGTTTGATGGTAAATGCTAGCAGAATTTTACACCTACGTACTTGCAGGTTACCTTGACAACAGCACAGGAATATACTTCATTGTCTCTGCACTGTAAAGCTGCAGTGAAAGCTGTAGTCACCACAGGGATATTGATAAAAAATACTGTCTTATTTGCACTGAGGCACATAACATGCAGCCCTTGCTGCTTCCATAGCCTTTCACCATGCCTCTTCAGCCTCCTCTGCATAGGACATACCCAAAACATTAAATGCTGTTTTTGTCTCTCTTTCTTGATGATTGATTCACTGATTGACATTCACAGAAAAAAGTAGCTCTTAATCCACTGTACTTCTTTTTCCATGTCCATTGTTACTCCCCAGCTTATTTCTACTGCAGTTTGGGTATTTCTGTGAGAGGGTTGTGTTTCTGCAGCAGTAGGCATAGCTTCTCTGTAATTCTATGTGCCATTCTGATAGAAGACACAACCCTGACCACTTTCTCAGCTGTCACTGTGCTGGTGACACTGTGGCACTAAAGGATGTGATTTAGTCATGGGGCTCACTGAGGCAGGTTGATGGTTGTACTTGTTGATTTTGGAGGCCTTTTCCAACCTAAGTGATGCTAGGATGATTCTTTGGTCCAGTTCTGTACTCTGTTGCTCATCCTGCTAGAGTTGTTATATTTTTTTCCTTCAGTGCCAGGCTTGTCAGATGTTAAAATGGCGGCAAGCAAAGTTGTATTAGTATCAACTATTGTCGGTTCTACATAGCTTTAGATTTATATATCTGTATCTTGCTGTCTTTCTGTTAATGTTAGGACAGTATGAAGCATAAGCTAAATTTTTTGTGGCCCTCCTGAACTGTTTGGTTTTGTGTAAATCTGTTCTATTTTTGATGTTCCTTTGCAAGTCTTTTCCTGTCTGGTGTT
This sequence comes from Alectoris magna, assembly GCA_030625065.1. NCBI lineage: Eukaryota > Metazoa > Chordata > Aves > Galliformes > Phasianidae > Alectoris > Alectoris magna. The sequence goes on along the minus strand of CM060560.1, from coordinate 183,113,831 downwards.
TTTTCTTCTATATTCTAAAAATATCCTTGACTACTAAACAAGAATGTTTCAGTTCTGGGTGATATAAATAATAAAGCGGTAAGTATGTTTTTTACATTATAAGCATATGAAACCTGGCAGAGTATAGTATGGTTCCCATGTTATCTTAAGTGTGGGCGCAGTTAATAGTGGCCATTGACATTACAACATGATTGTTTTCCAGACAATTGTGGACTTTCTAAACATTTTCATCTTACAAAATCGTTGTGTTCACTTCCAGGTACACCATATTACATATGAAAGTATGTGCATGTATAGTGAATAATAGAGTTCTTCTGTAACAGATTACATTCTTGTTAGTGCGTGCTCTGTTGATAAGAAAATAATCCAAGTGTAGCGCTGTGCTAAGATGGCTATGCAAGTCCCTTTGCCCCAGCTTGTTTAGATAAGCTCAAACATCTCTGTGCTATGTTGGATGTATTTTGCACATCCTAATGTCTCTTGTCAGCCCATACAGCTGTCTTTAGTCATGATGACTTTAGTGAGATTTTGGAGTTACTGTGTACTCTGACCGCACACGCCAACACTGCTAGCAATCTTCATTGCCTATCAGCATTTTGCTGATATTATACCGCTACGCTGACTTACTTCTTCGGTACTTTGCCATTAGTTCATGTTATAGAGATATCTATTCCTTCGCACTCAGCATCTCTGTGATGCTTACTGTTATGGAGTTCATGGCACTCCTTTTAAATATGCTTATTTCCAAAGTTCACCACTTACCTGACAGATGAGTAAAGTATCTGTGATGGTGTTAACATAAAACATATGATAATGTATTTCAGTTATGCATGCTATCTTGATACAGGTTTGCTCAAAGGTACTGGCTGCTACTTTGTTGTTTGGTTTTTTGTTTGTTTGTTTTTAAGATAAAGGCAGGTTAACTCAGTCCTTTGCTATTGATTAGAAAGGGTGACCTTGCATCTGTGAGCACTGTTAGGCTATCCCCTTGACCAGGGTACAGCTTCTCCTATTTCATCTTGCTCTGACTCAGGTAGAAGTATTTGAAATTCTCCATTGTGGTTGTAGGGAGTTCTTTCTTACCTCACTTAAAACAGAAAAGTTCTTGTCTTACTGCCCTGTAGGTTAGCTGAAACTTAGCCGGGCCAACATCACAAGGAGACCTCTCTGTTTTCACTGAAAGCTCACTCACAGCTATAACATTTGAAAACGTTTAATTTGCTTCGTGCTGACTGATCACAGGGATAGCTCATTGTGAACAAGTTTTACCTATGCTAGTAGTCATAGGTGGAAAATGGCTTTATGGATTAGCAGCTACTCCCTTTCAGGCCATGTAAGGTACCAGCCAGACACAGTCAGCTGATTAAAGCTTGCAAGTTTTTTTATTAGGCAAAGAGTTGCAGAAGTCCCAGGCTGAAAGCTTTAGTCAACTTGTTGCATTGGGGTTTGGAGTTTAGATTTAGGATGTATTTACATAAATGCAATATGTGTGTGATGTTTGTGAAGGACTTCAGTGTGCGCTGGGGTTTTGATCCCTCAATCCCTTCAGATTAGGGGACTATCTGGGGCAAGCTATGGCTCTGGGAGCATCAACAGGATGTGGGTGAGGAATCAAGACGTGTTGATACATACTCAACTTTTATTCCTTATGGAGACCTGCCTGTAGCAGGGAGGTTGGAACCAGATGATCTTAAAGGTCCCTTCCAACCCAAACCATTCTATGATTCTATGACAGTACTGAAGAGATGCTTGATTTGGGAGCAGGGGGCAGCTGAAAGCCCTAATAACGACTTTATCATCTGCCCTGGGAAGAAGACCTTTCCTCTACTTGTTGCTTTAGCTCTCAATCAGAAACTCTAATTGCACAGTCCTGTGCTCTGAAGTATACATATTTTAGGTGTCAGGGGGAAGCTCTTCACAGAGAGAGTGGTGAGGTGCTGGAACAGGCTGCCTGGAGAGGCTGTGGATGCTCCGTCCCTGGAGGCGTTCAAGGCCAGGTTGGATGGGGCCCTGGGCAACCTGGCCTAGTAACAAATCTGGATGTTGGTGGCCCTGCTTGTGGCAGGAGGGCCGGAACTTGATGATCCTTGGGGTCCCTTCTAACCCAAGCCGTTCTATGATTCTCTGATCCGTATAGTAGACATAGCACACAGCTCCCCTTTGAGGAGAAGGCGATACTTCTTCCCATGTACCATAGGCTCTGCTTTTTGCCTGTTCCTGTGCCCTAGGGTTCAGAACTGTGTCCCAGTTCCAAGGTAAACTGGCCCTTCAGCGATCTCCCAGCCACTCCATGATATGCTCACTCAGACACCTTTCTTAGGGTCTGCCCTTGCAGGCTTAAGGATGGCACCTTCTATCCCTCCAGCTCACTTTGGTTTCCAAGGTATATAGAGTTTTATTCAGAATGGTGATTCTGTTGTACATTCCCTTGGAGACAAGGCAGTATTCACTAGCAATGATCCGCTTTCCAGAGGGAGAAATATGGTCTGTTTTGGACAGAAGTGTTCAACCCTTCTGCCCAAACAAGTTAGAAAACAAGCGGTGAACTTACAGACTAAAGGTAGAACTTGTCTAAGTACATTTAAGCTCATAGTTAGACATCATTATGTGAGCTTGTTAATAACAGAACTACCTACCTCCAAAAGATGATTCACTGCTGCAGTGCACCAGTGAAAGCTGACTGTCAGTCCCAGTAGGAACACTGTCCAAACTCTGTTAGGCATTAATTAAAATTCTTTTAGTTGGCAACAGAATTAATAAGTTGGTAGTGTAGATAACCACAGAAACACAGGATGGCTGAGGTTGTCAGGGACCTCTGTGTCTTTTTGCCCAACCCCTGTCCCAGCAGGGACACCCAGAGCAGGGTGCCCAGGACCACGGCCGGGTGGCTTCTGGAGATCTCCAAGGGGAGATCTGCAGCCTCCAGACAGCTGTGCCAGTGGTCAGGCACCTGCATAGCACAGAAATGCTGCCTGATGTTCAGAGGGAACCTTCTGTGTTCCAGTGTGTGCCCATGGGCTCTTGTCCTGGCACTGTGTACCACTGAAAAAAAAACTGGCTCCATCCTCTTTACTCTCTCCCTTCAGGTATTTCTATATATTGATAAGATTCCCTTCTCTTTTCTAGTCCCAGCTTTCTCAGCTTTTCCTTATACATGAGGTTCTCCAGTCTCCTAATCATCTTAGTGACCACTGTCTTTCCAGTTGCTTGGAATGCAGAGCTATGAGGCACATGTTGCAGTGATCCTATCTGTGCTAAGGTTCTCTAGAGCTCTGATAGAACTGTTTTAGAAATTAACAATTCTGTTTATCGTTTCTACTGTCAAGCAGAAGGATGTTGGCATGAAAACATGCTTCTTTACTTCAAGATAAAGACAAGGACATGCAGGTGGTGTGATTGCTGGTGCCAACTAGGAGCTGCCTACAGGGTTGTCTGTTATGATTAGCCAACTAAATTTGTGCAACTGCTAAGATAAGTGCAGTGCAGCATGGGCCTGAGAGCCAACTTGCATGTGCAGCATGACCGAAGACTGTGCCCGCTCAAATCAGCTGTTACAAAGATTATAAACTCCTCAGTGTACAGCAGTCTTCTGGTTCAGTCCACTGCAGCTGTTTACCTATGTCCTAGGGCAAACATCAGACACGAGACCTTCTTGGAGGCACCAGTTCACCACAAAGAGAACCTAGGGTGACTAACACAGACTTGAATGAGTAACTTCTAGGCAAGATGAGCCTGTTCTGCAAATAAAGCTGAGCAGTCCTCAGAACACTGTGTTTTCAGTTGTTTCTCTTGAGCCATTATATGATAGCCTTGCGGGAGCATGTAGCAGGGGGGTTTCTGCAGCTGAGAAGAATAATAGCCTAGCTTAGATGGAAGCATATGTTTCCAAGTAGGGAAGGCTTTTCCACACTTATCTGCCTAAGGTTTTACATTAATTATCAATTTTAGTTTCTGCTGAAGATTACTGCAGCATCTGTGAGACTACTTCACACGCCTGTAATGCTTATCAAAGGGCTACAATGGGTTTTGAACATTCCATATATCCACACACACAGTGTGTTTCTGTGTTACGTTCTGGGGTGTGTAAAGCAAAAGTGTTTTGCAGAGGATTAGAAAGCAAAGTCAGTGCAGTGTGTGACCTCCCACCTGTAGGCAGGTGTCTTATTGGAGACATGGTGTTGCTCTGGTACTGCTTGCATACCCATGTTCTGCTGCATGGAACGAACAGTGGCACAGACAGCTAAGCATCAGAGAAACTTAGATCAAAAGCAGCACCTGACGTTGTTGCCTCACGTCTGCACTTCCTCTTCTCTCTGAAATACAGTATCACTTCTGATCTGCAAAACCATGAATAATCTGGAGTTTTTCTGAAAGAGGGAAACCGCCTCGCTCGTTGTGTTACACTGCTGTGATAAAGATTGGAAACATCTCTGGGGTTGGGTATGCTTGGTGGAACTGGGAAGCCAGACTCGTGTCCGGAATAGCTTTATGTTCTTTCTTCAATTTATTGATCTCCTGATCATCCATCCAGTTGATCCTTTTATCATCAGGATGACAGGAAAAGACTGGACCTGCAAACATTTCTCTTTCATTTGGCTGGCTGCTTGATTTGATTCGTTGCAGGGAGTATAATCATGTTAGATTGCATGGCTGCTCATAGCTTGGACAAATTATCTGAGCTTTGTTTTTTAATTTTTTAAAATTATTTTTTATTTTCATATTTATTTACTAATTATATTCTCTTTTCAATTGATTAGGTGTTTTTTTAAATTATACATGTGTCCTTTTGTTTTCTCTGTCAATCACAAGATACAAATAGAGTAAAGAGGAAAATAATTTTGTGAATTGTTCACCTTAATCTTAGAAGATGGCATCTTAGTCTTTTAAGATTAAGGTGCCATCTGACCACTTCTAGTTATATTGTAAGTATTTAGTAATGATGAATAAGTAAATCATGAGATGGTGCCTGAGCATGAGTAATGCTTTAAGTTGAAGGCTTATCTTTCTGTTTGTTATTTCCTCCCAGGTTATTTTCTTGGGGATACATTTTTTTCTTTGCAGAAGAAGCCACAAAGTGACTAGTGTGATTGTTCTCAGTCTTTGATTCTCATTGTGTGCACTGAGAATTAATCTTTCATTCCGAGCACTTCATTTCCCATGAACTATGTTAATGGCTATAGGCTGGTTATATTCTACTCTGGTAACTGATCCATCTGAAATATTTAGCGGATGTTCATGGGTAGTTCTGTATGAGTGGAGAGGAAAGTTAACTGTAGAGTATTTTAAAGAGAGATCAATTATTTATGTCTTTAGAAGGGTTGCTGAAACCATAGCTGGCCCTAAAATCCCTTGAACTAGTTACAGTGCAGTAAACTGATGCTGTTGATTTTTTGAACATTTGTGAGATATTGTATTATTTATTCTCACTACTTTCTTTAGTGTTATCACCTTCTGTGTGGGAGAAAGTAGTGGATACAAACTGTCAAGGAACTTAATTCCAGCACCTAAAAATTAGACACTTGGCAATAGCAAGGGGGAAGAAAGTTTTAAATACATGTAGACGCCCTGGGCAGTCCAGAAGAGATTTAGGGCTTTTTGAAAATTATCCAGGAAACTTATGTGGTAGGTATAGAGAGCCACCTAGAGTTAATCCATAGGAATCTCTGTGTATATGTCTGAACTCCTGCCTCTGCTGACATGTAGGTGCCAGACTGAGAGCTATATGTTTAACTTCTTAGTCTATAACAAGTCCTCTCCTGAGAGCAGGCACCTAAATAAGATTAGAACCCCCTTCAATATGCTTTTACAGTGCTACAGAAGGGGTTGCTACTACATATTAGGTTAGAGAGCGCTGGATTGGAAAGAAACAACGTAAATGATGTGTGGTATGAGGATTGTATTGAAGTCTCCTTCCTTTCAATTGAGGAGTCTGACCAGTGTAGTATATAATTAGGCTCTTTAGCATTACTCTCCTTTTGGACACAATTGCTATCTCTAAGCGGCAGTTTCTTTGCTTCAGTGGGAAGATGAGAAAGTGCCCTTCCTTTGGACTTCTCTTTAACCTGGATGCTAGCCTAGAAAAATTGGAAAATGATCCCCTGCAAACTGAGAACTTAGCCTGAACCCAGTTCTTAGGAGAGGTTTGCTGACCGTTAGCTTAGTGTGCACACCCTCGTCTTGCATGCCTAGTAGCCACTGTGGTTTGTGCTGAATTTGAAACTGTTGCTTCCATTGTCCTTGTCCTGCAGAATCCTTTCTGGGGATTTTGAGGGCATTTGGGCATATCTGTAGGCTTGAGCTATGCTTTCATGATTGGAGTTTCTTTAGTGCAGGCACTGGCTCGTGATGATCTTTCAGGTTTCCTAGGAAGGCGCCTCTATGGCTGGAACTTGGGCTCCAGTGTCATCTTCTTGAATAAATGTTCCTAAATTTGGCGTATGTTTTGCTTCAGATGTCAGAGCTAACACTGGGAAATGATCCCAGTCTTGTTTGAAAATCCAACCTGCAATTTATCTGAAATGGAGAATCTCAGGTGTAGCGTTTCCCTCTATCTCTCTTTCTTGGTTATATTAAATACACACCTTGTCATCCAGAAACAGAAACATTAAAGATAGGTTGGTCAAAAGTTTATAGTTGTGTTGCACCTCATTTTCTAGAGGATTAGTCTTTTCTTACGTAACTTTGGCTGTCTGAGAGAATAGTAGTGTAGCAATAACTGCAAACATACTTGGACAGCAAATGACAAGTCAAATCCTGATTTGGAGGCACGGAGTTGGGTTTCAGAATCACAGATCTCATATGGTCTGTGACAATAGACCTTGGCCTATGCCAAGGAAGGCAAGGAGCCCTTCAGATTGTACGTGGAAGCAGTTCCCTGGGCTAATCTCCCTTAACTTATGACACCAACCACTTAATTAAGATGTATTTTCAGTACCTTGTTTATTTTGGAGTGCTTATAATTAGGACTCTGACCCATTCAGATTGCTTTAGAGACTCTCAAAGTGCATATTCATAGATTCACAGAATGGCCTGGGTTGAAAAAGACCTCAAAGATCATCTAGTTTCAACTGCCCTGCCTTGGGCAGGGTTGCCAACTACCAGACCAGGGTGCCCGGAGCCACATCCAGCCTGGCCCTGAATTCCTCCATTCAGGGGTGGGGCATCCACAACCTCTCTGAGCATTTTGGATGAGTTGACATAATTCTTTAGAATGTACTGGATGTCAGAACAGGTAATCAGTTCTGTTAGCACAATTTATATGCTTAGAAGATTAAAAAGAAACAACACCTTTGAATACATTCAGGAGGTATTTGTAAGTGCTACATGTGGATTTGGCTTGTTCAAAATTTGGAAAAGATATCTCTTGGCATCAAAGCAAGACATCTTCGTTAACTCAGTACGCAAAAAGTGAAGCCCTCTGTTTTTCCAAGACATCAATGAATTAACAGATATTAGTACTGCCTGTATTGGGTGTGCAACATTAATCTACCATCCCTTTGAATTGGTGTTACCTAACATCTCCTACATGTTAAGTCATCCTGCATTTTGGAAAGACAAGTGCCTGGCATGTACTCCAATCTGTTTCGTACCACCTGCCCCCTGTTTCCCTCCACCAAAGCTATCAGCAATAAAGAGAGGGTAACAAGTGTAACACTTGCCCTTCCTCCCAAGTGATTTCTCTAATGTTTTGCCCATGTTGTATACAGTGTAATGCATCAACAGGGCACTGGGGAACTGTCCGCACCACAGGCTTCAGGTTGCAGCATTTGTTGGTATCATCTTTCTTTAAAGTCTGCGCTGCAAGGGAGAAGTCCTAAACCTTGGGGATGACAGCTCGTTACTAGCAAGATGAAGTTACAGCTCTACAAAGTGAAGCAGTAAGTGTGCCATACAAGAACTGGTGATAGAATAAAAACATCAAACTTAGCCTAAAAATATCAGTTTGTAAGAGCTGAAAATGTCTCTACCAATAAATGCCCTGAAATTCCAGAAAACTAGGCAAGAATCTGTACGTTTTCTTAGCATTCTGGGTGTTTGATATCAAAGTTAAAAAAATAAATAAAAAAATTACTGATCTTAACTACTCTCTAAAACCAACTGTCTTGTCAGAAAGCAGGGAAAGAATGATAATAATTGCAGAGCTATTACTGTCAGAGACATGACCCACACAGCACAGAAGTTGCTTTCTTCCAGCCAGACGCCCAGACACTCTGTCTGAAAGCAAAAACTTCATAAGAAATCAATTATGACCAGTTAAATTAGAGTGTAACTTCAGGACAAAAAGACTGGTTTTGTTGTTTGAACTGCTAAAAATGTAATGAAAGTCGTCTTTTAACAAAGAGCTAGCCGGCAAAGACAAGATTTTTATACTTGCTGTATCCAGCTTCTCAGACTACTTGCTGCCTAATGTCTAGCTATCAAACACATGTAAACTCAGTTACAATAACCTCTGACATTTAACAGGCTTTAGTGTGTTTGTCTATGTGGCACGCATGGTAGATGAAGAGGTTATTGTCTTCAGTAACCCAAGTTATAGGTAGGTAAGCGTGGCTTACTGTGAGAGAAACCTCATCTAGCTTTGGCCCTTTAGAAGTCAGCTAAGTTCACTGTCCGTGCATTAACCCCCACCGAGGGACAAAGACAACTCCAGGAGGAAATCCATCCCCACCCTAAAATAAATGCAGTGAATCAACCACATGGGGGGGCGCTGTGTGTTTTGACAAGAGCTGGAGCCCTAGACTTTATGCCAAGCAAGATGAAGTGCACCCTCAGGGACATGAGTGGCTCCTTCTGAGATGGAGGAAGCAGAACTTGCTCTCCCATGTCCTGGGACAGACCCATAACCTCAAACCATTTTTCTTTTCTGTTAGTTAGTAATTGAAGGATTTCATTATTCTACTGCAGGCTGAGCTTTTTGTTTCTTTTTATAGACGAGGTGGGTGAGCTTGGTATTAACCAGTGCATACAGATAGGAGACCACAAGGAAAATCCAGTTGTACCAGGAAGTGGTGCTGGTGACTCAGCATGGGAACAGGAGACCTCATGTGCTGTTTTTGAGCTTTGCCTTCTTGCTTTTGCTGTAGGTTAAATCTCAGAGCTGTTAGTGATTATAGAATCATACTTCAGAAGAGTAGGGTATTAATCCCCAGACAAATTATATGACAGGTAGCTCTTCTCCTTGCTCTCACCTGCAGCTTTACCTAAACTACATAGTCTTATGCACATCCTCAGCTAAATTTTTCTTGAGCTTAGGTAGAGTTGCGGTCTTCTGTCCCAGAGATGGCAGCAGTCTGGCATGAATGAAGTGATTTCTACATATGCAATTAGCAAAGACCTTTGCAGGTTGTTTTTTTTTGTTGTTGTTGTTTTTTAATAGCTCTGTGGAGACATAATTTATCATTACTTCATGAAATTACATAATGTTTAGAGTTAAGGTTTTGCAACATCCCCGTTAAGGTAAATGGTTCACTGCTCCTGATGAACAAAAAGGAACAGCAGTGCTTGTATCTGAGCCATAGTTCAGGTTTTGCTCCATCCTGCCCACAGCAGGAAGATGACCAGATGTTTGTTAGATCCACTGCTCTTCCCTCCTTTACCCAGCTGGTGGTGAAAGTAGTGTAACTACACGTGGGTACAGACCAGCATGTTTGTCAGCAGCACAAACAACCATCTGTTCTTTGAGGCAAGAGTAAGCTGCCTGAAAGACTCCTTGCTGGCCCAATGTTAGCTGCTCCTCTGTGTTATCAGCCCCTGGCATTGCTACAGCTTTAATAAGACAAATATTATTTTGGCAGATGAACCCAGAGGGAGTTAGCATAACTCCTGGCACAATAAGCAGGTGAGGGTCTTGAGCTTGACTGTTCTTCAGCTCTTACATTCACCTCTGAACTCAAAATCCTACAGATCATTCTCAGGTGTTTCCAGTTTGTAAGAACTAGATAACCCTGTGACCAGCAATTTTTGGCCCTGCTTGTCAAATGATCCATCAGAGTCCATAAACCAAGGTTCTTTAGGGTGCATTAAATTTTCCTGTACTAGCCCAAATTTTGACCTAAAGCATCTCACTGCTTCAGTAAATTCAGCTCCAGGACTACCTAATGAGTCCTCACTAAGTCTAGTCTTCACACAGCATCAAGGTGGTGTGGATTTGGTTGGATGAGGCAGGTCAGAAATGGAATTATCAACATGAGGCCTCTACATATAGTGGCCTGGCCTTTGCAAGGAGATGCTGGATTGGGATCCCTTGGAGTAAACAGAGCTATTTTCACACTTACTGTTGACATTTATTTGTTTTCCCCAGTAATTAGGAAATAACTAAAAACTCACTGTGTTGAAAGTCCAACCTGTGCTTTGTTGGCGCTTCAGCGAGGCTTGCTGTGTAGTGAGCGTGGGTGGAATGCATGGGTGGAAATCAGCTGCTGTCTTAGGGTGCCTGGATGGCCTGCTAGCATCTAAACTACTGTAAAACTGTTCTTTGAGATGACTTTGTGTAGATGCTAGAAGAATTTTTAGGACCTATGCACAGCTCATGACAGTCAACCCTGGCTCCAGAGTGGGGACAGCTTATTTTAGTGTGGGGGATGAGATTACCTGGTCAGGGAATGTGGTAGTTCAGAAGCTGCTTCTTATTCCTGGTAAAAACACTCAGAACAGGCTGTGAAATGAATGTTTTTTCTGTCATTGTGTTTTCATAGTAATAATACCCATGTTACTGTGTTGTAATCAACTGTTGTGTAAACAATACACTGTCCCTAAGGTAAGTTTAGAAAAACATTCACCCACAGTGTATCCACAGATGAATCCACTTTTAGCAACATGATGTTTAAGGTATTGTACTCTGCTCATAGATCCTCAATAAGATGCACTCTCTTGGAGTCAGCTCTAGATGACTGTTTCTCTGTATTGTTTTGCAGACCCTACATGTCCATTGGAACACTGCGTGATCAGGTAATCTATCCCGATTCCGTGGAAGACATGCATGAGAAAGGCTACCAAGATCAAGATCTGGAGTGTATCCTGCACGTAGTTCACCTGTACCACATAGTCCAAAGAGAAGGAGGTAAATTGCATATTCTTGTAAAAACCTTCACAAAATCCCTTCCTTGGGTGTACGTATTAGTGAGGCTGACCTTTACCTCCCTCCATTAACATTAGCAGCAACAACCACACCAGTGTAAACAAGTTAACAGTAACCAAATGACACTGACTGACAGCAAAGCTTTACCATTTACCACTTGCCATTTAAGTTGCCAATATGCTCTCTATGTTGTTTGCCTTAAAAGGAGGATTCATGGATTAATGCTTCTTAACTAAGAATGTACTAATGGCTGCTGACCCTCAGGATATATTAGAATATAGAAGTGTCAGCATTCTAGTTCATTCAGACCTGATGCTATGACACAAACATTAAAAAGAGGGTCAGGGAGCTAAACTCGGTGATCAGAATAATTGCAGAGGAGGTTCGTACTCACTACACTGCTATTAAAAGTATTACTTTTAGTATCCCTGAGTCATTTAGGTCTCCAAGTCAAGTGTGCAGCGTGCAAAAGGATGAGCAGATGTTTTGGAATAGGGAGCTGGAAAAGGAGAAGCAGTTAAATTGTAAGTGGCAGGAAGCCACTGTGGAGTGTACATTCATAGCCTGTTGGTACTTGCAGACGGACTGAACAGCACATGACCCTCAGCAGCCAAAACCATATCCCCAGCGGTCTCTGAATGTACATCATTGTGGTTTATAGCCTTGCAGCTGGAGTGTGTCACTGATGATGAGGCAGTTACTGTGCTTCACCTCTAAGATGCTGTTGCCTGGGTTGGTGTTCTGCACTGCCAAACTGAAAACCCAGGTTTGGATCAGTCTAGCTCCACTTTCTGTGCCAAAAGACAGTAATCTAGTTTTACTGCTGATCCCATTCTTGCTCTTCTGCTTGTCTAACTGCACAAGTGAGACTTAGGAAGCGAGTTGTAAAAAAAAAAGAAAAAAAGAGGTATTGAGGGCTCTGGGAACTGTATGGGATCCTGACTCAATTGAGGATAAAGGAACACTGTGCAAAGGTTGGCAGAAACAAGTGTTACAAAGAGTGTCTTACAGACTTTAATCTCAAATGACACAAGTGGGCAAAGCCGGAAAACAAGGGACAGATTACTACATACCAGGACGTTTTTAGGACCATAATACACTTACTTAGTGTCTTTTCTCCTTGGGCATTAGGAGGGGAAGGAAATCTGTGTCATGATTTGACACGTTACATGGATTTTATATACTTACATATTCTTCAGAGCTCCCCCAGTTTGGTTCAAAGACTCATATTCTTATTTTTGAACCAGCAAGCCAGAGAAATGCTTCTCGAAAGTGAACAGCTGACGTTTTTGTTCATGCATAGCTGAATGTTTTATTTTTATTCCATTTTTATTTTACTCTTTTACTTAAAATGAGTTTTTTAAACTAGAATGGTTTCCACTAAGAACTGAAAGATTTGTTTGCAAAATAATGAGAAGTCCTACGTAAAACTTGTAGAACAAGGGATTTGCCCAAGATTGTCTCTCTTTTTGCAAACTGCTTTGATAATTAACAAAAAAAAAAAGACATTTTCCAATAGAAAATGTTGTACCAAAGAATTCTCAGCAAATTTCTACCTGTATACATATTTTATAAACGTACAGCATCTGAAGAAAGCAGCAACAAAACCAATTTTAGTTATTCAGATTCTTGGGTATGTATGTGATTTGTCAATGTTGTTTCAGACAGTTTCCATAAATCATTCCAGGAATAAAGCTCTCATCTGCCAATCATCTCGTTATAGAAACAAAATGTTATTCTTGTATTTTTGCTGTAGGTCCTCTTCATCTCTATAGCCTGTACTGTCTTTCACCCATCCCCGCGGTGTTGTGCCTCTGCCAGCCAGCCGGTCCTTGAGGCATGACCTTGTTGCTCTAATTGATCACGAATGCCATGCACAAATAATGTGGCACTTTATAGCTTTGTGTAAGTCTGCTCCCTGTGGGCGGTTATGAAAAGACAGATGGAGCCAGGAGCACGCAGCTCTGGCTCCAAATCTGTTTGTCCTGGCCTAACTTTATTGTCTTTGGCTGAGTTACTTGCACGTTGCATCAGTTCAAGGGTCATTCAGATCCAAGGGTAGAGGAGCCAAAAAAGCCTGCTGTTATTGCTGCCAATGGCAGAAATTCCTCTTTTTGTAGCAATAAGGTTTGACCCAGTTAGAATTAATTAGAATAGTTAATAAGTAGTTCAATTGAGCATTTAGGTTCTATGTTACCGTTATGAAAAAAATTTCAACCAGTAGCAGCAGAATACACCAAAAAACCTCAAAACAAATTACCCACCCCAACACCACCTCTCCTGATGCTGCTGAGCCCAATTCCTAGCACAGTTCCCATGGCAGCAGCACCCCTTGCCGCTGGGGAAGAATTCCCTTCCTGCAGCATCCCATAGCACTGTTTGAGGAATGCCACTGCATTGCTTACCATTGTGCTGTAGCAAATCTGCTCTCCTTAACCTTGTTCTCATCTAAAACACAGCAAACTCGGCATAAGCTGAAGAGAGTGATGTTGATAATTTAGGATTACAATGCACTGTACTTGGTTCAGTGTGGCAGCATGAAGAAGCTTTTGTACATGATACTAATGCTACTTAGTAATGCTATCACTAGGGTCCCCCATCAATACCTACAACATTGCTAGCTATAGCAGCGCAATAATTGCTTGCAACATGAGGATAACAAGTAAGGTTGAATGCAGTGTGGGTGGCAAAAAGGCATATCCAGAAACCTGAGGAGTAGTATGGAGACGTACATGGATATGCATTGAATGGCTCCTTTGTTGACCTGCTGTAGAAACCCCTGTATACTTAGCACATGTCACTAGCATGGGAGCCATGGGCGCCTGGTAGCCTGTCACATGAGAGAAGCCATGAGTGCGTGAGGCAGCGTGCTGCATGCAGGGCCAGGCCTGTCTGCTTAGGGCTGATGACAGTACTGAACAAGTTCAACCTGTTTATGGTTTCTCAGCATCCCAGATTATAATTATTCCTCATTATTGTGCACGCTTGTCACAAGTTTGGGTCTTGTCCAAGGAACCCTCCTGCTAAGCCACGTATAAACACATGACAAGCAGATTTCCTCTCTCTGAGAGTTTCCCATTGGATCATTTTAGCCCTGGATTTGCTTTTGTTAATGGCACCGACAGTAACTGGCGTGCTCCACCAGCTTTTCCATTTGCTCTGAAGAGCCACAAATCCCTGTAGTGCCACGCTGTGCTGGGCTCGTGCAATTTATTGTCTTGTTGTGCCTTCCTCAGCTCAGGATTTCCCTTTGTACGTTGATCCTGCACAGCACCAGGGCTGCCTTCCTGTTGACAGCTGTCAACATGTCAACTGTGACATACAGTGTCCCGAGGCACTCCATGTTCTATGTGTACAGGAGGCTCCATGTTCAGAAACTCATTTGGGCAGCCTCCGTGGCTGCTGTAGCCTTTCTCCTATCATTCTGCAATCTTCCAGTCCATATCTGATGAGCCACTTTGGAAAATGATAGCTCAGGAGAAGGAACTTCTACATTTCTATTTTTTGGCAGCTGACTGATCTTGCACGTAGGTGCAGAGATGCATGAGGACACAGGATGCACTAAAGAACCCAAATGTAACCCTTCTTTTTTTTTTTTTTCCTTAAGAAAATTGAGCAAAAGGAATTGTAAAAGAAACCATGCAAGAAAATAAACTGCTGCTATCATGAGGCAATCACTACTGACAGCAATATCTGTTTCTAGCGTTGTTCCTCTGCCCCGGCACACTGCATGTGCTCTTTGTCTTACTGGTTGCAAAAGGCATTTCTGAGGCATCCAGTGTTCCTCACATTGACATCTTGCATGCAATCAAAAGCTGTGCGTACCAAGAAGCTGGGTGAGGAATTTGGGTGCTGAATGCCAGGATTACATTTGTACCTCCTTAGAGATTTATGCTGCATTGATAGACAGGCCATTTCTTTTCCTCATTTGTAAAATGGATGTAGCTGTGGGTGATGAAAGCCCCTGACTTGTCTGATACTTCCAGAACACTGAGGTTCTTTACTGATCTGCAGAAAGAAAAGAGAAACAAGCAGATGCATTGCTGTTAATGCACCGTAGGAAGCTGGTTTATTGTTAGATTTCAGAGGAAATTGTCCAGATATTAGAAAATCATTTTTAAAATTGCAAAGGGATAATAGTAAAGTGGAGCCTTCCTTATCTATTTTCTAAGATATTCCAAGCGGTGAATAGGAAAGTTGAGGGAGGGAGCTAGGTAGGAGGAGGCAAGATGCACTGCTAATATTAAAGTTGAACGTAAGCTGAAGGGACCACAGATCCGGTCCTGGTGAACTGAGGCTAGATCTTACCCCTTCAGAGGAAAGAATAGAAGGACCGCTGACAAGTGATATTTCCTTTCCATTTTGCGGCCCTTTCCTGAACCTCGTTCTATTTTTGTCTCTTACTAATCCTTCATAAACCAGCTGATCAGAACACGGGCGCTGCTTCCATGGGCACGTGCACACATGCACACCCACCCACACCCTTGCTGAAATCCAGAGCTCCCATCACAACGCAGCCCTGGAGCTCATCTGTTTTATCAGCTTTAAACCAAGAAAGTATAAACAGTAGGATGAGTGTTGCCTTCGGAAGTGTAGCTGTTTCTATGGACGTTGCTTTCTCTTGCCTCTAACGCTCTTTATCAAAAAGGTGTGCTCCAGGCATTTTATAATCTTTTTTTGGAAGCGCTGGTGGAGCAGCACTACAGCTTTCTGTGTGGTCCCGGTGCCAGGACCGATCATCACACACAGCTTCTGTGTATCCTTCCCCTGGCCCAGAACTGGTCAGGGTGATGACCATTACACAGCTTCATCTCTGCCAGGAGCCAGCTGGCGAAAAGCACTGCATGTGTCTCCTCTTCTGCAGACCAAACCATCCCAGTTCCCTCAGCCACTCCCCATCAGACCTGTGCTCCAGACTCCTCGCCAGCTTTGTTGCCCTTCTCTGGACGCACTCCAGGGCCTCCATGTCTTTCTTGTAATGAGGAGCCCACAACTGAACACAGCACTTGAGGTGCAGCCTCACCAGTGCTGAGCACAGAGGGATGATCACTTCCCTGATTGCTTGATTTTGCTCATAGTGTTTTCTGGCAACTGTTTGCTTTCAGAAAAGGGATTTTGTTTGCATTGTTCATTTTTTAGTTACTGCGCTTCTGGGCTGATTGGGAAAAATGCCACTTTCTTCACTTGGCCCTTGTTCAGCTTTCTCATGAATAGATGATTGAGAGAAATGTCTCACCGGATTTTCTGTGTCCCCACTCTCCCATTTCAAAGTTCACTTTACTTGCTATTTTGCTATTCTGTTTATCTGGATTAACAGGAAACTTACTCTTAATGCTCTGATTTGGTATTTGAAGATAGTTTTTTGTGAGCGGGAATGAGCCATGCCATAATACTCACAGAAATACCATTCCACTGTAACATCACAGGTAGAGCTCCTCACCACCCTGTTGCGTATGTCTGAAAGTGATGAAGAAAAAAGTCATTTAGAGGCTGTGCAGAATATTAAATAAGAATACTCAGTGTTGTAGCAGTTGTGGGTCACTCCTAAATACAAAATATCAGGAAGTTTGTATGCAAAATGCTCCTGTCTGGGTGCGCTGCTTTGTATGTTAGCTGCTTGTCTGGGCACACAGAATGCATCCATGTGTCTGTGTCTGTGCTCCTGCTAAGTTTGCTGACTCACAGCAGCGAGAGGAGCCAGACAATAAGCATTCTAATCTGACACTGCTGCTTAAGTTCTTTACATTTATTTCCTTTCATATGCTGAATTCGTTTTGAATTTCCACTCATGCATTTCAAGAAGGAATAGCAAAAATGTGGCAGAAAAATGGTTAGTTATACATATGTTAATGATGTCTGTTCACAGAGATGGTAAGTAAAGTTTTTCGGCTGGGAGAGTCTAAATTCTGCTTTCAACACTGACATGATATTTGGGAGTTCATTCCAATGGAGTACCAGTGGAAAGGCATTGAAGTGTTTCAGAAGATGTGATCCAGAACCCTGAACTTTATGGCTGTAGTTGGGGGTTGCAAAGATGTTGCAAGCAAAGGTGTATTTTCATCATAAAGCTGTGTTGTCCTGACATGCTTTGTTTGCATTTTTTTATAAGGCTGGGATGCCATCATGGATTGGAAAGATGTCTTATCGGGAGGAGAAAAACAAAGGATGGGCATGGCTCGTATGTTTTATCATAAGTAAGCATTTTGATTTGTTCTTTAAGTAATATCTGAAAATAAGGAGGAGTTTTGGAGGTTTGCTGTAATAGTTTGAGCAGCAGTAGTCTGTAATCTCTGTACAACATGCAGTACTTCTAGACTGTTGCATAGAACTGCATACTTTGTCTTTTGTTCATGCAAGTTCAGCTTGTAGCTTGGGTAATGCTTCTTACTTAAACTTTGCTTTTAGCAATGTGGCATTACATTCTGTGGATGTTCCTTTCTTTATCTAATCAGGCACAAACATCATCCCTGCATCTGTCCTACAAGTATTGCAGAAAACTGGTGGTCTGTGTTAGAGCTTGTGAGAGTTGGAAAGCCAATCTCCAGGTTTTTTTTATTTTATTTTTGAGACTGGAAACCTTGCACAGGCAGTCTGTACACAGCAGTGAATAGAGACTCTCTGAGCTGGCTCTAGTTACTCTGTAGCCTGTTGACAGAACAGAGT
Source organism: Alectoris magna (assembly GCA_030625065.1). Classification (NCBI taxonomy): domain Eukaryota; kingdom Metazoa; phylum Chordata; class Aves; order Galliformes; family Phasianidae; genus Alectoris; species Alectoris magna. The sequence continues at coordinate 183,096,091 of CM060560.1, read as the reverse complement.
AATACCAGGTCAAACTGGGACACAGGAGTTAGAGCACTGTGTGCTCAGATGGACCAGGAAATAAAACACATTTTTCCTGGAAGCCATGTCTGTACCTGATGGTGCTAGCTGGCTTCCAGCTGCAGATGAGAGGCAGCTTTCCGGCAAAAAACATCTACTTTCTACTGTTCTCTCAATTAAATGTGTAGGAATACTGTCCAAAACATAGATGACTTACGTCCTTTATTTACTTTTGAAAGGCCAAAATATGCACTGCTGGATGAATGCACGAGTGCTGTAAGCATTGATGTTGAAGGAAAGATATTCCAAGCTGCAAAAGCTGCCGGGATATCCCTGCTTTCTATAACACACAGACCTTCTCTTTGGTAAGTATGGCCAGGAATTTATGAGGGGCCTTGCTTTCAGCTTTCTGTCAGACATGGATTGACCTTTGTTCTGTATTGGGGCACTTGTTTAATCAATGTCTACTGCACTTTCTAAGATAATCTGTCTAAAATAGTAACAGTGTAAATGTACCTGCAGGGCCCATGAGCTTTCAAAATGTAATTTTATATTAAAAAGAGAAATATTAGAAATCTGTTCTAGTGAGGTAGTATTTCATATGGAGTCCCTCAAAGGAAATAGAGCTGGTGAATACCTAAAACAACCAAATACTTTAAAGGGAAATTGGAGATAAGTGGGTGTAAGCTGACATCAGCAGGGACTATTGGTACTCAAGTCCTTTGTCTCTACTGTCACATTGTTCGCTTTTTTAAGCTGGTGACAAAAAGATCCATTACCAATTTGTCACCGTAAAGAAAGAAAATTGAAGCAGTGTCTGCTTCTCTGAAAAAGTTTTCCGAACATTCATTCTTCCTCTGTGAAGACAGTGATGGTGGAAGCTGGGATTATTTCAAAAGCACTGCTCAAGAAAACAAGTATTTGAGAGCACTCCACCTGCAGATAGTGACAGTGAGGAGGGAAAATCTGCAAGAGAACTGATGACAAAGATTTTGGAGTTCAGATTCCCATGGATGTTTCTTATTTCCTAGTACTCGTGCTGTTCAGAAAGGTTTGGGATCGCTCCTGTGGCCTCTGATAACTGAAGTTATCAGAAATCTGATGATTTTCAGGGAGCGGAACTGATTAAAACAGATGGTTGGGTGGGATGTGATGGCCTCATGGTTGAGAAGTAAAGAACAAGTTCTGAGTATTCAGAAACAAGGATCAAATGTCTTTCAATCAGATATGCTTCCATAGGGACTGCACTGCATAGGGGTCACATGCTGCTCTCTCCTCAAGACTGTACCATGAAATATTTGCTCTTTCATTCACAATATTGGCTGCCTTCCAGTAGCACCACTATTAGATGTCTCAGTCAGCTATCTTGGCTTCCTGATTTTATTGTTATTTTTTAACGGGGGAAAAAAATAGAGAAACAGGTTTTGTGTCTCAAAGATTAAAATGCAAGAAGTGGTGAGTGTAAGCCTGGAGCTGAATCTCGTTTGAACCTCATGTCATAAGCTATGGAGTTTATTAAACTGTCACATTCCCCACATGGGATTTATAATTGCCTTTTTATGATGCGTTTCATCTTCTATAATTTACAGTGATAAATTGCACAGTTGTAACAGCAGCTCTGAAGGAACTCTCTGCTCTTCCTCTTGCTCCTCCTGATAAATGTCTTGTCAGGTCTTGGCAAAACCCCCACATGCGTACACCTTTGAATATTTGTAGTGCACACACCCTGATACTCCCTGAAAGATCTGTGACTCTTGCACAGACTTTTAGATTGACTCCTTGCAGTGTTTTAGGACTGGAAGTTTATTTATCCCACCTTACAAAATGCAGGGGAACAAACTGAGGTATACGTTGAACAAAACGGTTTTATCAGTAGCATCAGGTGCATCAGGCTTGCCTGAATGTTTTTTCTTCTAAGGAGATCTAACATCTCTTGCAAGGAGAAATAAATAAAATGATCTGGGGCACACATTTCTTTCTTCTGAAGAGGAGGGACTGTTTGGATGTGCAGCAGACTGAAGCTGGGGGGAGTGCTGATCAGGCATTATGTGGTTGGTATCTGTAATGACACCAGTGGTGATGGCCTGGGGAAGTCCTGGTGACTGGATTTGAGATGCCCAAACCCCCCACAAGAGTGTCCTATGTATATGAGTTTTTGAAGAGCCTGTGGGAGTCTTACCCAGTGATCCAGAACTGCACAGCACTCATCTTCCTGAGAGATGTCGTTGAGAATAGACACAGACATCCAAACTGGTGTGCAAAAGTGAGCCATTACTGATGTATTATTTTCTAACGCAGGAAGTACCACACTCACTTGCTGCAGTTTGATGGACAAGGAGGCTGGCATTTTGAACAGCTGAACATGGACGTCCGCTTGTCACTGAGTGAGGAAAAACAGAGACTGGAGTCCCAACTTGCAGGAATTCCTAAAATGCAGCAGAGACTGAATGAACTGTGTAAAATCTTGGGAGAAGACTCAGTGCTCAAAACAATGGACAAAGAAGAATAAATAATTTATGTTTTTAAAAGTATTTTTTTAGTTAAAAGCATTACAAGTTCAGACATTATCCTTTGCATGCATTGTGCTAGAGGCTTAGAGCATATTGAAACACAGCCAGCAGAGAATAATGCTCAGAATGCTATGTGAGACTTTAGCATTTCAGTGTTAAGGAAGGAAGTGGTCGAACTGTGAAAGCAAAACAAGCAAGGGCACTGAGTATAAGATTAATCACTGCAGCTTATGTTAATTCCTAGTGAAAGCCCAATTCACTGCAAAGAAGTAGCAACACTTTTAGGTTTTGTAGGTGAGTTTTGGCCTGAGACTCGGCCTGTAGAATGTGCTCTTGTACCAGGTCACTGTGTGCATATGATATGCCTGCTACGCAGAGCGAACATGGCATGACACTCAGGCATGGAGCACGGCAGAGGCAGCATCTGGGTGAGTATGCGGATGCATGCAAAAATCTCATTTGGGTATAAGAAACATTCTTTCAGCCCATGTGAAACAAAACTTTTCTACTACTGAGTAGCGTACGTGTCTTTGTCTGCATTTCTATAGGAAGTAATGCAGTAGGCTGACCAGAAGATAACTGTCCTGACAAACTATTGCCCTTGTGACAAGAGAAACAGGAATGGAGCTAAGCATGTAATATACATGTGCTGTACTTCGTGCTGTGATGCACAGCTTCAAAGGCTCTTTGCCCTTGGTGATATATCCGTTCCTCTGGGGAACTACTTGTCCCCTGTGTAGTAACCTCTGGTGCGCGGATGGAGCACTGGGCCTAATGTTAGGAGACCTTGTGTTGCTTCACTGAGTCATTCATCTGCTTCACGGGCCTGACCCAGCCAGTGTGCACCTCTGATCTGGTTCCTCCATTGATAAAATCTCAGTGTAGGCACGTGTTTGTTCTGTGAGACCTTTTGTGATGAGAAGAACCGTAGGAGAGCACGTCGATTTCTAACCATACACTGAATTCTCAGGCATGGCTGTCCTGCCAATTAAAATGCTCAGCACTTACAAAGGCCTGTGAAAATTTAAAGCATTTTATAACCACTAATTGATGCCTGCCATATTTTGTTAGAGTGGATGAACACTGTGCTCCCCGTGAGCAGAGCAGACAAGAAAATTCACCAGTGGCAGCTTTGCTCCAGAAGCGCTCTTTGATTGTGCCATTGGCTGCCAAGTTCAGTAGGAGCCGTGTCCCCAGGCAGTCAGAAGGAGCTTCAGGCTGATCCGCCTGGAGCTCAGGGCTGGCCTGAGTGCCTTGCTGTGGGCCAAACTCGGTGAACTAGAAATAAAGGTGGGAATGGATTTTGGGAGATCCCTGCAGTCTAGACAAAATGCTTACTGAGGCCCGTTCGCTTCCTTGGCAGCAGCACGTGTTTGGATGGGAAGACTGCAGCTGCAAGTGTGTGCAGACCTTTCCTCCTTCATTGCTGCAGACTGTTTGGAAATGGGCAGCCCAGGGATAGCTCAGGCAAGAGACTTTGCAGGTCTTTCATCTGCTGCAGATGCCTTAGAGGAGATGTAGCAATCCTGAAGTTGTTTGTTCCTTAGAAGACTTCTTTCTGGTGACTTAACTCTGAGAAGGAGCAATGCATAAGCTGTTAAGAACTGCTGAGAGAGGAGAAATGCACTGGGATATTTGCTGAGCTGTGTTCAGAACTGAATGCCATGGACAGCTTTTCATATGAGAGCAGGGATCACATCTCAGAGCGAGGTGCTCAGCACCAGTGCTGGAGAAAAGGCTTTGGATTGGCAGCTCATCATTGCAGAGGTGATGCCTTTGTCACTGTCCTTGCTTGGGAGTTTAGCTGTCTGGAGGCCACCATTCTGCTGGGTATGTTTGAACAGTCCATTAATACAGACTGTTTATATTTCCTGGTGGCTTCATGCACAAGGGGAAGGTGCGATCAGTAGGGAATTAACTCTGTCTGCTGAGCCCAAGGCCAGCACAGTAACCATTAGGCTGTCTCCCTTCTTGCTGCCTGCTGGACCAGAACCTGGAATAAGTCAGGTCCTCGCCCTGCTCCATTAGAGTGCATGTCTTGAATCCAATCCTGCGTTGTGTTGGTGGCAACAGTTTGTTCCTCCTGTTAGTTTTCTCTATAGAGTCCTCTGGGACTTCTCACTGGAAGAGAAAAGATCGCTCCTGGGAATCTGTAAAAGGGATGAGAAGTGAAGGTTCAAACAATAGGATGTTGTGTTGTAGAGTGCAGACTGGAGGTCACTGATGTGGTGGATGATGTGTGTGTGCGTTTTGATTTGTGAGTGTCTCTGCCTGTCCCTGAAGGCAAGCTTTCCTGCTTCTCATCTTCAAAGAGAAATCTCTATCTGCTAAGGAAAGAAAGAAGTCAGCCAAGAATCTGTTCTCGGTGAGCATAAATGAGATGACTGATGATTTCAAAGGCTTGTGCATTTCTGAGCCATGTTTCTGGACCACTGTGATGAATCAGGTGTGCACCATGTGTGTGCCCATGTTGCAGCTGCAGTGTACCGTCCTGCAGGCAGAAAGCAGCCACAAAACCACTTTTCCACAAGATTCTCCCAAGACAGGAGCTGAGGTAGAGGAAGGGGCACCATTGCTCCCCACCTCTCCGTGATGCACTTTACCTTGTGGCTGGGAGCTAAACCAGGCTCACCCAGTCCCTGAATGAGGAGGACACTGAAAAATGTTGAGCACTTGTTCCAGTTCAGCACAGGTCCCACGTATAGTTTCCATCTCCCAGCAAAGTGCTGCAGTGGCACCTGACTTGTTGGGAGGTGTCACTGGTGGGAGCAGCGCCCAAAATCTGCTGTACTGCCCTGCAGAGATCAAAGCTGGCCCTGTACTATGGCCCACAGAACAGTCTTCTGAGGGAACTGTTTAGAAGGAGAAAGATTGTTTGTTTTTGATGAAATTCTGCATAGAACATGCATCGTGACTGATGAAATGTTACTGAAAACTGAAATTGCAATAGAATCAGTGTAATCTTGAAGTCTGATATGTATTTTTTTTGATCCAGTAATAGATCGGCTGTTCCTATTCAGTAACACAGTAACAAAAACCAGCATCCCATTCTGCTGTTTGCATTCTTGCAGGCATGAAAAGAGCACGAGAGCGCTGATAGGAGAGGAACCTTCTCTAAATAGGATCTGTCTGAGTAATACTGAGCCACTTTTAGAAGGATTTTCTGTACTGGTGATTCATTCTTAAAGTTGATTTTGTAGTTTGAAGGGAAGCTGCCCTGCAGATCTTTTTCTGCAAACTCTCTGGCTTGTTCCAAGTGCTGATATAGACAGGCGTCTCCAGTTTCATTTCTGGAGAGCTTTGCCCTTCGTTTAGGACATGAGCCAACTTACTTTGTGCTGCTTTGGACACATTCAGGAAAGCAAAGCAGAGGGTCACACTCTTCCCTGGGGGAGTAGCTCAAGGAGATGCTCTTCTGCAGCCAGCATGCAGGAACACCTGCCTGCTACAGCACAACCAGAGAGAGGGCCAGAGCAGGGCAGCGTGACTCAGTGGAATCCTTTTCCTTGGTACAATGAGAGTTACTCAGAAGAGCCCATTCTTTCTCTAGCTTCCAGGAGCTGTGGCTCCCCAGGAATCCAAGGAAGCGTCTTTTTGGCTTACCTTCTCAGCAGCACATCTTGCTGAGCTGTGCAGATCCTGCCCTTCAAGTCCTTTCAAGGGCTGAATGTTACAGAGAGCCGGCGCACCCAGCCTGCTGCTGGCAGCCTCTCGTGCCCCAGCACTGGGCTTGCCTGGGTCTGTGTCCTGGACAAGTGAAGGTGCTGAGCAAAATTCATACCAGTCTCAAGCAGGGATTAACTGTGCAATAAGAATGGTAATTCAGTAATTTAATTCCCAGTTAATTCAGGTCACAATGAGATTTTTTTTTTTCTGGAATCAAGGTGGGAGAAAGCACTATCTGTGCATGGGATTTCAGTGTTTTAACCAAGGAAAAGTCCATTTTGGAACCACACTATTTCTGGCTTTAAATTTGAAAGCTCTTCTGCAGGAGCAGAAAAAACTAAGCATCCTTTAAGAATTTTTTTTAAGTCAGTGGGATCTGCGTTTGAGTGAGGAATGAAGGACTGGATATTCAATGGGATATTGTAGGGAAAATTGCAATAAAAATTATATCCTAAAGCAAATGAACAAACACACCTACAGTCCCCTCAGTATGTCTGAATGATCATAATGCATGTCAAAGCCAAGTTTATGAGCCTATCATCTGAGATTTCAGTCGTATATAGAATGAAGTCACTCTACTGAGCTGTTCATAAAGCTTAAGAGAACTGAACTGCTAATCGAATGCGTCTTCGTTTCGTTTATGTTTGATATTAATGCCTTTTAAGAGCAGACAATTTATAAAGCAATAAATCATGCTTTATAGTTGTAATTTATTCCAATGTCAAATAAAACATGTTGCATTTACTTTGTTTTTAGCATTCCTTATGGATCATTCACAAAGCAGTCGTGACCTATGTGAGAGCTTTGCCTGTGTGTGCTTTGGAAGCCCCTTCCTGTGCTCATCTCTGGGATGGGGCTGGAAAGCTAGGGGTGGGTGTTGTGTGTCTGCAAGTTAAAACAAGTGTTTCATTCCCAGATAAAGCTGCTGTCCAAGAGTTTGTTCCTTTCCTTCTTACAGCCCCCTTTGGGTACTGATAGGCCACTCCCACATCTCCCCAGAGCCTTCTCCAGGCTGAACAGCCCCAGCTCTCTCAGCCTGTCCTTGTATGAGAGGCGTTCTGTCCCTGGATCATTTTTTGTGGCCCTTCTCTGATCCCACCCGAACAGGTCTGTGTCTCTCCTGTACCGAGGTCTCCCCATCTGGATGAAGTACTTTAGGTGAGGTCTTGCAGAGTAGAGCAGAGGGGAAGGATCACCTCCCTCACCCTGCTGGCCACACTGTTTTTGATGCAGCCCAGGATACAGTTGGCTTTCTGGGCTGCGGGCACATTGCTGGCTCATATCCAGTTGCCATCCACCAGCACCCTGGGTCTTTTCAGAAGGGCTGTGCTCTATCCTGACATCCCCAGGTGCAAGACCCCGCACTTGGCTTTGTTGAATTTCACGGGGTTCACTTCGGCCCACCACTTGAGCCTGCCTATGTCTCCCTGGATGACATCCCATCCATCAGGCATGTTGACCGCAACAGTTCGGTATCATCCACAAACTTGCTGTGATCTTCCTAAGATTCTGTTGTTGTTCTGTTGTGCTGTTGCTGTGTTCTTTGTATGATTCCTGTGATGTGATGTTCAGGGGTGGCTGAAGGCCTCTCCTCGTGCCTTCCTCGCAGTGCACCGACTCCGAGAGCACCGACAGCTCCGTCCAGGACGTGAGCCACAATAAATGTGTGTGCCGGCTGTAGGGCAGTGGAGCCCAGGGCCCTGGCCCAAGGGGGTTATTCCCAGAAGAGAAGGGCAGCAGGGTAAGCTTGCACAGACTCACACTGGGGGCAAAGCAAACTCGGGAGATACTCTGAGGTGCTGAAAGGCTTCCCACAGCTGGAATTTTCTGGTAAGTGGAGAATATCAGGCAGAACACCTTTCTCTGTCTCTCCATGGCCTTCTTTCTGATTATGGCTTTTCGTGGCACCTGCTTTGTATGTTTTAAATTAGTGGCTTTAACCTCATGTAAATGAGGCCATCTAAGACAAGGCAGCAGTGAAGTATAAGAAATGCTGCACCCACCCAGTGCAAGTTTGGTGTGTGCGAAGAATCCATTTTGAAAGAGGTAATTAGAAAGGAGAGAGATTGTGGCCGGTGGCCGTCCTGGGCTGAGGAGCCGGCTGGGCCTGGGCCAGGACCCAGGAAATAACCAGATTGGGTGAGCTTGGAAAAACCAGTCCAAGGGAGAAACCACCTGGAATGTGCCAGCTGAAGGGCTGAGGCTCAGGGAGCAGACTGTGCTTTGGCATCTGGAATGGAGGGTCGTGTCAGTTACAGTTATGTTTCAAAATGAAAAACGTGGTGAAAAATTAGGATTTTTCAACATCCTGTAGAAGTTTTCTTACACAAGAAATGATTCTCAAAAATGTTGCTTAATTGCCTGGGGGGGGGATTAGATGTCAGATTTCTTGGTGTCTGTGCAGTAATCCTTGGTTGGAGGAGAAGGGGTGTGGGAAGGACAGAGATGCAGGTATCTGCTGTCATCAAGTCGATAGAGACAAGCTGGCCTGACACTGCATTTGTAGTATAACGTAGGCGTCAAGAGAAGCAGAAACATCCATTTACAGTTTGATTTTAGCATGAAAATTGTAATAACATTTGGCACTGCTTTAGAGCTACATTTCAAATAGATCAGATTCATGATGATTTCTGGGTCTTTGGGAAACCCAAATTATTTTCACTATAATTGACACCATAATTTTCACTGTAAATGTCAGGCAGGTATTTAGGCAAAGCCAACCTATTTAGCATTGAAACAATCCAAAGTCACACTCAGTAATTCTCCAATGTTCTTCTGCTCTGTATCTCAGTCATAACCTTTCTCTCCTCAGTTCTAGCCATGCAGTGCAATAAATACATGAAGTTTATTAGAGACTTCTCAATCAGTTGGTGCCTTCCATGTTGCGTTTTTGCAGATCTCTATGATATAGGTTGCAGCAAGTCTTCTTTCCCCACCCTTCTGGCCTACTTTTCCATCCCCACTGGGCTGGGTGCAGCCCTTGGCTGTTCTCATCACCCCTATGCCGGTGCCCCATGCCAGGGGATGACCCAGAGAGACATACAGCATCCTCAGGAGGTGTGTGCCTTTGATGCCAAGTGAACAAATAAGAGATGGCTGATGGATGCTGGCAGATGCACCTGCTTTGTTGTTGTTTTGTTTTGTTTTGCTTTTAACCACCACAGGTATTAATGCAAGGTACTAAAGTGCAACAGCTTGTGGTGATAAAGTGGGGGTTTGCTGGCATCTGCTTGTAGTAAAACATTCTTGCACTGAGCAGATTCTTCCCAGATCAGTTCATGCCCGCACTGCCAGGGTGGTATAAAAGGGTGGTGGAGCTGAGACTTGTGAAGAACACAGAATCCTCTTTCAATCACATAAAGGGGTCATCAAAAGCACACAATTACTTTTCATAATGTGCTTTGGAGTATTTACAGGTAGCACATAAATATAAGTGATTCATGAATAATTAAATGTCTGATCTGTACAGTTCAACCAGAAATCCCTTTATATTCTATACGAAATGGTAGCCACAGAAATAAAATTATGAAAATCTCCATTTTCTTGCTAGTGCAAAATGAGCACACACGGAGGTGCAGTTTCAGCCTCATGCCTATTTTTATACTGTAATCATGTTACTGAATTCAAGTCCTGTCTAATCGCTAATCTTCACTTATGTGTGTGCCATATGGCTCACAGCTGAGCATCAGAGGACAAGGACTCTGTTTATTAGACACGTCACATATCATTACGGGTGAAAAAAGAAGAGTTATTACTGCATTTCACGAGAAGGTGAAAGCTTGAGGCAAGGCCCACGTTCCTGGGAGAATGACTGTGTTTCTTCTGTGAAGTCTTACTCCCAGGGACTTCAGAAGTAAGGTCAAGTTCCTCCTTCAAGTCACTGGCTAAAACCTGCTTCTGTCTGAGAGGCTTAATTAACAACCAGGAGAAAACCCTGATGGCATCATCCATTTTAAAGGTATTTGGAAGTGCTTCCTGCCTTGCCTGCTTGACCATGGCCTGGTCAATCCACTGCAGCCCGCTCAATCCATCATGGCCTGGCCATTCCGCTACGGTCTGGCCAATCTGCCATGGACTGGTTAATCCAACACGGCCCAGCCATGGCCTGCTTGCCCTGCTCCTGGAGGAGGCAGCCATGGAGGCAAGGGGTCTCTATCAAAAGTGCTTGCACCTGAGAAACCTCGCCAAGGATTATTTCATTAAAATCCTCTCACTCTTGGCTTTAACTCCCTCTCTGCCATCAAAGTTTCCAGTCAAAGCTGGAGCTCTGAGTGGTACGTTGCAGACAAACTCGACCAGGTGGGCCAAGCATGCTCTCACCAAGGACATACTTCAGGGCTGCACCACCAAACGCCTGCTTACTCTGCCATGAAGTGCAACGCTCAAAGCATTGTGCCTTATGCCATGTGCATTTACTTTGCTAATTCAGAGCCTTATGCTGCTGCAGAAGGCATAAAGGAGATTCAAAAGTCGGAAGCTGCAGCCAAACAAACCTGGGCTAGAATGAAGCCAGGACAGATTTTTCTCCAGGTGGGTACTGTGGTGCTCCCACAGAAAGGGCCTGTTTGAGGCAGGGCGTTGCTCGATGTGCTTCATGGTATCTGAGGCTTGTGTTACACGCTGCCAACACAGCCCCTCCTGGCCTGCAGTAATTATAAGAATGGGAGCAGCGCTGCTGAAGTCAGCAGGGCCGCAGCCCACACCTGCATGGATGGCTCAGGAGTGCTCCCAGCTCTGCCAAACTGCGAAGCTGCTCAGGAGTTTGGGAGCAAAGGGCCAAAGAACTGGAGCTGTGAAAGGCGGAGTATCTCCAGCTCTTCTGACAGCACTTCCTCCTGCTCAAACCTTTAAGACATCATCCATGAGTCCCACAGAACCAACAGCCCCATTGAAGTGCTGTATTCCTTGCTTGGCAGGAACGTATTTTGAGATTTCTAAGTAGAGGAGAGTGCCTTTGTAGGGGGCAAGCACAGACAGAATCCAGCTGCCCTGCCCTGCCGCCCAGCTGGCCTATGGTTGAATGCACGTTCATCCAGCGCTGCCCACCTTGAAAAGGCACTTCTTCACACAGGAGGCTGCACTACCCAGTGCCAGGCTGAGCGCTGTGCTGGACTGCTCTACACGTGCTGCTGGGCTGAGCACAGTGCTGGGCTGCTCTACACATGCTGCTGGGCTGAGCACAGTGCTGGGCTGCTCTACATGTGCTGCTGGGCTGAGCACAGTGCTGGGCTGCTCTACACGTGCTGCTGGGCTGAGCACAGTGCTGGGCTGCTCTACACGTGCTGTTGGGCTGCAGAGCAGAGCTGACTCCTGCCATGCCAGCTTGCAGCATGGGCAGAAGACCTCTGATGTTTTCATTCACCTGCCCAAACATGTCTTAAAGCTGGCCATAATCTGGTTTTCTTCTCTAATCTCATCTGACTGCTATGATCTTTTTTTTTTTTGTTTTTGGATTTCTCGAGGGCGGAGACAAGAGGCACAACAACACCTTCTAAAGAATGAGGCGTGTGTGCAGAACAACTTGCATTGTTGCACTTGAACCTGAGTCTCATCCACAGGGTGCTTGGGTTGGGGCAAGAACACAGCTCTGCAGCATGCCATGGAGACCTTATGGTCCTAAGAGTTTTACTGCAAATGCAATCACCAGCATCCAGAAATATTTAGGGGGTGGGAAAGCTCTTCAGCACCCTTGTCTTGCTTAACTTACCTCATCCAGTTTTATCTGCAGTTGTGGTGCAACTGAGCACCAGAATCAGACCCAAATACAGAAACTTTTGTGCAGGCTTACAGGCTCTGATTTACTGTTTTACATGTGATGCTAAGCCTCAGCAATACTCCTTGAAAAGTGCTGCTAGAACTGCGGACCATTGGGCTCCTGGCATGAAGGAAATGTGACAAAGATTTGAACATCACAGAGGGCAGTGAAGCCAAATTCCTTCCTGGAGAAATGCTGGGCATGTTGGGAAAACCCAAGAGAAATAGTGCTTGGACCATGAACCTTAGAGTCATCAAGCATCTCTATCTGTTCTTAAAAGGTTTCCTTAATGACGCTGATTAGATTTTTAGAGAGGAACTTGCAAGAACTCATATTACTGCTGAGTTTGCAGACTCATATCAACACAGTAATGCTAAGGTTTGCTCCCTTGCCAAAGACTGGAATGTGTGGATAGCTGGAGTAATGTTATTGGCAAGCATCTCCTGTAAGGGAAGGTAGTGTGTTCTGGTGATAACGCATGCAGCACTTTTTGCTGTTAGTGGACTAAGAAATTGCCATGACAAGACATAAAACGAGAGTGATGTTCATGACCCTCAGCATTATGAGGGTGCATAATAGTTTGTTTTGCATTGATGTAAATTTATGGTGCTCAGCAACTCTTGGGAGTGACCCAACATGCAATACACCATGGCACATATAATTGGTGAGAGCTAAGGTCAGAATTATTCACAGATCCATAATTCCTTCCCAAATTCTTTTTCTCTTTGTTTGCATGCTACATTACTTAACAGGAGTAGATCTGCATCCTGATCAGCAGAATTACGGGCAGGGCTCAGAAACGAGGGCATTTCTCAACAGTTTCATCTTTGCCAGGCCAATATTTTACTCCTTGTTTGCCACGCTTTTGAAGCCCTCAGTGAGGATGATGTAAGCTTCCCAGGTGTGGATGAAAGCCAAAAGCCTTTAGTTATTCCTTGTTGTGTAGGGCTGACATGACTGATAAGCTGAGGGGGAAGAATGATTGGGGAAAAAAAAAAAAAGAAAAAAAAAAAAAAAGAAACACATCTAAGTTTCCTTCTAGTCAATCCCAGCAGTCAAACCAAAGCTGTCTGCCTTTGCAGAAACCAGATGCAGTTGGCTGGGAAGCTCTCTCATGTTGCCTAGGGCATAGCTTTGATCAACCAACCTCGGCTTGCCTCTCACAAAGCTTTCTTCATGCACCTGATATGGGATCCTGCCTGAGATAATGAATCATGATGCATTTAAAAGAAATTAAAGGATTCGTGTTGAGCTCTGCGTCTAACCCAAGCCAGCAACCTGACCACTCTTCCCATGCTCGGTGTGCAGGACAGTGACAATCCTGATCATGGACAGAGCACCCACAAATGTAGGTCACTGCAATCTGAGAGGCAGAATCAATATTTCAGGGCGCACTACTCCCTCTAGCTTACGAGCTTAATTGAAGGGAAAGGAGAGGTAAAATTAATTTTTAAACAACCTGTCTAGAGGGCAAAATCATCTTAATTAAATCTCATTCATTCTTCCTCTAATCCAGCAGGCAGATGGTGTTTCCCTCCTGCACTTTGAAGAGGTTAGCCCAGAAAGGCTTCCAGAGAAAACAGATCTGAGGCCGACAGAGCTCCCCTTCAGACAGATTTCCACTGTGGGGATCACTGGCGCTGCCTGTCTGTCCCCAGACTGGCGGATTTGAAGACGGCCAGAATTAGAGGGAGAAGGCTCCTGATGCTCCCAGCCCTATCCTGCCATGGTGAAAGAAAGAAATAAGGGGGGGGGGCAGATATTTTGGAAAATATTGTTTCCCCTTGTGAGCAGTTGTTTGTTCTTCTTTTTATTGACCGAGTTTTGAGCCCCACTGCTCACATCCAGGCTGGCTTTCTTGAGAGGGGAGGTTCTAGGAAAGGTGCCCCTAACAGGAGGCTGCACCAAAACAGTGGCAACATGCACCCACCTCACCATGCTGCGTTTGTTTCATATTTTCAGTCTTTACGCTCTGGCCATGGACAGAGGTTGTTTTTTTGCTCTTTGTTTACTTCCACAGAACTGGAATTCCAGGGAAAAAAAAAAAAAATCCAATCATCACAAAATTTGTGATCAAAGAGTTGAGAACAGGCTCTGCTTTCAGCCTGGCCTCTCCCTGAGTGCCCTGTCCTCTTGTCCGCAGCAAAGAACAGGGCAGAGGCCAGCAGTGGTAGGGGGTTGTCCTTCTGCAAGACCTCTGGGAGAGGAGGGCTACCAGTGACCCCTGCCTCCCTGCTGGGGCTCTCTGCCAAGATGGAAGCTGCCAAGAAAGGAGAAGTACATGGGTCCCAGTTTTGTGCTGATGAGGTTAAAGAATCAGCACCCAAGAGGGGATCAGAGGAGAGGAAAGAAAGTGAAGAGGCTGAGGGAAGGGAAAGGCGAAGGAGGGAAGCCAGGGAATGCCAGCCCTCTGGGGGCAGCAGCAACTTTCTTCTGAAGGCCAGAAGCAGTGCATCTTTGAAGTTGTTTCAAGCTGAGTACATAAGAGCTCTGGGGGTGTTCACATAACAGAGATGCCTGGCAGTGCTGCCAGGGATTGTGTAAGGGCTGCCATGAAGTCAAGCAAGAATGGGATTAAGGAGCCACTCCCCAGCTAGCAGAGAAGTAAGACTGCCAGGCAGGGCCCCACTTGCTAACCAACTGCAGAGATGAGGTAGAACAGCTGGAAATCCACTCTTCTGGCCGTGGGGAGATCTTGCTTCCTTCCCACATCAAGCCTGTCCACCTCCTGCAAATCATTAGAACAAGGCTGAATTCAAGACCCTGATCCACAGAGCAGTCATCAGCATTGCTCAGGCCAAAAATAGTTTAAATGCCTGTTTTTGAACCCATGTGTGGAGCATATTTAAATCTCTGGTCCTTATGGGACACCAGACACCCCCCAAGAACCTCTGCCCACATCTGACTATGGCCATGGGAACACCATTCTGAGGTGCTATTGTAACACTTACAGCATGCCCACATCATGCTAGAAGACAGCTGTTCCAGGCCTGCCTCCTGAGTCCAGCCACAGAACCACAGAACCACAACATGGCTGAGGTTGGCAGGGCCCTCTGTGTCCGTCCACCCAACCCCTGCCCCAGCAGGGACACCCGGAGCAGAGTGCCCAGGGCCACGGCCAGGCAGCTTCTGGATCTCCAAGGAGGAGACCCACAGCCTCTGGGCAATCTCTCTGCACAACCAGCCATGAGTGTGGTGAGTGTGTGGGGCATGGGGACCGACTGCCCTGGCCACCCTCAGCAGCCTGCCCTCTGTGCCCTGAGGAGACTATCCCCAGAGCAGGACATCAGCTAAGCTAATTGGTTGTTGTGTGGCCAAGACACAAAGTGGTGCATGAGGGCTCCTAGTACATTAACAACTATCTCAAACTGATGTGAAATTACTTTTTATTTGTCCAATAAGAAGGCATTTTGAGATGTATTGTTATGCCTCATGTGGACACAGCACCACTCAGCAATGAATTACACCTATATAAATCATTACAAATGTCCCACGTTATTAAACGTGTATCCTGAATGCAATGGCAAGACAGGAATGTTCCTACAGTGTTGCTTGCTGCAGCCTGGGAAAGAGACGAGTAAAGTTCTTTGGTGTCTGTCTTTTTGGCAGAGTCTTCCTCGTGCATCCAGCAGACACAGTTGTACACAGGACACTGAAGAGGATAAACGAGCACTTGGCACAACTGCTGAGACATGTCACCTGTACTGCATCCAAAAGCTCCAAAGGCATGTCTTTCAGAGCAGTGCTGTCACATGCTACAGCCAGCTGGCCGTGCGACTTATGGGACGTGATGCAATGTTTCCCTGCATATCCTTACCCAGGTGTATTTTGATGCCATTTCCCTGGTGATTCAAAACCTGTTTCTTCATGCTTCACAACTAGGTGCTACTTGCTGGGGATGACTTGCATCATCTGTTTCCATTTGTGATACTTAGGTGAAGAGGAATGTAGCAAGATTTCAGGTTTGCTGACACCACACCTCAAAAATCTCTGCTTGAAAATAGTGATATACTTACAAAACAACAAATATTGGATATTTTTTATCTGTGTATTTTAGCTTTCTGAGCCTTCAAAATATAGCTAATCATCTAAATTTTCCACTTTGTGAATATGAGTATTAGATAACGTCCTTTTACAAAAATCACAGAATCACAGAATGGCCTGGTTTGGAAGGGAGCTCAAGGATCATGAATCTCCAACCCCCCTGCTGCATGCAGGGCCACCAACCTCCACATTTAATACTAGACCAGGCTGCCCAGGGCCCCATCCAACCTGGCCTTGAACACCTCCAGGCATAGGGCATCCACAGCCTCTCTGGGCAGCTGTGCCAGCACCTCACCACTCTCATAGTGTGGAACTTAAAACATGGAATGGATTCACTCTTGCATAATCATGAGCATGCAGGAGCTGGGACGTTATAAAAAACATCAAATCTTTGGCTTTCTTGATAAAAGTACAAGAATGGCAATGCTGATGTGTAATAGAATAAGAAAACTTTTTCTTTTATCTATATCTGTGTCATTTAATGACAATAATATGTCTTCGAACTGAGCCAAGACTGGCAAATTGCAGTCCTCCTGGAAGAGATTTCTCAAGATTTTACTGGTAAGTAAGAAGGGGGTTGTGTCGTAGCACATAAATCACAGTGTTTGCTACCCACAAATCAATTTATGAAGCACGCTGGACAACAGAAGATAGCTCAGCACAAGGCTGAGATAGCGACACAGATAAAAGTTCAGAGTCATCTGAAAGAACATGATGGATGGGTTAAAAGAAATGCTATGAGTTCAGATAGATAGAAAATCTACAGGAAGGGCAGGCCATGTAACGGAGAATCCTGCAGAAATATGTGGTTGTGCTGAAGACTGAATTGCAGACTGGGCAGCGGTGTGCAGTATGCACCTGGGTGCCAGGCCCACAAGCACAAAGCACAACTCTTTTGTCACCTCCTAACTTAAGGTTTAGGCAGAAAAGGCTTTACAAAGGCTATCATGGCAAAGGGGCTTAGAGGCAGGAACTGCCCTCCAGGTGAAGGGCAGCATGCCCTGTGTTCCTTTGGCTCCCATGGCACTCAGGGTTTGCTGAGTGCACGAGGGGCTGCACTGACTTTGGTTGTTGTCTGAGGGGTTTGAACGGACTCTGAATGGCTGGTCAGAGGCTGCCTTAGCTGACACCCTGTGTTGACAGTTACATCAAAATTTGCCCATAGGGGACATTTTCTATGATGGCAGTTATTCGCTACGCGGCTTGGACTTTGGCATGTGTATTTATTTATCACTGTTAATTATTACTCTGCACTGCAAAGTACAGGCAAGTAGCAGTCAACCGCTTACCTAACCCAGCAGGAGTACCTTGCGCAGGAAGTCCTTGTTGTGTTCTGAATATTACTTCGGATTTTGGTCTGAGGAATTTCTCACGACGGGGACTTCTGCAGTTCAGAGAAAAAAACAAAATATTTCCCATTTCCAGGCCTTCCTGTCATACACTTCATCTTGAACAAAGCAGCAGGTGAGGCAGAACTTTGTCCCACGGTTCACCCAGCAGTAAAATGTGGTCAGTTTTCCCAGGTAAATTGGTTAATTCAGTGTTCAAATACTGACTTAAGGCCTTCAGTCTGGAAACCTTAATTCCTGTAGTGAAAGGTAGTGGAACTGAAATCGGTATGGAAATACTCTTTATAGAGCCTTGGGGCTTCATCATGTCCCGCACCCATCAACCATCCCTGCAAACATCTGCAGAGAGAGCAGGTTTAATTCTCTGCAGTTTGCTTTGTCAGCCAGAAGCACAAGCACTAAGAGGTTCTCAGAATAATTTCTACATCACTGTTGTTGTATTATCCTACCTGCAAAATGAGATCTCTGCTGAAATAAGTAATTTGGAAGGCAAAATGTCAACATATATTGCCTACATATTTTATTGCCATAAATAATGGGTCTTACTATCCAGTGATAATGAGCTACCTCTTATTTTGGCTGGAGCAGCAGCAGCAATTCCCAGCCAGGTGGGCTGTGTGGCTGTCTGCCAGCATGCTCTGCTACCGAGCATTTCAGCCACAGGTTTGGTCTGTGCTTTAGCATTTGTCAGCATCATCATTTTAAAATCCCCTGTGTGCTGAGCCTCTAGGACAGCTTCCTGAAGGCTTCTAATGAATGAAAGGCTTCTGCCACAGGACAGTCTTAGGCCTAAACTGAGATACTGTCCTGGCTTAACATCTGCAAGATGGATATTTTCCCTGCCCAAACGTGAAAAGAAGGACTTAACAGGCATATGCTAAAAGAAATTGTCAGCAAGTATTTGTATCTTCTTTAGTACTGTTGTAATGCGTGAGCTTTAATGTTTCTATGTGCATTTCAGGGCTCATTAAAGAGCTATGGTGTACACAATCAGTGTCACCAGGGGTACAAGATCAGTTTTAAAGCAGCCCAGCTTTCTGCACAGGCCTCCCAGGCTGTGTTTCAAAGCCATGCTTGGGAACCTGAGCTGCTCCAGCCATTGCTCAAGCCAATGAGAACCAGCTTGTTCGAGGTGTGGTTACACACACCCTGTTCTGCTCTATAATTCATGGTAATTATATGCCAGCTGAAAACACAGAACAAAACCATAACTAGAAACAGATAGTCTGGGAACAAAGAAATCTTTGGTCTGTCACAGTTTTTAAATAGCTGTCACTTGTTTCCTCCTGCAAAAGCTGTGGCTAAAGCACAGCTGGACTCCGATTTCTTGACTGCAAAGGGCCTAACCCTTGCAGAACCTCCCCCAGAGTGGGCACAGGGAATGAAAGAGGTGTCCTGGGAACCCAGCCCTTCCAGGCTGACATTAACACAGCTGCTCTGTTTTAAGAGGCAGAGGTTTCTTTCCTCAGCCCCTGGCGATGCCTCTGGTTTATGTGTGGAGCCAGCAGACCCGACCAGGCAGCAGGACCACTCAGTCTGAAGGGCAGGGGTAGTGGCTTTGGTTTCCTTGTAAACCCAAACCTTGGTGTCAGGCTGTGGAAGGCAGTGCTGAACCCTTGGTGCCAGCAGGGATCTCGCCTGCTCCTGGCTACGTGTTCTGCACCCTGCACGAGGCCATAAACCCAACCTTTGTGCAGTTGCCAGTCCCTTATTGCCCCTGGTTTAGTCATAGCAGAGTATGAATTGGCTTTGAATTGCTGCTTTGGTTTTTATTTCCTAGGAGTTTGATTCCTAAGGAGAAAAGCATGAACTCATAACTCTCCCAGAAAGAAGTACACAGGCTATTTTATTTAGTGTAGCTGCAATACAGTATTTTTAACAATTAGTCCTTACTAATTAGCTAATTATGTTGTCACTAGTGCAACAATGAATAGATGTTAAATTCTATTGCTCAGTGCAATGACAGAATCAAACCCACGTGCAATGAGATAACAGTCCCTGCAGTTACTCCCAGTTTCCCCACAGTTATTACTACAGGAAAGATGCAAAACCAACTTTTCCAACTTATTTCATCCCATGACATAATGTAGACGCTATATCCCTTACAGAGTCAACCACTGCTCACCCACAGACTTCAGCACAGCTGCAGTGGATGGAGTTTCTTGGACACGTTGGGTCAGGAGTGTATATTTGGTGATCTGGACATGTGTTCAGCTCTGCACGTGTCCCATGGCATTGTAGTGTGAGCTCTTGGCAGCCTATTTCTCACTTGTGTGCTTGTGGAGCAGTGCATCCTTGGGAATACAGTGCAATGTACCTGGCTGGTAGTTCCCATTAACCAGTAACCGGTAAATGCAGTTACAGACATCAGCCCTACGTATACGTGCTCTAATGAACATACATCCGTGCCATGACATGTCTTTGTTCTAGAGCCAAGGAGTCTTGATACAATGAGAATGTCCTTCATGTAATATCACACATATTTTCAAGAGATAAACCTGCCCAGCAGGATGGTTACAGACATCCTGCATCAGGTTTATTTGACAGCCTCCCCGCTGATGTCCCACAGGGCCCAAGCAGTAACTGGGCACTATATGGTCATAAACCATCATTGTTTTATAATAACTCACACTTTGTACCACTCTTTTAAACAGCGTATGTGTATGTCCACACATACATACTAGTACATGCAAATTCTCCTGACTTTTCTTAGTAAAGGGCATAAATATATCAGAATAAATCAAGGTTCCTTTCATTAAAGTTGAAAGAAAAGCATTCCTATAAAGAAAAGCATGCAAACCAAGTCACCTGAAAATTTGAGAAGAAAAATCCTGTGCCAGGCAAGAAATGGTCACAAGTGGTATCTGTGGGCGGCAGTGGTTGCAGCAGTGAAGGTACAGATACATGGCAGAAAGGTGTGGACAACCCAGATCATTTCTTTCTCAGCTGAAGAATACCCTTTGAGAAGACTGCTGGATAGGGAAAAAATGTAGGATTATAAAGTAGAAAGAAAAACCTCTATGGAAAAATTTTGTTTCGTGAATCAGAGGATGTGGAAAAAATCTGAAGAGCTGATTTTTATCATCTTCCATTTGGAATGTACGGTGCAATGCTGAATGACTTCATAGGTAGAAGACATAATCCCATCACTAGATTAATAGAATCTAGCCATGGTAGCATGGGTCACGAAGATCACTTAGGAAACTCAAAAATGTAAATGGAAGAAGACATTTAAATGACATTTTACTATAGACATCCTAATGTAAACTAACCCACATAGCCAATGCTACAAGTATCTTCAAGTCTGGACCTATTTACATAATACATAACGACAGCTGATGCAGAATCATTCTGAGTTGATTTACCTGTTTCTTCCCTTCTTGTGATATTTTAATTACACTGTGACGGAAAACGTGAAGCTGTGAGTCAGAATGGAAGGTGTTCAGTGTTGAAAATATGAATGCAAACATTGTATGGATTAATAACCGAAAGACATAAACAAAGGCAGCAAGGTGGATTTTAACAATAAATGCAGAAAGAGAAGAACTAAGGTTACATGTGATCCATCTTAATGACAGCGAAGGCACCTCTCATGGAAAGTGATGGTTTCATTGAAGATCTCCTGACTGCAGATTTTGATTTAAAAAAAAGGCAATAAAAAGGCATAGAGCTTTCACCTGCATAAAGACAAGCTTAGAAACTTGGTGCTAGTGTAGAATCAGAAGGTAAAGGCAAAGATCACCATCTATTTTTCAAGGTGCAGGAATCTGGTCATCTAGCCTGCTCTGTGAGCATTGATTAATGTTTTTCAGCCCAGTGAAAGCAGCGAGGCCCATCAGTGAGGCACAGATCTCCTCTGTGTGAGTAAGGGCGGTAGAATCTGGCCTGAATGAATCAGACCAGCTGCCATAATTATGCTAACCGGGTGCCCAAGGCACTGCCTCAGTCAGGCTGCGCTGAATGGAGAGATGTCGGGCTCTGGGCAAACCAGCTGCTCTCCTCTCGGGAGCTGGGATGCTCCTTGCTGCAAAGCAGCACACGGTGGGAGATCGCTGAAATCTGAAGGAAAAAGGGCATAGGACACCACAGCATCACCAAACAGAGCACAGCACTAGGTGGTGCTCTTTTCTATACTAAGTTACTACTCAATGGGTGTGAGAAGAGCGGGCATTTCTTTTTTGGCATTCTTTCTCTTTCTTTTTTTTTTTTTTTTTTTTTTTTTTTGAATGACTTTGTGCCCCATTTCCTCCAGCAGGACCTGACTCAAACAAACAAGAGAAAACCCATAAGCAGAAATACAAAGTGAAAATCAATGCATTCCTGTGTCGATTAGTCATCTTCTGTAAGCCTGGAGACATCCGTCAGGCCGTGCAGTCAGGTTGCATCAGGTTCTTTTTTCCCAGTGCTGTTTGCAGTGTCCTGGCAGTGAGGGAATCTTCCTTCCACAGAGAGATTCTCTCCTATCTACACACAGGTCACTGTCGAGATATCTGTTCCTGAGCCCTACCTGCTGCCTTTCCCTTTGTGCTCTTCTCAGCCATGGTCTGCATTCCACCCTAACCCACCCCTTGTTCACTCCCTCCAAATATTTGTCTATTTAGTTATGTTGTCTCTGTTATTAAGCTGGGTATGCCTATATATATGAAGCTATTTTAAGTCTTTTCCCTTGTCATTACAATGCTTCCTCATTCCTGCTGGTTTACTATAGGCAGCCTCTGGTTTGTCAGTGTACAGATCTGTCAGTGCTGTTATCAGCAGTCTCATGAGAATCTTTGCTGAAATCTGTGTTTTCCATGAAAAGGCAGACAAAGGGATAATGACTTCAACAGCGACAAAAAGATCTAGAAAGATCTCCTAGGGCAGAGCAACTCATGAATAGTGAACAGCAAAAGAAATCCTGAACACAAAGACAGAGAAGAAAACAATTTTTTTTTCATTCTGGAAAAACAACAACAAAAAAAGAGTTCATTATGTACAGGAGAAAAGATGTTAGATTAGGGATGATGCATGTCAGCTCAGTGCCTGTCAAGCAGGCAAACACAATCTCGGCTTATTTGTGAAAGGACTAGGAAAAACAGTGCATCGCTGTGCTCTGGTAAATATCCATGGTGCACCAAATTAACATAGAGCTGGAAAAGCTGCCGAGAAGAGCCATAGAAATGTTCAGAAATGATGTGAGGAGAAGTTAAATGGCATCAGACCCTTCTGCTGGAAAAAGAGATTGCTGCAAAGTCATGGCTGGCTGGTTGCCCACTCTTTTTTTCATTATCAAATTAAGGACTATCTGATTTTGTGCGCTTTTTGGAGTGAGCCTTTTTGGTGCTTCTCCAAACTGTTAATCCAAACAAATATTTAATTCCTAATGAAGTAATGGAATCTTCTGTTTCTCTCCATCCCTTGGTGTCGGTTATTTTTCTGAGCCTAAGTGAATGGTTTGTTAAAGCCAATTTCCTTTCAAGCACGTAGTGGTTGCATGAGACTTTGGTGGGAAGAGCACCTTTTAGGCACTTTAACCAGCCAAACCACAGGAGATGGATGTCCTGCTGGGTCAGAACAAAACCCAAAAATGCCGCATGTGCCCAGCACTGGTGATGGTCCTGGCGTAGCTGCACAACGGCCTGCGCAGGCTGGCCAAGGCATGAATCTGAAGGACCCAGATAGGCCTGTGAGGTCCCTGCACATGTACCTGACCTCCTCCTCTGGCCCAGACTGTGGAGATCACAAGCATTGACCTGTCTGTTCCTTTTCTTAGCTGATAATGGAGATGTTGCTCACAAATCTTGTCTAATCCCTTCTGATGCCTGCTAATAGTCTGCTTCCCCAACCTCCCGTGGCAATGGATTCCAGAAGTTCGTTGCTGCAGCGCAGGGACATGCCGTCTCATTTCAGCAGCAAACTGTACACTTGCATCTCTTCCATGGGAACAAACTGAAGTAAGATTCAGCCTAATATCCTTTGGCCCAAGCATTCCCAAACGATACATATGCAGTGAGTGGTATGAAAACTACTTTGAATAAGCATTAAGGAAAGCAAAGCTCAACATGCTGCATTCTTCCAGAGGAAGGTGATGCCTCATCTCTGCCTTGGGTAGGAGAGCCCAGCACAGAGCTGGAAGCACAGATTTTCCTGGCAAGGAGAGGTGAGCCTTGCAGGCTGCCACAGAGCTCGAAGCAGTGGCTTCTGTTGCTGCCACACCACAACACAATTCTTTCCTTATAGTAGTGGTCCCTCCATAGCAAGCTCTATCTGGAAACTCCTTCTTATATGAAGCTTGTCACACCTCTGTTGCAACTACTTATTTTAATTTCATGAGTTTGTGAGAGTGCCAAGGCTGGCTGCATACATATGGAGAATAAAACAACTTGTGCCATGCTTAATTTACAGCTGTCATCCCTTAATTTATAAATTCCATGATGCTATCAAGCTGAAGACTCTCAGTTTGTTCTTGCAAGACCCATTCTTTGCCTGCCCAACCCTCTGTTTTGCAGGTGACACACCACCCACTTGCTCCCCGCCAAGCTCCAGTGCTGCCTCTGGGTTGTGGTCCCAGTATTGTGCAGGCAATTAGGCATTTCTTCACCTGTCTTCCCTCCTTATTTTTTGTTATTACTATTTATTGTTTTTATTGCGATAATGCTTAAGGATGCCAATTAGGAAATTGGATTTCATCTTTAAAAAAAATGGTAAAACAAGCACAAACCCAAGGAACTCACAACTTGGGGCTTAAACACGCTATGTCTTGGGAGTGCATAAACGAGGTCTGTGAGAGCAACACAGAAGGCCAGGGCGATGTTAAATCTGCCCACTGACTTATCTCTACTAGTAGCCATCAGCAGGCTCTGCAGGAAAACGGAAACTTCTTTGACCTCATTGGAACTAATTTCATCAGAGCATTTTCCCAGAGGTGGAGAACTTCAAATTGATTTAATCTGGAATGTGCCAGGGTTTCCATGCTTGCTGTTTAAACGTGTGAGCTATTTTTTTCTGTCTTATCTAGAACAGACTGGCACAGCTGCTGACAGGAGGCTGCCTTGCCACCACAGATACTGTGTGTGTGGGACTGCTGCCTTTTGGTACCTTCTGCAAGTGCAGTCTGAAGCCAGACTTGACAGCGTGGTGATGATGTGGGAAGGGTGAAGGGCAGAGGAAAGATGAGGATACTGTTGGGAGGGACATTATGAAAAGCCCATCATGTTGGGTAACTGTATCCTAAAGGCAAGATTGGTATTGTGCAACTCTGACACATTCAAGTCTGAACAGCTGGCTCTGGTGAGAGGCAGCAGAAATGAATTTCCCGTGCAGCTTTTGTATTAATAATTCATCTCATTAAGGTGCGGTCTAACAGCACTAGCACAGGCCCCTGAATCAGCCCTGATACTGATTCTGACAACCACATCTTCTATGGATATCTCCAATTCTCATTTTCTTCTTGCCTCAATTTCCCCATACAAGGAATGAGAAGAACTGTGCTTGCTTTGGCTCAAACCTGTAAGACAGTTGGCTCTGAGTTCCTCAGAGATTTTTTTAGACTTTCCCATTAGCATGGAGAAAGCACAACGCTGCCATCTTGATCTAGTAGAATTTGGGCTTCTATCAAGACATCAGTGAGTCAGGCCCAAATATCAGGCTTAGAAACACACATTTCTGATCCATGGTACAGAGTCCTCCGCAGGGACTGGTAACACACTGGAAGGTGTTTAACAGCCCAGAGCCACAGTAAGACCTCATCCTTCTCAGAATTGGGTTATAATCTTCCTAATACTGTGCCAGATTTGAATAGTGTTATCATAAATCATTAAAATGAATTACATTATTGTAAACACAACTGTCTGATCTATTTTTTTCTCTCCTCCATTATTTACATCCTTTCTGTAATACCTGAAAGGGCTTCCAATCTGCAGGGTGGACTTACAGGATTTTGCTGTATAAAGCTGATTCCAACTTTCAGTTAACAAACAAATTCTTTAAACACTGTGATGTAGAAGGCAAATTCACCCTAGACAAAACCATGTTGGTGAGCCATGTATCTGTTATGATCCCTCTTGGGGAGGAATTTTTCAGAGATGTATTTCAGCCTTCTTCGTTTGCTTCTAGTCTAGCAGTAGTGATCTATGTGTGCTACACAGCTACATGCAATGTATATATTCGTATCAAAATATTTGTCTTGGTGTAACCATCTTAGTATAGACTATGGTTGCACTAGTGCAAGCTACGTCAATATTGAGGTCCTGAAGAATGAAAAACAAGTGTATGTGTATCAGCACATTTTTGTTACATGGCACAAACACACTGAGCTGCAAAGAAAAGAGAATGACTGTTTTGTTACAGTTTTGGACTGTTTTGCTAGCAGTGGTATGGTGATACAGTTCAGTTTTTGTGCACAGAAAGCACTGGTTCATGAAGAAATTCTTAGTTCTTCATTGAACACGACTGTACAGCTGGCAACTCTGTTCCCACTGAATCTCAGCCCCAGATATGCTCCCATGTTTCTTTCCATTGTATTTTCTCTTTTCCAGTTCATTTAGTTTCTGGAAGAAAGATAGAAAAGATCCATCTCCTTTTTTCTTGCTCTGGAAGTTCCTAGTGTTTCCTGAGCTCCAGGAACAACCCTGCAGAGCCATGACTTGGCTTTGACTCCAGAGATCCCTCTTCTTTCTCCACCCCATCCCTTCTGTTTTCTCTACCACCCTCTATCCAGAGTTGTCTATGCTAAACCAGCTTGTTTCCTTTCCTTATCTGCTGCTTCTCTGATTATGCAAACATGATCTTGCACTCCCTTCTTCCTTCTCAACTCTGAATGTACCTTCCCCCATCCCATCGTGAGCCAAGAAACATTTTTCTTTAGCAGTTTGTTTTTGGCAGTTACTGGAACCAAAGGTCCCCATGGTACCTTCCTGCCTGTCACTTTAGAGTGGCTTAACACTTTCCTCTGTGCTTTACCAAAAAATCTCCGTGAGTGATGGGAAGAAAATAGAAAGCATTTGAAATGTCTTTGATAAGCTTACATACTTTCAAAGACCTGCAGTTTGAAATAAGGAAGCCAGTGAAGAAAAACTTACTTCAAGAAAATCCATCAAAATCAAGTTGCAGCAGTTTCTAGAAGTTCAGTTTAGCATGGGGAGAAGATCTTCGAAGAGCTGGCTGTGCAAAAGCTCAAGTTTCGTGAAACCCTGAGGCATCACACTGGAAATGCAAACAGAGGTTTGACTTTGCCAAGAATTAACCTGGAAGCGCTGTATTCTTCAATGTTAAAGAGCTTAATGTTCATTAAAACAGAGTGATTACTGCCAGAGAGTGAATATCGCTGACTTGATTTCAATCAGCAACATCTGTTGAAACCCAGTTTCGTGAGAGTCCAGTCAGCCTTCCTGTATCAGAAGATGATGGAATACCACTAATTGTTGGGTCATAGAGTTTGTAGAATTGTGACAGACTCAGGCAAGGGAAAACCTATAGAGAAAATCTGTGATCACTTACTTACACGAGGAATAAAAATCTCTTTATTTATTTATTTATTTATTTATTTATTTATTTATTTTTCCCCCCACTATTATATGAATGTGAAGAAAAAGAAATCGTTCATTAGAATGCACATTTTCTGTAGGGTTTGCATACACATTTAGGCTCCACAGTGTGTCTTTCCAAAATTATGGAATACATTGTGGATGGTATGCAGTTAGTTTATTTATCATACAAATTAAAGAAGACAATACTCATTAATAAGATGACATCCTAGCCATTTCTACTACTTAGGAGAAGAAGCACCAGAGAACACGACAGCTATATAGTGAACGTGAGGCTGTTATCTGATACAGTTTTCATAGAATCATTGATTCACAGAATCACAGAATCATAGAGTCATAGAATCAGAGAATGGCCTGGATTGAAAGGGACCACAATGATCATCTGGTTTCAACCCCCTTCCAATGTGCAGGGTTGCCAGCCACCAGACCAGGCTGCCCAGAGCCACATCCAGCCTGGTCTTGAATGCCTCCAGGGATGGGGCATCCACAGCCTCCTTGGGCAACCTGTTCCAGTGTGTCATCACCTTCTGTGTGAAAAACTTCCTCCTCATATCTAACCTAAACCTCCCCTGTCTCAGTTTAAAACCATTCCCCCTTGTCCTATCACTATCCACCCTTGTAAACAGCCATTCCCCCTCCAGTTTATATGCTCCCTTCAAGTACTGGAAAGCCACAATGAGGTCTCCCCAGAGCCTTCTCTTCTCCAAGCTAAACAAGCCCAGTTCCCTCAACGTTTCCTCACAGGAGAGGTGCTCCAGCCCTCTGATCATCTTAGTGGCCCTCCTCTGGACCCAATCCAAGAGCTCCACGTCCTTCCTGTACTGGGGGCCCCAGGCCTGGACGCAGTACTGCAGATGGGGCCTCACAAGAGCCGAGTGGAGGTGGACAATCACCTCCCTCTCCCTACTGGCCACCCCTTTTTTAATGCAGCCCATAACACAATTGGCCATATGGGCTCCAGGCGCACACTGCTGGCTCATGTCCAGCTTCTCATCCACCAGGACCCCCCATGTCCTTTTTTTTGTACAATTAAATCTTAAATAAAAACAAAACAATATCAAAATATTATGAGATAGATCATCATGGTTGTGAAATGTCAGGACAAACTTCTCTAACACATTCTAGTACTTTCACTGATGGAATCTCTTCTCAGAACTAGATGGTACTGTCAGCAGGTCAAAGAAGATACTGTTAACCCCCTTAGTATGGCCCTAACTAAGCTCCTAAACTTCCACTTGAACTGGCTTAGTGAGCACTAGAAAACTCTCACAGTTGGAATACTTAAAGCAAAGGCTCCATTATTTTAAGTGGACATGCAGTACTCTAATTAGGCCATTTCAGAATCAACTGGTACAGTGTTGACATGGCCTACACAAGTAATCCACGGGCATGATATAGTTCAAGACAGGTCTCAGACACCTAGGTGGGATCTGCTTGGCTTTATGGTGGCTGATTGTGCGGCAGTCTATCGAGCTGCTCATTGAGGTAATGTACAGCTCACAGTTTTAGGCTCTGTAGTTTCTGATGCTTGCTTGAGGAACTCCATGAGGAGATTCGGCATCTGGGCAGTGTGTGTGCGTGTGTGTGCCTGTGTTTCTCAGTCATAGCCCTTGCCCTCCCAAATGCAGAGCTTTCTTTGGTTGCCCCAGTGAATGGCACGTGGCACTGAGTCATGTGGCAGGAGAACGGAGGGGGTGAAAGTGCACCAGCTGTGACACAATGCTGCTGCCAGGGAGGGCTGTCCCTCGCTGTCCTCTGAGCAGGGATCACAGACAGAAACTCTCCTGCTGCTCCCCAGCACTGCAGTTCGTGCCCTTTATGGGAACAGCTGATCTGGAGGTGAACAGATGCGCAGGTCCTATTGTGGGTATGGCAAGGAGAACCAGGAAATGGGGCTTCCACGGCTCTTTCTTTTGCCTTGAGATTTCACAGGTCTGTAAGAGTTATGATACAGCTTTACTAAAGATAAACAAGACATTGCTGATACGGTTGTATACTTACACAATGAAAGAACTGGACTGATTGTGCCTTATTTATTGAAGTTAATCCTTCAGTGAGGTGAATAGGGTGCTGGAGAGCAGAGGGCATCTACATTTTAAGAAATAAAAAGTGGGAGAGTTGTCATTTTCCAAGCCAGTAAGCATTATAGCAGAGTACTTTTTTTACATTCAAAGAATGAGGAAAAGCCAAAATAAAGCACTTCATTTTAACAAAAGGATCATGTATGTTCTGGAAATGGGGATACAGAGAAAATCTGTCATACAAGTGATAGGAGCTATGTCTTTTTCCTGCTTTCCATCTGGATGGGCGCAGAGGAGGCAACGCATGAATCACAGAATCATAGAATCACTGGGGTTGGAAAAGACCTCAAAGATCATCAAGTCCAACCACAGCCTAACCATAGTACCCTAACTCTAACAACCCTCTGCTAAATCATATCTCTGAGCACCACATCCAACATCCACATGAAACATGGCAAGAAGCTAAATGTAATTTGCTGTATCAGTTTCAGAGGAGTGTTGCACTGGGTTGAAATATTTAAGATAGAAAACATGCATATGCTATGGTGGGGCCAAAATAAA
Source organism: Alectoris magna (assembly GCA_030625065.1). Lineage (NCBI taxonomy): Eukaryota > Metazoa > Chordata > Aves > Galliformes > Phasianidae > Alectoris > Alectoris magna. Next base: position 183,066,661 of record CM060560.1, on the reverse strand, counting down.
CACAATTTAGAAGTGTTTTACTACCCAAACTAGTTCCTACAGCCACCTGTATCACTTTCATCGCAACGTGGACAGCAAATCCTCATCATGGGGGTAAATAGTTTAGGGTCCAGATGCAGACGCTGACCCACCCATAGTAATGCTAAGCTTAGGAGGAGCTCTGCCAGACTCAGCTTGCTAAATTCGTTTCCAATGCAGAACACAGAGGAAGGGATGCGGTCAGGCTGAGATAAGCGACACGCGTGCTCAGGGCGAGGCCGCCGGGCTTCGTCGTGCTGGGGCCTACCCAGCAGGAGATGCTGCCCAAGCGCAAATTTGGCTTCAATGCCTTTGTTACATTAGCGCTGCGTCAGCAGAAAAGAAGCATCGGATACATTTGGATAAGAAAGTATCCACTTTACCAAAGCTGTGAGAGCCAAAGCGTAATAACCTTTGTGCCCGCCGCGTTTGCTTAAGAGCTATTTTTAGCCTGATTTGTAAATGCGATGTAAATAACCGCCGATAGCCCAACGACGCTGCTCACCAGGATGGGCCGCAGCGCCTCTGCAGCAGCTCAGCACCACGCCGGAGCGCACAGCCCGGGCCCCGCCCCAGCCGAGCAGCCCTCGCCGCATGCCCGGCCGCTCGCACGGCGAGCTTGTTAGCATATCGTTACAATTCCTCGAACGGGCCTGTTCGGATGGAAAACCCTCCGGAGGGATGCGGATTGTTTCCCGGCAGGGATGCTATTTGCATTAAGAATGAACGCCGCCCGCCCACCCGGCTCGCAGCCGAACGCCGGCCTCTCGGTGAAGGCGGCCGGCGGTGTAGGGCTCCGGCGGCGCTGGGCTCCGGCGGCAGCAGTCCCGCAGCCGGCGGGCACGCGGCTCCCGAGGGGCGGGCGGGACGGAGGCGGCGAGGGGCGAGCGCCGCGCGCCCCCGTCGGGCCGCGTGCCCGCGCCGTGCCTACCGCCGGCTGCCGGCCCGGGGCGGGGCCGTGACGCATTGCGGCTGGAGCGGGCCCGGGGCTGGGGCCGGCGCCCGGGGCTCGTCCCCCGGCCGGCGGACCGCCGGAGAGAGTGACGGAGCGACGGCGCTCCCCGCCCAGGGACTGGCGGGGCCGCAGCGGGGCGGGGGCAGAGGAGCGGCGGTCCCGCCCCGAGCTCCGCGGCTCTACCTTAGCCATTCCGGCACCTAAAATGGCTGGAGCGCGGCGTTGCGGGAGGTGAGCGGGAGCCGCGGCCGCTGCCCTCAGCTCCTCTCGCTCGGCCCCGCTTGCGGAGCTGCCCGCCGCCCGGCACCATGTCGGCCGGCCAGGACGAGAGCTCGGTGCGGGTGGCCGTCAGGTAAGCGGCGGCTGCGGGTAGGGGAGCGGGGCGGCGCTCCGCGGAGCCGCGTCCGCCCGGAGGGAGCGCGTCGCCGCTGGGAGCTCCGCGCGGGGCCTCTTTCTAACTTCTTTTTTTTTTTTTTTTTCCCTTGGAAGCGGCAGAAAGGTGGAAAAACGCTTCCCGACGCCGCCTTACCCGTTTAGTCATTCTCGGCCTCGCGTTTTCGGCCGACTGGCTGCACGCACTCCCGCTAATGACAGCCGCGGAGCCGCTCCTGCGCTCCGCGGTGCGATCCGTGCGGCTGCTCGCAGCAAACGGGAATTTGTGTAGGAGCCGTGCTGGGAACGGAGCTTCAATCGTTCGGGCACATTATCCCATTCAAATTACGCTTTTTATCGGAGATTAAAATCTGGTGTTCGGCAGCGAGCTCCTGGCTCTTCTCGGTTTTCTACGTGAAGATGTTATGTTTGAAGAACTTCCAGATTAGCCCACGGATGTCTTAAGTTTCAGGATGCCTTTACATAATTCAAATATAAGAGGAAATAGACCTGCACGCATGCACACGTACAGCAGAATGCACACGTTTGGGTTTGGGTCGTGGTACTGAATGGGGATCGTCGTTTTTTCCTCCCCTCTGCGTTATGTGCTGACGCTCTGGTGGCACGCGCGGTCAGACCTTGGGCAAGCCCTGTCTCTCCATTTGGGCTTTGCAGCCATCGCATGCACTTCACCTTATGGGATAACTCAGGGGCTGCGCAGGAAGACAAAGCAGGCGGATTGCTGTGCTATACAGGGCGTAGGAATAAAGCCACGCTGCTGAGAGCTGCTGCTGGTGGGTGTGTTGGGGGGGAACAGCTCAATAACATTTTTGGTAAACAGGCACCGCCCCTGTGCGATAACATGGGATGTACACTGCAGTTGTGCTGCCCGTGCAGAGAGGTGCTTCTGCCGGAGTGGTTTTCTGCCTGAGCCTTTTTCACACAGAATACAGGGAGGTATTATTCCAAAGCATGATTAGGCTGTGTATTTAAAGAGGAAAATATGAGATAGGTGTGATCCCCAAAATGGAGCGTGTTGCAGGTTAGCAGGCTGCTCTGTCATTTGAAGAAAATATTGAATATCCTCCAAGCCAAGGAAAATAGTGGTGTAGGAGTTCATTTGAAATACAAAGGGTTGTTGTTACTGGGAATTGACTAAAAGCTGCTGGTGCAGATAGGTTTATGGTTGTAGACGTGTGATGAGAAATAGGTTAGAAATAATCTATGGCAAAGGGTTGCTAAAAGTGAGTGAACATGGCTCAGCTGTGTTACGATGGGTCACGGTAGCTCTTGAAAACAAATCCCCAATGTTACAAGGCATATTTCTGTAACATCACTGGATAGCTGAGGTCCTACAGCTGGGCACAGCTTGCTAGGAATGAGGGATTGCATCTTTACTCCTGTCTGCCTCCTTTGTCAGGTTAACTGTTCGCATCTGAGATTTCTCCTTCTCAGCTTAGAACCCAGGAACAAACCCTTGCACAACTGCGTTTTCCCCGCCAGTAATTTTTCTGTTATTTCTGTTTGTGTACTGTGTGTAGTGCTGGAGTGCTCTGAGCTGCAAGACCAATTGCATCAGCGCAGCACTGTGCAGTGCGTTATGAGAACTACTGAATTCTGTTTCCTTCTTGTTTTGGTTCTTCAGTTCATTCGGGGGACAGTTCAGTGTCGGTCTCTGCTCTTACAATGATTTAGTCTGTTTTTACATGTATGTTTTCTAAACAGAGCTTGCCCAACAGGGGCCCCGGCTTTTAGGTTGCAACGCATATGGTAGTAACTCGACTGAGATGTTTCAAAGGCATTTTGCCCTGAGCTTTCTGAAGTGCTGCGTTAGCGTAAGCCTTAATCGCAAGTTGTAGAACAGATATCACTGAAATGATTTAGCAAATTGTTTTGGTGTTGTTTTTTTTTCCAGAACCTGGTTATTTCACCTAATCGTAGACAACACTATTCAAAAATACTTCTTTCTTTCCAACCAGCACCACCTCTAAGCTATCATTTTGTATGTTAATTGCTCCCCATTTTCTTTAGTGTGATAATGGGTTTGTGAGCAATGAGCTAAATACTGTTTAGTGAAGCATGAAAGCTGAAAAGAATTTGGCAGGTAATCCAGTAACTAAGGTTAAATTCCCCAGTTAAGAGGAAAAAAAAAATTCTTTCTGTATTGCAGCCTCCACTGAAAGAGTTGTGGACTCACGATTTTGGTAGTAGTGCGGAACTTCAGCACAGAGCTTTGCCTTCTGCGTTCCTCTGTGTGCCTGTGCGTAGGGTCGGTTTCAGAGGAAGTCAGGGAGCTCTCGTGGGGCTATCTGAACTCGTCTTTTCTTTTACTTGCGAAAAGCTACTCTTTCTGTAAAGCTGAAATTACTGCCTGCCTTCTGTCAATGTCTTTTCAGCAGATGAAGATTCACTTCTGTTGAGGAGGCTCTGAAATGCTGCAGGCCATCAGACAGGTAGTTCTGGAATCACGTTCACAAAAGGATGTCAGTTATAGTTTCAAATTTTTGAGTATCTTGCCATGCAGGTGGTGTCCACGGGCATGATGTAGTGTACAGGCTTCTTATGGGTTGGGTAGATGAGGTTCTTACTGACCATTGCGATCCTCTCTGGCCGCAGCACATGTCGGTGTTGCACTTAGTTATTGTGTGAGCTATCTGGGGCTTGGTTGGGGTCACAGGACTTGAAATGTCTCCAACAGGAGAGGTGGCAGTGCCTGTCCTCGCTCTGTATGGCTTTTTGCAGAGCTGTTAGGGCATCCCAGGGTTTGGAGCACCCGGTCTAGTAGGTGGTGTCCTTGACTAAAGCAGAGGGTTTGGAATGAGATGATCTTAGAGGCCCCTCCCAACCCAAAACATTCTGTGATCCTACCAAGGGTGATCTAAGCATACAGAAAGGTTGGACTTAGGTTCTTTGCCTTTTTGGACACAAGCTAAACAAGGGAACTCTTGAAGAGATTAATAATGGATGGATGGAGCTCATCAGAAGGCTTGCTTGAGGGACTTGCCTCTGCTGAAGTGTGAAACAGTGTCTGTTACGTGTATCCTGTAATAGAGAAGACAGCAGAATTGTGGAAAACACAAGTGTCTGTCTTCTAGTCCTCCATAGGAGAAGGATGGCCTTAATTCATGCTGAGTCACTGAGAGTCCCAGACACAAAGATGATAAGCTTCAGTGTTGATTGGAAATGCAACCTTCTAAGATGCTGTGTGAAGACAGAAGAGGAAATTATAAAGAGTTATGTGAAAAGATGAAGAGCTTTGGAAGCTGACCAACAGCCAAGGAAAAGTACAGTGGCCACTGAGATGTGGTTGGATGATGCCTCAGGTGGAGCAGACAGTGAAAGGGCATGAGCTGTGTGGTGGTGCAGCTGAAAGAAATGGAGCTGTAGCATCGGGCATGCTGTCACTGAGGAGGTTGGAATCCAGTTGGAACTGTGTTAATGGCCAAAAGCAAAGAACCAGGGAAATGAGTAGCTAGGGGACAGTGTTTTATCACCAAGTATATTTAATATCAGAGAGCAGTGAAAGGAGGAGCCGTAGAAGTGTTTCATTAATTCCTTCATTTATTTTTAAATCCTCCCTGTGTTTGAGTTTATGTGCTTTATTCACTACTCTGGCAAGAGCGCGAGTGCCACTGCTTCAGCTGCTGCTGTCGGCATCTGTTGAGGGTTACAGCCCTGAAGCAAAGAGAAGCTGTGGGATATGGCCACCCAGATTTCCCTGAATCATCTCAGATGTGCCCTTCTTGTATCCATCCTGGGTCTCTGCCATGCACTGTAATGCTGCTTCACCACGGTGAAATCTGATGTCTGCCAAGTATGGCAGTTGTGTGCACAAAATATAAGGCATCTGTCAGGAAACTTTTAAAGTAATAGTTGAAGTACTAACTGTACCTCATGAATGAAACCTTCTATTTCTGGTATTCCAAGAGGGGAAGTGTAGTGATTACTAATTCATTTTCAGTATATTTATTTATTTATTTATTTCCCCAACTAATCAAGCTGCTTGTGGCCTGAAATCAGGATTCACTGTGAACTTCTGATAAGGCAAATGGGATGTGTTCATCCCTTGTAACCTCGGCCTTCTGCTGTGTAGATTTGTTCTGGGAGCAATGGGTTTGTTTCTCCCCTGTCCCCAGTTCCTGAGCTACACAGTTGGCCCTTTTCTGCTCTTGTTGCTCTTTTTCTAGCTTCTGAATTTTTTTTTTTCTCCCCATCTACTGTTTGAGTACCTTTCCGTCTTTCACGTTCCTCTTCTCAGCAGTTATTTCTAAGTAGCTTTTGCACGGAAGTTCTTTTCGTCTGTGCTGGATCCAGCTATTGTAACCAGGAAAGAAGGAGCTGAGTGGAAGGAACCTGCCTTTCTGATAGGTGTGCTTTGAAGCTCTTTGCCTGTTGAAATTAATTTTCTTTCTTAGGTTGCTGTTCTGCAAGTGCTTTCTGTTGTGTTTAGGCTTCCTACTGTGAATAGCTCCACAAATGTCAGCTGAATATCCATGCCCTCTGTGGTGTATATTGCAGGCTCTGGAGGGCAGAGGTACTGATTTCATGCTTCCTGTACAGTGCTAAGCATCTCTTGCTATTTAAATCGTTCTGTAAGTAGATAAGCAACAGAATAGATTACAGTACTATCCACTGGATCCTAAAAATGAACCAAGATTTTCGTCGGTTACAATGCAGCTGTAATGATGTAAGAATGTGAAAGTTTTTCGGGAAACATATCTAAGAAAATGAAGTATGAATGAAGTTCAGCAGTCCAGCAGTATGCAGTTATGCCCCAGTGAGGGCAAAAAAAAAAAAAAGTTACTTGGCAGTATTAATTAGTGATTTTTTTTTTTGGGTCAAGTGTTGGGAAATATTTCTGTTGGAGCGTCTGTTAATGGAAGGATACCGAAGAGATCTAGCTTTTGGAAAGCTCACGTTGCATATCTTTTGTAAGTTTTCATGTTGCTCTTTGCACCGTGACTTAAACAAACATTCCCTTGTCCTTTGCTGAAACTTTATGCCACCCCATCCATATGTTTTGCATTTTAGCTGGGGAAAAAAAAAAACACAGCACCATCTGCTGCTGAATTAATTCAGGTTTCATCATATCTGACTCGATCATCCGTAACTGATATTGCTTGGGGCAGGCTGGGATCTGTGATCTTGCTTTCTAGGAAATAAACTTGCCTTTTCACTGCTCGTGAGGTAACCACAAACTCATTCTTTCATGGAGGGGAAAGAAAGCCTAGTCAGGCGTTTCCCTTCACGTTATGTATTCCTTGCCAAAAGATGAATGTGTCTTGAATTATAACAAAACAAAACCTGACAAAAAAGGGGTATTGGTTTGTCTGTGCTTGCAGGTGGATTGTATTTTGAACTTAAGTAAAGCTTATGGGAGACTTGGGAATTGAGTTCACTTGGAAAATCTGGTTTCCATTTGGTGGCGTTTTCTTTGCCTGCACTCTCTGTAGAGAGTTAAAGGAATGTCTGTGCGACAGTATAAATCCTATGACTGAGCTCAACCTTTTCCTTTTTTTTTCTGTGCCACTCCTGCGAGTTCTTCTACAGTAGCAGAATGACCCTTGTGCTTGGGATGGAGGGAGCCTTGCTCCCTCCCTCTGCTTTCTCTTTCTTTGCTCAAAGTGCTTCATGGGTTCCCCTTGCTGCCCAGGCTGAGGTGGCTGCTGGAGTTCTCACTTTTCTCTTAAGTTGCGTGATTATTGATAGGAAGTAAAGCTATTTTAGGTGCATTTTTTTTAGCTGCTTAAGGAGAAGATTCTTAATTCTGTCATATCTGGGGCTGCTGGAGCAGGGGATTTTTTGTTGTTGTTGTTACACTAATTTAATTCCTGTGTAAAGTACTTACAAGAAGTTAAAAGTATTGTTTGAACTGGAGAACAAAAAAAGCTTAACTAGAAATCAAACACAACATGAACGAGTCCAGCAAGAGTAACTACATGAGCTGTGCCTTTTTCTTGTGTGCTCTTTCCCTTCTTCTCTAAAATTGTTTTAAATCTGTGCTCATTTTCTTTCTGTTATTACTTTCTTTTTTTTGTAGTTCTCTGTGTTACTTTCCACTTTTCTCTGGTGAAACTTGGCTGAGATAAACGTCTGCCTCAGTGTGACTAAAGGCAAAAACTCAACCTTATTTTTTTTTTTCCAAGAAGTTCTCTAGTTTGATGCATTTACCATAGCAACAACATGCAAATGAAGACCAGTGGAAGGGTATTAGTATCAGTGGCACAGTGACTTTGATGTGTAGAGGAGGTCTCTCCAGTATATTTTTAAATGTTTAAAATGTGAACCTGCTTGCATTGTCTTTGAAAATTCACGAAGGGACATACATGTCTGAAACCTTTCCATCCTTGAAGTTGTTCTTGTTGATTCTGAAAATAGTAACTTTTTTCAACCGATTCATTTCTTGTGTGATGAAAACCAGTTGTTTTTGTTTGTTTGTTTGTTACTTTATGACCCACAAGAACCTCTCCATATGCTGCAGGATCTGTTCTGAAGTGCTTACTGTAGAGTGTATGTAATTGGGATGAGTGATAGGTGTTTATGGTGCTCATCTGGTGGTGTTTACATCCACACTTAATGTTCCGTGTTCAGTCTCCGGCCATAAGCCTTGCTGTCTACTCAGCATCAGCCACAGCATGATTTTAACAAGATTTTTAAGTGTAAGATTAGTACTGCTGGAAGTGGACCAGTTAAGCTGCTGATTCAGAGCTTGCCACTAGAGTAGCGTAAAATATCTCCTGGATAGACTCTGGGAATCAGGAGTGAGGAGCGGGTACCATTTGGTCCTTTTTGTTGTTGCCTTCAACAGATTTGATGAAGTCCACCAGTGCTGGAATAATTTATTTTTGCTTGAAGAACTTTTTCTGATCAGTTGACAAGTGCTAGGCTTGCTGTCTGGGACAATGCACTTTGTAGGCAACTTTAGGATTTAATTCTGCCAAGCATAAATGAATGATGCGTCCCTTGAGTTGGTGGAGTTCCAGTAAGGGAGGCTGAGAGCAACAAAACCTGCATGAAAGATTCTGATATGATTGTTCTCTATGCACAGTAACCTATATGTGTTCAAGTAGAAGATTGATTTTGTAAATGGATTCAAGAGTTTGTTTTCTCATCGGTGCTTCTTGTAGTTGTACTGCTATAGGACAGCTGCATAGTTCAGGTGTTTACCTAATACTTAAGTTTCTCAGGACATTGTATGTTTAAGGCAGATTCTATAAACTTCAAGTACTCCAAGTTTTCTGAAATGCTATACAGTAGATTGGAGGATGCTGATTTTTTTTTTATTTTTTTTTCCTGCTCTCCGTTTATTTTCAATGTAATCAATCCTTTAAAACCATCAATAAAACACAGTTCTCAAGGTGGATAAGAGTTAAAGGATTGTAGTGTGCTGTAGAGTGATGGTTCAGCTGCAAGAGCTGATATAAAAGGATATGGCTGATAGGACCATGGAGAAAATGTTTTTTTTTTCATGGGTCATCTCAAAGTCTGGTGAAATCTCTTCTGCCGTGGCTTCTTTTAATAATGGAAAATTTTGATCAAACAAACGTCTGTTTGACTGATGTAGTTTAGGCTGGGGTCTTGAACAAAAGTCTTCCGCACCATGGGTTGATGCCGTACCGCTTGGTTCTTGTCTTTGTTGGGGCTTCTGTGTTACTTTGTTCTTGTGTCACTCTGAGTGGCTTATTATCCCAAGATCCCGGGGCTGCTCATCTTTCATTCACTACTATCAACCAAATCATTCAGACAGCTGCAGCAGTTCCTCTTTTTCAGTTTGTGCTTAATTCTGTCCAGAATCTCTGTGTCTCTGTCTTTACCCTTACGAGTTTGAGTGATGTGAAGGTATGTAGTGAGCCTTTCTTTTCTTTTTTTTCTAATTTTCCTGTGCTCTGCTGGTGCTTCCTATTTTGTCATCTCAGAATTGTGTCTTAAGTTCCTCAGGCCAAAAATACAGCTTTAAAGTGTAGTAAGCACTTACAGAGTGATACAAATAATACATAATGTAGTCTAATGAGAAAAACAGCTGCTAGTAAAACGCCTTAGTCATTACCTTTTATGAAAAGTGTTACAATCAAAAACTTCTGTTTTGCTAAAGCACCCATATGGCTTTGTTTCCATAACCCTCTCCCCATCCATCCCCTGATTTATTTATTCTTTTTTAATGTGAGAAGAACAGAATAAAGAAAACTAATTCAGGACACTGATCCATAGGAAATGGCTGATTGGTCCTAAGCAAACGAGATGCTTTTCATTGGTTTTTGCTCTGTAGCAGTTGTCCAGGTAAGGTGTCTTTCTGTCCTTGGTCTCACATGTGTTCCTTTTGAAGTTTAAGTGTGAAATCTTTGTGTGTAGGCTCTGGCTCTGTAATGTGATGCCTTTGAATATTGTGTTTTGTTTTTATTGTTTTTTTTTCCCCCTAAGTACAACCCATACACGTTTATTTGGAGACTGGTATTACTGATATTTCCCATGCTTCCTTTTTTCTAGTTACAATTTTATCACTGGAGAATGATCTGTGCATTTAAGAAAGGTTAATTTGTTTTATGAGAAAAGTATTTGAAATACAGTGAGGACCAGAGAATATTTTCATGCAGGGCTGAGGAAGAGTAAATATCAGAATATATCTTTTTTACGCATAAGAGGAAAGAGAAGGGCTACCCTACTTACAGTTTGAAGAGGTAGCAGGTCAGAAAAAGGGCCACCTGTTCAATCTGCATTACCTGTAGTGAGATTTACACTTCTGTCTTATCTAATCACCCAGCCCATCGCTCAGGAGCAATACGGATTTGGGGTAGGAGTGAACTGCTATTGACAGGTAAGCCATTTGGCACTGAAGTACACTGATTCTTAATATATATATATGTTTTAACACTCCCAAAAGTTGATTCCTCCCTCCTGGCCCACGTGATGTTGGCTGTTCATCTGGTAAACCTGCTGTTTTGGCTCTGAATTTTGAAGCTACCTGTAGGTCTGTTTCATTATAGTTGCTAGCAAAGCCTTTGGGGAACAGATGGCTTTCATTGTTCATGAAATGTCAACAAGTAAAGCCTTGCTAGGCCTAAAAGAGGAATAAACATTCTACAGTTGAGAGCCTCAGATGAAAGTGCTTTGTTCTGTGCTGCCAGGCCTGAAAGCAGGGCTGGCCCATGCCAGGCTGATTCTTCTGTTGATTTTTAACTCTCAAGACTGCTGAACACAGAAGTTTTTTGGGAAGCAGAGAGGGGTCTTATATCAAATGGTGTTAGCCTACGTCTTGGATGCTAGTTGACTGAAAGTAAAGGGCAAGTGCACTCTCTGCTGTTGTTATAGGCAAGTGATTTTGAATAATGTATAGAAATTAATCATGAAATGGAAGTATTATGGCAAAAAAAAAGAAGAAAATTAGACTTCAGAGAAAATGGAGTTTTTATGCAAGGCACAAAGTAATCCATACCCTGATAATGTCTTGGCTGATGTCCAGTGTTCAGTTTCAGTTCAGTTCAAGAAAAATGCAGACTAATTAGAGGGAATTGAGGAGAGAAGGGTGATGACTGGGCATCTAAAAACAGGACTGGTGAGACATGAGAAGTGAAGATTGCTAAGAGCTGTGTTTTGAAATACCCAGTGCCAAATGCAAAGTAGAAGGGAATAAATTGTTCTTTATGTTCCAGCCAGGTTAACAGGCTTAACCTCCTGTAAGAAAAGTAAAAGACAGGAAGGAAGCATTTATCTGTTGTTAGGACGGATGTCCTGGAGCAGTTTGCGGAGATGTGAAATCATCCATAGGAGAGACTTCTAAAAACAAATCAAAGCAATATCTGTCAGGAATGTTTTGGACGTAGATTATATTGGTGCAGAAAGGTAGAGTGGGTGAATAATCTCTGTGACATTTCCATGTCTCTTCCATCCCAGTTGCCTGCAGTTCCATGAAGTTGCATGTCCATTGTCAAGGCCTGAATTCAGCACAGTTGAATCATAGAATGGCTTGAGTTGGAAGAGATCTCAAAGGTTATCTAGTCCCAGTTCCCGTGCCGCAGCCAGGATTGCTGACCACTAGATCTAGCCCTAGACCAGGCTACCCAGGGCCCCATCCAACCTGGCCTTGAACACCTCCAGGGACGGAACATCCACAGCCTCTCTGGACAGCCTGTGCCAGCACCTCACCACTCTCTCTGAGAAAAGCTTCCCCCTGACATCTAGCCTAAATCTTCCCTCCTTCAGTTTAAAACCATTATCCCTTGTGCTGAAACTATCTAGCCGTGTAAAAAATTATTTTCCCTTCTGTTTGTAATCTCCCTTTAAATATCAGAAGGCTGGCAGGAGGTCTCCCTGGAGCCCAAGCTCCCTCATTCTGTTTTTGTGAGAGAGACGCTCCAGCTCTCTTATAATCCTCGTGGCCCCCCTCAGGACCCTGTCCAAAAGCTCCACATCTTTTCTGTTTCCTGGGGCCCAGCCTTGGATGCAGTGTTCCATACGGTGCCTCACAGGGGCAGAGTAGAGAGGGACCGTCACCTACCTCCCCTGCTGCCACCCCTCTTTTGGTACAGCCCAGGGTATGGTTGGCCTTCTAGGCTGAAAGTGTGCATTGCTGGCTCATGTTAAGGTTTTCATCTTAAGTCCTTATCGGCACAGCTACTCTCAGGGCATTCTCCTTGAGAATGATCCCATTCAGATGACATGTTACGATTGCAGAGTTGTGACAATGTCCACGTTAACAGAAAAGCCTTGGAAATTTGGAAGGGTAAGCTTAGACGAATTTAGGTTTGGAGGATCATTGGGATGTCATCTGACCCAACCTCCTGCTCAAAGCAGGCTCAGAACTAACTTCAGGGCAGGTTGCTCAGGGCTTGATCAAGTTATTAGGTATTGGAAAAACCTTCAAGAATGGAGATTGCTCAGTCTCTTGAATAACCAATGTTTGTCTGTCCTCAGGTGGAAATGTTTTTCCTTATGCCAGGTTGAGAACTTTCTTGCTTTGGTTTATGACTGCTGTCTCTTATTCTCCTAACATCAGTAAGGAAGCTCAGCTCTGTCTTAATCTTCTCAAGTGTTTGGAAGAGAGCAGGCAAGGCCTAAAAGCCAGCAAGTTATTGTAGAGTCTGTGTCTACAGTCTGTTGGGAAGGGTGAGCTGCATGGGAGAACTTCAGCAAGGGGACCACAACCTCTTTGGATGAGTTCTGAATGTGAAGGGCATAGCGAGGTCTTGGCAGATGGACAGTCATACAGTGGTGGTAGTAATATGGCTGCTCTTGGGAGGTAATGTGTTGTAAGCAGACGTAGCATGAAATACTGGAGGGTTTTGTTTTGTTTTACATGGCTAATGGATTCTTTTTGTTCTGAAGTCTATTTCCCACCCACCACTGCTGCACCCCTGATCTTGAAGATCACTTGGTGATAGATGTAGCATTGCTGCTGTGGAAGCCTTTGGAATGCAATTCAGCAAAGGGTAACAACGTGCCTCCCTCTCCTCTCTGCAAGAACACTTGGCAGTCATTTTTTGCCTGTTTTCCTTTGCCACAGTTTAAGCTCATTTATTTTTTGGCCAAGCTGACTAACAAGAATAATTAACTTCCAGCACTGTTACTGATTCCTTGCTTCTTAGATATTCATGCTCTCCTTAACCATGTCATAGAATAATTGTATCAGTTTCCCTGTCCTGCCTGTGACAGTTTGTGTTTTGTTCTTATAATTCTGGTTTGTTCAGCAGTATATATTCTTTAAGTGATAAAGAAATGCATGCAGTTAGTCATTGTTTTATCACATGAAGCATGTGATAACCTTGTGAATACAACCCAAAGCATCAGTTACTTATCTTGGAACAGCTTCCTTTGACTCTTAGGAAATGAATTATAGTTTGTGCCTTATTGGGTTTTGTTTTGTCTATGGAAAAATGGATTCTAATATCTTCAGGAGTATGATTTAGTTATTTATTCTCTTTCCCTCCCCTTATTCCTCTGGATTTGTGTTCCATGTAATTAATGTGGAACACTGGACAGTTAACGTTCAGTTTGCTTTATGTTGTTGATATCTGCCTTGTATCTGTGTGTTTTCTGGTTGAAGTTCCAACTATTTAAAACAGGAATATGTTGGTAGACAGAGGGAAGTGCCTTGAAAGTTGTAACATCTGCATCTTTTCTTGACCATGTCTACTGCTCAGGATTTCTCAGACTGCAACTAGGAAATGTTACTGCCTCCCAAACTGTATCACACGCATCAAGGAAATTTGACAAACTGTGGTCTAGGCACTACAATGTTTGTAAGTTTTTTATATATATATATATTTTTAATGTGAATTCTGTGATTTATACTTGCATTCTTCTTCTCAAATTAAAGTTGCCTGGGGGAAGGCTGTGTGTCTAACCAGTGGGCCAGAATGCTTGTAGTGTATTGCTCGACATCATTTTAGTGGGAACAGTTCTCCTGTTTTGTTGCCCCCTCAGTATTGATGGGCATAGCCATTGCAGCACAGCAGTGTGTGTGAGAGGTCCTGTTCTTTGCTCAGAAGTTACATCAACTGGCATTGTGGTGTTTTTCCACTCAGATAACAAAAATAAACTAGGATCCTGACAATGTGTTTTCTGTTCAAAATATGCAAGTGCTATAATTTGAAGTTAGCATATCAATGCGTGTTTTAGCAATAGCTGTACTTCAGCTGTGAAATTTCTGCATTTGTTTTTTTCCTGAATCACTCTTACTGTGTGACGTAGAGTTGTGGCTCAGTTCTTCATTGTCTGTTAATGCTGCATCGGTCACTTTGCTGTCTTCATTTCAGCAAGATCTGTCCCTTAGCTTTTGAATGCCACATCGCTCAGAATGGCTCTCGGGGGTGATGTTCAAAACTAATCAGTTTAAGGCATGATTTTAAGGTATTGCTGGAGCCCAGAATTTATGCATTCAGTTGACTGTAGGACGTTTTCCCTGAGTCACTCTTCTTCTAGTGCAGTATACAAATTAGATCATGAAGGTTTATTTTCATTATCAGTCTGTCGTTTGAGGCTGGAAAGTTGATCTCTGGAGATCTTAGAATTAGATGAGGAAAACATCAGAAGAAAATCCAGTAGGCAAAACCAAACATCAGTGGAATGATTAACATGTGAGCACTAGTGTTGGTTGGCGTAAGGTGATACTGGATGTGTAACATACAATGTGCTGCTGGGAGAAATAGCTGAAAGAGCTTTTGTTTTCAAGAGAGAGATGTGCTGCAGTCATTACCAGTACTTGGAATTGTCTGGCTGTACTATCTGTCTGGACAGTGATGCCATTGGTACAACCTATATACAACAGTGTCCCCTGTTCTGTGTGCCAGTATGAGCAAGTGCTCAGGCAGTGGTCACAGGCTGTCTCTCTTCTCTCTCTCTTTTTTTTTTTTTTTTTCTCTTCTGCTACTGCTTCATTCAGTGCAGGACTGAGCTGTAAGGCCTTGGAAACCTGCTGCTGTTTATGGGGTCAGCTGTCGTTAAAATATCAATAAACTCATCTCCTGAGTGTTCATTCAGTATGAATGCTTGGGAGACTCCTATTACCTACTGAGTTAGGTATTATTGAGGCACAAATGCAAGGGATGCAATCAGTTAATTTGGAGAGCTACAGACTGCCAGAGGACATCTTTTATGTAGGATGTAGGTTCGTTGTTGTTGTTTTTGGTCTTAATTTCTTTTCTTTTTTGGTCAAGTTTTTCTCATTTATGAGCCCTGGTGCAGTTTGATTTAAATTGTTAACTGAGGCATGTTGTGCTGTGACAGCAGGTTTGTGGTGGTGTCACTGCTGTACCGTTTTCCAGCTGCTGAGGCTGTGTTGCTGCATTTTTGCTGCCTCTGCAAGACCCCTCTGCCAACAGCGCTGCTGTGGATTGGAAATCTGCAACCCAAAAGTGCTGCTTTGCAGTGTCTGCTTGGAAATGCAAGGCTTAACTTATTAATACAAATACAGAGTTAGTGGTTCTGGGACCTCCACATGACAACAATGTTGGGTGGTAAAGACACAAATTGTGTACATTTTAGATCCATGGACTCTGGTAAGATTATCTGACATATTGTATAACACCAGGCAATAGGATTTAATTGAGAATCCAATTATGTGTTTAGTTATAAACATGATTGTTTGTGAAGTGCAACCAATCCTGACCTCAAACTTTGAGGCAGGGAAATCTCCTTTTATTAGTTCCAGATAATCCTGCTCCCTCTTCTGAATCCGTGGCTCATTAGTTTCAATTTATCTTGCTAACACTCATTGGCCATTGGTTTTTAATTCAGCGGTCTAGCAATAGTTAACTCTAAGTATGGTTGGGAAATCATCCATCCATAGTTTCCTTTGGGCCTCGCTAATTATTCATGTGATGAGGCTTATATAAGGGCTGCACTGCAGCTGTACTTCGTTTGATGTTAGAGTTCTGTATTTCTGTGCAAACAAAAGTCAGGTGATAAGGCATGGGCAAGCAAAGTCTATGGTTGAAATCAGGGAGAAAGCAAACTTTTCTGTGAGGATCTTAAAGTGGTAGCATCTGCTGAACTGTCACGTTTCTTCTTCAAAAAGTTAGATTTCAGCTGGCTTTTAGATAGAAGTGGATTTTAGATTGGGAATGCAGAGTTAGATTTCAGATAGGCCTTTGTTGTATCTATATGACTTTTTTGTGTTTGTTGAGATTTATGATGAGGGCAGTGGTTAAGATGTGGTCATAGCCGAGAGCACCTACTGAGTGGAAATGATGTTCTTTGTGTAGGTGTGGGAGGCAATTGGCTGATTCACAGCAATTAGTGATGCAAGGTTTGTAGTTTGCTGTAACATCACGTGGTCTGACTTCTTAGTGCTGGTAAGGAAATAGCTTGAAATGTCTTTAATACAGTGTGTATGACCCTTTCTGGAAGCCTGGTGCAGGCCTTAGCATTCTGCAAGTTTTCACTGTTGACCCTTCAGTCTTCTCTGTACTGCACATATCTAAAATTTTCATTGCTGTTTTTGTCTCTCTTTCTTGATGATTGATTCAGTGGTTGACGTTCGTAGAGCAAAGTGGCTCTTAATCCACTGTACTTCTTTTTTCCATGTCCATTGTTACTCCCCAGCTTATTTCTACTACAGTTTGGGTAATGTTGTGAGAGGGTTGTGTTTCTGCAGCAGTAGGCATAGCTTCTCTGTAATTCCATGTGCCATTCTGATAGAAGACACAACCCTGACTGCTTTCTCATCAGTCACTGTGCTGGTGACACTGTGACACTAAAGGATACAGTTTAGTCATGGAGCTCAATAAGGCAGGTTGATGGTTGCCAGTAAGCCAATACCGCGTTGTTTCTTCTGAATATCTATAGTTTTTCTACTCCCAGCCAAGTACTTGTTACTTACTCCCTTTCTGCACTGACCAACCAAGTCCAATTTAAACCAAAGAACTCTTATCTTGCTCAATGTTAAAGGCTCGGAGGAATGAGCTTTTTGGTGCCAAGTGTTGTGGCAGGGCTGTAGCAAGCTAAATTGGTTTTACTGATGTCCTGTTGTGCTGCAGTGTAAGCGGTAATGAACACCTTAAATTTTTAAGGCCATTTGGAAGACTTTTTATCAAAACACTTGTTCTGAAAGTATCTGTGCAACCTCGAGCGCATGCAGCCACTACAAACTCTTACACCGACAGACCACAAATGATTTGCATCAATAGTTTCTGAGAGCAGCTGGGAAATGTATGGTGCAGAGGTATTGTGTGCCAAGAAATGCTGATTGAATTCAGGCAAGACAAAGAAATGGGCTCTGACCCTGGAGAAGCGTGTCTGGACAGACCTTTCTTTCTGTCCCCCAGGAGCCACAGTGAAGCGTTGGGCAGACAGAAGGGATCAGGTGCTGCTGCTTTGTGTGTGAGGGGCTGAGGGAGCCCGGTGGCTGTGTGCAAAGGGGAGGTCCATAGCCAAAGGCTGAGCCTCTCCTGTGTGCAGTGCGAGTGGAGAGAGCTGGTTTTAATGTGTTCGAGGTTTTCAGTGCACGATTATTTGTTTTTAAAAGTGACTTTGCATTTGTAGCTTTGAAGTTCTGTTTGGAATTGTAATCTAATCTGAGCCTTAATGAAAAATTAAGCATCCAGCTAGAACATGAAGGAGAAAGCACTCAGCCTCCCTGTTAGGCTTGCATCCATATTAGTTGTTTAAAAGAGACACAAGTAACTAGTTCTTTTTACTCACAATGTGCATGTGAAGAATTGAGGACATAGCTGACTTGTGAACCTGTCAGTTTACGTTGCAGTGCAGCGCCAGGGTGCACTCATTTCTAGGACATGCTCTATCCTGGAGAGAAAACTTTGCTGAAACAATGTTACCAGTATTATTTTTAATAGCGTTAGTCCCAAGCTATATACTGCAAGCGCAGTGAGGTATGTATGCTAGCAGCAATTAAACCAGGGCAATGACTACATTTGCACAATGATTTCCGCACTAAATTTGCACAGCCAGTAAGGACTATCTGGCTGTCTACGTAACTTAACCACCAGAAGACTGAGCAGCCTTTTCTATTTTATGTTACCAGAAGTCAGGAATGTGAAATTAGCCCATACTTTCCTGGTGAGGTAGAAGAGCATGTGCTGTCACTTTCTGTTACTTCAAAATCTCTACTGCTCGCTCAAGTGGTATGTTGGATATTACAGTCAATGAGTTACTTGGATAGCTTTAACTCTTAATGGAGACCTGAGAGGTGTAATATCAAAGCATCGTATTTTTAACCTCAGTCAGGTGATAAGCATCAGTCGGTTTTTAAATGATGTAACAGTTTTCTTATGCTAGTCTGTAATATGAGTGTATTTCTACAGCTTTACTTAGAGGATGCTCTCTGCTGACAGTGGGGAAATGTAATACTACAATGTACAGGCAGCTGAAGTGGCTCTAGCTTTTTGCCTACTGTAAAACTTTTAGCCCGAGCCAGGCAAATAAAAGACTGAAATGTTCAAATTATTCGTGTGTTTAATAAAATATGAAAAGTTTAAAAAATATTAGAAAATGTTTCTCGTTTATCAGCTGGGAAGTTATTTTCTATGCAGTACTCACATTTAAATCCAGGTCTTCATTTTGATTAGATCTCCTGTTTTTTTTGCCAGGACTGTTTTAACAAGGTGATTGTATGCCACAGGTGTTTGTTCATGTGAGGAGTGGAAGCTTACAAATGAGGAGGACTGGATTTGTTTGTGACAAGGTTCTACCCTAAATCTGTGTAGTTGCATGTAGGTGCTGTCTTGAAAGTCCCTCAGCGGTGTGTCTCCCAGACTGGAGAAGGGGCTGAGGATGTGAAGTGGTGGCAGCTCAGCCCTGAGTGCAGATACTGTTGCAGCAGAGACCTGTCTGACTACTGGTGTTGGGATGTGAATTTCTTTATGGGAACTGGTTTTTGTCTTAAGTTCTAGGATAAGTCCTTGAATTTACTTATTTTTCTACTAACAATGCTGAACAAATCTTTAAAGACTGATGGTTTTCGCTGACAGTACCAGCTGTTTCATTAGTCAGATGTGGCCAGCTACTTTCTCTTCACTTCCCTTGTTGTTTAAACTGTGATTATTTCAGGTTTCCACTGGTATTTCCCATATAAATGTTAAACAGAGTAATAGTATCACAGAATAGTTTGGATTGGAGAGGACCTTAAAGCCCAGCAGCCCCAACCCCTGCTGTGGGCTGGCTGCCCCCCACCAGCTCAGTCTGCCCAGGGCCCCATCCAACCCAGCCCTGAGCGCCTCCAGGGATGGGGCACCCACAGCTCTATGGGAAGCTGTGCCAGGGCCTCACTGCCCTCTGAGTGAACAATTTCCCTGGACATCTAATCTAAATGCTCCCCTCTTTTAGTTTAAAGCCTCCTTGTCCTGTCACTATTAGTCTATGTAAAAAGTTGGTTTTCCTTCAGTATATAATCTTCTTTCAAGTACTGGAATACCACAGTGGGGTTACCCTGCAGCCCTCTCTTCTCTAAGCTGAATGAGGCCAGTTCCCTCAGTCTTCCTTTGTAGGAGAGGTGCTCCAGCCCTCTATTCTGTCATTAAAAGAAGTTTTCCTTTTTTCCACCTTCCCCCCCCCCCCCCCCACCACATTTGAAGAACAGTGTGCAATCAACAGAAAAAAAAAATATCTAGTTAGTGCAAATTTTTTGCCTGGTTGAAACTTCATGAGGACTGTTGTTAGAATTAGAACCAGGAGATTCCAAACTACCTCAGCTTTTGGAGAAGATAAAAAAAGCTTGGGTCAGTTCGTGTTTGCCTGAAATGCTTGCTTGCAGTGAAAGAGCATCCAGCATTGTACTGAGTGATCAATTCAGAGCATGGCTTGGAGTGGAAAAATGCTACCTAGTGCATTTCCAGCATAGTTTCTTGAATTGCTGACTTTCAGCTAACTTTAGGGGTCTTCTGAAGTGTCATGTGAAGCTGCCCAAGAGCAGTAAGGTGGTGAAGTCTTCATAGGGGCGGCTGAATGCAGTATCACTGCACAGGAAAACGAGGATGGAGGATCTCTACTTTTTTTGTTCTTGCAGCCAACATGGAAATGTTCTGCAGTCTTGCAAATAGATGTGAAGGAAATACTTGAAACTGTGATTCGACGTTTTGGCTTATAAAAATGTATAGTTGAACCAGAAGGACTGAAGGAAGTGTGTAGCATTGTTCCTCTCTGTCTTGCAAGTTTTAAAACAGGTAGTACTAAATAACGTGAGTGAGTTATTTTCCCTTACTGCACTGTTAGGATTTACCAGCTCAGAGCCTTCAGTCATTGCTTGGAACAGTCTACCTTCTGTTTTGAAACAGAGCAACTTCTGTTCTTTGGAAACAGTCAACAATAAATATGAAGAAATTTTCTGCAGTTTGCTTTGGAATGCAGTGTATTGGGTGTTGTGGATACAACACTGGTGGTTTAGTTATTTATTTTTAAATAAGGAGTGGCATAGAAGTTATACAGTGTTTTTTGTTCCAAGAATGCTGCACTGAGAAATGAAGAATGAAGGCCCTATTCAGAGCAGATTATTAAAACACTGTTTTTAGCTGTCCTGTCCCATTGTGAAGTTTGTGGTTGTTATTTTAATAGTGTTAGCTAAGAGTCATTTCAGTAATAATTAATGACAACTAAATTTTCTTTTAATTGACCCAATCCTCCTTTTCTTTAACGATATTATTTGACTGTAATTACCTGAGATGTGTAGTTTTAGCTATGGTAGGAAGGTATGTTGGTAACTTTTTGTTTGTTTTGAGGTAAGTGAAATTCATGAAATGTAACTCTTGAAGCTGTTGTTCTATGTGTTGAATAAGGAACTGCCCTAGACTTAAGAGCATATAACTGAGGAGATATTCAACTTCATGCAGAGAAATAATTAATTTTATTTTAAAATAGATTTCTAAGGCTACTGTAGTCTTGGCATAAACATGTCATGATTTCTGTACTTTAGCTCTAAGGGCTGGGAAAGTAAGGGTTTGTGGGTATGTGTGTAGGTGGGTATTTGTGAGAAGGAAAAGCAAATCTGAGTAAAGGAGTCAATAAGTAAGAGGTGGCCTTTGTTGCAGATGTTGGAAGCCTTTTAACTTTATATAAAATGATAGATACTCTACTTTTAAGAATTTAGCTATTTTGAAGAAATAGAGGAATTGAAAAGTAGGCTTGCATTTAACAGGATGAAATTGGACAAAGCCTGGTGTTGGCATGACTGGTAGGTTGGTTCTTTTGGTCATCTCGCCTTACATCAGTTTGTTCTATCATTCGTATTCAAACCTGTAGTGAGTAACTATTGCTTTGTTTGCTGCTTATTACTGAAGTTACTTGTGGCACTCATTCTTGATCTGCCTGGAACCATTGGTAAATTGGAATATTAGGAATTTCCTGAATGTATGCACTTATTTTTTTAAAACTAATTCATTTAATTTCTTTGAGTATATATTTTGTTCTCAAATTATTCCTTTGGCTTTACATGCAAAAACACTGTTTTCTGGGGGGGTGGGAGGGCAGGAGGTGAAAGGGGGGATTAGTGAAGACATGATGTCATTGCCCTGAATGCAGGAGCGTCCAGCTTTTGAAGCAGAAAGCTGCAATTAGTTCTGTAACTTTAATGGAAAATACTGTGTGGGCACTACTAGTTTATTTATCCCTGTTACTGTGATGCTGTGGGCAATGTTTTTGAAACCAGAGTGTCGCAAAACTGTATCTCTATTAAAGTTTGGCGCTGGTAATTATACTATAGCTACAAATGTGCCTTATAAAGAACTGACAACATTAACACTGGTGTTGTGACTCAAATACTGTTTATAGCTGTGTATTTAGATGTTGGGCCCCAATTTACAAGAAGTTCCTGAATTACTCCCTGATCCCTGAACTCTAAATGTGGCTGACTTTAGATTCTTCGGCACTCAGACTGTGCTTTTGCATCCCCGTCCCTTTTTCCCCTATGCCTAAATAAATGCTGTGCTGCAGCTTGGTAAAGCAGAAGTGACTAGAGTATTCTGTGGCATTGGGTAACCTGTATTCACCACATCACTTTTGACAGTATTGTTTCAGCTCAGTTGAATTCTTAGTCTTTAAATTTCTGAAAGCAAAATGTCTATAAAATACTGGCAGCGCTTCTTATTATTACGCCTCATTTTTGGGCAAGGCAGTGCACTCTTCAACAAGGTTACCTTGAACTCTTTTAGCTAAGCTTTTCATCTTAAGTTGAGTAACATTTGTTTAGCAGATTTGATCTCTATTAAGTGTTCAGCTGTATATTAGAAAGATGTAACAAAAAGTGTACTCCTTTTCCTGATACTGACCTAATTACTTAATACCAAGGCTCTGGTGTTAGCAGCATGACTCAGTGTTAGATATTAACTAAAATGAGGCAGTGCTGTCTACATTTTTGCTCAGTTTTTAAAAGGTGAAAAATATAGTTTCAAGGTTAAACCCTTCTATTGGAGTTGTTTGTGGGTGTGCGGTTTTGGTAGTTTGGGTTTGTACTCATGGTCTGTACAGCATGGTCCCTAGACCTGCTAATGCCGACTGAGTTTTGTGTTTTACTGCATTCTAACAGTGGAGATGCTTGCTCATGCATCTTGTTTTCTAAATTTACTCATTTGTGCTTCCTGATGAGGAGAGACAGCCTCTTTGGGCTAATGAGCTATGTGGGCGTTAGGTGTCTGTAATCCTTTCAGTACTGGAGTACGTTTAATTGATTATAGGAAGGACCAGGGTCCTTTGCGACTTTATTGTGTGGTGCAGATGTGCGTGTATTCCTGTCTGTTATGAAATTAATTTAGCTTTAGGAAGACATAACTCTGTGTTTCATTTCTTGGTAACAAACCATAGGTACTTCAGGTCTTAATTCATAAACTCAGCTTTGCCTGATTTGCTTAGATCTAATTCTTTCTAATGTACTATTATTTCACTTTCTCAGACTGGTGAGACAGGTGTAATACTGAACGTTCAGGAAAAGAAACCAAGGCAAGTGCTTCTGTAGGATAGTTTTTTTTGAAGTCTGTTTGCCTTAGAAATGTCATTTCCACAATCAGTTTAGCTGTAATCAAATTGCACCTGGAGCTGTGCCAGGTCTGCGCTTGGCAGGCATGTGGAGGCTTATGGTCACGCTGCTTTTCCAGCACTGCTGACCTTGTCTTGAACCAGAAATAACCGAGGCCTGCGCAAATCCTGCAGTACGGCCTTCTTTCTCTCTCGCTCAAAAGTCAAATTGTTCTCAAAAGCTGTGGATTTCTGAGCTTCCTGGAGAGTAAATGAGTCCAGGAGAAGGTTTGGATGAAAGAATTCATTCATGTTGCAACAAAATATGTCAGAGGCCCCCCAGTCTTTTATGAGGGTCTCTCATCGTTGCTGTGGGAGTCAGGTGTGGGGAGGGAGCAGCAGGGCAGCAGGACTGCATGAAGCAGGCCTGGCCTTTCCCCTCCGTGTGTTTTCTGATCTGGGCAGCAGCACGTGATGGCATCCTCACATTGACAGGCAATCTGTGCCGCGTGGCCTGCTAGCTTGTTACAGGACCGCACGAGAATTAACATGAAATCATACTGCTGCACTGTTTTCTGGCAAGCAGAAGTGAGTGCCCAGAGATGCAGCTGCTGTGCTGTGCTCCATGAGCCAGGCAAAGCAGCGGCCTGTGGGCCTGCCCCGGCCTGGCACAGCGAGCGTCATGCCCGGCACCAACAGCTCGTGGTGCGGCAAGCTGCTGGGAAGGGCACTTGTCCTGTGAAATGAAAGTGGTGTGTAAACAGAGGAAAAAAAGATGTAGCTGATGAGGTAGAGATTGCATGCAGAGAGGAAGAACTGGTCTAATCTGCTTACAGCCATGGTGTACTTCCTCAGCTAAATCTAATTCCAGCCCTCCATTTGCTGTCATCTTGCTATTTACAAGTTGGTTGTGACAGTTCGCAGCACAGAAAAAAGTATTCTGCCTTCATGTTTATGAAGAGATTATTTTTTGTCTGTAGTGAAACAACAGCTATTAATAACGTAGCATCTTGGAGTCTTGCTGAGTGCTTTAATCTAATGGTTTAGAGGTCATGCTTAATAGGTACATGTGGATGGAAGGGATGCTGATTCCTTATCAGCATCTTAATAAGACATTGGAATAAAATCTTGTCCATTTTATCCAGTCTTGTGTCTGCTGCAGTTCTTAAGCCTTGGAT
Organism: Alectoris magna; assembly: GCA_030625065.1. NCBI lineage: Eukaryota > Metazoa > Chordata > Aves > Galliformes > Phasianidae > Alectoris > Alectoris magna. Next base: position 183,042,748 of record CM060560.1, on the reverse strand, counting down.
GTAATCATTTGTTCTGTGGGATGTTTTTATTCTCTGGTACTGCCAAACTTGCATCTGCATCCTACCTGACATGCCTGAGCACTTTCTGATGCCTAAAGGCAGGAAGCACTGGTACACACATAGAACATCTGCTCCGCTCGGTGCAAGTTTCGGCTGAGTTACACCTGGACCTTGGACTTCTGTGAGCTCCAGGCACATGTAAGACGAGCTCCACGTAGGCCACAGCAGCCATGGCAACTTTGCAGAGAAACACTGATGGGAGCGGTGCCCAAGCCTTACATAAGAGTGATAGGGTTACGGTCGTCTGAACTGCTGCTTGATGCCCAGGCTGGGAGTGGGTGCATGGCTCGGGGGTGCACAGGCTTGCGGGTTTCCAGCTGGCTCCTTTGCCTTGGGGGTGACCCATGGCCGTGCCAGGTGCTTGGCTGCCAGAGCTTTGCTGCTGGACAGCGTAGTGCTATATCTTTGTAACTTTCTTATCTGTTACTACATGAGCACTTCCTTTTTACACCTTAATAGCAGTAGGTGTAGTAGCAGCAGTTGGTACAATTCCATATTAATGGTATGATTAGCCAGAACCACTGAATACTAATAATTAAGCATTCAGAAACAATTACTTTCTGCAGAGACAGCAGTGTGTTACAGAGGCACCCTGAGTTTGCTGTATGCTTTGTTTGCCTTTGTTTATAAGGCTGGCTGTCATTCATCATGCATTCAATAGTTAAAGTGCTTCATGAAGGCTTGGTTTTTCTGCCATTGTAAGCACCTGAGACAGGCAGACAGAGTTTCACTCATCGAGGGCTACCAAAGCTGCAGTGCATTTATGGCTTGCTCTGGGAGAGCTACCTCACTGGCACAAGACAGTTGCCTGGGACTTTGCCTCCAGGTTTCCCTAGCAATGCTGGTCTGGCCTTCATGGGAGATTGCTGTGCAATACTAGCTGTGGGCTTTGGGTTTGAACTGGGTTTTTATTTTGTGTTATTCTTAAGTAGTTAAACAAATAAAAAAATTAAAAAAAAAGGTATTTCCTCAAAGGGAGTTGGGTTGGAGGTGAGGTATTGCCTTGTAATACTTCTTTTCTTTTTAACAAAATACTGGAGTGTAGATATGTGCATATGTTTCTAGGGTAAAAATGCGGGGCAAAATCTCACTAAAATACTTCTTGGACTTTTCATACTTACTTCATTGGGTACCAGCAGCCTCTTTGGAAATGCTGAGAAAGACATTACAGAGCTATATCTGCACCAAAGGTTAGTGAATGACAGCTTGCCAAATAAAAGCATTTTTACACATGCTCGTTACTTAGCACCATGGTGTTTACACAGGAAATAGAAATGTAGTGGTGTTGTGCTCAAATGTGCTGGCAGCTGGAATGGAAACTCAGAACTGGTGCTGGTGGGAGGTGGAAGTTTGTTCCTGGGTCCTTATTGCTGTGGTAACGAGATAGACCTGGCATTTGACATGGGACAGCTTTTTTCATGCCTGTAAACTTCATTGAGATGTAAAGGATGGATGTACTGCTCGACTGGTTCAGATGAATCACTTGGAGGCTATGGTTGTGGCCACATTTGGAAGTGCTGATAAACACAGCAACAAGCAAGCTGTCTGTGACAAAAATAGTGAAAAGCAGAAGTATTTGCATGTCTTTGGGATGAAATCTCTTTAGCTTTCTTTACTACCTCTATGTTGAAGGAGTATTTTTAATAGGAGTGATTTAATGAGTGTAAATCATAGAATCATTAGAATGGTTTGCGTTGGAAGGGACCTTTAAGATCATGTAGTTCCAAACCCCCTGCTACAGGCAGAGACACCTCCCTCTAAACCAGGTTGCTTAAAGCCCCATCCAGGCTTTCGATGTAGCATAATAGAAAGGGCAGGAAATTGTGAGGCTGAAATAATGACAGGAAGCCATTTTCTCTTTATCTGGTTATAGAGAAATTTTGTTTCTCCATCCTTACCGGCTGCCACACCTCATTAAATGTTTTATTAGGTGCTTCTGTGTTTAATATTTTGTATGCTCACAGGTGAAACTTACTGTGTGACGTTTAGTAAGCTCCACTTATTAAGAGATGAATGTTGGAGTGTCTTGGGTATAAGGTTGGTCAGTTGGTTTCCTGCATAGAACTCTGTGATTGGAGCTATATGTGGAGTTACATTTTCCAGACCAAGGCAAACACTGTCCTTCCCCCATGGCAGTGTTTAATACAAAGAAACTTTAGAGAGGACATCATCAACATCTTTTCTTTCCAGCACTTAGCTTTTGACTTTTAAAACAAGAATAATTTGATTCTTTGCTCTTTGTGTGTCACCGTTAGAAGTTCTTTCTAGCTTATTGCTATTATATTCTTGTGCTGAGAAAGTGTATGGTATCTGTGGTTATTACCCTTAGTTACAATAAAGTTTACAGTACTTAACATGATGATGCAAAATTAAAAAAAAAAAAAAAAAAAAGTCTCAGCTTCTTTAGTACATGAAAGAAGAGATTAAAGGAGGGCTTGATCACAGATCATTAGTTTTGTGAGGGCTTCTAGGGGGAAAATTAGGTATCAAGGAGATTCTTCGCTGAGCAGACAGAGAAGATTGTTCAGTAGTTGAAAGGACATGTGTATGTATTTAAATATATATATGATATCTATGATAGCGCATATATAATATTGTGTGTGTTGTAATTTTATACGTACTTCTAAATCACTGTGACTATTTTCATCGCTAAAAATAAACTTAAGATAGGAAACTTTCAAAAAGAATATTATGATGTTATCTAATTTAAACAGGAATTAATTATGGAAAGCTTGACAGCCTGTGTAACACGGGGTATTGACCCCCTGAACTGTATAATCTGAGTCAGTTCCAGCTGATGATACTTTTTAGGAGAGGCATTATGCACGTATTCTATTGAGAGATTAGTTCCAAGACAATGCAGTGCCTTACCATGCCATCACTGGATATTTTAACCCTCTGTAATTAGGCAGCTTGTCCCACTGTGCTGAGGCAGAATAGATTTAGGGGATTAAGTTTCATGTGTGTGGCCTGAAGGCTCTGCAAAAGTACATAAAAACAAGGGCTGGGTGCGTTCATGCTTTGGAGAGGAGGTGAGGAAAGGATGTGCAGTAAAATGTTGTTTGGGAAGTTGCCACATCTGAGGAGGTGTGATTGGAAATAGGCAGAAAACCTCTGATTGTATACAATTAAGAGAGTAGCCTGAAAAACAGGTGGAGTGGGGTCATACAGAAAACAAAATGGGCAAAGTCGTATTGGTCCTGGAGAAAATCCCAGTGGCAGACTGCCGGACTGGGATCTGGGCAAGGAGAAGTGACCAAAATGAACTCTTTCACATCATAAAGTGTGGGCACTGCCTGCTTTGCAGGCAGAAGTGACCACATAAAGACATGAGAGCAGGAAAGGTCTGGTTGTAAGCAGAAAAAACAGAAAGTTTTCCTATTTGATGTGTGGGGCTGGGAAGGGAGGAGGAAATTTTCCTGTAGGCAGTGCTAGAGCAGAAATCGACTTTCATGGGGACTGAGACTCCCTGGACCACACACTTAGTGCAGATGGAAAGACTTTGAGGGCTATGAACTTCAGGTAATCCACTTGGGTGATTCATAAGTCAGGTTGTAAGTGAGGCATTTGTTGCTTACTCATTAAGCTCATCGTGCTAGCTTGATGCTGAACTTATCAAAAACGTTACGAACAAGAAGTGTCCCTCGAGCACATCTCAGGTTGGGTTGTGAAGATCTCAACTGCACATCGTTTTTGGGAAGACATTCTGCTGGTTGTGTCACAGGCTTCCATTGGCTCTGCTGGTCTCTGGAGCAGTGTCTTGCTGTGGTCTGATAGCAGTCAGATGTGGGCACTTGCAGCTTGCTGTTGTGCTTGCTTTTGTAACAGTGCTTGGAGGTGCTGCTCAGTTTCAGGCTGGGGAGCTTACTGTGAAGGCTCCCCTGGAAAGCTTTTGCAGATGGCAGCAGAACAGCTTGCTTGACTGTCTCGTCATCTCCGGAAATCATGCAAATCCTTTATGTTTTAGGTATGCAGTTCTTTGTGGTCATTCTGAGTAATTTAATATCAGGAGGGAGAAAATTATTTGGTATATCTTATAATTGCATGAATTCCTCTGTGTAGAAAATTAATTTTGAAACTTAAAGTGTAAGGAAAGAGTGAAAATATGAAGAAAAAGTATTTATTAATTATCAATCTTCATTCTACAAGACGGTACTAAAAGCTTTTTGGAACTGCGGGTCAAATTGGATTTTTAGAGTGCAGAAAAGGTCACGTAATTTTGAGAACATGTTTTCCATCTTGATCTGAAAAAGCCATTTAGGCTTCATTGTACTAGAAGGCAGGGTTAGAAGCATGTCTGGAACTTCAGAAACCCTCAAGCTTCACGCTTGGAGGAACAATTGATCGCTAATCCAGGGCAGGCAGCACAGAGGCAAAAGAATGAGCAATTCATTGCTCTCTGGCTGACATAAAAGCATAAAAATAACCCACCCATAACCCACCCAGCTGGTATTTTCTAAATATTGTGTGCTATAGGCAGTGTGCTATAACGTATTTTGCTCTGCTTTCCAGTTGCGTAGGATGCTTTTTGGAAAGGCGTATGATGCATATCACTTTGAAGACTGTTGCTTTTTACTTAGATGTAAAAGCTACTTTATTACAGAACGTTTGTTAATTTAGAAGCAAGTAACTTTATCACAAGCTTATGCACACATATGCCAGCCAGGTTTTGTGATGAGCGGATGCTGCTGCTAGTGGATCAAGTATGTTAGCAAAGGAACTGTGTAACTCCTGAATTATTTTTCTTATTTTGCTTAAAGAAAAAAAGGGTGACTGTGTATTAGAGAGAGAATCTGTGACCTGTTTTATACACTCCGCATCCTTAAATGCAAATACTATCTCTGAAATATTTATGCCTATTTTACACATCCTATTGTCATTCCTCTAATGATGTTTTTCAAAGGTTTGCTTGATTCCCACTCTGTACCAGAGGGTATGCTGACAAGGGAGGCATTTTCTGCTGCTAATGAACTTTCTGTAAAGGAATTAATGTGTAGAAGGCCTTAGGAATGAATTATGGCTGTTCTCTGGAGTGTCACGTTGTGGAATATAATGAAGCCTTTAGCATAAAATATATGAGAAATACTCCTGACAGCGGTGCATATCCCTGATTTGAAAAACTCCTTATCAACAATAAAAAGAAGATAGTGCTTTGTGCTGGATGTTCTTAACCCGAATCAGACTATGTGTCTGGTGACATAATTTGAGTGGGCTGTGGCAGTCTAATTCATTCAGAGTCTCTTAACAACCAGCAGGCACTGGCATGGTCACAGTGGATCAGTAGGCAACGCTTGGACCCTTATGTTTCCATTAGCTTCTGGAACAAGTTTCATGTGCCTGCAGAGGAGCATTTTGGCTTAGTTTCCTCTGAAAGGGGTATAATTTGAGCACGCTGTGGGTGCTCTGTGGTCCAAACCAACATGTGCCAGGTGAAGATATTGTGGCAATTTTCTTCAAAATGATGCAGCTTCTCCAAACCAAACACTACTGTAGATGTGACCTGTAAAGCTTCAGGGACAAGATATGCCTGAAGCGCATTCTGCGTATACAGATCTTCAATGTGGCATAATTGAAAATGGCAACAATGAAGGAAACAGGTTCCTAAAGTTTGATTTGAATGGAGAACCTATATACGCTGTTCCCTGATTTTGTTTGCATGTTGCTGTACTGCTGATGTCTTACCACCCTTACCTATGGCCTTACTTTTCCTCTGTCTTTAAGGCTGTGAGTGTTTTGAAGTTATGTTTTTCTTTGAGAACCTGGAAACACTTAAAAAAAAAATAAAAATGTAGTAATAAATCTTGAGAAGTCGATTCAACAAACAAATTACTAGTTAATTACAGTTGGAATAATATGCTATGATGTTGGCCTCAGGTTTTTCTTCCTGGTAGTTAACTATTAAACAAATTGAGTCACAGTCTGCTTTGGTCACAGAGCTAGTTCATGAATTCAGTTCTGACAGCGCTGTGGGACTGTGGATGCAGGGAACCAATACATTTATAATACATAAGAAGGCTGGGTTGGTTGTGCTCCTCAAACTAGTTTATCAGAAACTGAACAAACTGAAATAAAAGCTGGAATTTCTCAGTAAGGAATTAATGAGGAATTAGGACATTCTTACCTTTATAACTTACTAAAAATTGTTCTTTTCTTTGAAGATGTGCTTAGGTAAAATCAAGTATTACACAGAGCTGTTCTTTTCTGTGACAAGCAAGAAGGCTCTTGCTTCTTCCCTTACTTTCTGTCATAGCAAAGGGGCTTTCCTTTCAGATAATATGTGGGCTTTGGGATCCCTGCTCCCAAATTACTACTTACTTTTTTTTTTTTGGTCCATATTTTTGTTGCTTTAAAAAAGTCTTTTTACAATCAATACAAGAAATCATCGGGGTAAACTAGAAAGTCTGATTTCAAGGTGTGAAACAAATCATGCAGGTTACTCTTCAACAGTGCACTCTGTATGTATAGAAACATCCAAGGTTACAGGCTAGTCGTCAGGTTGAAGTTAAGAGGTGAACCTTCAGGGAAGGTGCTGTTGTTGCATAAATGTGTGAGTGGGGCTGTGACACAGTACTCTGGCTCAGACAGCAGGAATCCTGTTTTCCTGAAAAATGAGAATTTTTCAGACAGTAAAGAATTATTTTCAGGTCTCTTATGTTGTTTGTACGCTCTTCTTTCTAATGGTGAACTTTAAATGATTCTTTTTGTCACTTTTAAAACAGAATTAGACCGCAGCTAGCCAAAGAGAAGATTGAAGGATGCCATATTTGTACATCTGTTACGCCTGGTGAGCCTCAAGTGTTCTTGGGAAAAGATAAAGCCTTCACTTTCGATTATGTGTTTAACATTGACTCACAGCAAGAGGAAATCTATATACAGTGTATAGAAAAACTGATTGAAGGTTGCTTTGAAGGCTATAATGCAACTGTCTTTGCATATGGCCAGGTAAGCTTTACAATTTTACTGTAAGTATTTATTTTGAAATAGACACAAACTGTTTCTTGTAATTGATCTTTCTCTTAAGTTAAGCAGCGCACGAACCTGTTTTTAGTGGCTTGGTTTTAATGTAAACAAGATATTCCTTAGAATGCTGTTTAGGAGTCTGTACAGACTCTGTGCGTAATGGCAACTGGAATGCAGCAGACATGTATAAGTAGTAGGCTGGAATTAATACTAGTAGTGAGAATAGTGTGGGTCCATATAATTCCTGAATTCACCCTTTAATGCAGGAATACAAATTAATGACTTAATCTATTGACTTATAGAAGTAGGCTTTACTGAAATTCTTCCTGAGTGGTTCTCAATCAGTTTACAGTTTCAGATGCTTTGGGAAAGGGGATGTTTGGTATCTGTTAATAGATCCTGGAGAACTCCAGGCCTCGCTTTTATAGGGATCAGAATCCAAAGTCTTTTCCTAGAGAACGGATACCTCCCCATCAGTAAACTGGGCACAATTTCTTAGCTCAAATATCGTTTCTTAGCTGAAATATCATTGAGCACAGAGAATACATTGTTGTCTTCTGAATTGTCTTTAAGGAATTTATTACGTGGAGGTTGATCTTAGTGGGATGCTGAATTTCAGTACTGTTAAATGTCTTATCTCAAGTTAGCTAGGTGAAGTCTAACGCTGGTGAAACAAAGCAGTTGGATCCAGTTTAGTAGATTATGTTTGACAACATGATGCTATCTTGTCTTGGACTTGACCTGCTAATTAAAAAAAAACAAACCCACGCTATCTTGTTCTCTATAGGATTTTGCTTTTAATTAAGCTATTTTCCTGGTCAGGGTACAGCTTGTATTCTTAGATGCTGTGTATAGGTTGAGAACAGTGGTAATATTTCCTCTGAGTGATATTCAGACATCATAATTAAGAGAACTGTTTAATTTACTTCAGTCAAGAGCTACAAATGCTGCTTTTACTATTAAAAAAAAAAAAAGCTTTAATTAGCAGTCTCATTTGAAAACATTAACTATTCTTTTGACTTCAAATGATAACTCAAGGCTGATGTAAGCAGCTTAGGAGAAGCTTGTTGGAGAAAGGTTACGAAAGCTTGAACTGGTCCCCACCTCTGTTGTATTTGATCCATAGATCAGCAGTTGAATTTGTCCAACATTTACAGTTTACACATTTTGCAAAATGACATTTTTGTTGCACTTAGTATTGTAAAAATGACAAAAACTGTCTTTGTAATCCCTATTTAGTACCGATGTTCAGAAATTACATTTCACTGTGATAATCCGTGTGTTCTAGTGAGTACTACTTTTCTATTTAGACAGGCGCTGGCAAAACATACACCATGGGCACTGGATTTGATGTCAACATAACAGAAGAGGAACAGGGCATTATATCACGTGCTGTTAAGCACCTTTTTAGATGTATTGAGGAAAAGAAACAAGCTGCTATTAAACAAGGACTTCCACCTCCAGATTTTAAAGTAAACGCACAGTTCCTTGAGGTAAGTGTGATCTGTGCTTATGTATGTGTTTGTGTATATAACTTCATATATTTTGCAAAGCAAATGAAATGCTTGTTTTGGTTGCTACTTTGACCCTTCTTTTCTTTTCCCACAAGATGTTTTGAATTAATTTTCAAGATTTCAAAAGGAAATTCTATATAGTTTGTTTGCTTTGTTGTTGTTGTGTTTTGTTTTTTTTTTTAATTAATGAAAAAAGCCTTTTTATCTTATTCCAATTATCATAGTAGCTTTCTTTACAGGTTTATTTTGAAGTGTTGAAATAATTACGGTAGTTGTCGTTTATCCTTTTCTATACCACATATTTACTCATGGGGGCTATTGCTGTTGCTTGTCCATTATTCTTCGTGAAACTTTCAAAGCAAGAAATCAGTAATGCTTTACATCTTGAACCTTGCTTAGCCTATTTGTGTAACTTTCCCATAGCCTACTTCAGCTTTCAAAATCTGTTCAGTAGTACTTGGTCAATTCCTTTAATGAAACAAGAAACTTAGCATAAAATACTTCGTGATTCTCATTGGCTTAGAACTGGGCTTCTGAGTCACTGCTTCTTCTTCCAATAGGCTCAGAGAAATCCCAAGTCAGTGCTGCAGAAAAACAATTCCCTTTGTTCTGGTAGGCACAGCTACTAATGAGAGGCTGTAATTCTCATTATCATTTTGTTTTGCAGCAGCTGTTGGTTTAAGTCTTACAGCTTTTATGCTGTGACTTCTTCCAGTATATCTATTTTCTAGATTGATTGCTTTGACTATAACATTTACATTCTCTGCCATGCAGACATGCACACACTATCTGTGAAAAGGAGTTTCACATGGGGTTATTATGGTAAAAGGGAGAGAGAAAATGAGAAAAGGTGTGGTGGAAGTAGAGCAGGTGGTGTGAGTTTGAAGAGCTTGGAGGAGGGTGCAGCCAACTGAACCAACAAAACAAAAAGTGTCTGCTTTCACTGAGGCCCACCAGATAATTCTCTTGAGTCTGACGGTGTGAAGGAAGCTGCTGATTTTTAGGGTGACATAACCGTAAGATGTGCAGATTTGCAACTGTTCCATCTGTCATGCTATTGTCACTGTAAGTTTGTGTTTTTCACAGCATCCTTTATTGAAAGCCTTGGCATATGGTGGATAGAACCTTCTGCATGTGCCATGCACATACTTATCAGTCTTTGGAGGAATTCTTTTCTAACATAATACACTTTTTTCTTTTTTTTTTTTGCCTTCTTTTCTCCTAAGCTTTACAATGAAGAAATTCTTGATCTCTTTGATACCACTCGTGATATTGATGCAAAGAATAAAAAATCAAATATTAAAATACATGAAGATTCAGCTGGAGGAATTTATACAGTGGGAGTTACAACCAGGACTGTGAATGGAGAATCAGAGGTGACCACTGAAAATAAAGTTCTCTGTAGCATACTGAATGTGTTCTAAAAATGTTACCTGTATGTTTTGCTAAACATCGGTATATCTTTCACGCTTCATTCTTTCTTTTCATCCTGATGTAGTAACGGTTGTAACACTTTACAAAACTTAATTCTGAAGAAACCTTCAACAAACAGAAAGGAAGCAAATATAGTTATTATTCTGTTCAATGAGCAAATAAAACAGAGATTACACTTGCTAACATCAACTTTCTGCCTTTTAGCCAATTCGGGTACAAACTGAGTTGAAATTTTCCTTTGTTCTTTGTAGACTCTAATATAGTGTTTAATATCAGTGTTCCCGTAATTCCAGAAACAGACATTTGCAAACAGCGTTATTCCACTGGGAAATGAAATTTTGACTTATGTAAATCTAATCTCCCAAATCTTATATGTTACTTTTTCCCGTGGCAGGAAAACTTTGCTGATGATTGATGTGAGGTAAACTGCCATTCAAAAGTGTCCGTGCATTGCAAATCTGGTACAGTGTCATTGTACTATATGTTCTTGTGCAGAAAGCACAGAAGTTGTATATTTTTACCAGAGATTAATGGAAGATTGCCATCTTTCTACCAAGAGACAGTAAAAAGAGGGGTACAAATATTTAAATGGTTTCTTTCAAAACCAAACAACAAAAAAACCCTTATTTAAAAATCTTACTATTTTTTGCACATAAGAAATGAAGTAATAGCAGGGAGAAAAAGCTTAGTTGTGTCTAAACCAATGTAATAGGTGTTACAGAAGCATGTTTTATTTAAACTGCAAGCCATGCAATGTCCTTCTTTGTCTGTTTTCCAGATGATGCAGTGCTTGAAACTGGGAGCTTTGTCTCGAACCACGGCCAGTACTCAGATGAATGTTCAGAGCTCACGGTCGCATGCTATCTTTACTATACATCTATGTCAAACCAGAGTTTGTCCTGCTTTTAACACTGTATGTGTCTTTGCTGTGTTTATATTATTTGCTGGCTTCACTTTAACCATTTTTCAGATTGTGAATATTCTTTTGGCAGCAATTGACATTTGAATTGCACTTACTAAAGATGCTACAGTCATCACTGTGCTCAATGAATTTGCTAAGCATTATAATAATTTGATTTAATCTGTGCATATTTAACCATCTTCTAGCCAGAGGCAACAATAAATTGCAGCCTCTTACATGAACCTGCCCATTCTCCTCTAGCGTTTACTTCAGTATTTTGTTGCAACATACCCCAGTAACCAAGTCAAAATATAATTTGTCTTTAATTGGAAAAGCGTTTTTAAGTATCTTAGCAGTTAGTGGGCTTGAGGTTGCAGTCAGCTAACAGAAAGTGCTGGGAATCCTAGGTGAAGTGCTGATTTCCTGGAAGGAGCAAGAAAAAAAAAAGCATAGGATTCTGATGATTAGTGTTTTTGTTTTAGAGATATATCTGTTCACTGTTTAGATGTGTTGTAACTTTATGCAGTTATTTCACTGAACTCTTGAGTATGTAGGTACATAGATAACGTGTTTTTAAGCATAGAACAATATATTGGATTTGAAATAGTTTTTTGTGGGTGGGTTCTTTCTTTTATTTTTTAACACTAAAAATAATCATTTGCAGGCAAAATGAGGGTTGCTCTCTGATCCTTTGCGGTATGTAGACCTGCTTTATACCCTTGTTAGAAGCGCTTCTCACATTGCACATCAGAACCGTGGACCTGGTGGTGAGGGCAGCTGTCTCCTTACTTGGAGAGGGACTGTCAGGGCACCTGAATCACTATGTGGTGGCAGTGTCACCTTGGAGGCTGTGCTTGAAGCTGTCCAAGCTGTCCACGTGGCTCACTGCCTGTCTCACCAAGGGGTATCACAGAGCAGCCTGCCTGCTGTGGGCACTCTTCAGCAGCTGGGACGTTCCAGCTCTGCAGAGGTCACAGAGCCCTGCAGGACTCTTCTCTGGCCCTGCCTGGTTTGTGAGAGAGGCTGGCATGAAGAGGGGAGCAGGCCACTGCCTTCTGTCTTGTGACAGGCTGTGTTTTCTTTCCGTGTTTTTGGGAGTGTGAGCAGGATGGTGTCAGTGCCTGGAGTAGGACACTATTGGATGCTGACTCACAGCTGTGAGGGCAGCACCCTTTCCTTTCCCTGCAGCATTCAGGAGAGCAGAGGCTGGACCTGTAAACACTGTCAGAATACAGATTTATACAAATCCTTTGTAGGTGGCAGAGAGAGATCCTGCTCAGGTTTCCATTGCTGCTGCCTACTGTAGTGTAAGTTTTGGGAGTGTTTTATTATGTGGGCAGCAGCTTCTCTCTCCATGGCTGCTGGCACTTTGCTTGTGTTCTCTGGGGTGGATGACCAGAGCACCCATATGCTGCTCTTACTGCCATGCTTCTCAGGGCTGTCTGGAAATACATTTGATTTTGCTGAGCAAGTGAGAGTGGAAAGGATGCATGACTCATTACTTTTAAGGGATGGGAAATGTCAAAATCACTAAAGTGGTGACAGTGCAGTCTTGTGGAAGCAGCGCAAATTCGCGTTCTCTTCTGAAGCTGCTGGAGAAGGAGATGGCTTAAGAAGCACAAAATGTGTAGCTGTTGTGACAGTGGCTTAGTCTGTAACCATGTATTCTGCTCCTCGGAAGGACAGAGGGGGCAGCTGGTTGGGTAATCGAGGGCATTGCCACAGAATACTTTATTTTTTTAAGAAGAAAAACCCAGCAGAGCGAGTCATGCTTATTATGATAGGAATTCCTAATATAGCCTGCATGTTGGACTATGTGAATATGTTTTAGGTCTGGTATAGATAGATTAGATACGTACTTACTGAATGCTGTGCTGCTAAGTAGGTAGGAATTGCCCTGAGATGGGTATTACAGCAGGAAGATCAAGAAGTGACTGATAGGAAGATTTTTCACTTCTTATTCTGCAGTGTTTTCATGACTGTAGTTTGGGATTATCTCATGGTAAGAGCTAACATTATTGCTGTACTTTGGAGTATGAAGTGGAAAGAAGCTAAGGAGCTAGTCCTTGCTCATGGTGCATTTCCCCAGCAGACTAGCTGTGCTGCCTGGGGGATGCTGGAAGTATTGGTTCTTGCTGTCCCCTGGGGCAAAAAGAGAGGAAGGTCCAAGCCATTCTATGATAAGCTCTTCTTTTTTCTGTGTTCCTTCTGCTATCCTTATTTCCTGGTCAAATTGAAAGTACTGATGGAATACTGGCTGCTGGGAAAACTAGCATAAAAAATGTGTAAAGAAACACTGAACACGCAAGTCACAGTGAAACTGATTATGGGGATTAGAGAAGTATAAAATCAAAGTAACTTGAGCTTGTTTGGCAGGTTTATGAACTAAGTGGGTCTGTAATTTTGAGTGGTAATAATATCATAACCGTTTCATTTAATATTTTGTGAACATCTTTTTATTCTCCCCAAAACTAATTGTAGGCCTTACTTAGAAATAATAGATACTGGCTAGCATCTAGAGCTGGGTCTTAAAGACTGATATGTTAGTAGGTATTACTGAAACAGGTTTTCTCAAGAAATGCTGTTGCTATTATATGAGAATTAGTAAATAAGGAAGAGAGAGACAAGACAAAACGCTATTCCTGTAAATAATTGTTGATTGAACTTTGTGGTAGACTAATGTAAAGGATCTTACCAAGCTTTGTGGATTCTCCTTCATTTCAGGACAACGCCACTGATAACAGGATAATATCTGAATCTTCTGAGATGAATGAGTTTGAAACTCTTACTGCCAAGTTCCATTTTGTTGACCTAGCAGGATCCGAAAGGTTAAAGCGAACAGGAGCTACGGGAGAAAGAGCAAAAGAAGGCATTTCCATCAACTGCGGACTAGTAAGAATTTGCAATTTGTTTCCATAGTCTGTTGGTACAGTCTCTATTTCTCAAACACTTGCTTTTGATAATCCCTAAAGCTAGAAATGCATCAAGTGCAAAATGAGGCCTGTAGCAAAAGATGTAACAGTAGATATTGATTCTTACCAGGTTCCAGCTTGCACACTTTTCTGGGTTGCAATAGACCCTAAATAGAAAGTTATAGTTCTTACAGTTGTTGTGAAATATAGTTAGTTACTCCAACTTTTAAAGTACCTTGTGGAGTTCCTTTCACTTTTTAGTTTTTAAAATTCCATCAAGACTGGAGATTCAGATTCCATCAAGATTGGAGAAAATTGGAAGTTGTTTGCAAGCAGTGCAGGCATGGAAAGCATGGACAATGGACAAGTTTAACCGATGACTAAATGCTGGTTCTATGTTACTGTTATGAAATGTAGTGTAAAACAACCCTAGGCAAAACATTTCCAAGTGGAAATAAAGTGTTTTAATTGATAGCATCGCTTCATTTTTTTTTTTTTTTATCTGCGTACTGGCTCTTTATGCATTTTTTTTTTTAATTAGCTATTAAATGTTGTACTTAATTATGAGTACATTTGAAAAGTAGAACTTGTGATTATCGGTAAAGATTGTGGTTTCTCACCTTTGTTTTTAGCTACTTGGCTGTGTGTAGGCTCTGTGCAATTCCTCTTTGAAGACTCAATAACACAAGTTCATTTCTTGTTTGAAAACATTTAAATATATATATATATTTTTCCTCGTCTAGTGGATACTATCAGGGATGCAACAGGAACTTCATTGGTCTTTATTGGTCTTACTGTCAGGATAGTGGTTATATTTTGTAGCCGGTGGAAAAGAATTCACTTCTGTTTTGTCATTGACATAAGCACAGAGTCAATAGAAATGTAGGGTTTTATTGAAATAAATGTATCCTTAAGAAAATGAGATACAGAATGTCCAAGGGTGAAAATGAAAGTGGCGAAAATAGTGTTTTACATAAGCACAGAACCTTCATTTTCCCTGAATCCCGCCCCTCAGCTTTGGGAAACACAAATGAAAGTGGTTTAAACCATTCTGAACATTTATAAAAAGTGGAGTATATGCATTTCTGTCGTTGTTGGATGCAGTAAAACCATTTTCGAGACTCTGATTAAGAACCGATTGTGTAGGATGCCACCTAGAGGAATGTGTTTTAATTTGTATGTGAATAATCCTGTTAAAATATATGGAGTTGAGCATTAAAAATAACTTTACAGGCAAATGTTTGGCTGTTTGTAAACATGAAATAACCCTTTTTTAGTAGTGCGATTGCCATCGACTACATAATATAAAGCCTTAAATACTTGAACTAATTTGCATTTGAAGATTTATATCCATAGAGCAGTAAATTCTGTTTATCATAGTAATGTTCTGTATATTATTCTAAACTTATCATAAGGCAGCTTGGTAAAAATCATTTTTAAAAAGAATATGGCTACTGTTAAGGGCATAGATGAGCTTTAATAGTCATTGAAACAAAATGTTTGTTACGTAGAATCCTAGCATCCTTAGAGTTGTACAGGACCTTTAAAAGTCATCTAGTCTGGCTCCCTTGCAATGCACAGAGACAGCTACAGGTCAGTCAGGTGCTCAGAGCCCCATCCAGCCTGACCTTGAAAGTCTCAATGGGATGAGATTCCACCGTATCTGTGGGCAACCTGTGCCAGTGCCTCACTACTCTCACTATAAAAGACTTTTTCCTTATATCTAACCTAGATCTACCCTCTTTCATGAAGTAGTTCTAACTTTAGCTTGTGACTGATGTGAGATATCCATAGACAGTGCACACTATTGTGCTAAGCTCTTTTCTCCTGAGGATACAAGACTGCAAGTAATTTTGATTCACTGTTAGCATGGAATTTGTAAACTGTACAACATAAAAAGCATTCAGAAACATTTTTTTAGTATGTTAACTTTCATGAATGTTCTTTTTCTTCCACAATTCATGATCTCAGGTTTTAACTTATTTTAAAACAAATCTACTCAGGAATTGAGTCTGACTTCTGTGTTATGTGATTTGGTGTTTTATAGCTGGCACTTGGCAATGTAATAAGTGCACTGGGAGATAAAAGTAAGAAGGCAACTCATGTACCATACAGAGATTCAAAGCTTACAAGGCTACTTCAAGATTCTCTTGGGGGAAACAGGTATGAAAACATTCTACATGCTTCATTTTTAATGAAATGAGTGAGTACATGATCTTCAAAAAGTAAAATAACCCTTAAACATATCACCATGGTAGAAACAATAAATCTCTGTTGGAAGGAGGCTCCAAAGTTACTGTCATAATAGAAAATGCTGGCAATGCAAGGAAAGATTATAAGGCTTTTTGCATCATTCTTTTCTGTTATAGCTTTGATAAACACAAGGCTTTGGGTTGTTTTGAAGTTATTGTTTCCAGGTAAAGGATAAGTCCTTCATCTTAGACTATAGATACCAGAAATGTTAAATCTGTTACCGTGTTACAGTGTTATTAATTACAGCATAACTTAAAGCTTTCTGCTTCAAGCAGAGATTTTTTTAAATTGCTTTTCCCCCTCTACCTTAATTGTTTAACAATATTAGCATTTGATGTGTTGCTGTATAGTAACATACAGGAAGTGACTTTGTCTTTCCTTACTGCTGTAAAATACTTTAAAATGTGAAGTTGTAAAAAACAAAATAAAAACAAACCCAGAAAAACAACTAAAACCATACCAGAATTTTCTCTGGAGAGCTTTAGCTGATTATTGCTATTTTAACTTCTTAATCTGAAATTTTAAGTTAAGATATGTCCTTTTCTTGAAACTTTTTGTCACTGATTTCCCTTCAGTCCTATGTGTTATCTGCGTGTGTTTATCCCCTTATTTTTTGTAGAAATGGGTGATACTAATAACTGGATAATATTTCTGCAGCCAAGCCTCTACCGTAATTGAAATCAGTCACTGTGGAGCTGACTGCTTTGCATTCAAGGGACTAAAGCTTGGGCATTAATGTTACTTTGCACTTGCTTGTATTTATTTTTGTAAATGCATTTCATATTTTGGAGTCCTCATACATGCTGGCTTCTGATGAAGCTAAGCCTTGTAAGAGGCTGTATGAAGACCTGAGACACAGATTTTGCAGATTGGATGGTATAGCTATAGGACCGCGTGCCCTTGTGGGCATTGCCTCACTTTCTTGTCTGCTCTGAGCACCATGAGCAGGAGCTTGGTGCGGTCAGTGTCAGGTTCCATGCACAAAGTACCTTTGTTGAACAAGGCAGCTCAGCACATGTGCTGCCATCTCTTACCATGGCTGTCTATCTCAGGATATTATGTATGTGTCCAACTATCTGATGGTGAATTATAACCTAATAAGATGAAATGTGTATCACTAGAACTGTTCTTGTGAACCTGCTCTACGTGTGTACTCTACAGAAATGAGGAAGAGAGGCTTGGGCTCTGGAAACTTTGAGCAAACGTGCAATGTGAGCATGCAGAAATACAAAATCTAGTGTGGCTGAGTACGTTTTAGTAAGACAGTCTGTTCATTCATCTATTTAGTCTGATATGGCTGATTGCTGTCTTTAAGAGGGTGAAAGTGTTCTGTTTCACAGAAGAACAGGGAGAAAAAGAACAGAGGAGTGATTTAACTTCAGTTAACTTCAGCAGCCTGCAGCATTGCAGTGTGAGAATAGCAGAGAGACAGCCAAAGTGAGTAAAATAAGGGCTGTGATGTTCATTAGTGTTTAAGGAAGGAAGAAACTCAGTAGTATGGGGGGAGGGGTGGGGGGGAAATCAGGAGAGATAAGTACATATCTCTAGGCCATTTCTGGAAATAGCTACAAAAAAGAATTTCTTGACTAATTATATATCAAATACAATAGCTAATGATCATTTTTGTAACTGAAACTCTACTTTGACTCAAAACGTTTTCCTGTTTTGTAGCTCAATTGCTCCCTCTCCCGTGCTTCAGCTGAAATCACAGCTTACTGTAAAAGCTGTTAGCAAATGCTGTCCCAGAGCATTTACAAGAATACTAAGAAATATTGTTTCTGTCTGTTCCTTACTGATGTTAATTTTTTTCTCTACTCCCACTGTTTCAACCTTGTTTTTATTATTTAGCTAATATAAATAAGGTTGAATTAGCAGTTTGCTCTTAAGGAGGTGTTATAAACTGTAACACGATTTAAATAATTTTGTATCCATGCTTTAGCAAACAAAAACTGTGGCAGAGCTCAATTTTAATAAATATGCAATTTTTCCTTTGGGAAATCAGATTAGATTAATAGAAATCTGTTCCATTGCTTTCCAAATTCCACTGTGGATATTACAGTGCACATTATCCTTTCTCTTTTGCAAGTATTTACTAGTAGTGATTCAGGTTACTTTGCAGTGAATCCTGAGCTGCTGCTGCTGAAAGCATTGTATCAGTCTACTATTCTCACTTTAATCCTGATTTAATTATAATTCTGTAGTAATTGTGAAGGTGCATTTAAACAATGATTATGAGTTATTTTAGTAACCTAATTCCCTTAGGTTGAGAGGAGGCATTCTAAAGAAATGTTAAAATTAAAAGTGTAGAAGTGTTTAAAAATGAGTCTCCTATAAAATACAGATAGGGAAGTAGAGTTCATGTTAATCAGTTTTCAAGGCAGCTAGCAGAACCAGTTGTCTGAGGTTTGGAAAAGTAATCATGTTCTAAATTGATGGCATGATAGTCTTATCCTGCACATTCTTATCTTTAGAACTAAACCTCAGCAGTCTGTGGAGCTGACACAATGATGTACAGGAGGTCTGAGGAAGACTTGCTGAAGTTCATTCTTCTATACTGAGTCTTTCCCATATCCGCAGGCTAGTTGCTCTTTCCAGTTTAGTTTCCAATGGGAATATAATCACCTGGCTTGGAAGGATTGCAAGGAGTAGTTTGTTTGTCTCGGCTGAAATTACAGGAGATGAAGATCAGAATCCAGTTTGTCTAATGCAGTCTGTGCACTTCTAACACAACACCTAAGCTTTCATATACAACAAAGGAAAGCGTGTTCCCCTAGAGCCTGATGGGGACAATTCAATCTACCCAAATATAGGTGTTTCCCCTATGTGCAGAGAATTTAGGGCATGTTGGCACCCTTGGGTTGTGATCTAGAGCTGGAATTCTGTTTTTGACCGCATTGCATTGTTCTCTTCTGATGTGAAATGAGCATGAGCTCCAAGGATTAAGGGTAGGGTGGGACCTTGTTCCTCCTCCTCCTCACAGCTGATTAACTAAAACATTAAGTTGGTAAGAAGGTTTTTGTTTGTTTTCTATTTTTGTTGCCTTGGTTTTCTGTCTGCTCTGTCTGCTCCATCTCTTACTTGGAGTATGCCGTATGTGCTCACCCTGTGTATCCCACAGTGGGATGGCTAGAGGGTGTTGTAGGAGACCAGAAGCAGTGTTGGGAATAGAACTCGGCTCCTGCTGCTTTTTGTGGAAGAGCTCTAAGTAATGGTGTTGTGAAAAGTGGAAAAAATACACTTATTGCCAGCGATACTAAGGACTATATTTTGGTCTTATATTTTGGTCTTATATTATATTATATATAATATCACTATATTTTGGTCTTCTGTTAAGAGTACAAGAGATAATTTAAAGCAGGAGAATCTGGATCTCAGTAAACAATAAGTGGACAATAGGTACCTTACGCAGTTCTGGGCACATATGGGCATCTAAAGGTGCCCATTCAGATTAAGTAGGTTGGCACCTTGTAAGTTAATGAGTCCTGATAACTATATGATCCAAATTACTATTTGAGGCTTCAGGTTGGCTTTAAGAATTTAAATCTCAGTTCATATTAAATTACAAATTATATAACTACTAGGAAAACATTTCTAGGAATGTCCGTTAATTGCTTTTATAGTTTTACACATAGAACAATTAATGGTCTAACATCGCCTGTGCTATACTAGAGTGATTCATGATGTAACAGGTCTGGAACTTTGTAGTTGACAGTCTTCTACAGTACTTTGATTGTACTGTGTTTGTAACTTGCAGTCAAACACTCATGATAGCGTGTGTGAGCCCTTCAGATCGAGACTTCATGGAAACCTTGAACACGTTGAAGTACGCGAATCGGGCACGAAACATCAAGAACAAGGTGATGGTTAATCAGGATAGGGCTAGTCAGCAAATAAATGCTTTGCGCAATGAGATTACGCGGCTACAGATGGAACTTATGGAATACAAAACAGTAAGTGTATTCTTTTAGGATTTCTTCTGCTTTAAAATGAATCTAAATCTACAGCTTGTTTTTTCTTGTCTAGTTCTGCTTTACATGGGGAAAAAAAAAAAATTGAATAATAACACTAATCTGTAAAACACTTCCAGTTATTACCAGATATCCTCATGGTCAGCAAGGAGAAATAGTCACTTCCAAAGTGAAAAATGATCGCAATTTAGATTGTTCACATGTTCATTCATGTACCAGTTAACGTATGGTGCTTTTAAATACTTATCGAGAGCTAAAACTATTGTGCTTTAAAAATGGGTTTTCAATTATACAGGCCAGATACTCATACTACACAATGCCTATTTCTTACTGAAATTTTAGTCAAGGGATATTGTTTTCAGCACTAAATGTGGCTACCATTGTTATCTCCCTTTGCTATTCTTGAGACAGTATCCTGATTTAATAAAGAATGGTCTTCTCATTTTTTAATCTCTCCAAGAACTTGTATTTCAGGCTAACATGGAACTGTGCAGGGAGGACCAAAATGCTAGGATCAGTTCTTGCAGACATCAGTGCTTTGACAACTTTCTGTACTGTTTTGACATCTTCGAAAGAATAATCTTTTGCAATGAGCATCTATGTGGAATTTTAAGCAATCTGTGGATCATCTTTGCTAGATTTTAAAAATAATACTAAAAATACTTTTCTACACATAATTTAATTTTTTATTACTAGTAATAACTTATGTATTTACTTAAGGGTAAAAGGATTATAGATGAAGAAGGCGTTGAAAGCATCAATGACATGTTTCATGAAAATGCTATGCTGCAAACAGAAAACAATAATCTGCGTGTTAGAATTAAAGCCATGCAAGAGACTATTGATGCACTGAGAGCCAGAGTAACACAGCTTGTGAGTGATCAGGCCAACCAAGTTCTAGCCAGAGCAGGTAAGCTGTGAGTGCGTTGTGCTTCTTGTGTGTAAACTGCTTAAAGAGTACCTGAATTCGTATCAGTTCCATGTTCTTGCTTCATGGATCCCTTGGAAGAGAGATGCTTTTGTAAAAGGTAACGTAGGACCTCCTTTGGCAGCAAAAGGCACCTCACCTCTATTTCCAGAGACTTCTGTTAATAGAAGGACTTTGGGACTCTGTACCATTCATTTAGGATTATCAACAACAGGAAATTTGAAATAATCCCTTTGGATAGGAATTACTTGTATGCTTAGTTACACGTGTACTTAAATATTTAGCATTGGGTGAGGACCCAGAGATGGGCGATTGTTTGCTTTTCATAAAACAATCAACTGATAGAAAAACGACACATACGTTGTTGTTCTTGTGCATTTTGTTAGGATCTTTTTGATTTATGATACATCCGTTATTAAAAGTTACTTGTATGGGGGAGGGGGGAACAGAGTAGAAGAAGTTACTTATAATAGTCCTGATCACAGAACACGAAGAGGAAGCAAACTCCTAATGCAGCTTAAAGAAAAATCCATTTCACGAATCAGATAAGATCTAAATGAGTAGTCCATATGATTATTTCTCTTTGTGCCTAGTACCTGTATGAAAATATTAAGTGTTACGATCTCCCCTCTCTCCTCAGGAGAAGGAAATGAAGAAATTAGCAACATGATTCATAATTATATCAAGGAAATTGAAGATCTCAGGTATTTATGTAATACGTCTTTGAATCATTTTCATTTAAAACAAATACTGGTAATGTTAGCAGCTGAATACTTCACTTGACTGATCATTGTGCAAGATTTGACACTGTTGTTTTGTGATAATATAACCTGGTATAAATTATGGTACTGAGAAATTACTCTTAAAAAGTTAAAGATATTGAATATTTTAGACACTTGCATTTCTTTTTTGGAGCTACAACATTGCAAAAAAAAATAAAAAATAAATAAAAAAAAATATATATATATGGCTTCCCCACTTAGTATTAATGCTATGCTATACACTAGCTCTTGTGTAATGAACACACATATCTACATACATTGTATATATCTGTTAATATAGCGTGTCTCTATATATTTCTAGTTGTTTAATACTTGCTCATTTAGAATTTATGTTGATGAAATGTGTACAGTTTTCGTAGCCATTGTGCAAAGTCATATGACCAGGGAATTTACCATGCTTGCTTTTCAGAAGATTTCACCTTGTATTGTAGTTTCTTCATAAACTGAAGTTAATGCGTTACAATTGCAGATACTAAAGAGGTGTATTTGCTTTTTTTTTTTTTTAAGGGCAAAACTATTAGAAAGTGAAGCAGTTAATGAAAATCTTCGGCGCAACCTGTCAAGAGCTTCAACAAGATCCACATACTTTGGTGGACCATCAGCATTTTCTATGCTTTCTTCAGAAAAAGAGACACTGGAAATTCTAGATATAGCCAAGAAAGATCTAGAAAAGCTGAAAAAAAAAGAAAGAAAGAAGAAAAAAAGGTGGTGTATAAATAATAGTTTTATTTCTTTGTGTTAGTAAGGAAGTGCTTGTTTTATTTTTAGTTTTTAAACTTTGACAATTCAGAACACATCTGTCGTTGCTGTTTGTGTTTGGTTCCTAAACTAGTGTTTCCACAAGCCCTTTTCACATCAAATGAATAGCTGTTTATCTCTTGCATCTTTTCTTCCAAAGGGATGTATGTTATTTGTAGAATGGCTGTTTCTGATATAACAGTTCTTTTTCTTACGTCATAGTTATGTACAACTGTAAAAGCACAGGTGCTCTCCCTAACTTTTTATGCATCTGAAATTCAAAAAGAGTTTTCAGGAACAAAAATTATGATTTTTTTCTTCTGTGTGTCAAAGAAAAGATATTCTGAATAGCTGGGAATTCTTTGGTAGCTCCTGGAATGGCTTCTTTTGCTTTCTCTACCTTCTGCTTTTATGAATGTTTTTGATTTGAGATTTCCTACTTTTCTGCAACGTCACGCTTAGCTGTTTTTTGTTGTCCAGTTTCTCATCTACTAAAATGCTCATATACATTGATCTAAATGCCTGTTCAGATAGCAGTTAGTACAGCAGGAATCTGTGCACTCCAAGACTTTGATTCTATTACAGATCTTTCCTTTTTCCTTCCAATTCTCTGTGCTTCTGATCCATTATCTACAAGTTAACAGTAAATTTAACAAACCTGAAATGTAGGTGAACTATAAAGTAGCTTTGTGTAAGTGAGATCTGCAGCTTGGAATCTTATCCATAAATCCATTCATTATACAGATGTCTGATACTTGTGCAAAAGACCCCTTTTAATGATAGTTAAATTCTTTGTTGCATCTCATTTTTTTCAGGATACTCTTTCACGGGTATTTAAGTTCATTTTGTGTGTTACATTTGTAGGAATTGGAAGAGAGGGTGGAAGTATTAAATGAAAGCAGCAGAATCTTCTGGCCTCGCTTCAGACAAACGCTTCAATATGTTCTTAACATATTGAGGAAAAAGATCTGCTTTTGTGTGTTTTTAAAATTTTAAAATTAAGCATGCATTAAATACATGCTTAGAGCCCCAGTTGTTCAGTCGGTGTCTGAGTATTTGGTGATTGTTGACAGGGTTGTGACCAGAAAACTGATAAAAGTTACTACACACATTGAGTAATAGATCTTACTGTAGTAGATGTTTACTTCTAAAAGAAATACCCAAACCAAAAAAAAGGGCACCAAAAGAAGTTCCCCAAAAAGAGGTAGGTGTTAATTTTGGTCTTCTTCTGAAAGATGTGTCTATGAGCAGTGATGCTTACACCAGAATGATAATCTTGTCAGTGGGATAGCCCAGTGGTCTGACCCAAGGGCAAGGAGTACTTGCAATAAATTTTGCATTCTAGAATGGGAGAACCAAAAGAGAATTTAAGTTGAAAGAGCCCTTTTGAAAGCGCAGCCTACATTTCAAAATGGGTCTTATGATCCCATTTCATAGCGTCTTTTTCCATTTTATAATCTAAAGTATTAGTAAGGATTGGCCCATCTGCAGACTGCTAAATGGTTCTATATTTCTGAGTTGCATGTATCAGGAAAATAATTCCATAAATGCTAAGAATTACAATTTGGGAGACTGCACGTTTGCAGATTACATTTCATCAGTTAGATAGAAGCAAAATCTGGTTTTGGGATATATCATTGTAAATTTTTATGCTGCCAAAATTTCAGGTGTCGGGTGTACTGATGGGACCGTTTACCCTGTAGTTTGGTGGGGATTCTTTGCTCCACTTCTGTTTCCTACAGGCATTTAGCTGCTTTTACTGTACTACTCCTTTATAGGGTTGATATTATCTTAAAGATGTCTAACTAGTGTTTTCCTGTGAATATGGGATTGGCAAAAATAGTTACTAGCTCTGCCCCTACTACCTTTCTTGAGCTGCTCGTTTCCTCTGTAGGGATCAGTATGATTGATTAAAGGTGCACTGTTTTAAGTACATGCAACTTATATAAATTGTTGTGAAATAGCCTGAAGAACTGAGAGTTAGTTTTTGACTGAGCAGAGAAGGTATGTATTGCTTCATATCTGTAGCCTTTAACAAGCATGCATTATAAAGATTGTTGGAAACAGCTTACACCCCAGTAATATTTTGACTACCAAAATACTGACGTGTACTTCCACAAACTGTGTGACCTACACTCTAGAAGTCCCACAGCAAATCTCCCATGTCTCTTTCCGTTACACATCTTGTAACCTTTTTTGACTGTTGTCTTTTGACTTCCTTAACCTTTATTAAACTAAATTAGTGATAAAATTACATGGGGCTCAGCATGTTAGCACCTAGCTGGCACTGGAGGAAGGTAGCAGGCAGCGTCAAGCGGAAGGGCTCGCACTCTCAAAGCTTGCTCATAATAGGAACGTGAAGAATATAATTTAGGCCATCTCTACACTTAAGTTATCCAGACACTTCTTTACAGCTGCATTGCCCTTTATTAAGGATGAAAAAGTATAAGTAAAAATACTAACTTTTTGTCCATCTCATTGCTTTTGATGCTTTTTTTTTTTTAATAATAACAAGCAATCACTGGAATGCACTTCTGAATCCCAGAAAAAAAACCAACTGCAATTCTCTTCTTAAAAACAGATAACAAGACTCTAAACAAAAGAAATAATTGCAGTTCAAAAAAAAGTTTGAATTATATTCAGAATATATGATTCAAATATTATTACTAAAGAAAAAAATCTTGTCTTTGTCCTGAGATGTTGCTGGGGATATATAACTTCAGTTCAGTGGCTACTGAATTTTTCAGCGTTTTACTTGCCAATTTTAACAGGAAAAAGTATAGAGGGTTTCTTTGGTTTTGTTTTTGTGTTGTTTTTTTTCTTTAGAACTAAGAGGTTTTTGAACGCATGGTGGAAATAATTCTCAAAGTGAAATACATTTAACTTCTTCACTACTGTAACTTGAATTTCTAATCGTTGACAGTGTCAGATTAGTCAACCTACAAATGCTGCTGCTTTGTTTTCTATTTACTTTCCAAGTGTTCAAAATGTATTGCCTTTTTACTACTTGTTGTCTTTTGACAGTGTTTTTTAAAATTTTGTTTTAAACTCCACAAGCTCATATATCATTTTTTTTTACCTTCTTATCACTTTCGCTTTTCACTGTCTGGTTTTCCTTCATTGACTTGGCCTTCCAATACTGTACCTCGTGCTTTTGAAGGCTACAGAAACTTGAGGAAAGCAGTCAAGAAGAAAGAAGGTTGGAATATTTCCCAGGTTTTTAATTAACTGTCATTTCAATTAACTGGTTGTCATACAAGGAAAGAATTTGGTTAGATTCTTAACCCCAAGAGTAGTTCATTTAGCTCTTCAAAATTCTGTCCTGTGTTTTGGCTTTCGGCAAGTGCTTTAATGGGAAGAAATCTCTTATTGTGGAATTGAGGTTGACTTTGGGATTGCAAGCAGTTGTGGGACGGTGATGCCTTTGGGAATCGCTGTAGAATTTGGTAGTTTTCTTTCTTGCATGGCCTGGCCTGTATGGGATGAAAGGCAGGAGGAAGGTGCTGTAACTCGTATCATATAAAATGTTATAGCAGGCAATGTAGCAACTTAATAATTTTAGCATGTGAGTTTGGGCCTTCACGCTTCAGTTAAGTCTATTCACAGTCCCTTTAGTTTTATTTATTTATTGAAATTGTATTACTGAAACCCTGAAACCTTTTTTCAGTTCAATTTCAGCCAAGGTAGTATATATATTAGATAGTCACAGAGAGCAGTCACAGTGAAGGCTCTAAAAGAGAGATACACTGTTGTTAAAAGCATGTGATGGAGCTTTTGTTTTTCAGCTATCTACTTCGATCCCTAAACCCCACATTGCATTCATGTAAAGTGATGATGTGAACCTACAGAGCAGTAGAATTAGGCAATGTGGTTCTGCCTGGAGGAGCTGCTGGCTCTCCTTCCTCCTGCCTTCTCCCATTCATTAGGCAGAACACAAGTTCTCTAACGGTGAGCTCTGTAATGTCTGCAGGAGAAGGGAACCTGGGAATTTTGTTTTCAATGTGCATGAAGACTGCAACTACAGCTAGGATCTGTTAGCATTTAGGCTTGCTGTCCGACATAAACCAGAACATGTGAGCTGAGTGAGATGAGAATCTGTGGAAATGTGATTGCATGTCTCAGTATTCCTTGTCTGGTGTTTGTTTTCTGTTCTAATCGAGGCAGGCTGCTGCCCAAGCGAAGGCACTCTGCCCACTTGTGGTCAGCTGCAGCTGGGCTCTGTGTCACTGCTGGGGAGTGGGACGGGGGAGCCATCTAGCGTTGATCTGCTTAAAAAGCGGTAAAAGGGAAAAAACAGTATACACAGGGACACTCTCTCTTAATTAGCACTCTTCAGAGTACAGCTCTTTTATTTAAACGTGACTTTTAGGTTTGAGTAGTTTCTCAAACCTTCTGAACGTTTCTTGTCACTGCACTGAGTACTGGATTTATCAGTTATATCTCTTATCTGAGCTCCTCTTGGTGTCAGTAGAGGAAGATGAATGTGCCCGGTCAGTGACAGCACATAACTCGTGCCGCCATTATGCAGTGGAAATTTGGTGAAGTAGAGTCAACCTTATGTGATCCCAACCACATTTTTCATTATTACTCCCTACTGTGTCTAGTCCTGTTCTGTCAAATTTCCTTTCTATTGAGAATCGTTTCCATTTTGCATGTGTAGTTCTAGAGGGGTTGTTAGTTTGTCCTGGACAATTTGCAGAGTGCTGTCAGTGTTAGAATTTTAACATTTGCATGTGGCATCTCAGCTGTGCACTTAAAAGTTAAGAAGCCATCCTAATGGCTAATACGCCAAATCAAAACTGCTGCAATTTGTATAAGCCCTCACTATGGTTACAGTCCAAGTCCGCAAGAGAGGAAAGAATGTAAAAGTACTTGTCAGTTACGTAAGTTTTGAATCATACTCTGAAAAACAGAAACATAGATGTACACTAAAATATAATATTGTTTGTTGGGAAAGTTTCTTTTTGAAACACAATCTTATTGCAACAATAATGTTTTTCTAAGTTATTTTTGTTATATTAATGCCTATTTTGTGCATTCTCTTGATGTTTAAGTAGACAACCGATCCAAAACATAGTTACAGTATGGTAAGTTAGGAAATGGGCATAAATCTGGAGAGAAAACTTAGGCCTGGTAGACTCTATTATAGCTTGAGGGCATGTATCTGTAACGTATATTGTACTTGCACATAATATTCTTTCTTTGTTTAGTAAAAGCTGTTATGGGTATGCTACAACTTCCATGCAAAAAGAGTACAGCTGTGGTTTACAGGCATTTATGTTTTGATTGTCCCAGTCATGTGATACGGTGTAGAACAGTGTAATACTCATTAATGTTACTGTGCAAACTAAGATTAAGAGCAAAAAAGCATCAATTTTGTTTTCTGTAGGAGCTTGGAAGTTGTGTTTTACCCATGCACAACATATATACTTTGTCTAAACACACTTCGGTTTCATCTTTATTTTGAATTAGAACTTACTCTTTTGGGGGATGGGAAGTACTTGCTATTTCAGTTTGTGAATATTTGTCTGTGCCTTTTCTACTAGTGTTAAAGATGACAACACAGATAATGAGCAGGAGAAGAGAGATGAAAAAGGCACTTCAGAGAGAGCAAATAATGAATTGGAAGCAGTAAGTATTTACAAGTACTTGTGTTGATTTGTTTATTGCCTGTGTACTGACTTATACGGTTCTTGAAAGAAAATTAGGAATGAATGAAGTGAATATTGCTGCTTCCCAGTGATTGTAGGAAGTGAATGGAACATGGAAAACTGTGGATGCATTTTAATGTCTTTCCGTTCCACATTTTGTAGGAGGAAATTCAGGAAGTAAGTGATCATGAAGATGAAGAAGAGGAAGATGATGAGGATGAAGATGACATGGAAGTTGTTGAAAGCTCAGATGAGTCAGATTCTGACTCTGACGAAAAAGGTGATGTCAGTTCAATATTTCTGCAGATTTTTTGTGTACTGTGTGCCATTCTTGGCGTGTGTGTGTGTGTTCATTTTTTTTTCTCTTTTGTTTGGCAGAGAAGATGGCATGTTGTCAGTGCTGTTCATAATGCTTTTGTTTATTGCATATCCAGTGAATTCTTCGTGAGATGTGATGCTAAAACATACATCTGATCGAGTGTCTCTTTGCTGGCTTTAAAATTAAACAGAAGCTATTTAGTGCTTAATAAGGCATTTCTTCTTTAGTTAAAATACATGAAGCAAAAGTACTAGGTTGTTTTTGTAACTCAGGACTTAATCACCAATTGACAGCTCCCATTTGGCTAATTTGGAAGAGAGTAAAATTTAATTTTGAAATGCTGGAAGTCCATCGACCTTCGTCTCTTTGCAGATGTTGTGGCTATTTATGTAGAAGCATCAACAGCTGGTGTACTTGTGGCATGCAAATTAGGATTGTTAGAGTGTGAGAGAGCATTACCAGTAATGCACTCATGAGTTGGGCCAAATAGACAAATCAGGGCTGTTGATTCCTGCTTGTTTGAGAGTCACATAAGCAATTAACAACAGTTGCAGAACCTGAAACAAATCCACAGCTTACAAATTAGTTCTGGAGCACATAATCTTAAACAAAACAAAACCAAAAAAAAAGAAAAAAAAAAACCCACACAAAAAAACTGATTGAACAAAGCAATTAGTTAAACATTTATGAATTTTGTGTGGGGATTAATTCTTTTTCTTTTCCCTCTAACTCTTCTCATTCCCCCACTCATTCTACCTTCATGAATACTGCAGTTTCTTTTCTGAGGATTTTGACTTCATTTTTCCAAAAGGTAGAGAAAGGAAGTTCTCCCATTGGAGTCTGCCAGCAGCCAGATTTTCCTTTTATAACCTGCTGGGTTTCTGAATGAGAGCTCTTCTGCAGCCCTGAGGCGATTGAAGTATCACAGCCTATGTAATTTTTTACAGGGAAAGACACATAGCTGTTGTTGAGATTTAAATGAAAAGAATTATAGCAGCAGAGCAACTATGTTCTAGTGAAAGATATCTTTACTTCCTTCTTTCCCATTCCTAGAATGGGGAGCATTTAGCAGAGAGATTTCGTCATGATTTGCAGATAGTGGTTTTGCTTGCTGCATTGTATTTTGTGTGAAGTTCTCATATGTAAAATTATATGCCAGGAAATGGCCCTAACACTGCAGGAGGAATCCATAATTATGTGGTTCTTGCTGTTAGATTAACAGGAATCTTCATTTTTAATTATCCAAATCTTTTTATTTCAGAAAATTATCAAGCTGACTTGGCAAATATCACCTGTGAAATAGCCATTAAGCAGAAACTGATAGATGAGCTAGAGAACAGCCAGCGAAGATTGCAGACACTGAAAAAACAATATGAGGAGAAACTGATGATGCTACAGCATAAGATTCGAGACACTCAACTTGAAAGAGATCAAGTTCTTCAAAATTTGGGTAAGAACTACAAATTTATTTAAATTGAAATGGGTAAGATCTACAAGTTGAATTGTTTCTAAGATCCTGCCTTCCTTTTGCAAATGTGATAAGAAATTGCGGGAAATATAAACTAGTTTTTAACCATAATGCAAGTGGATCATACTTTCTTTGTTGTAGTTTCTACCAGAATGGTGAGAAAGATTTTTGGGGGCTGGTGGGAGTTGCTGCTACTGACAGGTGCTTGTTTTCAATTTTCTAGGAGCTCTCATTTTCTTTTAACATAGTTCTTGAGATAGTACCCAAATGAAAAGTTTTCTTTAACTCCAACCTCCCCCCTTTCTTTTGACTCTCATGAGCTAAGAATGAGAATCAAAGTAGCCTTGCAGAAGTGTTTTACAGACCAGGCAGAGGAAAGTTGTCTGATGTCACAAAGTAAAAATCTCTTAAACAAAAGCAGACTAAGAGTTCTCTTTGGCTCTAGGTTCTGTAGAGACATATTCAGAAGAAAAGGCAAAAAAAATCAAGTCAGAATATGAAAAGAAACTCCAAGCCATGAATAAAGAACTTCAGAGACTTCAAACAGCTCAAAAAGAACATGCACGACTGCTTAAAAATCAATCTCAATATGAAAAGCAACTGAAGAAACTGCAGCAGGAGGTGACAGAGATGAAGAAAACCAAGGTATGTCTCAGTATGTTGAAGTGTCAGGCAGTGACTGTTCACTGGAAAATAAGTTAAGATCACCTGTGCATTTATCCACTGGATAACTCTGTTCATGCTGTCAGCTGCTCAAAGGACTGAAAACAGAGAAAATATGAAGACTGGGCTATTCTTATGTGTGCATGAATGTGTGGGGAGCCCTTTTAGGTTTAATTAATGGAAATTACTGCATGAAACACGCAGAGCTGCTTGTGCTGCTTATTACCTGTTACTCAGCACTGAGTGAAGAAGACATTAGATGGAAGTAAGTTGCTAAAAGCATGTAATATGCTGCAAGACAGCAGTTTGGAGAAAACTCTTTATATAAATGGGGGCAGGGAATAGCACTTCAGTGCAAATGGCTTTTCTAAGTGATGACTTCTTTACAGGTTCGCTTGATGAAACAAATGAAAGAAGAGCAGGAGAAAGCTAGAATGACAGAATCAAGAAGAAATAGAGAGATTGCACAGCTTAAAAAGGAGCAACGCAAACGAGAGGTGATTTAACAGATAAAGAACTTGCTTTTGGGATAAATGGCTGTCATTGAGATGTGCTTGAAATCGAAGGCATGTGCTCTATGTATATGCATTCACTGAGGCTGGCACATACCTAGTTATTTTTGCAAGTCAAATACACGTAATTTGGTTTGTTTTCTGTGATCGCTCAGTTCCTAGTTTCAAGTGGTAAGTGCGGTAGAAAACAAAAGACTTACCGATTATGTGTATCACTATTATTTTATCACCGAATCTTTACAAAGCCATTGCTACTGCCTTAGTTGCCTGCAAGCGTTCTTTTTGGTAGAGTAACTTTATTGAAATGCTTATTTTCCTTCTGTCTTAGGAAGACCAAGAGAGCACTGCAACTTGTCGAGTCATTTCACAAGAGTTCTGCAAACTTAGTTTACTGTGTGAAGTTTTTTTTTGTTTGTTTGTTTTAATTTATGTATCTGGTAAATGTCTTGTAACAGAAAATGGAGGAAATATTATGTGCTGTTTGTGTTTGTTCCACAGCACCAGCTCAAGCTTCTGGAAGCTCAGAAAAGAAATCAGGAAGTTATCTTACGTCGCAAAACTGAAGAGGTATTGTCATAAAACAGTAGTGCATCTTAGACAACAGAAGATATTATATTGCTGCAACTTCGCATGTAGATTCAGGGAGGAGTAACCTTGTCTTTGCACTCTTGTTTCAGGTCACAGCCCTTCGTCGGCAAGTCAGGCCTCTGTCTGATAAAGTGGCAGGAAAAGTGAGTCGAAAGCTGAGTCTGCCTGAACATCCTATTCAAGAACCAAGTTCTAGCTCATCACTTGAGCATGATGGTTCAAGGACAGCAGCACAGCAGAAAATGAGAATTCCTGTTGCAAGGGTTCAAGCATTATCTGTTACTGCGACAAATGGAACAGGGTAAGGATTCAAACTCGTTAGGACTTGTTAAGAGAACTGAAAATTGCATGAACTTTATAGCAGATATTCTTGTGATGATACTTATTTCACTTCTTGGTGTTTCTCTTACTACAGTCAGGTAATGCTCATAAAATGGATTTTTTACCATTATCAAATGTAATTTCAGTTTTGTGGGCTTAAGTGTGGAAGAACGTAAAACAACACTGAAGGATAAATTGCACTAAAATTTCAAAATCCAGTTAATCTGTTTTTAAAGAAATGTCCTTATTGGTCCAAGACCTGTAATGTTTAAATTCAAAAAATCTTGTTGCAAAACATAGTTTAATACATTAATTTTACTGATGATTTTCCACTGCACTTTCAAGTACATTTCCTTTTAAACAGGGAATGATTCTTAGCTGTCATTTTATTTCAGTTGTGCATCATATAAGATGCCAGGGTTTGATACCTTTTTTCAAACACTACATATTAGAGTATAGCAGAATTTGGTGGGGGAGTGCAGATAGGTGTCTAGTGCAATGACAAACTGCACGGAACTTTGCAAGATATTTTTTTTAAAGTTATCCATTAAAAATACTCTGGCCTGATTGTTTCCACATTCAGATCTGAACTACTTTATTAGCCTTATGTATGTTTCTCCTGAATTTACCACAGAAAGAAGTATCAGCGGAAAGCGGTGACAAGCAGAGTTTACTCCTCAAGGGCAGCCAGGATGAAGTGGCAGTTACTTGAACGCAGAGTCACTGATATCATTATGCAGAGGATGACCATTTCCAACATGGAGGCAGATATGAATAGGTTACTTACGGTGGGTGAGCTGCTATGGGCTATGAGCTGCGTGGTCATACTGACTATAAAGAGAGCACTGTGTTTATGCTTGTTGTAAATGCATTGCTGTGATGGTAGCATAAACAGTGATGTGGAATCCCTTGCTGTCAATGAAGAAACTTCTAACTTCAGTACGCATTTTGGACGATGGGATTTCTGTGCTTAGCAAGGAATAAAAACACATAATGGGTTAACGTGTAAATATATTAATATACTTAAGTGTAGAATGTCTTTCTTCCTGTAGAAATAATAACGTGTAAGCTAAATTTTAAAAAAGAAAGGAAAACAAAACGAAGGTACTTCAGTGCCTTAAGTGCTTACTAATTACTTTTTATGTAATATTTTGTATTTGGGGAAAATAGCAACGTGAAGAACTTACAAGAAGAAGAGAGAAGCTTTCAAAGAAAAGGGAGAAGCTCATCAAGGATGGGGGTGGCAGTGAAGCAGATAGAAATGTTCAGAACATAAATGAAGAAATGGAATCACTAACTGCAAATATAGACTACATTAATGACAGCATTTCTGACTGCCAAGCGAATATTATGCAAATGGAAGAAGCAAAGGTAGGTGAAAAGGCAGAAAAGAAACAGCCTTGAAAATGTGCTTATTTAGAAATGAATTTCATTTTGATTGTGGTTATTGAACTAGGAACTAGAAATAAGTGAAGTCTGAAGTGAAGGCTGTTTATACAACTGGACTTCTAAATATGAATCTTGGTGTTAATGTTGCAGTGTAAGTTAAATACTGCGCGGTGTTTAAACATCAAAACTGATGCTTTCTGTTCTGCTGGTGCCAAATTGAGTTATTGGAATCAAAGGATACCAGGTTGTGTTCTCTTTCTGCAGCTGTTGATATACTTCTTCTCTATTGTATTGTTTTTGTATGCTTTAAATATATGTTAGCGATTTTGTATGTCATCACCTATGTAAATTCTTTTTATTACCTGTTGCATTTTTGCGAATTTTCAATTATGGAACAGTTGCTATCTGTAATCAAGGAGGCTTTTCAGGAAAAGTTGCTTGACATAGACTTTTTAGACAGACAATTTCCCATTAAATTGCTATTCTGATTGATGTAGAAACTTGGGTGTTATCAAAAGCAGTGAAATTCAGATGTGAAAACCTCATGTGCATCACACTGTACATGATCCAGCATGGAGAACACACCAGTCTTTTAGATCTCTCAATGCATGGTGGTATGAAGTCTGAACTGTAACACCAACTCTTTTTTTATATAGCAGTTTTTGAGTTCTCCCTCTGGCACACTGGGCTAATTTGTGCCTTAATGCATGTTACATTGCAAGCAGCTTTTGCTGTTTTAATCACGTCAGGGTTCCTTGAATTTTGGACAGCATGGTGCGATGTTACTGGACTTTACACTACCAGTAAAATGGTAGTGAACACAAAAGATTATTCCTAAGGGTACCAGAGTGCTTAATACTAACTGAGAGTAATCAGAAGAATGATGAAAAGACTGGTGGGAGAAATCTTCAAATTTACAAAGGCTGCAGAGATTAAAGAAATGCACTTATTTCTGTATGCGCTGTGAATAGCTTAGTCTGTAAAAAGAAGGGCTGAGTTAGAGGCTAGTAAGAACATTCCAATAGGAAAGGAATGGAAGCATTGCAAGAGACTTGGAAGGATGGGGGATATGTACTGTGAGGTAGTTTGGGGATAGTTTGGAAGAAAAAAAAAAAACCCCACACAGAAAAACCCACCAAGATGGAACTGTGTGGCATAGTGTAGAGGTACCTAAGGGAATAACTGGGTAATGTTGCTGCATTCTCTCACTGTTTCTGTTTTCAGTGATTATGTTTAGAAAAAAGCCTTTATTTTTCCCCAAACCTGACTGTTTTTATTGGTGCATATGTAGGAAGAAGGAGAGACCTTGGATGTAACAGCAGTGATAAATGCTTGCACTTTGACAGAAGCTCGATATCTGCTTGATCACTTCCTCACAATGGGTATCAATAAGGTAATGCAGAATATGAAATGTGTGTGCAACAAGACTATTCCATGTATCATGAGCAGAGCTGATAAAGGCTGGTAAAGGTTGGCTGATACGGGTTTATGACTATGGAAAGTAAACACAAACAAAGAAAAGCAGGTCAGCGCTAATGAATTGCACTGGTTCAGAGTGGAGACCCTTGAGATCCTTTGTACCATTCAAGCTGTTACCTGTTTTTCAATCCCCAGAGGAGTCCACTTCACTCTATGAAAAACTAGTGCTGTTGTAAGAACAATATGAGGTAATTAGTAATCAAATTCATAGTGTCTTTCCATGTTTTTTAACAAGCTCCGAGGTAGTGCTCAGGGTGTTTTTTTCTGTTCTTTTTTTTTTTTTTTTTTCCCTTTTTTTAAATAAGACTGGCACAGCAGCTTTCTTGAAAATATGATCCGTTTTTAAAATTAGTTTCAAGATAGGATAATATATTGTTGCATGGCGTGCTTTGATCAGACTTTGGCTTTTGAGTAGAGCAAGATGGGCGTTTCATAAAACTTTGGGATGTGATGTTTTCAAAATGAGTATTTGGCACTTCATAACAATGCACACATGTATCACATGCTTGTTTTCTCTCTTAGGGGCTCCAAGCAGCTCAGAAAGAAGCTCAGATTAAAGTTCTTGAGGGGCGCCTTAAGCAGACAGAAATTACTAGTGCTACTCAAAACCAGCTGCTGTTTCATATGCTAAAAGAGAAAGCCGAGTTGAATCCTGAACTTGATGCTTTGCTGGGTCATGCTTTGCAAGGTAATTTTGGCGTCTTGTATTCCAAATAGTCAGCTGCATGTCACGTTTGCCTTTCATGCATGCTGTACTGGGCATTCTAGGTTGTTTCTTTTCTGAATAGATGCTGTATTTTAACATATTAAATTTTAATTGTTTCATGATTGATATGCATGTATGTCATGTTTAAGTGTATCCACTCAGCAGTGAAATGTAGGAAATTCAGAAGCTTTTTATTATTGAGGCTTTAAAATTCAAATATTTCACCTATTACTTTTATAAAAGACTGCTTTTACAGTTTCATATGATTTTAATTTATTGAATGTGAAATTCTAACAGTGTAATTCTGTTCATTCATCATTTGTTAGTGATTTTCAAAGTGGCATTGTATGTCTGCTACGGCATCTATTCTACTGCTTATGAGATAGTATTAAGGAAATGTATAGGATACATTTGGGTACTTTTGTTATTTCTCTTTATAACTGGATATGTTTTGATTGGAGTGTTGCTTTTGTTTCCTTGTTGCTGTTATTACACAGACCTAGATAGCATACCACTGGGTAAGTATGTTTAGCTTTCTGTGTACTGTACAGCTGCATGAATTACTAATTCATTCATGTTCACTAACTGGTATATCTTAGAATGTGTGTGTGTGTGAAGTTTGCATGAACTATGCTGTAAATGTACTCATTTATCGTGAGCTTAATGAGCATTTCTTCCTTTCCAAAACCACCTATAGCCTCATGTTATCTTTGTTAGACATGATTTTGACTGAGGACAAAGAAATAATTTATAAATGCATTTTTTTTGTAGACAAATTATTTTGTAATGTAACTAATTTACAGAATGCAGATACCTCACTTTTTCAGTTGGATTTAGTTGCTGACCACTAATTTTGAGGAGACGGATCTTTTGTTGCTTCAAAATGATGTTCAAGTAAACGGCACACGTTTTCTCGTCTCCGTTGACTCCTGGTTACAAAATTGGCTGTTTGAAACCTGAAATATTCCTGATGCCAGTAACAGTTTATTTTATACCATCTCCTGTTACTTCTAAGCCCATGAAGCTATCCAGGAACATATCATATGCAAGACTTTGTCTTGAAGTATATGGGTCATTGCCTGATGTGAGCTAGTGAGAACAGTTACAGCTGTGCGTAGTCCTGACAGGTGACACCTGATGAACGTGCCACGGCATGCTGTTGTATTTGCTGAGTATTTCTTCAGATGCACCAGTGGTTATTAGTATTGTAGTTTGTCTAAAATAGCCTCTGTATTGTATACATGTGCATGTGTGTGCCTGTTCACCCCTGCTGGAGTGAAAACAAGGCTTCTCTAGCCAGGATGTTAGCATTTCCTGTTAGCTGTAGACAGGCCTTTACTTGTTAACAGCATCTAAAGCAATATTTTGAGAACACTTTTGTTAAATGCATGGAAACAGTAGCACTGTTGTAAAAAAAAAAAAAAAAAAATAAAAAATAATAATTTTAAAAAAAATTTGAAAATATATACGTTAAAGAAGCTTTTCAATACCCTGCAAGCCTGAACTGAGGCTTTTAGAACACGTCACTCAGGACTGTGTTAACACTTGATAGGAATGGAGCTTCACTGTGAGTGTATCTAAACTGAATATGCCATACTAATCTTAGTCCACACAGAAATTCACGCTTTTGGTGGTCTGTATTTTGTAGATCACTTGTGGGTAAACCTTTTTAGCTGGAGGAAGTCCAGAAAGTCCACCGAAGAGAGGCTTCGAGGTTGGGACTCTGGGTGCAGGGCTCCCTGGTAAATCAGTTATCTCAACAGGCTGCCTGGAAGCGCAAGGGCAGTACTGAGCTCCATCCCAAACAGTAACTGTACCTTCAGAGTGCTGGTCATCAGCTTCTCTTGCCTTTGATGCTTTCTTGCAACTCTGTGGTCCGTATGTTTTTAGCAGTTTGAACACACTTGGCTTGGAGAAGTGCAGGAGTTCCCCAAGGTAGCTGTGCACCTGTGTTCAAATGTAGACTGAAGAAAAGGTTTCAGTCTGCATCAAATTACATCACAGGCTCAGATTTTTATCTTCAGAACAGGCTTCTTATGTGCACCTACCTTGTGTGCGGATGAACTCTTCACACCTGTGAAATGTTAACATGACCACGAAGTTGCGTCTTGAAGTCACTCCTTTCTGAATCACCTTCCCACCCATGACATCTAGGTGTGCCTGGTTGTGACTCACAGCTTTGTATGTGCAGATCCTGAAAGAGTAGATCAAATGTCATCTCCCTTGGATTAAATTGCTGGTTTGTTGCACTGTGCTGGTACTGTTCGCTTTTCTCTGTGTGAGGATAAGGACCTCATCATGAAGAAAAGCTCTCCGCTGGTCTTTGATCTCTGGTTTATTAGCAGTTATGTCTTCTGCTCCTCATAAGCAGTACTGCCTTTCACTGGCTTAAGTGTTTATCTCTTCTTGCTCAGGACTTCTTGCAGAATCTTGTTCTTTTCTCCCTTCTCATCTCTTTTTGTTGGTTCTCTGTGCTGTTTTCTACCTGGGAGCTTCTCAAATGTTTCCTGTGATCCATTGCAGATAAGCTTAAGAAAAATATTGATGCAGCATGTCAGGTCATGTTAGCAGG
The DNA here is from genome assembly GCA_030625065.1 of Alectoris magna. Taxonomy (NCBI): domain Eukaryota; kingdom Metazoa; phylum Chordata; class Aves; order Galliformes; family Phasianidae; genus Alectoris; species Alectoris magna. The sequence continues at coordinate 183,004,630 of CM060560.1, read as the reverse complement.
GATCCACAAGTAAAATCCCATCTTTTGCGGCCATACTGCCCTTTCTCCCTTTCACAGGTGCAGCAAAGTTGTCAGAGTTGATCACAAGTCCTTTATGAGAAGGCCATGACTTTTCTAGGAAACGTCTTTTTAGAAGTAGCATAGACAAAAAGGCAGCATTTTCCCTTTCTTCATTTCTTTGGACGGTTCAGCTGGAGACTATATTTACCTTTCCCCCACCTTTCTCCAAAACATTGAACCTAAATTTAAAATATGGAATTTAAGTATGAATTAAAACATGAATTTGTAATTGGTGGGCAAAACTATTTTAATATGGGTACCAAATATATTGGTTCTGTGTATTACAGATGTTATTTACTTTCTGGCAGAGATATATAAATAGTCTTAAAGCACTCAAATAATAAGGAAGAGATTTAGAGGAAAGTCATGAGAATATTATTTAATCCCTAACATTTCATGGGTATGTTCAAAAATATGGAACCTGTAGGAATTTAATACCTATATCTTTAAACTATGCATAGAATGTATTATTATACTAACATGCAAGTAAGAACATTTGTTTTCCCAGCAGTTTGGAATTGTTGTACATATGTTCTGGACTGATCCTCTTAGCTTAAAGTTTTGCACCATTTGCATGCAGACATGCATCGATCTGATGTTTGATAGCATTACAGGGTGTGATGTGCATGCTGGGTTTGTCTGTTGTGAACAGCTTTATGTACCCATTTTTCTTCAGGATCGTTTTATACTGAACAACTTTCTGCAATTACCTTCAATGCAATCAATATCGTTTAGAAGTACTTCTAAAGTATTACATGGTGGCATCATCATGTTTTGAAATCTAGATGCTTATGTACTAGTGAAGTGCTTGTTTCTTGTCAGGCTGATGTCGCAGTTCTGTATAAACTGAGTCTGAGCCTCAACTCACTTGCTAGTTAAAAATACTTTATTTCTTTCATTGTAACAGATTTGATGCAGTATTGGAGCAAGATGAAAAAGGAGTCAGAACAGAGATCCTCACTGTCCATTGATTTGCATCTTCTCTTGCATGTCTTGCAGATGATGTCTTTTGCTTTGTCTTCTTTCTTTCTTCCAGATTTCATTCTACAGTTTATTTCTCTTTCTCTGTCATCCATGTTGCTCTGCTACAATGAATAGAACATCTGGCACTGTATGCTAAGGTCTATGATTTCTTTAGGCTGTGTGAAAGAACTCGGGGCAACTTACAAGTGAAAAGATTAAAGAAAAGAAATATAGAAAACCAGGAAAACTCCATGAGAACTGACTAGCAAATAGTGAAGTGTGTTTATAAATCCTTACCTTTCACACACTGGTCATTTACATTCAATGCTGTCTGAATTGTTTTGCATAGTATGCAAAGCCCAAATGTCCTTTTGTAGTTGGACAGGCTAACAGTATTCCTTTGGAATTTTTCTAGAACATTTGGAAGATAGTACTGATGAGGATGCTCCATTGCATAGCCCAGGGACAGAAGGAAGGTGAGCAATCTTTGTTAACAGGTAACTGGGTCTGGTTCTAGAAAAATTACCATCGTTTCTTCTTTTTGTAACACATTACGTATTCATCAGAAGATACCTGTGATGTGTTTTCCTTTCAATTTGCCTATCAATTCAATAGAAAGAAATCTTAAATTAAAATACGCATTCCAAGAAGATGTCTATTTTCTTACTAATTGTGCTGCAATTTTTCTTCTAGTGCATTATCTTCGGATCTTTTGAAGCTTTGTGGTGAAGTCAAACCCAAAAGCAAGGTATGCTATGGAATAATTATAATTCATACTTTAATGGCGTCTTCTGGAGGATGCTATTACTTTGCTCTAGAGCCATAAGTGAGCAAAGACATACAGAAGGTGAACTGAGATAATGTTCGTATGATTTGCATGTAGCGTGTTTTTTGTGTAATGCTCCTCTCTGTGAAGTAATAATAAAAATGCATTGTTTTTCACTATCTTGTGGCTGAATTTGCACACTTACAGAACAGATATTTTCATAAATTAATAGCATTCCAAGCTGAGTAGATTTGCAGTTTAGTATCATCGTGAAGGGTAGGGGTTCGGGGTATGTTCAGTTTGGGGATTAGGAAAAGATACATCACCAAGGGGTAACTGGGCATAGAACAGACAGCACAGGGCAGTGGTATGGCCCCAGGCTGCCAGAGTTCAAGGAGTATTTGGACAACACTCTCAGACACATAAAGTTTGAATTTTGGATAGTGCTGTGTGGAGCAAGGTATTGGACTTGATAATCCTTATGGATCTCTTCCAACTCAGAATATTCTATGATTCTACAATTAATGAGGCTGCTGTTTAATATTAATATCAGCGGGAACAGAAAACGTGTTCGTTTTTTTTTTTTGTTTGTTTTGTTTTTTTATTTGCTTCCATGGATGTAGGAATTTAAGGAGTTTATAAGATAAAGCTTGACCTTTGGGTTCTAAGTTAAAGTTATCATTGCAGGTAGGTTGGCTGCAGTTTAATAAATGGCAGTGGGAACGTGTTATGTGTACTGTTTGTGATTTGCTCCTGTGGTCACAGGAGCATAAAGCGATTTCGTAAATAAGTACAAGTTCTAGCCTCTATGCTTTGAACTACAGTTGACTCTGGAAGACTGTAACTAAGTTGGCTGGTGCATTGTTGATAGTGTTATTTGGCTGTGCAGCTCTTTGGGTAGGTAAACTGAATGACCAGTTATAAACATGACCAGTGTTCTAAGAATGACGGTGTTGCACAGAGCTTGGCTCCTTTGTGAGGTTTTCTGCTTTTCCTAAACTGTTGAAATGCTGAGAGAATCTTAATTGATCCTAGCTTATGTCAATTTAGAAGTGGTTTAAGCCAAGTAGCAGCTTTTTTTTTAACATCAGAAGAAGCATCATTGTAAGAAGTTACTCAAATATGATTGTATTTAAATTCACACTTTGTATCACTCCTCTGCTTTATAACATTTTATTTAGATAAATCTCAGGGTGTAATACATGCTTGTAGTTGGTTTCCAAAGACATCCTTTCAAATGGCTGTCAAATCGATGTTTTCTGGTGTTGAACTTGACTTACTTTCTCTGAAATCGTTGCCAAGGAGTACAGATGAGCTTCCTAATTTAGTTTCTAAAGGAAGCTGCCAAGTGATTTGAGGAGAATGCCATTTACAAGCTAATGATAACCTTAAATGTAGTACTCTTGAAACATTCTAGGAAGTGATTAAGTTGCAACTTGCTTTTTGTTTGTCTGCAGGCCCGCCGGAGGACCACTACACAGATGGAATTGCTGTATGCAGATAGCAGTGATTTAGTCTCTGACGTTAGTGCTGCAGAATCTACTTTGCCTGGCCTTCTTGCATCTGCTGCAGAAACCCAAGAAAGTGGGATGACTGCTGACACGAATGATACTTCTGCTAGGGACAGAGAGTTTATTCCCCCACCATCTGGCTTACCTTCTAAGATAGGCAGCATGTAAGTTTGGCCATGCTGTACTAATTGTTCTTTGCTTTTTAAAAAATGCATGTTGCCAATTTCCTGCAATCTATTATTTTAACTTTTCAAGGGAGGTTAATACGCTCGAAGCTTACTAAATAATACTGACAAAACCTTTCCTTCTTCTCTGCCATCACAACTCTAGACATGAGAAACACACTGTTGAAAATAATGTGCTGCTTATTGGAGGTCCAAACTTCTCTTGTGTTTTGTCATAGTGAAATCATTATTGCCTTCTTTCTAAATAGTGGGAGAAAAATCCATCTTTTACCTCAGATACTTTATTTCAATAGTGCTGTGGGAAATTTGCTTTCTTGGGATGCAGCAAGAATATGCTTAGAACAGCAGAGAGACCAAAATAAAACCAAACCAAAACAAATAGCTGGCAACAAGAAAAAATGAAATAGTGTACCAACAGTACCTGTGTGTGGTCCTTGCTGTCACCTAGAATGTTTCTGGGAGTCTTTGTGTGGACCATGCTTAACCTGAAGAAATCTTTACACTTGCATGCTCAACTAATGGAAAGCTGATACAGACACAATTAATACTAGGAATCCTCAAAAATCCTCTCTAGATGCAGACTGTGCTTACCAACAGAACGGTTTTACTAATTGGAAGTATTACTTGATGCCAAATTAAACTAAAAAAAATAGTTTTCATCTTTTTTACAGTGAGGCCAGTAGTTGTCTCTCATGTGCTCCAATGTATTTTATTTCATTTGCTCTTGATGTTATTTTTACATCTTGTGATATTTCTGGTGGTTATTAGCCGTTCACTGCTAGAGATGATAGACACCTGTATTGTTAAGTACCAGCTCCTGTGTTCCATGATGTCAACGGTTTATGGGCTGGTTCGGCCCGGTTCCGTGACTAGTGGGGCAGAGGGACGATGTCTCCAGGAAAAGGAAAACAGGGGACCCCAAAATAATTAAGGAAAAGAACAGCAACAAGGATCTGTGGGGGAACAAACTAATTTACTAAATATGATGAGGGAATCTGGAAAAAAAAAGCTGTAGGCCTTACAGTAATGCTGAAGCAGCACGCACATTCGGGACGGGCAGCACCGAGGAGAGATGAAGGAGAAGAGCGATGAAGGAAAGCGAAAGGAAAGTCAGATGACCCGACAGTGCCTTATGTGTGTTCCCCCTGTGCAAGAATGATATCAGCACAGCGAACAGTCTTCTGGGGAATGTAGTTTCTTCTCCTTAGTATGTTGAACTGGGACTTTAACACTTTAATTCCCAGTGCTCTACTTGATGTTATGATGTGGAATACTGATGACCATAAAACCATGACACATGAACTCTTGTGTAAACTGCACATATTGTATTCAGTGATATGGAAAAACCATATCCCATAGCCATCTTCATGTCACAAATGCTGGAATTAGGCATCTTTCACTATTCACTTGTCCTATTTGCATAATAATTTTACAGTGGTTTCCATCTAACGCACACTTGCAATTTTGTGTTATTTTTTGTGTTTCTGGCATGTGCTTGATGTGGCAAACATGAACCGTAAAACACTGCTGACAGCAATTATTAACCCATGCTGATGGCTTCAGTGCATTTTACATGTTCAGTCTGCTTGAAAATAATGCTCATGGGGGGTTAGGCTGTGTGGGGAAACCCACCTATTTTTGCAGTTAGCCTGAGTTCACTAGAGATTCTTGAAGCTTCAAGATTTAAAACATCAAGTGTTATGGCCTGACATCCAGGACTCAGGTAATAGCAACTTTTGCCTAGCTCCGTCTGCTTTGTGAAAGTCACCTAGCATGTAGCAAAACAGAATTTTTCTACAGAACTGTATTCTGTGAGTATTATATAGTAGTCAGTAAATCAGTTCAGTCAGCAGCAGGCCTCACTTCTTGTGTTTTGTTATTGGTCAAAATTGCCACAATCAGCCTGGCCTGTACTGGTGTCCTTGCTGTAAGTGAAAGGGTGTTTTTCTGGCTTTTTTTCTTTTTTTCTTTCTTTCTTTCTTTCTTTCTTTTCTTTCTTTCTTTCTTCTCTCTTTTTTTTTTTTTTTTTTTTTTTTTTTTTTTTTTAAACAATTAGAGCTCATTTTACTTTCTACAACATGGCTGCTTTTGCAGGTCATTTTTGAAGACAGGTTTTCTTTGTGAGCCACCTGGCCTTCCCATTTAAGCCTGCAGTGCTCATAGCTATTGTAATAAATTACATTTTACTGAAGCAGAGTGTAATCTTACCCACAATGAGCATTAACTTCCTTGTGCCACTTAAGTGGCATTCAGAGATGTGGAAGTAATAAAAGTAATCCAAAATATGCCTGCTCTGGAAGTAACAGTAATTTTATGTTGAGATGTAAAGTTAAGTGTCTGCTTATGCACAAACGTTGCTGTGGAAACCCCACTGTTTTCTCAGTTCTGTGATGATTCCAAGAGGCACCTAAATGTCCATGGCTAACACTGAGTCCAACAGTCAGTTTGGTTGGAGTTCTGTTTTACAGGCACAGATGATTCTGTTGTCCTTTGATACTCCCACTTTGTCTCAGTAGCCTCTGCAGAGCACAGTGGTCTCCTGTAGGTCGTGTCAGATTTGCCAGCTCTGTTCAGATGTCTCTGATGTTGTGGAAGTCTTAAAGGATGTTAAAAACCTGTAATTAGATGCATCTTGCACTTTTTCCTTCAGGTGATCAATAGTGATGCATGATCTGGGGTTTTTTGTTCTTACATCTGTACTTAGGAAGCTCACTCCGGTAAGAATGCTCCATTTTAATAATACCTGCATTTCCAGGTTTTCAAAATGGATTCTTAATATAATCATGCTCTTTACACCTTCTGAGGATGCATCACTTTGGAGCCAGAGGTGGGGGACTCAAGGGACATGTAGAGAGTAAGCAAGAGGGAGCTGGCTCTACACCTGACTGTGCAGCACAGTGGTGTGAGGCAGAGGAGTCTGGGCTCTGCTTATGGTGAGGCTTATTTATTCTAGCAACTATGCAGGATATGTGTAGGCAACCAAAGCAGGAAAGACTAGCTCAAGTTTTTCATTCTTGCTGAGAAATCTGTCTATTGGGCTTCCTTGTGACTCAGAATTTCTGCATTCTTAAATACATACTGGTCTAACATAAAAAGAGGGGAGAGAGTGTGTTCTGTTCCCCCTTCATGTCCTTTGCAGAATTTGTTTAGAGGTAAGTAACCTGGAGTGGATTGAACGTATCTGTCCTTCTTGTTCATGCTCTTTAACTGCTAGTCTTATATGCAAAACTGTAAAAGTTACTGCTTCTGCTTCATTCACCTGCCTTGTGGAGCCCCTGTTTGTTTGCACCTGGGGGACAGTAGGGTCTGCATGCAGCTCTTGGCGCTAAGCCCTACAGGTAGGACCTTCCCCTTGCTATGGATGCTTGTGTTCAGTGTACACGTGATCACTCAGGACAGTTTGGTCGAGTAGTTGTTCTTGGTTATGTTTTCCATTTTAAATTATGTTACCTTGCACACTAGTCCCCAGATGGATTTTATATGGCACTGACTTCCTCTCAAGGGAAACTGACATATCTGCAACTTCTCCATGAGAAAAGCTAAGTAGATTCAGAGTCTGTAGAGCAATGATGCTATTAACTATGTCAAGATGGTTGCCTGCCTACTTGACCTTGTCTGCTTAATAAAGTTTTATGGCACAGAAGCACCTTCATAATCCACAAAATTGCTTTCTTCCTTTTAGTAATAATTTCTGATCATTATATTGGTTAAAAACAACCTCTAAACACACCAAGAAAACATAAATCACAGCACATATGGCTTTTCTGTTTGCCCAGCTGGTGAGAAACAGGAGTGGAGACCTTCCAGATTCTGTTTTTCATTTGTGGTGAAATGATGACACTTGAATGCTAATATTAGTATTGCACACTTGATCACTTGCTGTTTTTAATGGGGAGTGAATGTTGAGATGAAGACCACAGTGACCGGAGTTATTTTGGAGAAAGAGCTAGAGGGGCAAATGAAGAAGGGAGAGTGGGAAAGAAGTGTCATAATGGTCAGACTCTCAATGGAAAATACTTTTTTCTTTTTTTTTTTTTTCTCCCTTACTGATTGTGTACTTGGTATTACTTCCTGAATATGTTTGTGAACAGTTGAATAGGAAGTTCCGCACCAATGTGCGCAAGAACTTCTTTACGGTGAGGGTGACGGAGCACTGGAACAGGCTGCCCAGGGGGGTTGTGGAGTCTCCTTCTCTGGAGATATTCAAGACTCACCTGGATGCCTACCTGTGCGACCTGGTGTAGGGAACCTGCTTTGGCAGGGGGGTTGGACTCGATGATCTCTGGAGGTCCCTTCCAACCCCTACAATTCTGTGATTCTGTGAGATTCTGTGAATTCATTCGTAAGACTGAATGGTTGTTACCATTCTGTTATGGTTTCTCTCTTCTTCTTCGTGTCCATTTTAGATCTTAGGCCTTCTGTCTTTTCTGTGATCTGAAATTGAAATACCTGCTCCAGCTACCATTATCTCCTTTTTTTCAGTTGATCTCTTCTATTACTGAATTAGTAGATCTACTGTTTGTTTTCAGTATCTTCTCTTGATATGTCGATGAACTGTGAAGGTTAATAAATTTGGTATATTTTTGTATTAAAATGTGAGAGCAAATATAGGCTCGGTAGTCTCAGGAGATGCAATAATTACTTGCTTCTGAGTGAAAGAGTGACAGTTAATATAGGAAAAGCAATTTTATCAAGAGTGAAGTAAGGTAATGATTCCTCTGTCTTTAGTTCTAGACAGCCGTCTTTGTCAGAGAAGAAGATACCTGAACCTTCACCTTTAGCCAAGAGAAAAACATACGAGAAAACAATGGAGAAGACAAAGGCAAAAGATCAAAAACTGTAAGATTCTTTAAAATTTACTTTCTCTGAAATAATTTAAACTGTGGATATATATTCTTGAAAAATAAAGCTGTATTTTCTGTTCCTTTAATTTTAGGGCAGTTTTTTATTGTTGGCAATGAAATTATTATTTATCGTTCAATGTCTATGTGTGTGTTGGCTTTTTTTTGTGCGTTGTTTGTTTTCCCCCAGAGTATCCTTCTATACACAGATAACTCTGGGCCAGAGCTCTGAGAAAATGTCCTTTGGAGCATTTGCAAATGATTTATTGTATTTTTTACTGAAGGGAAGTTATTGGTTTCTCCAAGAAACTGTGGTTATATTGGCATTTTTCCATTTTACATGTGATTTTTTTTTTTTTTTTTTTCCCTGCAAGGAGCTTCCGCTGTTAGCAAGTAATCTTTGAATGTTTTGCCACCTTGCAATCTGCAGCAGTTTGTAACCTTAAGTTTAATGCCTTCTTTGTGAAACATCTGTACCAAGCGTTAGAATTTTATTTATTTGCTTAAAAAAACAAAAAAGAGGATCTAACATTTTGAGGCATGTTGCATTTAACCTCTCTAACCATTCACAATCTGTTAAAGAAGATGTTCTTTTTTTCTTGTAGCTCAGATTCTGGAACCCCAGAGGCTAGTCTGTCACCTCCTACTTCCCCACCAAGCCGGCCCCGTAATGAAATGAATGTTTTTAGTCGTCTTACTGTTTCTCAGGGAAACACATCAGTTCAGCAGGATAAGTAAGTCACTGAGGGAAGCCTCAGCCCCCAACCAGGGAACTGCAAAGCACACTCAAGTTACCAGTGTAGTATCTGTTAGATATTCCGCCTTTCATCACCTACAAAACAGGAGGAGATGCTTCTCCTGTTTTTATGTATTTTTTTTTTCAAAGTAAAATACTCGAAACTTTCATAAAAGTGCAGAAAAAAATTCAAGAAAAGCAATTTCCTGCTGAACCTTGTTTCCTCTTTTCTAGGTTATGTCTGGTACCTGTAGTTTTAAAGCTTTCAGATGTGACAGAAAAGAGATGTAGTATTCTTAGATATGTGTTTTTGTGTGTGTTTGCACTTGAAAATAGGATTTAGTTAACAGTGTAGGAAATTATGCTTTTGATAGTATTTCCAGTTATTCCAGCTCTGAGCACTGTCACAATAGCACTCTGGATGGTGGGGTGTTGAAAAATCTAGAACAATTGTTTAGGGATTATCCAAATTATTGAACAGACCCACGTTCTGGGGTGGTTTGGAGGAGCAGGTGGTGCTGATATCCTGTTTAAAAGAAGTAGAGCTCACTTTCCTACCACGTTAGGCATCTGTTTCTGCAGAAGCTGTAGTCCAAATTGCAGCAGCCTTATGTTGAGCAGAGTCTTTACTGCAGGTTTTACTACTGGTAATAGTGCCATGTAGCTCTTACGGACTGCATCTCAAACTCAGAATAAACCTCTGGCTTGGACTACAGTAAGAGACAAAACAGGTCTCTCCATGCTACTTTTTTTCTCTTTCATAAAGCTTTGCTCTTTTTCAGTGGTCTGCAGTGTCATCAAATACTAAGGAGTAGCTTACAAGGCTTCCAATAGCGTAACTGTGCTTCTAACTTCTGTATCTTAGCTGCATTATGTTATTGCTAACTCCCACTTTTTTCATTTTCTCTGAACTGTCTTTGAAACAAAATGGAAACTGCTGAATCTGATTTGAGTTAGAAATGAAGGATATCTTAGGACGTTGCAAATGTCTGTGTCTTTTCTTCCTGTGTGTTTTCTATGTTTTATTTTTATTTTTAAACCCTTTTCGAAAAGGAGAGGTAAAGTATTTTGAAGTAAGAATGATTTGCAAATTGCTGTTCCTGTTTCAGGGGACTATCAATATGTTTAATACATATTTGTTTTCCAGAATAACAGTTTGTTTCTTCTACACTTAGCAGGCATTGATCAATTTTTTTTTTTTTCCTTTCCCTACTTTCATTAGTAATTATATCGCAAAGGTTAAATTTTGTTCCCATCTTCTCCTTTTATTTTGTTGTCTTTACTTTGTAAGAAAAAGTTGGGGAAATAAGAAAAGGCTTAGCAGGCGTTACTCAGCTTCTTGGTTTGAGAAAGCTCTCTGGGCAGTAAGTTACATTCTTAGACTATTTTATGACTTCCTATTTTCCCTAATATTATCATGAGTTTATGGTATATCCTGAGCAATGCTGCCTACTGTAAGTGAGCTTGCATTGCTCTTCTGAATCGGCCATGCTGTTGTTTGTTCTTCTTGTATGGAGGGGCTTTACTTTGCTGCTGATACCTATATTCTTTCTCCTCACAATTCCACTACTGTTGATTGTAGGTCTGATGAAAGTGATTCCTCTCTGTCGGAGGTACACAGGTACTCTCTTTCTCTTTTCTGTTTTCCCGGCATCTCTCACTGAAGTTAATCCAGTTCTTAGGAAATTTCATTTTGCTGCATGAATTTTCCTGATCTTGTGCACCATAAAATTTTTTTTTGCTTTTGCCAGAGGGTTAAAAATTGGAAATTCTGCTCAAGCACGTCTTCCCTGCTTTTGCCCCCTCTTCCTTTTTTTTTTTGGTTCTCCTTGAGCATGTCAGGTGTTTTTGTCATTTTGTTTTAAGTGAAGGAGGGTGGACGACTTTCCCCAGACATATTCTTTCTGTCTACTTTTTTTTTGAAAAAGAGAAAATGTTTTCTTGTTTTCTCGATGCCTCTCTCTATTTAATTCCTCCTTGGTCAGTTGTATGCTTTGGTCACTAGAAATTAAATGCTAATGCAAATAAAAATGAATATGTTCTACCATGTCTTTCTGATAGGATGCGTAGTCGTTCCAGAGATTAAAGGAATGTCTCTACTCGTGTTCCTAAACTGCAACTTAGAATGTTGGCACTCAGTGAAAAATAGGACTTTATCAAGAGAAGGGCAGTCAAAGGGCTAATAATAACGTGATGGTGTCTTTGTCTGGTCATAGTAGCATCTGCAGCATGTTTTATCTGCAGATTTCAAAACACTGTGCACAGGTAGATAATAGCTTTGGGACGTGTATTTTTTGCCTCTTGTCGAGGGAAAGAGTGGATGAGAGCAGCAGTAGGAGTAAGTCTCAGTCTAGAGGCAGCACAATCCACTGGAGGATATTATAGAGAAAAAGTGTTAGTTCTGTATAGTGTCAGAAAACGAAAGCACAAAGACCTAAAATAGGAATGATAAAAAGAAAGTAAACTACCTATTCTATAATTCTTGAAAATTCTCTGTAAAAAGGTGCAGTTTTGAGTACAGCCTTCTTATCCCAAAATGCAGAAGTTAGGAGTTGTATGAATGAAGATGTCCCGTGCAGTAAAGATGCAGTAAAATCATAATTTCTAAGACTGTACCAGATAAACAAGCTAATTGCCACAAAGTTGGCCCTTAACGCTAGAGGCTTTTGCCTTCCTGTAGCAAGCTTCTGTGGGGCAGTATTATGATGATTATTATTTTTTTTAACATTTTCCTGAAGCGGATAATTTTTGTGAGATAGGGTTATGGCATCGTGGCTGTTTCTTGTAATTATGAATGCAGTCCCCAGCAGAGCATGGCAGTGAGTCCTAACTGTGAGCTGGTCAGGTCAGAGCGTTCTGTTGCATGTTTGTGGCCATTACTAGGGCCAACAAGGTAGGCTTTTCTGCACTTCACAAAAATAGATGAGCTCCCTCTGTGCATGCAGTAGCATGCATGGGATTTTAGACTGCTAATAATTATGATTTGGTGATGAATCATTCAATTTTTATATATATATGTATATATATATTTTTTTTTCCCTAGGCTGGGTTACAGCCTTTTCGTACCACTACAGAGTTAGCTACAAATGACCTGGGAAGATTCCTTTGGGGTATCTGTACTCTCACCCTGCTCTTTTATAGCCACTGAAGTTTGGCAGTGGGTACAAGGTGCAGTAGGGACCCTTACTCAGGTGCACAAGTTAGCAATTCTCCAAGCTTACCTGTAGAAGGAAGCTAATGCCTGATGGCTTTCGAGTTTGGAATTGGCTGTGTACACTACACTGGCTACGTTTTTCAGACAAGCTATTTGGACTAAGATGTCTCTCTGCAATTTGCAGTGTTATGGCTGTCCCAGTGAATTCAGGAGCTTTAAGTATCTTGCATGTACCCAGCACTCAGCATTTTGTCTCTTTTTGTTTCATTTTTGTTGTATGTGATTTCCTGTAGCCCAATCTTGACACTTGTCAAAGCTAAATAGTGAAAATCCTTAAATAGTTTATGAAAGGTGTTCAGCTGTTCTACCCTCATGTGTAAGAAAACAAATTTTACCTAACTGTAGGGGAAGTTAGTTAATGTGATCTGTCTATTACTATGACCAACTCACACTTCTTTTTTTTTTTTTTTTTCTTTAGGGGGATAATTAACCCATTTCCTGCTTCAAAATGCATCCGAACTTCTCCACTGCAGTGTATCTATACAGCTGAAGGACATGCCAAGCCTGTGCTTTGTGTAGATGCAACAGATGACCTTCTCTTCACTGGATCAAAAGGTTGGGCAACTTTTGTGTACCTGTGGTGCATATGCGGGCTGCTTTTTCATCTTTGGTTATTGTGAAATTCTGAATTTGTGCTTACTGCAGTGAATGCAGTGGAAAATTGTGAGGGCCTATTATGCAACATAAGCTGAAGAAGGATTTACTGCAATTATGTACGGGTTTTCAGTCTTATTGTTTAGTATTTAGTTATTTATTTGTAGTGGAAAAAGTAACTCTGAAGAACAACATTAATACTTGTTGAATGATATGGTAACAGGTGCTCACATGATGTGCAATGTAAGGTAATAGCCTCAGGATGTAGAATCATAGAATAGAATCATAGAATCACTGAGGTTGGAAAAGACCTCTAAGATCATCCAGTCCAACTGTCTATCTATCACCAATACTTCCTACTAAACCATGTCCCTCTAAATGTTTCTTGAGTACCTCCAGGGTTGGTCACACCACTACCTCCCAGGGCAGCCTGTTCCAGTGCCTGACCGCTCTCTCAGAGAAGAAATATTTCCTGATGTCCAACCTGAATCTCCCTGGATGCAACTTGAGGCCATTCCCTTTAGTTCCATTGCTGGTTACATGGGAGATGAGGCTGACTCTCACCTCACCACGACCTTCCTTCAGGATGTTGTAGAGTGCAGTAAGGTCACTCCTGAGCCTTCTCTTCTCCAGACAAAACAATCCCAGCTCCCTCAGCTGCTCCTCATAAGACCTTTGCTCCAGATCCCCCATTGTCTTTCTTGTAATGAGGGGCCCAAAACTGAACACAGTGCTCAAGATGTGACCTTACCAGTGCTGAGTACAAATGTCAACCAGCACCCCCCAGGCCTGTAGCATTGCCTGGGGTTGTGCAGGACCTGGCACTTGGACTTTTTGAACTTCATTCCATTGGCCTCAGCCCAGCTGTCCAGCCTGTCCAGATTGCTCTGTAGGGCCTCTCTATCTCCAGACAGATTGCCACTTCCTGCCAGCTTGGTGTCATCTGCAAACTTACTGAGGGTGCACTCAATGCCCTCATCCAGGTCATCAATAAAGATATTGAACAGGACAGGCCCCAATACCAACCCGTGGGGATCGCCAGTTGTGACTGGTCTCCAGCCAGATTTAACTGCATTCACCACCAGTCTCTAGGCCTGGCTATCCAGCCAGTTCTTTACCCAGTGTCCAAGTATGTGTCCAAATATGCGTCCAAGCTATGGGCTGCCAGCTTCTCTGGGAGAATACTGTGGGAGACAGTGTCAAAGGCTTTGTAGTAGTAGAGGTAGGAATTAGCATATCTTCTTTGTCTGTCCTGCCTAAAGAGTTGGGTCAGATTAATCCTGCAAAGCTAGGGCTATTTTCTACTTACCATTTGCACCTCATTAACTGTTCCCTTTGGGCTGTAAAAGTTGTATGGCTATTATGGGATGGGCTACATTTTAGTGGTCACTGTATTTCCTACTGGGTGGAACAATCTATGGACTCTTCAAGCCGCAGGAATAGTATTTTGGAAAAAAACATTTCCCTCCTATTTTTTTTGGTGATTCACCATTCACCCAGGTTGACTTAAAGGGAATGTAACCAGACCTCAGTGGTTATTTTGCATAACTTTTTAGGTGACACTGAAGAGTGTTTATTTTTGTGTTCTTTTTCTGGGCTTTTTCATATAAGAACATAAGGTCTTATGTTCTCAATCATGCATGAAACTCTTGAAGACTCCTGTTCTCCCAAATTAAGTCTGTATGATAGTCCAGTGTTATTCTTGACCGTGAAAGATCAGATGATCTGAAGTGGTGGCTGTGAAGAAGTTAATGCATCTAATAGACTCTCCTTCTCACAAGTGCATGTAACGTATAAGCTCTGAAACTTCTGAGCATCCTTATTCCTATATTAATTCAGAGTAGATCTTCCCCTGCTAACATTCAGATGGTGTGGTGGTTTCTAGCTATTCTGCTACCTGTATATTAAGAATACCAAGACACACTGTTACAGTAAATTGGCAAACTTTTGGCCTTCTAAGTTGTTAGCCAAGGTTTTAGCATTTTGTGACTGTATACAAATGCAAGAAGATGAGGTATTTTCAGCTTCTGCAAATGTTGCTCACCTGATCTGAGATTTCAAATTTAGTGGCTACAAGGGAGAAAAGGCTTTAATATATTTATTTTTTTTTAACACAGGAATGCTTGCAGATGTTGTAAATATTTGCTTTCTTGTCATATGCTAGCTTCTCATGCTTCCTCTGTGGAAGCATGGGAAACTTCACAAACTACACTTGTGCTTAAGAATAGAAGAATGTAGACAGCTGTTTAATTAAATAAGACTTTTTAAATAAATTAAAAAGTAAATCTTTTGGAAATTATTGCTGAAGCAGAAAGCTGCAGCTGATTGACAGACAGCATTATAACGCTATCAGATGGTGTCCATTCAGGAATGCTGATAAGCTGCCTGGTGCATTACGGATACTGGACTTTGATCTTGACAATTGAGATTTTTAAAGCAGCCGACCAGTTCTTGGTGTGCTTACCTTCTTCCTGCTGCTGTCACAACTGCTAACGCATGAAGTTTGCTTTTCATGCTCCCAGTATTTATTCCAGTAAAAATGTACTCCTAAAATACAGACAGTGATTCTGACACGGTGTAAGAAGGAGGGTTTGGGGTGTGGGCTCTATTCATGTTGCAAAATTCTTAAACTTCTGCGTGTTTGGGGGTTTAGCACACAGAAGTTTGTAGTGTTTAAATTGCATTGCTACCGAAGGAAATCTATGCCTAAAGCACTTCTGCTGGAATTTTCAGAAGCAGCTAATGCGCTGAGTAGTTTGAGTTGCTTCTTGCTTTTATATTTGTCATGGCTGTCAGCCCTCCTTCATCCTGAAGCTTACGTTCCCTCCTGAACTATGATCTTGATGAAGAATTTGTAGGTGTAAAATTGGGTGATTCTCTTGATCATTGTCAATCATCCAAACCTGACAGCCTCCAAACTCTTTCTTAAATGCATTCCTTGGGAAGGGATTTTATTTTTTTTAAATATTAATGGAGCTAATGTGCATATCTTGAACTTGACGTATAAGGATTAATCTTGCTTTGTTTTGATGATGGTGGATGATGCCCTTGTGTACTCATTAAGACCAATTTAATGTAGCCATTTTGTGCAGTGCATATCAAAAGAGAGCAATATATTTGAGTGCAAATGGATGTATGGACTTGTTTATTTATTTTAATTACGAACCTTTAGAAAAATAAGACTTCTTTACTTTTTAATCCGCCTCCCTTTTTTTTTTGTTTTTCTTGACTTTATGTAGACCGTACCTGTAAAGTCTGGAATCTGGTAACTGGACAAGAGATTATGTCTCTAGGGGGTCATCCAAACAATGTTGTTTCTATAAAATATTGCAACTACACAAGTTTGGTCTTCACAGTCTCAACCTCCTATATCAAAGTGTGGGACATCAGAGATTCTGCTAAGTGTGTCCGGACGTTGACGTAAGTATGTTAAACCTTGAATAACAGGAGCTTGAATGAGTTTCAATCTAAAATTAAATTAGATTAAATTCAGTAGTGCACAGTGTAACTCAAATATGCTGTTGGAGCTGGAGGCTTTCTTTGCATATTCAACCTAAGTCAGTGTGGGGTGTTGGTAATATATGAAAATGTGAAAGAGTTTGCTTGTATGCATGCCTGTAGTGTTTTAGCAGCTCTTTGGTATTATTGGCGGAATAGTCTTTTTGCTCAGGTAAATGGGCTTAATTTTAAACAATATGTAAAGAGAGCATCATGTAGTTGTTTTACTCGTTTCTTTTTTTTTTCTGCTCCCTCCCTTTGCTTAGGTCTTCGGGCCAGGCGATGCCTGGTGATGTGTGTTCGGGAAGTACAAACAGAACAGTCACTATCCCAGCTGGAGAGAATCAGATTAATCAGATTGCACTGAATCCAACTGGCACATTCCTCTATGCAGCTGCTGGAAATTCAGTGAGGATGTGGGACCTGAAAAGGTACTGAACACCAGTGGAAGAGCATGTTCCTTAAGAGGTCACATGCACATATGAAGCAAAGTCAATGAGATGTTTCCTGTGTGTGGTAATATCCATAACCATGCAATATAGCCAAGAAATAGATTGGCTAATTTTTGCTACAGTTGTCACTGAGATAATGGTGGAAGAGCTCTTTATTTCCTCACGTGGTAAGGTTATGATGAATTGTTTAAGTAAAAATTATGGCGGGGAAAAAAAAAGCACTGAAGAAAGACGTGATAATTGTAAGTGTTCAGACTGGTAATTGCCAATGAGATCATGAGAATCTAGAATCATAGAATCACTCAGGTTGGAGAAGACCTTAAAGATCATCTACTGATGTAATGCAATATAATGTATGGCTATGATCATTACTGGATAGCACTTTTCCAAATAGAACCTGCACCAGAAGAGAGCATTTAGAATACAATGAATACTTTAGGGGATCTGATGTGTTTGTTTTTTAACATAGAAGCTTTGGTTTCCACTTAACATTGATTTAGCATTTTTACGTGGGTATAAGCAGCAGAGTATGTAATCAGAGGATAAGTTAGAAGATCCATTCTAGCAGAAACTGTGTTATGGTTTATGTTGAATACACAGAAAAATAGTAAATCCTGTCATTTCTTCTCTTGTTCTTGAAGATTTCAGTCTACAGGAAAGCTAACTGGTCACCTGGGTCCTGTCATGTGCCTTACTGTGGATCGAATTTCCAACGGACAGGATCTTATTGTCACTGGTTCAAAGGACCATTATATAAAGGTAAACCATTAGTATTTGACTATGTATTTTAGCTCCTAACATCAGTATGAGTTGCAGGCTTCAGCAGAAGTGACCCATATCTGAAATCTGATAACCAAGATTGGAAATTCTTCTGTTATAGGTTATGAATAATGTTTAGTCTTAATAACCACCACTTAAGTGATACTTTTTATCATGTGGTGGAACATTCTTGAAAACATTGTGGATCAGTTTGTCTGTAGTTCATCTTCCTCGTCACTTGTGAGGTGGACTTCAGGTGTGTGAGGTCTTAGGGAAAGATCTGTAACACCTATTCCTTAGGTGCTTTAACAAGCTCAAAGTTACTTCAGTGAATGCCTCTTTTGGGGTGCAGACCTAGTTCCCTTGGTAGAGATGCTCTGTATGCTCCCTATAGACTCTTGCTTAAGCATTACCCCAGCTGTGAAGTGGGAATGGAAAGAGAGAGGTCTGTGCACCTCAGTCAATGTGTCTAAGTCTTTTGGGTGATACACTAGCATGCACTTCTTGATTGCTCTGAGTTGTGTTAAAGCACAGTATAGTGAGATTATGATGTTTTCTTGCTTCTCATCACCATGATTAATTTAATTCAGTGTTAGGGAGTTCTTTGTTTGTAGCCTTTTTTCTATACTTCAGCCAGAGTGTGTCTGAACCCACAAGCTCCACTGCACATCTCCAAGCTGATTAGATAGCAGATAATTTTGCTTATCATATTTGAACATTTATTTTGTTTTAGATGTTTGATGTAACTGAAGGAGCTCTTGGAAGTGTAAGCCCTACACACAATTTTGAACCTCCTCACTACGATGGCATTGAAGCACTTGCTATTATGGGAGACAACCTTTTCAGCGGATCCAGAGATAATGGAATTAAGAAATGGGACTTGGCTCAGAAAGACCTTCTGCAGGTAGTATAGAAATCACGACTAATGTGACAGTCATGTTTAGTACGTTTCTCAGGCTCTGTAAATGTTCAAGTTTAGATGACAGCTGTTTACAAGGACAAGAAGGTGATGGGAAGTAGTCAACGTGGATTCATGAATTATACCCGGTCAGACTGAAACCTTCTCCGACTGGCTTGATGGATGAGGGGGAGAATCTCATGTTGTTTATCCAGACTTAAAAAGGCTTTTTACGCTGTCTGTGATAACACACTTGTTCACAAACTGATTAAGCATGTGAAGCACTAGAGAAGTGCACTGTGAGATGAACTAGAAACTGGTTGAACTTTTGAGCTAAAAAGATTATGACCAGCAGCACAAAGCCTACTCACTAGTGGTGTATCGCAGATGTCAATATTGGGAGCGATTCTCTTTAATATTTTCACCGATGCCCTGGATAATGCAACAGCGTGTAGTCTCAGCACGATTTCTGGTGATATAAAACCATGAGGAGCGGTTGGTAGAGCAGATGGTTGTGCTGCCCTTCAGAAGGGCTTCAGCAGGCTGATGCAGAGGAGCTTCATGAAGCTCAACAGATAGAAATGCCAAGTCTTGCATCCCATAAGGAGTAACTCCAAACATCAGTAGCAGAGGCTGGGAGCCAGCCAGCCACAAAGTGCTCCTGCAGCAAGTGTACTCCCAGACTGCGTTAGGATGAGAGTTGATGGGGTGTTGATCCTTCCCATCTGCTCTGCACTGGAGAGATGCATCAGCAATTGCTATGTCCAGTGCTCCCCAGTAGAAGAGAGACATGGACAAACTGGAGCCAGTTCAACAAAGACCTGAAGCTGAGCTTTGTGCTGAAAAAGCTTTAAGAGGATTAAGGAATTGGAGCCTCTCTCACAAGGATATACCATGAGAGCTGGATCTCTTCAGCCTGGAGAAGAGAAGGCCCAAGGGGATATTGTCAGTATGTGTAAATACCTAAAATAGGAGGGAGAAAAGATGATGGAGCCAGACTCTGCTCAGTAGTATCCAGTGGAAGAAAAATAAACAGTGGGCACAAACTGAAATTCGGGAAATTTCATTTAAATGGAGGGGCGGGAGGGTGGAAAAAAGCTGAACAACCTACTCTGGCTGACTGTGCTTCAAGTAGGGGATTGAACTAGATGATCTCCAGTGATCCCTGCCAACCTCAGCTATTCTGTGCTTCTGCAGACATAATGTAGAATCACAGAACCATGAATGGGTTGGAAGGGACCTGTAAGATCATCCAGTTCCAACCCCCCTGCTATAGGCAGGGACATCCCCCACTAGACCAGGTTGCTCAAAGCCCCATCCAGCCTGGCTTTGAATGCCTCCAAGGAGGAGGAGGCACACACAGCCTTACTGGGCAACCTGTTCCAGTGTCTCATCACCCTGACAATAAATAATTTCTTTGTAATATCTAGTCTATATCTACCCTCTTCCAATGTAAAGCCATTTCCCCTTGTCCTGTCACTACCTGCCCTTATAAAAAGTCCCTCCCCAGCTTTCCTGTAGGTCCTCTTCAGGTACTGGCAGGCTGCTATAAGGTCTCCTCAGAGCTTTCTCTTCTCCAGGCTGAAGAGCATAGCTCTCTCAGCCTGTCCTCATAGGATGGGTGCTCCAGCCCTCTAATCACCTTCATGGCCCTTCTCTGGACCTGCTCCAACACCATGTCTTCTTGTGTCGGGGGCTCCAGAACTGGATGCAGTACTTTATGTGGGTTCTCACCAGGGAAGAGTAGAATCACCTCCCTCGACCTGCTGGTTGAGGACATCTGTAATTCAGTTACTTTTCAGTAAATGTAGATATAATTTTGATTTGGTCACATACATGGTAACATAGTAGAATCTAAATACTGCAGGTTTCATCTGTATTCCTGGTATTCCTTTACATGACTGTTTCAGATAAGGATCAAACCCTGAAATACAGCTGATTCTGCTTTAAAATATCAGTAGTAACATTCTCAGACATTAGTCCTGAGTTGGAAGACCTAATTGATGAAAATAACTCAGCAAACATATTATTCAAAAAAATCTGGAGATCATCTACTTCACTTAGTGCAGTGCATCCCAAGCAGTGTATATTACAGTTAAACCTTCAGGATGTTCCTGAAAGCTTTCATCGTGGCGAGAAAGGCAGCAAAGAATTCCTACAAAATTGGAGAAGAGCTGGTCCTGCTTCTCTTAAAAGACAGCAAACTTGAGCTTATTACATCCCCGGTGTTTGTATCAAACAGATTTTGTTCTCAGCCATTCTGCGAGGCATTTTGCTTTTGGTATCAGCAGTAAAATGGTAGTGCCCATCCTCAATGAATAATGAATGTTTTTTAAGTGCCGTATCATAAAATCATTTTAGAAACTGTAACGGAAAAATGAGAAAGGAGGAAGACAAATGGTTTTTAATTCCCTGGTATATTTTTTGAGCAGTGTGTTGGATTTTCTTTCGCTTTCTAAGTTTTACAGACAGACTTGAAAAGCACACAGAAACCGTATGTGCAAATATGCATTCAAATATGCATTTGAACATATGTAGATTTAGCATTATCCCAAAGTAATTTTCTGTTCCACCTCATGGCATTTGTGCATATTGGGATTTTTTTTCTTGTTCTGTAACACTGATTATCAAAGAGAAACAAACCCAAAGTGACTCATACAGAAGTAGCCTCATGGAAGAAAGGCAGCTCCTTACTCTAAAGAAGTAGTAGCAAGGCTCGACATAGGTAATCGACCACAGGATGGGAGTTGGGCTTAGAACTTGGGTTTTATTTATTTTTTTAGTTTCTGCTTCTGTGCACAATCACCTGTAATTCTTTTTCAGCCTATGAGATTCACCTGCTTTCTGTTTTTCAGCAAGTTCCTAATGCTCATAAGGACTGGGTGTGTGCTCTGGGCCTGGTGCCTGGTGCTCCAGTTCTGCTCAGCGGCTGCAGAGGAGGAACCCTCAAGCTCTGGAACGTGGACACCTTTGCACCAATTGGGGAGATGAAGGGACACGACAGTCCTATAAATGCAATCTGCACCAACTCCAGTCAGATTTTTACAGCATCAGAGTGAGTTCTTCTTACCCATAAACCTTTTTTTTTTTTTTTTGTAGATCCCACTATAGTTTTGCCCATGCAAACGCATTTAGATCTTCAGCTGTGTTAGTCACTAGCAGAAGCGGGAAGGGTCCTTGCCTCTAAGTGCCAGTAACCTACAGCTGTGGTTTTTGAAGTGTGGTGTGTGCGCTGCAGGGTGTGCAAAAGGTGATCCACTGGGATGGGAGAAGAAAATACTGGAACTTTGATGGTGCATGTGTGTCGTTGATAAATGAATAACAATAAATACATTGGTAGTCCAAGCTCAGTATGATGGGATGCATGAGTAAAACAGTTCAGAGACCTCTGATGTGCAGGATGACAAAGGGAGTATTAGACAATACTGAGTATTTTACCAGCTTGCACACCTGTGCAGTGAGGCTGTTCACTGCCAGGACCAACTTCTGACCTGTAGGAATGTTTCTAAATGCCATGTTAAGTTACACTTCTCCTTACATGCTGGCATGGAGCAGAAACTTTGCAAGTTGTCCTCCTGTCCTTTAAACACCTTGATTTGGATATCTGCTCCCTCAGTAGAAGTGGGTATATTGAGAAGTTAAACTAATCCTGAAGGAAGAAAAGTGCAGGGGTCTGTGCTTAAAGGTGCAGGCTTTGCACAGGAGCTGTGAACGCTGTCATTTTATGTTCTGGTGCTAAGTATTGTTGGAGTTGTCAAAGATGATGTCCCTATGCTTGGCTGAAGATATTAATATGTTTAGGTCACGTGCAGATGAAATTTATTATTAGCAGAAAACTTCATCCTTTTGGGACTTGTAATGCTGTGCTGAAGGCCCCCAGAACTTGGGGTGTTTGAGTCAAAAGAATTTTGTGCTGTCTGAAAGTCTGGTCTGACTGCTGCATCCTGACGTATTTCTTTGTTCTATTTCTTATTTCCTTCTCCAAAAACAAACAACAGGAGTTGCCATTTGAGGCAGTCTTCTCAATAGTAAGCACCTGAGTGAATGCTTACGCTTCATAGCGTTTACTTCACCCTCACAGAATATATTGCTATTTAAGGAGACAAATTCCTCAGTTCTCCAACAGTGCCTTTCTGAATAAGGCACCTGAATCTTTTTTAAGAAGCCTTTTTCCTCCTGTCTCATTCCCTCCCCAACTTGATCACCTAAGTAGAGTGCTGTTTTGGTTTCTTGTTTTTCAGTGACAGAACTGTGAGGATCTGGAAAGCTCGGAATGTGATAGATGGTCAGATCTCCGACGCAGGAGATGCAAGTGAAGATCTGGCCAGTAACTGAGATGATGGGCATAAACAAATATGTTGATGAAGTTGAAGTGCACTCTGTGAGGTTTGCTGCATACTTACTAAGTGAATGCTGATGACTGGAATGAGCTGAAAAATAAGAGCGAACTCTTCTATTAGACCTGCTGTCCTTAAAGTATGTACTGTATGTAGGGGAAAAAAACCCACGGGTAGCATTCTTGTATCTCAGTGATCACGTATGTGTATCTATATATAATGGCGGAATTTGTGCGCGCTTGTGTAACACTTGCAGTTTGAGTTAACTGGAAGTCAGTCTTCTCTAATGACCATCTCAAAATTATAACCAGGAATATATTAAAAGAGTGCTCTGCTGTATTTCACTCACAAGTATGATCAGCTGTGTCGCGTTTTAGGGTAGCAGGGGACTGATGATGTCCAATTAATAAGCCTTTGATTATGACAGACGTTGTTTCAAGATTTGAAAGGTCACTTACCCTGTTGTTAGGGAAGTGAAGTGAATAAAAGATGGGAGGAAGCTGTTGGGGCAGATCGTTCTGATATAACTGTGTCCTGCTAACAGCAAACGCTATATGATTTGTGTTAACGTTAGCGTATAATCCGTGTTGACCAAAGCTGTGCAGCTGTGTATACTCTGTGCTCAGGACTAGAACTACAATGCTCATAAACTGGTATGTTTTATTAGTGTTTTGCCTATAATCTGTAATGACTAGATGTTCTTAACGTCATCACAGAAGTATACCTTAATCTATTTTTCTTATGGATTTGTTTCTACCATCTCACATTTTCTTTTTTTTTTTTTTTAAGCAAAATATCTTTCCTTTTTATCTAATTTTATATGCTGCTAAATGTATTTTAAATACACTGTTTTGCAAACCTTGGCAGTTACTTTGAGAACTGAACCACGTGTATTGGAAAAGCTATGTAAATAGATGGTTGTATAAAGAAAATATCTTATCATGTGCCTGTATGACTTTTAAAGTTCCTAGAATGTGGATATTGAGGGAGGATGTATAATTTAGCCAACTGCTCTGAATATTAATTTGTAAATTCTGCAAATTTTGAAAACCTCTGTAGATTCAGGTACAGTGTTTGGATGTTGAGGTTTTTTGTTGTTTGTTGTTTGGTTTTTCCCTGGAAAAATAGAAGTCTGTAAATGATAGCTTGTGTAGGTAACACTTAAATAAAGATGTGAATGTGAACTATTTCTCCTTGTGTTTTTCTTTGTAGTTCCTTGTAAACAATTCAGTTCACTTGCAAAGGCCCCACATGTAAGAATGCACAGTGTTACATGATGCAGTAGAATAGCTTGCTGGGTAATTCAGCCTGTGGGTTGGTATCTCAGTCCCATCTTCTAGTTAGCCATTGTTTCTGTTCCAGTGGTACTCAGGAACCCTAGCAGGATTCCCTTGCACCAAGTACAGTACAGACTTCAAATGGAGCAGATGTGTCCTGTTCTAAAGAGATCTTTTCTTCCCTTATTACACATTGTCAAGCAAAGAAAAGCTCTAAAGCTCCTAACTCATCTTTGAGAAGTTATTTACTTCTCGGTTCAGCTGGAAAGCAGATAAAACTGCATACTGCTTGTGATTTGAGTCTGATTTAACCTAGGTTTTGGCAGAAGTAAGTAATTATCTCTATTGTTAAGCAGCATACAGGTTAGGAGTTAAAACAGTCACTGTTTGGTATTGCTGCTCTTTACATCTCATGCTTTTGAAGAATTTAAAGGCTTCCTGCACATGTGTTATTTGGGACAGCACCTCCACCTGAGGAGATGGAGAGTGGATTTATTTGCAAGAGGCTGTGCCTTGTGCAGGGCACCCCTTCTGCCTGGCTTGGGCACTGGTGTATGCTCGTGTTCTCTGGGCAGCCCACGTCCTCAGCAGGGCTGCTCTTTTCCCAGTCTGTAACTCATATGAACATTGTGGTTTTCAACGGTTGTTTTTTGAAAGTCCTCATAAACCTAAGAAATTGCTGCTTGCTGTCAGGCTGTTCTGCCTTAATGGACCATATGGTGAAGGTCTGTTGTTGCAACAGTCTGAGTTACAGATGCTTCTCTCCTGTAATGCTTGATAACAGACATTTTGTTTTATGAAGCTATTTTGCGGTTAGCACCAGTATAACTTAGATAACGTGTATAGAAAGTTATTTTTTCCTCTGGGAGGACTTCACATCAGAATGAACCTTGCTGTACAACACAGGCTTACCCTGGAAGTTCTTGCCATCAAATAGTTGGAGGTAATTTATCATTCTGTAAAGGTCACAGACCCGGCCTTGTTTAAATGGGTATTTCTTCAACTGTGTTGGTTTTTCTCCAGACGTTTCATTTTGAGTATAAAATTATTTATTTGACAAAGGATAAATCAGAAAAAAAGTAAGCAGTGCTCTGGAGGGGTTCTATAAAGACAGAAGAGTCTCTGGGAAATAATTTTTGGGAAGTCTTAGGAAAGTGGTCCCCTCTCAAAGTTGGAGTTGGGAAGTTTATCAAGGTTTGTGGACAAATTTGTCACCACCCCTATCTTATCTGCTTCTTCATGACGACAAGGCCATGTGTTACAATAATCTGAGTTTCTTGGGTTAGATTTGAGAAACGTCTCATTAATAACCTGAACAAGATAATTGAGGTGCATGTTGTGCCTTGGCCTGGTATAAAAAGGCTGCAGGCTGTGGCCAGGTGTCAGCACTCAGCCATGGACAGGGTCAGGGGGCTTTTGCTCTTGGTCTCCGTGCTGGCAGGTAGGTGCATGGGACTTCTGTTTGTCACGGGACTTAAAAGCAAGATCTAAACGTGGTGACAATAGGAGAGCTATTGCGGTGGGAGCTCTTTTCACACACAGGTATAGGCTGAACTCCACCTGAGGTGACTCTATGGGAAGGCAACAGTGCTGGCTTGTTTTATAAATATACCCCAGTCCAATGGTGCGTTCAGCTCTTGGGCACCAGAGCAGATGGACTGAGGTCATTCAGCTGCTGAAAGGTAATGTTCCCTTGGATAATTTTCTTCCTGGGATTTTTTTTACCCACATATCGTGGTGGTGAATCAGTCTGGAGTCTAATAAAGAGAGAATAGAGCTGATTCTCATTGTGTTGGCAGATAAAGACAGAGGGAAGCAGCAAACGAGAAGGTGAGCCCTAAATGCAAGGACTTGTGAATTAGAAGGAATGTGGTGATGTTTTAACTCCTTAGGCCTTATTGCAGCACCCTCTAACAATTTTGCAGAATTGAAGCCAGGGTTGTTGAAAACAAACAGGGATGCTTTTTCATTTCTATCTTTCAAGCTCCCTCTCTTTAGTTTCTGTTCCCATGGAAATTATCAGGGAAAAGGAGCACGTAGCCCCAGCTATTGCTGAGTTTGGCTGCTCTTTTGCATTTCATTTCAACACATGCTTACAAACATGGGGAGTAAGTGCGGGGGAAAACGATGCAAAGGCTTTAAAGTAAATAAGAGGGAAAAAAAAATGAGTAGAAGGAGGAATTCGCACCTTTCCTTTGCCATTATGCGGTATGGATAGCAGGAGTTTGGGGAACAAGAGGTGAAGGAGGCTGCAGCCTGGTTCAGCTGCTCGGACCTGAGCGTGTTACCAAAATTTCCAGGAAAGCTTCAGCTTCACGCAGAAGGTGGGGGGTGGGAGTGGGGGGGGGCTTTCCTTGGCTCTACAGAAGCAATTTTTTTTCCCATCAAACTTTCCATTCACAATATCCTTAAGAAGTGTTTTGAAGGCATTTCATGATAGAGATAAGTCGATAAGAGTCTCCCATGAGGTGCTAATAACCTGCTCTGGTGTGTACAGTCATGTTGTAAGTAATGAAAAGAGCAATGCTGCATTTTATTCCTGTTGGGAAAAAATAGCAAAGTGTGGTAGTTTTACTCTCCTCTGTGCTTCATCCACACAGACGTTAACTGGCACATGTGGGCCGATTCCACACTTTTGCTTCATATGCACCTCTGTATCGCACACCATGGTGTCACACTGCCCCTCTGCTGCCATCTGTCACACGGCAACAAAATGCAATGAAATATTTGTGGGAAGGTTCAACCTCTACTGCTGTACCACCAACATCTGCCTCTGATGTTGTGGGCAAAGATGTGTCATTGAAATGCTCCTTGCAGAAAAAAACAGCACCCACTGACATTCATTGATGCTTGCTGAATGTTTATGGAGACCAACCAGTGGTTGTGAGCACTGTAAGGCTCACAGTGGTGGCGTGTTTCAGCAGTGGCCACAGTGAGTCGCCTCTGCTGGAGCAGATTCTTATGAGCACGGCATGCAGGCTCTTGTTCATTGCTGGTGATGGTGGATGCTAATGGTGGTGGCTGTGCTGAAAAATAGAGTTTTGTAGCTGAGAATTTGCTCTATCAAATGGTGTTATTGTGCTTTTTGTAGCTGTTGTAGTCTCTGTGGAAACAAACAGGATGCATTACTTTCAGAGCGACCTACAAAAGCTCTGACATCACCAAATGATGCAATTTCCCAGTGAAGCCACAGTTTTATGCTGTAATTTTTTCAGTATACGTAATAATTGCTTGTGCACATTTTCTTGTGAACTTCCTTATATGGGAAAACTCCAGACTGAATCAGCAATCACATTTTAAGCTTCCAGGTACACACCAATCCATGTAAAAAATGTGGGAAGTGAAGGTGTCTGTCATTTTATGGAAAAGGGCAATTATTTTTCAAGTAGTTTTAATCTGAGTTTTCATAGAATTATTAAGGTTGGAAAAGACCACTAAAATCGCCTAACCCAACTGTCAACACATCCCCACCAATACTGCCCACTAACCCACGTCCCTCAGTGCCACATCTCCACATTTTTTTTAACATCTCCAGGGATGGTGACTCTACCATACCATGAGGCCGCTGCCTCACCATTCTTTTGGAGAAGAAATGTTTCCTCATACCCAACCTGAACCTCCCCTGGTAATGCCTGGGAGCGCAGAAGTTAGCTGTCAACATGCTACCCTACACCACGTGACAGGGGTGCCCCCAGCAGACCCCTCTGCATGGTAGCAAGGTACTGGGCCAGCTGCGGGGCATGGGGAACCTCTTGTTTTACTCTCGTTTTGGTCACCAGTAGGCGTGCTGCTCTGAGGACTTCTCAGCCAAGGGAGTTGTAGTGTTGGCCCCGGAGTGAGGCAAAAACATCTTGGCAGAAGAAAGATAACTGCAGGTCTCGCTGCTTGTTCTGTAGCTGTGTGTGTGTCATTCCATGCCTTCTGACTGCTTTTCCCCTCTCAGACTTAAGCCACAGCCATGGCTCCAGCACAGAGCAGTGCACGGTGCCAGCAGCGAGACGAGTGAACTGCCACCCCCAGCCTGGCGCGACCCAGGAGAGCTGCGAGGCACGCGGCTGCACCTGGTGTGCCACCGACGTCCCCAACGCTCCGTGGTGCTTCTTTTCTGAGGACAGCACCTATGGCTACTCACTGGCCAGGAGCATGGAGAAGACAGCGAAAGGCTGGAGGTAAGCTGGCAGTGAGCCATTGTGCCTGAGTCTGGTGAGGGAGGAGGTGGCAAGTGTGTTTCTGTAAGCCATGTGCAGTTGGGGTCCTGCTCATGCCACCAGTGCATGTAAACCACATCTTTAGTAGAATCATAAAATCACAGAATCAGAAAGATTGGAAAGACCATTAAGATCATCTATTCCAACCATCAGCCCATCCCCACCATGCCCACAGACCACAATCCCTCAGTGCCACATCTCCATGTTTCACGAACTCCTCCATGGACAGTGGCTGCACCACCTCCATGGGCAGCCTGTGCCACTGCTCACCACTCTTGCTGAGAGTTATTGTTCCCCACATCCAACCTGAAGCTCTCCAGGTGCAACTTGAGGCCATTATCTCTTGCCTGTTAATGGCAAGAAGAGCCAAGCTGACAATATAAGACACTGTCATCTGATTTTTAGCCATAAATCTCAGTAAAATAAAATCTACTGCATGCTGCTGAATTCATCCGTAGGGACAAAAAGCCAATAATCAGAGATAGGGGAAATTGTCAGTGCCATGGCTGAAATAGGGAGAAAGTCTTAAACTAAAATAAGGAATAGTTTGGTTAGATGTTAGGATAAAGTTCATTACTCAGGGAGTGGTGAGGTCCTGTCACAGCTGCCCATAGAGCTGTGGGTGCCCCATCCCTGGAGGCTCTCAGGGCCGGGTTGGGGGCCCAGGGCAGCTTGAGCTGGTGGGGGGCAGCCAGCCCACCGCAGGGGTTGGGACTGTTGGGCTTTGAGGTCCATTCCAGCCCAAACGGTTCCATGATTCTGTGATTCCATGATCCACAGCAGCTGGTACGATCCACTCTGCTGGTAGCTCAGGCTTCTGCTGCAACCAGCAGTCCAGTGCCACCAACTTCACCAATAGGAGGTTGATCTTAGCAGACGGGAGATTAACCTCAGGTTTTCTCTCTCTCCAAATCAGCGCTTGATGTATTATTTTTAAGAACTGATGTAGAAATGCTGAGCTGTTTCCCTGCACCAAGAGGTGGCAGTGGGACTGAGGCCGGTTTCTGTCACAGGGTGACACTGGACAAGCGCAGCACGGTGTCACTGTTTGGCGATGACATCTCTCCCATTGTTATGGATGTGGAGTTCCAGACGAAGGACAGGCTCAGGTTTAAGGTGAGTATTTTGGGGGCAGATGCCGTTATAAGGCCAACCCCACACCAGCTAACCATCGACCTTTCCCTGCCCAGGTGTACGACCCCAGCCGGGAGCGCTTCGAGGTGCCCCTCAGCATCGATGCCCCAGGGGTGGCTGCCGAGGATGCCAACTATGATGTGGAGTTCTCATCCGACTCCTCGCACTTCCAAGTGAAGAGGAAGAGCACCGGTACAGTGCTGTGAGTACAGAGTGCAGCCAGCTCCGTGCTCTGGAGGCAGTAGGAGTGACGGGGCAAGTGCCGGCTGCTTCCTTGGGCTTTGCTGTTTGACACTGCCTCAAGCACAAACCAACATAAATCCAGTTGTCCTCCCTGAAAATCCTCATTATTAGTAGGTTATCTGCCTGTCTAATGAGTGGTTATCCACAGGCACACAGGAATGATTATCTGTTAAGCCAAATAAGCTATAAGACTGCTAGTTTCTTCGTGGCTTGAGGCATTGCTGTTCTGAGGTTGTGGAAGCACTGAAGCACTGTTTTCTGAAATACGAGGTCCTGTAACGCACCAGAAGGTGAGCATGAGCTCGTGTGCCACTCTCCCAGCTGTAGGCCTGAGAAACTGAAGCTCAGGTCCTCAGGGGCCTGCAGGCTCCAGTTACTGCTGGTTCCAATGGAAGCAGGAGATGGTGCAGGTGGGTCTAGCCTGTTGCTCTGTGAGAGATCACTTCTGCGTCGCTCAGGTGGGCAGAGCAGAGGCACAGGGCATTGTAATGTGGGCACCATTTGCATCAGAACCTTGCGAAAGAGGAGCAAATTGTGCTCTGCCCGTGGGAGGCTGTGGGTATGGCTGTATTAGCACTTTAGTTCAGATTAGCAGCACATATTGAGGCGAAGCTCCTGACTACACCAACCGCTTGTGCCATTGGTCCTTGACACCAGCTCTGCCAGTGCTGGAGCGGATGAACCTTTTGCAAAGCGCACTCCCAGAGGGTCCTTGAGGTCCAAGTGGGATGCCAAATGTGAACAAAGCAGGTCAGATCGTTGGTTTGGTTTTTTTTCCAGAAGATCTTCGTTAAACAGATTCAAAAGATAAGCATTATCTGTGCATTAAATGTAAGGATGGCTTCACACGTGTGATGCGATGCAGCCTCTAGAATGGCTGCAGATGGAACCACTGCACTGGGTTTTAATTAGCTGTCTGTCCTTTTAGCTGCAGCCTCGTGCCGTCTCTTTTTGGGCACTGCAGCCAATGCTGTAAAGTTTTCCTTTTGCAGGCTATTGTAGAGGAATGTATTACGCATTGCCCGATAACAAAAATAATTTAATTCCTTGTTAGACTTAACAGCTTTGTGAAAGCGGTGGGCTTAAGCTAAAGACCCAATTTTCTTCTCTTTGTAATGAGAGATTTTGGCAGAGGCTCATTAATTAGAAGGGAGAGGTGCCTGCACAATGAACAACTAGGGCTGGCAGAGAGCTCAGTCCTTAAGGTGACCCCAGGGTTAGCCTCTGAGCAGCACTGCTAAGAAAAGATCCTCGACAGCAGAGAGATGGAGTGTTTTGCTTAGAGAAAGGGAAATTCTGTGCTTCTGGGGACTTTTGCTTCACTCAAATGGCACTGGTGGTGGTCATAGGCTGAAGGGTCACCCCTGGCAGGAGTGCTGGGTAGCTTGGGTGTGCACAGAGAAGAGCAGTAAGGCTGGTGAAGGGATTGGACCACATGAGTTACGAGCAGCAACAGAAGGACTTGGGGCTGAATAGTCTGGAGGAAAGAAAGCTGAATGGAGACCTCATTGCTCTCTACAGCTATCCAACAGGAGGTTGCAGTGAGGAGGGTATCAGTCTCTTTTCTCTGGTGACAAGCGATAGGATGTGAGGCAATGATCACAAGTTGCCCCAGAAAAGATTTAGAATCTCTTCATGGAGAGGGTGGTCAGTTGTTGGAATGGGCTGCCCAGGGAAATGGCAGAGCTCCTGTCCGTGGAGGTATTTAAGAGATGTGTGGGCATGGCACTGAGGGATGTGGTTCAGAGATGGGCCTCATTAGGTCAGGTTGATGATTGGATTTTATGATCTTGAAGGTATTTTTCCATCCTAGATGATTTTGTAATTCTAAGCTGCAGACGCAGGAGCTGTAGAATGGCAGGACAGCTGGTGGCAAGCTCCCACTCCATCTGCCTGACATAAAAGCCCATCCCAGCTCTGCCACTTGTGCTCCCACTGCCTCCCCCTTTGAGGGGCGATTTATCACCACATCCACAGCATTGCAGAGGAGAACAGTGGAGATTTGGAGTCTGCAGAGATTCCTGAATGTGATTTACAGGCGTTCCTCCCAGCTGCACATAAGGAGACCCTGTGATAGCTGAGCCACCTGAGTGCTGGCTTCAGGAGGGCAGGATAAACCCAGTGCTTTGTAATCATGACAAGAGGGGAGAGGAATGAATTATGTCAGGGAAGAGCCATTAGTAGCTGATTGCAAACCTCATGCAGAGTCCAGATCAGGAATAAAAAGCCAAGTACAGCCACATTTTCAGGTAATCAAGGATAGGCTCTGCTTTGCCTGCACAGGGTGAGGATCAGATGGGGTCGTGCAGGGAAATGATCCAGGTGATGCTGGTGGCTCTGGGACAAACAGCTGCTGGTGGGCAGCTCTTGTGCTGCCTTTGCTTCTTTTCCTTGTCTTTCCTCCCACTTACCTGTCTTCTTCTCATTCACTGCTTTCATTTCTCTGTCCCGTTGTTTTTGTGCTTTCCTGCTGTGCTATTAGTGGTGAGGGTGTGTCCTCCCTGTGCCAAGAGCAATCAGAAGCTGTGGGAGGGAGAGGTGCTGCCTCTGACTGCCAGGTTGGATGAGACCTATTCCTATGCAGGTGGCAGGTGTTCTTCATCTTGCTGCGGATGCGACCCAAAGCTGCAACAAAATGGAGGGCTACAAGTCCTAGATCTGAACCATGAGGCACAGGGACTGGGGCCAGGTCTTCTGCCCTGAAGGTGAAGTTCCCAAACTTGCTCCTGTTAGCTGGGAAAACACCTATCATCTTGGCACAGTGGCCCAAACTGGCCAAAAATTGGCAGTCACCATTAGCTGGATAAACCACTGCTCATGCTGTCCTAGCTGATCTTGCAGCTGTGCTGGGAAACTGGGCTGTCGTTGACCAGGGCCCTTTGCAAATGAAAACAGGAGAGAAAATGCTGGGCTGTAATAAGACAGGTGAGGGAACAGACAGGAGCCTCTGCATTGTTAGTGGCACGCTCTCCCAGGCTGAACACCTTTCTGCTTTCCACTCCTGCCATGAACAGCAGCAGTCACTGTTGTTGGTGGTATGAGACATGAGTACGAAGGCTTGAGGAAAGCTCTGATTTCCTTAAGAACAGAGAGTAAAAGGCCAGAAACTGTTTGCTTTAAAGCAGCGAAAAATAACAAAGACATTCTAATTTTGCAGTGTGTGATTCCTCTGTGGGACTCGTTGCCCCAGGGCTGTGCTGACACGGGAGAGTTAGCAGGATGAGCATTGATGCATAATAGAAAAATCATCAGTACAGAAAAAACGTTTCTGTCTCCATGTCTCACAACATAAGCTAATTCTATGAAAACAGACAGAAACTTCCTCTGTAAGCAGATTATTGCAGGGCTGTCTCTGAGTGACATCTTATGCCTCTGTGATACCTGGCACGGGCCATTGCTGGGAGCAGGCTGCAGGAGGATGGAGCATTGATTTGATTCTGCACTTTAATATCTGCTCTTCAAGTGAGTTTTTCTTCATGATGTCATATGAATAATGGAGGACAGAGCATTTTTCCCAAGCCACGTGCACACTCCCTTCTCTCTATTAAGAGTTAGGAATATTTCGTTTGCACTTGGGAGGACATGGCACAAATAACAAAAATCTAATCAAGATTTTCCTTCGTTTCCGAAAAGGCTGCTGCAGAGTTCAGCTGTTTTTTTTATTGATTGTGGTAGTAAGCGTGGATGCCACTTACCGTGAAGATGTTTTTACATAGGCAAGGCTATTAGAATGATTTATAATGCTATTGTCTTAAGCTGCAGTTTTGCTGAAAGCAACGGGAGCAAACTGTACGTGTCATGGGTAACTTGGGTTTGATCCTGCTTTGCAAGAGCCATTATTTTACTCTTCTAATCATTAAGATTTATGCTATGTAGGCGAGAAATATTGCAGGCATATCACTTATTCAAGTGTTTTTCAGAACAAAAATGAAGCATTATATATCCAGCCACTTACAGAAGATGCCCTGATACCATGACGATGAATTCAGTAGAAGAAGTAGAGCAGAGCTGTGTCAGTAACAGCAAACATACCCTGCAACTTGTTTTTTAAAATGTCACACTTGTGGAAGATCTGTTGCTGGCACTGACTTTTTCCTACTCATTAATTCATCTTAAAAGTAAGATAAACATAAAAAATATATATTCTTGGCATACCTTCTGCAGGCCAGTGAGTCTTCCCAGGGCGTGTAGTTAAGAAGTAGTGTGGCTGTTGTGAGACAGTGGAAACATCTTTCGGAGATCTGAGTGCAGCGGAAAACTGGGGAAGCCTGGGCTCTGCACTGGTGCTGCCCAGTAGTGTGAGTGGGGAGAGGCAGGCTGGGTGCATCTGGGCACCTCCTGGACACAGGCCCACGATCCTCAGTCACAAAGATGCTTTCCTGGTTTTATAGCAGTAGTATGCCTAAGTTCAGCTGGGAGGCTTGGACCCACTTTTCTGATAGACATGTCAATTTTCCATGTGGATTTTCCACCTGTATTTCCACACACATATATACAGCCTTTCACATGGCTGTAACTTCCAAAGGGTTTGGGGGCCAAGGAAAGCAGATGTTAGAGAGGACGTTCTCACCCAGTCAGTGAGAGCAGGAGAGGGGTGCTCACACCATAAGGCAGTAGGATCATTTCCCCTTGGGTTCATTGCAAGAAGGAAAAAAAAAAAAACAGGCCCAGCCTAAAACAATTTTGTGTAACACTATGTGCATTTCCTAATGAAGCACTGTGTATTTATTCCAAGTCTTGTGGTTCTGGAGGTTTTGTGGGACATCCCAGCTTGTGCGAGCTCTGAGGAATGTGGCCCAGCCAAGACTTTCAGCCAGGCAAATCACCTTAGTATCTCTTAAGGCCTGATGATTCCACTTCTGAAACCACTGTCTCGTAGTCATCTCCCTCCAGTGTTGTGAAAACATTGAGAACAGAGAGGGTGGGATGTTCTACCTGTGCCCTGCCCAGTCTCCTTAAGCATAGTGCTGCTGTCCATCACAGCGCTGCTACTGTTTGCAAGGCTGCTGAAGGAGAATCATGCAGGTTCCTGCACGCATGGTGTCATTTTATGCTCCCTCCTGTTTCATTCTTTCTGTCTGTGTTTGAAAAGCAAGAAGGGGAGGTGGGAGAAGCCTTTTAGTAACTCCAAGTGCTTGAGGAATGTCAGACATTGTTTTTTCATATAAACGATTGGTCTTGGCCAGCAGAACACAAGCAAACATTGCAAGAAAATAACTGAATAGACAACCACAATGCACTGAGGGCAGAGGCTGGGGGTGGGAGGCAGAAGGCAGTGCTAGGGAAAAACCTGACCACACTCTCTTTTAAGTGGAGGAGATATAATGGTGCCTAGAAAAAAATGAGAGAGCCATAACCTGTGTTTTTTGTGCTGTATTTAGTGCGTGGTGCTGTGTTGGGCAGAGGTTGTTAGGAGGACCATGCTGATGGAGAGCCATGGCTGAAATGGGGCTGCAGGATGGAACCCAGTTCTGGGATCCCATGCAGGCACTGAGCTCATGGTAGTGCCATGGGGGAATGCTTGGCATATGTTGGGGTCTCTCCATGCCATTGCAGACTTGTTGGGGCAGAGGGTTTGTTCACAGGGCTGTGGTTTGCAGCACCTGGTACCTTCCTGCCCAGGAGGGGCTGGCCAAGGGAAAGGAGCACTTCTAATGCTATGGTAGCACTGTGCTTGGCATGGGAAATGTCAGTGCCACAGTGCAGTTGCCAGAAATGTCCAAAGCCTGATGTCCTCTGAACAGACATCACTGAGAGTGCTCAGTGAGTCGGGACAGACATTTGAGCTCTTCCCAAAGCATTTCTGCTCTGGCATCCTTTGCTATGTGGTGCACTCCTCCAGACAACCACATAGCACCAGAGCACTGCAGACTCTCACAGAAAGACCTGTTTTCCAGGGGCTGGGCCTGGTTCTCAGGAATACTTTGGATGCATTAGCCTTTATTATGAGAGAACAGCTTTATTTAGCGCTGTTCATGGATAGAGGAGGTGCTGGAAGGGAGGGAGAGTTGCTGCTGGTTAGCAACTAAGTCAAAAGTTAAATGCAAATCATTATTTTTCTTCCTTGTCAAAAAGGCCATATAGAGGTTTACAGAAGGCACACACCCTTCAGCACAGGTGTGTGACTTAGGGCTCATCTGGGATTGTAGCAATGGATCGTGCCTACCTTTGGCAAGCAGAGACAGAGGGTCCCCAAGCAGGTTGGTGGGTGACAGGCAGGGCAGTGTGGTCCCCTCACAGCGTGGTGTGTCCTCCACTATTCCGATTTACTGGTTAATTTGATCAAACATTTAATTTTGTCAAAGTCATTGACAAAAGATCATTAAAAGGAAAGTTATACCACTTCTACGCTCTGTCTCTTTGGCTCATTTATTTTAATTAGCTGTAACACATTCATGGTTAAACAAGGCTCGAGAGGGTGCTATCTAAATGTGGTACTCATGGCACACACAGCAACAGTAATGAAACACTTCTCCACAGCTTGACTATGCTCTCCCCCATCTAGATTTCTGCTCATTACAGCACTGGAGATAGGAAACAGAATGTAACACCTAATTAAAATGTGTGCCCGTGTCCACAGGCAAGTCAATAGAAATAAAGGCAATAGGCTAGCAAGAGAAGCAAGGGAAGATCCATCACAGCATAAACATCTTATTCGAGCAGAGTCTGGAGGATCTGGAGCTGTCACTCTGCTGCACTCTGCATAAAGTCGGGGTAACAAAAGCATCTGGTCCTGATCCAGCAAAGCATTAAAAAGTTAAAGCAGATAACAACTAAGTGCCTGTTGTTCTCACTATGCATTCTGAAGCCCACTGTGTAATAACAATTTTTAGCCTGCCCCATTGGTTGTCATAGAAATAACACAAGCAATGACTTATTTGGGTAATAGGATTATAGATAGTGTCTTCTCTTATTTCAGTTGTTCTTTCCAAATTGTACTGAGGCATTTTATTGTATAAGTAGACAAGATGTCTGCAGCCTTTGCAAGGTGAATTTGATGTGCGTTAGGTTAAGTACATTAGAAGCATACATAGAGCTCAACATTTTTTATATTGTTACTCTCCAAAGTACAGAAATATCGTAAATAACTGGATGTGTGCTTAAAATGATGCATACCAAGGATGAGCAAACTAACCCTGTTTCCCTCCATTTGTCCCAGGTGGGACAGTCCCCTGGTTGATCTGTTTTTCTCCAACCAGTATCTCCAGATTACCACAGCTGTGCCATCCACCTCGGTGTACGGGTTTGGTGAGCAGGAGCATGTGTCCTTCAAACACAACATGGACTTTGTTACCTATGGCATGTTCAGCAGGGACCAGGCACCCACGGTAATTCACTTTGGGCAGTGCTTTGTCCCGGGCTTCTATCACAACAAGGCAGAGCTGAGGCAGAGCTCTGCCCAGGGAGTGCACGATAACACTACTGATAGGAGCTGATGGCAAAGACTGAATGCCATGTGTATTGCAGGTGTCATAAGTTTTAATTAAATGACAAAATCATAAGTCATTTTGAGGAGAATTTGATGTTTCTCATTCGAGTCTTTCTCATGGTGCAGTACTTATCAGAAAAAGAATGTTTTATGTATCAAAACCTTGGGTCAGGAAAGCATTTAATCTCGCTCCTTGATCGATCCCCGTTCACCCAAACAAGTTGGGCTTCAGCAGGATTTATTAAAAGTTTGGCAAAACTGAGGTCAACGGACGATGAATAATTTCGCTACAAGAGCATGTTTTACCCTTGTCTTTTCAGAGGGTCTAGCAGAACACGGAAGGTTGTATTAAGAGAGCCTATTAAGGAGCACTGTGTTGAGGCAGAAAAGCAGCTCTTGTTCTGTCAGTTTGACTTCACACCAGTTTAGATGAAAAAAATCTCCAACCTTTCGAAACAAGTCTCTAACTATGAATGAATGAATTTCTTTGTCTTTGAATACGTACCTAGCTGACCAAAGCTAGGAAAAAAATGGCAAACATTAACTATACCTACTTTTAATTCAGCCACTTGCCAATCTCTATGGAGTTCACCCTTTCTACATGTGCGTAGAGGACGACTCCAATGCCCACGGTGTTCTCCTTCTGAACTCCAATGCACAAGGTAGGAGGATGTGCAGATTTGCTATGCAGATTGCATATAAAAAGGCAGTAAATTAGTAAATACAAAAACAAAAGGTGTTTCAGGGATTGCTTTTTCAATGTGGTACAGTACAACGGACTGCTGCATTACTGAGATTCCAGTAATTGCTACAAAGTTTTCAAAGAGATTCCATCAGAATGACTGTTAAATGAGGTAAGGCATTTTCAGGGAAAATGTATGATTAATTTTTAAAAAAATAGATGCATATACAGGGAAGGGAGAAGGTGGAATAAATTTCCTCTGGGACTGGCATAACTGAATCAAATCAATTTAGGTTAGTCCTGTATTTTGTCTGCAGCGAGTATTTTGTGTGTTGCCATGGTCACCTTACCGTGTTAATCCAATAGTATAATTTCAGAAAAGGGGAATCTTCATTCAGTCTATAAAATCAGCTTCCCCTGGCAGGCAATGACTTCCAATAAGAAGATTAAAATAGCACAGAGGAACCCTAAACACAAGCTTGTGGTTCCTTGCAATATAAATGAAACTGAGACAAATGATTCTGGGCAAACTAATCTGTGTGGGTTTCTGTGATTTATTGCTGCACAATGCCAATCAGAAGATGCAGATTGCAGAAAGTCTGGACAATTCCTAGCCCATGTACGGGTCCTGTGTGCCCATCTGATCATACAGTAAAGTGTCAGGGAATGGCCTCCATGCACCTCTACCGGGGGAACACATGAATGCTTGGAGAAGACGAACGTGCAGATACCTTGTGTGGGGTAAGTTTGTCCTGAGAACCTGTTTTTCCCTTTCAGATGTTTCTCTGAGTCCAAACCCATCCTTAACTTTCCGCACTATTGGAGGGATCCTTGACTTCTATGTCTTCCTTGGTCCGACTCCTGAAAACGTCATTCAGCAATACACAGAGGTTAGTAGGAAGTGCTTAGGGCCATGTGGGGCAGTGCCTTGGAAGGAGCTCCATCGGTGCTGGGTTAACAGCAGGCAACTCAGCCAAAGCTTGGTCCCACTGCTCATACACAGTGGCAGCTGATGTGAGGACAAACAGCAGAAAAAAATCTTATCAATACATTAGTATTAGAGGAAGAGTAAGGAGAGCGCAGACTATTATCAATAAGAAAATAACAGAGGACGGATTGAAATGCATTTTTGCTGAAGCCCCCTCCTGCACAGCTGTGCTCAGCTACTAGGCACGAAACTTTAAACAGGGGAATAGTAGCAGGCTTCTTGTGGTGAGAATGGTGATTGCTTGCTCCTTGTTTCCACTGGGAATACAGCGCTGCCTTAGTCTGCAGACGATGAACATTTAGAGACAGAGAAATCATTTTTACTGTAATAGGAACTGAATACTTGAACGGACCATCTAAGGAGGCTGGGAATGTCCCCCGTCAGGAGTTGGTAAGAACAAGTTGGCCAAATATTGATGTTGTGTGATGATGTACTGATGTTCAGGTGCTCCTCAAACCTTCCTTTCATTGATATAATCTTATTGTAACACATACTTCTGCCCCATGATTCTCACTGATCGGTACATTGAAAAGTAATGTAGAAATGCTGATAGGCAGAACGTTGCTAGAAACTGATAAAAAACCAATGGATATTGTAAACAAAAGCCTTCCCCTCAGCACCTGGTCTACACTGTGCATTACTACAGCAGAGGTACTTCCCTATTGCTACACCTTTGGGATTTTTCCGTAAGGGAAAGTTAGTTGTGTATATCATTGGATTTTGACCGTGTGGCCCATTCTCACGACATATGAGCACTATCTATGTTATAACCATCCAAACATGTGGCTGATAGTGTAGTTTTCTCCTTGTTTTTCATTTCGTATTCTGCTGAGGGAGGTGGACAGATTTTCCAACCCTTTCCCTTTTGTTGTCTCCTTGATTTGCATGAATCAGAGAGCTTATGAGAGGAGGAAACAACAATGAGGAGCTTAGTCTGCTCTATTAACATGATCAAAGCAGCTGTTTTGTCCCCTTAGTCTAAATCAGCCATCTTTTTATTTATTTTATTTGCTTGCTTCATTTGCATGCATAGAAAGAGCCCTCATGGTTGTTTTGATCTGGTGCAACTTCTTCACTCTGGGTAGTCTGGGGCTTCCAAAGGCTTCTTGGTGACAGTGATAGGGAGGTGTCTGGCAGCAGTCTGACTGATAGAGGGCAGGATGAGGGATATTGGGGGTGACTTGAGTTGCTCTCCCCTGGTCTGACACTGATTTTTACAAAACATGTGGGCATCTCATGTTTTAGAGCTCTTGGGTGAAAATGGCCAAAGTTTCAAAACCCGCTTGAAGAGGCTTCTGCACCAAGAGCTGGTTTGTATTGCTCCTGCTCTGCTGCAGAACTGGGAGCAGGAGGCATTAAAAGGATGCTGAGCACAGATGGGAATGTTTGGAAGCTTTATCTCTGCTGGACTGCCGAGGTGTAGAATGAACTTCACAGGCATCAAACCTGTGCTTACCAGGAGAACTGCCTGTTGATTCTGGACCAATTAGTCTGCATTTCACTAATGAAAACTCATGTATCTGCATTTGAGAGCAGAGATGTGGAAAAACCTTATTTACTCCTGTCTCACAGAGTATAGCATAACTATTTGCTTTTCAGTTGCCCAGTGTTTTCCAAAGAACTGAGAATACATGGGGAAATTGCTGGTTCGGGAGTGTGTAAGCAGTTGTTACCCAGTGAGAGCTACCTGTACAAACATGGCAGGTGACATGTTCCTCCTGGTCACCAAATGCAGGTGATGTGTTAACTGGGCCCTTCATGGAAATGCTGTCTCAGAACCAAGCTCTGTATATAAAGAAAGCAGCATTTTGCCTTCAGCAGGAGCATGGCTCCTTCCTTCAGAAGTCTGCAGCTCCCAGCCCCTCTGCACACCTTTCCACCCTGCAGATCCGATACCATAGATCGACCAGAATGCTGGTTTTTGTACTCCCACATTGGTGATCAAGCATTAAAAGCCAAGAGACCCATCCGCATGGACAGAGTTGTTATCTCTGTGCTGAAAGTATCTATTTCAGGGCCATCACTGCACAGAGGTGAGAGCCATCCCCATTTCTTTTCAAAGACTTTTACTGGTGTTTGAAGGCAGCATTTCTGTGGCTTCGCAGGTAGCCAGCAGCTGAAAATAAAATGAGTTCTCCCTCCCCAGCTGGGGAGTGCTGGCAGCTCGCTTTCCAACCCTGCCTCTCTGGAAATGGAGCTGGAGCAGAGAAAACAAAGAGAAGGGAGCTGGTGGTTGTCTCCTAACTGGACGAGTCACGCACCAGGACAAAACATTCCCTGCTCTGTATTCTCTGAGCTTGTGCTCGTTTGTCTGGGGAATCCTGAAGAGTGCATGGTAGCAATTTCACAGTGAAATAATAACTTCTTCAGTAAACATTCTGAAATTCCCATATCACAAAAGTTACAATTAGCATATTATTAGTCTCTGGGGTAATGATTTGGCTTTTATGTACAAGGTATGTGGGAAGGTGGAGGAGACAGAAAAGGCTATTTTTCAATTGTGTTTTCTCTCACAAGAGGACTTGACCATTGCCACTCCCCAGGGAAGGAGAGGGGCTGGAAGGGAGGAGTGTGGCTGGTGCCTGTAAGGCAGCACTCATCAGCCTCTCCATCTGTCCCTGGGGCAATGGACAGCAGTGAAAGCCATGCTAATCTGCTTTAAGCTGGCTTCAGGGGTGATGGAAGCGGTGGGAGATCAGCAGGTGGAAAGCAGGAGTCCTGTGTCTTGTGAGGAGCAGAGCAAGAAGGTTCATGAGCTGGGCTCCAGGACATAGCCTGCCAGCATCACTGAGCTCTGCAGCAGTGATGGTCAGGTATGTGTTGGGCACGGCGTGATGGGAAGAAGAAACCTCCATACCAATGCTTCTGGTCCCTCCCATCCTTGAGCCTGGCCACAAGGAGCACTGCTCCCAGCAAATCAGAGCTGGTCCTGACACAGTTAAATATATATATTTGACGGTAATCACACTTTTCTTCTACTGCAGGAGAGGTCCGGTGTGCAGAACAGTTATATAAATCTCACTTATTATGGCAAACACCCCAAATTTGTGGGAAGATGGGAAGAAGCAGTGATGGGCTGAAGAGCTGAGCCCAGCTGGGACTATGCAACCAGAGGCTATATCAGATCATGGGTGCCAAATGCACCAGTGTCAGCTCAGGGCAGAGTAACAGTGCACAGCAGTGAAACATGAGTTCCTAACAGAGCATAATGCATGACCACCAACTCTGTTTTAAGAGCAAAGTGCTGCTTTACTTCCTCCTCTCAGACGTGTGGGACAGCTCTGGGTGAAGGAACCTCAGGAGCTCTCCAGTTCCACCTCCTGCTTGAGCAGTAACACAGGGACCTGCCTTTTACTGTTTGGCATTTATAGTTTAGCTCACATCATCCATTTGAGATACCCATAGTCGTCTGTCCAACAGCCCAACACAGGGAGAGCGAATGCTGTTCACCTGCTTCCTGGGCACGGCTTTTAGCTGCTCACTGAGCTTTGTTCTCACTGAGGGGTACCTCCAGGAGACCTCCTAGATTTATCTGCTCTCAGGTGCATCTGAGAAAAGTTCAGAAATTACATAAGGCTAAGTTATGCAAACCTGGGTAAACTGACAGTGAATCTATTAAACAACCCTCAGTTATTTATGAACCAAGTGCAGGAGGAATGGTGGTATCAAAAATAGGATCTTTTTTTCTACTTCTGCACTACTGTATCTTTTTTTTCTTCTTTTTATCAGTTTGGATCCTCCATATGTTTGCTGTTTCTGCATTTCTCGTGTTTTCCTCCCTCAGTTCCCCTGCTATTTACCTTTTCTGATTCTTTGCAAGTCAGTTTTGCCTATCAGATTTTCTCTGTGCACTGCATTTTATGTTCATTTGTATGCAGAATGCAATCTATATGAATTAACTAGATCCTAAATATGTATCAAATCCAACCCAACTTCCAGGTTTGCAGAATCTCATCTCTGCCCCTGCCAATCCATCTGCACGTAGGTACCATATGCCACTTACTTTATCAGGAAGCTTCAGGGGGATCCATTAGAGAGAGTCCACAGCATAATTAGAAGAAAGAACATTTGTTTTCCCAGCTGCCCTGTTTTCATCCTTCCTCTTCAAATGTTCTCTTCATTTCAATTACGCTTACCATAGCTGCTCCAGCCTGGCCAACCTGGGGAACTAATTGCTTTAAAAGTTAATATGTTGCTTGCAAGGTGGATTTTCTTCCATTTGTTCAACTGTAATCCCAAACTCCTCAAGGGACGCTGTCACAAAATACCGCCTTGCCTCAGGGCAGCTCTGAGGTCTGCAGAGCCACGGTGCAGAGCACAGCCAACCCACAGCATTCTCCAGTGCCGGGGACAAGGCAGTGCCCCAGGGGAAGGCCCTGCCTGGTGCCTGGATGGCCACAGCCTCACCTCGGCCCCGCTGCCGTTCACCAGGCACTCAGTGCAGCACACAGGGTGGAAGTTAATCCCCACCCAGCTCTTGAATTTGGCATGGGTGATACACCAAGCTCATCAGCACACATCCCAGAAGTGTCCCACATCAGGGAGAGACCTGGGGCATTGCAGGGCTCCCTCCCACTGCCTCTGGACCGATGGCAGCCAACTCAGAGGATGACCATGTGCTGGTCTCTGTGCCATGCAGGCATCTTGCCAGGGCACCAGACTCCGCATCCAGTAGCAGGATTAATATTTATCAGCTGTTTTTCCATCTTCCTCTTATCCAAGGGAAGAAGCCTGTACACAAATGGTTTTGTTTCATCAGGGAGTTCTTTTGTTTTGTTCTGTTTTTTTAACCTTTATTGGAGAGGTCATTCTCTGTTTACTGTAGAGAAAACATGGACAGACTGTGCAGCTGCTTTTGGAGTACAAATGGTGGGATTCACAGAGATTTGCAGCCTAGGTGGGTTAAAACAAACTCTGCTGCCTCCTTGGATGAGTATGTCTGTGATATGGTGAGTGCAGTTGTGA
The DNA here is from genome assembly GCA_030625065.1 of Alectoris magna. Lineage (NCBI taxonomy): Eukaryota > Metazoa > Chordata > Aves > Galliformes > Phasianidae > Alectoris > Alectoris magna. Next base: position 182,960,890 of record CM060560.1, on the reverse strand, counting down.
TAGAGGAGCAGACTTGCCCTGAAGGTGCTGTGCTGGACACCACAGTGCGGTGCTGCAGGTGCCCAGGGGATAATCCTGAGCCATTTCTTCTGCCCAGCTCTCCACAGGAAACCCCAGCAGGGCTGGAAGGATGGTCTGGGGGATCAGGTGCATCTGGAGAGACTACACTGCGGTGGCAATGGCATGTCTCTGCCCACTGGTGTCCCCATATGTGATTTGAGGCCACATTCATCTGTCCAGGGCCACTCATGGCAATGGCGCAGTGCCAAGCTGCTGGTAGGCATGCTTGCTTCTTCTCTTGGCTTCATATCTAGCTGCACATAGGAGGTGAGGAGGCTGAAGAGGGTTAAATCTGGTGGAATGGGATGAGGAACAGGCACATGAGGCGTGCAGTGCTCAGCCAGCCCACCCCTGCAGGAAGGACTCAAACCATTAACCCCCAGGTGTTCTGGCCCCCTACTACCTGCCATAGGTGAGAGATCCCAATCAGTGAAAACATAGTGTGCAGCCAAATCTGTAATGCTGAGTGCATGAAGTTGACCTGTCTGTTCACAAACCATCATTGGTTACAAGCAAGTGACCCTGAGCGTTCCCCTGTGAAGTGCTCAGGGACATTAAAACACCCGCTGCTTTTCCTCCATCTGTTTTTCTGTCCACTGCAGCTTGCAATTCCCATCACCTCTACAGTCTGTGACATCTTCTAGAGCAATTTTAAGTCCAGCATTGCTGTCCCTGGTCAGATTCTGTACAAATTCATGAAAGAAGAGATATCTCCATGCACTGAAATATCTGGAGGGCTTAGCCATGCAACTGATAGGAAGTACCAGGAGTGTATCCTTTTGTCTAATTAAAGTTGATGGATTTTATCTGCCAATATTCAAGTTTTATTCTTTTCCACTTCCTAGCGTAATTAGGTATGGAGATTCATAAGGAAACAAGGGAGGAATGGTTACTTAGCCAAAGGGAGTCAATAGCTGTGACTGATTAATAATCATTGGTGCTTACTAGCTGCTAGACTTTCATGTGTTGCCTGCAAGGGTCTTAGAATTACTGAACAAAAGCTAATTTCATGCAATCTAACTGTTTAAAGCAGGAATGTGGATTTTGAAATATCTCCCCCAGAAAACAGCGGTGTACAGCAATGAGACAAGGAAGGGTTTCACTATCTTTCTCAAAGTGACCTACAGTTGTCGTTTGCTGCCCCAGCAGCTTCCCTGGCAAGCAGACCAGGACACCTCGCATACACCTGCTTGCAAACAAGTTTCCTCATGCAATTTGCAGCTGAATTACATGGAGCAGGTGGAAATCAAATATTTATAAAGTAGTACTTAACTTAGAACTGTGTTTCAGTTGAGAATTTTGATGGAGCAAATGGTAACTCTGACCTTGAGGGGTTTTGTTGACACCTGGCAACACATTGCTGTGGGCCAGCAATATCAGCAATCAGTCATGAGCAACTGGATTTCATCAGGGAGGTGTGCAAATATGATTAAAATTTCAGAGAGTTCAAATAAACATCAGATGAATTAGTTCAGCTGGATGTGGCAAGAGAAATCAGCAAAGATGACATTGCATGCAGTGCCGGAGATTTGCTTTTTGTTGACCAAAGGGTTAGGTCCACCAGGAGAAACTGCTTTAAAGCCCATGTTAAAGCAAAGTATATTATACATTTTACAATAAATTATGTGGAGCAGTGAGTTGGCTTAGAAAGTAAGGGGTATTTCAAGTGTGTGTGATATTTTGCGTTCTGGTCACTGTGGCTTAAATGAGCTGGGAGCCTCTCCTGGTCTTTCAGGATGATTTATCTCCCTAAAATCTTTATCTCACCTTTTGAACTTCTGTATTCCTCGTTCCTGCTCTAGGCCATTGGGCGCCCGCACATGCCTGCCTACTGGTCTCTGGGATTTCATCTGTCCCGGTGGGGTTATGCCAGCCTCGATGTGGTAAAGAAAACTGCTGAACGCATGCACCGCTATGATATCCCCTTTGTAAGTAGGAATTTTTCACTGTATGTGCTCATTTTGAAATCTGAAATGAGGTGAATAAAATTATATTAGGGGAAATGTGATGATCCCAGGAAGAGAATCAAAAGGATGTTCAGAATCTTATGTAGTGGATTCACAAGCCATTTCTGCACAATATCTTTACATATCTTTACAAAGCTCAAAAAAATGTTCAGAATGGGCTTTAAAAACGTGAGATTTAAGTGCTGCTTCTGGCTGCATTGCAGGCAGGTTGGGCTTGGGTTTGCTTTAATGCTGTGACAACGATTTATTGGTGTATGGCAGTACAAGGTGTTGGCATTTTAAACACAAACTGTGGCAGAGCTGACACATATCGCTGCTAAGTAGTTGCTAACCTAGGACTTCCATGTATCCATTTCGTCCATTTCTGCCGCAGAAATTTATGGGGGCTGAATTTGGCCTCAGTCGTTTACAGTTATTATAATCAGTCTCTTAGGTCTCATTTCATAGGTTAATTCTTCCCTAGGAACACGGTTGCACCCATTCTGATTTTCTTTTTAAAATACATCAATGTTTGCTTTTAAAATGCTTAGGATGTCCAGCACTTCGATATTGACTACATGGATCGTCGTCTGGACTTCACCTATGACAAAACGAATTATGCAGGTCTACCAGAGTACATCAAAGAGCTGAAGACAGCAGGAATGCACAGTGTCATTATTCTGGTAAATTAAAAATGCTGTTAATTATTTTTCCATTTATAAGAACTATTTGCATCAACAGTGCTCATAGCAGTATCCAGGTGCTAACGCATGCACGCTGTTGTGGAACATTTTCTATTTTTGTCATTTATTGAGAAGAGCTGAACAACAATTTCTTGCAGACGTCACATTTAAATGTGCTGCATTTATCACATACCTGTGTGTGCCAGTATTATCTCTTTACCATAACATCAATTTTCTTTCATTTTTTCCACTCACCTACAAAAAAATTTGCTTCTTTTCAGGTCTGAGTTGAGATAGCATTGCTTTCATGCAGTTCTTTTTCTGATAATGAACAAATGAGTTTAACATGCAGACAGAAATAGCTGAATAGTGGAAAAGATCTACTCGCAATCAATCTGGGGAGCTAGTAACTATAAATCATGCTGCCTTATGTTTTCTTTTCATCTGAAATAATGTAAGAGAAATCTGTTTGCACAAAAAATTGTGGAAAACAGATGATGAACCTTTAACCAATATTGATGTACAGAGTCAGAATGGTTGAGGTTAAAAGGGACCTATGGAGGTCATCCAGAGCAAGGCACAGCTGAAGCAGGGACACCTACAGCTGGTTGCCCAGGACCACGTCCAGGAAGCCTTTGGTGATCTCCAGGGACGGAAACTCAAAAGAATTAATTTGAGCAGAAGTGAAAATCGGAGGTTTCCATTTTCCCTTGTCAGAATTTCCAGCAAGATTGCCATCTCCCCCCAGCAGTCCCCATACATGTCCTTGAACTGAAATCACTTTCCTTCACAGTAAATACAGAGAACATTAGTGGTGGTAAGGAAACTAGAGGCGAGTAAGTTAAATCTTAGTATTCGATGAGTCCATAAGGCATTGCTCTGCAGGGCCCTACTGCAGCACAGTATTGCACAGCCTGGCTAAGGCAGGGGTGGTGGCATGACCTCCCATTTCTGTGATGGGAAAGTGCAGGGGTGCTAAGACCCAAGAGAAAAGAGCTAGTGGGCACAAAGTGCTGCTGAAGAGAACAGAGTCATAATCTATTCACTATGATCACTAGGTGCAGGATTAGAAAAAAAAAAGTGCCTTAAATTGCAGCTATAAATAAATAAATAAATAAACACATATGTAATATATAATCAGGTTGAGGTGACCCACAGGAGGCAATGACCTTGCAGGGACATCTCCAGTTCTTTTTTGCTACCATTCCCACTTTCTATTTTCCAGCCTAAGTGGCCAGTTTATACCTTTCATTAGCTTCTTATGTAGTTCAAATTGCCAGTCTCACAGCCTGCTGTTTGTGTTCTTGATATACTTATTTGCAGAAGCTTATTTTTCCTCAGCCCTTTTTCACTGGTTTAAAAAAAACAAAGATATTTTACTCCCTTTTTATGGGGTGTGAGCTTCGGATCTCTTTGTAGTGGCTCTTCCTCACTGATGCCCCATTTTGAATGCAGTCTGTCTAGTAAATACCTGGATTTCACAGTCTCCAGACAATGTTCCACCAGTGTTTGGAGAATGGTAGTCATATTCCCTTAATTCTATCAAAAATGTCTCATATGACAAAGATCTGCATCACTTTTGCCTCCACTGTATTTGTGGCTCATCTTTGTAACGTTACCAGTTAATCCAGATGAATTGAGAAGGGGCAGATCACAGATGTTTAAGCCCTAAGCTGATCCAGCCTTTTTAAAATAAGAATCGTATTTCTCCCTTGATCAACAGTAGTGTCTTCAAAGGCTTGAGGAACAATACACTGAACAGCAGAGTCCAAATCTGTGGGACAGTGCCTTTTTTACTGGCGGTGCTATGTTACATCTTTCCTGAAGCTGAGGTAACTGGGAGCTTCTGCAGTTTCCCAATCTAAAAGTCACAATCTTCTGTCAAATAGCAAGTCAGAAGTGTCTCCCTGGTCTTATTTTTCCCCCAAAATTTGTTGGGAAGTTTAGCATTCTACTGAGGATGGGCCAGGAAGTACCTCAAAGATCCATGGCAGTGTTTTCTCCTTTTAAAACAGTTACTAGATTCCTTGGCAATGTAATAGGTCTGCTTGTGGCTTCATTAAAAAAGCCTGCTCTGTACTTATGACTGGCTTAATTTTCAACTTTTTGCACTAGAATTGTGGCCAGGAATTTTAAACAAAACCACACTAAGTGCTCACCTACTTATTGGTAATGGAAATAGTAGCCTTTATGGTGGGACTGTTTGACAGCAATTCAAGTGTACACATCCTTAACTGTCCCAGTTCTATTGCATCTGTAAATTGTGAGAAGTACCAGGGTACAGCAGTGAAAGCTTCCATTCTTGAAGGAAGCTTCCATCCTTGGAGGTCCAAGACATGGTACTTAAGCATTAATATTATTAAGTCACTTTGATGGAGAGCAATTTCAAGAGAAAAAATAGCCCCAAATTAACTGGACAAATCTTTATAAATAGCTAACCCATCTGTACTTGAGCACATACACAGACAGGAGTGAGTGCTTTTTCCAATTGCTCTGCAGTTTGAGCTCCCTCCATCTTTCAACACCTCTCTAAAGATCACATAACCTCTTAGAGGTCTAACATTTAAACACTGCCTGCTTATTTATTGAGTTATCTTAAGTTTGTGAGACATGAATATAGAGTAAAACACTGAGTTTGGGGTAGCTCTTCCTGTACACACCCTTGCCCTTTGGTAAAGACATGGTGATCACTCCTTTCTCATCAAAGTTAGGATGTCTCCAATTGTTTCGCACTTTCTGCTATGTAGGAAGCTACAAGGATGAAGTAATATTATAATGGGTGAGGTACATTATATTCTTACTCGTGAACTTCAACAACGTTTTCAAAGCACTTTCAGTTTCTCAGAGCTTGCTATAGCAGGACAAGTAGCTGTTGCTATATAAGTCTAAATTCAGTAGTTAGGCAGATACAAGGAATGTAGTAATCATTCTTCAATTATGCAATAGGCCCATGTGAATACTAATTGGAGCCCCTTCCTTCTTCTCTCCACTAACCTGTAAACAAGGACTGTGTTTTGCTTCATGTCTTTAGATAGGCTTGTGAGAAAGAAGGTAGGCAAGATCCAGTTTGCTGTCCATTTCTGAAAAACTCCTCGGAAGTACAGGTTGCACTGCTAGTGACATTTTCTGCCTTCACTTTATTATACACAACTACTATTATTTCTGTCAAATTTTGGCTGTTATTTTTGTTAGTGATCTCCATCATTCCCATAGTTTGAGTCAGGAGCTGAAACAATATGAAAGGTTTTGTTCCCAAATGAGGAGAGCCATACTAACTGCAATCAAGACAAGTGTAATCGAGTCTGATACGGAAAGAACTATTTTCTGTTTAGATCCCCTTTGGCAGTGACAGTAATGAGTAAGTTGCCCAAGTACAGCAGACTGTTGGCTACCTCATGTTGATTTCAGGAAATGTGCTCTGATTGCTGTCACTTCATGTCATGAACAACCTCCAGTGAAAGAGCTGTGAATGGATTCTGCACATCTCTATTTGGTCTGCAGCTGGTGCCTCACCATCCAGAAGCCCAGCCCCCATTGCATCCAATGCTGAGAGCTCTCCATGCCTATGGTCACTTTGGTAGCAGCAGGGCTGCTCTCAGTGTAGACCCTCAGCAGTTCTCTCTCCTGCTGTCTTTCAGAGGCAACCTCCATGTAAGGGAGATTTTTCACTGGTGTCATTACTTTGTCATGATTACTGTGCTGAATAAGTTGCATACTTTGGCTGTGACTTATTCTGAGTCAGAAGAAATGTATTGTTTAGAAACAAAGAAAAGTTCTGAAAGTAAAAAATTATTAGAATGGAAAATTATAAACATTATTACCGAAGAGGAGCTCTAACTAAATACCTTATATACCTTCCATTGAAACACGCTAAAAATGAAAACAGCTAGGTTTGACATGAGTGGGAATTTCTTTTTTTTTAAGAAAAGAAGTCAGTGCAAACATGATTATGATTCAAAATAAGACTTAATAGCTTTAACACTTTAAAATCCAGCGATATGAGCCGTAGATGCTAAAATTTCCAGAAATGAGCTTTTATGGATGTGTATTAAAATCAATATTTGAGGCCATAGGTGAAATTGTGCTGGTCTGGGTGAGTGCTAGGGGACCCACAGGTTTCAGAGCAGCCAGTCAGAGGTATGGTTGCTCAGCATCTCCTCTTCAAGAGCTGATAAAAGATGAGTTAGGGAAGGTTTAACGGACATGAACTTCCTTCTCCCATAAACAAGCAATGGAATGCAAAACTAGGACTGGGAGAGTTTATTTCTCTTTAGGACATAGCTAAACCTGCATAATATATTAGATTTATGCACAGGAATAACCTTTCAGCTGAAGGATACCAGAAGTTTGGATTAGGAGTAGCTAATTAAGCTGATTTCTTCCAGCCTTCAAGTCTCTTGAGAGCCATATTTTCCACAATAATGAGATAATTACTGCAGATGGACAGTTTTCTCTTTTCCAAAACTGAACTATTCAATGAGTTAAAAACACTATAGACATTTACACTCTTTAATTATGGAAGTGATGTTGGAGCTACATAGTTAAAGCTGAACTTTATTTTGCAGTTAAAGCGAGGGTTTAGCAGGGGGTTTTGGTTTTGATACATGGAAGAATACAATTTCCTGACCAGGGCAATAGCTGTCGTAGGGCTTACAAGTAAATCAGGCAATTAATTTAGGCATTAAATTGAATTTTAAAGCGTGCCCTTAAAGGGTATTACCATTTGAGATCATATATTCTTTGTCCTTCAGTTTCGTATTTAAACTCCAATAACTTTTTAATTAAAAATCCTTTGAATTATTGCTCAAGGAAGGACTGTTTCAGTTGCATTTCTATCTCTTGTGCGTTGTAACTGGAAGCTTTTTTTGCCTTAAGCAGAACCTGAGGTGATAACATTTGCTAAGAGAAAAGGGAAGAATTCCCTTCTAAAATGGCTGCAATCTTCCTTCATTCTAAATAATACAAAGCAGATAGCTGCTCCCAATTATGGGCATTCTGCTAAGCACACTAACCTCCTTTTATTCCCAGTTGTCTGCTGAGCAGAGTTCTTCACTGGCATCTCAGAGTTTTCCTACTCTTATTACTTCATGGTAAGGAAAGCCACCATCCTACCCAGGCACAGTTTAGGCCTCCCTTCAATGAGCTCGATGGCCACAGATGGCCATCCTGAGGCAGAGAAACTGGCAGTGTCCCTGGATCTGGCAGTGGTGGGAATACCTTTGGACCATGATGGTGGCAGGAGGGGTGATCTGCAGCATGTAAGCTGCTGGTGATTCCACATCCATGGGGAACAGAGGAGTCTGGCCACTTGATGTGGAGAACTTGAGCTACTCTGCACCAGGCTGACATAAAACATCCTCAGCTGACTCTGCATCTGAAGAGAGGACTAACAAGGTTAGATGTGTCCCAACTTCGAGCTCCTTGAGATATTTTAGGTGTTCCAAAGTTGAGCTGCTGAAGCTGCAAAAGCTGATATGGGAGTTGTTTTGGAGGAAACCCAGAGATGCCAAGTTTAGAGACCTCAGAAGGGAAGAAAATAAAATTCAGTGCCTCTTTAAAATTTGTTGAATACAGTCTCGTAAAAATAAATGTGAAGGTGTTTATTAATTTCACTTAACTTTTATCTTACGGAAGGGATACTACCAACTCTTTAATGACTTTTTCTAAATTGCTATGTGCTCTCTACTCTTACTACATTTTAATGCTGTTTTATTCCAATATTTTTGCAGTGTGCATTAATAACCTCAAATTGTTCTAAAATGTAGAAGCAGAAAAGGTAACCATGTCCCTGACATAAAAGAAGTGTAACCACTGTTTTTAGGATCCGTTTATAAGCAAGGATGAAGAACCAGGTACTTACAGGCCATATGACCTCGGACAGGAAATGGGAGTCTGGATAAACAACTCCGACGGCGTAACTCCCGCTGTTGGAAAGGTCAGTCTACTAAATTCTCTTATGTGCTTAATTTACTGTTACTTCAAAGTGTTAAGAAAGATGCATAGCAGAAATGAAAAACTATCTGGACATTTGTACCTATGTACTCTAGTCCTTGCCTCCTGGATACTCAGTGTTTCCTGACTACACCAACCCCAGGACAGTGGAATGGTGGACCCAGCTGTGTCTGGAGTTTAAGGATGTCCTTGACTACGACGGGATCTGGATTGTAAGTCTGAATATATTTGCCTTCCTTTCTTTTCAAAACGGAAAACATAGCTTTTGACGTCTCTTACTCTCTTTATTAAAGGATATGAATGAACCATCCAATGATTTAACAGGCCAGCTTCCTGGATGTGCTGCTAATGATATCAATAACCCTCCTTACATTCCTAGTGAGTAAAGCTTTTTTGCAAATCTCTTTCATAAACTCTTGGGAAAATTTTCTTTCTTTTCTTTTTTTCTAAGTGCATTGCTATAGATTCATTCAGGACACAATTGTCTCAGCTTTAGCAGAGTATCAAAAATACCTTCTTTGGTCACTAGGGCAGCCTTGCAACAGAACTAGAAAAACAGTCTTCCCTGACATTCTCTGAGCAACAGGTCTGCTCCATAGAAAGGGCAAGATACCTATAGACTTAAATGGAGATTTATGGAAGGAGTATCCCCTCTGTCTTGCCATCACCGCTGCGGGTCCCAGGGCTGGGCAGTCCCTGACTTTTCTACAACTCGTGACAAGAAAGGTTGCATATCCCTGATACCTTAATTATTTTTTCTTTCAGGAAAAAAAAAATAAAAATCCACCCCATTATTAGACATGAGCTATAGGCTAAAATTAAATTTTAAAATGCTCAGGCCTATGGGAGTCTGTTCAGAAGGGAAACACCTCTTCCAGTAGCTGAAATAATGGCATGATCATTCTCCCTCTGGAAGCCCTGAGTGCTTACAATTAGTGCCAGTCCTCCTCACATGAATCCAGCCAACATTTCCCCGAGAAAGCCCTGCTGCCTTGATCAAGGCCAAAGTACAGCAGGAAGCTGGGACATAAATGAGGTATTGACAGTGAAGTACGGGAAATGTCCTCTTTTCCTCTTCAGGCTCTTGTAATGTCATGTGAATTCTTCCTTTTATTTATTAAAGCTCATTTCTCTTCACTCAGTGTACAAAAAAAACAAAAAAACTTAAACATAACAAAAGCATGACATAAAATATAAAAACGTCATAAATTATTGAAACCAGAAGCAGAGCTTTAAAATACGATTTAGATGTTTGTTCCCTTCTGGGGGAAACTGTCGGTTGTAACGGCCATATTTCAGCACTGTGGGTCTTGATCAAGTTCTGTTGTGCAAATGCACCTCCTTCTTGCAGTTCATAGAGTTGGTCTTCATTCTGCAGACAGAAGCCTGAGGCATTTATTCCAAGGTGTGGGAGAGCTGTTACGGATGTGTTCTATCAATATTTAAGTGCTTCCTATTGTGTTCCACTTTATGCCAACACTGTGTGTGCCCTCTGTTGTCCGCATCTCTGTCTGGTGTACGGTGGTGGGACCTGGGCAGCTCAGCCCAACAAGAAGTTAGAAGCTCCCTAAGCAGGGCTTTTGGAGCTCACAGTTGTGGTGGGCACCTGACCTTGCAGCAGTCCCACTTTCAGTGCCTCAGGTGTTTGGCAATGCAGCCTTCAATTTCCTTTTCTATACCATAACCACAATCACCTGAACCCATGGTTTGACCTTCTAAAAACAGAAGTCCTTCAAATCAGTTTTCTTTAAAACACTTCACAGTGGAGATTAATGTGCAATCTGTAGTACTGAGGCAGAATGAAAAGTATTCAGAATAGGAATGAAACACAAAGATATGACTTACGCGGCAGCATTTGCTTTCATATCCTGCCTTCATTTTACAGGGTTCATAACTGAGTGTCACTAGGACATTAAGTGTAACTTTTCCTGGAACCTCAGTGTATTCTTTAATGCTGTTCCAGTAAAGGTTTCTTGGAAATTGCCTACAAATTGAAGTATTTCTAATGCAGATCAGTCACACTGGAGCCTTTTTGTCTAAAGATCCAAAGACAAGGAAGGATTCCAGCATTGGTGGCCCAGCAGAGCAGACAGGCTAATGGGGTTTCAGGTGCAGAGAAATGCACTTGGTAGTAAAGAAATGCGAACATACAAAGTGTGATTTGGCATTGAAGTTTCCTGCTCATTGATAAGTATTTACAGTAATGCTTGCACTCAGTTAAACATGCAAAAGAGGTCTGTTTGACAGCCTCTTATTTATTTATTTGCGTGGTAGAGGATTTTGTAACACTTGCAACTCCATCTCTAAAAATAAAGCCACTGTATAACCCAAATGTCTGACCTGACCAATTCCTGCTGAATTGCATATGGCATTTTCAGGGAGGCTACCTGCAGAGGATGAGAATCACATTTTTCACACCAAATGCGTCTTGCCAGCATCTCCTTAATGTGGGATCAAAGACCAGGCAGCATCTGTGCAGCCAATTCATATTTCTTCCCTTTGGCTCAGCTGGATCGGAGCTGTGCCAGTGAGGTCAGGGCTGCCCCTGACTATTACTGAAGGCAAAAAGCTGCTGCTGCCTCCATTGCCTGTGATCTGCTGATGGAGAGTTACTGCATAACCCATCCACGTGTGAATACATTCATTATAATCTGTCCTTGCTCTCTTCTGTGCAGACTATCTTTGTGTCAGATAAGCCATGGCAGATGGCCTCCCAGGGACTGCTGCGTCTCATGCTATTCCCTCCCCTGTACAGCCCTGACAGTCCCTGCTCATTGCTCACTTGCTGCCTGGTTGGTGCTGTGCCATCAGTCCTGCTGCCTTCTAAGTCTTAAGGGAAAAAAGGGCCATGAATTTTGCCACAGTAGGGCAGGGTCACGCTGCCTACCTACATGTGCAGCTGAGCACTAATCCAAACCTGGATGTCGTGATTCCATGTGAACACACAAGTTCTCTTGGCATCTGAATTTCTGTGATGATTTTGGTTTTTTAGCTATTTTTTTTTCTTCCTTGCTATTATGGAAAATCTGTGACTATGTGAAGAATATGCATGTATATTCTTAACTTAGCAATGCGGAAGTTTTCTCTCTGGCTGTTACTGAGTATATGATGCCTGCACAGATGTTTTGAATTACTGGACATAGAATTTGAACCTCATTAGTAGGGGTTACTCCCTACTGTCAGGACACTTGTGCCTACACTTGTGTGCTAACCCCCAATTGGTGCAGATCCTGCAGTTCTTCAGCTTTTCCTCTTTCCAAGTCCCTTGACGTTTTCACTCCTAAAAGCGTAGAAATACAAAGAGATCTGAACTGTGACATGCAATGTTTTGTGTCCTTCTCAGGCATCACTGATCGCTCCCTGGCTCAAAAGACTCTGTGCCCCGACTCCAGGACTTACCTGGGGGAGCACTACAACACGCACTCTCTCTTTGGCTGGTCGCAGACTGCTCCAACTTTCCAGTGAGTTCTCTAAGCATTTCTACAAGTGGGTTTCAGGTGATGGTGAGACATTTTAAAAGCAGCTGCCGTTACCTGGGAAATCCGTAATGGTAACTAATAAGAAGCAGCTACACGTTTCACATGGATGTTTGTCGTTAAGTATTTCAAGAAAAGAGACTCTTGGCAGAGGAAGCAGAATCTTTTCCACTTTTACTTTTCTCAGCTAAAATCAGGATTAGCTCTTCAACTGCTTCTTTCCTGCAAGGAGAGCAAGATGTTCCCATCCAGTGTTAGATCTGTTCCCATCACAGAGCAGCACCAGGGAGATTCCTCCATCCCTTCACTACCGTGGCCCAAGCGGAGGTGCTTCGGTGGCTGCTGGTGAAGGATCCGTACTCAGCTTCACGGCTGCTGTTGGAGCCGCCTCTGATCTTGGCAGGCAGCATTTTACATTTTGCCTGGGGCTCTGTGGGTACATGGCTGAGCTGCACTGCAGCAGGGTTGTTGTAGGCTACAGTAAAGCTGACCCTTTGCAACGGGGAAGCACGCAAAATGGGCTTACACAGTCAGACTCTGCTGCTGCCAGGCTGGAGTGACACGGAAACTGACTGATTAAATCAAATGGACAAATCACGCTTTTTCCAGCAGAGAGCTAAGACGTGGATATGTTTAATGACACAGTGTAAGTGCCAAAGCAGGGGTCCTTAGGCTGGTTTATTTCAGCACTTAGAGCACATTTGCACCAATTGTATTGTGGAAGCATCCAGGGGAGGTGGCTAAGTGAGCCTATTTAAGGTGTTGATGCACTTGCAGCTCTGTGCCAAGCCTGGGGGAAGGAAAGCTCTGGGAAAAAGCCAGAAGCTGGCTCCTGTGCAGCCCAGCTTCATTGAGCAGAGCAGAAAGCTCTCAGTCCTTACCCTCACTGGCCACGCAGCCCGGGCATCCCAACCTCCGCGAAGGTCCTCCCATCGCAGGAGCCTCCACCAGGCTTGCCTTTCAGCCTCTTCCAAGGTGGTGAATATTTCGTATTCCCATACTGCTTATTTTATTCAGCCAAACTTCCTTCAGGAGTGGAGAAAGCCATGAAAAGCACCAGCAGAGACAGGATTTGCTGCAGAGCTATGGAAATCTGATGAAAAATATTACATATTAACTTGAGTTTCTTTTCACGGCTGGTTGTATACCATTTCTGCACACACTCCTCGCCAATAATATAGTAAATTAAATTACTGATAGGAATATTTAGTAAACCAGCATCAGCTGTAGGATATTGGCTGAGATGAATGATAAATTCACAATCATATACAAAACAATTCCAAGAATTATGCTAATGAAGCCAGAGAATAGGAAATGTGTCATCTCACCCATGTGTGCAGTCAAATGGCTTGAATTTGGATACAACAAACTAACTACAATCAGCCTGTGCATAGCTTAGGGCCAAGAGCTATTCGCACATAATATTCTGTAAATAATTTCAGTCAACAAATATATTTGAGAACATTAGAATCACTTCAGCAATGATTCATGATAGATTGAAAATTATCCAATAAATTACGTGCTGTAAATTGTTTACGCAGATCTGGGTCATAGTTACATTGATCCAATATTACCCTCATTAGCACCTACTTTTGCAGACAGAGCCAAATTTGTACTGTACAGACAGAGCAGAGGACTTGTATGCAGGATATCCTTAAAAAGGCTCAGGAAAGAGAGACTCCTGCCCCTGCAGTGCTCAAAAATGCCATTTATACACAACATGGAGTTTCATGCAGTCACTGGGCTCAGTGGTGGGCCTACAACACAAACCAAGCAGGTCCCGCTTGGCGAAGAATTGGGTCTCTTGCTCTACACAGCCCATAAGCATCATATTTGTAAGCTTATATGGAAGACGTTGAGTTTGGTGTGGTTTTGTATATTATTGGTGTTCTTTTTTCCTATGGAAGCAAATGTTGATACATTTTGCAGCCTCTGTGCCAGTACAGAAGCAAAGCCACATGCTGGCCATCACAAACACCTGTGAAAGCTCTTGCATAGATCTCATTAAGCAAAGTGAGAAGGAGGTGGATGGTAAGCAGCATGGTTAATATTTCAGGCTGGGATTTCCCAGATGATCTGGGGAGTTTTGTTTCCCAAATCCTAATAAAGCAGAGTTGAGCCTGAGTTACGGCAATCTGTAATATTGCAATATCTAATTCCACACAGAAATTATCCTATATTGATCAACTTTTTAATAGGTTTGTTAATAAGGCATATTGCACTTCATTCGTCTTCTGATGGTGCAGCAAAATCACTTCTAAAAGGCAAGGAAAAATTCATTCTGGCACCCATTCTGTAATGAAACCTCATAAATCAAATGATGAAGGAAATCAGGAGAAATACTACAAGAAAGGGATGACATTTTGAAAGATTACGTGTTTGCTTTCTGTATTGATTTTAAATGTTGGTTTGGTGATATTTCTTTCTTTTTCCCTCTAACTTTTAAGTCCAGAATATTAGGACTTTATTTGCCAATATTGAAAAAAAAAAAAAAAAAGTTTATTTTACTTCTTAAGAAATGGTTGGACACTAAATCAAATGAGTTAATATAGAAATAATTTTGATTTAAATTTTCACTTTGAGACAATATTGAGAATAATTGAAGTGCAAAGTAGTTTTTAGGAAGCCTGGGCATATCTGACACAAAGAGTTTCATGGATCAGATAGATTTTAATTGTTTGGCCTTTGAGTAAAACTTTTCATTGCATACAGCTTTGGAGCCACACTTTCACATGACTCACATTAGAGTAGTGAAAGTTTCAAGAATAACACCATCTCAGACAAAACTGCTGGAAAGCTCAGGCTGATCATCTGACTTTTTGTGGTTGCCACTCTCATTTTTAACAACCTTGTTGCATTTTGTCACAGCGTTGTCCAGCAGGCAACTGGGAAGCGAGCATTTGTCCTGAGTCGGTCTACCTTTGTCGGCAGCGGGAAGCACGCTGCTCACTGGCTGGGTGACAACAACTCGCAGTGGAAGGACATGCACTACTCCATCATCGGCATGCTGGAGTTCAACCTCTTTGGCATCCCCTTTGTGAGTCTGAAGTCCTTTGGGCAATTGCTAGCTCATCCCCCATATCACTTTAAATTAACTCAAATGTTTTCTAAAATAAGCTACTTGAGATGGCCAGCAGGAACAGCCTGCACGGCGTAAGGAACTGCAGATTAGGGAAAGCTAAATGTCATCAATCTTGGCTGCTTGAAGAGAAACAAAAATAGCACTGCCAGCTTCAGATTAAATCTCCGTGTGCCACCCCAAACAGACCTCATTACATGAAGTGTTTTATCACTGAGGTACCTCTGTAGGTTTCTGACTGTGCAAGCTGGGCAGGAGGATTTGTATAATTACTGAAATATTTCAGATCTTCCTCGGTGATATGACGGCTTTGGAGCCAGTGAAATCTCAGTCCCAGCAAAATTTGTGTCATCATATCCCAGAGCATTCTCATGAAGTCATCAGAAATCAGTATCTCTTTCCAACACATTATTTTTATTAAGAATCCTCTGTGGGTTCTCATTGTGGGCCTCGGCCGCCACAATTACAAACACACTATGGTATTTTCTTTTCAGGTTGGTGCCGACATCTGTGGGTTTAACTCCAACACAACCTATGAGCTGTGTTTGCGCTGGATGCAGCTCGGCTCCTTCTACCCATTTTCCAGAAACCACAACGCAGAGGGAAATGCTGTAAGTAAATAAAGTTATGCAGAGCTGTAGTCCATGATTGCTATACTGACAAAGACGATCTGTATTACTTTCTCAGAAATTAACCTGTCATTCATGGGTAAGCTTAACTGGGTTATAAGGAGTGCTGCAATGACAAAAGGAACTACACAGTGAAGTAAGTTTTTCCTATCCATAATGTAAAGATTAGTTAGGAATTCTGAAAAAGTGTATAGTATCTAACATCTGAAAGCCCTGCAGATGTAGGATTCATCTTCTTCATCTTTTACCTACTAAAGCCCAGCTTTTATTTCAGAGCTGCTGAGTGTCCGCACATCTTCTCCTCACTTGCTAATGTCAGGTTTTTTTCAGTGCTTGTACGAGTTTAGTAGTACGTATTGGAAAGAAGGGGAGAAAGGCCATTATACCAAACCTCGCTATTTAAAAACGAGTTTCAGACAGACAGTTAGAAGCTCCAAGGTCAAGTGGCAGTGCTGTCAACCAAGGAGCTCACGGGTGGCATGAAATAGTGCAGCCTCAGACCTGAGCTGTGGCTTCAACTTATCATAAAGTCCTTTCAAGTCTTGTCTCAGACAGAAGTATCGTCTTGTTTCTAACTATGAACAATTTGCAAGTCTTGCAGTCTTTGTAAGCACACTGTGTTACATGCACCTTTGATGGAAAGATTGTGCTAGTTCCATAACTGCCCTTTTATTATTATTTTTTCCTTCTGTAAACTGATCTGTGCAATATTGGGGTTAAGACTATTAGCTAACCTTCAGCTTTCTTTACAGTCCTGTCATCAAAATGTTGTAACATTTATACCTCCCAGGAAGACCTTTTCTGCACGAAAGTATGATGTCCACCCAGAAGCAGAGCAAAGCAGGAACGATAACTTACAGTGCTGTCCTTAAGAGAATCAGAATTTACTCTGTTGTAGAGCAAAGGAAGGCAGTAGCAGTGCCTTCTGCTGGGTATAAGCACTGTGGAGTCAGGGAAGATGACAAAGAAGGAAAAGGAGCTCACCCTTCCTGATGAGTTGTGACAGCCCAAGAAGAGTTTAATCTCTATCCAGAGGTGCTGCTAACTCCTAAGTGAGAGTAAGGAGTGGTTAGCTCCCTGAGTTAGCCATGCCTCTCACCTGGTTCTCAACCACTGGTTCAGGCCGTGACCTGGCAGTTCCCATGCACCTGTCATCTGCAATAATTCCCGAGATGTGCTGGTATTTCTCTCCAGGAGGATGAGTGGCTGTAGGGCTTTAGGTGCTGTTACAGATAACTATTTTCTATTTACTGCTGTTTACTAAAATTAGAGGCCACTTATCTGTGCAGGTTCACTTGTCCCTTTGGGCATGCAAACTGGGATGTGACCCAGGTGAGTGAGCGTTATTAACATTCGCAGGATTTAATAGGCAATTTAATAGAGAAAGTGAGGAGAGCTGCAACTCAGCTATGACCTAATGACAGGAGTATCAGAGGATACATTGGGTTTTATTGGACCGCTTAAAGCCATTTAAAACATTGTGTTCTCTGATAGAAATGAACACGGCGTTTTGGTGACTCGGCACCACCTCAGAAATCTGTTTTTTTCCTGAACTTTGTCAATATTTGTACAGTGTCAGACTTGCAACAGCAAAAACACAGGTGAAGTTTTGAAAAAGTAGATGGGCGTTCCAGAGCTCAGAGGCAGCAGGAAAGGTAATTCCAATGCAAACATAGTAATGGAGAAATTTAATTTAAATATTGAGTTTAATTAGCATTAAGTTTAATGTTAAACTGTAAACATCCACTTTGCCTATCCCACTGGAGATTTCAAATGGTTAATACTTTTCTTGACTGAAAGGCACTGGGTAGTATAAAAAGCTCCAGTACTTCTGTTCCTCTTTTCTTCCGTTATCCTTGGAATGTGTTATACACTCTGTGATTTGGATGAGAAAACTGAATCTCATGGGAGAATTTTGTGCAGGCGGAAGGGAGCTCGATGTCTTTTTGGTAAGCCCGATTTTGGGCTGGTGAAGTAAAGACGAGGGGATTGGAGGAGATAAAACCCCAGCACTGCCATGGGCTGCGTGCTCCATGTCAAGTTGCAGGGGACAGACAGCTTGGCTTTGAAATGGATCCAAAATCTGCCTGATGGTGGGATCCAGCATGCATGCCCCTTCTGCTTCAGAGAGCATCTCCCTGCATGGGACACCCAAAGTGATGGGCGCAGGAGGAGACCTGAAGCTGAGGTTCGTGTGTTCAGAGAAGATTTTTCCCCATCGCATGCAGCAACTTTGATCGTTCCCATTAGTTTTTGCAAGGCCATGAATTTACTCCCACTTTTCATCCTTGTACAAAAATATTTATGAAATAATTATGTTTTTGCCTTTGTTTGCAGGCTTCCTTCTCTTTTTCCTCTATTTCTCTTTCTCTGTACCAGAGGGCGGTTGTAGTTCTTCCAATTTGCGAATCATCGCTTTTGCTTATATAAATATTCACTTTCATAGGATTATACCAGCAACAGCTTCCCTTTGGATGCACTCCGGTTCCTCCGTTGAATTTGCATCCATTGTTATAATGCTCATTGCAAATCAAAGCTTTTCCTTCACAGGCTCAAGACCCAGCAGTCTTTGGAGCAGAGTTTGCCAAGATAGCTCGAGCTACGCTCCGGATCAGATACTCCCTGCTACCATATCTCTACACCTTGTTCTTTGAGTCTCACGTCCATGGCAGCACGGTGGTGCGGTCGCTGATGCACGAGTAAGTTTGGAGTCTCTCTTTCTTATCCCATTTTACTCACAGTAGTTGAGCTTCTGTGAATTAACAAATTGACGCCTGCCTGATAATAGTGATGGCAACATCACTGCATGCTCTCTCTTAAAAAGAACAATTTAGAAAGGAAATCTAATCTGAATACATGCAACAAAAATACCTTTTAATATATGTGATGGGTATGAATTCAAATATTGCCTATATATGTTTCTACTGAAAAAGGAGCTTAGTGAAATAGTGAGAAAGTTCTAGTTCTAGGCAAACATGCAGTCCTCTCTTTTAAATTTAGGAGTCACATACCTATATTTTCTGTACTTGAATCAAATCTGTGACTTCTGTTTTCTGGTACAGAACATCTGGAAAGCCTCACGAAGAGAACGCTCCGTTTTTCAATCATCCATGGTATTTGCATTTTCCAGTTTCTTACTTGCATCTGCATGCTGTGTGTGATACCTGCACCTGTGTCCACAAAAGGCACAGGAAAAACAGATAGAGACGTTCAAGTGTAGAAGCAGCTGCACAGAGAAATTAATAAACACATGCCGAAAAAAACTCGGAAAATGCAACCTCAGTTTTTGGAACAGCCCTTTTTTTCTTTTTTTTTGGAAGAAAGCGAGGTCTAGTTTCCCTCTTGGCACCCTTAATTCGTTTTCTACCTTCCTTTGGTAAATTTTCTATTTCAGAATGTGTTGTGCAAAGTTGTGAGCAAAAGGAGTGCAAATAATGCATGCGAAAGGCTGCTGCCCAGAGCTCTGCCACAATTCAGTCTTATCAGTGCAGGTTACGTCCTGATCTGTTTAATGTTCCTTTTTCCCTTTGGGTTAAAAACATTTTGGTTAAAGGGTAAGGCATTTTTGCAAATTAAACTGAGATTACTCTAAAGTGCAGAACATGCTAATACAGAATGATAATGCACAAAATCTATGTTGCCTACTTAATGTAATGGCTAACTGATTGGTTTTAAAGACAGAATCCTTCCTCTTTTCAGTCTGCTACCTTATTTAAGAGCGTTAACATCTGAGAGCAGTTTGATAGGGTCTCCTGTCATACGAGGGGTTTTATGTTCTTTCAAGGACTCATTCTAACAGTTAATCAGATTTATGTGAATACTGGGAATGACCAAGTTACTTTGGGAATTGTATTAACTAATCTCTGCTAATACTGCATGACTTCAGTGATGTTAAGGCTGCCCATCTGTCCATTCTGTGTATATTTTATCTTTATTCTACTTGGGCTCATCTGAATTACTGAATTTATAAATGTGCTTTTATTTCCATTGTGGAACAGCCTCAGAGGCACCAGCTGAAACTCCTGTTGAGAGAGACTAAGCCAGAAGATGCACTCCCACCATTAACTGGTACTTAGCTGTGGTACCAGACTCAGATTTTTACTGGAAGTAAAACCTCTAAAATGCAAGAAGGAAGTGCAGAGATCAGGAGATCAGAGGAGACTTTTACTACCCGGGTCCCATCCTAGTGGCCATGTCACTTGCTGATGTTGCCATAGCTGGAACCTGAAATTGCTTAAAATATTTCTTCCTGTAATTACTTAGTTGTGATTACGATTGTTACTTAGTAAGTATTTCTCACTATTTCTAATTAAGGCTTCTTGGTTTAGAGTGTCTGTTCAAGCAAAGAAAGTGACTGAGATGCTAACAAATGGAGAAATGTGGGCTTTAGAGAAACACAGTTTTTGAGGTCCAGATAATGGAATTTTACATCAAATCTTTCTGTTTCTTGTAACAAACGTAGAGTACAGCTCAGAAAACTGTATTAGCTGTTCAGGTAAAGCTGTAATGAGTTCACAGCCCTCACCACAAAAACAACTCTAGCCAGGCAGAGAGTCTCCAAGCAATACCTATTTCATGCGGTCATTTCAGATTTTTCATTTCATTTCAAATGTTTAGGTGTTCACTTCAAACAACAAACAGGAACAGAATCCCAGTAGATTCCTGTGTAAGTTTTAAGTGTCTCATGCAGAGGTTTTCATTTGGTGAACCAGAGATGCTGGCAGCTTGGCTGTCCAAAAAGACCTGGGGGTAATAATCCATTATTGCGCTCCTGGAGGGGAAAGCTCTGCTTAATAGCCTACCAGGGGGGAAGTAAAACAGCAGAGAGGCTGCTATCTAACCGTGGGAAGCATGGAGATGGAATGCAGCGTCTTTCATAGATCACGAACACGCTGCGCTTAATGGCTTATGTTTTCAAAATGGGAGAATTCATTTGTTTGCTGAATTTGTGGTTGCTATAATTGCAAAAGGAAGCAGCGCTTAGTGAGATGGTGAGATGCTTCTTCCCAAGCTCAAGTAAGATGATCGGCTTCCCTGCTGTCAGTATTTCTTGGTCAGATTTTCCCCTGAAACCACCCACAACGTAATGCATTGAAACAATATTCTAATTTTATTACAGTGAAATTAAAAATACTGAGAGAAGTTGTTGAGAGGACAGCAAAACTAACATATTGCATTTCAGAAACCTGTAGTCCAGGCGACTTCTGAGCACCTCCCAGGATGAGATCCATATTCTCTGGGCAGCTGTGCCAGTGCTCAGCCACCTGCGCAGCACACAAGTGCTTCCCAGTGTTCAGGTGACACCTCTGTGTGCCAGTGTGTGCCTCTGGGTTCTTGTCCTGGCAGAATCCAAGCTGCTTTTTTCCACATGCGTTAGATCCTAGAGGACAGTGTTCTGCCTCTTCTTTCCTCTCTCTTCCTGGTTCCAGTCTGTGGCTTCCATGAGCCCAAACCCAGCCTTCCCCTACGAAGTGTGCCAGCTGCAGCCATGTGTCGCATCCTCCCAGGCCCACAAGAGAACACGGTGCATTAAGGAAGCAGATTTCTTGTGGCAGACAGTAATACTGAAAGACGTTGCAAGTTCGATAAAAACGTGATTTAACTTTGTGTATCTCTTTGACACCAGATTTACCTCTGATCAGCAGACTCATGGGATAGATACTGCCTTCCTTTGGGGACCTGCGTTTATGGTTGCTCCTGTTCTTCAAGAGGCAAGTACCATAATTTAAAAATGCCATCACACAAGTATAAAATAAATCTGCTTAGGGCATTCCATGACATTCAAGGAATGTTTCCTCGTGTCTACCCATTTTTTCCTTGCTCTGTCAGCTTGCAGAAGGCATTTCAAGCCAAGCCCAGGTAACGTAGGGCTGCCTGGTGCTGGAAGTGGGAGGGCACAGGTGAGGGCACAGCATTTCCCTGCCACTGAGCACTAAGCAGGTGTAAGCAGGCTGGGTACTGTCCCTCACACTCCTACATCTGTGCTGGCAGCTCCCTCCAAGGGCACATCCAGCAATACTTGCTGCACGAGGGAGAAACACAGATGTACTAAAACAAGCTGGTTTCATTTTCACTTCTTGCCCACTGTGTTTGGGAACTGCAGCATTTCAAGTACCAGTCTAGGTGTTACCCAGCACCACATGTGAACACAATCATTACAAAATGATGACGATGTCAGCTGCTGATATGGCAGATTTCCAAAACCCAACGTTTTCCTATGGCTGTGCTGGCCACGTGTTGGGGTTGGGGAGCAGCTGCTGACCTGGACCCCAGAACAGAGCTGCAGGTGGGTTTGCTCTCACTGCTCAGCTGGAGCAAGGGTTGGCTCCTCTCCTTGCCTGCTGCTGGCTTCTAGCAGGGTGCAGCCTGACAGGAGTGCCAGCAGTGTGTAGCTGAGCAGGGTAAAGACCTCCATGTGATGTATCCTGCAGCAGTTTGTGATCAGCATGCTGCCAGAATATCTGAGACACTTCCTACCTGATGCTGATGATCAAACGCATAAGCAAGACGCTTCTCGGCACATTTTTTTAATATAACCCTTGCACCTCTGTGAATTTAAAATGCAACTCTAATTCCTTCATGTATAACTATTCCAGCTCCTCTGTGGCACTTCATTCATCAGTCCTTCATCTTCAGGCTCCCCCAGGTTTCTAATACCTTGTGACTAACACGGAGATTTCACAGGGTCTCAGACCAGCAAGGTGATAAAAAATGTGGGAGAAACCTTCCCATGAAGAGAGGGTGATGAGCGGGAGGTTGCTTCCTGCAAGTAAATAAATGAAAATGATAATTAGAAGGGTACATAAAATGATAGAGTCTAGATTAGGAGTTCTTCGTGTTTTTGGAGGACTGCAGCGGAAAAGAAGGCCTGGTGCTTGTGGCCTTATGAGGAAGCAGTGCTTTGGAAGCAACACCTCGCTGGGTATATGGTGGCAGCCAGGGCTTGTGCCCACAAGCAAGGCACAGGGCAGAGGCGGCCTGCAGACCCCTCACCGTGGTGTCACTGGCCACCAGTGGCTGTAACAGGGCAAGCACTCATCTGGAGAAGATGGGTGCATCTTCTGTCAGAAAGTACCAGGGGTGGCTTACCCTCTGCCCCTTGAGACCTAGGGACACAGCCATCACAATGAAAATGAGGAATGTTCTTGCACACTGGTTGTTACTTAGGGCATCATTAAAGCACTTAAGAGTCGGATAGAAATTGCACACTCCTCTGCAGGCCAGAATATCCAGAGCTATTGTAATAATGCTAAACAAATCTGGGGAGAGAAGCATCTTGAATTTATGGAGATTTCTTTCAGTCTTTCATGGTGTTTTACAAATACTGTCAGCTGTCAGTTGCTGAGCAGACAGGGTACACTACCCCACACTACTTGCTGCAGAGCTGAGACACTGTCCCTGGAACATCCAGTGCTGCTGCTGTGGGAAGCAGGCCACAGGACAGGACACTCAGTTCAGCAATTGCCATGTTCTAATATGAGATTTGCATGTACTGACAAATGAGCCACTTCTTTGTCCTTCTGATGGTTAATATGAAAAACAATCCCTATTATGGTGAGCAGTGACCATCTCACAGCTCTTTTCCTTGACGCTTCATCTCCTCCCGGGGAATGACCATAACTCTGTAAAGCAGACATCTGCTTCAAGAAACAAAGTCAGTCTGTTTGTGAGAATGAGCAGCTTGTGCCCACAAAAAAGAAATATGCTTTGATTCTGACTTTTCCTAGAGTGATTAATTTAAAGTGCCTTTGGCATCATTTTATATATTAAGATGATACCATTCATGCTGCCAAATAAAATGTGGCAATTGCACAAATAGCAGTTTGTTCTCTAATATAATTTATCTACAACTTTAAATGGTTGCAAATAAGGAGAGCATCTGTGCACACCCTCCTTGCAGACCTTTCTCTCTGCCTGCAGTGGGCCTTGCTACCACCCAGCCCTGCCCTGCAGAGCCTGCCACAGGGCCTGCTGGCATTGCTCAGATCTTACATCTGCAAGCCATGGAGCTGTGTTCCAGGCTGAAATAACCCTCTAACATTGTCTCATCCCACAGAACCGCAGTAAAACCCCCCCAGACAGGATAGGGTCATCAATTTAGCATTATAGATTGGCCAGCACCAGTCCATTGCTGCAATAATAATTCGGCCTTCATAGCCAAGATTTTATGTTATTAGAGGACTGAGTGTACATCTACCCGTGCTCAAATATAATAAAGCTAATGTAATATCAGAAATGTAAAAAGAGACAGACTTTAACCATTTTATAACAATTACAGGGAGCGAGATCAGTGGATGTGTATTTCCCCGAGGCAACATGGTTTGACTACTACACAGTAAGTATTTCTAAAATTCAGTTTCCTACATTTTTACAGAACTTAAGATGTCACAATTCCAGCAAAATAACTTTTTGTTCAGCAGTAATTTTACCTCAGCATCTGTGTTTAAGAAAACTAGAGCACAAAGTCGGCACCAGGCTAGCTGGGAGAGCAAATTGCACAGCTTTCAGTAGCGTTTTGTTTTCTATTTTTGGTTTGCAAAGCTCTAAAGACTCAGAGGGCAGACTTTTCAAGAACAGCCTGGAAAATTCATGACACTGTCAAGATTTCTTTTCTTTCTGTTCACCCTCAATTTATGCTTAAATTATTGTACCCAAATCCTCCCCCGTGTAGAAACAGACAGAAACCTGAGTACGTGCTGCCAACAGTTTTGTTCATGGGGTTTTGCACAGGCATCATTCTTGACAGAAGGCATATTCACAGAGCAGCATGAGGCTCCCTCCAGAAGATGCTTCCAGGAGGTGCAGACTGAGCTGCTCCATGGAAGAAGCCAGCCCTTTTAGCTCCAGGGCCTGCACAGCTTGACCGCTCAAATGCCAACCCCAGTGCTGTGGTTCCCAGAGGGCTCAGTTCTGAGCTAACTGTGCTCTGCTGAAATCTGCAGGATGAAACCAGCACTGGGCTCAGCAGTAGTTAGGTTGATGGTAAGAGCTTTGGAAACCTGAGCCCAGGAGCATCAGGATGCTGCTAGCTACCCTGAGCTGTGCTGCCTGAGGAGCAGGAAGGACAAAGATGTTCTGGGAGGAAATTCAGGCTTATTTTTTAACTAGTGTTGCTTTGGGCATCTGCAGCATTTGGCTGGTGTCCTCACAGGGATGTTCATCCATCTCTTTCCCTTTTCTACTTTCGTAAGGCCATGGTGCTGTAGGTTTGAGCATTTTGCTCAGACTTCCTTGTTGCTGTTCTTCCTGTGCTGGAGAGGTCACGGGGACATCGTCCTGATGCATTCAGTGTCCTCTGCCTGTGGGGCCTGCCCCATGTGTTATCAAAGTGCAGTTCCCAGCACTTGTCACCTGTTTGCTGTACCCACCATTCTTGCCCAGAAGTAAGGCTGGATATAACCATAAGCTGTAACTACCATTGACAGAGGGCAGGAGCCAAGCCCTCTTGTGACCTACTCTACTGACACCTGGTTTGGGGGGATTAAAACAGAAAGAAACAATGGAGAGAATTAATTCCACTTGCCTACATCTATAAGAGTTTCCATCTTTGAATGTAATAGGAAAGACTCGTCCTTAAAAGAGAAGAAAAGCCTACAGTTTACATTCCCCAGTGATTATGAATCACTCACCTTACATTGAAATGTGACAGTTTCTGTATGCATAAAAAGAGGAAGCAAAGGCTTCTTTTGCTTTTTGCTTTGTGCCTTGATGAGTTTTTCTTTTTCTTTTTTTCCTTTCCACAGCATGCAGAGTAATGATACCATGTTTAAAGACGATTTGCTGTCTTTCATTCATGATGGTTGTGTCTTCATGCATATACATCACTGCAGGGGCTAAATTCTCTTTCATGTTCAAAAAGAGGAACTGGAATAACACTCCTGAAATCTCCTTTTGTCTCTATTTGAGACACACTGGTGTATTTGAGATGAAAATATATCCCTTGGTGTTTTTTTCCAGCAATGTATGATGACATTATTGCCCAGTTTTGCATTTATTTTTTTTTTTAACTGCATCAATTTTTATGGTAGGGTAGGAAGATACCAAGTACCTGGCACAAGACCTACGCTACTGTCTATGCCCCACTGAACAAGATCCCTCTGTTCATCCGCGGGGGCCATATTCTGCCAGAACAGGCTCCAGCCTCAACAACTACCAAGAGGTAAAGTCATGATCCTTGTCTGTTCTCAGAAACAGCACTGTGGGTCAGACCCACAGCCAGCCAAAAGGCAATTAAAAAAAATAATGCAAAAGAGAGGCTATGCGCAACTTCCAGATGACCTCCCAGCTGATAAACACGGTATTTTTATCCCACTTCTTGCTCTGTTGGATTAAAGTCACCCTGGAAGTGATTCTTGTCATCGCTTGCACAGCTGAAACTCTACAGCTTTGCTAGGAGAAGCTTTGCATCTCTTGCTGCTGTACTGACCAGCTGTCAGCCATCCACAGGAAACATATGCAAGGGGGAGATGTAAACCTCTTGCCCTTGGATGAATTTATCAGATGCCACAGGCTAGATGGAGGTGCTCAAATCTGTCTTGAGGAAGATCGTTTCCCCACACCAATGCTAGTGTGCTGGCCCCAGGGCTGAACCATGCTGAGAGGCCAAGGGAGCAGGAGGGGAGGGAACAGCTCCATGTAGGACCCAGGCCAGCCCACAAGGAGGTAGCCTCCGTGACCAGCCACCTCCCAGGCTGCCCAGTTGTCATATGTGAGGCCATGAGCGAAGGGGAACTTGGCCATCCCATCACTTGAAAGGTAGGAATTTTTGCACTTCAATTAAACAAGGCAAGATAAGTTTTCATCATGATTTCAAGAGCTGTTTTAGGTTATTTTTCTGTGCGGCGCTTTTTGTAACCCTGAAATGAGAGAGAATTGTGTTCAGAAGTTTTTGTTAAATAATGCGTAAAGGATGGTGGCCAGAAGCTTGTACTGATGTCTCTTCTATGTGTTTGCCAACAGCCGTCTGAACCCATTTGGGCTCATTATCGCCCTGGATGAGCATGGAGAAGCTTCTGGGTCCCTCTTCTGGGATGACGGCGATTCCATCGGTGAGTTTGATCTCCCATAAACAGGGCCTGCACACAGGGCTCCTCTTGGCTGCCTTCCCAGCTGTTCAAAAGACCTGACCACTGCTGCACACAGCCAGGGAGCTGTACAGGGGCTGAACGTCCACGGTGGCAGCAGAAAGCTCTGGAAGGCTGATATACAGTACATTGCATAAGGGGAGGACCCAGGATGTTCCACCTGAGCTTGAAAAACTTCCTTACTTTAAGGGAATATAGCACTGGAACAAGCTTCCTGGAGAGGCTGTGGTCTCCTTCTCTGGAGATATTCAAACCCACCTGGACCCTTACTTGCGCAGCCTCCTGTAAGGAACCTGCCTTAGCAGGTGGTTGGACTCGATGATCCCCAAGAAATTCCTTCCAACCCATATGATGTTTCAACTCTGGAAATGGCTGCTGTGCTCAAAAGGGCAGCAAACCCAACAATAAGAAGACTAGAAGAAATTAAACAACCCACAAGTCCTCTTTGTGAGACATTAGCCACTCACTACAATTAACATGAAATGCTTATGGATTTTTCTCTCTTTCTTGATATCAATCCTCCTTTTTCTCTGTTTTGACAGATACTGTTGAAAATGAAAACTATTTCTTGGCTAAATATACATTCAGCGCAGTAAGTAGCAATGCACACGGTACCTACATACTTGTAGCTGCTGTAAGGCACTGATATTTAACTTTCCTCTGAACAGCGTTTTCCTTATAGCTCAGCCTTTTAAACTGGTAACCTACCTCATGTTCTCATTTGCAGACAGCTACAACCATGAGGCTGCAGTTTTGTGTTTGCCTCATTGGCTGTCCTAGTGACACACCATTAACATCCCTGGTGTGATCTGAATTTGAAAATCTACTTTTTCAGCTCAGATATTTTTCTTGAGTTGCGTCTTCTGGATTTGGGGGACCTTTTCCTTGCCTTCCTGCTGCCAGCACTTTTTATTTTATGGGTAGGAGAGGGCATCCATTTTTTCGTTTTGATCACACCAAGCTTTTATTTTCTGTTGCATGGATTACCCCATGGAGAAATTCAGCAAACCACCAGCAGCCTGTGGTTCTGGCAGATACTTCATGAAGCCCAGAGTCAGGGCAGCGCTGCCTTCCATGTACTGTTTGCTTCTCAGGCACATCCTGAGAAAGATGAATAGAAAAACCCATCAGCCTGGGCTTCAACGCAGAAAAGCACTATAAAGTGAACCCTCTGGAAGCTCATTAAGTGCATGACACCAAGTTGTGGGAGTTATTGAAGAAAATCTTAACCTAATTCAGCAATCTATACAAATTATATCTCATCTGCAACTCCAGTGTTTGCATACGCTGTGGCACAGTTTTCACCTAAGTAGCCTACAGAAAACCTTCAGAGGAGTAAAACCATGTAAATACTTACGATGATATTGCTCTTAGAATGTGTCTCCTCTGGGAGTGAGAACACGTAGGAGTAAGCCAGTGGGTTTAGTTATGAAGTCTTGTATGTACGTGAGGTATTTTTTGGGAAGTAACGCTGCTTGTTTAGAATTTAAATTTCATTTTTAATTTATTTTCTTCTTGACTCACCATGAAAAAACACTTCTTCCCCTTAAAGAAAGAAAAGGGGCTGCGGATTTTTTAACTGCAGAAAGGAAGAAAAATCACTTCAGCTTTCTATGGTCTGTGTATAGTAATTTATTGCAGGGAGGCTACAGAAAAAAAAACAACAATATCCAGTTTTATATTAAATTCTGGTCTGTGCAAATTAGATTGTTGATTCACTGGCTTTTCCATTTCTCATTGCTCATATTTGACTTCTGTTGTAAATCCAAGACTGAAGTCCCTATCTGCATTCCAATAATCTCGAATGTCAATTTTTTATTATATGTTTATAAAGAAAAAGTCCATCTCAAATACAAATTGCAGAAATAGAAGAAACGTGTGAGCATCTCACTGTATGTTGCACACTTCTATATTCTTAAAAAATTATGGATGCATAGTTTAATGACCTCCACTTTTAGAAAAGCACAAGGTTTTGGTCCCTCGGAGATTAACTGATACGGTCTGTCCTGACAGCATTTACTCTGGATCCTGTTCAGAGTTTTGTGGGTAACAGTTGCAGGGTTAGACCCTCTCTTTTATATTTTCATTTAAACAACTGAGAAGTACAAAGGAGAATTTGGGATTGGTGCAGGCACTTAAACCTTAGAGAATGGTTCCAGTCGCCTGCTCTCGCGTACTACCTCACTGCAATAGGTGCTTTAACTCACTTGACTCCTTCCTTTCGATACACATGATGGCCAAGTGACCTGAGTTAAGCTGCCTCGTGTTAAAACTACTGGCCTAGAAAAATACATGAGTTCTTTTGAAAAACAAGGGAAAAGAATGTTTGAATAAATTGATGAATAGATTTTATAGCACTAGAGCAGGATGGCAAGAAAAGAAGCCGTGACTGGTGCTCAGAAGTGCAGGAGAAAGTCCTGGCTTCTGGCCTCAGCTCCACAACTTGCTTGTGTTCTACATTTACAGGGATTTGAGTGATGTCCATAAGGTTTCTTGCTCCAAATTGAACTCAGGGAAATTGCTTTAATCATGCTACATGCTTAGGGAGGGTAAAGTCACTAGGTTTCCTGGATTACCACCTCTCTGTCTCTCCAAGGCCTTGAAGGAGGATCGATCTGGACCTGCTTATCCTTTCACCATGCACCACTGAAATTACACAAGCTAATTTATGCAAAAGATTCCATCATGGGCTTCTCCTTGGCGTGTTTTTAGAAAGTCGTGATTGCATAGCGATTCTTCATTTCCTGAGCAGTGTAGCTCATCTTTATTTCCTTAACTTTGATCACATAACAAATGCAGTAATTCCTCTTCATTGCTTGTATGGGAAATTACTGTCACTGGTGATCCAAATGAATTTGCTTAATGACTTCGTACACCCTCTTGGTTCATCCCTAAACACATGATATAAGTGAATTAGAAGCAGAACCAACACAGCTCTGTGAACATGCTGTATTCCTTCAGTGTCCTTAGGTCTGGAATATGTATATCAAAAATTCCTAGCAGGCACTGTGGGGATGTAGGACACAGAATAGAGGCAAAATATCTGGCAAGTGGTGCTTATGGAAGATGGTAATCACTTAAAGCAGTTGCAGATGTTGATCAAATCTATCTCAAGGTCACTAATTGAATCTCTGTATCTGGATTTTGGCTTTGCATATGCTACTGTACCCTGTAATTGGGTAGAAGAACCAAATTTGCATTGATTACAAATAGGAAAACAGGCCAAAGAAGATTCCAAATGAATGCTGTAAATGCTATTTTGTTTCTTTCTTTGTTAGTTTACAATGACACACAAAACCCTTCTATGTGAAATTTTTCCTTTACGTTCTCAGACATCATCTTTATACTGGAAGACATTCTATACGTTGGTTGACAAAAGTGATACTCCAACAGTAGTGGCACACAGTAGGTCACCTCCAAAGAGATGTGATGGTCCTAAAATGTTCTGTGTTTTTTTTGAAGGGACGCCTGAAGACAGAAATACTTAAAAATGGTTACCGAGGGGCTGACTCTCTGAAGTACAACAAAATCACCATTCTTGGCCTGAAACTGAGACCTCATGCTGTTGCTGTGAACGGAAGGGCTGTCCGTAGTGATGCCTTCTCCTATGAGCTGAATGGGGTAAGAGCTGTGCTGAGGAATTACGAACAATCTTAGGGCAGTTGGAATAGTCAATGTGTAGCAGTTTCTCATCAACAACTTTTACATTTTCAAGTATAAGCAGAGATTAAGTACAACAGTCTGAATTTTAGAAGAAAAAAACCCCGCTACAGAAAAAGTTGTTATGGGAAACTTGAATCTTTGTTATTACATCCACGCTCTTTCTCACGTTTTTAAGCTAGAAAATAATGAAAAGAAGATATACTTCCATGAACTAGGAGAGATGTTATGTTTTTTATGGGCTTTACTATCATTCTGATAGAATGGAAAAAAACGTTAAAGTTATTAATCAGTTACTGAAAAGAGCTGGCAGAGACATTTTTGTACAAATACTTGGCATCCAAAAATGAATGCAGAGTGGCTGGCTCTAATGAGCACCTCCCTGCCATCAGAGGAAAGAAAGGGAAACCTCTGCCATGTGTTTGAGTTCCTAAGGAAGTTGTTACAGCAGTGAGGCAACAGCTGCAGTTTCAGTGTCTGAAAGTGAGAAATCACCTGTCCAGCCTCAGCATCCCAGGTCAGCATGCATGGCTTGCTTGTACTGTGCTGCTTCTTTAGTGTCAGCAACAAAATGCTGCAGAGGGGATGGGCCGGACAGCCCTAACACACAGTTCCAATTTCCTTTACCATGGAAAAATAGAGAAAAAGAGCAACATTGAGTAAAATTCCCTGTCTCTGGTCACTTGTCTCCTATGTGTCACCAGCTCTCAAGTTGAAACGCATGTGGTGCTCAGGTCTGAGCTTAGGGAACTCCCAACACTAACGCTGTGTAGCACTGATCACTGTCTCATCCCTGTAAGTTGCAGAGCTGAGGCAACAAGCTGTGGATATCACATCTTTTACTCTACCTATTAGGCCTGATGATTCAAATTTATTTGTAATCGAAGAGTGATCCTCGTTATATGAACTTGGTTCTAACATTTATTTTATTGCAGAAATCTGTAAAGGAAGAAAATTGTTGAATAAATTTCTGCCATGGCCATTTTTTTTCATGCCAATGCCATTTTTCATAAAAAAAACTCACTTTCAAAGACAATGTCATAAAATAAGTGTAATCAGTCTTACCTCCAGGGAAGAAATTGTTTAACAGCCAAGCTGCCTCTAAGCAAGCTGAAAGCAACATAAATGTGGCAGGGTAAAGAAAACACTCCATTGAGACATGCTTGAAAGCACCAATCTCGGAGATCCAGATGATAACTGCACACTAACAGCAGAACATAAAAAAAATGATTAAGGAAGAGTGTAAAGCTTCTCACAGAAGTATCATTTAAAATTTGATTAAAGCACAAAAGGTGATCTTTGTGACTTTGTGATTACTTTAAATACCACTGAAAAAAGCCACCAGGCTGCTGGAGCAGGAGAATTCAAACCTGAACAAAATTTAATACATTTAAATTAAACAGTAACCCGGATTAGTTAAATACATTCTTCTCATAATTGTAAGAGATGTAGCCAAACCTCTCCCATCATTCCTGTATAGCCACTGTAGTGCTGTTGCCTATAAACTTCTCATATGAGACTCACTCTCAACAAAAAAGAAACAACTAAAAAAACCTGAAGAGCATTAGCAGCCTGGGTTTAGATATGAAAACTTACAACTCCTGAAATTAAAAAAAAAACCCAATGAATTCTAAATGGCAAATTTGCCACTTTCTCACAGGCTTAATGAGATTACATGCTGCATAATAGTCTAACAAGCACAAAGACTGTACTGTTTGAAGGGGGATAGTAGGAAGGAGTACTTCTACTGTATTGCTTTTGCAGTACAGAAAGCAAATTTGCCTAAAAGCAGTGTTTAAGTGCATAATTGAGCCATAGTTTTTTGTATATAAATAGAAGCAGTTTGCTTAGTAATAAGCTGCTTCTTTCTCTCTGGTTCATGCAGTGCTACCCTGACATTTGTCATATCATGGAATCCTCCTATTATTAGGACTGTTTATCTTTTTTTCCCCTGGTAGTACTGTGCCCTGAAAGCCACAGGAACTCTCCTGTCACCACAGCAGCAATGCTGGAGGAGCAGTTCTGTGAATCAGGCTGCTGCTGAAAGAGAAATGGCCTTTGTATAGGAACGCTGACCTTTTTCTTCCATGTTTCATCTGCTGAGGAGCAGAAGCCCAGGCTGGGGCAGCCTTTCTGTCTTCCCAGTGCTTTTTTGGTTAAGGTTTGGATGGAGCTGCAGTATTTTTGTCTGAGTCTGGCTCTGAGTTCGAGTGGCAAGGCAAATCGTTCAGGAAGGGGACTTCCTGCTGGCCAAGCAGTGGTGGAGGTCCGTTCCTGAGGGGAGATGAAAATATTGCACACTTTGAAGAAGTGATCTAAGCATGGACTCTTAGAGTCATGTTAATGTGAACTTGTGGGTGGGCAAAGAAATAGCTAAGAGGTTCAAATGGATATCATGCATTTTAAGAGATTATTAATTGTGAAATGTAATGATGAAAACTGGTGAAGAAGTGAAAATGGAAATTATGTGAGTAGCATAAAATACATCAAATTTAACACAGAACAGAGAGAGAGACTGGTATCATATATATAATTTAATATCTAATTCATGTTACTAATTAATATTAAGCTGTTGCTGAATTTCTATAAGGGATGCTGAACTGGATGCTGCCATCAGGTCAGAGTTTTGCCTATCCGATGCGGTTGCGGGAATCATGAAAACCTAAGCCCAGTGTCTCTCATTTTTTGATGGTCTTAATATTAAGTTAACCTAAGATTGTTCACTATTTTCTTTTTGTTTATTTATTTATTTTTTTTTTCCACAGAAACTCATTTTGGGGATTTCTGCCCCACTTACTCATGAACTGAACCTGGCAATTTATTAAAATGTTTAGAAAATGCTGACATCTTTGGCCCTCAGATGTTGACCTTTGATTTTAATGTAAAGAAGCATTTGGCCATTAAAATGTAACTGATGCACCTCTTGTCTGCTATTTTCCTGTGTATTACTTGTATTTCAGTATTTATCAAATACAATTTTTAATAGTAATTAGTGAGCATCACCACAAACAAACAAAAACCCAAACAGCTGGACAGCCAGCTTAACTCACATAGCCCTGTCCCTGGGGAGGCCAAGGATGACTCTGTGAAACACACCTCTCCTCCAGTTGGGGCACACGGGTCTGCTTTGTACCTCAGCTGCTTCTGGCTTGCTTGGGAACAATCTCCCAAGATCATGAGGGCCTCCAGCTTGCAATCTCTGCAGAGCTGCTGTTAATTCCATTTATGATATAAAATAGAATCTACCATTTACTGGCTGATTTACATCAGGCAATAAACCCAGACTACGAAATCTACAGCTGCAGAGACCATTCACTTTCAGCATGTTTTCCATGCTCCTGTATTGTCATAAATGTTGCTTGGGTACGTCTTGGGATCCAGCCATTACAGATAGAATTGGTACAGATAGAAGTCCTCGGGGACTTCTTTTGAGAATCTTGTTCTCTCTAGAGACTTTTTCCAGTGTGGAGGTATGTTACCACACATATGGTTGCTACCCCTCCAAAGTACACCTCCAGTGACATCTGACAGGGGATCCACACTATGGCTAGGTCTGAGCTTCACAAACCCCACTGTTCCAACACTTTTAGTTCTAAGTTAAAGCATTATTTTTACCTTTGTTGATATTTATTCAAGTAAACTTGAGTTTCAATTTGCAATGATAAGTGCTTTAACAGCTGACTTTTACCCTAGTAAAGAACTTGTGAATGGGCTGGGATCCAGTGTAGGCTGCTGGTGCAACCCTTCCCAAGGGTTTAAACCTTCTCAAGGCATTTGAGACTCTTCCTTCTCCCATCTTAACGCCGCAGAAAGTACAGAAAACCCAGATTTGGCTTTCAAAATTCTGCACTAAAAGTCTCAGCCACAGTATACTGTCCCCTCAAAGGATTCACCACTACTTACTTTCCAATGGGAAACTCTTCACTAATCTATTAAGGTTAGTGCAAGTCTTTTGATAAGAATGAGAATTTTCTCAGTTATCTGTTCTAGAGTACTCCATGGCAAAGTTCATCCAGGTGCTTTTACATGAACGCATTTATTCTGGATTATCCAGGGCCACAATGCGGAAGTAAATTCCAATTTCCTGCCCACTGCAGAACAAACACAGCTGTGTCTGACTGGTAAAAGGTTGCTTTTTTCAGAGTGAGCTGGGTCTTGCAGTGAAAATTGAGGGCCTGGATCTCCTTGGAGCATTTGCGGGCTGCAGTGAGATCAGATACTACAGAGAGGCAGAGATGAAGATGGTGAGGAATGACTGAGGAAGATCAGAGTGTGGGCAGAGGGTTGAAAGCTTATCTGAGGCAATGGATGTGACAACCATCCTTCTTGCACAAGACTGTAAAACATAATTCAAGTAGCACCCACTGCACAACTCTGAAGACCCAGAGGATGTGTCTGTACCGTGACACAGCTCCACACGAGAAAGCTCAGTGCTGCTTGGCACGGATAGTTTGACAACGTGGGACAGACAGGGAAAACTAAGGCAGACCCTCCCCTTGAGCATGACCTTTGCAAAGACTGCACCAAAAAAGTACCCATCTCTGCCCCTATATTTCCCTCTACCAGCCAAAAAAAAAGCCACCAGGCTGAGGATGTCAGCTCAGGATGTACACAGGGAGAGCCGATGTTGAACATCACGGAAGAACCCCCTGTCTGGGATTTTGGGTTGTTTTGGTGCATGTGTGTGTGTTTAGTGAGGAGAGTTTGCCTCTAATCTGCCTGACAGTGTGGATAAAAGGTGACAAATGCTGGGAGAGGAGACTGGTGCAGGAACTCGAGCACTGATGTGGATGAGAGGAGAGGTCAACTCCATTGAGAGCCCTTGCAGCGTAACTATGTGATGGAAGCTGATGCTTACTGGCTTTCTGCGAAATCAGTGACTAGCTGAGCAATTTCATATACTTTTTAATGAAATAAGAGCAGAAAAAAACACTCCTAGCAGCATTGATGTGCTATTCAGGCTTGTATTACAACCTGGATTTTATTCCTTTCTTGTTCTCTCGCTCCTTGTAGCATCAGTGAACACATCAGGAAATCACCAGTCTATAAACCATCCACCCTGGGCACTGTTTACACATGTTTATTTCATAACAGTAGGCAAGACAGCAAATTGTTGGCATTTAAGACCTTCAAAGAAAAATAGTGTTTGTGCGTGTGCGCATGAGTTTATCTATCTGCCTATTTATGCTCTCAGAGTGCTGAGCTGCAGGTGTAATTGTAGAACTTCTACATTTGTTTTTTTGTTGTTGTTTGTTTGTTTGTTTGTTTTTTGTAGTTCTGGTTGTATTTCATGTTCTTTCCCATCCCAACAATTTCTTCCTGTTTTTGAGAAAAGGATAAAGACTCTGACCAAAGAAAAGCAGGATAGGTGTTACAAGTGACGTGAGCTGGATTCAAGAATCTGCAACTAAATATTTCATCATCTTTGTAGATTAGATTAGATTAAAAATGAACTTTCCCAAGTGTTGATATAGAAGGATTAAATTTATTACGGATATAAATCTTCAGTGGAGAGAGAACTTCTCTGGCTGGGACTTAAAGTGACAGCAGTGAGCTTCTTTCTCCATCCTACCTTTGTTTGCTGTAAGAACCAACAGCTGAGTCCTTCCGAACTTGAAGGAGTTCTGTAAAGATAAAACATTAATTTCTGTTTCAAAACCCACTTAATTCCAGGAGTTACAGAACCATAAAGAGAACAGAGAAAATCACACTGAGCACTAAGATCACGCCACTAGTGGCAGCGGTAGAGCAAAGATACATGAGAGAGCATTTAGGATCCTGTTGGATGATCAAAGGGAATGAGTTTTCAATGCAAATTCTAATCAAAAACTGGGAAGAGCAACCTCAGATATACAGATAAGTGAAGGCAGAGATGTTTATTTTTGTATAGGACTGCTCCTACCTTGCTGTGACACATCCTGGTGCCAGAAATTCACGGGATATACTGAAAAAACAAATTAGTGCAGAGAAAAAACACAAAACTTTTGGAAGGACTGGAAAATGTATCTTCCAATGAGAGCACCAAGGACCCAAAATCTGATGTCAGAAGCTGTTTAAACTAGCAAAGGTGAGCTCCAGTGTCTGTTAATGAAACCAGACAAATTCTGAGGCTGACATTTTAACTGTTGGAACAGCTTGTCACGAGCTGTGGCAAATTTTCTTGTAGCAGAGATTTTTAAATGAGAAATGAATGCTTTTCTGAAAGAAATACGCTTGCTCAATAATTCAGGATTTTTTAAAAACTGTATTCTTACTCTGTGTCAGATCAACTGATCACAGCAATCACTCTTGGGTTTGCAGTTATGAATAACGAGAGGGGTGGTTTGTAGGCTTTTGAAAAATGTTAGGATTTCTGAGACAAGTCAGCGCTTTCAGAGGCTTGTGCACAGTTGCTAAGATCTTAAAATGCCATTGGTATAATCAGCTGTTTGGTGAGTTCCGATGTGCCAGAGATTTGAATGCTTAATTCATTCTGAAGGTTCTGTTGCTTGGAGGATTGTGAAAGGAAGGCGAGGTGAGCACATCTCTGAGGAAAGGAGACCCTCAGAGCTTTTTTTTGCCGGGAGCACACATATTTAGGGGTGATGATGGGAATGTGCTCAAACCGTACGTGCCACTGACCTTGTACAAACTGCTGCAAATCCAGGGGTAAGGATGAAGGAGTTCCTCTGAAATGGAAACTGCTGTGAAATTCAACCTCCTCCTTGACATCACTGTGCTTGGCGACAGAGCAAGGCCCACAGAGTGCTGCAGAGCGGGGCGTTCTGGGGTGCTATCAAACTCACACCTGGCTGCAGCAGAAAGACTGTTCAGGATTTCAGCCCCCATACTTTTACTCCTTGGTGTCCCCTTGGTTCCTGGCTGAGCCTTTCATCTTCAGGAGAGATTAGATGACGGTGTTCATCAAGTGAGACGTTTCTTTCATGGGATACTTGTGATCTACAAGTAACCAACAATAAAACTGTCATGAGAAATATCCTGCCAATTGCTAGCTGCCTTCTCCAGAGCCTGTCTTCATCCCTACATGATCATTGGGTTCTGCTCAGTCTTGTTACGGTTTCCTGCTCTATGTTTATCTGAGACAGTTCTCCACTCGGACTGAATCGGTATTGATCATTTCTTTCATCACTTGATTACGCATACTGGAGAATAAAAAAGAAAAAGCATGATAATTGCTGTCTCCATATGCATACTTATGTGCATACATATAAAGCTTGCCACAGTAATTTTTAAGATACATGCAATAATCCCATATTTTTTTTTTTCAATAGGAAAAGTCTGAAAGGATAACTGTTAGGAGCCACTGCCAAGTTGGTAAAGACAAAACAGCACTTCCTTGTGACTGAAATGTTTTTAGATCAAACAGCTGGAGGTACTGTACTTAATGGTAGAGAAGAAACATTTTTTTTTTTAGAATACATAAAAGAGAATAATATCATGCACAAACTACACGGCACTTTATTATTTCTCAATCTGTTTCATGTGATGATAAAAGTTTAGAGGGTGGAAAAAGAGAAGGCGTTTGAGAAACTCCAACTCACAATGTGTACAATTACCGTGGAGATGAAAAGCCACGGAAGTAAAAACAGTGCTTACAGGGAGATGCCGGGGTCTGCCGGCCCATCTTCATGAGATCCTTCCGTTTTTCAGCATCTAAAGGGAAATTCAAACCATGAAACAACAATTTGAAGAGGACAAATATGTCTCAAGAGCTCTTTTATAGATGGATAAACTTTCTTTCATGTGCACTTACCAGACAACCATATTTTTTATGTATTATAAGTGCTTCTGAATTTCCTTCATTGTGAATCACCTGCAGCTACACATTTGAGCCTTGTTTTGAAAAAGCAGCTATTTATATACTCATGAAATACACTTGCACATTAAATGTTCGTGTTAAGCTGGTCATAAAAATAGAATAACAGGAAGTTTTACATAGGATTTAAAAGGAATTATGAAACAGACATTATATAAAATGTTTGCCTGCATTCGTAACTTGGAATTGTCTCAAGGGTTAAATTCAATATTTTGAGTCACCCATTCAATTTCAGTGACTTCTCTGCAAGTGATGTTTGTGACATAGGTTCATGTGTATCAGCATTTTGGTTCAGATGAGCTTTTGAAGTGTACCTCCTGCTGGTCCCCATTTACTACGCTTGGGTCTGGCAGCGTATGAAGAGAATTTCTTTCATGTGAAACTCAACCAGAGCAGGTGCTCCAGGATAGCATGCAGTACACTGCAGCCATCACAGAGCATTTGGGCTACATGGAAGTAAATCTGCCATGAAGCATATGGGGTAGATACCGGCTCTTCAGCCCCAAGCCTCAACTCTTCAATTTGCTCCTGTTGCGTTGTACTGATTTCAGAGGTAAACATCATCTTCCAGGCTAAATTGAGCCCAGCAGCTCATACTGGTTGAAAAATTCAGTCTGCAGTTTTCCCTACAAATTAATAAAAATGATAAGAGGAGGTGGGGAAGAAATCAGAAAAAAATATTTATGGAGAAGTTTGGGCTTCTTGATTTTGTCTCCCCCTCATCCATAAGGAAGTACTAGCAACATGCATCGCCTTTTTCCCCTCTGAAAACTCATTTCTGAAATCTGGACAACTTTCAGCCCCGTTATGGGAGATGTGAGGTGAACCCAGACCTTCCAGTAGAGTATTACATACTCCTGCTTCAAATAGTGCTTCTCCTTCTTTATTAACTTAGCCTGCTAATTCTAATTTCTCTGGGATAGCAAATCAACTTTTATGATTCCTAATGTTGCATCTATAATACCATTACGGTACTTTGTTTTGAGGGGCAGAGGTCAAATCAGCAAGTATTGAGACACTGCTTTGTGAAGGATTTTAAACACGACTTATCTTTTGCTTTAACGATGCTCACAGGTCTGCAAAATATACCGTATGTGTTACAGGTACTGGTAACATAGTTTCATTAACCTACTTGAAATGCTCTTTAGCAGCCCTTTGTTTTACTGCGTTCAGCCTCCTAGTAGAGCAGTTTATCTCTCACTTTTGCCTACTCTGCTGTTCCTTCTTTTGCTGCTCCAGATTGCACCCTTTAGTTATACATCCTATGAGGCAAGACACTGTTGTTTATCTGGCTCTATGTTCTTAATAGAGCCATCATTAAGCACAATAGGTATATCTCCCGCTGAACCTTAAAAAGCAATAATTATCTTATTAGAAGTAGATCTCAAAATCCACCCCTTCAAGCACAAATGCTTTCTCCATGCTTTCTTCTTTTTCCACCTCTAAAAAATAGAAGATGCTAATTTAGAGATAGTAAGAAATTAATCTTCCATGTGGTTGTTATTATCACTGACATAATTACAGTGACTTTTATGTTTAGTTCCTATGCAACAAATGCTTGTATGTGTTTAACAAGTCAAACCTATTACGGTTGCTTTTCTTAATGCTGTTTGTTTTGCACCACTTAGGACTAGAAACTGCTATGGGCTTATTGGTGAGTGCTATATTTTCTGTGGTCTTATTGAACACAGGAAATAAAGGTACAGAGAGTGAGATTCTTCCAGCCCAAAAGATGCCATTGCCAGAATTTGCTGGGTCTCGCTGGTCATTGTAGCCCCAGGCATACAGCTGCTCTGTAGACCAACCCTAGATGATGGGATGATTTCCACCCATTGGGTTTGCCTGCTTCCCAGTGGCAGCTGTTTGGGTTATTGGGCAGCAGGCTGCAGTTGGACTGCCAATCCAAACTGTTCTTCCTTAGATGGATCCCTGATGTGTGCAGGTGGAGGGCTACATCCTGAGGTGGTGCTCTGCTCCCAGGAGATCCTCCCTGGAAGTTCCCAGGAGAACCAGATTTGCAAAGCAGGTAAGTGGCCCATCATAGTCTCCTACACAGTGTCTTCCATTATGAAAGGTGTAGAAAAATAATGGAAATCGTAACAGTAAAACAGCAATGATAAGGACAGAACAGCTTATGCTACTCATAACAGTATCCTCCACAGACAGAGAGGGAAATGAATACAAGGAGCAGACAAAGGGTGGATGAGGCTGTCTATGAGGCAGGACAGGGGTCTGCAGTTTTCCCATTAGCTCTGTGAGAATAGCATGGTGGTTGTAGAGCTGCAGTGTGATGGCTTTCCCTCTGTTCCCCATCCAGCTGTGGCTCTGCTTCCAGTCCTGCCTGGTTTGGGAACCAAACATGTAACTACACATTACATTAGTAATGTTAAGTAAACATCTGTCTTCTGAAGTTTCCTTTGAAAAGAAATTGTTAAGTAAAAGTGATCTGAAGAAGAGTAAGGCAAATCATTAAAATACTACATGGGGGAGGTCCTCACATCCTAGATGTATGACAGGCCTGTCTGCCTGGTTTGGTTCAGCTAAAGGCTCCATAAGACAGGAAGGGATCCTCAGAGTGCAGATTAAAGGTAATGTATATAATGTTTTGTGGGCAAACTGGCTCCTTAATCTTGCTCTGACAACTAGCCAAAAATAGGCAAGTGATCAGTCTTACTGATGCAGCCTAACACGATTGCTCTTTCCCTGTTGCTTTAGTCCTGCAGTGAGTGCAACACACAAGAATACTATGAAGCTTTAGCTATTTCCTTGGTGCTTCAGGAAAATCATCTATCTGGGAGTGTTTTTTGCAGAGATAATATTTCACGTGAGAAAGATCCTGCAATCTCAAGCAATATTTAAGGGTATATTCTTGCTGTTTGGTGTTATATACATACACAAGGACACATCACCTGTCACAGTGCTTGGATAATCCTGAAGCTGTTCAAAGCAGTGAGGCCATCCTCGGCAGCAGCAGGGTTTTGTGCAGGATGTGCCCACTCTGAGCCCCTCTGGGGCAACAGGAGTTGATGAATATGACAGACAACATGTCATGAATTAACAGATTTAAAATTTCAAAGTATTTTGTGATATTTAGAGAATTTCTGTTAAAATCAGCTAAGGCACTGGGAAACGAAAAGCCTGGGCAACCTCCACATTTACAGTAGACTGCTTAAGAGGGAGATTTGACAGAAACCCAAGGAGAGGGATTGAAGCTTTCGCTGAGGCAGTAATTGAGGAATCTCCTCTCAGTGGCAATGACTTTATCGCATCCCCACGCACCGCTGAGCCTTTCCTAAGAGCTGAGACACTTCAGGGAATTCTCTGTGAAACAATCCAGAGAGACACCAGAGCAGCCCACTGCTGACGGAACTGCTGTGCCAGCTGGTGGCAGGGAGGAGCAACCCGCACACAGCACAGCTGGCAGAGCACAGCTGGCAGATCAGCAACCAGCTGTGCAAAGTGCAGGGCACGAGGATACTTTATGGCTTCTCCCAAATCAGAGAGATGACACTGCAAAGTCCTTTTTGGCAGGTGACACTGCAAGCTAACATGGTACCAGCCACGCTGTCTTTGAGGACACCAGCTCCAGCACTGTAAGGAGGGCTGGAACCAGATGATCTTAAAGGTCCCTTCCAACACAAACCTTTCGACGATTCTATGATTCTATGATTATACAGTGAGATGTGGGCACGACTAAGGGAGGAGAGCTGTGGCTGGTGTGCAGCCAGAGTATTGCTTGCTGCAAATTATTTCTCTCTCGGTCCTTTAAAACTTTCTATTATTAAAACTAGTGTGTGCAAAATATTGTTTACCAAGGGGGAACATTTTCCCATTTTAAGTGCTTGGGGCTGCACTCACCTTCTCCTACCCTACTACACTACACATTCTTTTCAGCTGCAGTCTCTACTTCCACATCCGAAATTCTGCTCTGCGAAACAGAGCTGTGCATATTACGTGTGTAATCTGTACCTTTGAGTCCTAGAGGAACGTGTTTGCATTCAGTTATATTACATCGTTACTCTAGGGAACCTGTTTTACCATACAATCCCAATCATTTGATAGAACAATCACTTGATAGAATTACTTATTTTCCTTACTAATGGTCTCC
The DNA here is from genome assembly GCA_030625065.1 of Alectoris magna. Taxonomy (NCBI): domain Eukaryota; kingdom Metazoa; phylum Chordata; class Aves; order Galliformes; family Phasianidae; genus Alectoris; species Alectoris magna. The sequence continues at coordinate 182,918,397 of CM060560.1, read as the reverse complement.
ATTATGTTGTATCTGCAAAGTTTCCCAGTAAATGAGAAACGCATTGAACAGAACGGATCCCAAACCATGCCATTATAAATTCTCTTTAGCATTATTTTCTGAGCTAAAATCTTCTTAGCACGTGCTGCGTTCATTTTGTATAGCACTACTTTTTAATCAACGTATCATTTGATGAGGAATTAGATCAATCTCCTTAGTAAAATTTAGATAAATTACCTTGCATTGTCCCTGTTCGCTGATTTTTATCAACAGAAGTAATTATCCGCTGTTATTTGTCTGCAGCATGCTCTTTGTTGCCCATCCTCTGCAGTTATCTTTAAAATTCACACGTTGAACCTTAGCCTAATTTAATCCCTTCGAGGCAGGAACGGTTTCAGTGCTAAGACAGAGCAGAGCACAAAGGGAATTCAGAGAATTACTAATAATAACTGTATGCTGGTTTCTTCAGCTCTCTGCTGTGATCTAGTTGTTTCACACTACTTTAGTCAGGACAGATTTTTATGTACCAGATCCAGAAAAGTCTTTGACACCTAAAACTTACCACTTGAAGTGCCTACATGGTAGGATTCTGTCCCTAACAAGAGTTTTAAAGCCTGCACTAGAAGTCCACACTTCTTAAATGGAGCACACAGACACCTGGAAAAGACTGCTCTTTAGAATCAGCTTATAAGAAATACTCAAATCCACATCTCACATGTCACACGGTTGTGTTGTGACATCCAGCTGCTTTCAGAGAGGCAAGCAGTGGCTGCGTGCTGGGAGCAGGAGGCTGGACTGGATGAAAAGCAGAGGTCACTTCCAACCTAAACGACCCCATAATTCTGTGATAAACCCAGCAGGTCGCCACTCTTCGGATAACGGGAAATAATGATTTTCCTGCTAAGTTGGCTGTCATGCTGAGATGGCCTCATGATGTAAAGTTATATTTCAGATTTGTGTTAGATTTAAATTTGGACATGCTTCCACAGCAGTAAGTAACAAAAGTTACTGAGTTCTAGAGGTCAGATTACGCTTTAGATAATGACTAAGAATAATGAACATCATTTAGATTCTCTAGAGGGAAGGATTCTTAATTCAAGGCTATGGATAGATTAGTGTTAGCACAGCAACATGTTAGAATCATAGAATACTGAGGTAAGACATTTTTTTCTTAATTTTTAAAGAGGTGGTAAGTTTTGAAGCACGACTCCTAGCATTTCCTTGCCATACTGAATTTCTCTGGTGAGAGAGGCTTAGGGGGGCAATGCTAACCCAAGGCAAGGTCTTGCAGAAGGTAAATTTGAGGTTACTGACATCATTGTGACCTTCAAGTACTTTAACAGCAAGCTTATGAACAGACTGAAGACCAACTTTTTTCACAGTCTGATAGTGATAGGACAAAGGGGAATGGTTTTAAGCTAGGGGAGGAAAAAATTAGTACAGATGTTAGCGAGAAATTTTCTCAGTGGGTGAGGCTCTGGTATAGCTGCCCAGGGAAGCTGTGGGTGCCCCACTGTGGAGCTGTAGAGGCTGGGTTGGATGGGGCCCTGGGCAGCCTGAGTTGGGGAGTGGTAATGAGCCCATGGCAGGGATTGGGACTGAGTGGGCTTTAAGGCCCCTTCCAACCCAGTCCATTCTGTGGCGCTGTAACTCAATGACCAGTACAACTTCTGAAATTATGTGCAGAGAACTTACTTGTGTTAGGAACTCAGGCTTATTCTTTATAAAGATTAATACTGAAGCACAAATAATATTATTCAATAGGGCTTTTAAAAGTAAAAAATGATTCAGAAATACAAACTTTTAAAACGTCATGACCTTTTGAAGAGTTGTTTACATTTCTTAGGAAATATACAAATGAGAGTAAAAGTACAGTTTGTAATTGGTCTTCTTCTAAATGTACTATATGTGCATCTGTGCTAACTATATTACAATGAAAATCTACAGGAAAAATGTAAAGGACTAAGCACCTGAAGTTAATATTCAAAGTAAAACATTAATTTGTACTGAAGCATCTGTTAAATTTATGAAGGTTAATTAATTCATTGTTCACTTCTGTTCTGGTGAGCTCCTATAAGGATGAATTTGGCCTACAATGTTTAATTTACTGCAATGATTTCTACATCCAATACATCTAAGAACAAATCTTTTTCTAATTTTCCTCTTAATCATACAAAGTAACATTCATTTACATTTTTAGAGCTTTAGAATTCACAAACTTCAATTTCAATGTTTGCAGTTAATTTCTGATACATATATCTAATACATAAATATGAAACAAGTGACTACTATTCAAATAAATTATATATAGTTTTATTTTATGGAGTTTTGAGCTTAGCTCTGAGCAAAATTAATAATGCAACCCATGTGAATATTTTAAATTCAGCCAGTTATTTTTGCTTTGCATTTTTTCACAAAGAAGAGAAGTGTTCATGATATCACTGCCTCAGCTTTGACAAATGCTGGTTATCCTGGCAGCTGGATAATATCTTTCTTCAGAATAGCTTCACACAAGTGTACTACGGTTACCTAAATGGTGTACCTAAATCTGGAGTACAGCATCCAGGTCTGGGGCCCCCAATACAAGAAAGACAGGGAGCTATTGGAGAGTGTCCAGAGGAGGCCACAAAGATGATCAGATGGCTGGAGCACCTCCCCTACGAAGACAGGCTGAGGGAGCTGGGCTTGTTCAACCTGGAGAAGAGAAGGCTGAGAGAAGACTTCACTGCAGCCTTCTAGTACCTGAAGGGAGCCTACAAAAAGCAGGGCAGTCAACTCTTTACAAGGGTAGATAATGACAGGAGAAGTGTAAATGGTTTTAAGTAAGTTGAAGGAGGGAAGATTTAGGTTGAATATCAGGGGGAAGTTCTTTACTAAGAGAGTGGTGAGGTGCTGGCACAGGCTGCTCAGAGAGTCTGTGGATGCCCTGTCCCTGGAGGTGTTCAAGGCCAGGTTGGATGGGGCCCTGGGCAGCCTGGTCTAGTATTAAATGCGAAGGCTGGCAGCCCTGCCTGTGGCAGGTGGGTTGGAGCTTGATGATCCTTGAGGTCCCTTCCAACCCAAGCCATTCTATGATTCTATGAATCCTTGCTACTGTGAATCTGGAATGTGTACTGCTGGTATCTGGTCATTGCCCCACACTAATAAGTTGTCTGAAGATGAATGTTTATTCCACAGTTAGATAAACAATGCGTGTGATGTCACTTCAGGAAGAAGCATATTTTTACCGGAAGGCCATCTTTATGAAGAGAAACAAAAGGTTCTCATTTATTGCAGATACAGAATTAGAAGGTGTTACAGTCAGCAGCACAATTCAGACTACGGTACTGTTTAATATTTCATATTCTGTTAAGTAATAGAATCTAATTTACCTCCCTTTTGAAAAACATTGTGCAAATTTAAGTGATATTTTGAAATAGAAAACAAGCAATGTATCAGGGCTCACTTGAATAATTTGTGAATAAGTACTTTGAGACAATAGAAAGTAACATGAGGAAACGGAAATATCAAATAATTAGTACTCTTCATACAGGCAATGAAATAATAGAAGAAATCATTCAAACTCAGAAAATTTTAAATGTGGGCTTCAGTCAGGAGGATTGCTACTGCCCAACATCACAGTTATGAATTTTAAGCATATGGTTAAATGCATTCCTACATTAATGCCATAGTTGTTCTGGAAGATAGTCAAACTCATTACACTATTAGAGCTACAAATTTTCAGCCTCATTAAAATCCTAATTGCTTGAACATTGCCATGAAATGAGGAAACTCTGATGGACAGCGGTTTCAAAAGTCGGTCCACATGCTGTCAACTGTTTGTTTTAGGAATTTTAATGTCATGGAAAATAATATAATTCATGGAAGATGGAGTACATGACAATGGAGAATAAGTAATATTGTAAAAAAAAAGTCATTTTGCCCATCTTAGATGTTTTTTTGGTTTCCACGAAAGAAAGAGATATAACTCTTTGAAGTTCTCACTTATTATTTCCTCTCCAGATACTTCAGTGAGTTGCTGAAAGAAATCACCATAAGTCGCAGTGTCTTTTTGACCATTCGTTAATACTGCAAAATCTTTCCTAATGTAGTTTCTTCCCTCCCCAGGCTCCAGATGATAGCATCCCATTGCGTGGGAGAAGTGTGAGCGTTCTGGTTCCATGTCTAACAGTGGACTATCAAATATGACAAGGATCCTCAAGAAGCTGTGAAGTTTTCCTCTAAGAAAGTAGTAGGTAATGTTCTATTTATGCAAAAATTGCATATGTTGTTTCCCCCCCCCCCCCCCCCCCACAGACAAAAAAAGAGTTTTATCTTGGGAAGAAAAGAATCAAGAAGGGAATGAGGTAATAAATATAAAATTGCAGTAAAGCTTTCAAGATGAATTTGCAACAGTTGTCGCAGTTGTGATACAACTTAATCTGGATTAGGTAATCAACCTCACTGTGCATACATTCGTCTGAAGGTAATAGACCAGCAGCCCATGCTCCCTGATGAAATCTCTAGTGGAGTCTATACTCAAAGACACAATTTGTGCCAGTTTCGGCAGAGATACTGCATTCTTCAGTGTGAACTGAAGTATCAACAGTATTAGGAAATGCATGAAGTTCTGCGCACGATTAATAAAAGGCACAACCTGACATTTTAATGTAGCAGTTTGGGTATTGCTGCTTCTGGGCTCAGAATTACTACAGTGATTTTTTGAAATTATTGTTATTATTTTTTTTTTTTTTCTAAAGATGACTGCATTTCTATTTAGTTCCAGTGAATAAAATAACCAGAGAATACACTGGTTAGCTGTAGAGGCTAAGTGTGCTAATTTCTTCTGAATAAGTTAATTCTCAGAGCAAGTGTTACAAAGGCTTTGCCTCCAAAATCATGTTTCCTAATGGTGGTGGTGATTTTATGAATACCCTGGGAGCAATCTGAGAGAAAAATGTGAGTAGAGATTAGGCAGAGAAAGAAATTATAAAGTATATTATTACTAAAAGATCTGTAGTGCTCACATAGGTTCTGCAAATCCAGCTGATATTTCTTTGAAATATGAAAGGTCTGGAAGTGAGTGGGCATGGCAGAGAAGGATGGAAAAAAAGAATTCCAGTCTTTCAAGAGTAGTCTGAGAATGAAGGAAGCAACCACAGGGGAAGAAGCGGGTTTCCTCTTCTGGAGTCAAGATACTTCTAGTGCTCAGTTGATCTTGTGATAAACACACCGAGGTTTCATTTTAGCACTGCCTGATTTTATTGAATGGATATTTAGACCTCACAAGACAAACTGCATGCAGACAATCCTTTTGTCACTATTCTTGCTGCCACGCTGAATAACATTTGCTTTAAGAGCACCTCAAATTTTCTGCTGCCATTAGATAGTGATGAGTTGTCTTTATAAAAAAAAATGGCTTTAAACACATCCTTACATGTTTCTGGCAACTTGTCCACAAACAAAATTAGTTCAGCCCATGGTTAATTTTAGAGTGTATCAATATATTTTTTTAATTAAAAAAGACTTAATCAGTATGATAATTTATCCTTCAATTTGCAATCTAAACAGTAACCTGACCTTACTGGCTACTAAAAACTGGTGATAAAAATACTCCAAAGCACATTATTAGAACTTGAGATGCACAGTGCATGCTTCATTCTGAGATGAGATCCAGAAAATGTGCTTTCTAGATCTGAAATTCACATACAGAGAGACGACTACACAGTACCAAATGAAAGACGTTAAATGGATTACACAACTACTCCTAGATGATTGTGAGAGTGCTTCAGAGGCCTTTGCCCTTTTTAAGAGCTTTTTAACAGACTAAACACTGTGGCAGGAGCTGATATTATTGCTATTTAACCTAGCATGACTGTGCTAATTCTATGGAAGAATGCTTTCCTCAGGATGTGGAAGGAAGGAGCTTTAGATCAGATATCAGGATGAATTTATTCACAGAGAGGATGGTCAAAAACACTGGAACGAGCTGCCCAAGGAGATGGTGGACTTCCCATTACTGCAGGTATTAAGAGATGTGGATGAGGTGCTTAGGGACATGGTTTACTGGTGGACCTGTAGTGTTACATGTATGGTTAGACTTGATGATCTTGGAGGTTCTTTCCAAACTAAATGATTCTATGGTTCTGTGATTCTATGATTTACAATTTTGCTGCTGATGATGACTCGTCTCTTATGGCCTTCATCAAACTAGAAACAAGCTTGAAATAATCCAAGGAATCCATGATGAGTTGCTCTTTTCACCTGCAGACAAAAGGGATGTATTTCAAAGGCTTTGATACATAGGCTTAGATATTTTTTTTACTAATGGATGTGTTCTCTTTGACATCTGTGAAAGTGCAGACATGGGCCCTTAAAGAACTAGTATTTAAAGTGAAATTCTTGAAGAAGTGGTATGTTAGAATGGCAGTTGTTTTGCTCCAGTAATGCTGAAGCTCATTTCTAAGCTCTTCCTCATATTCTTCCACATCTGCAGAAGAAAAAATGCCATTCTGAGTTCCTTAACTTCCAACAGAACAGCTTATATAGATTTTGTGTGTGTGTTTGTTTTTAGGGCTGTGAATATTAAATGATAAAACTTTTCTTGAGATGTCAAATTATGAATCTCCAAGGCAGAATGATGAGGAAGTAGAGGGGAGTAATCAACATTTGCATCTTGTGGCATGTGTGTTCAGTTACAGTGCTGAAACCTGGAAACAGCAATGCTCTAAAGCAATAATTCAGTGTTACACATCAGAGTTATTTTGGAATCTGTATCTTGTTCATCATGTAATTACCTCAAGCGAGTCCCTCATTCCTAAAATTAGGTTGCATGTATTGAAACAAGATATGTAGCTGTCTGATAATAAGCACTGGCTGACAGTAATGAACTGACGATTAAAAAAGAGGAAAATGTCCTGCTTTCCACTCCAAAATGTTCAGAATCAATAACCTTATTAAAATGTCAGCATAGTATATACAACAAACAGCCCAGATGTTTCTTTTGCACTGTAATCTGGTAGCTATTTTATACACAAATTCCAGATAGAGTCCTAATCTGTAGACATAGTCACCAGACCTCACTGGCATTTAAGAATGGCATTAAAGAATGAGCAAAAACGTGATGCCTCTCTGGAATTAAAATAATGTATATTTAACCGTATTGGTGCGTATCTTTCAACTGTCTCTTGCTTAGCTTTTAGTTTAGAACTTTCCCATAGAAATCACTTTCAGTGCTTGAGAACTATGTTCTTCCTTGAAGCAGAAACATTAGAAAGAAAAATATCTCTGCCTTGGTAAATGCAATGAGAGAACATGGATATGTCCCTAGCAATATTGATGACATGAATTGCCTTAGCTCCCCCATTATTTTCATAGAATGCTCTATTTATGGAATCAGCCATTTCCATTTTTGTAAGTAAATTAGGCCATTAAAATCAGATAACATAAAAATATAACATCATCAAAGAAAGCCTTCATTCTTACCTCATATCCTGTCTTCAGCAGTGATTGACAGTGGCTTAGTAGGGAAGAATGTAAGGTCATATTACACTCACATGATATACATTTCAGTTATCCGTGCCAAGAGTTATACAATACATAGCAATATATTATATCTGTACTATATCTATTCATGTTTTTAAAGTTATTCATTCCTTGCCCTGTGAGCTCCTCTGCTTAAGTTGAAATTTGTACAGTCGATTATGAGAATGACTAACAGTAGTATAATGCTGAAAAGGAGTTTAAAGGTTTTTAGGAACTGCTCTTTAGTTCTTAGTCACCTAGCACCCTATTCCTATCTGACATTAGTCCCTCAGAGTATCAGCAATCCTTCACCCATCCCTTGGGTGAAGGAAAAAAGATAAGAGTGAACTACATTTGCTTTGTTTATTGGCAGTTTTGGCTTTCGGCTTCCTGGCACAGCTGACTGCAGACACACCTAGCATACGTGTGAAAGTGTGTGGCTTCTTTTCTGCACTGAATACCTCAAGCAGACTGATCTAAGAGGAAATACCATGGTGATATCTGATGAGCAATGCTTTGCGTTCATCAAATGGATGAGAGAAGGAAGAGGAAGAAATGAAATTCAGCTCACACATTCCTGAAAGCAAACAGGCAGAAGACTGAGAAGGGTGTGAAGTTGGAAGTTTTTGCATTGGAAGTTTTTGCATTGAGGTGTCTGTGGTACCTTCCTTGGGTTTCTGCCACCAGATGTGTCCTTTGAACAGGACTGCATTACTGCTTTCTGTGCTCACTGTTCTGCCTGTTGGCTGGGAACTGAGAAGGTGTCTAGAGTCAAGTTTTCCTTAAATTGTTTTTTCATGTACTCACAGCTCTGCTGTCCTTCTCAGAACACACTCCAGGGCTTCAGTGCCTTTCTTTCAGTGAGGGGCCCAGAACCGAACACAGCAGGTGAGGTGTGGCCTCATCAGAGCTGAGTACAGGGGGAAAGCAGTGTTTGTGGCTTCAGAGTAACCTACTGTCTTTTACAGATAAACACACAAAACTCCCTTGTTTCTATACATAGAGCCACGAATAGCCAAGGTAGATAACATTCATACAGGGTTTGGGCTGATATCCTGTGATCTTTGACTTGCCCTACACATCGTGTAGCTGCAGAGGTTGTAGTTACGCAGTCACGTTGTGTAAATATGATGTATCATCTAATTACAACACATGCAGGTCTGTTGTGTAAATACAGGTGACTGCAACACAGAGGTTCCCTTGACTGTGCCTTACCTTCCATCTGAGGTGGGGATGGTACCACTTTCTTCCCATAGAAGTGCCATGAGATATTAGTGTTTGGAGCCACTAATGTACCACGGAACTGAAAGCAAATAAAACATAAAATGATGTGAGACATAAGGTAATTGAACTTTTACAATTACTGTGAATTATTTTAAACAGATTCAGTATGGCGGAATTAATGGTTTCTAAGGAAAGACAGGGGCACGAGAAGACAACATTCACATCTTAGTGTATGTAATGGCCAAGGCAGAAATGCATCTTTCCACTCCAGAGCCTTACAACACCCGCTTTTCGGCAGAAACCCCGCACTTTCCCCCCACGCTGAGGGCGGCGCGAGGTGCCGAGGGGCAGCCGCTGGGCGGGGAGGCGCCCCCTGGCGGCGCGGAGCGCTGGGAGGGAGCGGGCGCTCCTCGCAGGAGAGCGCTTTGCCTTTCCTTTTAAGTTGGTTTGTCTGCGTTGAGCCACGAGTTCGGGCTGGCAGCGGGCTAAGGCGAGCGGAGGAGCTGGCTGGGCAGGGAGAGGTCTCCTGTGCGGAGCTGTTGTGGCGCTGGCGGCGCGGTGATCCTCTCCCTGGCGGACCGGGATTGTGGGCGGCCAGCGGCTGCGGGACGGGACGCGACGGGCTCGTCGGCTTAGGGGAGAGAACAGCGGGCGGGCGGCAAGCAGCCGACTCCGCGCCCTTCAGGCGGCTCCCGCTCGCGGTGACGTCAGCGCCCCGCTCCTCAGTCGGCGGCGTGGGGCGGTGCGGAGCGGAGCGCCCGGGACTCCGCGCGCGGTAAGCGGCCGTCGCGCCGCAGAAGGGCCGCCCGGCGCCGCCTCCTCCCCTCCGTCCCTCCCTTCTTCAGTGCCGGTCGCCCTCCGCTCTGCCTCATGTTCGGGTTGGAGAAGCCGCCGGGGCAGCAAAAGCTGGACAGGAGCGGTGGGTTCCCGAACATGGCGTCCGTGGGGGATTTTAACGTGCTCAGCTCCAGCATCCCGGCCACCAAGGTGGAGCTCTCCGTGTCCTGCAGGTGAGGCGGCGGCGCGGAGCGGGCGGAGGGCGCGCGGCGGTCCCGGCGCGGGCAGCGGTTTCCCTCCCGCGTAGGCGCGCTGTGGGTCCGCGCCTCGGGCAGCCCCGGCGCCGCTGGAGCTGTGCTGCCCGCCCGGGCGCAGAACGGCGGCTGTGGGCAGCGCCCGGCGGTGGAGCCGTGCCGGGGAGCGCTGCGGTGCGTTCTCAGCGGGCGTTTAACTTCTGGAGCTGTCCCAAGTGCCGCGGAAGGGGAAGGAAAAAACTCCCATCCGGAGTAATCCTTTAATATATTTTTAAGGCTCTCTTGCAAAACTCTTAGGAAACCTGGCGCGGAGCCTCGTCACGTTTTGCCCGACCGCTGCTGCTAAAAATGCCGACCCTTAACACGGGGCGCAGTGTGTGCAGTTCTGCTCCTCGACGTTTATTTGGCCCGGGTTTGTTTGCCGGGATTTCAGAAATAATGCTTCCTTTCTCTGTGAAACACGGAGGCATTTCCATCAGCGGTCTGGAATTATTATTTTTGTGAATTTTTACGTTTGTTTTCACTCTCGTTCTGCCATCTCTCTGAATATGCCCCAGCAGTTGCAGAGCAGTGGTTCCTCTCGCCAGCAGAACTGACAGCTTCTGGCAGATAACTTGAACTGTCGATGTTATTTCCTGATGGGAAATGAGACAAAGTTTGTGCCACGCTGCTCCATTTTCTGCTGTGGTTGCTTGGGAGTTACTGCTGTTAGCACTGCTCCTGTGAGGGCAGACGTTCAGGCTCGGAACTTCAGTCAGACCACTCCCTCTCTTCCCTTTGTATATTTACTAAGGGATTTTTGTTTGTTTGTAGTAAGTATACTAAATACATTCCCTTAATTAGTATGTTTTGGTGTTGTATCGTTTAAAAAAAAGAAAAGAAAAGAAAAGCTGACACCGTTACAAATGTAGTAAGGTTGATTTTGGAATACTGGAGCTGTCAGTAGCTGAGCTGTGGAAGTGCTGATGTTCAGTCCATCTGCACTAAGTTTGCCTGCAGCAAGCACAGAACCCATGTTTGCACAGAAGGGATGCTGTTAGGTGTTAAAGCAAACAGGACCCCTAGCATTACTTTGGGTTCTTCAGATAACCTATCAAAATTACAGACGTATTACAGAATTCTTAATTCTGCTTTTGACCCAGTTCATATATAAAGGGAGCTTCATTTTTTTTATTCCAAGGGCTGTTTGTATCAGCCTGCAGTGTCTTCTTCAAGCCTGAGTTTTATAGTTATTTGAAAATGCATCCAATAGTTAATAACTGCAGCTGTATGGCATAGATGATCATATCTGACATTAATTATAACTAACCTTAACATTTACATGTTAATTTCTTTGTATGTATCTATGACATATTTTCAAAAGCCACATCTGTTTTGCTTAAACAAGGGGGGAAAAAAGCACAAAACTTTTAGAAATGTTTTCTCATCCTGATAACTCTTGATGTCAAGTGTAGGATAGGAATTTCCAAGGTGATTCCCTTCTTGATATGCTGCAGTGACAGCTTTTGATTGCAAAATCGTGCTTCAAATCTGAGTGTGAGATGATTGGGGCAGAGATTAACCATTAACACATGGTTGTGATTCATCTGTAAAAACATTCCTAGGCTAAAGCTCTGGAAAAGCAAGGTTAAACAAAATTGTGAAATACAGTGAGAGTCAAGCATGCAAAGTTCAGCAAATGCTGAAATTCTTTCTGAATTAGCAGCTGTTTATTTTCATATGTATGCAGAGAAATGCTTTAAAAACAGTTTGAGTCATGCCATTGATCTTCCCTTGGTATCTACAGAGTTGTAGAACCAATTTGGTTGCTGGTTTACATCAGTAGTTATCAGCTGATCATTAGTCTTTTGTATATATATATTTTGTTTTAAATATTTGTTTTGATTATGGTAAATATGGGAACTTCTTCCACTTTGTAGATGTGCCGTAGTACGTTGGGTAGGTGAGGTATGGCAAGGTGTCCTAACATGTCTGACTGCGCCACTAAGAAGTTTCTGATTCTAATCAATACTTCTACCTCTGTGGTGTTTATTTGTTGTTAGTTTTTGTTTACTGTGTTATTTTTTTCAGCAAGAATACAGCTTCTACTCACATTGCGTTGTTGTTCATCTGTTGGCATTTCCTAAGTAAGTCATTGTGCCTGGCATGCCCATGCTGTCCATGTGATCAGACTAGCTGGGTGTCAGTACTGTGCAGGTGGGACTGCACTACAAGCCAGCCTAGTTTGGTGCAAGGGCCAGAAGCAGCCTTTTGGAGACGTGCATCTCATGCAATGGGTAATACTTTGTGCATGAAAAATGCGTTCAACAGATGTCTTGGATGTTAGTTGATACTTTTCTTGGGGCTTCTTTATGACTAAAAACCTTTCATATAATACTCATTGTTTATTGAATGCCAGCCAACTACTGGCTGTAGTTTTACAAATGCTAGAAAAGCAAGAAATTAATTTTTCTAATTATTGCTATTCAGTGTCTATCAAAGAAAAAGTTCAGTATTTTTCCAGCTCTTCTAAGATGTAGATGTGTGAAGGGGTGGCAGAGAAGTGCGTAGGAATTCTGTCACCTTGGGAGGCGATAAGGGAGAACCCCAGACTAGAAACCGTTGCACAACTGGGGAAGTGTGACCTAATCGCTATCACAGAAACATGGTGGGATGAATCCCACAATTGGAATACCCCGATTGAGGTCTACAGGCTTTTCAGAAGGAACAGGCAGGGTAGCAGGGGTGGTGGAGTTGCTGTCTTATGTTAGGAAGTGGATAGATTGAGAAGAGCTGTGTCTGAGGAACAGCCACAATCAGGTCGAGAGCTTGTGGGTAAAAATCAAGGATCAGTCCAGTAAAGGGCATCAAGTGGTTGAGGTCTGCCACAGGCCACCTGATCAGGGGGTGCCTGTTGGTGAGGCCTGCTTGCTTCAGCTGCAGGAGGTGTTGTGCTCGCGTGCTCTCATCCTGATGGGGGATTTCAACCACCTGGATATCTGCTGGGATAGTGGCATGGCGGGTGGCAGACAATCCAGAAGATTCCTGGAGTCTGTTGAGGACAACTTCCTGCTCCAGGTGATAGGTGGACCAACCTGAGGTGAAGCCTTACTGGACCTGCTGCTCACTAATGCAGAGGACAGCATTAGAGAGGTTAAGATTGGAAGCAGCCTGGGCTGTAGTGACCATGCCTTGGTGGAGTTTGTGATCTTGAAGAATGCAGGCCTGGCAAAAAGCAAAGCTAGGACCCTGTGACTTAGGAGAGCGAACTTGTGGCTGCTCAAGGAACTGCTGAATGGGATCCCCTGGGAAACTGTCCTTGAAGCTTGAGTACAGAACAGAGCTGGCAGCTCTTTAAGGATGCCCTTCTGAGAGCGCAGTGGCTCTCCATCCCCCAGCAGAAGTCGAGCAGGGGAGGCAGGCGACCATTGTGGCCGTGCAAGGACCTGTAAGTTAAACTGAGAGAAAAGAGGGAAATGATCAGAAGTGGAAGCAGGGTTGTGTAGCCTGGGAGGAATACAGGGCTGTTGTCTGTGCATGTAGAGATGGGATTAGGAAAGCCAAGGCGCAGATAGAGCTGAACTTGGTGAGGGATGTGAAAGATAACAAGAAGGGGTTCTACAGGTACATAGGCAGGAGGAGACAGGCTAAGGAGAGTGTTCCCCCTCTGATGAAAGCTAACGGGGAGCTGGCTTCCTCAGGCATAGAAAAAGCTGAGGTACTCAATGAGTGCTTTGCCTCAGTCTTCACAGGTGGTCAGGCTTCCCATGTCTGCCAGGACCATGAGCCTCTAAGTGAGGGTGTGGGGAGTGGTTTCTGTCCCACTGTAACAGTGGAACAAGTCCGAGGCCTCCTCATGAAATTGAATATGTATAAGTCCATGGGGCGGGTTGATATCCATCCTAGGGTTCTGAAAGAGATGGCTGATGTGGTTGCTGAGATGCTCTCCATCATATTTGAAAAATCATGGCTGCCTGGTGAAGTCTCCGGTGACTGGAAAAAGAAAAACATTACTCCCATTTTTAAGAAAGGGAGAAAGGAAAACCCAGGGAACTACAGGCTGGTGTGCTGCACCTCTGTGCCTGGGAAGATCATGGAGCAGATCCTCCTAGAAGTTATGTTAAGGCACATATGAGATAAAGAGGTGATTTGTGACAGCTAGCATGGCTTCACCAAGGGCAGATCTTGCCTGACCAATCTGGTGGCCTTATATGATGGAGTGACGGCTTTGGTGGATGGTGGAAGGGCGATGGATGTCATCTACCTGGACTTCTGCAAAGGTTTTGACATGGTCCCTCACCACATCCTTCTCTCTAAATTGGAGAGGTGTGGATTTGAAGGATGGACTGTTCAATGGATTAGGAACTGGCTGGCTGGATGCAGCCAAAGGGCTGTGATTAATGGTTCTGTGTCTGGGTGGAGGCTGGTCACAAGTGGCGTCCCTGAGGGGTCGGTCATGGGACTGGTGCTTTTCAACATCTTCATCAGTGACACAGACGATGGCATCAAGTGCACCCTCAGCAAGTTTGTGGATGACACCGAGCTGAGCGGTGCAGTCGATGCATTGGAATGAAGGGAAGCCATCCAGAGGGACCTGGACAGGATGGAGAAGTGGGCCCATGAAAACCTAATGAGGTTCAATAAGGGTGCTGCACTTGGGTCGGGGCAATCCCAGGTATTTATGCAAACTGGGGGAAGATCTCCTTGAGAGCAGCCCTGCGGAAAAGGACTTGGGAGCCCTGGTGGATGAGAAGCTGGACATGAGCCAGCAGTATGTGCTTGCAGCCTGAAAGGCCAACTGTGTGCTGGGCTGCACTAAATAAGGGGTGACCAGCAGGGAGAGGGAGGTGATTGTCCCCTTCTATTCGGCTCTTGTGAGGCCCCATCTGCAGTACTGCATCCAGGCCTGGGGTCCCCAGTACAGGAAGGACGTGGAGCTCTTGGAGCGGGTCCAGAGGAGGGCCACTAAGATGATCAGAGGGCTGGAGCACCTCTCCTATGAGGAAACGTTGAGGGAACTGGGCTTGTTTAGCTTGGAGAAGGCTCCAGGGAGACCTCATTGTGGTCTTCTAGTACTTGAATGGAGCATAAAACAGGAGGGGAAACAGCTGTTTATGAGGTTGGATAATGATAGGACAAGAGGGAATGGTTTTAAACTGAGACAGGGGAGGTTTAGGTTAGATATTAGGAGGAAGTTTTTCACACAGAGGGTGGTGACACACAGGAACAGGTTTCCCAAGGTGGTTGCTTCCCCATCCCTGGAGGCATTCAAGGCCAGGCTGGATGTGGCTCTGGGCAGCCTGGTCTGGTGGCTGGCGACCCTGCACATAGCAGGGGGGTTGAAACTAGATGATCTTTGAGGTCCTTTTCAATCCAGGCCATTCTATGATACTATGTTTTATAAGCCACTAAGATTACTTTATTAGGAATCTGTACGCTTTGGCTCAAGGGCCAGATTTAATGTAGCAGAACTACTTAAACATGACACCTGGAAGGATCCTCTGGTGTTGGCAGAAGTACGGGGTTGTCTGGTCGGTTGTTCTTGAAGTCATCTCCCTCTGTACCCAGTACCTCCCTCCATCTGTGCCCATGGTCTGATGAAGACCTGCTGATGGGATCAAGACCTTGACTCTCCAGTCGATGTGTAAAAGAGAATATGGGTTGTTCTTTTACCTTTTACTCTGCTATTGTTTTCCAGCCAAAAAGTTTCTCTTTCTCCAAAGATGCATTTGCACAACACATTGATGATAGGCCTGTGCCTAGACTTGAATCTACCCTTACCAGCTGCAGGTAGAAACTTGTGGTCTCGTGTGAGCTTGAGGTCAGCTTCAGGCTGTGTTAAGGGGCAGAAAGTAACAGGAACATTTGAGATTGCACATCATGTGTCTGGGCCTGCCCTCATGTGTCTGCCAGAATGTGATCCTGCCTGGTCATATTCTTCATTGACCACAATCAAGTTAAGCACTGGAGAAGTATCACAGCCTGTTCTCATCTTCTCTATTGTCAGTGAAGTTATGTACACAGTGGGATCTCGAGCTTTTCAGTTTCTGTCATGATCAATGTAGTGGTAATCTCTGCTCCTAGTGGTTATTGGGTGCACTGGTCTGGAGTTTCCTGATTAAACCACAGCCTTTATGAAACCTTATCTTGCAAGGAAGTAAAGAGTTTCAGTTGTACCTCGTGTTAGTGTTTATTTATCTGCTGAGGAGGTGTCAAACAGAATTATCTTCCTAAGAGTAATTTCTGCATATCTGTAGGAAAGTGAAGAAGTATTTTAATCACTTTATGACTTTCAGTCATAAAGCCAAGTCTCAAGCCAAAATGCAGCATCATACCAGGCACTATGACACCAATGAACTCTTGTCCCAGCTGAAACCAGGATGTGTGTCAATGACGCTATAGTCACCTGAGAGGCGGTAAAATTCCAGTAAAACATTGACACAGGTCTGCTACGCTTTATGCAGGATCAGGTGAACTGTCCTCATCATTCCCTGTTGATGCTGGATGGGTTCTGCACTTTCTGTATTCCCATGCCAGGCATAATGTGCAGGAAGGCAGTGTCGACTCCTTATGATTGGTTCAGAAGTACAGCTGGTTGTCTGTGCCTGGTTTGGATCAGTTCTATACAGTTTCACCATTCATACAGAAATTTAATATTAATGAATGGGATGAATGGAATTAAACAAATCCTATTCTCATTTATGAGAATAATCTAATTTCAGGTTTCTTGCATGGAGGAACAAAATGTACTGCCTCAGGTTTTTTGCCTTTCCATTTGTTTGACAGTCTGAAAGTCTTAAGCAGTTCCTTTCTAGTAGTTGTTGTATCCAAAGCATGTTTAATTTTATCATTGATTGTCATAAGAACTGATTTCTAGTAAGCTCTCTTTTTTCCAGCCAGTATATTTACCTCCTTGCTTAGAAGTCTGTATGGCAGAAAGGTACAATAATAAAAGATACAATAAATTATTTGAGCTTGTAACTCTGTATAGTACAGAGCACAGGATATAAAATTCATCCTGATTTGCGGGTTGGACTCGATGATCTCCGGAGGTCCCTTCCAACCCCTACGATTCTGTGATTCTAAGTCTGCTTTTCATTTTCCTGCAGCTTTGTGTATATGTGTCCAGGCTGGTTTCAAAATCTGTTTATCCATGTTTATTAATGGCTGACAACAGAAGGTTGATCTTGCATGTTTTTTCTTTGAAATGAAACCACCTAGGCAGCCTAGGCAGCTGGCTTCGAGAAAAGCATATAAGTGGCTGATGGCCTCCATCAAAACAATCATAGAGATGCATTTCTGATAGACTGCATAGTTTGATTTTCCTGCATGTTCATGTATTATTTGAACTTTAGGCAAACACCTATTACAAAATTTAAGGCAGATCTGTGGCCCTGTAGATACAGTATTGCCACTGCTAGGAACAGTTACCAAGTTTTGTATCATGTGAAGTCTCAGGACTTGTCAGGTTCTGTCTGAACTTGTCTTTGCCTACTTGGTGCTTTGTTTGGATATCCTCGGCTACAAAAGCAGTTTTTCTAAAGATCAGGTGGCTGCCGCTTAGATAGTTCCTTTTTGGCTTGTGCAATGACATGACACAGCTATTATTCTTCTATAGATAGCAGTACCAAGTAGTTGTTTAGTGCAGAATAAGGTATCTGGGACCCTCGCAGAATGGCATAGTGCAGAGGAGCACCATAAGAGCACAGGGTGTAAGGCGGAGTAGCAGATGCGGAGGATGGAAAAGAGGGGGTATGGGATGGCTGTGGGGACCTTACCAGTGGTTTGTAAAGAAGAGCAGACTTTGGGGTACGGACAAAGCTATTTTTTGAAATAATGATGGAACCAAAGAGGAAGAACGAAACAGGTGAAACAAACAAGTTTGAATGCAAAATGGAGTTGCAGACCAACAAAGAGAGATCGTGGTGTAACAGTGTGTTGGAAAGGTAGACCCAAGTGGGGACCCTCAGAATTTGGGAAAGGAAACCATCAACATCATAACCCTTCTGAGATGACCTGATCCTCCACTGCTACCACCATGAACTTCTCTTCCCCAGACAGGATGTGGGATGCTCACTGGTCACTCACTGCATCACCCTTGCACAGCTGAAACCAACTATTTTAGACTTCAGAAAGGTAATGTAAGGGAAGGAGGAGAAAGGATTAGGTAGTAGAAAGTGTGTAACAGCTTTAACTGTACCAAGGCTTTCTCTATTACTTTTCCTCATTTTCTTTTCTTTCTTTCACTGCCTATGTAAGTAATGCATCCTCCCCTATCCCACAGTGGCTGGGAAGGAATATTGTATTCATTGTACAAATTCACTTTCTAAATGACTTCTTTGATGTATACCCTTTAAAAAATTGTTTCAGAAAAAAAACTGTGAAAACAATTTATGTGCTTTATACATTATTGTATGTTATATTAGAATGCATCTAAACTAGAAAAGCATCTCCGTGGATTTGGATCAACTGAATAAAAGTAGCTGGAGGAGGACCAATGAGCTGACTTTAGACTGAGCTGCCAGAGCTTTGGACTGCCAGGGGTCCTCAGTGCCATCCCTCCCGATACATCTCTGGAAGCTCAGAGCCAGAGATTGTTTACATGGCCAGCCTTAGAAATATAAATGTAGCAGGTTCATTCTGTTGTTTTCAAGTAATAATCGATGTGGTGCTGAAGGAGAGTTCAACAAGTTTGTGATGTGAGCTGTTTGCTCACTCCAGCCAGATCTAGGACTGTTCATAAATGGACTTTTATTTATTTAAAATGGACCAACTCAACTTTCACATAGGTCTGCTTCATCTGTACAAGTATTTCTTTGTTCCTGTCAGTTTCCACAGACAACTGCTGCAAAACCACTGTTACTGTATACGTAAGTATAGAAATTTGGCAGTTCCATCTTTATTGTTGGTCTAACCCCTGAGAGCAGTCAGCAGTTTTAATAGAGGTATTGTTCTAACAACGCCGTTTTTATGCATCTGATCAGATAATATTTTTGTGTGTAGTCATAAAAACGTAGGGAAGCTGTGCTGCTTTAGCCGTGCTCCTTGCTTCCCTCTTTCTCCAAGGAGAAAGACTTCTGAATCAGTATATTTGTAACTTGATGATTAATGTTACTCTGGAGGCTGACAATTATTTCTTCATCTTCTTGTGAACGAGAAGAGTCAGATACTTCTCCAAAGGAGTACTGTGGATGTTTTCTTCGGCTTGCCTATCAGAGATATGTTTGCTTTCTTCCCAGACCTTCACGTGCCCCAAAGAGTGGAGGTAATCAGAACAGCTCATCTGAACTGCCTTAGTCAGGAGAGCCAACATTTTCTCTTCTCCAAGCTTTTCCTAAAAGAACCAGTCATTCTGACAAGGAGATAAAATTCTGAGAAATTGTCTAATCTACTTTTAGGTCCAGGGCATTTTGAATCTGGAGGCTAATAGCTTCTTTCTTATTGCGTTCTGACAGACTATAGGAGAGTATAAATAGCTAGGGAAGGATGATTACTTAAGCTAGCATTACAACAGAAAAAAATATTCAGTAATTTACTCTGCAAGAAGTCAAGTGGACTCTTCACTCAAGTAGATTCTTTGGATCGTGTATTGCCTTACCTAGGCCTGACCATTGGAAGTCCAGTGGCAGCAATTAAGGTTGAGAGACATTGACTACTGTGATGTAAAACAGATTAAAATTAGCAGTGAAATAGATACAGTTCTGAACAACAAAAAAAGAAGAGGGAATTTGTTTGTCAGGATGTTCTTTGGAAAAAAAAAAAAAAAAAGACATATGGGCCTGATATTAAAAGAAGGAAATAAAAATGAATTTGTTTGATGAATTGTTGTGGTTTTAGCCTGGCTGGCAGCTCAACACTGCACAGCTGCCCCTGACCCAGGGTGGGAGAGAGAGTTGGGAAGGCAGAAGTGAAAAAACTTGTAGGTTGAGATAAAGGCCGTTCATTAGGTAAAGCAAAAGCTGTGCATGTAGGCAAAGCAGAACAAGGAATTCATTTGCTACTTCCGTTAGGCAGGCAGGTGAAGGAAGTGCATTCAGTCCTGGCTTCTCTCTGTTGCAGCTTCTCAGCTGCTCACACCCACCTGGCAAGGGAAATTTAGTCCGGGGTCCCCACAGAAGGGTAAAAGCTTTAGCAGGAGACAGGCTGTGAGCTAGCCATGTTTCCTCCTGGATCCTGCTTGGAGCTGGGAGTTGGACTCGGTGATCTCTGAGGGTCCCTTCCAACTTGGGATATTCCATGACTGCAGGTGTTCTCTGCTTCTGGGAGGGCAAGGCTCATCGTGTGTGATGGTTCCTTGGGAAGACAAATGCCTCCTTGTTGGCAGGGCAGTGTGAGAAGCTGAAAAGTCCTTGGCTGTGTGCAAGCACTGCTCAGCAACAAACCACAGGTTTCATTAAAATTCCAAAACGCAGCATCATACAAGCTTCCCCATGGAGTAATTCAAGTGAAAAAGAAAACTGATGTATGCTCATATAAGAGCATATGATATTTAAAATATATGCTTTCTAAAAATTAAAAATCAGTCTTGCGCGGGTAACTAAATGTTGTGTTTGCAAACCACCGACTGCTGTATTTCCCGGCAGGCAGCGCAGCACCATGCAGCCACTCGCTTCCTCTACTTCCCAGTGGGACGTGGGGGGAGTTGAAGAGGTGGAAGTGAGAAAGTTGGTGGGCTGAGATAAAGACAGTTCAATAGATAAAGCAAAAGCTGCACACGTAAGCAAAGCAAAATAAAGAATTCATTCACCACGTCCCATCTGGAGGCAGCCATTTCCAGGAAAGCGGGGCTGGTCATGCATCATGGTTACATGGGTGGGAAGGGGTGGAGAGTGAAGCGGAAGAAAAAGAAACAAAATGAAAAAATGCCTTGTGGGTTTGAGACAGGAGCATTTTAATGGAAAAAGAAAGCAAAGGTTGCATGCAAGCAAAAGGAAAAAAGTTTTTCTATACTTCCAGTCAGCAAAGTTTAGTCACTTCTTGTGAAGCAGGGCCTCAGGATGTGCACTGATTTCTTGGGAAGACGAATGTTTTCGTAACCGGAGTCCTTAATTCTCCTTTCCCACCTCCCTCCAGCTGTTATTGCTGAGCATGACATCAGAGGGTGTGGAAAATCCCTTCAGTAGATTTGGGTAAGCTCTGGTGGCTGTGTCCCCTCCCCACCTCTCGCCCACCTGCAGCCTATGGCTTTGGGTTGGAGCCAGCCCTGATGCGGTGCCAGCACTGCTCTGCAGTAGCCAAAACATCTCTATGGTGTCACGGCTGCTCTGGCAACAAATGCAGAGCACAGAACTGCATGAACTCCTTGAGTAACACCAGCTCCTCACTGGCAGGCAGCACAAAAAGCTGAAAATAGTTTCATCTTGTGCAAGCAGTGCCCAACAACAAACCATGAGTATGTTATCACCACTATTTCGTGAAAAATCCAAAACACGGCACCATGCAAGGCTCTGTGAAGACGGTTAACTCCATCCTAGCTGGATGGATACCCAGGGCACTTTGTTTTCTTAAATATAATCTGAAGATGAAGAGAAACAAAACGTTAGCACCTGGAGAGATTCTAACAAATCCATCTGAATTAAATCTTGATTTTATCATCAGGGGTTTCAGTTTAAAACAGTGTGTAAACATGTATTTGTCCAGTAATACAAACAGTTTTTTTGAAGCTGGAGGAACACACATTTAAATATTCAGTCCTGTAGTTTCTGTGGTCTGTTCTTCAGTGACAAATTTCTGTAATTTCTGGTGGAGGAATTGAATTCACTTCTGCTTAGCAATTAAGTATAACAAAGGATTACATGTAAAAGCTTACAGGACAGGAAGGTAGTATACTGATCATTTAAAGAGGTCAAATTTGAAGCAAATTATATGTGAATGAGGTGAGTAAATACTGTAGTGTTTTAAGGTAGATCTGTCTTTCTCAACAACTATGCTATATGTATATGTATATTACATTCAGATCATACAAAGCCACATAGCAGTGATTTCTGTTCAGCAAACACTGCTAACTAGATTTGGTGGATCTTAAAGAGTCAGTTATATAAATGAGATCTTCAAGTTTTACACCAAACATAGTACAGAATTTTTTGAAGGAAAGCACCGGGCAGAAACTTTCATAGACGTACTGACATGTTTATGGAGTTCATGAAGCTGTATGAACAAAGTGATTCCACACGAGGCATTTTGACTTTTCTTCTTTACTGATTACCTTTCTTTTTCCCCCTGGGAAATTGCTCTCATTATACAGATAAAGAAATCTTTATTCCAGTATTTCTAATCTCCTCTGTACTTTCCATAGCAGACTAAGTAGGTGTTATTGCCATGGCTTCTATTGTTTTTTCTTCCCTTAGTCATCTGTGCTCCTGCAAGTGTTTTGGAAGGTGTAAAATGAATTCCTTCAGGATCTGTGACTGTAGGACAGCACTTTCTGCACAGATATTCACAGAGTTCTTCGCTGCAGGTGTAGGGTCAAATTATCATAGAATCATAGACTCACAGAATCACAAGGTTGGAAAGGACCTACAAGATCATCCAGTCCAACCGCCCTCCCATTACCGTTGCTACCACAAGCCACTAAACCATCTCTCATAGCTCCTCATCCAGATGCCTCTTGAACACTGCCAGGGAGGGTGACTCCACCACCTCCCTGGGCAGCCATTCCAGTGCCTGACCACTCTCTGGGTGAAAAAGTTTTTCCTTAAATTGAAGACATTACAAGCTATATCAGTTGAAAACTGTGTACTAGTGATGCTTACTGACCTGAATTGTGATGTCAGACTTTGGTATTTCAATCCTTACAATCCTTTCAGGGATGCTGACTGTGTGGAAGTGTTCTTAGTTCATTAGGTCCCTGACAACAAATGCTTGGCGGCTCAGAGAAGTGTGAGCATGGGAGGCCTATCCTATAAGCTGAAGTGCTATTTTTTTCCATGTAACTCTTAATTCTGAAATTTTCTAGGTTTATAGGAATTCAGTTTTGGATAATAAAAACAATTCCAGTTAAAATGAATTAATAATGTACCCAAGTAAGTATAAATTAAGACGAAATAGAAGGTAATTTTTGCTTGAGATTGGCAATTCTGATATTGCAAAACTTCATGTACTGTATTTTGAAGCTGTTTGCAGTGGTCATTATGAAATAGGTTTGAAATGTCTATTTTCCCTTGCTTTGTTCATATGTCAATTTATATTTGCACATTGTTGGTTAAGACTGACTACAGTCTCCCTGAATATAATTAAATGGGAATGTAAAAATCCCACTTCTGAATAGACAAGTTCTGAAGAAGTCATATGTGCAGACTTTAGGTTCATTCACAAGTAATAATTTTAATGATTTGGCTAAAATAAGTGACAAGTTCTTTCTGCCCTTCTCACATTGCCTGTTCAGAACTGTGGATTTGGCAATACCTGAACTGGGACACAGTATCTTTTCCTTGTTGAAGTGTAAATGCACTGCTTAGAAAGCCTGTATTTAACAATGTATTTGTATGCATTTCAGCACTGTACAGTGGCATGAAAATAATGTGATTTAGATCTGAATGAGAGTAATAAATGGTGACCTTTAGAGAGGCTCACTAATTATTAAAAATAGTAAGTTGTAAGTGATGTAAACTGGTTATTTAATCTGTCTCTTGCTCCAGGGTGAGATCAAAGAACTGTTAGGACTTACAGCTTCCTAACTTGTTCCTAAAGATATTCAGTGACAGAGATTTCATGTCTGGCTACCTTTAACCAAGAAAGGTTGTAAAGCAATGGAATAGAGTTCAACTTATGCACTTGAAATGCAGAGGATTCAGTTTATGGTCAAGCCTGTTTCTACTTGTTCTGTCTACGTGGGGATCAGCATCAATATGTAGCAGTGTTTTCTTCATAGGTACATTCCAGACTTCTCATTATTTCTGCCTAGAACTTTACTGTGTTATTGCTTGAATTGAGTTTTGAGTATTAAGAAGGCAAGATGACTAGATTGAGAAGTTTCCAAAATGCAATTTTTATTTGTTTATTCCTTTTTTCCTCACAAAGGCACACGATTTTTGACCTGCATTCAATTCTTGGCCTGTTGTGATACCTAGAACCATCTCAGCATTGCTGCTGTATATCCACCTGTTCTTTATTCATTTTCTTTTGTTCTTAAGTAATACCAAACCTAAACTAGCTGCCTAAGTTTAATAGATATTTCTTGTTCAACGGTCTCCTGTTTTCAGACCATTTTTAGGCTTGTCAGAATAATTTAATCTTTATTTATTTATTTATTTATTTGAATTTAGGATGATGAAATATTAGTAACTATTCAGACAATGGTTTTGTGTTCAGACCTTCTTCTTTAGAGCTATTGGTAACAAGGAGTGTCCTCGTCGGTGTATGATTCACAGCTGACTGAAGCATGGCTGTGATACTAGGTCTTGTAAAAAAGAAATTCTTCTTTCAACTTTTTCCCTACTTGTTTTGTGGGTATTTAGAATTTTCCTGTTTCATGTTTCCTATGTCCTGTTTGTCTGTTAGTTTTGTTTTACCTTACTCATCCACATCGGATTCTTTAGATATTTGGTAATGGCTCTGAGATGTCATAACCATTCTTTTAAATAAAGTACACATTTTTTTAGTTCAGCTAGTGTGTTAGTTGGTGGCAGAAGTTTTTGATCTGTAGTTATTTTTGTTTCTGATGTATCTCATATATGTCAATGTGCTTGTTATGTATTGCTTTTGACTTCAAGACACCAGAGTACGTAAGCTAAGATTTGCTCAACTCCAAAATACATAATAAAAGGAAAGGTGAGAAGACTCAAACTGGTAGTACTGACTGACTTTAAGTAAAGGTTATGAATTAGAAGGGTGAAAAACTAAGCAGATTCTTGATAGATATCATTAAAAAATATCTTCATTGGTATCTGATTTTTTTAGTAAGATTACTTTTTTTCTCTCTTTTTTTAACAGAAATCTTTTGGACAGAGATACATTTTCTAAATCTGATCCAAGTAAGTATGTAGCATTTTACTGTTTATTCCTCATCAGATATTTCAAATGTGTAAATGCTGGATTAAAAATGAGATTAGTTCATTACTTTGATGTCTGCTGGGTTTGCATTGTCTTCGTGACAGTTATTTAATGCAGTGCTGGCTGTGCTTATAGCTCCTGTTACAGGAGCTGGAATTTTAACGACTCTGTGATCACTACTTCATTCCTGAACTATGCTGTCCCTTAGTCAAGCAGTCAAGCTACATTTTCTCGAAGTCAGTGAATGCAGAAAAGTCTTCTTTTTTTTCTTTTCCTTTTTAAGTATCTGTTATTCTAGATTGCTTTCAAATCCAGTCAGCATACTTCTACATAAACTGGAAGTGCTCGTTGTTGTTAGTACATAGTGTCTGCTAACCTGAGAATCAAAATCTGGAAAAATGAAATTGCATTAATTTGTCTCTGGAAACGGGATCTTTACTGATAAAAATAATCCATTCTTTAATGAATTCATGTTACCAGATATGTGAGATAGTCACACTTGTTTTCCTCTTCGGTTTTGTTGATGCATGACTGTATCCCAACAAGCTCATTCCCGTGAATCTAGCTGTGGGGGGACTTTTGATTTAAAATCAATGCCTTCCGATACTGAACATTTTATAACAGCTTATCAAGGAACTGAGACCGCAGAATATTTATGTATTTCTTTCTTCTTCTTTTTTTCCCTAATCGTGGTGAATCAAAGTACTCCTGTATTGTTTATTGACTAATCCTTAGATTGTGTTGTCTTGGGTCAATTTGGCCTCCCCTACAACTCTCTGTATCTTTTTATCTGTAGATTCATTTTCTTTTTTGTAAGCTTAAGCTGTTTTTTTCCTTAGAAAACCATGTACTGTACTCATTGACACTGGAAATAAGCCCTGAGACAGACATGCTTCCATCGTGTGTTTGGGCACGTAACCATGTCCTGATGGGATATCATGAGGCAGTATGAAATATAAAAGTACTTTTCTGAGTGTTTATTTGTTGGATCTTAATCACATGTTTCTCAAGAGAGATTTCACAGTAGACCTTTGATTACTTCCGCTTCCTGGGGAATAGATGCATGAAGGTAGGAGTGCCTTTGACATTCCTAAGCTATAAAGGTGTTTTTAAATGAAGACATAGGTAACATCATGCCCCTGATACAGGGAGTTTTTGAAGAAGTAGAATATGTTGTGTACTGCAAACTGTTTTTTAAGCAATTTAGAAGAATGTTCAGTGGTCTGTTGCCCCTGATGGCTTAAATTCAGGGATTTCTTTCAATAAAATTGGTGAGATGTCCCTAACAGCATTTAAGCTTAAAAACTAGGCAAGTATGTTAGGTTTTTATCAGATAGGAAACTGTATTAGGCATAAATTTCAAGATTTGAGTAGCAGCGTGACTTGTGTAGAAAGAGGCCGTGATCCACTCTGTGACTGTCACAGCTTCTTCCAGGCAGCTCTGAAAGCTACGTGAATAACCAGCACCAGTTAGAGCTTCTGCCAGCCAAGGGAGCACACAAGGCCCTGCTAAATACATTCCAGAAGGAAAGTGGCAGCAGCTAGGAGCTAGAAACACAGCTGCTGAAGGTACTCCTGGAACCACCCTTCTGAAGATAAGCTTCTGGAATGCAACCTGTAAAGGCAACGCTCCGTGCTTAAGACTTCCAAAGAGGCTGTGGTCTGTGGGCAAACCATGCTGAGGCAGGGATACTCCCAAGGGACTGTGGTTGTTGGGTGGCCCACAGCAGGGAAGGGACAGGAAAACCTGGAGAAATCTTACTATCTATCTTTATAATATTGTTGAGATGTAAGGCAGTGATATCTTTATAGAATTAAATTAAGTTACTTGGATATATTTTTTAAAGTGCCATAACCTTGCCTGTCAGTTCAAAACACAGTGTTTTCTTGTTTCTTGTAAACTGTTTATTTAAAGCATTCAAATTGATGGTATACTTCAGAGGTTGGGGCTCACATTGTGAATGCCCAATTATTGTGCCAGTCAGGCCTATCTGTCTCAGGCTAGCTATATAAAAACATGGAATACAGTATTACAGCCCTTGGTAAAGAGAGAAGGGGAAAACGTACCCCTAGAAGTGCTCATACTGTATTTGCACTCAGGAAATGATTTGGCAAAGTGGCTTTGATGGTGGATGCAACCAGTGCAGATTTTGTATTCTGAAGGCTATTAACTAATTAGTTTGCTGTCAGTGCCCTTTGTTTGAATGCAGATACATGGCCGTAATATAACTGTGGAAGTTAGAAGGGTGTAATATAAAAAATGCTTTTTTTTTTGTACTTGGAAGTGTAGCAGCATATCTTTCCTCAGTGTCTGTTTGGACAAAGGCCATTCTTGCACTGGTCTTGAATACAGTAACTTTACCCTGTCAGCTAAAAAGGGTGTCAAATCCAGCACCACACTGCTTTCAGATGATCTAATTTTAGGCCAGCTGGATTTACAGCCACCAGATCTCATAAAAGATAGAACTACGCAAAGTTGCTGTGTATGTTAAAGTCTCATTGGATTTGAGGCCATTTCTATTATGCATTTCAAAACCTAGCAGTATTTTTGAGAAAATCCACTTTATTTATTTGTTTGTTTGTTTGTTTGTTTGTTAGTTATATTTCCCATAGAGTCTGAGCTAAAGCAGTGATTACATGATGAGGCAGGGAGATCTTCTGCCATGGAGCTACAGATTTGTTAATGCGGTCTTCCTTTAGGCAGTTGGGCGAAATTATTTTCCCATACACTTCCTGACCAAACTGAGCCACTCCAAACCACTGTACACTGTGGCAGCAGCATCAGTTAGGATGGAATGTCCTCCTGTGTAACTACTCAGTATTGTACTAGAAATTAGAGTGTCTTACGAAAGGCTGGAAAGGTAGAATCCAGATCCTCCTGGGGAGAATGGATGCATAGGAGGAAGTAACAATGAGAAGAATCTCATGACACTTGGAGTAAAAGGACCTTTAGGAAAGCTGTGCCTAAGAGGTGTAGAAGCTGGTCAGCAAAGAGCCTGCTGGAACTGGGTACAAGTTCATGGGAGAATTATCGTGGAGGAAGGGCATACTTTACTGTGGCTGACACTTTCTTGTGAGGGAATAGAGGGTTTTATGCTTGGAAAAACTGAGGTGAACAGTTAAAGTAGTTTCCAGGTTAAAGGGTAAGTGTATAAGCATTCAGTGGGAGAGGACCAGAGTAGGGTAAGGGGTGCTCAAACTATATGGGAAAATGGGAGAGCAGTGGAAGACTGCTGTGTTTTGTGAATTGAATCTGTAACCATTGAAACATTTGCTCTCTTCTTCAGTGAAAGATTTGATTTATCCAGAATTTGACACTGTCCTAAATGCCCCAGAGTTATAATTACTAAGTGTTAACATTTCTGACTATTGGTATCTTCCCTTGGAAGAGCTCATACGGAAAAGCTCATTTCTCCAGTTGGAAATGACTTTGAAAATGTTGTTTAGGAGGATTACTGTAATTAGTGTAATAATGGGATCTTTATGAAACCTCTCCTAAAGCCATTAGGGTAATAATTCATACCACCAGTGGAGACCAGTAACTTGGACAATTATGTGACAATCTGGGGGGGCAATCAGTTCTAGAGGAAAGAAGAAAGTTTTAAATTATTCTAAATTTGCAAAGTATTTATGAGAAAGTCTGTGACTCTCATGGTCCTTTTTCTTTACAGCCAAGGCTGACTTTTTTTTTTTTTTTTAATGTTGTTTATGAGATGCATGTTTCTGTATCAATGTCAAAATTTTCTCCATGGGGAATTCACATATTGCCACTCCATAGGCTGCCACTTCAACAGTGGCTCATAGTAGTGTTACTACGTCTTGACACTGGTAATGATATGATCCATGAAACTGTCACCTTCAGCCTTGTTCTGGTTCAGTAGGTTCTGACCATCTTGCACATGGTGTTCTTTCCATTCCTGCATGAACGTTTGTGGGACCCACCTGGCACAAACTTTGTGATATTCCAATATTACTGTCATTGTTTCCAATTCATTGAAGCTGATATTCAACCCTGGACTCAGTGCCCAGGTTGTAATCTGACAATTTCCCTGAATGAACTGATCAAGGCACTCTTCATTTTATGCTGCGCATGACTATCCGGAACATGGCTTGTATTTCAGGTCGCTGTTGTCACTGCTGAAACACACCACCCACTGCCTCACTGTGCTGATGTCCACTGTTTGGTCTTCATAAATGTTCAGCAAATGCCATTGAATGTCAGTGGGTGCCATTTTTTCCAAATGGAGGAATTCAGTGACACACTTTTGCTTCATATGCACTTCCATGTCAGACACCATTCTGTCATGCTGCCCCTTCACTGACAGCAACAGAATGTAATGGAATATTGGGCAGAAGGCTCAGCCTCCACTGCCATACCACCAACATCCACCTCTGATGTCTTAGGCCAGTTTAACAAAATAAGAGACATTACTTTCGGAGCAGCCCTCATAGATGTTGTATATAAAACCAGCTAAATAGCAGAAAATTGCAAATCATACTATTGATTCTTAGCTTTTTGTTTCTCCTCATTTAAGTTTATAAATATATATAAATGGTTCTTAAATTAGAGATGTGGTCCCATCTTTTGGAATGTACTTTTGGAAGCACTGGGAAGCCACTGGGAATGGAGGGGAAAAGAAGCCCGCTAGAGACTCAGCAATGAAAAGGTGAGAAGGATGGCACTGCTTACTCTATATCCTTCAAAAAGAAAAACCCAAATTGTAGTGAACTGACCACAAAGAGAAACTCATAATAGCAGAGGTGTGAGCAGCCTTCTAAAAGGTGGAAAAAGAATAAGAGACTGAATTAGGCTTAAGGTGGAGCTTTACTGTTTTTTTATATTGCGTGACTTCCATCTCATTCAACCACAGAAGAAGACTACGGTTATTCTACAGTAATCTTTTTTAGCCTTTTTGTTCATAACCCTTTCATTTGGTTTCATAAACTGAAGAGATAAAGTAGTGCCAGAATACCTCTTTTCTGAAACTTCAATAGTAACGGGCATTTTACAGTTGTTTTGTTGCTTTCTTCTCCTTAATATTAAATTTCTCCTCTTTTATATTCTTTTTTGTTTCACAGCTATGATGCACAGTTGTTACATGATTTACTGTATTAAAGCTAATACATTATTATTAATGCTAATACAGGGCAGCATGTAGTACAAAAATAGAGCAGGAAATCAATGGTGAAAGATTATTATGTTTAGGAAAAATCTAGGCAATAGAAATATTTGGATAGCAGAAGTGTACATTATCTATAAAGAGTGGCTTTTTCTGCAAATGAGTTTCAGTTGTATCCTCAAGTTAGGTTGTAGATATGAGAAGTTTTTAATGGAAAATTCAGATTTAAGGTCTCTGCAAAATAGATGGAATCTGTAATTATATCTGCTTTTGAAATTAGTAAGATATTTGCCTTCTCAGAAACCACTACTGAAGATAGATAGAAAATATTCATCGTTGCTGAATTTGTGGTATTCAGTTAAAAAAGAGCTACCAATGGGGAAAGTGGCAGGGAAATTTGAGAGAGTGTATGATTTCATGTTAGCACTAGGGGTATTTCCAGAGAATATTTCTTAGTTTGTTTTTATATGTGGAAACTTCCTTTGACAACATTTCCCACGTCTGCCAGGATTATCTTGGCACAGATCTTAATAGTTACAAAAGTTAGTCAGAAATTTAGTAACCTTTAAACATCTCCATAGCTGGTTTTGTAGCTTCCATTTCACTCTATTTTCCTGCTTAACTTCATTCTTTATATAATTTAGTTCAGCAATCTTCTCCAAAGAGAGCTGTAAAAATAGGCTCATTGCTTTGGATTCATCCTACTATAATCAGGAACCAAAGCCAGTAGTGTGATTGTCCGAGATTTCATTTAGAGTGAATGGAGAAAGACACAGATGGATTTTGATTTATTTTTTTTAATAAAAGCTTTTTCTTCTACAGGACATCTTCTTGGGAAAAAATAAAATTGAATTGTGTTAACTTTTAAGTTCTGTGTCAAGCTGAAATGTTGAACTTGCTTTTTTTCTGCTCTTCCTAATGTGTTTTTTGTGTGTATTACCTTCCGAGTAAAAAGAAAGCATAGTTTGAAGTTTGACTTCATTTCTGCTTAGATCAGTTGATGATTCTGACTTTGTTGAGAAAAAAACCAGCCTTCTACCTTTATTGTTCAAGACAGAAACTCAAAATAGTATTATTTTTGTCTTCTGTTGAAAAATAACGATTGGCACAGGAGAAGAATTTGACAGAGAGAAGTGCTTGTGTATCTGTATTTCCCTTATTTAGGAAATGGTGAGAGTTTCAGGATGTCATTGCTTTACAATTGTTAGATACGACTAGTTCAAAAACTGTTGAAGTTTGCAGTACTCATTTAGTGCAAATGATTTATGCTTGTACTTAGAGTATGGGAGACCTAATTAACTGTACTTCTGTGATGAAAGCTGCAGATTAATGTGAAGTGGGTTCTATATTAGAAGATCAAATCTGTAAGCACAGTGAAACCAGTGAGATGATGCTTCTTGATGTTTCAAACATAGATTACACAGGTAGATGTAATTTATTCAATTTTTATTAAGTTTTAATATAAAGAGATATGTATGCAATATACTTAAATACATGAGAAGAACTTACAGCAGAATGAAGAAAGAATACCTGACGAATTATTTTTTCCTTTTTCCACTTTTATTTCCTGTCTCACTGCAGTAGGGACCTCATTTGTTTTTATTTTAATCCTCTCATCTCCTGAAAGAAGAAGAAATTTAGTGTAATTATGCACTGGATTAACTAGGATAGTTAGACCATCCACATTTAATGAGAACCTGCTTTTATCCAATTTTACTCCCAAGGATTGTAGGTGATTTGCTGGAGGCCAGTCTTAGTTGTCGTCTCCCATTTTAGAACCACTCTATTTCATAATTCATTGTGGCAACAACCAGACTTTATTCTCACTTATCTGGGGAGACATACTCAAAACCGAGGGGAAGCACTAATACTTGATTTTCCAAGTTAGTAGTTTTGACAGCAATATAGACTACAAAATCAGCTTATGTAATTAAAGTAAAACAACATTCAATTCTCAAAATGATCTTTTTTTTTTTTTCCTTTTACAGTCTGTGTTTTGTACACACAAGCCATTGGAAACAAAGAATGGAGAGAGGTAAGATATATATATATATGTATATATACAGACACGTGTATAAACTTTTGTAGTATATTTAATGCTTGCCATTTGCCCTGAAGAGGGAATGTCATAGCCTCTTGATTGTCATGCTAAACAGTAGGAGCCCTATATCCCAGTGAGGAATACCTGATCACATTATTCTCAGTTTTCATATCTATATCCCATTTTTTCGTTAAAAGGGGAAGTAAAATAAAATACGTAATTCTCCTGTTCTACACCCTTTGTGAGATATATGAAGTCAAACTATCAGTCGGAGGACAGTTTGTGAATATCAAGAGAGGAGGAAACTCAAGCAGTATAAGATCTGTGGAAAGCTATAGCTGTTGTGATGTCTAGAATCAGCAAAAGTAACCTACAGGTGTGGTAGCATAGTGTTGGTACAGTGTTGGAGAGAAGTTAGGTCCTGCTGAAAATGTATTCATCAGGCAAAAAGGGAGGAAGAGTGATATGCGTAGGTTGCGCTTTGTCTTCTTAGCCTGTCCGTGTAAATTTTGCAGGCATATGTCATGTCTTAAGAAGGTAAATCAAATATCTCTAAATTAGATAAATACAGCATGTCAGCATACACATCCTATAACTGTCTCCCTGTACATAGTTATCAAATTCTTTTTCCATTAACGTTATTCTTTGAAAGAAGTGAAAGCATTGGAGGAAGGGTGGTCATCTTTCCCTTCTCCTGATGGGATGTGCTTTTTAGCTGCCTTGCAGGGAGGATTGATGGTTACTTAAAGAGCCATGAGAGGAGCGAACTGTCTTGCTGTTGCTCACTGTACAGAAGAGCAGCTGTGATATTCTTGTTTTCAGAACTGATATTTTTTGTGTTTACTACTGTCTGAAGGGGCCAGGGGTACAGAAATCGAACCTCTTCCTTTATTTTTGGCATCCTTCTTAGTTGTTTGGAGAAACATAATTCTTGATAAAACTGGGTGGATGTGGATTTCCATTCTGTCAGCCTTAGAAAACTGAATTTGTCTCTGTCTTGGACAAAAGCTCATCATTTGTAGCTAACTTACTGCTCTCTCTAGTTCTGTACTGTGTACCTGACATGCTTTCAGTATGCCTACAGGACCACATTCCTCTCATGATTTCTGTAAAGAAATGTCAGTCTGAAGAACTCTCTAATCTTAACTAAATTGTCAGAAGTAATGGATGTGCTCAGAGTTCTGTATGTCTGGATAGCTAACTCTGAAAATGGAGGAGCCTTTAGGCATTCAAGTGCCAATAAGTGGCTCGGTGCAGGTAGGTAGTGAAGTCATTAAGTTATCCAGGTAGTTTCTTGATCTAGCATTTATATGTGAGAAATGCTTTTGATGTTGTCGTCTAAGGTTGATGTATGATTCTGTGGAATTTTCATTCTATTCTGTTGTTAACTAACTGTTATTTTTTAATGTTTAATAGGTATTAATCATTTTACTTACTGTAATTGTCCTGACAGTCAAATTATAACATTATCACCTTAACAAAAAATCCATCTGCTCTCCTTTTAAATAGATCCAAGTTTGTAGTGGTTGAAGTGTGCTACCACCTTACAGCTTCATATTGTTTTATGCAATTTTGTTTTCCTAATCAAAGCAAAATAGGATGGTGTGCTTGTATTGTACCTTCTCAGTGATGGGGGAATGCATGTGGTTATGGTATCATGTGCCAGTTTAGGAATTACATCGTTTAAAACAGACTTTCAACAAGACAGTTGGTAGAAAATCTTACCTTTTTTTTCCCACTCTTAAAACATAATTATCTTGTCTATCATCTAGGTATAGTTACACGTCCTTTGACTGTTTAAACTATTTATATTTAAACTATTTAAACTATTTATAGTTAGTGAAAGAAGATACTTCATTAGGGCAGTTAATCATATCTAATTTAGATGTCCACAGTAGATTAGATGAATCATTCTTTCAAAATGCCTCCAAGTGATTATCAAAAGCCAACACTTCTAGTACATAGGATGTAAAGTTCAGTGAATAGAATCCTGTTCCTAGTAGCTGTTACGACAGTCAAAATTCAGAGGCTGTCACAATAGAAGGACCGAGTCAGGATTGCATTTTGTATGTTATGGTGTATGAAATGTATACCAGTGGTAAAGAATATAGCAGTAGGTAGAAAATTATTTGATAATGTATGTTGAATGGATTACCGTGTATGTTTATTTCTGTGCTTTTTCTGTCTGCTGTGGTAAGTGCAGTAATGCTGTGTTTTCAGTGTCTGTGTATGTGTCATATTGTTATGTTAAAACACTTGTTTAATATTTCTTAAAGTTCATGGGGGTGGAAACCACCTGGAACTGTATGGAGAAGAGAAAACTACAAGGCAAATAATAAGACCCTGATGATATATGTGGACATTAAAGAATGGTGTTCAGTCATGTCAGCATTCTTTTTCTGTATTCTTTATCCTTTTATTCAAGTTATTTTCTTCTTTTGCCTAATAATTTTGCCTAATAATTATCTTTCTTCTTTTGCCTAATAACGATTGCTTTGGCTTAGGAGTGTTGAAGAAATACGGTGTTTGCTCTTGATCCTGCTTTCTAAACAGTTGGTGCTCTAGGACATACTTAGAAGCCTTTTTGTGGGGGATCTCAGGTTTCCAGTGAGATCAGGAAATTATTTTACCTGTCTTTTAAGAACTGAGGTAAAGTCTTGGCAGAGTGGTATGCTAATTGACACTGTGTTTTAGATTTTCTTCATCTTTTAATTTTGAGAGGGTTTTGCTTATTGTAAAGATAGTTTTGTGTCTTTGTCTTTCACGGGAAGTGCTGGAATATGAATCTCTCTGAATAATACTGTCACGATTGAACATCTCATAGCATAACGAAGTGAACTTAACTAGGAGAATTTGAACACGCTATTTAAAGATGCAAATCACCACTGTGCCATTTCTGAGGGTTGTTCCTGTTTCTGAGACTTTATAATGCTATGTCTTGAAGATGTGTCAACTTCTGTTGAATATTTCATTGTACCTGAGGTGGGTGATTGCTTTTCACAGGGCAGTCATGCTCTTGGATGCAGATTCACTTCTCCAGATGGCCAGTCTGAATTAGTCGTGTTGGAAGATTTCGGGGGGGCATTTTAAGAGGAAAAATAGTTGCTGAAAGTAATTGAATTTATTTAAATCACAGAAATAATGTGTCCAGAGTTCTTTACTATTTTGTTTTAATGAGAATCAAGTAATGAAAGGAAGTTCCTGAGTTTTGAGAGGAAGCAACAGCGGAATATGCTCTTGTCCTTGCATACCATGTAGATGTTAAATATTCAGGGCTCCAACTAGGAACCTGGGCTCTGCGTGGTGGCTACATTCACACCTGTGATACGGAAACTTCAAAACAAATTCTCAAAAAACTTCAGTTAGAAGAAAATAATTGTTTTTATTCCTTCCTTGTCTGCGTTTCTGGGTTTAATTCAGTCCTGTCAATTAAGCAATTGGCAGTCTTTGACTTGCTGGAAGATTGGAGTCACAGCTTGCAGTTTTGAGAAGTTACTAATGATGATCTTTCAGGAAAGTGTCAATGACCTTTTCCGTAGGCTCTATTAGAATGTCTTGATATATACAGTATGTAGGACAAAATTAAATGCTCATGTCATTATCTCACTCTTTTTTGTTTTGCTTTCTGTTTCAAAAATACGATGTCTCGAAAGAATGGCTACAGCGTAGAACTATAGTTTTATGATCAGTTATTTGTATCTGTGATGCTGTGAATGTATCTGTGAGCTGAAGTCAATCAAAAGTTATTTTCTTCATCTAAAATATTTTCAGCTCGTCACAAATTTGGTGCAAACACCAAGGGAAAAAAAGGCATTTTCCAGAAAGCTCAGAGATTAGTTGTAAAAGGAGAACTGAAGAAAGGTGAAATAGGAGTAGGATAGTGCAAAAATGATGTGCTTGTAACAGAAGAACTATGAATGTTCTCTAATATTTAAATCTACCTGAAATAAGCAGTCTGTGTAAGCTTTTATTTGCTGTTGTCTTTTCTGAGGGAAAAGCGGGTTTTTGTGCTACTGAACTTCTTAGTCCATTTTTTTTTTAATTCTGATTGACTTTTAGGAGCTGACATTTATATAGTTTTTACCATATGACACAGGGCATGCAGCACCCTTCATGTTGATCTGTGAGTTCTTCTGCCAGTCTGTCTTCATCCATGGATACCAGTCCATTCGTGTGAATGCAATCATTTTCTTTGTTGACATTTGGTTAAGAAAAAATTTTATAGGCTTTTTTATATCATAGTGCAGGTTTTGGAAGTCTATTTAATTATAGCACTTAAAATTACATGCCTTAAACTGATGCTTTTCTTTTGCAGTTTGGAAGAACAGAAGTAATTGATAATACTTTAAATCCAGACTTTGTAAGAAAATTTATAATGGACTACTTTTTTGAAGAAAGAGAGAATCTGCGATTTGATTTGTAAGTTAACAGTCTTCGACTCTAATATTGCAATCTCTGTAAACATATGGAGTTTTGTAAAGCACAAAATTAACTTGAAAAGAAATAGTGCCCCTTGACATTGAATCAATTAATAAACACAATTGATTTAGCATTTCTTCTTCAGAAATAAATATGTAACATAACAATGACTGAGTTTTAAGAAATTGGTAAGTTCTAACTAATCAAAATGTAGTCATACAGTCATTGCTTTCATAATACAGTTTAAGTCGTTTGCTTTTAGAACATTTCTGTCTTGTACTCAGCAAAGCAGAGGGATAAACCCTTCTTCATTTGCCTAAAATCTCTCAGGAAGTCTGTTGTAAAGCCATTTTTAAATATTACACTCTTCAGCCTCAGTGTGCCATTTTTGTATCTAAGTAGTTGCTTCAAAGCAAGTCTTAAGATCTCTTGATTTATTTTTTTTCTTGGAGTTTCTGGAACGCAAATCAATCTGTATGTTCATCAGGGCGTAAAGTAAATAGAGCATTAGTGTGGATTTTTTCTATAGTAATGGAAAGAAAAGGGTATGGTGCCTGACTTGTATGTTAGCAATGTTAATAAATGGAATGTGTTTTTTTTTCTTTTGTACTGGCTTTGTTTTAAGTTGCTAGCAGAGTGTATTGAAATGCTTTTGAACAGCAGCATCTCCTGTCTTGTAGAAACACGCAAATAAAAAATCATGTCTAATTGTTTTTAGCTTTAACTCTCTTTTTACAGCATGTCACAATGCTGCCTAAGTTAATAAGGACTGTTAGAAGAATGAGTAAGGGAGAAAAAGTGCTATTGTATTCAATGCACAGCTAGCAGCTAACTGTCTCCATCTGCACTTCAACTGTTGAAGGAGTTAAGTGAATGCCAAGATAGATTGCAGGATGCTTCTAGGTGGCCAGGTGCAGTTGTTTTCATCTTCACTGTGAAAACCTGGTGTTGGTTTTTCCCACCCCCCCCCTTTTTTTTTTAGAATTGGGATGCAGTATAATTAAATCTACTCATATATATACTCATATATATATGAGTATAACCGTTTCCTGCTGTTTAAGTTTTCTTTCAGTATAAGTTAGTCACTGTGAAATACAGGTTTCCCCTCCAAGCTCAGATGAAGCATTTCAGAAATGAAGATACAGTTGGGGCTGTGTAGGAATCCTGATTTGGCTACCTGTTGTTCCTTGTAGGCTGCATGTGTGTTATGGGAGGAGGAAGTGCAATAGGAGAGCAAAAGAAATGAACTAAGGAAAAGAATGTTTGACTCAGTCGAAGCAAAGAAAGAGAAATCTATGAAGAACTTCTAGATAAGTGTAGTCTGAAAAAGTACTTGGAGCTGACAGGGGAAAGTTAATCTCCTGTTTGATTCTTCATGTACTCAGAGAAGTGGACTTCTGTTTGTTTATTTACAAAAAGCTGTAAACGTCATATTCTGTACTTACAAGAAAGACCTGCCTGCTTTCTACTGTTGACAGGCACAAGTCTGAACTCAAAGCCAAATAATGTTTTTTAATGCTTGTCTTACTGTATAGCCAGCCTGTGATTACACTTCAAAGTCCTATAACTGACTGGAAATGAATTGTTGTAGTTAAAAATGTGACTCATAGCTGTTGATGGATTAGAACTCCAATATAGATCAAGAAAGAAGCATCTTTAGAAAGCTTCTTTTTTAAATTCCTCAATAAAATTGTGTACTACAGTTGGCCAAAACGTTATTTTTCACAGAGAAAAAAGCCTGATAGATTTCAGGTTCTGGCAGCAAAAAAAGAAAAGGCTGGCATATCTCTAATTCTTGTTCTTATGAGGGTACTGATAAATGAGCATGAGCCCCTGCATACATCATATAGGACCGATGTCTCAGGTTTCTTTCCATTGCTATTTGATGGTTTGTTACTGATTTTTGCCAGTAAAGTATTTTTCTTTGTTCCAGTAGTGTACCTAGCCCTGAGGTCAAGCTAACAGATGTTTTTTTTTGTTTGGTTGTTTGTTTCTGTTCAGTTTCACCAGACAGTGTGCAGTTGTTATTATTTTTCAGAAACCATCTGTTAGTGATTCCTGTAGTCATTCTTTCTACTGCATTTCTTCTTGTTTAGAAATATGTTTGTAAAACTTGCTGTACTGCACCACAATCCTCCTGATTCCTGATCTGGTCCACGGTGCATCCCAGTAAGCAGTTGTGGCAGCCCAAATGGCTGGTGTACTATAGTGTGGGAGTTGGAACATGCAGTGGGGACTGAGAATACTCTTTCAATTCTGTTACACAGTCAAATGGTACAGATACTACTGAGGATTATCTGACAGTGAGGGAAGACTGTTAGTATAAAGATTGGTATTCCCAAAAGCACTTACTGTATTAAATATTTTAAAAATTTTCTTGAATTCGCAGTGTAATTTTTTTATAATTTTTTTTTTAAAATCTGACATGATCATGAAAAGAAGACAATGACATTTTCTGGCTGGAGGAAGATGATTATGATAAAAAGCTGAAAGGAGCAAGTCAAACGCTTGCTAAAAGTAATTTGATTTATTGTCAGTTATTTTTATTTGGTTAGGTAGTTTTTCAATTCATTTGACTAAGAAAGTAATTCACAATGCAGTTTGATTTCTGTTAAAAATATTAATTTTGAAATTTTGTTCTGATTTTTTTTTCTAGCTTCCATTGTTCAAACAGGAATATTAGAATAATTTCTCTTACTAACCTGTACTCTGAAAACGATTTTATCGTAGATAGCTAATGAACAGTAGTTTTGTAGTCTGTAATGATTTGATTTGCCTTTATTACTGGTGGGACTTCCATTCATGGATCTTTCTGTGTAAATTTCACACTGAAATAGGTGAAGAAATTGTTTGATTTTCATTTTTTTACATTGTCCTCAGATCTGTCATCTGGCAAGTTGGATATAACTTTCTTTTTTGTTTTTAAAGCTACGATGTTGACTCGAAAAGTCCTAATCTATCAAAACATGTAAGTTTTTTTCCTGGTTATTACAATTTCTTCTGCTGAAATGCTTTAGCTTTCTTAATTAATTTACTTTCGAGTGTAATTAATACCAGATGCTTAGAGAGAATTACAGAGCTTGTCCTGTTGTTGATAATAAGAACAATGCTCATAATTTTAATGGGATATATTATTATAAAGGGCACATTTAAGCACATGTGTGTACCTTTTCAGGAGTTGAACTGCAGCATAATGTTTTTTCAGTATCCATCCAACACTTCTTAGAAAATCCATTCATATTAAGGTGCTACTTATGTAACAAGGAGACAGAATATGAAAGTTACTCGACACAGTAAAATTATAAAAATCAAAAATAATGTCTGTCATTAAAGCAATCCTGGATTGTCAATCCAGGATTCTCATGAAGATCCTGCGCAGGCTTGAACTCCTGCCAACATAATTAACTTTCAAGAAATTGGTGGAATCATTGTACAGTCCTTTATGGAAGAGCAATCTATTAAAATGCTCCAGTTTAGTGAGGAAGGCTTTATAATGTCTTTGAAGATTCGTAAAACCTTCATTGGGGAGGGAAGTTTAATTTTTTTTCCATCTCAGTTTCACTTTTGCTGATGAAAAAGGCAACATAAGAATAGTATAATTACACAATTACTAATTAGACACAATATTCAGTAGAATGTATTTTACTCTAAAGAAAAGCCTAAATAAATGGAAAGCCTTTTGTTTTTCCCAGGCGAAAACACAGTTTCTGAGTTCTCTTTTACTGCTTTTCAGGATTTTTTGGGACAAATG
Source organism: Alectoris magna (assembly GCA_030625065.1). Lineage (NCBI taxonomy): Eukaryota > Metazoa > Chordata > Aves > Galliformes > Phasianidae > Alectoris > Alectoris magna. Next base: position 182,878,359 of record CM060560.1, on the reverse strand, counting down.
TTCTGTACGCTTGGAGAAATAGTTGGATCACAGGGGAGCAGACTGGAAAAACCAATTGCGTAAGTATGTCATTCTTCAGTGTTGTCTGAATATAAACTGCTTCATGAGGTGAGAATTAGGGTTATTTTTTTAACTGTGAGTTCTCACTGACTAATGCAGAATTTTTTGTCAAATTGGTTATATTGTGCATGGGAGATAGTTTGAGTATAATGATCTTAAAAATATTTTCTTTTTTTCTTGGTGTTGTAAATAGTTTATTCTTGTCAATCTATTCTTAGGAATGATGGTTGTCATTAGTTCATATCATTGATAAGATTAAATAATTTATTTCTGCTTCTTAAGGAAACATTTTTCCAGTGTTTTAATATGAACACTTATTCTCTGGATATCCTTATTTTTTATATTATAATCTTTAAATAGTTGGAGTTACAATTCTTTATGAAAAAAAGCTCAAGCTCAAAGAGGGTAGATTTAGGCTAAAGATAAGGGAAAATCTTTTATGGTGAGGGTGGTGAGACACTGGAACAGGTAGCCTAGGGATGTGGTAGATGCCCCATCCCTGGAGACTTTCAAGGTGAGGCTGGATAAGGCCCTGGGCAACATGATCTACCTGTGGATGTTCCTGTTCATTGCAGGGGAGCTGGATTAGATGGCCTTCAGAAGTCCCTTCCAACTCTTAACAATTCTGTGATTCTATGTTTCTGTAAATCACCTTTCTTTAAAAATGTGAAATGACTGGTAACCCTGATGTTCCTTTAATTTTACATTCTGCTTCTGTCTTAATTTTTTTGTAAATAATGTCAACTACTAGTAACACATACAGTGATAATGTTGCTAATGTTTTCTTTCCTTTGTTTTCTGAGGGATTTTACCAATATAAGTGTCTACAAGATGCCCATAGATTTTCATAGTCATCTTTATTTTATATAAACAGCTATAACTAGAGTATAGTGCCAGATGAAATAATAACTGTGAAGAATTTCCGTCTCTGAAATCCACCGAGTGTTGAGTCCTTAACAAATCCAGCTATTTTATTTATCCAGTTTAAATAAAGGCATTAGTCTAAGTGAATCCATGCCTCAAAGCATCTGTAGACTTAAGATGTGAATACATGAGTACTTACTTCCTCAGTCAAGAAATAAATGTCATCTCAAATTTCTATAAAGCCTGTTGACTCCAGTCAAAGAGGCTTGGTATCTGAATGGCTGCATTGAAATTTGTCTTTTTATTTCTTCTAAAATATTTGCTTCTTCTGTACTTGATCAAAATACTTGGATTGTATCACCTAAGTCTACTAAATTGCTGTTATTGTTAAGGAAATTATCTTTTTATTTAATAGATTGCGAATTTGGACAACTGAGTAGTAACCAGTAACACTGTCATTATTAAAGAAAGTTACACTTTTACTTCAGCAAAAACAAAGAACAGTTAAAATTTATATATAATGAGGTTCAAGCAGGCACTCACCCAAGCTGAATTTCCTTCAGAAGAAAATGTTGTCCTTTTACTAAGCACCTGTCCTGTCCATGGATATGAAACTGTCATGTTGCATAAATCTGCAAAGAACCATTCTTTAGGTGTGCCCATTTATAATCCATGTAATAAAACTTACCTTTTCATAGAATCATAGAATCTTAACAACTCCTGTAATACAAGCATAGCACCTTATTGCATGGATTTAATGTTGGCTATCACTCAGCATTTACAGAATCATTTGTGCTTAATGAATCTCATCAGAATCCTTTTGATAGCATGCAACACCGTTATCAGAGCAGTATAAGACATTATAAAACTACCAAAGCACTGAGATACCATATCAGAATATCCTCATAACCCAACCAAAAGATGACCTAGCCTGCAGATTAACACATCATAAATCTGTATTGCCTTTTGTTCAAGCATCAAGGAAGAAAACCCCGTGTTTCAAAGCTGTACTTTCCTACTTTTATTTTTATTAATTGCAGTAATGCAATTTCCAAACAACAAGACAAAGATTTGCTATTTACCCAATAGAATTTATCAAAAACTTTATGCGATCTATGGATTTTTCTGCAGCTGAGAGGATTTTATGTTTGCAAACCACTATTCATAGAGATATATAGATACTTAAGGTGCAAAAGATTTGAGAAATAAATAAATTTATTCCTAAAAAAAAGGCTGTAGTAATTGAAAAGATCATTTTTTTCCTAATGTAAGCTACAAATTCAGGTATGTCACAAACAAAAAGCAAATATTTAATGGTATAACTGGACCCTTTATGAGATTGGTATTTTTTGAATTTAGTATATTTGTTCATTTCGTTCTGTTGTTTTTGCTTTTTTTTTTTTTAAATAGTAGTTGCACTGCTGTGAATGATCACAAATTTCTTTACTGGGCTGTAATGTTCTTATCGCATTTTACTGGATTCAGTATGAATAATTTCCTCAATGCAGGTTTCCTTGTAAATGCAAGTGAAGTTTCCAGGCTTAGGAAACCTTATATTTAAATGCTAATAATGACAAGCACTGTGTGGGTTGAGTTGTTTCTGTGCAATTCCTTAGGGAAGAGATTGCATTTGTACATTGTAGATATTTTATCTTCCATGTAGCGACTAAGCAGATATCTGTTTGTTATGGAAAAATATTTGTCTGGATCAAACTTTGGTAAAAGCACCGTGAATGGCAACTTATTCTGACTTTGTATTAAAATAACAAGAATCAGAACCATCATGAAGTACAATTCACATCAGTTATAGCCTTTTTCCCTAGATTTTGCTAATGTGAAGAGCTTAATGTCATCAATAAAATACTAAGAAAAATTAACATTTCTGTTATTTGTATCAAAGGATATTGTTGACATTGTATGGAGGTGGTCCTAAATTTTTCAGCTTCTTGAAAACAGTGGCCAACTTCAAGGAGAATTACATATGATAGCCATGATTCTCTCTTTAAATACCTTTGAAGTATTGACGTGTGCCATGCCCTAAACCTTCTCAATACTTGAATCCAATTAAATTGTCAATCTTTTATAATTCCAACACAGGTGTAAGCTTGGAAATAAACCTGAGGTTTCGTATTGCTGTGCCAAAAAATAATTTCTGGCTGTTTCTGGAAGTGTTTCTGGATGAAATAACAGTTGAGAACAGACCATTTAAATTAATAAGCAGCAAAAGAATTTAGTTAATTTAAGTGTCCATATAATATTAAAAAAACTTCATAAAGACTAAAATATTTTGTTAACAAAAAGTAAGCTTTGTGTAATTCCTTTCTGAAAATATTTTAAGTTTCAAAAATATTTTAAATGGGATTTCATGTCCTTCAGTTTCTGAAACTTATGCACACCAGAAATAAACCTTTTTGAATCATAAATGTGAGAGGTTGGCTAGCACTGCATTGTAGGTAGGCACTCCTTTTATCCTCTTCCAGCCCATTAGCTTTGACTCATTTTTTTTCTGTAAAGGTCTTACTTCCAATCATTTGGTTGTTTGTTGTTTTTTTTTTACAAAGGCAGATATCAGCTGTTCAACAGCTCTCACTGTATAGTTAATGCTTAGAAATAATTGAGTGACAATGAAAACCTTGAAAAGTGTTGGCAAAACATTTTCACATAGTATTTTCTCAAAGTAAACCTTTGGTTTAGCTTCCCTAATTTACAGCCAACTGCAGGTGATTCAAATTGATTTATTGTAAGCTGTTAGTTCTCTTGCTAAAATCCATGAACATTGTTATCATTAGTGCTGTAACATCCTTTATCAGTATAATTGACATTCTTTTCAGTGCTTGAAAATTGAGTTCACAAATGTGTTTCTGCTGAATTTCAAGGGGTTCCATATATGCATAGTTCAATCAGCCAATAACTGTATTTACAGACTTGATTTTTATGACTAGTCCCTCGTAAACCTCTACCCTGAAGCCTCTCCTGTACCCCATGCCCTCCCACCCAAGGACAATGGCAGTATTTATACACAATTTATTTTTAAATCAGGGCTTAATTTACCTATACATAAGCAATTCTATTAATGTCACTACACATTTGTTATTATTTCCTTTATCTGTAGAAATAGGATTGTGCACACTGTAAAGTACTTGAAGGGTAATGAGAATCTTCAGCTCCTCAAATCACCTCTTCAAGGTGTGGAAGGTTTCAGTGTCTGCAGTAAAATTCTGGGTAACTCCTACAAATGTACTGTTTAAACTTAAAAACACACCTACTCACACAGCAACATAATATATGTTCGCTTGACTATTTCCCTAAGTGACTTGAAAAACTACCCAGAAAAAGCAACTTCTATGAGGTGGTTAACCATAGCAGCCATTTTGGTTATTAGACAACAATGACTTGTGATTCACCCATCCTGGATATGAAACTTTTAAACACCTGTCCAAGATATAGCCTTGAGGATGAGTATGTGAAGTAGAGATGAGAGGAGTATATTAGACTACTCCCAAACCCTTTCCAGGGGACCTCTTACCCCATCAAAGGTGGGGTAACAGGGTGGTTGTGCAGTCTGCTTGTCTATTCCCTTGAACACTATCCTGTGTTTGAGACAAGGTGTTTGCCTTAATTTGTTTCCTAATACTAGAACAAATATTCTCAGACTTATGCTAACAGCTGTGATAATTTAGTTTAATTTATGGTATAAATTTGTGAATTACACCACGTACTACATTCTGAATGCTATTAACTATTTGCACTAGATGTCACTTGGGAGGGAGGGAGGGAGCCTGTGGTGACTTGGTCAGAGGCAGGGGCTGACTTTGAAGACACCCATATTTGCTAAGAGAAATCTTTCTGATTTCTTGAAGGTCTTTGTAGTTCATTCTGTCTTAAATGTGGTAAATTCTTCAGTACACTGTAACATTTTTCTGAGTAAACTCCTGAATTTTATTTTAAACATTTATATTAAAAAGAATTTGTTCAGTGGTTTATCAAGACTGAAATGAGTAGCAGATGAAATTTAAAGTTTGAAATTGGCTATCAGAAAGAATCTTCCCTGATATCTTTCTCTGTCTTGCCATTATTTCATGGTTATGTGAACCAGTGTAATATATTCTTTCTTGGCTAAACAAGCACTGTTTAGGTCTGCTCTGTTATGTGTCGGGCACTGAATGGACCCAAGCCGGTTATCCTTTTGAAAAGTTTCAAAATATACCTTCCTTTTTGTATAAATGGTGTGCGTATATATTTCTTAATGTTGATTTTTTACATCTCTTCTCAGTGTTCATGTTTTATTTTGTTGGAGTTTTTGACAGTGCCGTAGACAGCTGTGGCTAATTGATTTTTCGCTCTGGACTTTCTGGAGTCTGGTTATCTTGGTGTCTAGGAGACATTTGTTGTCTTATTTTGTTCATTACATTTCATTTTATGATTGTTTGCTTATACAGGTGTGTTTAATGTCTCAGTTCTCTTGGACCTGATGATCTTACAGGTCTTTTCTAACCTAAATGATTCTGTGATTCTTTTGACAATATTGCATGTCTTTCCTTCCTAAGGATTCTTCTGCTTTGAATTTATAGTTCTCTTTACAAAGTCAAGTCCACGTTTACATATTTTGAACATTCTTTACAATCTTTCACTTGAGATCAAAGAGCTTTTTCTCTTACAGAATTGCTGAAGCTCATTAAAATTATTCCGGTTCTGTTTTCTATAAAGAAGAGAATGCGCAGTGCTGTTACAGTTCCAGTCAGCTACCCTACTGAAGTACCACTTTCTGTAGTTAAGCAGCTTGAGAAGGTTGAATTCCATCCTCTTACTGACATTCAAGTAAACTCTGACATTTTTCCAAAATGAAAGTTAGGAGGATTTGAAGATTGCACTTTGAACATCTACAAAAACCTTATGAGATTTGAGAACCCATGGCTACCATGAAGGCTAAGTCATAGTACTCATCACCAGGAAAAGTTCTCTTTGGTACCTTTCCAGGGTAAAATACCTTTGTTCTCCACCTCATCAAGATGAAAGTACAGATGTCCAGCTGTGATGGGTCACTTATTACAGTGATCTGTCAGGCAGGTTGAAATGCATTTCTTGTTACTGTCCTTCATGGTGAGAGCAAAAATGAAGATAAACATGCACACTTTTCTTCTTTGGCTTCATCACAGGCATGACTTGCAGTTCTGTTGGTTTTATGAGCTCCAGTGAATTATGCCATGGAGTGAATTTAATAGTATTTGCTATTGGCAGGTATGAGGATATCTATCTCCTCAACCTCCCTTTTTGTTTCTGTTTCTCAAAGCCCATTAATGCCTGTCAGTAGCAGAGTACTCTCGTTACCAATATGGTAGTGTCCTACCTTGTTGTGCCTGTGACAGTCTATGAGCCTTTCAGTTCACAAACAATTCTTTATCGCTGCACTTCCTTGTTTTACAAACTGCAAAAGTACAAATGTGAACATTTCCTTTGGCTCGTTTCTCCTGGGAAATAAATCTAGTCACACAAGGCAGGTGAAATGGGTAATTTGTCATTTTAACAGTAATTTTTACTCCCTTTAACTTTTGGGTTACTCAATTCATTAAATGCTTTTTCTCAAGTCAAGTTCTATGTAAGAATTACTCAGACTGACCTTGTGTGCCCCATTTGTATGAATATGAAAGAATGAGATGCAAATATATCTACTTCAGTATTGGTGCAGCTTTATTTTTCGCTCAAGTGACCATCTCTTTCCTTGAAATTTTTCACAAATTGATATTTGCATGTTCTATCTTCCTAGAGGGAAGATATGTACCAACTGCATTTATAATTCTGAGAAATGTTCCTTCCAGGACCTACTAAGTGCACTCCTGTCAGGATTCCCTTTAACAATGAGGCAGAGCTGCTGCAAAGCGTAATGAGCATTGTACACTAGTTATTCACATCTGAGTGCCGTTGCTTGTTAATGAGGCTGTACTAGATCCAGCTGGCCTGTTTGGGGAAGTTCTTTCTCTTGTCATCTCGCTGTCAACATAATTGATAGAAAAAAATGTATTTGAGCCCTGGAATAGGTACTTCCTATATATCTGTCCTATACTCTTATCTGTGGCAGTGACTGCCAGAGGGTTTAGGTTCTATGAATTCAGGAAAAGGACGGTGAACACTTTTCAGATCACTAAAAAATTTAATCTTCTGCCTCACTGCAGTTTCAGCTTGCCAAATTTAAGGCTCTGTTTATTCTCAGATGTTCAGATTCCAAAATTAATTGTCATCTTTCTCTGACTTTTCCACCGACTCTAGCAAGATCCTCCCTTTCAGTTCTTTTTAAGTCAGAATGTCTTTTCAAGCTTATTTTGGTGCTGCAGATACAGCGTCTCAGTCATGGAATCACTTGTTCCAGGGATACAATAACTTTTCAAGGCTGTGCCCAGTCGATAGACATGCAGGCATTGTTGAGGACTTTACTTTTGATAATGGTCTTGTGTTCAATTCTCATAACAGTCAATTGCTTTTTCAAAGACTTGTGCAATTATTTTGTCATCTTTGGGCATCTTTCCACGGACTTTATTTTTTTCTAACAGCAAAATCTTTCATTCTGTATAGTATCAGAAACTTCAGGTAACCCTGTGCCATAACATCTGCCAGAATGGCGCTTTAAATGACCTGAAAACTTTAGAACAGTTACAGTTTCTGGGCTCTCAAACCAACAGGACCCTGTATGTGGATCTTCCTCACGTTTTATCTTCCTTTATTCAATTTGCACCCTACTTATACCCAGACTGGCACATTTTCTGTATCTGAATATCAGATAACTCTTCCTGAGTGGTAGAGCTGGTAACAATTATGCAATAAAGATTACCACACATATGCTCTTCTATAACCTTTCCCAGAGAATCCTACCCAGAGAATTTGATTGTCAAAAGTAAACTGTATTGTCACTTTAGTGCTATAGAACCAACTCCAGGACATCTCAAAACCAGATATTCACTGAAGCTGAATAAAAAGATGGGTAGTGGCATAACATTCTGGATTTAAACGGGCAGAACTCTTACAACCTCATTTGCAAAGTAATATTAGTTAATATTTGCCTGGCAGTTGAAAGAACTGGTCCATAATGCTTAATCCACAGCTAATGCACAAGCTTGACTCTATTTTACTCACCAGGCATTATTGCAAGTTAAAGGTCTTTTTAAAGGAGCTTTTTAAAGAAATTCTGTGCTAATCTCAATTAAGCATTTCTTTGCCAGCCATCATGGCAAAATTATCTTTCTTTTGTAAGGGACATGTTCTTTAGATCTTTGATGGTAGTCAAGCCAAACTTTAAGCCAGGTGCTTCCAGACAGGACTTAACTGTGTGTAATTTTCCTGTCTACTCAGCAGTCAGTATTTCCCTTTTTACTGACATGTTCATTCAAATTTCTTCAAGGGATTGCCTTTCCAGTTTCCTCATGTTTCAGGGTGGTAATCCAGTGTGTCTTTTGGTGTTGGGTCTCCTTTGTCCTCCATGTTCATGAGACAAAATGCAGCAAGTCTTGACGTCTAGATCAGTTTCAGACTGGCAGATATTGACTGCCGTGTAATCTGTCTGCGAGCAGAATGGCACAAGATTCTCCTATATCACTGTGCGGTTATCAGTTTGTCAGAAACAAAAGTTGCTTATCAGCAGTTTCCTTTAGTCTTCCGGCTCTTCAGGAAGTGATCAAAATTGTATTTCTCATGATCTAGCATGTGACACAACAACTTTTTTGCAGTGGAGTAAATCTGTTGGTCTTTTCACACCAAAGGACTTGCGTATTGCTTTTGTTCATAAGCACTGTCACTGTGTGGACTACCTGTCAAATAAATCCCTAACACTGCTTTGAGTCCATCCTGGACTCAGGTGTCTGTGTAGCAAGAGTTTTGCTTCAGGTAATGCTAATTCTGATAATGGTTCTGTCTGAGTAACGTAGCCTACAGAACTGTGGTACCAGGACCTTCTAGATTTTTAGTTATACTTCTGAGATTTCTATTTCTTTCTTTTTCATCACAGCATGGGTCATGGTCATTTGTTCTCTGAAACATTTTTCCATGTAAGTTCGGTATCACTCTTATAACTAAGTCATTTCTGCTGCTTCTCTTACTACCAAATTTCAAATGTTTTTGAGGTACTTTTCCAAAGTAACGAACACAAGTTTTTTCATCTTTAGAAAGTCTGAGACTACAAGTCAGTATCCCTTAGTTTTCAGGCACTGAGCCATTGGAGGGTGGCAGATTTAAAACCAAATCATTTCAAGAAGTGGATTGAACTATAAATCATACTGTATAACATTTGCAGTGACTAGATTCTTTTTCCTGTTGTTTTTAGAAAATTCTCCTGCTTGGTCTTAAATTGTATTGTACTTTATAAATCAAGCCACATTAAATGGAAGTGTCTCGGGGTTTAAATTGGAAGGGAGTAGATTTAGACTAGATATTAGAAAGAAATATTTTTTATTGTGAGGGGGATAAGATGCTGGAAGATGTTGCCCAGTGAGGTTGTGGATAACTCTCACCCTGGAGGCAATCAAGGCCAGGCTGGATAGGGCTTTGAACAACCTGGTCTAGAGGGAGGTGTCCCTGGCTGTAGCAGGGAGTTGGAACTGCATGATCTCAAAGGTCCCTTCCAACCCAAACCAGTCTTAAGATGCTGTGATGATTTGTATGTATTTAAATTGTCAGTTAAAATTTATTATCAAAAACTTGAACAGCTTCCCTATCTACTATATTTTCTGTGAAATCAGATTTACCTTGTTGTACTGAGGGTGCTAGTTTCAGGTGAGGAGTCACACATTTCTGTGATTACTGGTTAATGGCTGCAGTGGTAAAGGAGCAGCATTCCCTGATGTATTCCTTATATACATAAGCATCACATTCCACAAAGGACTTTCAGTGAGGTTTCAAAATCTTTACACGGGGTTTGCATCAATCTATCTTTGTTCCTGTATTCATAATTTCTAAACCTTGATCTGCTTGTAAGAACTTTTCTCCCACCACTTCTCTTTATTTCCTTTGCCTTCTCTCTCTTTCCCCTCTTCTCCCCTCCACTTCCTGTGCCTATTTCTCTGTTTCAGGTCTGTCTCTTGCTCTCTCCCATTTCCCCTTTCTACAGCTTGCAGATACGGAGTAGTGTTGCCTAGAAGTTAAAATGACGTTGTTCTTTTTTCATCATTGTACTTGTTTCTGCAATGCAGTGCTTGCTGAGCTATTAAAGGCTTTAGAGCATTGTAAAAGATTTCAAAAGGGCTAAGGAAATTAGTAAGCAAAGATAAGAACAGTGGATGTATATGTTGATATTATGTCACAGGAGAAGAACATGAGTGCCTTTTAGTTGTCTTTGAAAAACTTGAAGAATATAGTCAATTTAAAAATCTAATTTGCCTCGGTGTCTCCTTGGAAAGTGATTTTATTCTAATAATTATTTAATTTCAAGAAAGTAAAATAGACGTAACAAACTAGAAATAAAATTAGCATAAACAGCAACATTCAATTTGGGAAAAAAAAAATCCAGTAGTAATTACCAGGGCATGTGCTAATGGACACATTATTAGATGCTAGGATGTGGCAGCAAAGTTGTACTTAAATATATGTATGTCTTTTTCCTGCAAAACAAATACTGTCAGATTATGTGGCTTTTCTGTTCCTGTATTGTTCTTTATGCTGAGGATTTCTTTTGTACTTTCTGATGTTGCAACAGCATGTGCTTAATTGCTGCTTGCATGAATTATGATGTATTGCATAACCATATAATATTATGGGGAAATTATTATGTGTCTTCATAAACATTTCAGTTTTAGTATGCTTGTAAAAATGAAGCTCGTCTGTAGCTTTAGATTTATTTTAGGCAATTTCTTTAAGGCAAATCTGTGAAAGGATCATTTTTGTGAATTTATAAGTTTTGCAGTCATCTCTAAATGAATATTAATGAGAAGAAAACAGAATTTCTGATGTTGTCATTTCATCCCATCCCATATAAACTTTTTGCTACTTCCTTTAAAACCAAAACTATTCCGTTTAAAGCAAATTAGAAGGAATATGCCATTTGCTTAAGTTAACCAACTTTTTTAGTCAGACAAGTGAGTCCTTTTCGCTGAGGAGTGAAATTTCTTAGCATGCCATCAGTTTTGTGACGTGAAAACTTGTGTTTATCTGTGTCAGCTGCAAGTTTCTTAAATGTGCCATTCACAGTACTGAGGTGATGTGGTTTCATTTTCTTGTAGAGGCATTCCTGGGAAAAAATGTGGAACTGTCATCGTAACAGCAGAGGAACTGGGCTGTTGTCGAGTAAGTGTGTGTTCATTGCTTTATGAAAGATTAAGTGAAAATAGTTGTAATTTGCACTGCACCAGATTGTTGTAAGTAAAATGTATAAATTTCCATTTTATGACTTCTATAAGAAGTTAGGTTATTTTTTTCCCAGTCAGTTACACTTAGCTTTATGTAGTAAAGAAGCAAAAAACAACTTGAAACATAAAGTTTTTTATTCTTAAGTGAGTCTTAATCTAGTCTTTAATTCTCTAAGTAATCATATTTTAATCTCTTAGTGTCCTGTTTTTAACAAAGATCCATTTGTTTCAGCTATGGAATTACATTTCCATTATGGAATATTGATACTGCATGATCATCATGGTAAAATTGACCTTAGAATTAAAAAAAAAAAACCCATGCTAATAGTGAGTCATATTATTTAAAGAAATGTGAAGTTAATGCTTATTGAAAAAGGCTACGTAGATATTTAAAAGAATTTCCATAAAAGAAGAGTTCAGACAGATTCCTTTAAAGTGGAGCTACCTGGGGAAATGCAAATACTAATGGCAAAAGCCTATGTATTTAGTAGAAAGCAAAAAAATTTCACAGTGTGTAGCAGACAGTGGGGATTTTGGCTGGTTAAGGGGAGAGACCTGGTGTGATCATGACCTTCCCAAACTATATCACCTCCTCTTAGGGGATCATGGAGTAGATTGGACAGAGGAGAAGTCGTATTGGTCAGGAGGTACCTGGAGCCAGGCCAGCTATTTTGCTTCCCAACACTGAATGAGCCAGCAGCAAGCCATAAATCATTCAGAAACAGAGACTGGAAGGAAGAATAGGGAAGGATTGTATATAGGGTGATAAAGAAGGGTTGGAATCTCAAGGTGAGGGAGTTAGTCAAAGCATGGTGTAAATTGAATGAGGCTGTAGTATGTATCTTAGAAGAGTTTACACTAACAAGATATGAAATCTTAAATGAGGAAAGAAATAATATCAGGTATTTGGTGAGATCCAGGGGATCTGGGCAGTATTACACTAGATACATAAGCCTATAGAAATACCTTAGGGCTTGAAGAGAGATGTTTCTGGGGCTTAGTTTTAGCAGTTGTTGGAGCTAATGCTTCACATTTTGTGTAACTTCTAACTTTCATACTGGGTCATAAGCTGTTAATTATTGTTCTATTTCTTTAGTAGTAGTGTCACTCTCATTACAAATATATCCAGTAGCTAGTCTGTTTAGGTCTTATTTTCTTAAGTTCATTTGAAGAAGTATCTTCTTATAAGAAAGCAATCCTTAATTTTCTGCCTTATTTCTAGCTTAGTTAAGTTTGAATCATTTCTCTGCAGAATTGGTGTATTCGAACATCACACAGGCTAAAATCTTATTTGCCAGACAACCTGCCAGTCCTGCACAGTTATGCTAACAGGGTACTCCAGCTCAGTTTCATGTAACTGCCATTAACAGCATCTGTGGGAGTGCTCTTGTACGAAATACCTTTTCTCTGCTAATAATGAGTGTTGGAATAATAGATTTATAAAAAGTATGCCATGTTTTTGGCTGAGATTATGAAAGAAGCAGTGGACACTTAATTTTCTTTCGGATTTGATAGCAAGTAGAACCAGAAAAATGTATGTCCTTGAGATAGAATTTGTTAGGCTAAATTATTCCTAAGTGTGTCACTTTTAGTTAGGCTTTGTGTATTGTTTTTGTCCTTTGCTAAGGAGTATCCTAAGGTTTTCCTTTCTTATCTGTCAGATTTAAATGGAAAAAAAAAAAAGTCTAACTACAATTCAAGAAATTGGCTTCTTGCTCTGACATTTTTTTTCTGTACACAAATGTTTGACCTGCTTGGGAGTGGGTACTAACTTTGTCATTGGTCTACACAGTGACTTTGTCTTTCAGCCGATGTTCACACCTCCCCTTCCTTTGCCAAAGAACAAATCAGTAAACACTAAGTGTTGTCAAAACTGATGATATGAAAGGTGCTAGTAAGTGACAGCTCTCTCATATGGTAATAGGTCATTCTTGTGTTACTAGCACAAGTGAGGTATGGTCATGGAAAATGCCTGTCTTTTATTTTACTTTGGTAAAACAAAAAAAAAAACTTTTCAAAGTTTTGGTAGTACCTGATCAAAACTATCAGATGACAAAATGGACGTATCATTTAATTGATTTCCTGCAGAAATTACTTTTCTGCTTAACATTTCCTAAGACTAGTTTGCCATCACTGAGCATTTATATGCAGCCTTAAAAGAGGCTGCAGAGTATTTTTTCATGAAATTCTGGTTTATCCTTCGGTACTGGCACTGGGATCTCAGTCATACTATTCAAAAGTCGCAAATACTTCATTAAGCTCTTAATTGGTACAGGATCATATTCTTTCCCTTTTAATGAACAGAAACAGTAGGTGTATTTGAAGGCCTTCATGTTCTTCATGTTCACCTCATTCAAAGCTTGCATATATTATGACTTCTGTGTGAAATCACTGAAGGGACCTTAGAGTGAATTTGGGAATCAGTCTCTCCTGCTCTTGTAGTCTCTTCTTCATTCTCTATCGCGTCATCTCAGACACAGTCTCTTGCTCTCCCTCACGAACTGTCACATCCTTTCTTTGGGATATTCTCATATCTAAGGTTATTCATTATTTAGATTAGTTCTTAACTGATCTGAGATTTTTTTTTCTGGATAGCTTATGTTTTAAATGACAAAGATTTTTTGAATCATTGAATTGCTGAGGTTGAAAGAAACTTTCGGAGATTGTCTCGTCCAACCCTTCTGTTTTTCTTAGAGCAGGTTGCTCAAGGCTCTGTGCGGTTAGGTTTTGAGTGTATTCAGAGAGACTCCGCAGTCTCTTCCAGTATTTCACAACCTCATGGTAAAAAGTCTCTATTTTTTTTTTTTTCCTTGTGTTTAAATGGAACTTCTTGTATTTCATTTTGTTCCTACTGCTGTTTTTCTGTCCCCTGGGTACCAATGAGGAGGAGTCTGTTTACTTCCTCCTTAGGTATTTGTACAAATTGATAAGATTCTCCTGAGCCGCCTTCTCTCCAGACTGAAAGAATCTCATCTCTCTTAGCTACTCCTAATATGAGAAGCAGTCCAATCCCTCAATCAGTCATCTTAGTGTCCCTTTTTCTGGAATTAATGCTATTTGTCCTTATCATTCCGGTACTGGGAAGCTCAGAACTGAACACAGTACTCCAGGTATGCCATCACTAGTGCTGAGTCATTTCCCTAAGCTTCCTTTCAGCGTTCTATTTAGTGCAGCACAAGAGGCTGTTGGCCTTATTAGTTGTGGTGTATGCATTGATGGCTCATGATCCATGATCCATGTCCATCAAGCCCACCCAGTTCTTTTCTGCAAAACTACTTTCAAACTGTTTGTCCTGCAGCTTGTATTTGTGCGGGAGCTTATTGCCCTCAAAGTCCATTTCCCATAGTTGAACTTCATGGCGTTCATGTCCTGTTCTTCCAGCTCATACAGGTCCCTCTGAATAGTGATGCAAGCAATTGATGGAGAAGCCACTATATCTAGCTTTGTATTGTTTGCAAACTTGCTGAGGGTCTGCTCTGTTTCATTAACAAAGATGTTAATTGTTACTGACCCCACTATTGACTCCTGTACATACTCATTGCCAGCTGGACTTTGTATGTTAATCCCAATTCCTTGAAGCTTAGCAGTTCGGAGCTTTATAAAGATAATTGAAAGTGGCCTCACAGTGACACTGCCAACTCCATCAGCATCAACAAATGCATCCTGTCAGGACTTGTGTGTGTCCAGTCTATTTAAATGTTCCCTCACTTGGTTCTCTTCTCCCCAGGAGAGTCATCCTTGTTCTAGACATTCCCACTGGTCTCAGGTGCCCAAGATTCTCAAAGTCAGATCTTAGCAATAAAGACCAAGACAGAAGGGTATGAGGAAACCATTTTCATTTCCATTTCCTTTGTCACCTGCTCCCCTACCCCGTGCAGTGGTGGACCATGTTTTCTCTAGTCTTCATCTTGCTTTTTTTACACATGTAGACCTGATAATGGAATACAGTCATCCAGAAGGCCCTGCCTCAGTCAGCTAATGAGTCTGCAGGTTTATCTTTGCATTGTAATCCTTCTGGCGCTCTTGACTCTACCTGAAGACATGGCAGTGTGTGATCTATCAATTTGCCCGACCACAGCAACCTGAGAATGTTTGTATTTGGTACCTTCCAATCTCATTTTCTGGAAACTTCTGGCATCTTAGTAGCAAGTTGCTGAACTATTTACTTTATGGGCAGCAGGATCAGAAAGTTGCAGCTTTACGTCACTGAAGGAATGAGAGTTGTGTCTCACTGCAGCTTTTAAAATAATTCTAATGTGTTCTTTAGCTGTGCATTTACTTCCCAGAAAATGCGGCATTGGATGTCAGAAAGTACTTGAAACTTTGAGGTATTTAGCATAGGACTTCATTTGCACACTTCTATGGGTGAATTCTTTCTTTTAGCAGTTCAAGCTGCGCTATAAGGATGTTTGCAAGAATATGAATAAGTAGAAAGCATCTAGAAGCCAGACACCTCACATTCATTTTGTTTTCTGTTTGTATGGTTAGTAGTCAATTATATTCTTAATTTTCCTTAAGCAAACTGCATGCTGTTTTTAATTTTTTCTGTTTTATCAATTTCAGGATTCAGTTTTAATGCAATTTTGTGCGAACAAACTAGACAAGAAGGACTTCTTTGGGAAATCTGATCCTTTCCTGGTATTTCATCGAAGCAATGAAGATGGCAGGTAGATACCTGCTAAATATTTCTGCTCCTAAGCAGTAGCAGCTTATTTCTTTGCAGATAGTAAAATAGTTTTCCTTTCTTAATATTTGTCAGATTAAGCTGCATTTCTTTTACGTTTATTGAATTTTAATTTATGTAACACAGAATTAAAACTATTGTAACAAACATTAAATACCTCAACTGAGAGTTTTAAGAGTTGAACATTGGTAAATACAGATCACAGTAAAAATTAGTCATAGTAAAAATCGTTAAACAGCAAGATGTAACATGCCTTTAAATAGAATACTTGAAGAAAACCACAACTCAAAAATATGTATATGCTTATATATTGTTTTAGATGAAAATTCTTTATGTTGCAAATTCAGGGTTTTTTGTCTTTGTAACAGTGATCTAGGCAACAGAATTCAAAAAACTGCTCAGATAGAAAACATTTTGTAGTTATGTCTTCTCAGTAATAACTCAGATAATTATATACACCTTTGGAACTTTAGAAGCATTCTTTCAAAGGGCAACTTTAGTTGCATCTGTGTGTGGAATTTCAGTATGGATTTCAACAGTGACCTTGCCTCCTATTTTCTTCTGCACAATTCACTATCCAAGATGAGGATTCAAAAGAAGTATTTTCATTTTGCATCATTTAGAGAAAGCATAATATAGTAAAACATACTATGTTTTTGAGAGAAGGGGATCATGGAATCTCACGGAGGCTTATATGTTTTGTCTGAGACAACCCTGGTTTTAAAAAAAAAAACAAAAAAAAAACAAAAACAAAAACAAAAAACCTAAAATGGTGAACAAGCATGAGAAAGTCACGACTCCTTTGACTGAGTTTCTTGCCTGTTAAGCAGGAATCATATCCTGCTCTTATCTCAACTAACTCACTGAATGATTATAATTCTTGGGAGGTAAAAAAAAATTAGGTGTAAAATTATATGGAGCCTTCATCCATAGTCACACACAAATAGATCTGTTCTCATCAGTTCCCCTTGCCTCTCTTCTCCTAGGCTTGTTTTCTTAGCTTAAACTTTATGTGGACATTGTACCAGTGCAGACAGATTATAGATCTTTTTATTCCATGCTTAGTGACTCAAAATAAAACGTAAATAAATACAAATTATATCTTTTCTTTTATTGCAGTTTTACAATCTGCCACAAAACAGAAGTTGTAAAAAATACGTTAAATCCAGTATGGCAGGCATTCAAGATTTCAGTCAGAGCCCTGTGTAACGGAGACTATGACCGGTAAGCTACAGGTTAAGCTTTCCTAGCATACACAGGTTTTTTTCCTAATAGATTTTTCCTAATATAGATTTTTCCTAATGTAGATAGTTGTTCTTAACAATTCTGTTACTGATGTTATTTTGTCAACATTTTGAAAAGATATTATATATTCGAAACACCACCATAAATTTACAAAAATAAAGCCAATATGATAAATCTGTAGGAAATGTTAACAGTGATTTCATTCTCTGGGGTGATTAAGAAAGAATTAGGGGAAAAAAAACAAAACAACCACAAATGTACACTGTTACTACCCAGAATTTAATCCTCATGTTGTTCAGATTTGAAATTTTCAGTGATCCCATACAAAAGGGTGCATCTCTGAAAAACATGGTCATAAACTATATTTTTACCAAGGTTTTCCCAGCAAGCTAGGTGGTTAAGCTGAGGAATCATGGATATTTTTAGAGTCCTTAAAAACTGACTTGTTAACTTCTAACAGTATCAGTGAGGTAAGTGTTCAAGTCGCTGATGATGAATTGTGATTCTGTCATCACTATTCATATTTTTTGTATGAATCAAGATAATGCTGTTATAATTATGTAGCCAGATAAATGTCTGGTAAACTGTCTATCCTTACTACCTGAAATCTGGAGTATTTGAATTATTTTAGTAAGACTCAAAGGAAGTAAAGGCTCAGCATTAGTCATATTCTTTAGAAGTGTGTAGTATAAATTTTAGATTAAAATAATGAAGGAAATATGAAATATGAGGATTAGAAGAACAGTATGAGTAATAGATGAAATGCACATAGTATGTAGGTTGTTCTGAAAGTAATGCCTCTTAGTTATTTCCATGGAAACTACAACAGTAATTATTCAGTGAAATCTATGGAATAAAGCTATTGTAATCTGTTACCATGAAGGCACGCCTTTTGGGAAGCAAATCAAGTTATGATTTACTAGCTAATACCAGGATATAAACAGAAACCAATGCTTGTACTGGCCCGTACTTCACTTGACTAAATCCAAGTAGTTAATGTTGAAGAAATAGAAGAATAAGAAGTGCATAAATTCACTAAGCTAAACAGAATGCTTTCACAGTAATAAAGTTCTGTTGTTATAAGCCACTTACTAAAAACCGAATGGTCAAAAACTAATTCAGATTCTTTACTGGGGAAGTGGGATTTTTTTTTTTTATCAGTCTTTTTGGGAATTTCCATTCTTAGCATTTCCTACTGGATCACAGCTACTTTATTCTGTCTGTCATCCATTTCCAGTACTTGGTATCATTTCGCTTCAAATTTAAGGAAAAAGGGTTCTCTTGCATTGCTGATACTTTCCTAGTGAAATACTTGTTACAGTTATTATCATTCATGTTTCTCTTTCAATTAGATGGAAAAAATTGCATTGATTTCATAATAAATGCGTTCTAATCAGGTATAATTTTTAACTTGTATATGGATTTATATGCATAATGCAAAGCAAAATAATGGTCATGCTCTTTAGACTGCACTGTTTATCATTTAATTAAAAGTCTTTTATAGTAATGTTATAAAAGAGATGTGTTAAATGCAATATTGAAAGAGCTCCAGCATTCTGAAAGAGAATTAAAAAATATAATGGCATGCCTCAGATTGTTGTGTAACTACTTTCCCATTTTGATCATGTTTTCAATTCTTTCTACTTAATGTGCTCTGTGAATCCCTTACAAATAAATGACTCGATGAAACTTTACAGTCCTCTATGTAATAATCATATTTGACATCAGGAAATATACTTTAGGTGTCAAATTCAAATTGGTATTGGCTGATGATCCAGAAGAAGCATCCAAAGTTTGTTATTGTTGTTTGCTTTTTTAAATATGAAAACTTTTCTTTCCAAAGGTGAGGATTAGCTTCCTACGATCAGCTTGGTTTCTTTCAGATAATGATAGTTTCACAGATCAGATTATGGTACTCTCAGTTCTGTGAAAGGTGTCGAAAGGTGAGAGTAATGTAATTGGTAATGTAATTGTAATATATGCCACACTAAACATCTGTTCCAGTTTTAGGTAGAGTAATTTCTCTGCAGTTAATGCTACTGTGTGAACTCTGTCCCTGTACCCACCCGTGCCCTCATGACGCTGTACTTTCCTCTTTGGTCAGATATCCAAGCAGCATCTTCCTCTGTTGTGGAGTAAGAACGAGCTTATGGGGGTAAAAGCACAACAGATTTCTTTTGTCAGTAGCCACATATAGGGCCTTTGCCAAATCTTGGGTGAATCGCACAGTTTTCATTTTTCACTATTGCAGAACATTTAGCAGACATTAATGCCATTTAACAACCAAAACGTATGGAGTAGAATTTTAGAAGTTTGCTTTACTTGGTAATGTATTGTTTTTAATCTGCTCTGTGCTATGAAGAATTTGTGTTACATAATGACCTGCTCAAGTTCTCTTCTTCTCAAATATGGGCACATTATTTTTTATTTTTTTTTCTGAAAGGTGCTACTACTTCACAGTAGATAACCCTTTCCCACATAATAGCATACACAATGAGTCTCATTTTGTTAACCTTCTTAAAAAGGTTGATAGCACTTTAAGGTTTGAAGAATCAATTAGAAAAACAAACAAACAACAACAACAAAACCCCCAGAAATATTTGTTCCCTTAGCTTTCACTGTATTTTACTATTCATTTATGAATTTATATTGAGTAACCTGAGTAAGTTGCTGTCTTCTTCGCAATAAGAAATGACTGGAAAATCCGGTCTTCTAAGCTTTGGCATAGTTGAGGTATCTGAATGCACTTAAATGTAAGTATTAAATGCAATTTTATACATTTGAATATGAATTTTAATAGTGTTTTTCTCAATTTTTTTAGGACAATTAAAGTAGAGGTGTATGATTGGGATAGAGATGGAAGGTAAGACATAATTTCTATTGTTTCCTACTTATTTTAAAAATGTGTAAATATGCAGTAGCCAGAACTGGACTATAGGTACTAGAAAAAAAAGTTGCTGTGTTACAGTTCTGTTGTGTTTTGCAATTGAGGCAAGTGCTGATACACCAATGTATTTCAAACATGAGGTTTGTACCTGGAACAAGTAAGGTGGAATGTTTTGTGAATCTCCTTAGTACTAATAGTTACTGTGTACATATGAAATGAGGGGTAATCCATTTTGTATTCTCTTTTTCCCTCTTTTTTGGTCAGACTGAATTGATACCTCTTCTTTAAAAAAAAATGCTTGAGCTTTTGTCTTCATACTTTGGAGAGAAAGTATATTTATAAATCATGGTTCTAGCACTTGTAGGCAATACAAAAATATGTTGATTTCTATTTCTCAGTTGACCTGCCTTAATTATTTCTTGTTAATTTATATTTTTAAATATATGAATGTGCAGTTACATTTGGATACTTAAGAGTATATTATTTATTATACAATATCTCTAATGTTACTAAAGGAGTTTGTTTCTAGTATTTCTGTGGGAAATAGGGAAATTTACCGTGTTGTCATTCATTTCTTTGCTGACAAGAGCCAAAACTAGTTTCAGCTTTCTCAACTTACACCTTTGTCTTTTTTATTTCATCGTGAAATCTGTTAATTTATAAGCATTCTTACCACATATTTATGCTCTGCAATTATCACCCAGCAGAACAAATATATCCTTCTTGATTAGATAATTCCTGTAGAGACAAACAAACGTATTAATTGCTTATAGCGTAAGCAGTTAAAAATATGAGGATTAAAATTATTAGAAAAAAGTTGCTGCATCACTGTAAAGATTTAATTATATTAACATCCTCTGGTTCATACTTAAATTTGCCAAATCTTCAAAAATGTGATATGCTTACAATTTGTAGGCAAGATACAATGTTTTGTGAAAATATTCTGAAAATGAAAAATTAGACAATATTTCCAAGTTAATAAAAAAGAAAGATCTTATTTTATTAATCTTCGTTAAACCCCATGTGCTGACTCGTTTCCTTCAAAATCTGAATCTGAGATGTGATTAAAAGAAAGGAAGAAATCTGACAAATAATAATTGTATAGGTGCAATTTTGAGTGCAAATGTCAACATGCTGTGGAATTCAGGCAGTCATTAGCCTCTACTGTCCCAGACACTGTGAAAGATTATCTGCTTTTGCTTACGTCTCATTCTGAATATCTGTTAAATGAGTATCTAAAGGAAAAAAAAAAAAATAGTTAAAGAATATTATTGACATGTATTCCTTCTTACTCTAACCGTATGATTTTTTGCCTCGTTTTCCACCTTTTTTTGAATTTAGAAGCACACAAAGCACTGACTTTTTACATGTTAAATTCCTCAAAGATGAGATAGCACTCATCTCATGTAACTTCAGACAATTTAAAAATCAAGCTGCTAGATTGAGCTAATCATTTAAGCTATTTCAGTATCAAACCAGGGAAAATGGTATTCTGCATTCTGATTGAATCTGTCTCAATAGAAAGAAATTGTCATTTGGTGATGCTTATGACTTAGTAGTGATCATAGCAAGAACATTCATTTTTAATTTAACTTGGAGTTAGCAAAATGGGTCTGAAGTGAATCCTATTCAGACAGGCTTAATTCGTCTATCAAGGTTTTGTACAGTGCCACTGTTAAACAAATTACATTAATTTTCATTTCTCATGAACTCTTTTGTTAATTATTAGTTGATACAGTAGCTGATTACCTCACTGGACTGCCTGTTTGTGCTCCAGAGATTTGCAGTCCTGGGAAGAACAACCTTTGAAAGATCATCAGGGAGCCCGCTAGGTAGCAAAGCAAGTTACATTGAACGTTGCAGGTTGTTCTGCAGTCGGTAAAACAACATTACCGTGCATATGCTTGATTTGTGATTTAGTGTTCTTTTGTTCAACAGCCTTGAGTTAGACAATTTTTTTTTCCCACATCCTGTATCATCTGTGCTTTTGGAAGTGGCTGCAGAGTTGAGCTTGTTACTGTGAAGATTATGAATTCCATTAGAAGTAATTGTATATTCTTAGATCTCATTTATTTTCCAGCATCACATACAATTTATTGACTATTCAATTCTTGACTATTCTTGACTTAGAATTTCTTGACTACAGTTTCTTAACCGGACTATCTTAACATTAACCTATTGTTTAAAAGATTTGCTTCTTTTAGTGTATTTTAGATAAGCTAACATTTCTAACTTAAATAATTTGTTTTTCCATGGTTTTAATCAAGCAGTGCAAAAAGCTTTTACATGGACAGCTAACTGCACTGGATTCTTTTTTATATTTCAGACACCTCCAACAGAAATACTGGCTTGGTACTATTTGCAATGCTGAGTTCTGATGTTATTTATTTCTGAAAACATTTGGAAGATTCTGTATCAGGATACGTGGCACTGATACAAATCCATGGCATAAAAACTTGAGTATTAAAGTAGTCTAATGGATGTAGAATGCAACTAATAGTTCAAAAAAATAAAAATAAAAAATCTGTAGAGAATTCTTTTATTTTCCTTCACTTGAGGAAGTCATCTGAGAGGGAATAACTCAACTGTTCACAAATTCTGGTTAAGCAGTGTAACAGTGTAGATGTGCATTATTTGAAGTATCATTATTTTATCAAGAAAGGCATGTTCTCATAACCTCTTGCAATGGAGCAGCTCAATTGTACGTATGCGAAGTTTGAGAAAGAATCCTGGGATTTGCAACCACCAATGAGGCAGATCACTCTTCACTGAAATGTAATAAGAATTTAGTGGGCATATCTGCTTTATCTGATTTACGGGCTGTGTGAACACAAATGAAGGACATCAGCAATACTCGGGTGTTTTTATTTCTTTCTGAAGGCTTTTTCAGTTACTTCAGAGAAATTGTTACCTTGCAGATGTGCAAAAGCGATTCCACAACCTTGACTTTTACAGTCTGTTATACAGAATGAAATGTTTGTTTTTTTCCCTTGAACTTTAAAACAATAAGTAGTACCATGCTAACCTGGGGGCTCCAAAACAAGCACTGGAGAATATAACCATTGCAAGAGGTAAAAATTGTCTGAGAACCTGAACGCTGCAAGACAGACTGTAAATCTCAGATCCCAGCTGCTTTCCTCTTTCTTCTTGTCCTCCATCTCTGACCTCTTTCTCCAGCTTCTTAGTTGATTTTTAAATTGTCAGGCTTCTCATCTTTCTCACTGACATATTTCTAGGGATGACTGACATTTTCTCCATTGTTTTTTCATTTAGATTATTAAAAAAAAAAAAAAAAACAAAGCTAATGACAATTCTGAAAGTGATTTTCAGCACTTAAAGCGCAATACCAGAAGTGGTACTTTTAGTGAGTTGGGATTCAAGTGATTGTTTGACGTACTGAGAGTCTCTGATTCAGAGTTCTGACATGCAGTTCATGGACAGAAATGTCTAAGTCTAGGAATGTTTGGTGTTAGGAGCCAGAGGTCTATCAAAGACAACTCCTTCTGGTTCTCAATTCAGACACTAATAAGGAAATCGATAAGGTGACGTGCAATCATGAATGTTTGGAGGGATCAATGTTACATTTTTCTAAATGAGTTATACTTCCAGCAAAGATGAATGTCCAGAAGGCACTCGTTTTTCGAAGCCAGTCTATTGAAGGGCGTGCATCCTTCTCGGTAGGGACTGCTCATGTCTAAGCTGATGGTCTTTTAAGTGCAGAGAGCTCAGAGACTGATTATTTATGTCCATACCTTTTTAATAAGATTAGTTAGAGGAATTAAATATTTCTGGCTCAGTTCTTACCAGTCTGTTTATTGCCACAAGGAAAAGGAAGCATTCCAGTCTCTTAGAATTAAGGAAATAGTTACTCTTAAGCAGTACAGATTTCAAAGTATTTTTCCCAGAGGAAAATCCTATCTGAAATTGCTTATCCTATGCTACAGCATGTTCATATATAGTCATTGAGCAGTTGCTTGATTTTCTGCTTAAAAAAAAAAAAAACCAAAACAGATAATTTGAAAATTAATGATTGTTCTTAAAAATTGCTATAAAAGGCAAAGGTTCGTCGTTTAGCAAGGTGCATTTTTCTTTCAGAGCTGTGGTGACTCAAAATTAAATATATTTTATGTGCCGCAGTCTCTATAGCTCTCAAGTTCTATTGCTTATATGCTGCCTTCTTCTATTCCCCTGGTACAACAGTTGTCGCAATCCAGGGAGTGTTTAGAAAAAGGAGACAATATCTTTAAAATGTGTTTCTTAAAAAAAGTCTTTGTCTGTCTCAGAAGCAATTTTCCAGTCTCCAGAGTGGAAGCGGATTGTTTCATGACTCTGAATCAGAGTAGTCAGTAATAGGTTCACTATATAGTATTTCTCAAGCCTTCTGCGGGATGCTTTAGTTGTTTTGTTGGCATTGCTGCGATGACTGAACCTTTTAATTGCATGGTTTACAGATATTTTTGAATTCCCGCTGGTTTCAGATAAAGAGATTTTAATTTTGTGTTTGTTTTGTTGTTTTGTTATTAATAAAGTAAGAAATTTCATGTTGCTATGGATTGTTTCTATTTTTCCTTTTCTTACACTACTAAGGAATATTTAACTTTGCTTTTAATATTTATAGCTAAATTGGAAATGTACTGTATTTCTTAAAAGCAAGTTTTACAAGCAGCAAAATCATAAAACTTTGACATTCTATTCTCATTTACCATTGAAGGAAAGATTTAAAAAATTGTTATTGTCATAGCTCACTGGTTGTGAAAGCAGAGTGTAGAGGAGGTACGGTGCTTTGCTTGGAAACGGCTGTGAAAATGGGGAGTGAGGATCAGGAGGGAATGGAAGCTGGATCACCAGTGAGAAAAGTTCAGCCAGGAAGGTCGGAGATGAGCACAGGTCTCGTGACACCTGGAAGTTGTGTAGCAGGCTGTTAGGCAGTCAGCTGTGTGCTTGCTGCCCATTCCAGATGTTCCATTCACTCCCATCTGGCAGCCATGTGGTTTCTCTGGTCCTGCTCCCTGACCCCAGAAGCCATTCACAGTGGAGCATCATCCAGTGCTTTCCCTCTGTCCACCCTGCCCACAGTGGTTACTTTGCAGTGTGATCTCCCCTGGCTAAGAGCCGACAAAGCAGTTTTTAAAATGTGAGTGACAGAGCATGGAAATGTGGAATTTATTCTTAGATGTAGTATTCAGAAAGGAAAGGCTTGTAACCACTACTTTAGTGTTAGAGCAAGATGCCAGTGGTGATCCAGTGAGAAAGTGGTGATAATATTTTATAGCCCTTTCTGTTTTAAATTCTTCAGTGATCTGCCTCACATGTAAACAGTGTACAACTTAGCCTTCATTGTGTATCTAGGCTAAGCAGAAGCTATTAGAAGGATTTAATCTGATAAATCAAGTCTTCATTTTTATTGCTAAAGACATAGCAAAATGAAAATGCATTTTTTTTTAAGCAGATTTCATGTTTTGCTATTGCTGCTTTCTTGGGTATTTGTTCATACTGGTTATGCTTCTCTTTTTTATAAATATGTGTGCAAGATGTTTAAAGTAGTAATACTGTCTCTTTGATTTTTTTATATAGCCATGATTTCATTGGAGAATTCACAACAAGTTACAGAGAGTTATCGAGAGGGCAATCTCAGTTCAACGTGTATGAGGTAGGTGTTCTGAGTCTATTTGTTCACCTTCAGAAAATAAGTGAGAAAACTTCCAGTGTTCATGGTAAACTGGTTAAATCTGCACAGTGCTTGTCGAAATTAAAGCTTTGGAATTAGTTCACATTTCTCCTTTTTTAAATGGATTTAAGAGTTAGTAGGTATGTGTGCATGTATATATGCACTGGGCGACAAGAGAACTTCAGACTCAGATGGCTGGGCTGTTAGACATCATCTGGAGTAACTACTGGGTTATAAACTATTTCTGTGTATGCAATTTGTCATTTATTTTTTGTTTTACCAACTGTAACACATGTTGTAAGTTGGATGCTCGTTTCTCTTGTCTAAATAAACTACAATTCCTACTTTAGATGCAGAGACATGTGTTTGGCCTCCGGTGCAGACTTGACATTTTTTAGAGTTTTTATGCTAGGATTACAAATGACAGTGAATTTACCTTCTTTCTTTGTTTGCCATGGTCAGTTACCATCTTTGCTTAAAAATACACTTCTTATTTGCAGTTTGGGATTAATTTATCTGAAAGTTGTTGGGATTGTCAGGCAGTTGTCAATTCAAGTACTTCTAACTGCTGTATGACTTTCCCTTATATTGTAGGCAAATGTAGATAACATCTACAGTCACTGTTGTCTCAGGGCCCCATTGCTGAAATTGTACAGGTTTGTGTATTTAAAGCTAGTAAATCCTGGATTCAACACTACTTTCCTAATTCTTTCCCATTCTCTTTATGAGTTTTTAGTTTAGTGGTTTTCCTTTCTTTCATATTGAAGAGGCTGAAGTCTCCTCTCTCATGAACTTAGAAGGTGTTTATATCAGCTGAGGAATGAACATAACTCAGGAAGATGCCCCATCTGCCAGAATTCCTGGGGGAAATATAGGAAAGGCAACCATGCATCCTCCTGGAAATTGCCTTTATTTTGTCTCAATTTGTGGAGCCTTGGTCATTTGGATTAAACCTTGACTCATCCTCATACAATACATTGCTGTCATCACAGCACAGTAACACATCCCATTCCTGGGTCTGGTTACCAGCAGGATTATTCTTGTTAAAAACAGTCCTCTCATGGAAAATGTTGGTGAGCATTCCCATTCTCTAGAAGAGTTGCGGTAGCATGAAATGAGTCAGCAAACCCTAGTCCACAGAGAACAAGTATAGGAACTGAATTAAAAATAAGGTACTTAACATTTTTTTTTCCACTTCCATTTCTGTTGTTTTGGAAGTGCCTGAAAGTATTTGTCTTCTTTTTTCTGGAGCTCTTTCCTGATGGAGACATGTGACTTGTGTATGATCCTTTTCTTGATATTTCTTCAGTGCCTATATCCTTGGCCTCCATATGTTACCAAAAGCCAAGCTTTTGATCTTATCCCTCCAGCTTTCCCAGGAGGAAGTAGTATCTAACGCTCCCTAACATCAATATCACAGGTCACTGGCGCCATTCAGAAAACAGAAATACTGTTTTTCAACCAAATCTCCTTTAGTGTAGTCTTGTTAGTATTGAGCATCCCCTTTCAACTTAGCAGCTACTTTGCCTTCAAATTAAAACACAGATAATGCAGACACTTCTGTGTGATGCCACATGATGACTTGTGGGGTCAAATGGGCTCTTGTTGCTTTTAGAATAGTTCCATGACTAGCTGTCTCAAAGACTGTTCTCTTGTTCCCTCTTTGTCCATCCTGATAGCAGAGGCTTTTCCTGGATTTAGACTCGCATGTGTCCAGATTGGTGAAACTCATGAGCAGCCTGTCTGTAAGATTTTCTTGAATGCAATCTTAATCCCATGATGAAAACTTTCTCATTTCTGTTTCCCCCAAGAGTGCTTTAGAAGTAAAACAAATCTAATTTAATCACAGTCATACTGATAGACTTCTTAATTTCAAGATCTCTTCTGTCCCTCAGCATGAATACTTGAGACTTTCCAGGTTGTAGGTACACTTTTTGAAAGATTTAGGTTAGCTTCTTCATTTACACCATGAGTTCCAGCATCATGCAGTTTGCATCCTTAGTGCGTCTCAAAATGAGTTATTTCTTCTCTGTGGAAAGATAGCTTTGCTAATAACGAGAAGGCAAACCTATGCAGCTATAGGCTGGCTATTTTTTATTGTTTTGTTGTTGTTGTTTTCTATGTGGTATGCAGATCTTTGTTATTCTTTAAGCCATCCTTTGATCTTGGTCTACTGCCATTAAACCAGTATTCTGTAATGTACCATATTCCTTAAAATGCTGACATGATGGTTTGTGCAAGCGCTTAATTCAAAGTAGGGAAGGATCCAATTATGTTCTGCACTTTTATTTTGAAGAAGAGCACTGGTGCTGCTGTGCAAAACAGGACAAAGATAACTTAAAGCCATGTTTTTCTTATTTAGATCCAGAATCCACCCTATGGAGTGACTGTAATTTGCAGCAGCTTTCTACTGTGTCACAGCACAGAGTACTATGTGCAGTGAAACTGTCCTGTCTTATTGTATCACTGACATGACTCCTACCCTACCAGGAGTATTCTGTCATAACTTCTTACAGTGATTTTTCAGTTTCTTAAGTACAATATCAATATCTTACTCCCAGCAATAGCATACATTTTCTGAACAGCCAGTGTTTCCCTCCCCGTATGACAATCCTCTGTACTTTCCCACTGCTTCCACATGATCAGCCTGCGCAATATCAGAACAAAGGAGACTGAACAAATTCTTTTTTAATTGTATTACATCTAGACTGCCCCAAGGCAGATAGAGAAATCTTTGTTTGAGTATTTTTGAATTAGAAACATTGATATAACAAGCTCTCTTCAATAGACTTTTTTTTTTTTTTTTTTAACACGTAAGAACTCAAGTAGCATCCTTGGTTATTGCAGGAATATAAAGCTTTTGGAGGCTAGAAAGTGTTGTGATACAGTGATAACTGTGATACCTGAAATTTGAGCAAAACTTACACAATTATTGTTACTATGGAATTATTGTTACTACCTGGAATTGTGTGAGAGAGAAGCTGTGATTTAATTGATATTTGATCCTGAGAAGACGCCTTGTTTCCCATGACATTTCAGTGCAAGCGCTAGTGCATTTCCCAGCAATTCCTAAGGTGCCCATTGTCAAGTTATGTGAAGCAGAAGATTTTCATGAATCTCCTTTTGGGCACTTAGCAACGTATTTCTTGTCTGTAGTCATTAACCATCGGAGAGTTGTGAACGAAGGACCATGGATCAGGCAGGCAGTTTGTTACCTCCATCTTCCCGCTCTGGGTTTGAAGAATGCTCACCAGATAGCAGTGTGGCAAACTGAAGAGAGAGAGTCACTCTTATTTAGCCTGTTTGGGAAGATCTCCAGTGATAGTTATCTCTTTCTGATCTGCATTTCACAGCTGTTCTGCGCTGCGCAAGGAATGTAGTCTTTGAATGTGATTTCATTTTGTTTGGGGGTGAATTTTTGGAAGACGCTTTGCTATTTTTCCCATTTTCAGGAATTACTGTTGCAATATTTTATAGCAGTTAAGTAGCTGAGATTTCAGTTGGGAATGCTTGTATTCCTTGTCATTCACGGAACATCTGTGCATAGTAGAACTTGACAGTAAGAAGAATTTGAGTTTTCCTAGTCATATAGGAGACAGCTGATCAACATAATTAACAAAATAATGTTTTGCTTCCAATTCTGTGTGCAATAATGAATAGAACAGGAGTACATTTTTAATGTGCATTTAGTGAAACCGTCTGAGACTTAACTTCAGGTATTGAGAAGGGGAACAACCTTTCTGTAAATGTCTGCAGTGGGAGATTGTATGAATGTGGGTTCAAGATATTTGAGAGAATGTTTTAATACTTTGTAGTCTGGCTCTCTGAAGATTCTTGTGCACTGAGAGTGCATTGTGTTTGCCTTCTAGTTGGTGGTCTGTGCCAGATTTCATGAAATAGCAAGCTAGTTTTGAGACTGTATGACCTCGGCCTTTCTTTCATTGCAATTGTCGTACCTGTCACTGCACCAAATACAAAAACTAGGACAACTCCCATTTTTCACAGATAATACTATGAAGATGGGAGTAGATTTATTGAAGAGGTGCATTGTTAGACAAAGAAGTGGTGGCCCAGAACACTGGAACACTGGAATCAGGAGTACAGAAAAATGCAGAATTTTGTGTAAATTCAAAGCCACTGTGCACTCAGATGTAATGAATGCTCTCACCTTTGTTGTTTCTTCTTCATTGTCCCTTATTTGTTGAATGTGAGTAACAACACTGCCTTACATAGCACTGTGAAAATAAATTAATTACTGGTTTTGAAATCTGTGTATTTCCCAGCCTTGAGGTGCATAAGTAGAAAGCACACTGAATTTAGATTCTCTGGATTCTGTTTTGGGCATTTGAAATGTCTTAACGATTATCTTTGTGTTTAATAAAAAATGACTGTGCTTTAATACTTATGTCTGTGTTTCTAGGTAATAAATCCAAAGAAAAAGGGAAAAAAGAAAAAGTATATTAACTCTGGAACAGTAAGTAGATATAATTTATAGTATTACTGAATGCTTTTCTCTTGAAATACAGAGTAGTTGATGTGACATATAACAGAGTCGGAATAGAACCATCTGTGAAAGCTACAACAATATACTATTTACTGTACTTCAGCATTTATTTTCAGATGTGTTTGTTATTTTTTTAAGTTGATACAAGTTGTTTTCAAGTGTGCTGTTAAGTTGCCAATGGTTTTAAAAATGAATTATACCAAAGCTGGAGGCAGATTCTTGAAATTATTTGATTGGACACTATTAGATTTTGTCTGAAGCGTATTTTCATTTTCAAAAGTCAATTCTGTGTTTAAATTTAACTGCTCACCTAGCATCAATAAAAGCTGCTAAGTCATACCTTTCATGTTAAAAGAGGAAGAGTCATAAATTTTTATTACCAACAGCTTTTCGTAAATCTATCTTGAAAATTCTGTTAAGGCTATTTTGGGAAGGGAATTTAATGTCCTTTTATTCATATTCTGTTATGAACAATTTTTTAGCAACGCAAATAATTCCCTTCAGCATTTTCTCATCTTCTGTGTTCTGGCACCTATGATACTCAGAACATCTATGAGAAAATGAAGATAAATGTTGAAGAGCTGTATGTTGGAAAATCAAAACAGATTTTAGATATGTTCTTTTGAAAACATATCCAGCATGGTGGGTTTTTTTTTGCTCATGGAAAGTCCCAATGTAGTCAGGAGGACTACTTTCATTCTGACCCTTATGGTTTTGAAGAAACGATTTGTCAGTCTCTCATTCTTGTATAAGTCTGTTCATCAGTAGGGAAACCATCACTTATTTTGTACTTCTGTTTTAAAACATAAAAAGTCGTTTGTGAAAATTTACCTTGCAGATCTGATTAATTCATTAATTTTTATTCATTTATATATTTATTTATTGCTAATTAAAGTGTTAGAATAAAGTTCTTTCAGGCTGTCTGTATTTGAAAGAATATTTTTTGCTCATGTTTGGGCAGACAGGATCAACTGTGGGATTTTTATTTTTTGTCTCAAATTAACAGGAAATCTACAACGAGTGGTTTAGTTTAGTAATTTTCTTCCCTCTTTTCTTCTTTACTAGTGTTTTTTATAATTGCTTTTATATTGATTCCCTTTTGTCCCATTTGCACTTCTGTGTGCAGGCTTCCTTTAAGCTTCTGCGAATAGTCGCTTTCCTGGATGTTTACCTGCAGTTTTGTTTTTACTTCTTTCTGTTATTCATCCAAGATATTTGGTGTCCCAACAGATTTCTCCATTTCCAAACCATTTGAGACCATCATTCTCACTAATGGAAAGTTGTCTTCCAAAAAAAAAGTTAGCAAAGTGGATGTTGGTCATTGATTGCTATCTTATTGCTATTTTAAAGAAATACACTGATAGAGTAGCTGTTTCCATTCATTACTACTTAGGAGGTCATTTTAAGTTCAGAAATATGGACAGCATAATTTGTAAATAAAGCAAAAATAATATGGAGTGAATTGTTTGCCTCATGAATCTGTATGAAAATCTTGAACGCCAGATCTTTTCCACTTGAGTTAAAACTTCCGCAACTTGAGCACTCAAAATGCCACACTTTAAGCTGCTGCTTATAGAATCACTCAGGTTGGAAGGGACCTCAAGGATCATCAAGTCCAACCGCAGCCTAACCATAGTACCCTAACTCTAACAACCCTCTGCTAAATCATATCTCCAAGCACCACATCCAAACGGCTCTTAAACACATCCAGGGACGGTGACTCAACCACCTCCCTGGGGAGCCTATTCCAATGTTTAACCACCCTTTCTGTAAAGTGTTTCCTAACGTCCATGCTAAACCTACCTTGGCACAACTTGAGGCCATTTCCCCTCATCTTGTCACCTGTCAGCAGTGAGAAGAGACCAGCCCCGCTCTCACTGTAAGCACCTTTCAGGTTCTGGAAGAGAGTAATAAGGTCTCCCCTCAGCCGCCTCTTCCCCAGACTAAACAGCTGCAACTCCCTCAGCCTCTCCTCATAGGGCTGATTTTCCAAGCCCTTCACAAGCCTCATTGCCCTTCTCTGGACCTGCTCCAGTACCTCCACGTCCCTTCCGTACTGAGGTGCCCAAAACTGAACACAGTACTCGAGGTGAGGCCTCACCAATGCCGAGTACAGGGGCAGGATGACTTCCCTAGTCCTGCTCATCATACCATTCCTGATGCAAGCCAGGATGCCGTTGGCCTTCTTGGCTGCCAGGGCACACTGCTGGCTCATATTCAGCCAACTGTCCATCAGCACACCAAGGTCCCTTTCCATCAGGCAGCTTTCCAGCCACACCTCCCCAAGCTTGTAGGGTTGCCTGGGGTTGTTGTGGCCAAAATGTAGGACCCAACACTTGGCCCTATTGAACCTCATGCCATTAACCTTGGCTCATCGATCCAGTCCATCCAGGTCCTTCTGCAGTGCCCTTCTCCCCTCTAGCAGATCAACACTCCCTCCCAGCTTGGTGTCATCTGCAAACTTACTGAGGGTGCACTCAATCCCCTTGTCAAGATCATCAATGAAGATGTTAAACAGAAGCGGCCCCAGTACTGAGCCTTGGGGGACACCGCTTGTGACCGGCTGCCAACTGGATTCAACTTCATTGACCACAACTCTTTGGGCCCGGCCATCCAGCCAGTGCTTCACCCAGCGGAGAGTACACCCATCCAGGCCATGGGTGGCCAGCTTCTTCACAAGAATGTTATGGGGGACAGTGTCAAAGGCCTTACTGAAGTCCAGGTAGACCACATCGACAGCCTGACCCTCATCCACCAAGCGGGTCACCTTGTCATAGAGTGAAATCAGGTTTGTCAGACAGGATCTACCATTCGTAAACCCATGCTGACTGGGCCTGATCCCCTGGTTGACCTTTAATTGGTCCACGATGGTTCCCGAGATTATACGTTCCATAACCTTCCCAGGCACCGAGGTGAGACTGATAGGCCTGTAGCTACCAGGATCATCTTTCCGGCCCTTTTTGAAGATGGGCATCGCATTTGCCAGTTTCCAATCCACCGGGACATCCCGTTAGCCAGGCCTCCCGAAAAATGATGGACAGTGTCTTGGCAACCACATCCGCCAACTCCCTCAGCACTCTAGGGTGCAATCTATCTGGCCCCATGGACTTGTAAGCATCCAGCTTTCGGAGCAGGTCCAAAACTATCTTGTCATGGATCAAAAAGGGCTTATTCTGTTCCCAATCCCTATCTACCAGCGCAGGGGGCTGTGTTCCCAGGGAGTAACAAGTCTTACTATTAAAGACTGAGGCAAAGAAGGCATTAAGTACCTCAGCCTTATCCCTATCCTTGGTGACCAGGTTGCCCTTGGCATCCAACAAGGGATGGAGATTCTCCCTAGCCTTCCTTTTGCTATTAATGTGTTTATAAAAGCATTTACTGTTTTCCTTTACCTTAGTGGCCAAGCTCAGTTCCAGCTGCTCTTTGGCTTTTCTAATTTTCTCCCTGCACAGCTTCACTACAGACCTGTAATCCTCATAAGTAGCTTGCCCACTCTTCCAGAGACCGTAAACTTTCCTTTTGTTCTTGAGATCCAGCCAAAGGTCTCTGTTCAGCCAGCCCGGCCTCCTTGCCCATCGGCTTGTCTTCCGTGACATGGGGATGGTCAGGTCCTGCACCTTTAAAACAATCTCCTTAAAATATTCCCAGCCTTCCTGGGCTCCCACGCTCTCCAAAACTACCTCCCAAGGGACCCTCTCAACCATGGTCCTAAAGAGGTTGAAGTCTGCCCTCCAGAAGTCCAAGGTGGCAGTTCTGCTGACTCCCCTCCGTGGTTCGACAAGGATAGAGAAATCTAGCATCTCATGGTCACTTTGACCCAGATGGCCTCCAACCTTTACATCCCCCACCAGTCTTTCTCTGCTAACAAACAGCAAGTCCAGGATTTTGTTTCCTGTCGTCGGCTCCCCCACCAGCTGTGTCAGCTGTTATTATGTTTAGGACTCCCAAAATTCCTGAATGATCAAAACGGATAGTGAAGAAATTTCTCATCTACTCATTTTTCTATATGTATGTTCCACTTCTTTAAATATTTTTCCTATTCATATGTATGTGTTCATCAACATTCAGTACAACTGCTGATATGAGAAATGGCATAAATAATAGTAGTTGAGTTCTTTAAACAAAACTGAAGTACTCAGTAAGTGCTTCAAAACGAATAAGCGTATGAAAAGTGATCTTTCACCCATTCTCTTTCACTTTAAAAAAAGAAAGAAACCACCTATACCAAAACAGAATAAAACAGAACAACCACCAAAAAAATCATAGCGGACTTCTGAACTTGTCTCTTCCCTTTCAAAAACTGGTTTCTGAAACAGTTACGTTGTTTTCTACATCTTTTTTTTTTTTAGCTCCAAAAACATTGTGGATGTGTCTTTACTTGTTTAACTGGGAAAGGACAATTCACATCTGACTCTTGTTTTTATTTGCTTTCAGGTTACACTGCTTTCCTTTCTAATTGAAACAGAAGTTTCATTCCTTGACTATATTAAAGGCGGGTATGTGATAGTCAACAAAGTTTTCTTCTTTTCACAATCTCGCTGTAATAATTCGTATTTGTACATTGCATATGATGACTCTAAGTTATTACTGTAAGAACTGTATTGTTTCCTCATGCAGAGGCTGTACTTTCTCAAGTTACTGATGTCATTTAAGTTATGGAACTTCATGTATACTGTTGGAATAGGTAATGGTACAAAAATAATGAGGTTGAGTAATGACCTCTGATCAATCAGTGAAAATGGGGTTAACTGAAAGGGAATTATATATGTACTATTAAATTAGTAAAATGCTGTTTTATTTCTTTTGCCTACACTGACCTTTGATTTATTTAAGGTTAGCATTTATTTAGAGCCTTTTCCCATGGAAGGCATTTTTTTCAATACTAATTATATAAAATTTATAACACTTTCAATTTCTCATTTATCGTCATTCCATTCGTAGAGACAGAGGTATCAAATGGCTTACCCTAGAACATACCTGAAATGGGATCAAACATTAGGAATTCTTTTTTTCTGGCAGTCTTCAACCAGGCTTCAGCTGAAATAAAAAGAAGTCTGTGTTGTGTTTTGCCATTAGCAATACACTGCTTCATCTTTGTTTCCAGCTGTGGTAATCCCACAGATGAGAATGTGCTTAAGATTTATTCCTAACTCATTTATCTCTGACGTTTGTTCTGTTAAGATGATACCACCAGTTATATTCTAGTTACAGAGAAACTGTCAGTAAGCTTGCTATACTACCATTATTTTCAAGGTTTTTAGAAATACAGCCAGAAATTATACACTATACCAAACTCATAACTGGTAGAGGGAATGGATCACTGCTAAGAAGTGGTCCATATTATTGACCTAAGTCATGTACTGCAGCAAAGAGTAATTTATTTATTTATTTATTTTCTCTCAAGGAGTAACAAATTCTCTGATGTTTAAATTCTCCCAAAAAGTTAAATTTCAAAGTTGCGATATCCAAATTTAGGGCTGTTTGTTCTCTATCCAATAAAATAAGTATTTTTACTAAGGGTGAAGTCATAGTCTCTTATGTGTGTCAAAACACAGTGTCTTTTGAGTCATTAAGTTTCAATGCAATGAGAGCATTTCCACGGACAGTACTTGCAAAGGTGAATGTTTAAGATTTTAAACATGGATGTAGATGTG
The DNA here is from genome assembly GCA_030625065.1 of Alectoris magna. Lineage (NCBI taxonomy): Eukaryota > Metazoa > Chordata > Aves > Galliformes > Phasianidae > Alectoris > Alectoris magna. The sequence continues at coordinate 182,842,468 of CM060560.1, read as the reverse complement.
TTCTCTTTAAAATTGTTACTTATATCTTTGGACAAATTTTTCTTCTTTTTCTTTTCTTTCTACTGGTCCCTTTCAATCCAAACCATTTTATGATTCCATGAACAGGGCAAGCATGGCAGGCCCAGAGAAGGTGAACAGGTTCAGCTAGGAGTCCAAAACTTCAGGGAAGTCTGTGGTGATGAGGAAAATCAAGGTCTGGATGGAAAGTCAAACCACAGATAAGGGACAGGATCAGTTCCAGGGATTGTCAGGTGGGCCTGTGATGAGAATTCAAGGAGGTGAAGCCATGAAGTCAGTCTGCGGGCATAGCTGAGCTGGACGTCTATGTTCCTCTGACCTAAGTCTGAAGGCTGAGCTGAAATGAGGCTCCTGTGCCCATGAGGGTGAGGTCAGAGGGCCGAGGTGGGGCTGGTTAGGGCCACTAAGGCTTTTTATTATCCTCAGAGTCCCTGCATTTTGGTCCTGGATGCTTCTGGACAAAAAAAGTGATCTAGGTCTTCTAGAGTTGCAATCCTTAATTTCAGTTCAGTTGTCTGGAAACACTTCTGATGGAATACTTATCATCACTTTGTTTCTACTCTCCAGATTCTCCTGTTTCTCCTCAAAGTGGATTCAATTTATTTGTTGACTGTGTTAAAATCTGTTGAGTTTTATAGCTAAATTTGGAAAGACAAGAAGACTGCATGCATGTATAATCTTTTTGGATTGAGTTATCATATTTCCCATGGAGCTGTTTACAGTGCCTGTTAAATATCTGTACTCCCTAGATGATTAATAGAAATTCTGAATACAAACAACAATTCCTACTGATATTTTGTGCTTTCTCTCTAAGTTCAAAGCAACGAAGTCTTGCAATATTAATAATTACTACTTTTGAAGATCATCCCTCTTTTTTTGTAAAAGAGTGGAGTATAATTCAGTAGACTACTCTGTGCTTCAAAATCTGAGCAGTAACACTAATCATTTAATTATTTTATCTAAATCTTGTTTAGTGATTCATACACCTGTTTCTTAGCACATGCCAGTGAAAACTGTGAAGGTTTTTTTTTATAAAATGCTACTACCTTTTACCACCTATAATTTTCTTCTTTAGAAATATAACCAGGAGACTGAGTTTCACAGCCATTTTCCTTGATCCTGTCTTTCTCTTACTTCATCTCATTTAATACTACTACACATCAGTTTCAGTCCAGTTAGTTAACAAGTTTTGGGGGAAGGGTGATATGAAGTGTTCCTCATTTATCAGTCTGTTTCCCCATCAAGTATGTCCTCCACAATTTTGGTTTTAGATCCCTGTTTTTCTTCCGTTTGGTTAAGCAAGGGGAAGAAAACACTGATTCTGCAGGAGGCACGATATTGGCTCTTCTATAAATGGATGCTTATGAAACATTTCATGTTCAGAACTTCATTGTAATTGATTTGAAGTGTCTAGAATGAATACTGATTTAAGGGAAAGCTTGACAGCATTAACTGTAATTAATTGGGACTGCAGTATTGATTTGATTTGTATTTTGAATCTGCATCTTTTTAATTGGAATATTTCATTATAAATGTAATTGGTGGCTTTTTTTTAAAAGCCATAAAAATGAAATATAAATTTGTTCATACATTCTAATTTATTTTTACTTAATAACACTGAATTTTATAGTAGTATGGTAGGAAAGAGATGGATGTCTCTTTTACATCTGCTGCGCATTAAGTGGTATCATCTTAGTTGCTAACTTTTCCTTGTATCTTGATGCTTAATCACCTGTTACGACACTGACCTTCCTATGTTTAAGATAGGGTACTTTGTGCTAAAAATTAATGTATATTTCAAAAGTGGATTTCTCCTTCCACTTTCTAGCATATTTTCCTATAAAAATCATCTGCTGGTATATGAATAAGCCAGAAATGTGTGGGATATTGCCTTGAGGAGGTGTTCATTTGGAATAATCTTGGTTTGTAGGAATGACTGTCTAACACTTAACAGAGTTATTTTATTTTATTTTACTTTATTTTATTTTACTTTATTTTATTTATTTTATTTTATGTGTATAGAATCATAGAGTCACAAAACGGCATAAGTTGGAAGGGGCCTTGAAGGTCATCTTGTTTGATTGCCTGTGCCTTAGACAGGGTTACCCCCCACCAGTCCAGGCTGTGCCGTCCAACCCAGCCCTGAACACCTCCAGGCATGGGGCACCCACAGCTTCTCTGGGCAGCTGCACCTGTCCTCACTGCACTCTGAGTGACCCCCTAATATCTAACCTGAGTCTCCCCTCTTCTAGTCTTAAACCATTCCGCTTGTCCTAACACTATTACATTTTAATGTAGAGTAGTTGGCTGTGTCTTATCTGGAAATGAGACCAGGAGCCATAAAGCTGCAAGACTTAGTGGACAGAAAGAACATCTCTGTGCAAAACTTTCCATACTTTTCAGACTTTCTAGATGTCTTAGGATAGCATGTGGTACTTTAGATGTTTGTAAATCATGAAAATTTCAGGAACTGTATCCTCTTTCAACCTAAAAGTGATAAGTCATCTTTTCTGTCCCAGATTAGTGAAAAATAAGAGGAAATGTTTCTGCACCATTGTGTTAAAACTTGCCGTCATAAATGTATTCAGATATGAACATCTAGATATTGTTTGGATTGTAAGGGCTTTGGGCTTTCATTTTTAACTGAGCTATACTGAATCATGGATGGTCAAAAAAGGAAATTTATAACTGCTATTATGACAGCTATTTTCATCCAACCAGTACATCATATGTAATGGCACACATATTTGATGTACTGAGGAAACTTAGTTGAGATACAGCTGTGAAGCAAGGGCTGTCATAGCTACGTATTGTAGATACTTAACCATGTATGTTGTAACCTTAGAGATTAATTAGGAGTAATAAAGTTATATAGGAGGAAGATATTGAGGAACTTTTATGAGGAAAATGTTGTTTGTTTTGATGCTGCATTTGCAAAGAGGAAATTAAAAAAATACTGCCACTGGAGACTTTTTAGAGTAAATGCCATTGAGATGATACAGCCACTTATTAGTTACTCCATTAGATCAGCTATGGATTGCTGCACAATAAGTGATTCTTAAACCTCCACCAACTCCCCCCTGCTATCAGACCAGCTGGCTTTCACTCTGAAGACGCAGAGGAAATTCGTACGTTCTTCCAGTGTACTGTCAAAAAAAACTCACACTGTCAAGCCTGGTCAACAGCTATATCTGGGCTTAGCTTGTTCCCGTGCATGCATCAATTCTGACTGAAAGAGGATAGTTTTACCTTGCTCTCCCAAAGTCACAAACTGTCTGCTCTGCGGTGAAGGTTACTGCTGCTGGTAAGATGCTTTTGTTACTGCTAGTGATGAGTTCACCCTGAGAGGTCATGTCTTCCTCTAGCACCTCTGAGTCCACAAGGCATGTTGCTGTGCTTGGACGTTCTGTCTGAGCCCTCCCCGGAGTCAGGACACTCAGTGACCCAGCCTGCCTAGCCAGACAGCAGTGTTTGGCAGCTTTTGTGCACAGCTTTGTGACCTTGCAACCTCACTTGAAGCCGTGGGTGTCAGGAGCTTCTCATTTAGCTCCCTGGGGAACCTGCATCTGGGAAAGCAGAAAAACAACCTCAGCAAATGAATTTCCTGATCAGAAAAACCTTACTTTTGAAAAATCTGGCGAACAAGAAATATTTTAAAAGAACAGCAAAAAAGCCTTGACCCTTAGCCTCAAGTTCTTTGTCTCTCCCATTTCTCTGAGCCTTCTTGCCTCTCCCAGTAGGAAGTTGTGCTAGTCTTACTGTTCTGTGTTAAGTATTTCACAGAATCATAGAATTATTTGAGTTGGAAGAGATCTTCAAAGGTCGTCTAGTCCAACTCCTCTGCAATGAACAGGGCACCTACAGCTAGATCAGGTTGCTCAGAGTGTGGTCCAGCCTGGTCTTGAATGTCTCCAGGGATGGGGTATCCACCACCTCTCTGGGCATCCTATTCCAGTGCCTCGGAAGACAACTCAAAGTACAACTTAGTGCAGCCAGCTTCACTATCAGCCGCATCCAGAACAGGCCACCTCCTCCCCTGCCTTCATCCAGCTCTGCGTTTTACAAAGCCCAGAGCCCATGCTGCCCAGACAGCTCAGGACTAGGGGCAACTCTCAGGTGGACCCTGCCTTTAGCCCTGTGCCCAGAACTATGCTGACAAACACACTGTAAAAGACTTCTACCCTTACTGTAAAAGATGTTTCCTTATATCCAAGTTGATAGTTTGGGACTGAGTTCAGGAACTTGATAACTTTTGAGTACTTACATATACTACTTTTCCAGATTTGTTTTTTTTTAAATATTAGTATTATTTTATTTTGATACTTTATAGATCGAACAGCAGTCAGTATTGTGGTTTTGCCCTTATACCAAATGGCGCATTCCATAATTGGGTAACACTGTACATCATTGTACCTAAACAGAGAGTATGGCTTTAACACAAATTTCAGCGTAGTTAGATTGCCTTAACTTTTCTGTGGTTTGTAAATACAAAATTATTTTCTTGCATATTGGAATTTTCTGTAGCTTAGTACTGTGTAGGTTCTGCGGTTCTCTAAACTAAAATCTAACCTACATTGTGCAGCTAAGTTTGGAAAAGTCCCTGTATGTGAGGTATTTGGATTCCATATTCCATCTTAAGTGTGTTACTGTGGCATTTTGAAGTATTAGAGACACATACAGGGATAACAGTAGAACATTCCTATGTTGCTCTGTAAAAGAGGTTTTTTGCTTTTCAGGATTTCCTAGGTATGGATATTTACCTTATGCTTGCTTTGTGTGTTGAAAACCTTTGTTTTTCTAACACATTCGGTCTTGCATTGAAGTATGGTTCTAGCTTAATCACTGGTTCATTTGTTTTCTGGCGTTCTACATGCAGGTAGGACACAAATCATAGAGTTTATTTTTTGTGTGTGTAATTTTGAGCACCGTTCAGAAAATGACTTTCTTGCTGTTTAGAGTAACACTGTATGTCCCTTCTAAGAGCATTCACTTAATCCTGAAAACACCCCAGATTTCACTTACAGTTTTCACATGAATGCTTGTTTAGTATTCCTCAGCATCATTACAAACGGCTCTGTGTATAAAAGTCTAAACTAGATTGTCTACCAGTTCATTTATTTTCACCTGAGTTAAGCACAAACATAGTTCAGCGTATCTTTCCTAATTAATCATTATGCAGATAGGTGATTTTACTGCAGTGTTTTTTCTTAGTTCAGATGCAGCACTCAGCTTTGAGGACTTTTGTAAAAACAAGCAGTAAAGGATCTTAAGTAAAGCTTCCATTTTCTTGGTGTGTTTTAAAGTTTAGATTATTTAATCATGCATCTAAGTTCATCTTGAAGACTGTGATTCAAATGTTCTTTAAAATTTTAGGCATCCACACTGAATTAATGTTTTTTTTTCCAGCTATTTTCCCTTACATAAAATACAGTAGTCAAAAGATCTTATCAAAAATATGTTACTGTTGATGAACATGTCATTAATATGTTAATAGCAACAGTAACCTAACAGTGTGCGCTGGATAGAACCTAAAAGTTATTCTGTTGAAAAGAAATAAAATGTGGTAGAAATAAAAACAGGGCAGTGAGCTGTCAGATATATTCATTACTTTTAATTTGTTTCCAGAATAACATGTATTACTGTGAAAGCATTTCTTAAAATATCATTCAGATTAATTTTCTAGTCATCTGACTTGACTTCCAATTGAGTTGTGTCTGATGTTTCCACGACACACAGCTTCTAAATTAGTCTTCCCAAATTAGTTTTTCTTTTAATTATGGACAGTTTGTTGGGGTTTTTTTTTTCAGTCCTGAGAAGCAGTAGGGAAATTAATACCTTTTCAAATTAATCTTTCACACAAAATATGTGTTCATATTAGTGCAGCTGCTTTTGAAAATATTTTTTTCTGTGGTACTCATTTGAAGTGAAATTGTTTGAACTTCAGATACCCGGTGCTCAAAAAAAGATTTAATTGCATTTGGATGATTTTTACTACAAAGGTTGATATTCATTTTGTACCTTTCTGTAGTTTGTCATTCCTTTTGCCATAGGACATTAGTACCTTGTGTGGGCTAGTCTCCCATGTCTCTGCTCCACAAGATCATACTTAGAGGGACATTTCAAGTATGTTACATATGTACGTATAAAATGGTCATTGAAAACACAGGGCAGTCACAGGGCATGTTTGTGCTAAGTAAGTTTGTTCCAGTTTTCTCAGTCTCCTGTAAGGCATGAATAATACTCTGTGTGGTCATGAGTCCGTAATACAATGTGACACTTGCTTTAAGAGTGGGATCCAGTTGTCTGAAAATGGCATTTAATGCTATTTTAGACTCCTACAATCTTCCATGGTGTAGTAAGTACACTAGAGGTTATAAAATAACATTAGAAACTTGTATTTAGGAAACTGAATTCTAATCTGTGTATGCATCTGTGTAACTGTTGTAAGATTAAGTAAGTGATTTATCTTTTGTTGTAGAAGAGTAGACATCTGTCTTGATCTTATTTTATGCTGTGATTTTTATGGTTGTCAAATTGGCACATGCAGTAATAAACATACTCTTCCTCTTAGAGAAAAGTTGTAGTCTAGATTATTGTGGATGGTAAATGGGTGAGGGATTTTTTCTAGTTTAACAGATGAATTTCTGTTATCTAGAGCAATATGCATTTAACACAGACATATCTGGTTTTGGTGTACTTCTGAAACTGCTGTTGTCAGTCGCTACTTTTAGTTATGTTAATGTGATTTTGTTTTGTAATTAGGTGTATTTTAGATATATTTTTCTTTTGTTAGCCATTTTCCTTTTAAATTTGTTTTTTTTTACTTTGCTTTCTCATTTCTGTCTTACATTCATAATGTGCATAGCTATTTCTTCTTACAAGTTGGGTCAGGATAACTGATGCAGAAAAGAAGTTTACAAACAAGTGTTGCTGCTTATGCAGGGAAAGAATTGCTTGAGGTTTTTCTCAGTGGTATGTTCCTCAGCCGGCTGAAGGATTTCTGTTCTTGGTGTGCGGACGTGTAATGATTTTAAGAGTTTTGTTTTAGTCTTCAAACACTGCACCACAGTAAAGCTCTTAGAGTCTAATTACAGGGAGATGACTGGCCAAGACCACTTTTGTTTAGCAGTGCTAGTAAGAACTCTAAACATAAAACTACAGATAGCACTATATTAGCCTTTTGTTGTTGGTTGATCTTCCTATTGTTTTAATGCCCGAGGAAGACAGCCGTACTGCACACTGTAGTGATGGTGATAAAAACTAGTTGACGTGCACTTCTTATGATGTTTATTCTTGTTATTCTTGTTTATTCTTGTTTGTGATTCTACATCATCTTATGATGTAGATGTATGATGTATGATCTTATGATGATGTAGAAGTATGTTTTGGCTAATAAACCACTAGGACTGACATTCAGGTACCAACCAAACAAAATCTGACTTGTCATACCATTAACAATAGTGTATTTTGGATGAAAGTGCATAAAGCAGAATACAGAATTACTAGTGGGATGCATATCTCATAAATCCTAGGTCTCAGAAATCTTCAGTCTGCAGCAGCTTTCACTGTTCTTCATTCAAGTCCATTTTGATGAGTTTTTAGACATATTCTGGGCTGACAGTGTTCCAGGGAACCACAAAGGCTCTTCTTGATACTGTGGTTGTTGGTGCGGTTTTGCTGCCTTTTAAGGATGGTGTCCACTCATGCCTAGTTTAGTTTATGTGGGCCTCGGTCAGTCTAATAAAACGATTCCATGTGATTTTTTGTGTGAACCTAGGTTTTCGTGACTGTAATAGTGTTTTCTCTGGGTGAAAAGGTTATTTGAGCAGTAAGTTTTCTGCTGCAAGGTCAGGTGTCAGATTGCTGATATTTGATCTAAGTGTGCATGAGCTAAATATGTACGATAACTTTCAAAGAGCTGTAATCTTTGGCAGTTTGGTCAGTAAGTTCATAGTGGTGCACACTGAGAGGCAGAAGTCTGAAAGAATGTGTAAAAAAGTTGGTATGAGTAAAAAGTCAGTTTTCAGATTCATCCAAACTCTTCTGCCTGATTAGAGTCTTATCAGTACAGAGATTATCTCCAGAATGACGTTTTTTTGTGTGAAGGAAGTTTCGGAACAGGATTGCATTAATTGGACTGTCACTCCATAAGTCCATTAGTGACTGCTTTTTTAGACAATAATGGTGTGCTGACAATTGATTCCTGCACAGTAATGGCTTTACTTAGCTACTGCTCAAATTGCTAATCTTTATATTCCAGTTTCCAGATTTTATCTTCCACAATTTTCCTTGATAGTAAAAGAAAGTACTCCTTAAAGTATTAAAATCCTTAAAGTATTGTGTTCCCATGAACGATATCTCCGGCCAAAAAATATGCTGTCTTCTCCAAAGATTTTATGTATAGCATGATTTCAAACAATTCTGACTGAAGACATGGTTTTAGTGTTAAGAGCAGATCAGTAAAATCTTAATTGTCTTGTCAGTTGCCTTCCTTGTCAAAGGAAAAATCAGTATTACTGTTGAAAATAATAATACACAGAGATCATAATAACCTAAATGTAGAATAAAGATTTTTCATAAGCAATGAAAAAGGAGGGATGGAATAAAGTAAATGTTTTCAGTGTGTTCATGAAATGGTATTTTCAGTGTGTATTGCCTGAATTAGAAAGTCAGTTTCCTATATTTTGTCCAAAAACATTATCATATATCTTGTTTATTTTTCCACATAGCATAAAGCTATTAGTAAGAGCTGTATTTGTTCATTTTACAGAACGCAAATCAACTTCACGGTAGCTATTGACTTCACAGCTTCAAATGGTAAGAATAAAAATAAACTTCCATATTCTTGTGATATCTTGTAGTAAATATAAATAATGAATCTCGTAATACTTTAGTAAATTTCATAATAGGAGTGTGTATCACATTACAAAAATGACAGAAATATAAAAGACACAATTTCTTCCTATCATTTCATTGATGAAAAAGCTTGTAGCTACCACTAATAACCTATTAAAGATGTATTAAGAACGTTGCATTTTTACCTGTTTTAACCACAGTTATGTACATAGGAAATAGATTTGTTTCCTTTTCCATTTCTTCTTTCCTAGATTTCTGTTGTTTTTAGGAGAGAAAATGGGAGTGATTGATTTGTAAAGTAAACCTGACTCTTGCTTCAACAGGTAATCCTTCACAACCTACTTCGCTGCACTATATGAATCCCTATCAGCTGAATGCATATGGCATGGCACTGAAAGCAGTAGGTGAAATTATTCAGGACTATGATAGTGATAAAATGTTCCCAGCTCTAGGTTTTGGAGCTAGACTGCCTCCAGATGGAAGAGTATCGCATGAATTTGCATTGGTAAGCAAATATATACAAATTTGTTTAAATTTCTTTACCATAACCTAATCTGGGCAAGTAAGATATGTCTTAAGTAGTTAATAGGAAAAGTAATTACAGAATATGTTCGAATTCTTAGGTCTGAAAGACTCTTTTCAAAATTTCTCACGGTAGTGAAATTGCTGACAAATGTGCAGAGTGAAGAAGTTCCCGTAAGCCAAAAATAGTAATAAAGAAATCTCATCTATAGCAGGATGAGAAACAGATGTTTGAAATGCTTCAGTTTGAAGCTAGTCTTACCTTGATATGTAATTGAATCAATGGTAATGGTTGGACTAGATGATCTTCTAGGTCTTTTCCAACCTTGATAATTCTGTGATTCTGTGAATCATGATCCAATATTTTTTTATTATTGTTGTTCTCTGTCATTTTCTGTAACCTGTCTTTTACAGGCTGCTAGTTTAGAGGTGTCTAGAGATTACTTAGTGGAGTATTGGATGAGGTTACAGGAATAAATCTGAGATTTTGTACACATGCAAGTTAAATTACAAAACTAAAATCTGGAAATTATTGAGCCAGAACTGTGCTCCTAAATGTGACTCTAGTTTATCCTGTAATTTGTAATTTGTAATTTGCCCTGTAATTTGTACCTTAAATGCACACCGAGAAATGCCTTTCATTGTTCCATGTAAGGACTGCTTAATTCCATCTAAGATGGTATTTATGTCTGGGAACCTGTTTCAGTGATCCAGATTGTATATAGTACGAGGCTGCAAAAACTTCTTCCGTAGGCCGTTAACAGTCAGAACCAACCATGGCACTTACAGTGGATATTGGTAGCAAACTTTGAACAGATCCTTAAATTCTTGGGTTGTTCCCATTTAAAAATGCACACAGGATGGTATTCATTAAAATGCATCATTCTGCTTCATAATTATTCTTAGTGATTAATCCCTTCTTATTTTCTTTAGAATGGAAACCCTCAAAATCCATACTGCCATGGCATTGATGGTGTAATGGAGGCATATTATAGAAGTCTAAAATCAGTTCAGCTTTATGGACCAACAAACTTTGCCCCTGTAATTAATCATGTAGCCAGGTAAGCATAACAACTACTTTGCAGAAACTGTATTTTCAGTACAACTATTGCACTATTAAAGATCAACAGTTACATGATGCCAAATCATAGAAAAAGGTATTTACAATGTGGTTTTTTTCTCATTCTAAAGTGGTTAACTTGTATTTGTTAGTAGATCTGAATGCTGTGTGTTAGTATTGTGCATTTAATTCTATCCCCTAATGCTTGTGTACAAACAAGTGTTCAACAAGTTGAAGGACTAAGGGACTATTTTTTCCCTGCTCTCAACTCTACTCATGACCACTTCTATTATGAAGTTCTGCTTAATCTTCACAGCACTAAGAGCCTTCTTCAAGGCAGTAATTGCACTGGTTTCTGTCAAATAGAGAAGCAAGTGGAACAGCATGCTCCATATAAAAAAAGTTCTTCACCAACTATATGGTACACTAGGAGCAAACAAACTCTAGACTTGGTTTCTGACATACAGGCCATAGAGTTCAGTGGAAATGTTGCGGACTCACTATCTTTCAGAACTTTTCGAATCTTCAAGAGCTGCTCATTTTCAAAGAATGGTTGCTTGCTTCTTGCATCCTTTGGTTGAGGCAAGACTGGAATCGTGCTGGATGTGATTTGTCTTATATTCAGGCACAGCACAGGGAGAAGTTGGAGTCTTCAGAATATACAAGTGTGTTACACTGTACAGTGGATCGTGTTATCACGGTTAATTATTTGGAATAGTCCTTCATTGAATTTAAAAAATGCAGCTCCTTCTCATGTAAATTGCTCTTGTATAAAGGTTTGTTTTACTATCGTAATATTCTTTTTTTCCCCCCTTAGATATGCTGCTTCAGTTAAAGATGGCTCCCAGTATTTTGTTCTTCTCATTATTACAGATGGAGTTATTTCAGATATGGCTCAGACGAAAGAATCCATAGTGAATGTAAGTTTTGCTGAAAATGCTGACATATAAAATATCTTTCTAGGCTTTAATACTTTAAGAAGTAAACTGAATCTGTTATTATCTTAGGTATTAAATTAGTTTCATAAATTAACCATTCTTTTCAAACAGCAAAAAAAAAACTTTATGTATGAAGATGAAAAGAAATTAAAGCTGTATCTCAGCTTAATTACTGTTTGATGGGAAGTGATACTTTTCTAACACTGAATGTTCATATAATTTCTATCATCTGCTTCTTGACTCCTCCTTCATGCACCCCCACTACGCGGTATTTCATGATGAACTCTGATGAACTTTACCTATCTAGTAATTGCAGACAGCTTTGATTTTTGTTTTTTTCCTTACCTTCTAAAAACTGCTCCAAATTGTCTGGTCCCAAATGCCAAGCATAACTTTCAGCTAATTTCCTTTTAGATAGTTGCCCTGAATTTTAAAAATCAAGATTTTTCCTCAAGTTCTGCATTATTTTAAATGTCATTTCTCTTTGAAACTGCTGTGCTTATAAATAATATTCTACACTACAAACTGTTCTGTTGTCCCTGGGAAATGTCAGATGAAAGTACACAAAAAAAAAAGCAGCTTCCATCCAGAGCTTGAGAAGGCCTGTACCAATGATTTTGAACGCACCACAGTGAATCTGTCATGTCACAACAAAAGTTATAGCATTAGGCTGACATATTTTTGAAGGCCCGCTTTCACTACTTCCTAAGTAGAGCTACAGTACCGAATATCACTGAAACGTTCTGTCTCTCACTGGAAAGCAAGTTGCCCTCAAGTTCTAGCCAGCAGCATATGGACAGAGTCTGCATGTCAGTAAGCTCTGTGAATCCATGTGATAAATTTGTACAAGTACAGCTTCAGCTGTGTTTGAAGGTACTGGTTTACTTCCTCTCCAATATTAAAATAGGATAAAGCCACCATCCCTGGATGTGTTTAGGAGTTGTTTGGATGTGGTGCTTGGAGATATGATTTAGCAGAGGGTTGTTAGAGTTAGGGTACTATGGTTAGGCTGCGGTTGGACTTGATGATCTTTGAGGTCCCTTCCAACCTGAGTGATTCTATGATTCTCTCACTTTTAAAGGAGATAAACAAACATTCATCTTAAAAGTTCATCCTCTGGTCTAACTTAGAAGTTTGGAATGGAGCCTTTTTTTAGGTGTCAGGAGGGCTCCATGGGGAAGAAAGAGCACCTTTTGATTTAACTCCCCTTCAATTCCAAGTCTGTGTGGAGGGTGAGTACAAGACCAGCAGGTTCATCTGGTTGATACTTTGTAAGATTAAGTATGTGGTCACTAAGAAATATGGAGAACCCTTTTTTCAATAAGTAATTAATTTCTAGGAGTAATAGCTGAGGTTCTGCAAACATCTGGAGGTACAGAAGATGTGTTGTTAGCCTACAAATTTTGAATAATTTTGATGAAGGTGCATTAATTTTGCTGCATAGCTCTTGAAATGCAAGCACAGTATCAGGACTAATTAAATGCTGCCTGGTAGCATTTTCCAGTCATAATAATATTTGGAATAATGAAAAAGGGGTAGCAATGTTAAATACAAGCTGATGTGTATAAAACTGGGGAAAAGTGTGTTTCATTTTTTAACACTGTGCTTTATGCATCCTTCTTTTTACAGCATATGTGTCAGACATGTTCTGCTTTATCAAACTGTTCAAAGGTTATACTGTCATTCAGAAAATGCCAGCACCAGGTTTATATGCTAAAGTTGAACTCTGTCTTTTCACTGACCTTGCCACTTATGTTTTCATATACATTGTATCATGTAGTACTGTGTCTACCTAGTTGGGAATATTTATGAAGAATGCTTTCTTTAAATTTAAACTCTAAGATTCTCAAAAACATCTGAAAACCAGATGTTCTGTGCCTTTACAGTGCCTCCATATAAAAAAAAAAATACACTCACTATCAATGATTTATGCAGTATTCTGCAACTCAGTTACAGTTATGCTCTATTTATTGTTGTTTATCACAGAATGGCTGAAGTTTGCAGGGACCTTTGAGTCCATCTGGTCCAATCTCTTCTCAAGCAGAGACACCCAGAGCTGCTTGCTTAGGACCGGAGGGTGGTGACACACTGAAACAGGTTGCCCAAGGAGGTTGTGGATGCCCCATCCCTGGAGGCTTTCAAGGCCAGGCTGGATGTGGCTCTGGGCAGCCTGGTCTGGTGGCTGGCGACCCTGCACACAACAGGAGGGTTGAAACTCAATGGTCATTGTGGTCCTTTTCAACCCAGGCCATTCTGTGATTCTATGATATGACAGATCAAGAATGGGAAGTGGGAATGGTGCCTTTAAAAAGCGAGTGTATTTTAGATGAGGCAGAATAATGCCTTTTATGTTCCAGAAGAAAACTGTAAGTCTGTTCTAAAGCCACTTTACTTGAAACTTCAGTTGAGCTGATTTTAATTTAGCAGAAAGTGTTCATCTATGATTTTTGGCCCAAGTAGACTCCTGTTTAAAATGACTGTAGATATTTCACAGTTCAGTAGAATATCACCAGATAGTCATCAGAATATCAAAATACCAAAAATCTTTTACAGTGAGGGTGGTGAGGCACTGGAACAGGTTACCAAGTGCTGTGGTAGATGCCCTGTCCCTGGAGACTTTAAAGGCGAGGCTGGATAAGGCCCTGGGCAACCTGACCTAGCTGTGGTGTCCCTGTTCATTTCAGGGAACTGGGACTGGGTGGCCCTAGGAGGTTCCTTCCAACTCAAAGGATTCTATGATTCTGTGGCCACAGCAAGAAACATTTCTCAGCCCTGACATTTGTTAGATGTTTTAGTTTTTGTTGTTACCCTCCTCAAAAGAGCCAGTTTCAGAAGATTTCTGTAGTGGATATCCAGTGCTGCCAGGGCAGGAGAATCCAGTATTTATGATGTTGTCTTCATAATTTTAGAGGTTTTACAGAGAGTTCATTCAGGGAAAGCCATCTTTTCCTTTATTCACTGAATGGAAAAGGTTAAGTAAAATTAAAATTCTTAACCATAACACAGCTTAATATCTTGTTTGCTTTGTGGCATGGAAAACTAACTTGAATAAAAATTTTCGTTCATGGAAGAAACAGAAGATACGTATTGCTCAAATTGATGATTTATTCTCCTCATCATTTTAGGAGGTTAGGATAAGAATTGTTTTTTAAAACTTCACTTCTGTATGTTTTTTATTCGTATTGTCTTTGCATCTTACATAATAGTGGATGGGGTTATGTAATGCATTAAACCTCTTTTTCTTGTTCTTTCAAAGGCTTCAAAGCTTCCAATGTCAATAATTATAGTGGGAGTAGGGCCAGCAGAGTTTGATGGTAAGTGTTCTAGTGTTTTTTTTCTAGAATGTTTTATATTTGTTTACATATTTGTAATATGTGCCTTTTGAAACACATACTGTTCTTCACATAATATAGAACAAGCAGTAAGTACTGTTGACATTTCCAGCTGGATTGATTGATAACTCAGTGTGATTACAAGCTACCGTGTCGAGCCCCTCAGGCTCTCTCTTCAAGTCATAGAGCCATATGGGGGCTGAGCATTTACAGTGCTCTTGAAAATGTGCGTTGGGGGGGGAGGGGTTAAGAATAAAATAAATAATTTTGAATTTCTGAAACATCAATATTTAATTGCCTTGTGATGTATCAGTTGACTGGGAATATTGATCACCTGTTCTTACTGCAGTAGTAAAATACAAAGGAAAATAAATTCGAGGCGGTGATCTGGGTTAAACCAGGTTTCACTTTATAAGAGAAGTGAGCCTTAGTGTCTAGCAGCAGTGGGAGAATGTTACAGCAGGAAATAAATCACCAAGGTTATTTACATATTCTTTCTTAAGGTGTTCTTGGATAGCACTCTCTATTCCAATGAGTTAGCTGCTTCAGTTATTTGAACTAATTTATCAGTTGGCATCTTGTGTATCACCACAAAATGAAATGTAGACGCTCCATGTATATCTGATCTTCAAAGTAATACATCCTTTTTTTTTCCATTTGAGTACTTCTGGTTAGACGGTATGTCTTTATGTGTACAGATATATAATGTGAACAGTCATTAATGACTGTACATTTTAATTCTTACACAAATATTCTAGGAGTATGGCAAGTGGTATGCTAGTGTTTGAGTATTGTATTCTTTGCAGAGATTGTCCAGGCTGACATTTATTCTTCAGATGATTGTAGCAAAGGGAAGAAACCATTTGTCTTAATAAATGCACAGATTGGAAATTTGCAAGTCTTACGTTTCCCCTCAGAGAATTCATACTCTAGTCCCATATTACTTACTTGTCTCTCATCCTTCCTTTGCCTTTTTCCCTTTCCCTTTGTTTGTCCTGTCCTTGGGTTTGCCCAGACTCCTCTTGATTCAGTCTGGACATGAAGGTTCTATCTTCCTTTTACATCTGGAGGTTGTATTTATGGAGTTCTTAAAGCAGGATTCTGTGTTACTTTAGGATATAGTTTCCATCTTCTGGGAGAACTGTTGATCTGCTTTGGGGTAGGAAGGCCCTACAGGGGGTTCTGGACAGGCTGGATCACTAGACTGAGGCCAGTGGGATTAAGTTCAACAAGCCCAAGTGCCAGGTCCTTCACTTTGGCCACAACAACCCCGGGCAATGCTACAGGCTTGAGGCAGAGTGGCTGAAAGACTGTAGAGGAAGTGGACCTGGGTTATTGGTTGACGCCTGGCTGAACATGAGCCAGCAGTGTGCCCAGGTGGCCAAGAAGGCCAATGGCATCCTGGCTTGTATAAGAAAGTCTTGCCAGCAGGAGTAGGGAAATGATAATCCCTCTGTACTCAGCCCTGGTGAGGATGCAAGAGTTAGCCAAAAAAGTTAATAATGTTCTTTTAAAAGCACCTAATTCCTATGTCATTACAGTCATTACATTCCCAATATGACTGAAAAACCATGTTGTACTACATTCTTTGATATCTTCTGTAACAATAATTTCTGAAGATGAATTTTTATCTACCTATGGAAGTATGAACATAGCCTTACAGAAATGAAATACTTTCTGGTTTGGGAGTCAGAAGGATATGGTGGACCTTATTGTGATGTGTTTTGTTCTGAAGATAAATAAATATCTTATGTAAATAAATAAATAGATAATAAAGACAAAATGTAGGTATCGTTAGCATGAAAAAATGCAAAATAGCTACGATGCATGATGTAAATAATCTTACAATTTACCTAAAGATAGCAGTTGTTAATTCTGTTGCTCTGAAGTGTAGATTGACTAAAATTTTTCTCAGTAATGTTTTTTTGAGAGGAGTAGATTAACTCATAGATAAATTCATTTGTTTCTTTTTTTAAGCTATGGAAGAACTGGATGGTGATGTAGTCAGGATTTCTTCAAGAGGAAAGTTTGCAGAAAGAGACATTGTGCAGGTGGGAGAGAAAAATTTCTCTAATAATTATACTTTACCGATCCTGTTTGCCATGAATTCATGTTCTATCTATCCTCCTTCCTTTCACTTTACCATAGCATTTATGAACTTTATCTTGGGATGTTTGTAAGAACTTCAGAAACTCTTTGTGGTGCTTCATAAGCCTTTATATAACACAAGATACTGAATGTATGTTCATTAGGAAATGACCCCTAACCAGCAGCACAGAAATAAAGCCTTAGGGTTATACAGCAACAGGAGAAGAGTTAGTTTCCTTTGTATTCCAGGTACTGCAATCTTACTGTGAGTCTGTAAAGAAGAATTGCAACATTTCTGGAAATCAGCAGTACCTAGGCCTCTAACAAATGTATTTGAAATGCCTACGATATCTTTCCATTCCTCTAACTGGCAGCCCAGAACACTGTGGGTGTCTCCCACTTCCTGTGACCTGTCTGCCACATACGACCATGCAGATGTCTCGTGCCTTAAGGTACCCCAGATGATAGCAGACGTCTCTGTTTAGGTGACTGAACCAAACCCTAAAAGCACTACTCTTACCTGCATTCCATGTGCTGCTCCACTTCTCTGCTCTGGTTCTCTTCCTGTTCTGTTCTGCTCTTTACAATCAGTCAGTCGGCCCTGTGGTTGTCGTTGATGCCTAAGCAGTCACATGCAGGGTGGGATGGTAGCTTTGTGTGCACTTATCCACCATAATCATCCTTCTTCCTAAGGGCAGTAAATTTCTAGAAGTCCACAGGTTTTCCAAAACATTTAATCTGTGCTCTGGCATCCTTTCTTCCTACCTCATTATGTACCACCTGGGTAGACTTAATTTCGTCTTTTTTTTGTTTGTTTGTTTCAATTAAAAAAAAATTGCATCATCAGAAACTAGGTGCAATTTTTGTATTTTGACGGGATACTAAAGGAAAACTAAACACAGAGAAAGGCATTTGATGGCTCGGTACACTAGACCATGCATGCTAAAGGAAGTTTTGAAGCTAACAGATGAAAAGCAGCAAACTTCTCAAAAATCAGATCAACCTGATGACTGTAGAAGGAATGATATCTGCCTGATGATGATACCTGGACTAAGTCGGCTGAAAACAAGCTGGAAGTGCTTCTGGACCCCAAAGTAGTATTTCTGCAAACACTCAGCTATTTCAGGACTTTTAAAGCTAATTCAGATATTTCTAACATGCACAGCACTGTGCACTTTTAATATATGCTAGACAGTTACACATAATTCCTCCAAACAACAGCAGCTCCAAAAGCTGCCAGTTTTACACTGAAAGAGCATAAATAATGGGTTCTTCAAATGTTCTTCAGATGTTCTTCAAAACTTCTTCAAACGCTATAAAAAAGATTATCAAAAATGTTATGTATCAGAAATATTCTACTTTCTTCTGAGATTAAAAAAAATAAAGCTAAATAGCAGTCTTCATTTTTTTTAGAATTCATTGCATCTCAGAAATGCAATAAAACATTTACTTGCTATGAACATCTTTCATTCAGAACTTTGCCCCAAGTCATACCAGATTAGCTGAAGGCAGTACTATTTTGTGCTCTTTCTGTCTAAATAATAACAAATACATTATGTGCTAGCTACATAAATAAAAAGGGATAATGTCAAACCCTTTAAGTTTAGTGTGACCTTTATTTTTTATATGGTAGGATGAAAATGACTTGCTTTTATGAAATTAAATACTCAAATGTAAAAAGATCACCTTTTTTTCTTGTTTGTTTTAGGTTAGTTAAAGTCAGTTTGTAAAGCTAATGGTTAATTTTAGCAGTGTATCTATTACGTTCACTACTAATTGCAGTTCAAGGAAAGATTTGATCTTTGTTTTTCACCCCTTCACACAGGTATTGTGGGGACTCTGAATTATACGCCTACCAGTTCTTCCTCAGTTTACTGAATTTCTGCTTCGTTACCCTCTTTCTATTTAATAAGTTTTGACAAAATACTTAACTCATGGTAATGTACATGTAGTTTCTGTTGAGAATTTTATATATTAAAATCATAAATTAAACTATCAAGCTAAAGGCAAAGCATTTTGCATTCTTTCCATTTCTCTTCAGTCTTTCTTATATCTTTCATTATATCCTTCTACCACTCCTACTTGTTCTGTGTGGTAGCTCTAGGCCTTGTTGTACAGTGTATTTCTGCTGTGCATATATTTCTGCTGTAGTTCCTCAAACTCTTCTGATATCTATATCCCGTAAGGAGAGGGTAGAACTAATTTAGGCCACTCGTACTGTGTAACTGCATTTCAACAACTGCATTGTTGAAATAGCCTCCCTTTGCTGCAGAAATTGTGGTCTGGGTTTTCATGTCTGTAAGTAAGGCGATCTCTTGAAATGGAATACTTTCTGATTCTTAACGCAGACTGCATATGCTTTTTACAAGACTGCCATTGCAATAGGAAATGAAAAAATGTGAGAGAAATAGATGCTAAGCTTATCCCTTCACAGTTCAGTGTGTAAGCCTACAGGCTGCAGAGGTTTTTCCATTTGTTTGTTACTCTTCTAACTTGATGCTTCTGGGGACAGTTAGATTTATTCTTGCCAATAAGTTGATGGAGTTTAAGAAGGAGCAAGCTGTTGAAACTGAGCAGTACTTTACTGACTTCTGAAAACTGGTGATGGGTTTTTTTGTGTGTGGGTGAGAGAGAGAAACAAAGGAGTCAGTACTAGAAAATGTCACAGTATCTACTTGTTTCTTATATTGAAAAGTCACTGAATAAACATAGAAGTAGCTGTTACAGTTAATTAATTATGGAACTGCGGATGCTTTGCTTCATACCCTAAAATCAGGTTCCTTTTTCCCATTGTTCTCCCAGCTGTATAGTTGCATGGTCTTGCTGCTTGGGTTTCAGTGTAACGCAGCATAGTGCAATTACATAACATCAAAGCTGTTTTTTAAGTCAATTTGCACAACTCCATCATCTGTGGAGTTAGGCAGAGTCAACTGAGATGAATCCCTACATAATCTGTAGCGATACTGCCTGCTCAGAACAGTTTTTGTTTTTCAGCTATTTTAAATGTGATGAGCAAGCTGTGTTTTTCATATGCTGCTTCTTTTAAGCATTTTTTAAATATCAGCTCCACTGAAAATACAGAAATTCATTGGAAAAAGAAAAAAAAAAAAAAAAAAAAAAGAAGAAAGCCAACACTGTTCCTGAATAATAGCAATAAATATCCAGTTTCATAAGTGAGAATTGCTTTTCAAAGCTGAGGAAAAAATAATTTAATTAAGTTCCTTAAGTTCCTTATTGATAAAATGTTGTCTTCATCTTCCCTCCCCTCTCCCCCCAAGAGTTTCTTTATTTGTTTAATATATTGAATAAATTTCTTTTGTTCCTGGAAAACTGTCAGGCTCTCAGAAGTGCAATGTAAGCTGAACTCCCACTGTAATTCAGTGGTCCCCTAATCTTGAAAGCTTCAGTGCTTTTTAGAAAAACAAAAATTAATATAAAACCTTGGTTGGTGTGCAACAAAGAAGACAAAATGTTTTGGGCTGGGATAATGAGCGGAAGAGTCTGCTTATTTTAGAGTTCAACCAAGAGGTTAGAGATCTCTGGGTTTGGCTTCTCAATCGGTTCTAGTTTTATTGTGGAGTCGTATTATGTGCAAAAAGTTTACATTCAAGTCTTCACTGTTTCCCTAGAGGAAAAAGACACCATTAGGGTTTGTACTCAGGCATGGTCTAGTATATCAGTACCAGATGTAGCTTTGGACGTTGAATTCTGGTTTTGAAAAGTCACCCAGCTGCAGTCCCGAGATAGGCTCCAGAATCCAAGCAAGAAATAGAATTCCTAATAAACTTCCTTTTGGCACAACGTATTACATAGCTTAACCCACTGCATCTCTGCATGCTGTCTGTTGTGAATAAAAATCAAGGAGCCTGGATCGTTTCTTTTTTCTTAGCAGCAACACAAGCATCTTACTAATGTGAACTCCAAGGCAGAGCTGGTAGCTGCCCTTTTGGTGTTGCAGACTTGGATATGACATAACAAGTTCTTTTTTGAAATCAAATCTCTTTTTGCTTGGAGTCTTAGTATGTTTAATGGTGTTAGGTTGAAAAAAAAGAGAAGTGTTCACAGTGGTTCCCAATCCTAATAAGTATAATGAAAAATGATCAACATTATAAAGTCATCCTTTCTGTTTTGTTCACTTAGCAAACATTCTTCCTACAAATTCTGGTAGGTGAGGCCCATGAATAAGACATGTAAGCAAAAAATAGCTTTGTATGGAAGAGGTTGAGAGATATTCCAGATATGTCAGTAAATAATCTGATAATCTAGCTAATCTGAGCCAGCCATGGTTTGAGAATATGTTTCTATTAGAAAATGCGTTTTTTGAGATATAATATGTATAGATATATGTATATAGATATATTTATAATACAAAATGTGTAAGGTAGTATATTAATGTACCTTTACTGCCTAGATCAAACTTTCTCAGTTTTGTATTTTAAGACGCATTTTGCATCTACATCATGACCTGTGTGAACATATCTTTTCTTTTGTAGTTTGTGCCATTCCGGGATTACATTGACAGAAGTGGAAACCATGTGTTAAGCATGGCAAGACTTGCTAAGGATGTTCTGGCTGAGATTCCAGACCAGTTTCTGTCCTACATGAGAGTCAGAGGAATAAAGCCATCACCTGCACCACCACCCTATACACCTCCTATTCATGTGTTACAGACTCAAATATGAGCGCTCCAAAGCGCTCAGCATTTATCACAATTCAAGAGTCTCTGGATGCAGCAGTAGCTTTTTGGAGCTAGAAAAATTCTCTTCACATACCAAAATTCTTCATATGGTTGCATGAGCAACTGGAAAGCTTTTAAATGCTAGGATCAAAATGCTGGTGTTCTGAGTCTTTTTCTTTTGACAGAAGCCCTACTTTTTTGATCTATTTATTGGAGGGGAAAGCACAAGTCAGGATTTCAACTCAGAAGATATGTCCTCTCTGAATACTGTGTGTACATAAATGTACAGGAATGCTATTCCTCTGTATCAATGTTTACATGTTACTATTTTTAAATTTCAGTACTTTTATAAATATTCTTAAGAATAAAAGTTTGGAATATTGATTCACACATCTTCAAGCTTGCAATAGTTTGTCACAAGGTCACAGGAGAAGCAATATCTCTTTGAATGTTTGTCCAGACAAACACAGATGGAAGCTAAGAAACGGACAGATAGGTGCGTTTTCCAATACCTGAATCGCTTCAGTTGGTTCTCAGTAGTCTATCCATTTCACAGTCTGAGAATAAGCTCCTAAAATGTGAATGTTGTAATTACGTATGACCTCTGACTAGGTCCAGATTTGGAGGGGGATGGACGTGTATTTTTTCAGAGATTCTCCAGTTTCTAAGTTTATCTGAGTTTACAGTTTTTTAAACTAGTTACTGAAGCAAATTAGAGGAGTTACTTGCTATAAGTAATTAAAGAAAATTACCTCAAATCAGAACTTTGAGTGTTACAGTTGACTCACTGAGCTCATTAAATCTTACCATGCATTCCTTAAAGCGGTGGAAATTTTGCATCAGAAAAGTCTTTGGGAGTGATTACAGCAGATGTTTTATAATGGATCATTTTAAACTTAATTTAAAATTACAACATTTTGTCTAGATTGCCCATTCAAAGGGATGCTGGCTCTTAATATTTGGGTTTATATTGTCATTTAATCACATTTCCATTCAGGATGCATGAATGATAATGTTAATTAACTGGTTTAAAAATTGCACAACCATGTCGCTTTGTGCACAATTTTGTGTACTGAACTACCCAAAAATTTTATTATATGCCTGTTCATATATAATTATGAAATGATTTTGCATGTACAGTTTTTACAAAATACACAGTTTTGTGAGTTTGTGTCAGATATATTTTATTTAGAACTAATGGCCTTAAATTTCACAGAACTCCTGAAATGATGGTGAGTTGCCTTCAGATACCGTTAAAACAGAGCGTTTTTAATTTTTTGTGTGTCACAGTTGTAACTGTCCTGTAATGTAACTTCTTTTCTTTGCATATAACCCGTTTACTACTTCTGTTTCTTACTACCGTATGTGGTAATGTACAGTATGAAACTACGGTGCGTTTTTTAAGCATGAAAAGTTTTTTTCCAGAACGTGTATCTTCAGTATTAACGGCGTATAACTCTGTAAATGCAGAATCTTCCATTTTTAAATATATTTAAATTCCTTCAGTCTCATGCAGGAAATTCCTTTTTTTCTTTTTTTTTTCCTTTTTTCCAGATAATTAGTAAAAAATAAATGTAAAAACAATATTAAAAAGTGTTTTTTTGGTAAAAAGATAAATATTGTTTTATTTTTATTTCAAAACGGTTTTTACATAAATATGGACTTTAATTTTCTCACCAAAATATGTATTTCTTAGTGGATTGATGTTGCATGAATGACATTTGATACCTGACCAATTTTGATGAAAGTGCATCATAAAGAATAAGTTTAAATCTACTGAATGGTGGTGGTGGTTTCCTTCTGCCTTCTGCATTTATTGTTCATACTTATATTGTTGGCATTTTATAAAGAGCTGAATTGATACTATGCTTCTGTTCCTTCATACTGTTAGACAGGTCTTTATGCTGCCGTTTTTATTTATTCACAGCTGCCCATGTATTAAGCTGTTTTTCATTCTCAAGCCCAAACGACCAACTTGTTTTTCTTGCGTTCCAGTTCTTCCCACTTTTTAGTTCTTCTCCTTTCTCTAGTGCCTAGATATCTGTCAGGTGTTTCACCTAGTATTTATTTCAGACCGAGCTGGGCAGGAAAAGGAAGAGTAAGTTCTTTAGCTGTCATTTAATCAGCACCTTTTGTTAATGCAAAGATTGGTCTTGTAAGTAATTAACAAGTGAAGGAACTCGTAAAGATAGGTATGATCTAATCAGTTTAATTAATAATTTAAGGATTGATCAGAATTTTTTTTTTCTATCTAGCCCAAGTACCAACCTGCTGTATTCTGCGCTGCTGTTTTTACTTCTGTTTGGCATTGGAGAGTAAACCTAAGTTAAATCATGGGAATAAAAAGATGTAGTCAGTGGACTCTGTGTTGTGGTGGGAAAAGGAGGCTTTCCAGACTGGTGACATTGCCCTGTATGTTTGACATCTTCATTCTGTAATGTGTATGAGACTGTTACATAGCTTCACAGGGTAACCTCAGTCATGCCCATAGTAAGGTTGACAGTTAATGGTCATAATTTTCATTTCTCTGGAATACCAGTAGCATCTCGCCCTCCCACTGGCCGTAACAGAGGAGCAGCCATTGTACAGACAGCAGAGCACAGAGGCTCTTGCCAGTTTAAAATAATGCTGCCCAGCCTAGGCTGTTCTGTTTTACTACTTTGTATTCCATGCATTCCATAAGTAATTCTCTTCTCATTCTGTATGTAAAAATTTGGCTATTAAAGCCTAGGAAAAGATGCATAATACCTCTGTCACAAAGACTGAAACAAAACAACATCGAGCATTCAGGAGGCTAAGGCTAATGGTGGGTATGTACTGCATCAAATAGGAAGCTTTGTGAGATCAAAAAGAAACATTTAAATGAGTGAGGAATTTTAGATGCACTGGAACAGGTTGCCCAGGGAGGTTGTGGATGCTCCATCCCTGGAGGCATTCAAGGCCAGGCTGGATGTGGCTCTGGGCAGCCTGGTCTGGTGGTTGGTGATCCTGCACATAGCAGGGGGGTTGAAACCAGATGGTCATTGTGGTCCTTTTCAACCCAGGCCACTCTATGATTCTGTGATTCTAGACCTCTAGAGGTAAACCAAATGGTGTGTGTGAGAACTATAAAAATAGTGAAATGCTGTCACATGAAATTACAAGCGTGCTACCAAAGTTTGGTTATACTGTGACTATGGAGTAGCAGAGAGTTTTTGTATTTAATCAAGGTAAAATATGACATGTTAGGTGACAAAATGAGTTGCCCTGATAGGGAAGCTCTGTGAGGAGAGTGTGCTTCCTTTGGTATCCATCTTTGACCAGCTGCTTTCCTGGTCAGTTGTAATTGTAATCAATGCAGGAAATGCTGTGGCAGAGTGCAAACTGTACCAATGTTCTGCTAATTAGGAAGGATGCTGCCTTATGGAGAATGGTATTTGAGAGTAGCTTTTAGGCTTGATTCAGATTAGTCTGGAATTGTTTGCTAATCTGGAAGGAGAAATTAGTTTGATTTTGGTTACATAAACAGAATTTTGTAATTGTAGGGAAAGGTGACAGCCTGTACGACAGAATCCACGTGGGCTTCAGCTTACTTCTGTACACAGAGAGGTTTGTTAAGCGTAGTCCCCTGAGAAATACTTGAAAGAGGAGAAGAATTCAAAAGAACAGGTATTCTCTGAGAAGATGCACTTTGAAAAGCTCGAGATTCAAAGCTAAATAGGGTCAGATTAAATTCACTCCAGAATACTTTAAAAAAATGGTTGAAACAATCAGAATGACACATGATTGTCGTCTTTAAGAGGTAATAAAAGGACACAAAATGACAAATTATGCCAATGCAGCAGGAAACCAGGGAGCATAGTAAGAGGTTATTATGACTGTATCAGAAGTTTTAAACGGAAACGTCAAAAAGAATTTGAAAGGAGAACATGTTGCTGTAGGTAAATGTAAAAGATATGCACAGAGAAGCGTAAAAAAGCAGAGCGAATAGCAAGTCTTGAGAAAGCTGAAATGCGCCATGTCTTTTTCCTTGAGTCATTGTATAGGAGGAATAATAATTAAATGGTCAATTCCAAATAATGGTCATCATTGCTTCAACCTAGTTTTGCAGCTACCAATGAAAATGCCTATTTTTTGGAAGAGCAATGTGATGAGCTCTTATCACATAAATAAAGGAGCAAATGGTCAATAAAGGAGCAAACAGCCACCGTGTCGCTTTATTAACACTTTAAGTTGACATTTTAAAGGCAAAGCAGGAGGTGACAGCTTCATTAGAAGTGTTACATAATCCCAAATTGGTTAGACTGTGTTCAGTGAAACGCTACCGGTCTTTCATCATCAAAAAGGAAAATGTACCCATTGATATTTCATAGGGACCTTAGGAACCTGTCTTGCTTTTGGTACTGTTTGGTGACTGCCACTGATGGTGTGATATATGCAAAGTTAGTTCTTATTAATTTAGCACATTATATTAACTGTAGATAATTCAAACTCTTTCAAACATAGAATCAGAATCATGGAATGGCCTGGGTTAAGAAGGACCACAATGATCATCTGGTTTCAACCCCCCTGCTATGTGCAGGGTCACCAACCACCAGACCAGGCTGCCCAGAGCCACATCCAGCCTGGCCTTGAATGCCTCCAGGGATGGGGCATCCACAACCTCCTTGGGCAACCTGTTCCAGTGCATCACCACCCTCTGAGTGAAAAACTTCCTCCTAATATCTAACCTAAACCTCCCCTGTCTCAGTTTAAAACCATTCCCCCTTGTCCTATCACTATCCATCCTCGTAAACCATTGGAACATGAATTTAAAACTTAAATTTTATGGATTAGAAAAAAATTGCCATAAGAGGAGCAAATTAAATGAGTGAAGACAGGCAAGAGTACTTAAGTAACAAAAACCTGTCCGATTCTACTTCATGGCCATGCAGCAATTCTGGGGAGAACAACAGCAACAATGAAACAGAGATTTGTCCTGGTTTCAGCTGTGACAGTTTTCTTCCTAGTGGCTGGTATGGTGCTGTGCTTTGGGCTGAGGATGGGAATGATGGTAACACACAGATGTGTTAGTTCTTGTAGAGCAGTGCTTATTCTAAGAAAAGAGTGCCAGCTTCTCGTGCAGCAAGGGGCTGGGAGAGTGCATGGAGCCAGGAAGGGTCTATCAGCAGTAGGACAGCGGATAGAAGGTGGCCAAAAGCGTGTCCTGTACCACTGCACAGGGGTGGCCTTCCTGCCAGCGGTTGGCTCTAACTCTTTTAAGATCACAGTGAACTTCCAGCATGAGGCCAAAACTTGCCCTGCGGATGTGGAGAGTAGATGGCTGTTAGCATGGCAGACATACTTGCAGGAAGGCTGACCTCGACCATGCAGAGCGTTAAGCTGTTGCTTTGTACTGCTCACTTTTTTTTTTCACATCAAGTGTGCTGTTTCTTTCTTTCACAACGCTTTACAGCAGTAGTACAAATTCTTTTCATCTCTGCATAACAGATTATTGTTTCTTTGCCTCTAACTTGATATGGCATGATTTCAGGTTTAATTTCAAGCCGGCGTGTTGATGCTCATTGCTATTAGTGTGTGTCTTCTGTCATCTGATTGCAGATGACTGCTATTTTCAGGATGGATTTATAAACAGAGGGCATAGAGTACTGTATTTCTAAAAGCGCACTTACCACTAAACACTAGACAAAATTCAATCTTTGTTGGGGTTCTTACTTGATGAATTCATTTTGCAAATAAATCAAAGGCATTGAGCCAACTGAGCATTTGTATCCGTACCCCATGCGGCAGGATGCTGTGAGATACGAATGGTGTGAATTACCTGCCTCCACGTGCCACAAGGGGCCACTGCCTTGTGCCACACAGATGTCACAACAGCCGTCTGAAGCCATTGCTGGCTACTGCTCAGTGATTTCATCACTTCAGTACTGGTCCATTCAGGGCGGACATGTGCGCGCCCTTGCCACAGGCTCTTATGTGGTTCAATTTTTGGGGGGCTGATCATGAAGTCAAAGCAATTGACTGCATGTGCAAAGTGATTAGCAATGAAGGCTGCCTTCAGCTGAGCGGGCCATCAGGAAGCAACCACCAGGGAGAAGGAAGGTCCTGAAAAGCCGCTCTTTCTGTGCGCACAGAGATACTGTAGGCTGCAGAACTTCTCTGCAGAGTGGAACGGAGTAAATAATCCCCTCACCATGTCATTAAATACTTCCATTGGCAAAAAGCATCCAAAAATACAGAATTGAGTGCACAGCCTTGACTGATTGTTTTCTGTGAGCAAGAGGAAGGGAAAATACCAATAGATTGTTAAACCTGGAGGAAAGAAAGGGAGTTCGGCAGGAGTCCCTCATGTCTATTGCTGGTAAACATTGTCATTAGTGCTATTAACAAAGAATTAGAGGCTACGTTTATAAAACCAATAAATGTGTCAGCTCACCAGGGTTACAGGCTGGGAGGCCTGATTAGAATTCAAGAATGTTTTAGATAAGTGGGAGGGAAGGTCAGGAACCAGTGAGATAAACTGCTGTGAAAAAAAAGTAGGAAGTGCTGCATTCAAGTGGGGAATAAATAAGCACAAGTGGAATGAAAATGAAAAATACCTGGATAAACAGCAGTTCTGGAGTTAATAATCTGCAGATTACAGTTGCACTCTGAATTTAAAATGAATCAAATTTTGATTCTGTTACATAAAAAGCAAAGATCACCCTGGATGGTGTTAGCAGTGGTAGTTTGCTCTGTGCCAAGCAGTGCTGAGCCTTGGCCCGGTGCTGCGTCTGGACTTCACCGTGCTGGAAAAGTCCAGGAGAGAACAAGAGCAGGCGGTGTTCAGTCACAGAGGAAAAAACTTTTAAAGCACTTGGGTATGTTTCATATGCAAAAGACCAGAGGGACCGTGATAAATGTGTGTGCTCGTGCAAAGGTCAGAGATGACAGGTGAAGCTATCGTTTTTGGCAGCTAGAAAGGCTTATATGGGATGACAGACAAAATTTCCAAACTAACTGGAGAGCACATTCTAATCCATCTCAGGAAAATTGTGTAATCTGTGTCTTAGAAATTGTTCTGAACAGGTTAGGCAGCCACTAGGGCTGGCCTCCCTCTGAGCAAAACGATAATGCATTAAATAGTTAAATATCTTCCTGAAGTCCCGCTCGTTAGTCCTGCAAATGCAGGCAACCTAATTAAGAGAAAATAAAGAATATTACATGTGGAGAAGAGACAGAGGGCTGGAGTGAGAGATGAGATGCACTTTGGGGCTAATGATGATTTCCTTTGCTAAATCAGTCTTTTCATCTGGAAAAGAGCAACAGGAGAAAATGTCATCTACCACGAAGTACTTGGGCAGACAGTGTGGTGCGGTCATGGAAAAGGGAAGATTGGACCTTGGAGTGGCAATGCTGGGATGGCTTGGTTGAGTGGTAGGAAGGCACCAGGAGAGCCATGGAGGGCCCTAATGAGATTTCATCTGAAACGTGTGCTTGTAGGTGTATCCAGTTTCAGAGAGATGGATTTACATGGGCTGGTGAGGATATCTCCATTTGATGGACAGGTGAGATTGCCAGCTCCCTGTTTGTGACCAAGGCCAAGATAAGGACAAAGTTCTTCTCAAGATGAAGGTGAATGCCAAGAGAGTTGCCAGGTGAGCTGGTATCAAAGAATAGTGAAGTGGAAGGCTCTGTGTTCAGATCTAAGAACTGTAAAGAGATGCTGAAACAGCAGTAATTCTGGTATGTTTTAGTGGGAAACTGAATGAGCTTATGAGGGAGCCAACATCTTGTAACAGCCTGTAGCACCTGGGGGTCGAATCCCTAAGTGTTCCAGCTGACTCCAGGTGGCAAGAAAATACAGAGGGGGACAATTCACCTCTTGTGTTGCAGTGACTGATGCGTAACAGCTTGAAAGCCAGAACTCATAATTTAAGCATGTGGGCTGATGGGGAAAAATCAACAGAAGTGTTTCCTACAACTCATCTACAGGAAAGGACTTAGGAGGTGCATTGGATCTGCAGGATTCGGAATGCCGGGTGATACTGAAACACTGTTCCTTCAGTACCAACAAATGGTGTTTTCCTCATATCTCTAGTTCACTCACTTGTGATAGAGGATTAGCTCTCCGATAAAAGAATTGCAGCAGCCTTTAAGAGGTGTTGGAACAGAGCTATAATTGGACTAACATTATCAGATGCCCTTAAGTCTGTGCTTTGCATGTTTGTCACATAAAGCTTCAGAGATAAATGCCTTCTTCACATGGAGGGAAAATCATTTTATGATGGAAGTGACTGGTTAATAACACTCTCTCCCACTGACCTATTTTGGAGCTAATGGTTTGCTCCTCTGGCTAGAGTTGCAGACGTTCTTTTGTTGCAACCATGACAAGTATTTGACAAAAGAAACCCCACCGGCTTTAAAACTGATTCATCCTCATTTTATGCTCTCTAGACCTCCTCAAAATGTGTCACCTTTCTGTAAGTTAGATCCATACAAGCCTCCTTTGCAAATGTCACTTTGGTAGCCCTTCACAAATCTAGGAATAGAATTCAATTTTTTTAGCATTTTACTCAGTAGAATTCACACTATGGAGAAATCACACCTGCTAATGAAATTAGCTATTTACACCTCACTGAATTCCCTTCAGCATAAGAATAGGTGTTGCAGCAGATAAAGCCTTAAAAAAAGAAGAACAACAACAGCAAAAAAAAACACCCAGAAGTGAATTGCAGACATACTGCAATTGCTTCTGAAGTTATTTTCTTCGTCTTGCTAAGCCTCTTGGTGGAATACAAATGGGAAGAAGATGATGCCTTTGTGAGTGAGGGAAACCACTGAATCGCAGCATTTCATTACCTGAGAGAGGCTGTCAGCTGCACGGCAACATGTCCCTCTGCCCTGGAAGAATTAACGAGAACAGAGACACACGTTTTCCACACACCCACAGAATTAGCAAAGTTCCTTCTGGCACTGTTAGATATTTAACAGTACAGAGGGATTTAAATGCTTGTTGATGCATGCGCTGTGCTGTTATCAATAGACATGTCCATTATCTGTCATTCCAAGGAAGTACCAGGCTTCCAAAAGCTCTTTTTAACAAAGGCAAAACAAGCTGAAATGGTGCTGTATTTTAAACCTGTTAAACTGAAATAGGAACAGAAGGATATTTAAAGTGTTGCTGTACTCAGGGGGCAAATACTGCCTCATAGATTCATAAAATCACACAATGCTTTGAGTTGGAAGGAGCCATAAAGCCCATCCAGCCCCACCCCCTGCTGTGGGCCGGCTGCCCCCCACCAGCTCAGGCTGCCCAGGGCCCCATCCAACCCAGCCCTGGGCACCTCCAGGGATGGGGCACTATGGGCACTACTGCAGCTCTATGGGCAGCTGTGCCAGGGCCTCATCACCCTTCCTCCTTCTCCCTCCATTCCCTCCACAACCCGTCTCAGAGCTCCTGCTCCCAGCTGGCTCCATGTTGATGCTTATCCTTACTAGGGCCAAAAGCCCATTTGATGCCACAAACGCCACTTTCCCTCATTTCACAGCTTGATGTGTGGAGAGCAGCATTTGCCTCGCATACATGTGCCGGCATCCTGTGCTGGTGTGACTCTGCTTTGGGAAGAGAAGTACAGTGCTCAGATCTGAGGGTGTTCACGTGAGTATCACAGCAGTAAGGTGAAAGCTGACTATTTAGGACTATTCCTCATGAAAACGTGCTGTTCTGAAGTAGAGGGGACATCAGTGAATGAAGAAAGGTTTTTGGAAGCAAGGAGTAAACACCCACTATGACAAACAAACACATGCCATCTCTAAATATGACACTCATGGTTTTCATTTTTATTGGGAATGCAAGTGACTGGCTGCGATTAGTGGAGGATGAGGTGTTCATCTGATTTTGTAAATGGAGGAAATGGAGCAAGAGGAAAAGCATGGCTCATATTGCATCCAAGACACCAGAACTGGCACCCTATGATGCCAAGACACTGTTTGCCCTGGCATTGCTATGGGAATGGCCATGAGCTTGATGCTCTTCAGCAGAAGCAGAAGAGGTGGCTTGATGGGAATGGAGATGAGCAGGTGTTTGGTGCATGGCCCTGAGTCTGGCAGGGTGAGAAGGGTGGAAACAGCAGCTGGAAAACCTGCTGAACGAAACAGTGAACTAAAGGATTTGTCATTTTTTATCAGAGAGGCAGTGCCCAACAACAACCTCCCCATCCCAGGACATCTCAGTGAGGGAGAGAATGCTTCTTCCTCTGCCTGTGCTTGCTCATAGACCTAAACAAACCTCCTGCTGTGTTTCGCAGCTTGCTGAAGTTCTCCAGTTGCTACAGAAATAATAGAAATAACCACTGGAGAAAGAGGAGACAGAGGAAAAAGGCACGGGAGTGCAGCTTACACAGAGACATTTCTGAGGAAGCTTTAAAAGCATGTGTGTTAGGGGGAAGGTGACAGCAGCTGAATACAAAATGAATGTAGATTCTGGAGGAAAAGAAGAAAAGGCAGAGTTGTCCTTGGGCTCTGCTGCACCAATGATGCCATATTTGCGAAAGAGCTAAATGTAAACACACTGGTCAATGCAGAGCAGAAGGCATTTTCTCTGTTTGTATGGTGAGAGTTGCAGGAAAGCCCACCTGTAAAATAGGAAAGCAGTGCACTCAGCCCTGCACTCTCAGCATGTGGATAAAATTTCCAAGCCTGAATGCAGCACTGAAAGCAAGATGGATGTTTCCAAGCTGTGCGTGGTGCACGCACTGCGAGACGCTCTGATGTTCAGTGGCTGCTGGCTGCCCAGCCCCTTGCAGCTTTCAGCACACGCCGGACTGCTGTGCCCCATGAGACAGGCCAGGGACAAACGAGAAGGTTTAATCACAAGATATGATTGCTGAGCTGAATTTCTCAGCACGGGTCTCTTGTTGGGTCTGAGAAGCTGGTGAGCCACTCCAATTGCTGTTCTCTTCCCTCTCTGATTATGGAATACCCAAATTGTGAGTGCTGTAAAGAAAGCTGAACGATCCCACCCTCCAGCAGTCTCATTACAGAAAGCACCCTGTGGCAAATGGAGGAATCTCCACTGCTTTCTCAAATTTTCATCATTATAGTGCGGGTGGAGGCAATGCTGCAACAATTTCCCTGACCCTACAGGAGTGGAGAAGGGAAACAGCTCTGCACACTTTGAATACTATCTATCTGCTCCTTTTAAGCTTATGTGCTGTGTTAACCTCAAACCAAAGCTTCAGTGGAGGCTCAGAGCTCCATCACACCTCGGTGGCCCTCTTCTTTACTCCCTTTCCTCTTCCTGCTGTGGTTCCCATCAACTCGCACCTCCTCCCACAGCCAGAACCAGAGTGGCTGACACCACACAGAGGCCATGCACAGATGGGGACATTGCTGTGACAGCTGCCCCTTGGTGCATTGATGCCCACGTGCTGTTCTTCATGGTGATCCTCACGTGGCTTTGTCTTCTCATGCTGTTTGCTGTGACCACCAGACGCCAGCTGTGTTATTTGTGCCTGCTCTTCTGATAATTGGTGAGGGACCTTTAGTAAGGCATCATCCCATGCTGAAAGGGGCAAAATCTTTGTCTGAGTCAACACTGTGCACTGCTTTATGGCAGTAGCAGAACCACAGATCTCCGGTACAGGCTTCCCCCTGCCCACAGAGGGACGCCAGCGCACTGGAGAAAAGGGGGGATCAAAGGCACCCTCGCTGCCTGCAGCTGGCACTGCGGGCTGCTTCAGTACCTCCTTCTCTCTTATTCCATGTGTATTCTTTTTATAGCAATTGTATTAGTATGTACAAATTCTGTCCATCTTATGGACAATCTGTTCTGAGAAGTAGTGGCCTTACCCACAGCAACCAGCTGTACCTGAAGTCATTCTCAGCAGGTGCCTGTGTGTCCAGAGCCCCAAAGGGAAGTACTATTTTTGGGAAAACATTTGTTCCCTCCATTTTTTCCACCTAACAGGGACAGGACAGCCACCCTGAAGGGCACGTGGGCTCTGCAAAGAGGACATGATCTGGTAGTCTGTGCAGACAGCCCAGAAGACGAGGAGGTGTGAGAGGCAAGAGGTGGTCTCCAAGCTGCTGGTGCCTATGGAGAGCAGCCTTCAGCACCCCTGGTTGCCGTACTGCCTTCTGGGAGTCAGCAGCCTCTAGCAGAGAAAATGGTGGGATGGGATGAGCTGCAGCACTGAGTGAGTCACATACAGCTCTATTTCTGAGTTATACCTGCAGAGCTGCTGACAAAACTTCGGTTGAACCAATGCAAAACCTGAATTTCAGGTTGCCCAGAGGCTGTGGATCTCCTCCTTGGAGATCTCCAGGAGCCGCCCAGCCGTGTCCCTGGGCACCCAGCTCTGGGTGTCCCTGCCGGTGTTGGGCAGAGGGACACAGAGGGCCCCACCGGCCTCATCTGTACTGTGATTCTGTGAACAGAATGAGGGCAGACTCAGAGCCTTGATGGTCTTTGGCAAGTCACTTTTCTCACAGGGAAGACACCGACTACTGGTGCAAGAGGACAGGAGGAGATGCAGTAATAACACATCACTGTGCCATGCCAAAGGATAGGAGACAAGTTTCACAAGGGCCAGAAAAATGAAATGGGTAACACTCCAAAAGGTAAGACTTACTTACCTGCACTCAGAAACCACTGGGGTTGGCATTTACCGTCCCAGGGAAACTGAGTAGGGATTGTAGTAGTGAAAACTATGGGGAAGTGTCTGTGCTGCAGATGGGATCACACGTGGAAGTCCCCGCTGGGTGACAGGTTGACCTTGGATGTAAATTTCTATAGAGCTCTGGTTTGGGAGCCCTGCATATAGTTTTCTCCTCACTGCTATGGACTCCCATTGCTACAGAATCACCCCTTTCACATTTGTTTTTTAAAAATAAGGAAATAGGCAGACGCAGCCGATGTTGTAACAAAGATCTGTGCATATGTATGTCTGAGTAAACCTTTTCTCCTGGCTTTTCACCTTGTGAAATCCAAGCCTGGGCACCTCCAGCATGTGGCAAGTCCCCTGGGATCTTGATGCTCAGCCAAAGCTGCCTCTGCCTGGATCCATGTCAGCCCCCTTGGGCATACTCTTGGAGGTGACTAAGGAGTCAATCATGCATGGGTGATTCACCACTAATGTCAGCTCATCTCTGATGTCAAAAAGTTCATGGCAGGCCCTCTGAGCGAAGAGGTGATGCCAATGTACTTTGCCCTGGTGGTGCATCCCCAGCTGGGCTGGGTCTTCTAAAAGGGCAGCCAACAGAGCTTGCTGCAGGCAGCTCTGGGACATGGGCAGCTCAGTGCACCCTTAACAGCCCCAGCAATGGCAGCACAGATGCTCCTTCACCTCTTGCTCATTACCATAACACTAGGATACTTTTGTTGGAAAGGAAAAGCAACCTGGCCTGGATTTGACAAACTTTTCTGAAGGGATTTTTCATACCTGGATGGGTAATGCTGAACTGATAGAATCAGGGACCTTAAAGCCCACCCAGCTCCAACCCCTGCCATGGGCTGGCTGCCCCCAACCAGCTCAGGCTACAACAGGGCCCCATCCAGCCCAGCCCTGGGTGCCCCTAGGGATGGGGCTCCCACAGCTCTATGGGCAGCTGTGCCAGGGCCTCTCTGCCCTCTGAAAGAAGATTTTCTTCCTTATATCCAATCTAAATTTCCCTTTTTTTTTTGTTTAAGAGCACTCTCCCTTGTCCTATCACTATTAGACCACATAAAACATCAGTCCCCTTCCCACTTATAGGCTCACTTCAGGTACTGGAAGGCTGCAGTTAAGACTCCCTGGGGCCTTCCCTACTCCAATTTAAAACTCCCTCAGCCAGTGTTCATAGGAGAGGTGCTGAAGTCCCCTCATCATCTTTGTGGCCCTCCTCTAGATCTGCTCCAAAAGTGCTGCATCCTTCTTGTGCTGGAGGCCCCAGGCCTGCAAATAAGTTTCTTCAGAGCACTGCAGTGAAGCAGAGGACATATGCGGGCTTCCTAAAGCTCTGCAAGCTTCTTGCATGCAGGAACAGTGATGCCAGTGAACGTGGGATCTGGGGAGAAGAGAGAGGGAAGGGGGTCTCAACTGATGGGGCCTCAAAACTGTGCACCCCAGCAAGGATTAACCAGGCATTTTGGAAGCATCATGCACTCCCACTGGCGTCTGGGTGTCCCTGAAGGATGCAGAAGCAATTTCACAAGGGACTCTGACCTTCAAGGAGCCTCTCCAAGTCTCTATGGTTATATTCAATAGAAACACTCTGTGCTTCAGTGCTGTGATAGCATTCAGTGAAGCTCATGAAAATCCCTTCTCATGGGATCACAGAGTAACTGAGGTTGACAAGGACCTCTGTATCCCTCTGGCCTACAGCCTGCCCAATCAAAGACATACAGAGCTGGGTGCCCAGGGCCACAACCAGGCAGCCTTTGGAGATTTGCAAGGAAAAGGACTCAAATCAAGTGCTGGGTGAAGTGCAAGAAAAGGTTGTATCACAGGGTTTCATGAGTTTTAGTGGGCAGAAAGGGTTGTTAAGCCCTGGAATAGGCTCCCCAGGGAGGTGGTTGAGTCACCGTCCCTGGATGTGTTTAAGAGCCATTTGGATGTGGCGCTCAGAGATATGATTTAGCAGAGGGTTGTTAGAGTTAGGGTACTATGGTGAGGCTGCGGTTGGACTTGATGATCCTTGAGGCCTTTTCCAACCTGAGTAATTCTATGATTCTAATGATTCTATGAAGAAGCAGAAGAGATGGAGATGCACCAGTATATCATCTGTGCACATGAGCACCTGTCTTGTCCTTCAAGGAGAGTGAGGGGGCTTACAAACACAGCCACACCTTGAAGGGACCCGAATACTCCTGTCACTTCTGTCACTTCTCCCCCAGCTCAGGGTGACCCCATGTCCAGCAGCGATGTATCAGGTGGGACCAGCTGGAGGAGCATTGGGCTTCAGGTGTCTGTGTGGTGGGAGAGAAGCAGTAGTGAGTGCAGGGGTAGGGATGTGGGGTGGATGCCCTGGGTGCAGGAATCGGTACAGCACAAAGAGTGCAGTCAAGGGGGTTCCCTTCGAGGAGCTGCAGAGGAATTAGTGTCTAATTCTATGTAGTGACAGGGAAAGAAATAAGAGTACAGCACCAGTTCCCAAAAGGGATAACAGTGCCATGGAAAGCTGTGAAGAGAATATTAAAGTGTGAAAACTGATGAGCTGTTGCTGACCAAAAAGCAGTAGTGGGAAAACCACTGTAAAATTAGATCTTTCTAGTGGTGCCTGATGTCCGGCCAGGGCTGTGTTCCTGCTGCAATGCAGAGCTCACCCCAGCTGGGAAGCAGATGGTCTGGGAGGTACAAGGAGCACTTACTTCAAAGGAATATTTATTATTTTATTTATATGTTAACCCTATCTTTTGTATTTCACACTTGTCTCTTTTAACATGTTAGTGCTTTGCTAAAATCAATACTAGTCTCAAAGAAGTCTCAGTGCATTAATGGCATATAGCTTATGTATTTGTCTATAAAAGAGAGCAGTGATAAGCTGTTCTAATAAGTGCAGTTTCAGTTTCAGCAAGTCAGCAGTTGACATTTATCACATTGGTCACGTCAGTGCCACTTATCTTTTATAACCAGATCTGAAAGGAAGATTGTGTGTGAGACATTTCCCCTGGCAGCACTGCCTGCTCCTGCCTGGGAGGTACAAGGCTGTGCTACTCTTGAACAACAAGTTTAGGTATCCTCTTAATTAAGAACAAATAATAATTTTTAAAAAAAAGAACAAAGAGGAAAAGAAAGAAAGAAAAGAGCACCTTATTTCATGTGATTAAGTAGGTGATAAAAATACAGGCTACCCTCAAGTACAACCACTGATGAAACATTCGGACACTGAACACACAGGCCAAAGAAAATGTTAATATAGAAATGAAAGACTCATCTAAGCAGCAAAAAACCTGTCACTATCCAGGAAGAGTGCACAAGGAAGAACAGAGACCAAAGGGGAAGATTCGTCTTTTGCACAAGCAGCAGCTGCTCCAAGGGTGCGGGGCTGGGCCACGTATGGTGGCTGGAGCTGAGCACAGGTCACAGCACTGTGGGGGACTCTTGGGCCGCAGGACTTCCAGGTGAGGTGAGAGAGGCTCCACACAGCTGATTAACCCCATAGTGTAGCATGTGTTTTTGGGGAGTGCCACAGTTGAAGAGACAGATTTCTGTAGTATCATCTACTTGCAGCATTTCCAGTCAAGAAGTGCTAAATAGACTTGGATGCACCAACAAGGCCTTTGTCTTGCTTCTAGTGGTGTTGCTTAGTTTCCTAGCCCTGGTTCTCACTCCTGCCCTGCTTCAGGTCCTGCTGCTCTGTTTCCAAAAAGCACAAGTGGTGACAGATGTTCCTGGCACCAGCAATCGCCATCTTGATGCAGATGTCAGTAATTGCAGCACTGAGGGCACTGCAGGACTGGATCCCATCCTGCAACAGCATGGCTATGTGTCATGCAGGACAGTGATGAATCTGAGAGCAGCCACCTCAGTGCCCTGACCAGAGCGGTGCAGATAAAGTTTCCAGCATAGAATCATAAATTCATTACGGTTGTAAAAGACCTCTAAGATCATCTAATCCAACCATCAACCCATCTTTCCATGTGCACTGAACCACATCTCTCAGTGCCACATCCGTATGTCTCTTGAACACCTCCAGGGACAGTGACTCCACCACCTCCCTGGGTAGCCTGTGCCACTGCCTCACCTCTCTTTCTGAGTAGAAATTTTTCCTAACATCCAATCTGAACCTCCCCTGGCACAGCTTAAGGCCACTGCCTCTCATCCTATCATCTACAGATGCACAGCTGGTGGAGACAAGGTTCAGTGCAGGCTGAATGCAAGGCAGCTCCCTGTGTTTTCAAGGGCTGGGAACACAGCACTAGTTTTCCTCTCAATTACTAAGTATATTTTTTTATTCTTTTAATGACTGAGCTTAAATAGGAAAAGTCTGGGAGGGTGTGGTGTAACTGAGCAGATACAAACCCAAGCCTATTATTTTGCTTAATTTATTCTACAGCATGTCTGCATGGACATTAGCCAGGACAGATCAGCTGGGAAAACTTTATTTGTCACCTGGGCAACTGCTAAGAAAATGCTGTCTTGTTCTCCTCTGTATATTACATCTCTCAATTAGCATAATCTATTTAATCATCTCTGTTTGATATTTTTGCTGATGGAGACTGAGAAGCATTGGCTCTTAAACTTGGCCTTGCCATTGTCTCCTCTCTCCTGTGTTTAAGCATTTCAGAGATTTTCTGTTAACCAGAGGTTGTGTCAGCATCAAAGTCACTTTGCCAACACCTTCAACCTGCTCTGTGGCTGCTCTTTGTGTCTGGAAGCACCACTGCCATCCCCACTTGCTCTGCACCTAGTCTCTCCTGGCACAGGGTATTTCAGCCAGGGGAATAACCTGGAAGTTTCATGTGGTAGTCAGTTGGCTCTGCAGAGCAGTACAGACACTGTGACATAGCTCAGAACTCTGCTCCAGACCAGCACTACCCTAAGCACCTCCATCAGGTCCATCCTCCAGGTCTGCTCCAACTCCAAGTGTTTTGCCTATGGGAGAGAGGATCTCACGTAAAATGTCAAATAGTCTGATGGAGATATTTGCACCTTTACTGAATATGACCCTGGGAATCCTGACATGACTGAAGCAGGAATTTGGATCAGATGATGTCCAGGGGACCCTTACAGCTTAAATCCCTCTGTGATTGCATGACCTTGAGGCAATGGAGACTGTGGAAACATGCAGGATAGGAGTGACCTTACCCTCCATGCATTCCACAGCAGCATTGCCCTCTTACAGACTGAGAAAGGATCTGCTTCCATACTGTCTTCCATGCTTTTCAGAAAATCTCCTTCCTTGGCAGTGACTGAAGAAATGGGAAGGCAATACATAGAGACTGATCTATGCATGTCAGCCAAAGACAATGGACCCACTGGGGTACACTTACTTATACACTGCAGTAAACTCCCTTCCCTAGCCAGCTCTTCAGTAGGGGTCTGGACCTGCTGAATGCACAGATGTCACCACCATGATATGAATGAGGGCTGAGCTGGTGGTGGCTTTATGATAACAGCATAGCGGTTCTGCAGAGCAGGCTCCAGCTGCACTTGTTCAGAGTGAAATGACAGAATCAGAATCATTAAGGTTGGAAAACACAACAAGCACAACCACCAACTCATCAGTGCGGGGGTGATCAATGCCCTACAGCCTATGGCCTCAAAAACTGAGTGATTCCAGTGATTCAGTGTGTCTGCGTGTCATGCTGGTACAGTACAGCATGGACCCCTGGTCGCTTTGGTCGCTTGTGGTCACTGCTATAGAATGTATGCTAAGCAAAGGGTAATCTGAGATCTGCAGTGGGATCACCTTACCTGATCCAAACATTCAGTTCTGCTGCCTGTCTTCTCCAATGTAACTATGCTAAAACTGTACTTCAGTATTTCATCTACTGAAACCCACAGTTAGAAATTAGGGATTGCGTTTTCCAGTATATATGACAAAATTCACATGCTAATGTGTATGTTTTTCAGTTTTAACTGGAATCTAATCTTTTTTTTAAATCTTTTTAATCTTTATTAATTAATCTAATTAATAAATCTAATTAGATTTTAAATCTAATTGATTTATCAATTCATCAAATCTGGGAGGCAAAGATGCTTAAAAATCTAACTCCTTGTCCACCCAGATGATGGAGACGAGGTACAGCAGGTGCCATGGGGCCTTTGTTGGCTTTCACGGGCAATCCATAATCACTGCAGTGAGACTGGTTTCTTTTACGGTTAGGAGACTGAATTTCATACACATTTCTCCTCTTTTCTTCTAAATCCTGAATACCTGCAAACATGCTCCCAAATGCTTTTGAGATGGTTGCAGGGGTGTTTGTTGCATTATTTATTTAGAAAGTGACTGTGGGGAAAAAAAAAGTGAGACTTCTTGAGCAGTAACACTTCAAACGTTTCAGCTGCCTTCTTTGGATTTGTTGTTTCTTTTTTTTTCTTGTTTCTTTTTTAATGTTATTAAAATGTTTTTCTGTTCTTTTGCCCTTCTGTTCCCTCCTTGTCAAGTCTACTTGGATTACAAGCTAAAACAAGCCTTTTCTCCTATTCTGTAGTGTAGACTTACTGTCAGAGAAGGATAGGCCTTTTCCTCTGTTATAGAAAAAAGACAACTAGTAATAAACCATATTCCATTTCCAGTGAATTACTGTAATGGTGAGAGCTTATAGATCTGTCTGGAGAGCCAGGAGTCAGCTGGGAATGGAAAGGTTTCAAGCGAGAAACCTCACTT
The DNA here is from genome assembly GCA_030625065.1 of Alectoris magna. Classification (NCBI taxonomy): domain Eukaryota; kingdom Metazoa; phylum Chordata; class Aves; order Galliformes; family Phasianidae; genus Alectoris; species Alectoris magna. Next base: position 182,801,701 of record CM060560.1, on the reverse strand, counting down.
TGCTGCGCTGGTTTTGGTCATGACCATACATTTGCGGTGACAGCTGGTTCTTGGCTCATTTGCCAAGCCTTGTGGTGTTGCTCAGGTTCCACCATGCAGCTTTTTAATCTCTGTGACTGCTAGGAAGAACTTGAAAATAATCTTTTTTCACAATTAGACATAGGATGGATGCTTTGCTCCATTTTGCTATGTTCAAGGGCTACTGGTTCTGCCGTGCAGTAACAAGAGCCTTTTCTCAGCTCACCACCAACAGCTAGGATGGAGCAGAGTACATTTTGGGGTTTTTTTTTTGTCTTCTTTCTACCTGCAGTATCATCTGCCAGGAGGCAGTGACAGAGCTTTCCAATTACCAGTAGAGGTTCAATTATCCGTGAATCAAGATGTTCTGCTCTCCAGCCTCACACAGGTCAGTCCTTTGGTGGAAGACATAAGAAATATCTGTCTGACAGAAGTGGTACAGGCTCTGGTGTTCCCTGCTCAACAGTACCTTTCCTGCCAAAGACACTGCCATCCAAACAGATTTCCCTCAGAGCATGGAAAGAAGTTCGGAAGCTCTCAATGTAGGCTCAATCCAGTCCCCATGTAAGCAACATGGATCTTAGTGACCCAGGTATGGAAGCAAATCAGATCACCTTGCACTTAAAGCTATGAAAGAATTGGGCTGGAAACAGCTTCAGGAAGCCACCAGGATAACAGCCTTTGTTTCAGCCACTTCCAGAAGAGTTTTCTCTAATCTGTCAGCAGTGTTAATTAAAGTCCGGGTCTGCTCCATGTATTCTCAAATTGCAGGGAGAGAAGGGCCCCAGGTTCGGTCTGTGTTCACCGGGGTGCTCCCACTTCTCCAGCATGAGCTTGTCAAACACCAGGTGAGCTCTCTGGGGTTACTGACAAACATATTCCCTCTGAGTATGTGGGTCACTAATGTGTTGAAGTCCTGGGCTCTCATCTGCCTCCCTGCCCAAAATGTTGGGTGGCCCCTGCACTAGCACTGCCCAAGTTTAGCAGCACACAGGGCAAGCAGGAACACACTTCCATCAACACCTGGTCATGCAGACAGGCTTTCAATACCAGCTACCTGTTCCATATGTATCTGTAGACATCAAACTCTCCCTAAGGCCTCTGCTGCTGCTGAAACCCACAGTACAAGCTTCACCTTACTCACACTGTGAGGAAATGGTGTCACTTGGGACACATCTGCTGCACACACACTGCACACAAAATGCCAAAAGAGCAGCAGAGTGGATTCAGGGAAGAGCACAGACTTGAAATTGATCGTATAAGTCTGGGAGAGAAATACCAAACATCCAGCCTTCTCTTGGGCATGATCCATGCCACAGGACTTCCCTGTGCACTTCCCTGTCCTAATTTCTGTTTGAACAGAAAAGAACCTTTTCCAAAGTATACAAATCCGAAAGAAAAAAGAAACAATAAAGGGGAATTACCTGACAAACTTAATGGCCAGAAGAGAAATGGAAGTATTTCATGCCTCTGGAGGGGAACACTTGATCTTCAGTATATACAATGTATTCCATGGTCCCATTCATTCTACTTACGAATTACTCTGCTGGAAGTCCTTATTTTCCTGCTACCTTAAATTTATCTAGGATCAGATACTTGTCACTAGAGCTCCATTTTAATATCATTGTACAAATTGATATATGTGTTCTAGATTATTGTACCATAGTCCTCCCCCTGGATCTCAAAGCTTTCATGCCAATATGTAATTTGTTCTCATTAGCAATATCTTGGGAATGCTATATGAAGGAACCAAGTTAGGCTTTAGCTAAGACAAATAAGAGAGGTGCAGTGGTAGGCAGAAAACAGTAAATGCTGGAAGGAAGATAAATGTGGTGCCTCTCTGAGTCTTTTCCCCAAAGAGCAGGGTGATACGGTGAAAGAGCGCAATGTAACTCCTCTGTAAATTAAAACTGATGAAAGAAAATAGGCCTTATAGGATAGATAATAAATCTTTGCAGCTCACTGTTCCCAAAGTGCTATCAAGACTGTCTGCAGCCTGGGATAACCACTGTCCCCAGCAGGTGATGCAGGCCTTTGAGCACCACTGGCTGCTGATGGCACCATGCACAGGACTCCTTTATCTCAGACTTTGTTCAGCGGGCTGCAAGTTTTGATCCCACATCCCGTCAGGCTTCAAGTACTGCACTAAATGATCTATTCCATCCTACCTCCATGCCACTAGTCAACTGTAAACACAATTTTCTTGCTTGTGGTCAGTCATGGGCAAGGTGGCTTTTCCTTCATCCCTCAAGTCTATCCTTAATTACTGATGGAATCTACTTTGATTCTCTGTTCTGTGATCACAAATGTCTTTAAAGTTTTCTTCCAGTTGTCATGGATCAAGGAGCATAGACTGCTTCCTCTGAGTGATAACTGCTAAGCTGTTTTCTGAAGAGCTTGGATCACACTATGTATTTTGTTCTCTCTCACAGCTTTAAGCCCCCTCATGTCAAACCATTCTCACCAGCAGCCCAGCATCTGGGAGAAAAGCCCCCGGAGACGCTGGGAAACCATAGGCCCCAATTCCCTCAATTAATATCCTTTTGGACAAAGCTAAAAGGCAACAAACAGTGAAGGAATCAGAAATACATGGCAGAGCTTGTGTAAGCAGGATAATCTTCTGTACTGGGACACTGCCTCCTTAAAGGTAAATTGTTTCCTGGGATTTCAAAGCATGAACACTTTCAAAAGACCATTAATACCAACCTGAGAGTTCATTAGGCTCCAGTCCCCAGAGGTGGCAAAGCCTGCTTCTGCTGCTGCTTGAGAGGACTCCACTTTTGGGGGGGTCAACAAGTTTTGTGGAGTGCACCCCTCCAAAGATCAATTTCTTTGATCGCAAAGCCATCTGCATGTCTGTAGCACAGCAGAAATCAATGACTGCTAATAACAGGAGCAAGGGGCCACTTCTGGACTCTGCAGCAGGAGACAGGCTGCAAATTAGCGCAACTATGCCAAAATTATCCATTTACATGGCCTCTAAATATTGACAGGTTTTCATCTCCCCTTATTTATCTCAGTCTATTTGCTTTATCTAGAGGGTATAGTTCATTTTTGATCAATTTTGTTTGTTCTTTTCCTGAGGAAGCTTATCTTATAAGTCACACAATACTTCTGAAGACAGGGAAAAAAAACACAAAGAGGCAGCTGTTGGAACAGAAGCCAGCTACAGAGAAATCAAAGGATTCATCTGCCTTCATATCAGATGTCTGCAGTACAAATATCTATGGATGATCCTATCACCCCAAGCTCCCTGTCTAGTGAGGAGCACTAGAGAAACAGGCTCTTGCAGAGTGCGACTTAGCTGTGCTGTTTTAGGCATCATCGTCAGGATGAAACGAATTTCCACACGGGCTGTGCCAGTTTTCCTGCTGCCTCCGAAGGAGGTCCAGCTCAGGTGTGGGTATCTGCACACACAGACTGCTGTGGCCCTCTGGCATCTCGGTTAGCCTTTCAACCCTGCTGAGACAGCCGGTCCCATTCTTTTTCATCTCCCCTCCTTGTGCAGAAGCAGTACTCCAGGAGCCCACCATCCCGGCAATGTAGGCTGGGGGAGGCTCTCCCCGTTCCCAGGGGTGCCCAGGGACGCAGGAGGTGCTGCTGGGGGCGGGCTTGGGGACACGGCGGGGCGCTGTCCATGCCTGTGGTGCTGAACCCCCGTGATGCAGCCGCCGGGTCCTCCCCCTGCCTGCAGCTGCCCCCACGCGCTGTGCAAAGCGGGAGGTGGAAGTCACAGAAAATAAAATCGAACAGTGTTAAATAGTTTAACTCAAAACTTCTGCTGCTCCCCATCGTTCCAATGCCATTCTCTTTTCCTATCAGCAGCTCTCCAGTCCTGCAGTAAAATATGGCTTACGTGATCTGATTATGCGCGCATACGCCAGAGAGAACACGCACGCCTTGTGAAAATTAATTACAAATCTCCAAAGGACAACGAAGACCTAAAAATAACAAAAACAACAGGAAGCATGGGTGACATTAAAAAAAAGAAGATGCTGAGTTGATAATGAAGCAGCAGCAATATGGCTTCTTTTTCTTCCAGGCCATCTTTAAAGATGTGCTAAATTGAATTAGTTCTGTTTAATCAATTGAAATTGAATGAGGTCACAAATTCAAGCAAGAAAATATGCTGTGTTGAGGACCTTAATAAGAGATAATTATTTAATACTGGAGGCAGAAGTTTGCAATATTCCTCCAATATATCTCCTTTTCAACCATGGCTGTATCTAGAACTTTTCCTGAGTTTTGCTTCTCTCGTGTGTTACTTTCATTTACCCATTCTCTCACACAATCTTTGCATCTGTGCTTCCCATTTTGCTATGCTTTATTGATGGTTTTCAGCCACCAGAAACTCTGTTTTTCAATTGGCACATCATTGTGGAAACTGCCACATCTTTCTCTGCTGCAGATGGGCCCTGGGGGTGGGGAGCTGCTGAAGAGCGTCTACATTCCTGGGGCAGGACAGCGTTTTTCCACAGCCCTCCTCTGCTTCCATTACCAAGGTAACTGGCGTCCAGCCTTGGTCATGTAAATGCATGACTTAAGTCTTTGCAAAGTACAAGTCTAAAATCTTCCGAACAGATCATATCATTCAGCTACAGAATAGCTGTAAGAAAAGGCCTATAAAAATGTTAATATTCTTAAAAGCATTTGGATGTAATTTGACATATTTCTAATAAAAACCAGCAGTGTTATCGCATAAGCATCAGAGAAGGTAAGGTAAGATATTTTGCCACAGTTCCAAATACAGGGAAAATGAATACATCTAATCCTTTTCCAAGAAAACAGGAGAAAAATAACTGGCAAGATGCCTGCATTGTAAAGTAATTTAAATGTATAAAGGTGTTTGCAAAGAGAGTCCTGAATATTACACTGCCAGGCAGGGAGAGGGAGAAATGATTCCTGGAAGCAAGAGGCACTGGAAGTGTAACCAGCAATAAAATAATACTTCCTTTTGAACTTCTGAGGAGTGAGACCAGCCCAATAGAATTGCTAATGCCCTCTCCGGTCTCAGATTCCAGCATGCCAGACAGCTTCTTTTCTTCTTGTTGATGGCAGGAGGGGCACAGAGGATGCAATCAATGGATTAAGTAGGTAGAGTTAAGTAGATATAGCAGTTCAGGGAATATTTCACTCTTATCTCCAAACCACATTTTGTAACAATGTCAAATTCTATTGCTGCCCTTGGGAGTATCTTCGCTATTGTTGTGATCTGGGAATTGTGACTTCAGTTCCTCCATTCCCTCCTGCCCTGGAGTAGAAGGATGACCTGAAGAGCACTTTCTTATATATGTTCCCTGATGCCTTCCATGTAATGGCTGTAGTGGTCCCCAGGGCATTCAGTCCTGTTTGCTTCAGCATGTTAAGGACTATTCCATACACTTACTGCCAAGGAGGGAGCAGGACTGCCTCTCCAACACTTCTCTGCTCAGCTCTTTGTCACATGGCAGTACCCAAAATCTAGTGCCCCACAAGTGAATGTGGTGGGCAGCACCCAGACAGGTGAGTAATCAAAGTCAGAGCCACATCCACTGACATGCTCAGGAGGCACTGGAAATGGGAATTAATACTGAATACTAATTCAGCATTTGTTGCCACAAATATTATTCTCATCATATTTAGATGGTGAATTGCAACTTTTTACAGATGAGTTTCCCATCAACAGACATCTGCCAGACTGCATAGCACATCAGGGCCGAGGTTCATCATCTACTGTGTGACAAGGAAGAGGCTTCCAGGATTGTCTAAGTACCAGATACCACGTAGGTGCGAACATGAACTACAGTTACTTGTGTACACTTTCATGCTGGTGAATTATGCAGGGTTTGGAAGCAGTCCAGGATGGAATTGCAGTGGGGCAGTCACTGCACTGCTCAGTTTTAGAGGCACAGTGATTCTGTGAGTGACTTAAGCAGCCAGGACAAGAAATGCTGCAATTACTCTGCAAGTGAGAGCTCACCGGTCCCTCTCCTTTCCTGTTATCTGAAGATCTTAAATGTCTTGCATATCTGACCCCATTTACATATACATCTCTCCCCGCAACAGTTCCCTAACAGTGAGTGTGAGATTGTGTTTTCCGAGGTCAAGAGAAGCAAGATAGTAATTACAGAGATAATTGCTTTTAATGGATTTTTCACCTACAGAGCCCCATTAAAATGTTCTTTGCAGGAGAACAAGAAAGGAACAATGTTTAAATGTTAGTCAAAGAACGGTTTACAAGAAACACTTTCTTTCTCTTTTATTGTACCCAAGTTCCTTGACAGCGATCATGAATTAATTTTCACGCAGCACAGACTGATTTTTGTGGAGCAGGCTCTGCTAGCTGCATCTGAGCAAAGAAACTTGGAAGGAACTGACTGTGTTGAGAATATTTAAAATTGGCTGAAGGACACTGATCTCTAGCCAGGGTTAAAATTACTCAGGTGTCTCTAAAAGATCTGCTAGGAGAAAGCCAAAGCGTCAAGATCTGTTAGAGCAGGATGCATGTAAACCACGTTTTCCTCCATCATCACATTGATAGTGCTTGACAACGATTTGAATTAATCCCTATACATCCTGCAACACCTTCTGGCTCAGCATCCCCAACTTCCACGCTGGACTGCTCATATTTTTCTTATCTTGTTTAGCACCTTCAGGAATAGAACTACTTACGCCACCTTTGGTGATCTCCAAGCAGAGGTCCATGACCTGTGGGTGCTCATGTAGGGGGAGCACCAGCAGGGCACTAGCCCCTTTGAAATCCCTCGCACATCAGCTGGTAAAGAGGTCAAATAGCAGCCCCCAGTCCTGACTATTGCCTTGTGAATACCTCTCTGCAGGGCAGGAGGTGTCTGGGGCTCAATTTGGGTTATTGCAGGTAAGGGAAACACCTCAGTGGGGCCCAAGCCCATTCCCACAACTTCTGGCAGGCTGGGGCACACAGCAGGGCATGATGCCAATGCAAGCCATTGCCATCACCCTTCCCTCTCAGTGATGACCTCACATCCCCAGCAGCCTCCTCTGCTTGGTTCATCTCAGCCCTATAGCCTTTTCTGTGGGACTGCCTCATGCCCCGAAGCATTCCCCATCTATCTGTGCATTTGTCTGGATCTACTCATACAAAGGACTTCCCTTTTTTTTAATTGAATTCAAAATTTCATGTTGTTGTCACAATTTGCCTAGAAAACATCAAGTCCTGCTCCCTTCGTTTGGTGTGTTCGTATCTCCTCCAACATTGTGCAGTTTTTAAAATCTAACGTGCAAACTCTCTAGTCACTCAGGTTATGGGTGAAAATGCTGATGGGTCCCTGGTCCTGGTGAGGAGTCCCAAAAAGACATCTGGCCCACTGACAGTCACTGGTCTTTATGCCAGACCTGTGATCATCCTTCACACTTTCCCAGGAATTATCTACCTTGCTTACTAATGAAAATCTCATGTGAGACGGCATCAAAACTTCATTATAGCTCAGCTGTGTGTCATATGTTGTTAATCACCCACCACAGAAACAGATTAGACTGCCTTGACATTAGCATATAACAAATTTATAGAGGCTATTACTTGTATATTTGTTATCTTTGAAGTGCTTGCAAGTTGGAAATCTATTTGTTACAGTACTTCTTCTGGAGATCAGAATTAAGCTGAATAATGTTCATTTACCAGAACCCCTTCTGGCTCTCTGTAGAGAGAAATAAAATTTTCTTTTTTTGGAGTTTCTTGGTTCCTCAGTTCTCCCACTCCAAAACTGCTCAGCCAGTTCTCAACATGCCCTTGGACAGCATCACATTTTCAAATTTTATCAGGCTCCAACAATTTCAAAACATTTCAAGTATTTCTGTACTTTCTAACATATTTCAATTTCCTGTACTTTCTTTTTAGCCTGAGTTTGTACGATTTCCCTTTGCTTGATCTCTACAGATGTCATGGTGAAAAGTGAGCCAAAAAAAGGCTTTTTTAGCCAAAAAAAGGCTTTAGTTCAGCCTCCTCAGTATCATTTGCCTTTATCTTTTCTTCTGTGCTGAGTAGAGGACCAGTGTGTCTTCTGATATTTCTCTTTCCATTAATGCCTCCTGTGGTTTTTTTTTCTATTCTTTATTTCTTTTCCACTTGAATTTTATTTTCTCCCCTCCAGCAAATGCTGTCCTTTGATATTCATCCTCACTCACTTGACCTCATGACCATTTTCTCTGTACTTCTCTCCGTATGAGTTCACTGAAGCCGTGGAATTTATCCAGACTAGTCTCTCGCTGCAATTTCCAGCCTGCCTACATTCTGCTAGATTCAGCATCCAAAACATCATCCTTAATGATGAACTGACTAGTATTCTGAACTATTTCTGCTTTTAAACTATTTTCCAACAACCTATTGTGTGCTATGTCTCCTTCGATACTGAAATCCATTTCTTGAAGCCCATTAATTCTGAAGAGTTGATTTTGTTTTGCTTAATTCTCCCACTTTTTTTCTAAGAGCTATTAACTCTACCATTTTTCAGTCTCTGTCATCAAACATTGCCCTCGTTTCATATTCTTCTGCAAGCTCATGCCACTCTTTGATCATCCTCTTTAATTACTTGACCTATTATACAATCTTTGTTCTTTATTGCATCTCAGATTTTCTTTTTCACCTTTTATTGTCATCCAAACTTTCACCTTACCTCTCTTTTCTCTCTGGAAATCAGAGCATATACCCTTGATATATAGGGGAGCAGTCCCTTTCTCTCTCTCTCTCTGCTCTTGCTGAACAAGTTTTGGGTTTGACGTTTCAGCTGGTATAAATCATGCCAGTAAGCCACTGCTTTGGTCATTTATTCAGACTCCATTCTCTCTCTGTCCCCAGTTGGCACATATACCTCTGAGGTACTTTGCCAGCCCAAGCACTGTCCTCCCCTTTTGCCTCCTTCAATCCTCACATGCAACCTTCAGCCCCACCACTCCCAGGCCCTGTGGAATTTCCACTCAGCAGTGCAGACTGCTTCCACTCAGATTAAAATTTATTTAGGCAGATACATGTGCAAAAATGTTCTTCCAGATCTTCATGTGAAGTTGGAGCGTGCCATGCCAGTATGTGCTATTGTGCTTTGAGCCCTCTGATGTGACAATAGCAGTCAGGTGAGCACCCCACTACCATTGTACTGGGGATGGCCCAAGGGAAGGGTGGTGGAGAAGATGCTCACTCAAGGAGTGTTGTCCTCAGAGATGGGCAGGACCAGAATGTTCTGAGAGCTGTTCACTTCTGAAGAAACTAGGGGCCGGAAGAAATGCCTCAGGGCATCTCTTGGGGCACTGGTGGTCTGAGTTTGAGCCTATCCTGTGTCTTGTCATCATCAGTTGCAAATAATTTCCATAGGAATTAACAAAAGGACATAACGACAAGACATCCTGTACTTCTGTCTTCTTCCAGGTCACAAGACTGTGACAAATAATACTTCAATATAAAAACCCTGGAAAATGCCCAGGAGAAATCCGCCATATAATATCTTTATATGTGTGTGTGTGTGTGCATGGCTGCAGAGCCAGGCAAACTGCAGAGCAAAAATAAAACCAGGTTAGGGCATGGTTGAAATAGTCTGCTTGATATACTCTGTTGAACATAAGTAGTCTGATTGCAGAATATCTCTGTAGTGATAGGACTATTTGATGTCATCTTCAGAGTGCATGTGAGAAGGTATCACTAGCCAAAATTGCTCCATAGCAGCAGGAGTCTATACAGTTTGGCTTACACCGTGTGGGGAGAACAGGATAACACAGAGACTTAATAGTCTGTGATTAGCAGTTACCATCAGACTACCAGTGGTACTCTGAGGATGCCTTCAGAGCTCTAGGAAGGAAGCAAAACCACAGTAAGAAGCTAAAATCAGCCCTGAAACAGTATTAATTTGAATTCTAAAAAGAAAAGCTAAAATTTTTCAAAAGGACCTGAACCATTAGCTGACCTCCCATATCTATCTTGGCTCTATGTGGTGCTTCATAATGCACTTTCTCTTCTTGACATTTCACCGACACAGCAGGAGCTAAATTAAAACTTAACCTACCTGCACAAGAGATATATTCAGGTAATTAATGGTAAAAACTGCAACTTTAGCTTCTACAAGCATTAAGAAAACAGAATAGTAGCTCTAGACCATCTTTTCTCCATGGAGAAGCTCTGTCCTCAAAGACGAGTGAGGATGGGAGCCTACCCCAGCCTCTCCAAAAGCAAGGCAAAAACTTCTCCTTTCCTTACCTTTAAAACCACCCTCCAACGACATTCCTCAACTGCCATGAGCAATTTTGTCCCAGCCCCTTATCAGCTAAACCAATTTCTATATCAGACAGCAGACAGAATTGTTTCTTCGAAGAGCTCTGTCATTAACTCACTGAATATTAAATGGCATCAAAGCTCTGTAGATATAATTATTTCAAGGACTAATTACTATCAACCCTTCTGGCTTTAATTCTAGACCTGAAATATTGCAGCATTAATAAAATAGGATTCACGGTACATGAGACATGTGAGAGAAGATTCAATTTGTAATGGTAATTTGAAATATTTTAATAGGATTTCACCAGCAATATGAAGTGTAATAATTTGTGGAAATGAGGAAATAAAGCTCTGACAATGCATACAGGGCCTTCCTGAAACACCCAGAAAAACAGCAGAAAAACTCTAGAGGTTCCAGTGTATAAGCAAAGTATCTTGTGAATTCCTGAGCTGCCTTTCTGGAGTGAAACTTTTCTGCAAGAGCTCGGTGCCTGCAGCTGACAAAGGAAAGGAATTTTAGACTTAAACTCTGCATGACCTGCCTACCAAAACCTTCTGTGCTCTGCCATAGAATCACAGAATCATTAAGGTTGGAAAAGACCTCTAAGACCATCTAGTCCAACTGTCAGCTCACCCCCACCAATACTACCCACTGGCCACAGTCCCTCAGTGCCATGTCTCCATGGTTCTTGAACACCTCCGTGGATGGTGACTGCACCACCTCTCTGGGCAGCCTGTGCTACTGCCTCAACACTCTTTCTGAAATAAATTTTTCCTAAATCCAACCTACCATTAAAGGGTCATAGCAGATTTTAGTCTGTTTGGCGTCAAAAGGCACTGATGAAAGGGGCAAGTTGGATCTGTCACAATGCAGCAGGAGCACAAGTCTTGTCTCTGCTGCTATAAAGGGTTTTATGTGATTTTGTCAGAGGAGAAGCAGGCATTTGAATAATCCCCCAGCTCTTGTGACGTACTTTGCCAGTCAAAGGGAAGACAACACTGTCGAGAGAGAGTGTGGTTCAGGTGTGATACGAGCTTTTAGGAAAGTAAAGGACAGAAACCTCTAAAAATATAACTGTTAGGAAGCAAGAAGTCTGATAGGAAGATACATTCCATGTCGCTCATCTGGTGTCTGTGGGTTTGGAATATTTGTTGGGAGGGAGAAAGTTTCATGTCTCTGTTTTGACATTTTCTAAAAGTGACTGCAGCAAAATTACAGTCTTTCTCAAGTGCATCCACCACCCTTCAGCTGTGGCTTTTCAAATCACATGACATGAAAGACACATTGGCTTAATGTATGCAGAACACCTGGTGTGAAGGTGTATTTTGATATGCAGACACAAGAAAAAATCCTCACATTGGAAACTGTATTTTCTCATTATTTTCTCAGATAATGTTGGTGCTAATTAAGAACCTGTTCCATGCAGCTGGAGGACAAGCAACACCAGAAAGAAGATCTGCTCTTGGGAATCAGGACTTTTGCCGTGAATCAGTCTTTGCAGGGGTGTGCCAAGGATGCTCAGTACCTTTTCACTGCCCATCAGTTATGGGATCAAATTAGGGGCTCTGTGTCTGCAGCCAGCTACTCAGCAGCAGGTGTTCAGAAGTCCCCATCTCCACCCAAAATTGGCCCTTCCATGTGGGGAGGAGTGGGAAGCAGGTGGGCATCCCACAGCAGTATACTGGGATGTGGTGTTTGCAGCAGAGATCCCACAAAGGACGTGGCTGTGATTTCATTTGTAAGCCTAATCAGATAGCAAAATACAACAAGAGAATCAGCATAATTAATTCAAATCCATGCCTGGCACACAGGTTCTCTGTATGAGCCATCTTTCAAGTCAGCATAAATTGAAGGTTAAGCTGGCGGGCCCCATTGTAATCAAAGCAACTCACGGGCAGCTTAATTTTAATTACAGCTCCTGGGGACCGTTTAGGTGCTCCTCTGGATGCTGCCTGGGCTTTATAAAGAAGATTATTAAAGTTGTCAGTCACAGATCATGAAAGTTCAGGAGCGCAGAAAGAAATGGACTGATACTGGTTTGTCCCCAAGCAGAGCATATGGAGGATTAAATAAAAGCTGTGTAAATAGACATCTTGGATCAGGGAAGCATTTTAGACTTCTTCTGGCTGAAAGTTGCTACATAAATGCAAGTGATTATTACTGATTTGACTAAATGAGGAGGAAGAATGCTTGGAAATGAAGTACTAAAAATACTGCATTTCAGATGGGGAGGTTAAACAGCAAGAGGAAGCTTTCCTTCATCATGCTGTCCCCATCTCTGGGCTCAGAGCCAGCAGTGCTGTGTAATGGCAGGGCTACCCTGGAGGGACATGGGCTGCCAAACTCACAGCCGTGGTAACCTTGTTGCCAAAGAAGTTGGGCATCTCTTAGGAGCTGTTCACTTCAGTTCTCCTGGCTATCAGTGAGGAAGATGAAAGAATTCAGTCACTCTGTCTGTTAACTGCTGCCTCTGGATGGAGTAGCAGGTGCTCAGGTTGGATGAAGGAAATTGCCTGGGCAATAAGATGAAGAAGACACCTGAAATGTGGTTGTCTAAACACACAAAGATGAGCTCTGCCCATGTCCCACACTCCCCACCAACTGGCCAGAAATCCCCTGCTGGGAATGAGACTGGGGCTGGCCCAATGGCAGTGGGGCAAGGGAGCCCCATCCCATCCCCATCTTCATTCCCATGCCCAGCCCCACGCATCTGGGTGGGAACTTTCCTTTCCTAACCCCCTCAAAGCCTATTTGAAGAAAAACCCAAATCTGCTGCTGTAGGTGAACATTTCCATAGGAGTGAAGGCAGCAGCGTATAACAGAGCTGCAAGATCTGCTCCTCCATGCTGCCTGAAGTCTGTTATTGATGGCAAGCAGGAATCAGATAGTGTATGTAATAAGCAATATATAGGAGGAACTGTACACACACAAGATGGAAAATGGTTAATGTTTGTGATTCTTTATAAAGATGATTGCCTGGCTTTCTCATTTGACATTTCAGTGTTTTTGCAGAGTCCTCTGAAGGGAGGAGGCTGTTTATTCTTTGTGCTTCAAGGAAAGGCAAGAAACATTTTTCAGATATTTTCTGCTCACTGGGTTTCCTCACGAATTTCAGACACTCAATAATTTCAGGTTAATAGGAAGCAATAACTCAGAGCCCAAGCCATTCTTCTCGCAAATGCTAATGTTAATCTATAAATAAAACATACATTGTAAAGCAACAACTCCTGCATGGCGGGGGGTAGCAGCCAGCCTGCTCTTAAATCTTCAAAGCTAGAATTTTGTTCAGCATGAAACCCTCTGGGGGTGATTGGCACAGCAAGTGAGCCATGTCCCAGCCACACTGACAGCCAGCAGCCTCTGTGGCTCCATGTGCTGCCAGGAGGAAGGGAGAGCAGACAGTCTTCCTCACAGGTTCCATGGGCTCCACCACCAATGGTCTCTCTGAGCACGGCCCCCAGGGCTGCACAGACCCAGGAGAAGAGTTGATAGCAGGGCTGGTGGGATTGGTCAGGACGGAGGCATTCTCCTGGCCAGGGATCAGCCAGGCTTTGTAGATCATCCCCAGCTCCAAGTCCAGAACAAGAGGAGGAGCTCACAGTATTTTCAGACTGAATCCTTGTCCAGGTGGGCATTATGGCCAAGATGGGCACATGAGGTGGAGGGTGATATCCAAAGCCGCTTTCCTTTACCTCTCCAGTGGTAGCCAGGTCCTGTTTCCTGTGGCTATCTGTCCTGATGGAGAGAGTGGGTGCTGGCAGAAGGGTGAGGATGGGGAAGCTGCCTTCAGTAGGGATTGGCATTTTCAGGCATATTTCCCCAGTACTGAGCAGTAAAGGCATTCAGATACTCAGATGCCACCTTGTACAGCAGTTCAGGGTTGGTCTCTCATCTTTTCAGGTCACCTTTAAAAGATTTACCAAAAGAAAGAAAAAGTAGGTAGCCAAATGTAAGCGCATGATAAATTGATGAGAACCAGTTTTGAGAAAGAGCCAAGTGATAAATGTTTAAACAATACACGGACATTACTAAATGCAGCTTTCTTCTTTTTTACCGCAAAACAGAAATTTACATTACTGCCTTTTCCCTACTGGCCACAAAAATGTTAGGGGATGAAATAAGCCCTTTCAGCTCCAAAACCAGATCATAGCTTTCATGCACTACTGTTGAGAAGAAAATAGCATCTGAGAGCTGTGGCTGCTCGGAGCATGAATCACTCTTACATAAGTACCTCCGCTGGTATGGAGAGGTGAAGAGCTGGCTTTGGACCTGAGCATCACACCAAGGGTGGACACTGATGCATTAATAAAATATTGGAAGCAATTCTGGCATGTGGTGCTCCAGAATCCACGGGAATATTAATTCTGTTGGGTGTTGAAACTGTTCTTTGAGAGCAGTTGAGAGCTGAGATGCTCCCATGCTTTGAGAGCATGGGAGAGGTCTGGGAGTGTAGAGAATGCTCAGGGGTGCAGAAATATTTTGAGGAGGCGGTTTCCCATTTAGAAGTCAGGGTCGGGGCTGTGCTTCCATCCCAGGTGCTACAAGCAGGAATCCTGGACATCAGTGCAGGAATCACCCTGGCACAAGGAATGACTTCATATCTTTCCTGCTCCCTTGTTGGCTTCAAGAAATTGCTCATAGAGAGAAAAAAAAACTACCAACCAATCAGAAATATGATTTGAATTTTGGGTGGTGGTGTGCAGACCCAGGAGCAGGACCCAGTGACCCTTAGGGGTCCCTTCCAAGCTCAGGATATTCTGTGACCTATGATAACATTGGGACAGGGAGGGACATGGAAAACTTACCAATGAAGCTGTGGTTTCCAAGGGGAAATTATTGTCTTTATGCAACACTGCTTGTTTCCTTGCTCATTTGATTGCTTTGTGAAAACATCTGTCAGGCAGTGATCCTTGCTGCTCATGTTTTCATTGCTGCAGGAGGAAGGTAGATCTTCATGACATGGAGACCCACTCTTTGCTCTCCTAAGCTTTTTCCTGCACATTTAAGCTGCTCAGGGAAGGGTTTGCTGCCTTCCCCAGCAGGACCCATTTTGTGTATCTGCAACTAGGAGCTATGATAATGAAAATAATTAATAATAATAATAAAATGTCATGTCTTTCTCTCCATGGCTTGCTCTGTAGCTGACTATTAACCTTTCTGAAAGCGCAGCAAGCAAACAGCAGCAGAGACATGATGAGCCAAGCAGGATGGGCACATCACTGCTCCTGTGCTCCCGCTGCAGGCAGTGATTGAAGGAATTATACATCAAGAGTCCCATTATTTCCTTTGTGGAAAATTATTACAATTTCCATTTGAAAATAAAGTCATCGCCTACTGACTCCGTGGTTAGCAGAAGGGACCTTCAGCTCAAAGATCCAATGCTTTAAAGAACCGAATTTACTAATGAAGCGTGTACAGTTGTCACGTATTAATTGTACTGTATACACATGAATTAAGCTGTGACATGTTTGGAGACCTTGATTCCAAAATTGTTCAGGCAACCCCTCTGTGATACAAGGACCACTTGTGAGCCAAGCTCTGGGGATCAGCGCTAGCAACGATGCTTCTAAAGCAATTTCTATTACTTGCCTGCCCACATTGTGGAAATGTTTCCCATCGAGACACAGCTCCTCCTTACCTGCCAGTGACACACCAGTGCTGTCAGCCACCTTCAGTAAGTCACAGGAGGGCATCAGAGAACCAGCAATAAACCAAATGCCTCAATAGTGGGGATGGGGAGAGGGTGGGCTGAGGGATGAACATTTAGAGGAAGCATAAAAGGGTACATCTAAATTGAGAAACACGCTCTGACGCTGGAGGCTGACTCATTTGTGTGACACTTAGACATCCTTTGGCCTGGATCCCCAGCTATGTCCTTCAGCGGTGAGCATCTAGCAGTGATTTCTCACCTCTCACTGAGATCGGGAGGGATGGGAGCAGTGACCCCTGGGATCAGGGAGCCCCAGGCAGAAGCAGATTGAAAGGAACCTCTAAAGATCACATAACCAATAACATAACCAACCACCCTGCCATGGATGGGGACACATTCCACTCAAGTTGCTCAAAGCCCCATCCAACCTGGACTCAAACACATTCGGGGCTGAGGCAATCCTGGCCTATCGCTAATTCTTACTTCCTAAACTAATTATAAATATGCTGACCCTCAGACATCTCCAGCCTCCCTCTGCAGTTTGAGAGCTGTGCACTCCCAACAGAGTCAGCCCCACACTTCTGATGGATTCCCACAGGACCACGTGCCTAGACTAGTGCTTCTCAATAGCTTTACCAACAACTGCAAAAAGGAGAAAAACATCTGAAACTTGAGAAATATTCTTGGAAAAGTTGGTAGTTAGCCCTAGTCTGGTGTACAGAAGTGAGTCACAGAGTTTGCTAGAACTTTTGACCGTGCAAATTTATATGGTAGACTTGTAGAACCTTAATACAGATAAAATATATATTTAGCACTGGATAATATGAGTCAGTTTTGCAGGGAGGAAAGCCCTTTGGGAAGCAGGTAGGATTGCTCATAGGCAGCAGGTGTGTGCGTGTGCCATCTCTAACTAAGAGATGAGGAGCAAACATAATTCTCAAAGAAACTGGGCATGGCCCATCCAGTGGAGGACTCCACATGGCACTGATGCCTGAATCCCAGGTTCAGCACTTTTAAAAGGCTGCTGGAAATTTACAAACATGCTTCCAAGAATAGCTATAAAACTGGGGTGTTAATCAAAGCCTGAAGAAGTTCAATTTAAAAAAATCATCTAATGTAAAGCCAAGGAAGAACACATTCTTTGTAGTCTGATGTGAAGATTTCACTTCACTGACTAGTAAGGGGATAGCACTGCTGCCTGGTCCTAAAAAGCCTTCAAGCAGTTGCTGCTGGGACACAGGAGAAATTTCCCCTATCTCGGTAGAACCAGCAAGAGGAATGGAAGGGCCAACAACCAGTGACATCCCTGGAGCACACTGATCATCCACCTGTCTGTCAGTGCCCTGTTTCTGGCCTCAGTATCAGAAATTTCCTTAGAAAACTTTGAAATGACCCCAGGCAAGACACCATGGGTAAATATTTGGGTGAAAATAATTAGCCTCTGGAAACACATACCTAGGAATACAGCAACTTCCCTGTCAACAGAGATCCTTAAATCAAATGAACCTATCTAGAAGATATTTTCTAGTGCAGTGAAGGACACAGAGCAGGTGCAGGAATGCTTTGGTGGAGCCCCATGGCAGTGTGAAGAGAGTTGCATGAGATAATGATGGTCCTCTGAGGCCCTGAAGGATGTGATTTCTGTGAACCAAATACTGAAAAATAAGCAAGACAACATGAATAGTGCTGGTGGGAAAGGGCTGACCTGGGCGTCTGACAAGCTCATTGTGTGTCACTTCTGTGCTGCTCCAGAGCCAGGTCAGCCTTCAGCAGACAATCATGGTAAGATTCAGAAATCTTCTGCACAAGGGATGAATTCTCTTTGCAGCCAAAGCAACTCACTTTACTGAAGGGTGACACTCCTACCCTTAAAAAGAATCACAAAGGTAACAGCAGGACAATGATCTCATGAGGAGCATTATCTCCATAGAGTTGCAAAGTGATGTTCAGCAAGAGATTGGTTTGTGACATCAGAAATAAATGAACTAATATTGTGTTTCAAAACAGATACTGGAAATGAGGACAAGGTAATCATAGCAAGCACATATAAAAGCGATTAGTGACAGAGTGGTGTTAAGGCAGAAAATTCAACTTGCTTAATACAGCAGGCACATCAGAAGCTGATCTACTAGAATGATATTAGCATGTAGGTATAAAAATGATTACTTTGAGTGGGATTTCAAATAGCAGGAGACTTGTTCTGTGCTCTGGGGTCAAGAATAGCCCACAAATGATGACACACAAATGGGTACATCTTCTGAGTGGAAGGTAAAAGGCGTTCTTGCAAAATGAATTAAGGTACCTAATGAGCTGAGATATGCTAGAGATATAGAACATCACATTGATATTAATCCCATGAAAATACACATAATGTGAAATCCCACAGCATTGAGAGAAACAATAAAAAGCATAGCTGGATGATAAACTTTGTTGCTACTGAGCCAATTTTGCTAAACAATATGTTCACTGAAATAAAACCAAATGTATTCTGACATGAGAGGTTGAAATGTGAGCAATACCCCAGAAGGACAGCCACGCTTGGCTTCAAAAAGTACTCACTCTGACCTTAAGGCAAAGGTTATACAAAGTAGAGCATCTCCAACTCCCTGCCCAGAAGGCAGAGGTCTGGGATTGCCCTGGCATCTGGCACAGCTGTCACAGCCCTGGCTGTGAGATCCCAGAGGGGAGGGGGGAGGTGGGAGGTGATCTGGTGGCTCAAGCCCTGTAACAAACATTGGCACCTTCCAGGGAAACATTTTCAGACTGGAAGAACAATTTATCTAATAATAGTAGATGGTCTGAAACAAAAAGATGGAGATACACATAAATATAATATTTTAGAAATAACAATGTTTCACATGTTGTAATTCTAGGCACCCTTCTGCCATATTACAGTACACAGAAGTGAAGAAGTTCTGCAAAATGTCTGGAGGTTTGTAAGAAGTCATAGTTCTAAGTATGACTGAGGAGTAGGGTTTCAAACACCAAGCCCTCATGGCATGCTAGAAACAGAACATCAGGGGGCCCTGGAGTGCAGCATCAAGCTGTGGCTCCTGGCTTCAGTTGCAGGTAGGAGGCCGGGAGGAGATCAGCTAAAGAATCATAGAATGGCTTGGACTGGAAGGGACCTCAGAGATCACCTAGTTCCAACCCCCCTGCCTTTGGCAGGGTTGCTGATCACTAGATCAAGAGCTAGGTCAGCTTGGGGCCCCACGCATCTTGGCTTTGAACAGATTAGGGAATGGGGAATCCACGACCAAGTGGGCAAGAAGAACAGTTTTGCAACAACTAACAGTCAGGTCAACTGACTTCATAGCTGTCCAAACTGTCCTCAAGCTTACATTATTATTGCATCCCATTCAGAAATCCATCAGTTTTTCCCTTGGCCATGGCTGTAATCAGGGGGATGTGCTGGTGTTTTGACTTGTGAAGATCAGGGATAACACAGGTAACTGCACTGCACGCAACCCACTGCCCAGTGCTGCTGGACAAGAAATACCGAGCCCGTGGCTTGAGAGTGGCTTATCTCTTAGATCCACACCAAGGCTTCACATCACATTGCCAAACATGCTTGCAGCAAAATTAACGCAGCGCCTAGCTCGCATTAAGGAGAAAGTCCATGCAATGAGTCACCACTTCTTGTCATTCTGAGTCACATCTTGTGATGGAGTGCAAAGAGAAAGCCATACTTTCACAACCTTGTTCAGGCTTTGGATCTTGTTTTTTCTCTCTTTTCAGCAGAATTATGCACTTAGGCTTTTCTCACATCTACAGGATGAAATGTTTTGCTGGGCACACTGGATAATGGAGTGACTCTGAATGGTACTCAGTAGCAGGAGGTCGGTACTATGAAATCTCTTATTAAAATTAGTATCTAAATAAACATTTTCCTATGAAATTAATGAAGAAAGATGTGTGAATTACAACTTGTTAAAGGTAAACACTAATCTTTTGAAGAATCACAATATTTCTGTGTAATAATAAATCCCCCAATTTTCTACTGTTTTCCTTCCAAATTACAAGTGAAGAATCAATGTTCAAAAATTCCTGCAGCAAGTTGTGTCCTTCCTCCCTTTCAACGGTGTTGACGAATTTCTTGTTTTTTGTGCACTTTTTCCTTTTATCCACATAACGATCTTCCCAAGGGAGCACTACTGAATTAAGTTTCATATTCTGCTTCAATTCATATTCAGTTCATATTTTTATATCTTGCTTCATATTCATATTTGCAAGAACAAGAACTTCAAGTCAGCTTTTCCTTCCGAGCCTGGGCAAACAAATGGTTTTATTTCCAGAAGTGCTGAGCACCCAATGCTCCAGCTGAAGTCAGCAGAAGATGTGAGATGCTTTACAGTTCTGAAAACCACATCATTTATTTACTGCCATCTTAAAGATTTAAGAGACAGTGTTAATTTCCTGGTTTTTTCTTGACCTTAAATGAAAGAGCTGCAAAACTCTTTGGAGACAGTTCTCTCAGTAACTTTCCTTCTTCAAAGTTCCCTGCATGCTCAGCCAGAAAGGAAACAGCTGAACTCACTGCTGAGCACCGTTAACATACACTTGAAACCTCTTCAGCTGCTGCCTTTGGTTGAGGACTGCATTATGCTCTCACCTGCTTCCTCTTAGCAATGCTCGCTCTGGACATCTGGGAGGTTGCCTTGCATCGTAGACAGTCTTGTTCCTGAAAATTCAAGGGAAACGCCTTGATTCCCTGAAACTTTTAGCTTCCCAAGGAGTCTTTTCCATCATTTAGTATTTCAAGATAGGCAACAAAAGTCTTAGCATCCTAAACTTCAAGTTGGCTTGAAAGACACCTGCTGGGGCTTCTTGGACTTTGATTGTATTTGTGCAGCACACTCAGAACTTCCTTCTCTGGAAGGCTAGGACAGAAGTGATGTCGTGGTGTGGGCTAAGAGAATGGATGTGCCATGGGGCCAGGTCCCAGTGTCCCCATCCATCTGTCCCCTTACCATGCCATGGTCAGAGCCCAGCTCTTCCAGTTCCAGCTGCATTAATGGAAGAGCTTCTCTTTTCTTGCGTCCACATCCTAGCTAGGAGGAGAGAGATGGGAAAAAACCAACATTTGGAAAATCAGAGGATGGAAGATGGTCTTTGGAATGCCTGCGTGGCTACAGGTCCTTTCTCATGCACCAGGAATCTGAGTGCTGAGTGTTCTTCACTGGAATAAGAAAATGTCACGTTTCAGTCCATCACTGGAGAAGCTTTGCTTCACTATGATCATGAAAAATGAGAGGGGAAGAGATGTTCATCATTAACAAGCATTGCAGAACACAGCCATGCAATTGCCCACGCAACACTGCCTCCCTGCAGGCGAGCATCAGCAGGATGGCTGCTGAGATGGTCATGAATGGGAGACACATGATGCATGATCTCAGAATTGTGGAAATTATTATCTTGTCTATGATAATTAAAAACAGGATTCCAGTGAAAACTCATCTGTGCTGCATAACGTTTATCTGGGGAAATAATAGATAGGGTAGGTTGAACTTCCAAATTTAAAGCATCTAGACTTCTTCTGTTACACTGGGTATTCCTTGTGCGTACACTCTAGTCTTCCATTCCTCCATTGTTTCTTAATCCTAGGTACACATAATCTATATTTATCCAACTAAAATGGACTAAATGCTGTTAAAACCCCAGAACTGAACTGTGGCGGTGTTTAAGACTGCAAGGTAAGATGAAAGGGGATGCTTTTGTCTTCCCCATTGCTTCAACCACCTGCCCTTTCCATTACCAGACCTCTTAGCACTGTCTTTGACACCTTGTGAAGAGAGAAGCAGCAGAACAGGGTTGATGAAGAGCCTGGGTAAGAGAAAAGAAGACTCGTGCACCCACAGCATCCTGCAATTTCCCCCAAAGCCCTTTCCTATCTCAGCAGCAGCACAAACATCTTCAACTGATCAACGATGAGATGGAAATTCTGAATGCTGAGAAAATGGAGGAAAAGCACCCACAGGATCTCTTTAAGTCTCCCCAGAGCTCATAGAAAACTTGCTCAAGGTGCTCCATGGTCAAGTCAGTAAATGAGGTGCAGTGTCACAGCACCTGTTGTTACATGGACTGATGAACAGTGCCACACTAGCACCTCCTGTGATAGCCGCCACCAGCAATAAAGAAACCCATATAGCCCCTAAGCCATCACTGCGTTTAAAGCCAGATCATGAATCAGATGGGCCTAACTGTTGCTAAAGCACAAAATGGGATAGAAGAGCTTTGTCAGGGAAAGTTTTGCTGTTTATGCCTTTTCGTACTGATTTTTGGAACTATGCCTGTCAATATTTCCCGGTTCCCACCGAGACCACTGGCTGCACTTAATCTTTACAAAAAGTCTTTTGGACTGGCATTTCGGTGGCAAGATTCTGCCTTGGGCAGTCAGCTCCTCCCCAGGCAGCGCTCCCAATACCAACTGCTACAATGCCTCTGTTCTCCTGATCCCACTGATATTTCCCAACCTTTAACCCCCCAAACTAAGAGCCTGCAGTGGCCACAACTCTCTCCCACCACCACTGTTCCCTCTGCAGTGCCCTATGAGCATTGCATGTAGGTGATGCTCTGTGCATATCCCCAGGGAAAGGCACACATGAAGGCAGATGGGGAGGTCACATCCTGGTCACAACCACACAGCTGGGCTGGAGCGGTGAGATTTTCCCCAAGGCAACCATGGGAATGCACAAAATACTGTGCTTTAGAAGTGGGCCAAGCCCCCCTGAAAGCTATCAGCACAGCATCAGCCTTTGGGGCATCACTCATATCCACTAACCTGCCTGTTAGAGCATGCAAAAATGTTTTCAAACTGATTCCCCAGCTCTCTTCACTTCAGGTTTTGTTCTTCATGTTCTTAGTTCATTGAAACAACAACATCAGCTTATTTTCCCCCGTAGCTGTTTCCCCCAAGCCTGATGGGCATAATGAGCATGAGAAAATGTTTAACTGACACTAGAACCACAGCTCAAGTGCTTGTGGCTGTTTTCATACTTTGCAAATTGCTTTATTTGGTACAACTGTTTGGGATTATTGCAGGAAAACTGAAGATTTATGTCCAGACATTTGAAGGCACAGGCATCACTTATTTTAATAGGATTTTTTTAATATTAAAAACACTGCTGTGTAACCTAAAGGCAAAAGGGTCTAACAGCAAAGAAGTGATGGTCCTTTTCTGCACCTACCTCCAATTACTCCCTAGCATATTATGAACATGTTGATAATTATCATCATTGCCATGAATATAAACTGGTCAAGATGCTGCCATATAGCATGGAATTGAACTGTTAAATTCCACACTATTGCAGGATCAGGAAAAAAAAAAAAAAAAGGCAAAAAACCTCTCTCCTCTCCTCTCCTCTCCTCTCCTCTCCTCTCCTCTCCTCTCCTCTCCTCTCCTCTCCTCTCCTCTCCTCTCCTCTCCTCTCCTCTCCTCCCTTCCCCTCTCCCCTACCCTCTCCCCTCCCCTTCCCTTCCCTTCCCTTCCCTTCCGTTTTCCCTTTTCCCCTCTTCTCTTTCCTTCTACTCTGCTCTCCCAGAGGACATGAGCTGCTGCCCAGCCAAGAGATCCCGAGGTCACATCAAAATTACACTCTGTAGAGTTCTGGCCCTGGTTAGCCAAACAAAGAACAAGTTGACTGAAGAACAATTAAACAGAATAATACAGCCCATGTTTAGTAATGTTTAATGGTACAAATACTTCCCCAATGCAATAGACCTCAGCTTTATTAAAGCATTCATTATTCTTCACTCAGGCATTTGTACATTTTGGTGTGATTTTCATTTTACCAGTAATTTTACTGTCCATAATAACATATAATATTTTTTTCAGTGAAAGAATTACTCTGTTTTTGTTGTTATTATTGTTTGATTACAATAAATGAGGATCTTTTCTAGCAATGTTTTCCAAGCAAGTTTCTCACTGACAGAACTAGAAAATCTGAAGGATCTGAACCTGTACTGAAGCCAAAGAAAGAAATATAAAGTTAATCCCAGCAAAATTTTAGCTGTTTTTCCTCATAACTTAAGCAGCTGTTTCCCAGCAGTGGCACAGGGCAGTGTGGCACTACCCAGACCGCTGCCTTGGCAGGCTCAGCAGCCCCACTGATTTCATTACATGCATCTGGGAAGCAAGAATGAAGGCAGATGTTTCAGTTTACAAATGCAATGGGTTTTCACCAATCAATAATGACTTCCTCTGGTGTCAAAACCTTTTCCCTGTAATGTAAAGTGAGGAGCCAGCTGAATGCACATCACCATATTTCTGTTGATGCATGACTGTGCTCTTCCATGTAACGGAGAATTAATTGATTTGTGTACCGTTATTAATATGGATTTTGTACTTTAAAACTTCTTCAAAAGCCTCTGTGCTAATGTCCTCCAGTGCCTTAGGGAGCAAAGCAAATCCCTTGGGACCAGCAGCCTTAGGAAGCCTGGCCTGGGGATCTCCAAAGCAGTTTAAACTAGCCTGGCAAGGGAACTGGAATTCATAGAATCATAGAATTGTTTGTGTTGGAAGGGTCCCTTAAAGGCCATCTAGCCCAACTCCCCTGCAGTGCACAAGGACACCTACAGCTAGATCAGGGTGCTTAGAGCCCTGTCCAGCCTGACCTTGAATGTCTCCAAGAATGGGACATCCACCACTGCTCTGGGCAACCTGTTCTGACAAGACATAGAGCTGCAGCAGCAGTGTAGTCGACATATGGCTTTACAGGAAGCTCAGGAGCCGAAGTTATGTCAAGGCGAATGCACAGCACCCAACAAATATAGTTGTCGTGGTTTTATGATCATCGGTATTCCACATCATAACATCATGTAGTGCACTGGGAATTGAAGTGTTAATGTCCCAGTTCTGCATACCAAAGAGAAAACTACGTTCCCCAGAAGACTGTTCGCTGTGCTGATATCATTCCTGCACAGGGGGGAACACATTTAAGGCGTTGGCGGGTCGTCTGATGCTCTCTCTCGCTTTCCTTTGGCTGTCCTTCCTGCTGCTCGACTTGACTGTCGCGTCTACATCCCAGCACTAGCGTAAGGCCTTCTTTTTTTCAGACAATCTTTTTTTTCATTATATCTGATTTGGTCAATCCCAGTTCTAATTATATTGCATTATACTGTCTTATCTTGTTTTTTTCGATAGTCCATTTAGTAAATTAGTTCATTTCTCATCACATTGTTGCCGTTTTTATTTCAAATAATTTTGGGTCCCCCGTTTTCCTATCTCTGGAGATGCAGATTCTGAGAAATCTCTCCGCCCTGCTCGTCATGGAACTGGGCTGAGCCCGTAAACTGTTGACAGTAGTGTGAGCCATAAACAAAAAAATTGCATCCTTTGGGTTTAGACTCCTGGGTATCTACCACAAGCTTGGGTCTGTTTCCTTCTTTTGTCTTAGAGCAGCATATAGAAGAAGTGCTACCTGGTGTAAAGGTGGTGTAAGCAGTGTGAGTTTGTGTGAACAGTCTCCACAGACACCCAACAACATACATGGAGAAATAGGAACCAGAAAAGAAGAGGCTTAAGAAAGGAAGGAAGAGGGCCTGTGGAAGCTCCTGTGAGTTCCTGGACCTATGAGCCCTTCTGGAGAGCAAAAGACCTACGGAAACTACCCAGCTGACAACATGAACACACCTCACAGCCACACAAGGCCACTGGTTGTATGCATAGAGATGGGTTGAGTCACCTGGTCTGCACCGGAAGGACAGTGGATGCTTGAAGTGAAAAGAACTGCAAGAGCACCAGATTCCTGGTGAAGAACGGGGCTCATGGAAGGGCTTTCCCAAGACCAGCCCAGGCTTTGGGGTGAAGGATCCTGAGTGAAAGCCATCTGCTTGCAATGACAGCACCTCAGCTCTTGGAGCAGCAACAGCTTGATGACCAAAAGGGATACTAAGAAACGTGGGCTGCAACCCACATCTCCCCACTACATAAAAAGAAAGGGAGCAAACATTAGTTTTTATCTTGTTCAAATGTAAAATCCTGAGAATATTTTATTGTTAAAGTTGTGACCTACTTGCACACACAAAGGTAATCAAAGCATGTAAAAGACATATGTTTTCTTGGCACACACAGTCAACTGAAGAAGAAACAAATGGATCCCCTTCAGTGGGGAAGAGGGAAAGCATATGTTACTCTTCAAATTAAGAAAATGTTGGGTTATTTATTAAGGTCAAGCTCAAGATTCCTGGGACAGCTGCAGAATAGCTGCTTGTTATCTGTCAGTACAAAAATGAATTTTTTAAAATAAATTCAGTGAAAGCAAGACATTTGTTTCAAAAGTCAATGAGTTTCTAATAGGTAAAATGTCCCAAAGTTGTAGGAAAACTGTTAGCATTTTCATTTTTTAATTACATTTTAAAATGACTGAAAGAGAAAGAAAATATTTTTCAACAGCTCTATGCCCTGAACAGGAGAGGAGCACATTTCTGAGAAAGCTGGAATTCCCAGTCCAGAAAAACACACTGCAGTATTCGCCCTCAGCTTACTAAAAGCTGACAGCAAGCTGTGCGTCCCTGTTTAAATTCATCTTGATTAAGTATTTAGTACAGAGTTACGGATCAGATACTGTAGGCTGCTTTCTTTTCTGTTCAATATCAGACTTCCATTTCAAATGAATTTTGACAAGTTTCCCTCAGCTAGTGGGATGTATTTAGCAGAAGGATTTCTTTTGGGGAATGGTCATTTATACTCCTACAGAAATAGGCACCAGACTTTTGATACTGAATTCTGACTTTAGAGGTTTGTGATGGAAAAGACATGAAATATACAAATATTTATATAACTCTTAGGTTTTAGGAAGCTTCTTGATAGCATTTGCAGAAGATGAAATCTGTTTTTCACAGTACAATGTAAAAGAGGCCCTCAAGGCTCACAGCTCTGGTACCATGTGCTACTGAGCAATGTGTAGTGTTTTCAGTGAGGATGGGTATAATTGGCAGCCTTTTGAATGACATATTTCCACTAAAGAGATGAAACATAGGTGTGGATTTTAACCAAATGCTCAAAATAACCTTTCAAAAAATGGTTTGTATGGGATGAATCTTCATCTGAAAAGAAAAAACAAAGAACAACCAGAGGAATGGACATGGGCACAGCCACCCTGAGTCCACCTCCAAGGACTCAGCTTCACATCCCCACATCCCAGCCATGCCATGAAGGTAGGGGACAAGCAAAGTGACATTGCTGGTGCTGCAGAAAGAGAGGTGGTCTTACCCAGATGAGCTTCCTGTGCTGAGCCTCCTGCAGACAACACCAGCCACCCAGTCCCCATTGGTCTGCAGTGCACAGCTCCACCATACCCTTCAGAGAGCAAGGTGAGGTGACCAGCACGTAGTAAGCTGCTTGCTCGGTTATCTTCTCCCCAGAAGAGAAGCATGAGTTGTAAAATATTTTTGCAGTTTAAGTTGTTAGTTTGGTTAGCTGGGCTGTTTATTTTTCATTTGCTTGTTAATGGTATTCATTGTTGTTGTTATTTGCATCTGCTCTACACTTATCCTAAGAGGACAGGTCAGAGAAGTGTGCCCTGAATTTATAATGGCAAGCAATGTAATCAGCATGGTGTTTTCCACTTTCCAGCAGTCTCTGAGAAATTGTGTTTAGTTCTGCGATAAGCTTTATCCTCCTTGTGCAGAGCACAGTTGACTAAATGACTGATTTTTTAGGTCAATAGTGGAAACCTAATACTACAAAAAAAAAAAAAAAAAAAAATCACTTCAAGACGACTCCAGATTGAAATCTTTCAAAGTTTGCACCATGCTTAGCAAGCTTATTCCAGGGTAAGTTGGAAATTTTAGATCGACTTAGATTTTCTAAGAAGATATTCTTGAGGGAAGAAAGCAGCTTGTTGGGAAGAGCAGTGCCCAATGTGACATCCTCCAATGGACAAAGGAACTGGTCATAGGCACAGTGCCTTGCCCCAAGTGTGGGACCACTGTGTGGCAAAGCCACGCTCTGCAGCACACACCAGCACAGGGAGGCCTTGGCCACAGACCACGTTGCAGTAGAAGATGGTGGTGAAAATCTCCATCTCCCTGGTCAGGCTGGAGAGGGGGCCTCTGCATGCCCAGGTTTCCTCACCAAAGGAACAGCTGGATCACTCCAGGTGGATGTTTAGTAGCAAGGTAGCATGTGTGTTGTGAGGGTGAACAAGGGGCTGATACACAACCAGGAGTCAGGCAGAGCTGCTAAATATGCACTAGCAGTCAGCTATCCTTTGTTATCTTTGGATGTTTTTTTTCCCCAGACTGAGAAGTTCACCCTGTTCCCCCTTGTGAAGATAAGCTGGTTCCTAACCTAGCTCATCCTCCCAGTTTTCAGTGGTGAGTCTCTAGTTGCTATCAGATTTTCTCATCCGGGTTCCAGAATTTCCTGTGGAATTTCATTATCTCTGGAGAATTTGGAAGAAAAAAATTATCATCCTGATTTGTGCTCTCAGTTGTCTTTCACTCCCTTAACCTGATTCATACTCCTTCTCATCAGCTCTTCCGGGGAATGCTCATGCAAAAAAGAAAAGAAAAAAATAATGAAAACCACTTCAGTCTGCTCGATATCGTTTATAAATAGCTTTTCCTCCTGCCGATTAGAAGACCATCTCTTCTTTTTATAATCCTCTCACTACTCTAAATTTAGACTATTTTCTTGTTACCTTTCATGTCCCTTGCTAGTTATATGACATTTTATGCATGGGCTTTCTGAATTCTTCCTTACATACTTGGCTATTCTCGTATGCAGCTCCCCAGACATGTGACCTAATATCCATCCCTCTGTGCTTTCAATATGCCGTCTATATGAAACCACAGAAAAGCCTCCTATTTAATCCTGTTGTCTTTATGATGCTTTAAATTTCTCATTCTTTGTTTTTAGTGTGTAGATTTCTCCGGTACACTGACTAGCAGACACATACTAACAGCAAGGCTTTGTTAAAATATTGGCCAAAATAGTCACTTGAGCAGAGTGCCAACTGTTTGCACAAAGTTAAGTATGCTAACGAGGTCAATAGAGTGGGGAGTATAACATCTGCTGAAAAAGTAAGTAATGGAGAGAAGATTTCCCAGGTTTGCATAGTGCCTAAATGACAAGGATGGAATGTGCATGTGCAGATATGAGGTACAAACTACAGGATAATTTAAGAGAGAGAAAAAAAAAAGTGTTATTACTTGTTTTTGTCAGTGTGTTAAAAGAAAGTGAAGAATTTCATGAATTTGTACTGACCATAAAGAAAACATTTTGTGGAGACAGCGGTATCCAAATGTTGCTTGCACGGCATTCTTGTTCTTGGTCATACTGAAGACTTCGTGGCATTACAGTTCATTCTGGAGATACAAGGATAGCATCATATCCAGTCATGTGAATTATGCCCATCAAATGTGTACCAGCTGTAAACTAAGCTTTCAGCGCTTCCCATCCATTCCCTACAACTCCTGCTGTTTTGCAGCCCTGCTCATTCCCCACATATTGCACAATGAAACCAGGTGCCCATTCTGGGGGAGAACTCCATGCCAGGGTCTCAGTATATAGAAATTTGCACTGATCAAACTTGGTAAAAAGCCACTATCCCCTAATGGAGAAGTAAAAGCATTGGTTTCATTCATCTCCATTCGTGGGATCAACCTATTGGATAAAAAATTGTTGCCTGGATCTCAGATTTGAGCTTCGTCACCTAAAATTAGCAAAGTAATTATTTTATGGTCCGTTTTCCAGGTAACTGAAATGGATTATTCGGTTACTTTGCTGTAAGCAAAATAAAGCTTTCAAAATCCCACCTCTTATCTGTTATTATGCCTTGTCACCATTAAATTGTACTCGATAAAAGGGTCTAAAAAGGATAATCTTGACGCTTTCTACTATGCTCAAGTTATTTGACCTTCAGTTCAGCTCAGCAGAAAGAAATCTTGGACGGAAAGCTCCTCAAGACTGTATTAACTGTATTCATTATTCAGCTCACTTCCATTACTCCCTAAGTGAAGCCCTAAAGTAACAGAAAGAAATGCAGAATAAGAGCACTGAGAAGTTTCCGTCTGGCTTTTTAATGGTATCCTGTCATTATGAATCTGTTCATTTAATTAGATGGTGGCTTACACTGGCTCAGTGGGTTTTATGTCTTATGTTTCATTACATTTCTAAGGATTTCCCATGCCATCTAGCAGTAGATATGGATGATATGGATAATAAGATCTCTCTCTTCTTTTTTTTTTTTTTTTTTTTCCTGAGAATATTTAAATTATCTTCAAATCTTCCTGGAACCTCTCAGGAACAAGAATATGATATGGGCTAATATTCAAATTTATTTTCAGGTCTTCTTTTTAAATAGATTCAGCTTTTGTTTATTTCAAGAAAAAAGAAGGCACCGTAGAACTAATGCGATTCAGAGACCATAGAGAAAATGAAAAGGATTGTAAAGAGATTTTTCTCAAAACATACGGAATATAAGTGGAAAACAAGACATCATCTTTGTAACTATTTTTTGAAACTTTGTGTAAAGATTGAAAATATTGATAAGAAGTATATAATCTATGGCATCATATAGAGATTTTCTGTCAGGTCAATAAACTGTGATGCCTTCAACCTTATTGCTGATCATATATAAATGAGTTAATGGCCACACTTCACTGCATTCCACTGTTAAACTGGCGAGTGTTTCATCTCAGCACCAGATTTCAGGCTTTTATCTCCTACTTGGGGTAAATCTTTTGTCTCATACACTCAAATGACTGGAAACACAGTCTCACATTGTCCCACACAGCTGAAGCACAGGAGTATGTCGTATCATTAGTCACATCATCTAGGAGATCAGCTTCTTCAGTCTGGGATGCTAACATCATCTTGCACAGAACTATGAATAATTCCTGAAACCCATAGTCTCCAAATTACCTTAGAATAAGGGATAGAAAGGAAGGAGGTTTGCTCGAAGTGTTAGTCCAATAATTACTGCAAAACCTATAAGACTCTCAAAAAGACAAGTAGGCAGACTCTAAGGGAAAAAATAATAACAGGTGATTAATTCAAAAGTCAATTAAATTCAATGGAAACAGCACAAATCTAGGATGTCTTTCAGAAAATCACTTCCACTCCAGTGACTAACAATCTAATCTGT
This sequence comes from Alectoris magna, assembly GCA_030625065.1. Taxonomy (NCBI): domain Eukaryota; kingdom Metazoa; phylum Chordata; class Aves; order Galliformes; family Phasianidae; genus Alectoris; species Alectoris magna. The sequence continues at coordinate 182,770,724 of CM060560.1, read as the reverse complement.
TTGCTTCCATCTAGTCCTGTGTCTCTACTGATCTCTTTTGCAAGAGTCAAGCAGGTCGTGTCAAATAGTTCCAGAAACTATTGTGTGGTGCAGGGTCTTTGGTTTACAACTGAAAAATACACATACTCACAGACTAAAGCTGAGAACTGCGTAATCCAAATAAAACTCACAGTGGAAGCCAGCCACAAGACCACTTCTACAGCCTTTCCAAGGTTGAATCAACCACAGTTATCGGAGCATTTCCGTATTCCTGAAAAAATCTGTCATTCTTATTAAATATCTCTCTCCTCGAGCCAAAATATCTCCTCCCTGGAGTCACAAGCACATATTGCCTTTGTTGTTCATCTGGGAGCACAAGGAATAGGAGTACAGTTTTACACTTATTAACAGAAAAGATACACATTTTCCCACATGTTAAATGAGAAATATTCCAGTTGAAATAAAGATTAAATTTGATATTAACCTTAACTCTATAACTGATTTTCCCTGTCTTTTTGCTGTTTTTTTTTTTTTCATATCAATGTTAGGGCTGCCTATTACGGCTTCAATATTTGAACCCAGATCAACTAATTAGTACTTCAAATTTCAAAGGGTTTGCAGTGTCCACAACTGCTGTGAGAAAAATAGCATTCATAAGCCGGGAAAAAAAAACTAATCTGTAAAAACTAAAGAAGGAACAAATTTCAAAGCAATAAACAAAGCCTATATTGGGTGCTAGGAGACTCACCAGCAAGTTTTGAATTAATGGAAGCTGCTGTCTTCTTCTGTATTCTCTCTCTGCCTACTCATGCTGCCCTGCAGAAATCCCCTGGATTCTACCAAGCTGTCAAGAACTCAAGCAAATTTGCACCTGTTGCATCCATGTACACCCTTATACATTATTTCCCTTATCTTAGGTGGGAATAGCTGACTGGACAAACATGGGATGAAGAACAAGTGCCTGGAAAGCAGCTCTGCAGAGTCCACTGACCCTGTTCTAAGAGCGGCAATCAACCTGTGGGGACAGGTTGACTGTGGCAGACAACATGGCCTACCAGACTGAAGTGAAGAGTGAGCCCTGCCTGGTCCCCAGAGCTGCTGGCCATGCAGCTGTGGTGGAGTGGGCTGTCTTGGGAATGGCTACCTTCCTCATACATGAAAATCAGAGCTGGAAGCTGACTTGCAAAGCCAGCAAACCCCTGTTTAATGATAATTGCTACCAAGCAATTGACAACATAATGACACGGCACTTATTTCCCCTATAATAATCTGATTTTCAGCCACAGTGTGACCTGGCCGCTGAATTGGCAGAGCTGGCACTCTTCTACCATAGGGAAGGAGTGCAGTCACAAATGGAGCACGGGCTGTTGGGTGTCTACAGGCTGCCAGCTGTGCCACAATTTGGGGCAGATACAAAATTAAACTTGCTGCTATTTTGTCAAGAAACAGAAGGAAGGAGGTTAGGCAATCTGTTATTGAAAGAGGATGCTGTGAAAATAACTAACCAAAAAAATATGTGTAAGGTGGATCTGGGTGATATGTATAAAGTTTAACAATTTAACATGGTGATTAAATATATTCTTATATAATATGTGTATTATTTTAACACACTTCTTTTTTTGTATTAAGTTATGTTATGAAGTATGGTTGAAACTTGACATGAAAACTATCGTATATTGATGCTTTTTTTAAAAAAAATTGAATAGGAGATGTTATCAGTCACTGAGATGGTGTTTCCTGAACTACTTTGGAAAGCTAGCTTGCACAGATGAAGAACGATAGTAAAAAATAGGTAAGTACTATATATGTACTACACAGGCTTTATGTCCCTTTGATAAATCGGAATTCAGAAGAAAACATTAAAGCAAGACTTGGATGCTCGGTTCACTTCTGCCCATTATTTCCACGAGCAGTGTGCAAGCTGGGGCTATCGCCTTTCTGTACAGTCCCAGAGTGACACAGTCATTACCGGAGCTGACATTTGCTCTCCCTCCATCCATTTCCTTAAGATTATGAACGTCAAACAAAAAAGTTGGCAGCACAAGGCTGATCCTTGACCTTCGCTCAGGTTCCCATAGAGCAGGCTCCTTTTTCGGCAGCTCCAGCCCCTGCTTCCCTCTGTGAGTCATCCAGCAAAGAAACACTTTTTGTTACTAAAGTTATCTTTCAGATCACACTGCGATGATTGTTTCTGTGGCACATTGTTTGTTCTGCTTTGCTTCTAATTATCTCCTGGAATAGCTGCGTCTGAGGTATGGCATTTGATTGCTCGACACTCAAATAATTAAAACACTTTTGGTTGGGAGAAAACTGGAGAGAAATGACTGAGATCAATTTATTCTTGTGGATCTGTAGAATTCACACATTGACTTCATGTTGCTAGGGATCAAACCTGCTCCTGCTTGAGTGAACAGGGATTTCAAGGTTCATCGCATGAATATTGCTTAGCTAGGATATTGTCGATATTTGCTAGGATATTTGCCGATATTTCTTTGCTAGGACCATGCACCAGAAATGCTGTTGGGAATGACTTATGGGTGTGCGTTTTGTTTCACCGAGATGCCTGAGTAAATAAGCACATCCCAGCAGGGAGCCCTCCTTTTCTTAGTGGTTGGTTTGGGCGGTCCTCGCGAACTCACAGGCAGCTCATTGAGACAGAGGGTCCCATCGAGCCGTTAGAGCATCAGTATTCTCTGCACCCACCCTGAACTCATTTTAATTCTTTATTTTGGCTTTTTCCTCTGCTTAGTCACCCAGTCTGAACTGCATTGAAGAGAGACGGCATCAGCCTAGGTCGAAAGCCCTTCAAATTTTTTCATTAAACTGGGATTTATTTACTTACGTGCAAAGTTGTCATGGAAAACATTGCATTGTTTTTGAAATAATTTGCATAGTACACGGTGTATTTCTCTGTATGCCCCAGTAAAGAAGCAGCTTGTGAAGCAGCCAGGGGAATCCATGAACAACAGAACCAACTGTCTGTGATCCCTGAACTTTCCCCCTGCCTGGTGGCTGCATGCAAGCAGAGCCAATGTGCAACATGATGGAGAGACATATGCCCAGCTCCAATGTGATGAGACCTCCTTGGACCTTTCTTGCTATTTTCTCAAAATAAAACCAAAAATAAAACATTCAAATGATGCATATGGGTTTAAGAAGATAGAAGAGAGAACTCAATCGAATTGAGGTACAGGTACCACAGCGTTGTAAAATCTCATCCTCTCAGAGAAGACTTAGCCCAGTGCCAAATTCAGCTACCCACTTCAAATACTGAAGTACAAACTGTAGGGAACCTGTGATCCATGAAATTGCACCCAGGGAGATTTTATGTGATGTCTGTGTGTCACACCAGTGGAAGGTCAGCAGGGCTTATAGATGAGCCAGAAGAGGAAGGAGCGTGCTATCAGGCTGGGTATTAGGAGCAATTTCTTCTCAAACTGTGGTGATGCACTGGCAGAGGCTGCCCAGGGAGGTGTAGTCACTGTCTCTGGGAGCGTTCAAGAAACGTGGAGATGTGGCACTGAGGAACGTGGTTTTGTGGGCAACATTGGTGGTGAAGGGCTGGTGGTTGGACTAGATGATCTTAGTGGTCTATTCCAGCATTAATGATTCCACAATTCTATGATCCTGTGATCAGAAGGTGTGCTTCTCCTAGGAAGCAGTTTTTTTGGAAGAACGGGGCAGATGACTCACAACGTACAGTCCATACACCAAAATGGAGTTTATCCTTTTGTTCTGTTTATGGAGGCCCGGAACAGACTGATATATCAGTGATCCTTTCCCAGTAATCAGCAGTGACAGGCAAAAGATATTTTTACAGTTTCTTTCAGCTCAGGGTAAGGTCCTGGGAGGTGTTTTCACTTTTACATTTTATGTAGGTACTAAAATGCTCTTTGCAATAACACCTTCCAAGGACCAACTGTTGCCTGGAGGACGGAAAGAAGGAAGAGAAAATAAATTTTAGAAATCTCCAAAAGTAGACTTGTCAGCAGCTGAACCAGTGGAACGTATTTTCCTACAAATTCAAACCCCCTGTCCTCTGAATTCCAATTTCCTTCTGCTCTTCCATCTATCCCTATGACACTCTCAGGCTGTGGTTAGTATGAAATGAAGTGGGTGCTACAGCATGGCAGTATTCACTTGCTTCTTGGCTGGCTAGGAGCTGCCAAGATATTGGAGATCATCTGGCATATTCTGTGCTCTTTCCTTGTCTTAAGTAGCAGGCTAGATTCACAGTGGGACCAAAGAAATGCCTGCAGATGAAATACACTGTATTCTATGCTTGTCTTGGAGAGCTTGGGTGCTGTGGATCAGAGAACCTTGACACTGTAGGTGGATGGAAACCACACTGAGGATTGATGGTGATAAAATCATGGGTCTCTGTGTTACAGGCAGACATTTTTAAGGTGTGGTTTTCTGGGTTTCCATGAAACATACAACCTTATAGCATCAAAATCAATTATAAAAAAAAAAAAAAAAAAAAAAAGTTAAAGGAAACACTGAGTGAAAAGACAATTAACTGCAGTAGTATGCAGGGTCCTTCTCCCTTCTGACTGCCCATCAGTGCTGAGCCCTTTCCAATTATTTGTGTAGTGCATTAGTTAGTCTTCAAGCAAAGAAAAAGATCCCACCTTTATTTTATTTAAAGACCACTTGCAGTATGAAGTGAAGGGCAAAGTGATTCAAACTGCACCACAGTGGGAGAGAAAATAAACTTGAGGGCTGCAGCCTTTCATCAAAAGCTGGGACCTTCCAGGTAAATAAGGTAGCATCATTTCAGATGCAGCAGCTCCTCTTCATTTGCTGCTTGTTGAGAGAAAACATTCCATTTTCCTGGCCATTTACTAGACCAACTCCACTGCAGGCAATGCCTGTGTAGGTTTTTTTCATACAGAGGTGGTGGGGCATGGTAGGTAAAGGCTGACAGGTGGTTCTATTTACCTCTGCAACTCGAGATCAGAAATAAATCTTTCTCCAGTGAACACAAGCAGCTATTTCAGAGTTACGTTCTGCTGTATGCCTCCCAGCATGGCGGGCAGGCCATTTTTCAATTTGCTTAGATTCAGTTGGCAGCGCTAAATGAAATGTGGTTGATGATCTCAGCCTCCCTTTTGGGTGCTGTTCCAAAACACGGCAATGAGATGCGATGGGTCCAAGTGCAATGAAACCATAGTGATTAAGGCAGCATTTTGAGTACATTTCTTAATACACTTAAGGCAGGTAAAACTGCACATGCACGTGGCATAGGCTGTAGAAAAGCTTAGGCTTTGGCACTTACACTGTGTTTGTCTGGCTGTCTGCTGTAACAGTCTCTTGGCTTTTGGGGAAATAAATGTTTTCTCAATTTGTCATTTTCTCCCATGAGCTGTGAACACATGCAAAATTAAGATAAACATCAGAGTGCAAAACAAATTCTCTTTACAGGTTGCAGCACAACATAGACTGAAAACCAGAGCTCCTGGACCCAGAGGGGCTTCCTCTTGTGCAGTTAGGCTGCTGCAGAACTGACCATCACTTGGTTCACTTCACCACATACCAAAAATCTACAAGCTCAGTCTAAAACCCCAACTACCTCATGGCTTTATAGCTGTCATCTGCTGCAAGATCAATTTCTGTATCAATATTTCCACTGGGGTCTGCATTACTCCTCCCTTCTCTGTATCGAAATGGGTAAGAAGTCAATCTATCGAAGGTTCCCTTAGCCAGCAGCAAAACATTTTACTGACAATTTTGCTTCAGGATACCATAACATATACCATCATGCTGATGGGAGCTCAGTCAGATCCTTGGTTGAATGAGATGGTTGTTTGGTCTTCCATGTCCCTACCTCCCCTCATAGCACAGGGTTGTCCCCTCTCAGGATACACTGCCTGGATTACAGCTGTCTTCAGTATCTTCCAAAGCCTCTTTCAGCCTCTTTCTTTGTCTACACCTTTTATTATTATTATTGTTGTTATTATTATTCCTGGACTCCTCACTTGGGCTGGCTCCTTGGAGCAACTTGCTCTGATCCATCATGGATGGCCCAGTACCTAGGTTTCACCCACTTTTCCTACTAAAGCTCCCCTTATTCAGTAGAGAGACCCACTGCTGATTTTACACCCTCTTCTGGCTTTTCACACTGACAAAATGAGAAAGTGTTCACCTTTTTTTCAGTCCTGACACTCTCCCTTCGGTGCTCCCTTGCCCCATCTTCCATGAAGGCAGGAGAAAAATATTTAGTCCCGTAGTATTTTCTATACTGGTTCCTACTTCGTTCTCCTCATTGCAGAAGTTAATCACCTTCCAGAAATACATGAAGCAAAGTGACTGGCACCTGTCAGATCTCTGTACTTTCCTCCTCTCCTCTAAGGAAGAAGTGTGAGCAAAGGAGTATGTTGGCTTTGGGCCTGTTTATTTTAAGCTTGTTTTTCTTAAAATGGGGCATATGCGTGTCATTTCCCCACCCCAGACACTATCAGACCATCTGCTCACTTTCAATCTAACTTGACAGAAGGACAGTGGTCTTGAAGACAAGGTGCGATGATGAGGGCGAGGCAGAAGAGAGAGACAAGCCCCTACAGAGAGGGAGCCTGCAGCAGGATTTCAGCCCCGTTCGCATGTCTGAGATGATGGTTCCTTGGCTCCAGAATATCAGTACTTTGGAAAGAGGGTTTCACAGATTACCTCACTGCAGTCTGTGACAGCCCTTATTCCTGATCAGACTTTCTCTACAGTCCCCCGTGCTGCTGAGCTGTTTATTCGTGGCCACCTCATACCACCCCAGATGAGCATGATCACTGTCCGTGGTCTTCACTCTGGTCCTCTGACTGATCTGGTGAGTACCTAGATCTCACGAAGCAGCCCAAGGCACAGAGACTGGGGAGCTGAACAACAAATACCACAGAAAAGCATTTTAGCGATGTTGGTGGCCAGGCATACAACAGCCTTCTGTGCCAGAGGACATACAGTAATAGCTTGAGCCTTCACACCAAGTATACTGCATTCAGACAAGCCAAGAGGTCTGAGCTATCAAGGCCAGGTCGCTGCTATGTAGAGTCATTTGCTAATGGCAGAGGGGAGCGTTAATCCTCAGCATTGCTGTAGAGTTGGACAATGACACCAAACACAGAGTAATGCTACAGCTGAGGCTCATACCTTCAGATGAAGGCACCGTAGGCAGATAGATTTATTTCAAAACCCTGCCCCTATGCCAGTAACCTCCATCTAACTTGGTTCTCAGAGGAGATGGATCAAACTGTTGGTGAGCCATATCTCAAGGCTTAAGCAACTCACTTAAGTAATTCAAAACCTCATTTCAAGGTTTTCTTCACAGCCCTCAGGAACCATAACAAATTATTCAAAGTAAAGCTGAAGTAAGCAAAGGTATGCAGCTACTCAGAGCTCCAAGTACTCTTTCAGAAATGCATCCAGTCCTTGATGGCTCACTTGAAATCATGGAAGTTGCCACCACCATGTGCACTGTCTCTGGAAAGTCCTCAAAGCAGAAGTGTTGCAACGGTAGCTGGCTGTCTCCCTGTCAGTCCAGGACAAAGCCTCAGGGCATCTTTCTCAGGCTTCATTGTTGGCTTCCGAACTGTGTACAGTGCATGGCACACACACAGACCAGGAGCATCTCTAAGAGGGCCATCAACCAAAGTCATCCATACAAATGACAGATCACCTGCTGCCCTCTTATCAGCCAAAGATGGTCTGGCAGCAGGCAGAGGTTGCATAAACAGGACCAGGGAGCGATGCCCCATATGCACAGCCATGGTGGGAAGCGGTTGCTGCTCCTTCATAGGCTGGGCACAGAAGAGCAGCAGGAATTGGCTTAGCCAAATGTTTTCTCTTGGATCTGTTCTCCATTCCAGGAATTACTTCTGTCAGGAAGGATTAATGAAGTATTTCATTTATTAAATGGGAGCATTTGGTAGCAGTGAACTCATCTGGTTGTTTACTGTTTTATTTTATGCACATTTGTTTTTAACAAATGTTTCTGTTTTAATAAGTACCTTTGCTATAATCTGTTTCTTCACCTAGACATTTTTCAAAGTTAATAGCATTAATAAGCATTTGTACACCACATGCTGATCAAAAACACCTGTCCACAATTTCCTTAATTTGCTTAAACCAATGAGATATTTACCCAGCACTCAGCTAAAGGAGATAGCAGACAACTTTCTTCCTTAACACAGTGTTGGTACAAAGTATTGACTTTAAAATTGTACATAACACAACCAGTGGGATTGAAAAGCAGCTCTCTGAAGTAATTCTATGCTCCTGAGTATACTTTCAACCTTATCCCCCATCTTTTATCATCTATTTTCCTTTTTTTTTTTTTCTTTGTTTGTTTGTTTGAGATAGAGACAGGGAAGGAAGAATTTTTAAAAACTTTAGCAGATTTTAAAGTGCACTTAAAATGTGGGCTTTTTTCCCTTGTGATATTCCTAAGAGCTATTGAGACAATATGAATGCATTGGATACACTGGACAGTGAATACTTATCCACGTCTGATTTAAGCAGGTACAGTTTGTACAGCTTATATGAGATAACTAAGAGGGGGCTTGAGACAACAACAAAGTAGCTACCTTTGCACACATCTTTTGTTGCTTGTTTTGATTCAGGCTTTATGTTTTCTTTCACTATCTTTCAAAACAGTGAGATTCAGAAGGCTGCAGATAGTTGAGACACCTGCCTGGTCTCAGGTAAATATATTTTGTGAGGAAGCGAAGTGTTTTTAGCATACAGATATGCTCATTCTGAATGATATCTTAATATTTAAGGAAAAAAATAACCACAAAAATAAGTAGGAGGTGTATCCAAATATTAAAAAAAAAAAAAAAAGGGTGTCTATACTGCACAGCTGAGGTGAGTTCTAGGGACAGAGGTGACTTGCAATTGAAAGCTGCCTGTACTATTTGACTGCGTCAACACCTTTGCTCAGCCGCAAAGCACCACTCAGCTCAGTAGTTCTGATTGTTTCTGGTCCCTGCCTTCAAGGCTGTTTATGCATTTTATATTTTACATTAAAAACAAGCCAGGAACTGAGGATCCAAGAATTCAAGTTGGCTCCCTCTCATTGAGGTCTCTAGTCAATGAGGTTGAAACTTTACTGTTAGTCTTTTCCCATTAAATGTCCTATTGCTGGCTCTGTAGAGTGGTCGTGTTGGCCCTTGTGAATTTTTCTGGTCCCTGCAGTTTTCCCCTTGGAGCTGTGTCCTAATGAAGGCATAGAGAGGGAACCTGAGTTCATAGAATCATAGAATCATTAAGGATGGAAAGACGACTAACACCACTCAGTGCAACCATCAGCCCACATCTGTAGCCACTCTAGACCACGTCCCTCAGTGCCACATCTCCATGTTTCTTGAACACCCCCAGGGACAGTGACTCCACCATCTTCCTAGGCAGCCTGTGCCACTGCCTCACCACTCTTTCAGAGAAGAAACTTTCCTAATATTTAACCCGAACCTCCCCTGGTGCAACTTGAGGCCATAAACTCTCATCCTATTGCCGTTACCTGGAGAAGAGACTGATCCCAACCTCACCACAACCTCCTTTCTGGCAGATGAAGAGAGAAATAAGGTCTCCCTTGAGCATCCTCCAGATTTCATCTCTCTGCATTTCTCTGCTGTGCACAGTTTCACACAGAGGCTTTAGAGAGCACAAAAATATTGCAATTCATATGCAGGGACAAAAGCCTCTGCATTAAAATCTATTTTGACTATGTGTCGCACACAGTTTGCCTCCCAGCAACAATGTAGAAAACACTTAGCCTTCCTTCTTTTCTGTAATATGAAGTGCCTAAAGGTTTCAAGTGAAGATCAGAGAAAGTTCTGCCACTGACCATGGCAGAAATAGCCAAAAGATGGGTTGTGCCCAAAGGACCTGGGCAGCATGAGGACAGAGCAAGGAAGACAAGACAGGGCAAAGACAAACCCTTTAAAAATTACTATTTTCTTTCTTTTCAATTTTTTTGCTCCAGTATATTCCAAATTTCATTGGAGAATGGCATTTCCACTCCAAGGGTTCCAAAACCCCATAAAGGATTCAGCCCTCCAAAACAAAATGTCTGGTATCCGATGGCATTAACCCACTGTGTGTGCAGCTCTGTACTGAGCTGTGCTGATGGCTGCAGGACGCACCGGCTGGCACCTGCCAGATGAAAGCTTTCCATAACGCTCCGATTCACTCGCACTAACAGTTTTACGCTTGAAGTTCCATTGTTAAAGATGATTTTAATTAGCTTATGTTTTCCCACCATCTATTGCCTTAAACCAGAACTGCCCTTGTCTAATAGAAACTTCTGAAATATTTGTCTCTGAACTCTTTTTATGCAAATCTGCTTTCATTTTAAATTAAAATTTGTTTCAAGTGGAGATTAGGGCACTGTTTTAGAAAAGCGTTGGTTTGTTTTAACAAACTGTGCCATCTGGTGAGGAAATATGTCCCCGTCACTGTGCTTTTAGCTTTACTATGCCAGAAACTCTCCCAGTGTCTAAGACAGAGTTTGGGTTGTGCACTAATCCATGCATATTAATTAATTGCTAAGCTTTAAATGTACATCTTAATATTACGGTAATTATTTCTGAAGATCCTGAACGAGCATTTGAATGAATAGATTGATAATGAGTTACTTCATGCTGGCATCAAGCTGTGTCTCTTCAGGCAGCATGCCCTGCTGTCAGCTCAGCTCCAGCACAAAGCGAGGCTCCACCTGCAGCTCCACATCCAGCCCCAACATGAGAAGAACACAATGGAGAAGGTTCACAAGGATGATCAGAGGGTTGGAGTGCCTCTCCTATAGAAAAAGGCAGAGAGAGTTGGGATTGTTCATCCTGAAGAAGAGAAGGCTCCAGGAAGACCTCGCTGCAGCCTTCCAGTCCCTAAAGAGGGCCTACAAAAAAGGTGGAGAGGGACTCTGTGTCAAGGAATATATAGGTAGGACAAGGATTAATGGCTTTAGAATAATAGAGGGGAGATTTAGATTGTGTATAAGGAAGAAATTTTTCACTCAGAGGGCAGTGAGGCCCTGGCACAGCTGCCCATAGAGCTGTGGGTGCCCCATCCCTGGAGGCACTCAGGGCTGGGTTGGATGGGGCCCCGGGCAGCCTGAGCTGGTGGGGGGCAGCCAGCCCACGGCAGGGGTTGGGGCTGGGTGGGCTTTATGGCTCCTTCCAACCCAATTCATTCTGTGGTTCTGTGACTTGTGTTCACAGTAAAGCTGAGGAAAGGTCAATGAATGGAAAAGTTACCTGTCCAATTTATCTGTGGCCCTGAAGTTGACGTTTCGCATGCCCATTCCAGAACCACAGTGGTGTTTTAGGTTTACCTGCTCCCATTCCCCAGTGAGCACTTCTACCTCTAATGAGGTGCTCCACCTGGCAAAGAGGACCTGGGAAAGGGAAGGGAAGGGAAGGGAAGGGAAGGGAAGGGAAGGGAAGGGAAAAGGACTGGCTCATGCATCCTGCCAGGGACACATAATCCAATTCAGGCTCACTGTTCTAGGTGAGGTGGATGCTCCCACAGAGGACTCACACACTCTGAGGTCCTCACTTCACACAACTACGTTGTTTGTTGGAATGAGAAACGTGACACACTTGAATTCTCCAGGCAGGCTTCATTCAATTGGAAGAAGAGATTGAGTCTGTTGCTCAATGTTTTAAATGGTTCATTTAAACCACACTGTTCATCAGTTGGAAAATACAGATTTTCTACTTTCCTGAGCTTTGGTACAGGCTGGGAGGGCTCAGAAGCAGCCCGGGGCATTATATCAGCTGTGCTGCTCCCACACCTCCAACTATTCCTGCAAATTCCCACCACTGCAGCTCCCACTATCTTGAGCGAGGTCACTGAGATGACGTAACAGTACAGAGACAACTTGTACCTGGTGAAACTGTACTCACGCTTCATTGTCTGCCCTCAATGTGGTTTGTCTGTGACTGGAGAGATTCTGACTCTGAGATCATTTCCCAGCTGGCAGGTGTGCCAGGGGCGGGATGGAGGTGCCTAATGAGGGTTTAACCGAAGGATACTCTGCATTTGAAGCCCTCTCACAGCTGACAGCTTTCCTCCTTCTTGGCTTCAGCTGCGAGGTGGGCAGGGGGCTCAGAGCCCTGTTAGTGGTGACAGAAGTGTCTCAGCTGGAGGGACGCAGCCCGGAGAGCCGTGACTCAGCCGCCTTCAGCACGCAGCCGCCTCACATGCACCCGCTCTGCCTTCCTCCATACGTTTATCCAGCCTCATTAAAGCCCGATGTAAAACCAAAATCATTCACTGTCTGTGATTAAATTAGTGCCCCCATAAAACTTTAATACACCTGCTGACAATTAGCCACATTCAAAATGAGCTTTCATAATAATTTTACCCAACACTTCCCATTGAAGATGATGCGCAACATTTTTTTTTTTTAATTTACAAGAACAGTGTTTAAGTTTAATTGCAGTGTTTAAAGACAATGTAAGCTCTCCTCTGAACTGCCCATTGCACATTGCTCAGAGCCTGCAGCCCACCCCTGTCATCCAACGACCGAGCACAACTTCAGAGCTTGCCTCATTGTGTTCCGAAACACACATCATTTTCTGTGCCGAGATTCATAATTTGGGGAAGTTATTTTAAGCAGTCTGAACAAGAAACTGTGGGAGCAGAGCGGGGATGGATGATTAAATGCATTTGTGCGTTGCACAATGCCATTGCTGAGGCACATCAGGCAGTCACTCGGTTTGCAGCACAGACTAAGTAGGAGGACATAATTCCTCTCTGTGTGTTGTAATGACTGGGATTCTTGGTTTAAAACCAGCATAGGGTCTATGGTGCAACTCAGTGCACAGAAAAGCATAAAGTCATTAGTGCGGAAGTACGATTGTTATCATTAGTGCTATTTGTTAAGCGTTAATTATATTCTACGCTTAACACAAGTCATGAAATAACAGCTCCTGTTTCACACTGTTTGCAGACCTGGCAGTCTGTGCTGCGCTGGGTGGTGGGTCTCTGGCTGTGAGAGGCCCCTTGCAGTTCTGCTGTGGTTCTGCTCCGCCTGGTGCTGGTGGCTCAGCCCCACACACCCCATCCCATCACCAGGGAGAAGTCACTTCTCCAGCAAGAGTTGGGAAAGAAGGAGCAAAGACTGGAGCTGGGGCCTCCACGGGCTGTGTGAATAACATAAGAAGCAAATTAATGAGCAATTGTAGAATAAGGGTGTTGGGGTTCTTATCAAATTGTAGAGAACCTTAAACCCATTCCCAACTGGAAGGGAATTTGCAGTATTATTAATTTGCAGTGATTAATGAGGACTGTGAGTGGCAAAGCAAAACTTGATGTGCTTTTACTGTTACAGTGGATAAACTACAAAATAGAGCGGAGTGTATGTAGGAGAGAGCGTAGGAACAACGTTGTAGGCCTCTTTGTTAAGCTGCTAACAGCATCCAACACTGTTTTTTCTCAACCAGGATATTCCCCAGGGTGTTGCATTGTGTTCCAGCCCTCTTAAGAGCTAGTTATTCCTTCAGGAATGACTGAAATCTTAAACACTTTCATGGTTTTTCTAGCCTAAAGTTATTTAAAAAGAGGCTTCTTTTCTGAAAAATGGGCTGCCTCCTGAAAGCTTCACAATTTATTGTGCTCAGGAAAACACAAGTACTTTCTGATTCATTTTTTTCCACTGGGAAACTCAATTACAGGTCACGGTAATGAGAGGAATTTTTTAATCTTTTAATATAAATAGATAGATAGGTTTCATTTCTTAACATAAATAGACAGTGTTTTTTAATGCATATAAAAAGATATGCTCAGAATACCAACACATCCTCCAGCAGGCATCACTACTGTCAGATTTACAAGGAAGGGCCAGCTCTCTATTAAAGGGAAAAGTAGATTAGCACATACACAACATATGCTAACACATGCAGTACTTGCATTTTCAGGTAAGGAGAATGTTTGCACTTCAGGTTATTCCTTAGGCTTGGCAGGAGGATGAATAAGGCATTTCACAGGATTGGTTCAGTAATTCTTCTACCAGTGCTCTCAGGTTACCAGTTCCTCCCTTCACTGTCAGAAGGGATTTCAGACATGACGTGCCATATATAAGAAGAGAGAAAAAACTTCTTTATGGGTGACAAATCTCGGTTATGCCATCAGATACAGTTTGATCCAGAGGACATGAGCTCTCCAGGGATAAACTGCGTCACCAGCCGTGGCCACAGGACACTTGCATGTGGTAGGAGTCCAATGCTCCACCTCAAGCAATGGGTTGGCCACGCTGCAGGAACCCAGCAGCCCCTCGTTGGTCAGGGACTGTTGCACAGCCTGGTTTTGGCACAGAACTGACATAAAAGCAAGGCTGGGAAAGTAACCCCAAACCTCCTTCCACAGTTATTCCAGACCCAGTGGTCACCCTGCCCAAGGAGCAGGGAAACTCATGCACATAAGCAGAAAACATTTTGGAGAAATCTACAGATTCACACTGGTGCTGCACTTCTGGGTGTTGGTGGGTGATGGGACATGGGTTTAAGAGTATAGAAATATCACTACATGCTCCTGAAAAGAAAAAAAGAAAAAAGAAAAAAAAAGAAAAAGGAAGGAAGGAAGGAATGAAAAGAAAGAAAGAAAGTGAGAAAGAAAGAAAGTGAGAAAGAAAGAAAGAAAGTGAGAAAGAAAGAAAGAAAGAAAGAAAGAAAGAAAGAAAGAAAGAAAGAAAGAAAGAAAGAAAGAAAGAAAGAAAGAAAGAAAGAAAGAAGGAGAGAAAGAAAGAAAGTGAGAAAGAGAGAAAGAGAGAAAGAAAGAGAGAAAGAAAGAAAGAAAGAGAGAAAGAAAGAGAGAAAGAAAGAAAGAAAGAAAGAAAGAAAGAAAGAAAGAAAGAAAGAAAGAAAGAAAGAAAGAAAGAAAAAAGAAAAATCCTTTTGGATAGTATTAAGTGAAAAGAACCTGGCAGCTATAACTCTGAGAAGGGAGAAGGCATGAAGGAGCTAAGCAGGCTCTGCACAGACCCATAACTCAGGGAGCAGAACATACCTCCCATCAGAGGGAAGAAGATTGGTGAAGTGCTGAGAGTCCTACTTAAAGATGAGATGCTGTAGAGAGGCTGCAGCTCTAGAATCTCTTCATCACTTCAGCTGTCACTGTTAGTGCACCAGAAATTAAAAGGCCAAAATTAACGGTGCAAAATGCTGTAAAATAGGTCATCCAGATTCTGAATGTTCTGAAGTAGAAAATGCTGAATGAGGAGTGGTTCCTAGCCATCAGAAAATCGGCTATCCCGCAGATAGTAGGAATTATGGACCTTATAACAAGAACAGCCACATCTCTGAAGATACACTTCAAAGTGAAGGAGTGGATAAGAGATTCAACCACAAAGCATCATTGTGCATGACAGCAGGCCAACAAGTTACTCTTTCTATGGATAACGGACCAGCCTGCTGCAGATCACCAGGTGCTGGTGCCAGCAGCCAGCAGCACAGGCACCAGGCCAAGCATACTGCAGGTGAGGAAACCACCAAGCAAGAGGCCAGAGGCAGATCCTCATTGCTCACAACTGAAACAAGACTTGATCAGTTTTCTCCCTGTGGACAGGCACCTTCTTTGTATAAATTCAACAGTACAGAAAGAAAATTAAGGTCATTAATTAGGTTGAAACAGCTGATAAACTCCTCTGCCAGGACTTAATCTTCTCAATTATACACCAAAAAAAAAAAGTCATTCATCAAATCATTTTTAGATGCTGTGTGTTTTGAAGACATCTGCCATTAGCATTAATCTTATTCACATCCTATTTAAACTGAGAGACTTCATACTCATACCAGCAGTTAAAATGAGCCTCACAACAAAGTCTTTTCCCACCAGTAGGGATTCACCTCCACGAACACTAGTCTTACCAGGGGAAACAGTTGTGGAAAAGTGAAAACTGATGTTTCGCATGATGTGCATTGGGCCATCCATCAGTCTGCCTTCACTGAATCACAGGAAGGTGACCATTCATCAGCCACATGTGACTTGAAGAAGTCTGGTGTGGACTTGCCATATTTGAAGATCAAACCAAACTCCCACAGGACTTGTGTTTAATTTTCTAACCCCAGCAATGTCTCAGAGACCCTGGAGACCTGCCTACAGTCAGGTCGTCTTGCAAAAAATTCCTGTACCCAAGAAGATGTTGCAAATAATCATTGTGATTGGTGCAAGTACAAGAGCTCCCAAAGCGCCTTTGGGGCTGATCCAGCTCTTCAGCAGGAGTAGCACAGAAATCTACTATGTTCAAAATATTATTTTCGGGGCACTGCTCAGAATAATTCAACCTAGTCCTTGACTGCCGTCATCCACGGCCCCACTTCTCTCCCCAGCCACGTTCTCCTCTGCACAGACATTTGCATGACTAGAACTGAACGCTACCAAAAACCTGCTACATCTGAGAGTCCCATGCACCACCAGCTCAACATCATGTGTGAGAGAAGGTCCACATCTCCAAGGCCAGGTTGTGGGACAACCATACTGAGGACACTGTAGCCTTGCTCAAAGCTATCCAGCAGATGATGATGAAGGAGCAGTAATCATGCAGTAGAGCTCCACAAGGTTTCTTATGAGGCCCTTTGTGCATTAGAATGAAATGTGTGACTTCTGTGCCTACGGGATAATTATGCCTCCAAGTGTCCTATTGCTGCTCGTTGGAAGTGTTTAAGTATTTCAGCAATGCTTGTGACAACATCTGCCAGGCACAATTCAACTCAGTTCCTTTCAATGATTCATTTTCATGAATTGTACATCTATTTTAAGTGCACTGCAGTTACTTCAGAGAGAGTAGTAATGAAAATTTAATATTTTTGTCTTCTTACACTGTCATGGTAAGCATAAGATGCAGTCACCCAGGCAAAGTGCCTTACCAGAGCCCTAGTATGCGTTCTTGGAAAATGATCCAGATTATTTGTGGTACGGTTAAAGGATAAAGAATACATATGTAATTCTTTACTTACAAGAATGTCTTTTTGATTAGTAAAAATGTAAATTGTAAATGCCATTATGTAAAAGCATACGCAACATCAGGCAGAGAAGGTGTCATCATTAAGTACGTAATCATAAATCCATAATAGCAGGAAAACCTGTGTAGGCAAAGTCTAGAGATACAGACACCTTCCAAAAAGATCTTGTTACGATTGGAGGCATGAACAGCTGAAATGTGTTGGCAGAGCTGAGGACTGCAAGTGGCACAGCAATGTGACTCACCTCCCCATGACACCTGCCCTCTCCTCTGCTGTTCTGGGTGAAAACTTGCCATGAAATGGGATTAAAACAGAAGGGCAGAGAGAGAGGACTTATCTGCTTGGAGAGTTTTCCTTGCACACTGTGTAGTGATTTGCATTCTACACTGAGGAAACAAAATTGCATCTTCCCCAGGCAGGTCACATTTCAGAGCAGGCCTGCCCTCCTTCTAGAGATCCATGAATCACTGCAAGGCATACAAAGCAGCAGAAAAGCAAGCTTTGGCTGCTTTACTAAAATTCTCAGGGTCACGTTTTCCTTCTGTAAGGTTGGTGTTGAGGTATTGCTCTGACACAAAGAATCATTCTGACTTCTCCAGGTAATATCGCAGAGCACTGTGCATGTGGCTAATGGTAACAAATGTGCTCACTGCCCTGATTTTGTGGAGCGCACAGTTTATGGGAGTGTTAATGCAGTATTGTGAGTGATCAAATTCCACTCAAATTTTGTCAGCTCGTAATGGGGCTTCCCCAATTAGTCCTGAAGGTGGGAGCAAATATTTGTTCTTGTGTCACAAGCACTCAGCCCTGATATATACCTCTCAAATATCTGCTGGGCAGAAATTCTCACTTATCCTCTGCTTTTCAAGGATAATCTAGAGAAGTTGCTCTGATTCCAGCACGTTTCTAAGAACAAAGCCCAATAAGCTGAAGAAAGACACTGCAGAAATATTACTCTGAAGGAAAGCTCAGAAGGATGGCAGAAAATGCATGGTGGCAGCAATGAAGAAAATTTTTTTGGTAGGACAAAAAGCAAAACCTTGGCCATTGTTTTTATTTGCATAAAATGCCTCCTAAGCGAGAGGCGTGATGTCAAATGTCCGATAAATATTTAAATCAGTGTCAAGCGGCCCCACCAAAGAGAGGGCTGGGGAAGAAGTTGCTGAGGCAACAGAAGGAGCAGCTCCTCCCCAGAAGAGCCGAGGGAGCAGAGGGCAGCTAAGGGGAGCCAAGATCTTGGTCAGCAACAGACCTCCCCCAGCAGAGGCTGCAAAGGAGCTGTAATAATTTTCTGTCACCTTCCTGTGTCTTTCCCCAAGGAGGAATCTGTAGCACTGCAGCTTTCTTAGAATCACAGAACCACAGAATGTTTGAGGCTGGCAGGACCCTCTGGGTCACTCTGGCCCGACACCTACTCCTACAGGGACACCCAGAGCAGGGTGCCCAGGGCTATGGCTTCTGGGCATGGCTTCTGGAGATCCCCAAGGAGGAGATCCACAGTGTCTGGGCATCTGTGCCAGCGCTCAGCTACCCACACAGCACAGAAGTGCTGCCTGTTGTTCAGGTGGCATCTCTGTGTTCCAGTGTGTGCCCATGGCCTCTTGTCCTAGAACTGGGCACCACTGAAAAGAATTTGGCTTTGACTTCATTGTCCTCTCTTCAAGTATTTATACATATTGATGAGATATCTCCTTAGCCTTTTCTTCTCTATACTAAAATGTACCAGCTCTTTCAGCCTTTTCTCATCAGTGAGGTGCTTGAGTCCCTTCATCATCTCGATGGTCCTACATTGGATTCTCTCCTGTATATTCATATTTCTCATACTGAGTTGTGTCTGCTACTGAAGTGTCTCTCAGTGGTTTTTACACATCCATGCTAGCAAGGCTTTCACCCATGTTGCCAATCACTTGTTCCTCTGCCATGGGCATCAGCCACCATGCTTGAATGTGTGACTCAAGCACAGCCTTCCAGTACTTGAAGGGAACTTTCAAGCAGGAGGGGGATCCACTTTTTACATTGTCTAATAGCAGTAAGACAAGGGAGAAAGGCTTTAAACTAAAAGCAGGGAGATTTAATTTAGATGTTAGGAATAAATTCTTCACTCAGAGAGCAGTGAGGCCCTGGCACAGCTGCCCAGAGAAGCTGCGGGTGCTCCATCCCTGGAGGTGCCCAAGGCTGGGTTGGTTAGGGCCCTGGGCAGCCTGAACTGGGGTTGGAACTAGATGATCTTTAAAGTTCCCTCCACCCTAAGTCATTTCATTATTCTATGATTCTAAGATGCAGTGATCTTAACAGATGCCAGCATTCAGCTTGAGGTCCCATGGTCAAGCTACCCACTGCAGCTCCCCAGTGTCTTGAACGAGCTGGGGAAGAGTATTACTTCATTATCTGAGATGCCAAGCAAATACACTTGAATTTGATTCAGTGCAGATCATATTATTGGTGAAAGCTGGGGGATAGTCTGTACTTTTCTGTGAATACAGGCAAGACATATTTGGATGAAGAGGAGCCATTTGCAGCTACCAAAGGAAGAATAATTCAAATTATAAGTGATGTTTTCAAAAATACTTTACCTAGTATTATAGACAGAGACTATAAATTAATATCTTGGTTAACTTTTTAAAATCTGATGTTATCTGTGGCTGGCACAGAGAATTCCTTTATGTTCAGTCTATGCAAATGAGTTCAAAGATATATAGCCCTTGCCCAAGTCCTTATAGCTAAGCTGTGTCCCTGAGGTATAGTTCTAGCATATGCCTTAGCAGGTTTTTTTCATTATTTTTCATCCTTGGGCTATATTTAGGAGTATGTACGAAGCAGAACTGAATTTTCTGGCTCTAATTTTAAGTGAAAACAAATTTGATGAAGCTGCTAGTGATGTATGTTCATACAAGGCTCTGGAAATGATGGGTGGATGTGAAGAGATGGATTTCTCCCACATAATAAGCAAAACAAACACATTCTCAGTACTGAAATCACACAAACAACAAATTTCCCCTGACATTGCAGCTATAAATTCTGAAGGTGTTTTTTTTTGCCAGAAGTTGAAGGAAACAGAGAAATTCGATGCCCTACCAGATGGTTAAAAACTTGGGGTGCAGGAATTAGAGGTTATACTTTCTTCCAAGGGAGAATTAAGATCACAGATAAAGTTGTCTGTCAACATCTACCTGTTTTATCAACTAGCAGCCAGATTTTGACCTCATCAGTAGTCGGACGAATTCTGACAAGCTCAACTTGGCTTTAGGTAAGCCAATGCTACAGGAGGCTTTTTTTTTTTTTTTTTTTTTAACCCGAGGACAAGTCCTTCTGGTGCCACATCAGCTCAATGGGACCTTGAGTCTTGAGCCTCTGCTGGACATACTGGCATAGACTCACAGAATCATTAATGTGTGGAAAAGACCACTGAGATCACCCAGCCCAACCATCAGCCCACTCCCACCAATACTGCCCACTAACCTTGCCCCTCAGTGCCACATCTCCACCTTTCTTGAACAGCTCCAGAGACGGTCACTCTACCACTTTCCTGGGCAACCTGTTCCAATACATTACCACTCTTTCTGAGAATTAATTTTCCCTAATATCACGTACCAATGGACACAAAATTTTTTTGTGTGTACTATTTTTCAGTTTTAAGACTCTGAAATAACGTGAGGGATGTGCTGCGGACCACAACGCTTGTAGTCCCAGCAGTATTAATATGTGTTGCATGTTCTGATGGTGCTGTGGGATGTGTAGGTTATCTGAGGTTGCAAATTCCACACAGATAGCATTGGAAAAGGGAAGAAGGTGGAAAGAGTCAGGCTGGTGCAGTCCTGGTCACTCTGCCACCACGAAGCTTTTCCTGGAGGGAATTATCCAGCAACCATGGCCAAACTGTCCAGGAAAGCTCTGGTAAGGGTGGCACAAGGCAGAGTCAGGGAGTGAGCTAGAAGGTTGAAGAACATGAATGATGGAAATCCAGCATATTTTGCCTCCAGGCCCTCTTTCATTTTCATATTCAAAGCAGATATACCTTCAAACCACATTGTAATTGCTAAGATAAATTATGCCAGGTGTGGAAGCATGGTGGCTCACAGGGTCATGCGCTAACACCATGCTCAGCACAGCCTTGGCACACACCAGCAACTGGCACCCTCTCCTCACAGGCACGCTGCATGTGGCTACCACCATTTCAGAAGGCAGGGAATTCTCAAGTGAATCGGTCTTGATCAATCAAGAGCTTTAGGATTCACAGGTATAAATAAAATGTACTTTAAATAATAGTAATTTTTAAGTCTGAAATATTTATTATTGTTTGAAGTTTAAAGTGTGACATTTTTAATAGTTTTTAAGTCGGCAATTCCTTTTAGAGTTGAGAATAATTAAATATATCTGTGTAAGGAAACGTGTATGTACATACATATGCATATGAACACATACGTGCTGTTGTTACCTAGTAAAGTAGGTATCTGAGTAAGCGCTGATAAAGCAAACGGTAGGTTGCTCAACTGGGAAGCATGTTATCTAACAAAATATCTGGATGTCTTCCAAATGATTTTTGTTTATACACAAATAAAAAGAAAAAGCGTCTCCACACATTGAAAAAAACAACCTTTTTTTCATTCTCGCAATGAGTTGAGCTCAGATAGCATGATCATCACTGAGAACCTTATCTCTGAGCATCCTGCCAAAGATGGACTGTGATCGGCTCCTGATACACGATATGAGAAATGAGTCACAGGTCCAAGTAACAGTCAGACATCACTCTTACAATGTGAGTTTTTTTTAATATGAAGACTGCTAAGCATCATTATTTCTTGCTTTCTTTGTTTATTGTTTAGCTTATTGTTCTTCACAGCTTGTTTCTCTGACGCAGGTTTTTGGAACAGTAAATAAGACTTCAAAACATGTGCAAGCTTTTGAAATAAAGTAAGCAAATGACGTATTAGTACAGATTTCATTTTCCTTTATATAAGCAGAATCTTTCAGTGTGGTCTTTTTCCAGGTCAGCACGTGTTTATTTTGCTTTATTAACTACTCTCCTATGTTCTTCTGGAAATCAAGCTATGCAGTTCTCTGATTTTTGCTGTCAGATAAAACCTGAAAAAAAAAACCTCAGATATTTCCTTACTTCATTTCTCCTCATTGAACTTACATGCCATTTAAATAGCATCTGAAATAAAGGTATGCAACTGGCTGGTGTAGGTCATGATTCACACGCCTTTCATAAACAGCAGGGAAATAATAGTTATTCTGACTGCTATTGCATATATTTTTGGCTTCAAAAACCTATCTACCATGTCAGATAATAGTAACTATATTGACCAGAAATAACTGTCACTTTTTCATTTTTAATTACTGCATCTGTTATCCCATTTAATCTTGGCATAATAACACAATAGGACATTGCTGAAAATAACATCACATATTATTTTCAGGCTCATGAAGATATCAATGGTGGATTTGCATAGTGGAAATGCAGACCCATATAAGAGGCACAAAACTTACTAGTGAAAAACCAGACGCTTCTCCAACAAAACGCACTGTAGCGGCATTTCCCATCTGTAGCAGTCGCTGTGACTGCTCTGGTCCACACGGGGAGGTGGTGGGGGCTGATGATGTACCTGGACAGCATGTGGTGGTAAAGCCATGGCATTGGCTGCCCACCAACCGGAGCCATGAATGACACTCAGGGGAACACCCAGTCCTTTCCCAGCCCACCAACCAACGGTTGCACTTTTGTGTGAAAGTTCAGTTGGCGCCACACTGTGTGGATGTGGAAATGTGGAAGGCAGGCACTGCCCGGAGTCCAGCCTGGCTCAAGGTCCTGCCCATGGATGAGCTGGTGGGAAAAGCCAATTTAATTCATAATGAAAGAGGGCAGATAAGTGGGTTCCTAAATTTTTTCTACAATGTTACTATTGATGCTCTTTCTATTCAAGGAAAATTTAGGAAAAATTGTTTTGCAGCAGATGATGATAACAACAGTGTAAGTCTGAAGCAGGGTGACTCTTCCCTGGCAAATTGAAATGTATTTTGACAGAGCAACCAGTGAGAGTATTGTAAATTTTCCTAAGTATTGTTTAGATTATCAGTAGTTGATGGGTCCTCCCTGGATTTGTGTGTCATTTTAAATGAAAATATGCTTAGAATAATTTATGACACTTTTTGTTTTCATCTGCCTTGGGGTTTGGAGAAGTTAATAAAACCAACCTGCATATCTCAGTAATTTTCTTTGCAGAAAGCTAGTCTGTAAATTCAGATTTCTAGCTTAATATTGTAAGACAATTTTCTTCAGTTGCTCACTTATCTTTACTAAGAATTTTCTTTTTGCTGGAAACTTCAAATAAGCTCACAGATTTATCTGCACGTATCAAACATATAAATGTTTGTTTTTGCTTCTTTTAGGGTAATAAAGCCTGTGGGGAATGCTGGAAGCTGAGTTTGTTTGAGATGCAGGAAAGCAGAGGGAGAAAGGAAATATTAAGAATACAGGGAGAGACAGATTGCACTTTGTTCAAATAATTGACTCCCAGTGGTAAAAAGAAAAGGAGAAGAAAAAAAAAAAAAAGCAACAAACAGACTTGAACTCTCTTGGTGACAATTTAGAGGTAAAAGCTTTGAGAGAGTCGTGCCTTCATTTCATCTCGATGTTGGTCCCTGCATGCTGAAGGCAGCTGAATTACATGGACAAATTCTTCACACGAGCAGCACAGCTGTATCTTTTGCTGAGTACTGAACTGTAGCAAGTTGATGTTGTACTTGAATGGGCTGCACCAAGGTGGCAACATCACAAGAAAATAAAGCATTCGCTAGCAGCCTAGACTGGTATGTCTGACTCAATCTTGCTTTTATAAATATTCTCCAAAAATTCTTGGCTTGATTTACAGTGATTTGAAAGCTGTGTTTTTTATTCATCAGATGAAATTATCAGAAAGAAAATATTTCATATGAACATATCATTTGAAAAGCTGATTCCTGCATTTCTGGCATTTAGGGAACATTTCAATCAGCAGTAAAAAACATACTCCCTTGTGGGATATCACAGGAAAGATTACAAAATTCCTTTATCATGTCATACCAAGAAAATAACTAACATGCATTAGATCATCTTTGAGTGTATTGGCAAAAATAGTGGGAAGGGAAGAGGAAAGGGAAAGGGGAAGGAAGGAAGGAAGGAAGGAAGGAAGGAAGGAAGGAAGGAAGGAAGGAAGGAAAGAAGGAAGGAAGGAAGGAAGGAAGGAAGGAAGGAAGGAAGGAAGGAAGGAAGGAAGGAAGGAAGGAAGGAAGGAAGGAAGGAAGGAAAAGATGTATTATGGAAACAAGATGCTCAAAAATTCATCATTTTCAAGCTAAATTGATCACCTGCTACACTGTACAGGACGTAACTGGAAATCCTTTTAATAAATTCAGCCATTTTGGTCAGACAGTGGATCAGGCTTTGGAGAGCTGCATGTGTTTGACTTCAGCTGCACTCAGTGGGATCTCTGTGAATGTGTCTGAGTCCCCATCAGAAGAAAGGCTGTACATTTTGTCACTTCTTTTCCCCTTGTATTCCACCTCACCTAACATCTGAGTCCCATCCTTGGCCAACACTGAATTACGCTGCAGTATAGATCTGTGCATACAAGAACTTGTTCCAACTTCCATTTCTAAGATTTTTTCACTCATCTCAGACTTTCAGAAAACTTTACAAATCATTTTTCAGGTACAGCACCTTGTTCATCTTGTTCTTATAAGTACAGAAAAGCCTTGGCTATCCTGAGCAGCATGATGGTTAGCTCTGAGAGAAGCTACAGAGTAGCTTTGTGGTCAAGAAAGTCCTGCCTCAGCCTCAGAAGAGATGGTTAGTCTGTGTCTCCCAGAAGAGGACTAGTCCTTGCAGTTCAGCTAGAGCCCTCCCAAGGCACAGCACCCCTTGTTCTGCTGTCCATGGAGTCAGATCCTTCATGGACTGAGTCCTGGCATTTTTGGAGCCTAGGGGGTTTGTGCCACTCATTCAGCAAATCAGGAGGTGCCCTCATTTCTGTTTTCAGGTAGGGCTGGATGCCAGCATCCTATAGCATCACTGGGTCTCAGGCTGGGCTGAAATGAAGATTGGGGTTCTGAGTTGTAGATGGAGGAACTTAGGAAGTGTATGGGCAGGGACATGAGTGCCCTCAGGATCTTGCCATATCCAGAGTCCTTGCTTGTTACCAAAGGGTCACAAAAGCAGGGCTACAGAAAACATGATCGTCTGCCTTGACCATATAGTAAAAAACACCCACCAGCACAAGATAAACGCAGAGGATTATGGAGTACTTCACAGTGGTGCGCCCTGAATACCTCTGTGTTCTTTCTCTAGATGATCCCCATTTAAGCTACTACATTTCACTGATGCATGTTCGCTATTTTGTTCTTACCAAAATCTGCTTTTTGTTGTGTCCTGTGGTTTCTTTTCCTCCTCCTTGGTTGGACTGTCTGACCCATTATCCTGACAGCCCAAATCAGTCCTTTGTAGCATCTGAGTTGAAATCATGCCTGCTCTCACAAAAAGTCTTTGCCAGGATTCATCCATCCCTGGAAGCTCTTAATCCTTTTTTCTTTCCTTGCTACTCTATTTAAGAAGGATTTTACATCTGTTGCTTTTCTAGAGCTGTACCACAGATACTTATTCTAACCCACTGCCTACATGGAGAATTGGAGGAGAGAAACATGACTCTGTGGCCTCCAGGGGTGATAAGAGAGCCCAGGCAGGGGATCCTTCTGCCACAAGGCATTTACTGAAGACCTTGACAATGACACTAGAAGAAAAAAAAATAGAATGTAAAAGCATTAATTAAAAAAAAACAAAAAAACAAAAAAACAGAGAAAGCAGGAGATTCTTGACATAATTAAGAAAAAAAATTTCTTGGCAATTTTCCCGTATTTTGTCCAATGTGAAGGAATTAATCTAGAGAAGATGATAAGCTTAAAAAAACAACAACACAAGCAAACGTCATCTGACTGTACGAGGAATAAGAAAGCAGTGATTTCCATTTCATAAAATGTTTAAAGAAATTCTTCTGCACTTGAAAGCTCAAATGACCCTCGAAATGCTGAATTTCTGCTGCATACTTATAAGGATCTACAGCAGAAATATATGGATTATTTATACGTAGGCATTTATTTCCTGGGAGCAGGACTATGGAGGACATATATTGAGGGCTGCTCTGAAAGTATTGCCTGCTTTTATTATGTTGGTCTACAGCGTCAGAGGAGGTCGTTGGTGGTATGGAGTAGAGGTTGAACCTTTCCACCAATATTCCATTACATTTTGTTTCTGGGCAACAGATGGCAGCAGATGGGCAGTCTGACAAAACGGCATCTCAGAGGGACGTGCATATGAATCAAAGATGTGGAATTGGATTCCTCCATGAAGAAAAAATGGCACCCATTGACATTCATCAAAGCTTGCTTGCAAGCTTTCTGCGATCTCTGAATCTACAGATCTACAGAACTCTGTATTCAGCCCATTCTTTCAGGACAAAATGGCCAGCTACCGGGCCTCAGAATCACCAGATCAGCCTGGTCAAACACTACAGGATTTGCTTTAAAATGACTGTGGTCATTTCTCCTCTTAAGAGGAGAAGCTGAGCAAGCACACGGAGAATATGAAGAAACTGGAAGGAGCACAACTTGCTGTTCAATACCAAGGCAAAAAAAAAAAAAAAAGTTTGTCTCTGTTATGATAGTCTTGTTTGTAAATATCGTAACTATGTTACAGCTGTGATTTCTAAACTGATTGCACTACAAGCCTGCTGCATCTACAGTAACAACACCAGGTTCCAACATTAGCAGGAAAAAGTTTGTTTCTCTAGTGTTCTCAGTGGAATAAGATTTTCACAGAAATAATAACAAATGTCCTGCTAGCATCTTCAGCCTTCCTTCCCCCCATGTTACCTTGAAATCTGAACGCACCCTTCAATTTGGTTATGTTTTACAGGATGACATGTAGCCTTTGACTCTAACCAGAAGAGATGCACTTCACTACAAATCAAAGAAAAGTTCGTTTCAGAGGGCTTATTTTAGATCTGCAGCCACAGGCTTAACTAAAGCAAGGCGGGAGCAGGAGGTGATAGCCTGCCTTGTAATAGGTAACTCATCCGGAGCTGACATCAGGCCACGTGTACCACTGCTGGCACGGAGGCAGCCAGGAAGTAAGTAGACCTACACAAGGTATTGATTCCTTTTCCCAAAATGAAAGATTAGTACATGAGTGGATGTTCTTTCTGACTTACTTCTCCTGTCAGATTACTGTCTATCATATTTTCAAACCAGTGCCTGGGGTCATGGTTGCGTTGTCCCTGTGTGAGCTGATAGAGAAGACAAAGTAGCTTTTGGAAATGAAGAAACTCAAGTGCCAACATCAGCGCAGACCTATTATGCTGCGTAAGCTGTCTGATGCCATTTAAGCTCACTTTGGCAAGACCTATGGACAACAGGCACGCTGGTGAAGGGAGGTTATTTAAAAATACACCTCTTGTCTTTGCCCCAGCAACATTCTGTGCCTCACCAGCCAAGAAAAGGCCCTGCATCACTCTCCAGTAAGGACCACAATGACTGTCTCTATGGGGCAAAGCCACCGCAGTGCTCAGAGTGCTTGAGTAAAAGCCAAGAGGAACTCCTAGTCCTGACATGGCATTGTAGCATGACTGTGCTGTGTCCTGGAGGCAACAGGGCCTCTCCCTGCCCACCTCTGAAGGACTGGGTGCTCAGCAGTTGGATTCTCCTTAGCAGTATTTTAAAATCAAAAGCAAACTCCTCTCTCCATCTTTACGACCAAGATTAGGAAACTGAAATATACATTCAATTCTCTGTGGTACAGCTTCCTGCCTTACTCATCCAGCCTCCTCAAACCCGAGTCTATTTTTGTCTTGTTGCTTTCAAAAATAGCTCTGATAATGTGGTTTTTAAGTGTTGTAGAGATGATGACATGATACAATACAGGGCATTTTTTCACTGTTTTGTAGATGATTAAAATAGAAGATCGAAAGTGCTCCTTACTGTAATTTTAATCTCCTACACAAAGACTATTTACCTCTCCTCCCCCAAAGCAAATTGCAGGCTTTGTTACTAAAATAGTGAATCAATCTGTAGACGTACCACAGCCATTGATAAATTTGCAATCTTCTAAGCCAGTTCTGCTCATTTTGGACTTATTTTGACTCCGGTTACTAGGCAGCAGCTATCCGTGAGCCGATACTTCTTGTAAGTCTTTGTTATTTTATAGCAGGAATACAATCTTTACAGTTCTTCAAGTGCTACTTTGGGATCCTGATGCTAATGGCAGATTCTTATTTTTGGGAAGGTGTGCTCTGTAGAAAAAGAATAGTTCATCAAAGCTTAAGAACACACTATAGTAAATAGAATTTATATTTATAAAAGAGAAATAAAAACAAAAATCCAATTATTTCTTAATTATGGAATATGGAGTTTCTCTGCGCTATGACTGGTACGAGATTTATGGGTCAAGTAGGAATCAGCAATAAATTAGACAAATTAGAATTAGATAAGGTTTAGGCCAGATACAGCAATATCCTGTGAGCTGTTACAGGATAGCAATCAACAAATTGATTGTGATGGATGCTCAAAATGTTAACACAGAAACTTTATGACTGTTGATCACTGAGTGTGTCATCATCGACTTTAATTATAATAGCTTGTCTCCAGCCAGGTGGATCAAAATCAGAGTGACTTTACCTATAAAAAATGTGCATGCCTAATTGTTAAAGAGATTTGTAACTAAACCTGTGTGTTTTGAATCAGACCATACTGTTTCATTTCAAATCCCAAGGGATTAGGAGGCTCTTGAGCCGCACCATCGCAGTTATCCGTGTGACTGATACACTCAGAACTGCACCTGATCCATTACTATACCTGAAGGAAAAACTAAACGCATGGAGGATGTGTGAAGTTAAATTTTTCCTTTAAGATGAATTTCAAGGAATCTGATATCTATTAAGTAGTTTATTATTACAAAATAAATAAATAAATAAATAAAAAAGAGGTTTTGAAAACCAGTTAAGTCATCAGCTATTACTTCTCCCTGGATTG
Source organism: Alectoris magna (assembly GCA_030625065.1). Taxonomy (NCBI): domain Eukaryota; kingdom Metazoa; phylum Chordata; class Aves; order Galliformes; family Phasianidae; genus Alectoris; species Alectoris magna. The sequence goes on along the minus strand of CM060560.1, from coordinate 182,741,742 downwards.
TGACCACAAGAACATGACAGACTGATTTTCTTTGCGTTTCATTTAATTAACATGCCTTTGGAAGAGCAGTGGCAGTGGCAGCACAGACCACCTCTGACACTCACTGAATTCCAATCTGCATCTTCTGTCCTCCTGCAGACAGGCTTTATTTGACAAGCTCTTTCTGGCTGACTAATGTGCCTTAGGTCATGCTTATGGTTAGCGCAGATACTTGTAGAGCAGATATGACTTATTACAACATGTGCCACTTGTAATGAAAATCTCATACTCTCCAGGAGAAGAAAAAAAGGAAACAAGCAACGGCTTTATAAAGGAATGTCTTTTGAGCTATTCTGTTCAGACAACACATAATTCTATGCATACCAGCATTTTATTTTCATTCAGACTGAAAATAATTACTTTTTGATGCAGGATTGCTTTTGTTAGAGAAATGCTATCATAAAATGCAGTAAATTTCTAGAAATGCCAGGGATTAAAGAGAAATACAGCAACATTTGCAATGAACTGGAAAACTGAAATGAAAGTCAGTGCTAAGGTCTCAGCTTTTTCCTTATTATCAGTCCTGTATAGTAATAGGTGAGGTGAAGAATGAAACACGTCAGTGTTCGAATCAGGAGAGCTAGGAGCTGTGGCTTTCATCAGCAGATCACCTACCTGCTCTCAGGTTTTAGATTATCAGCAATTATTTTAAGTTTCTGTGAAGGAAAATTGTCCCAGATAATCACAGAATGGGAAAACTTTCACTTTGACGTCACATTTACATCATTGCTGTACAGCTTTTAATATGTCAGCAGAAAAAGCATCCTCTTTTTCACTGGCTGTTTAATAGTGGGCTAAATGGAATCTGGAGCTATGCATGAAGTGGTGCCCCAATGAGCACAAGTGGTGCACAGCCATCTCTCCCCCCATGCAGCCGCAGTGATGGCCATGGCCCTGTGCTGCCTTTCCAAGCAGAACCACATGTGCGTGCTTTGCTATGTGAATGCACAAACTCAGCATGCCTGGTATACTCTGATACACCCATAAGCAAGTGCAGGGTAGTGCCAGAACCCCAGTGGAGCAGCTGTATGCTTCTAGCACCGTGCAGTCAGCATGCTCTGAGCAGCATTTTAGGAGCTACTGCAATGCTTTTAGGCAAGCACTGCCAGAATTCTGCCAGAGCTTATAACCAGAATGAGCCTTTAACAGGGAAAGATGCTGGAGGAAAGGAGCATGGGAGGGATAGGAAATGCTTATCCTCTTGGGCTGCCACTAGCATCTCCAACAACATCTGGCTCAAACTGCACTGTGCAAGCCTCCCAGATTCCTCCCATTCCTTTCCTTCTGTATCTTCCACCTCTACGTATAAGCACAGATACATTTCAGTCTTGAAATTGCTCTACTAGAGTATTTTCTAACACGTTATTTCTGAAAGGCAGGGATAACTATCCAGTGTAGTATTTCTGTTAAAAAATTCTGTGTTGGCATTGTGTTTGATATAGCTGGAATTCCCACCAGGGTCTATTCCTTTTCAGTAGCTTCATTTACCCACAGATGCTTGTGTGAACCCTTCCAGTGATTTCCCACAGAACTTTACCACTCCCAGCTGCTGCAGAGCCCTGTCATAAGCCCCATAGTCATGTATGACCCTCAGCTTACTTGCTGGTCTTGCCCCAGTTCCAGTAGCAGATTTTGCTATTCACCACTGCTTAGTTACTATGGCAGAGGGAGTCAGATTAGATCAGAGAAAAAGGTACTATAACAATGTCAGATGGGTTATTTCTCCTGAACTCAGATAAGGGGAGAGCAAATTGGGCACAAAGACAGAAAATCCAAAGTCTGTGCTCAGCTGATGGGAGGTTGGCTCTGCGGGACATACAGAAAATATTACAATGGATGCACAGACTTCTTGTATACCTGTGCTCGCTTCTGACAGGGGCCTCTTCAGAGGGAAGGAAGTAACCATACCACTAAAAGTACAGAAACTCAAAGACTACTGGTGGTAGCCAGCAATACTCAATACCCTGGCTTCTCCTCCTTTATGTGATTTTTTTCATTGTCTAGAAATGTTATTTTTATGTCTATGTATTCTTTACAGAGGACTTCTTTAAAGGGAATGATAAAGGGAAGGTTTAATCTGAGAACAGGCATTAAAAGATAACAGAATCATGGAATGGTTTGGGTTGGAAGGGACCTCAAAGCCCACCCAGCCCCAAGCCCTGCCGTGGGCTGGCTGCCCCCCACCAGCTCAGGCTGCCCAGGACCCCATCCAACCCAGCCCTGAGCACCTCCAGGGATGGGGCACTCACAGCTCTATGGGCAGCTGTGCCAGGGCCTCATCGCCCTCTGAGTAAAGAATTTTTTATGTTCAACCTAATTCTGACTTCTTTTAGTTGAAAACCTTCCACCCTCTTCCTATGATTATCTGCCCATCTTGCCATACAAGAAGATGATAATACCAGACTGTGCTCCGTGAGTGGAACCAAAATGTGACAGCTTTTATAATTCCTGTGTTTCAAAACCGTATCTCTTTTACCATTAGCGACAGAAGATTCATCTTCAGTCAAATGTTTTTCCATCAGTGAGGATTCCTATTCTTCTTTGAAAAATGATAAAGGGAGAAAACTATCCAACATATTTCCTTTAATAAGTACTGGCTATAAGTCTTTTTTGGAAATACATTTATTCTAAACTGTCTTTAACTATTGATAATTGAAAATAAAATATATATATAAAAGAATGAGAGAACAATATGGTTCGACCTGACTAACTTTTATCATCACTTTAGACAAAAGCAGTTTTTTGCCTTAAGGTTTAGGGAAAAAACAAAAATGACATAAAATCGGAACAATATCTTTCTCCTGCAAGTGGAAAGATGAAACCAGCTTGCCACATATCACAGCTGAAATACAAAAAGAAGACAGTAACTAGAAATGAAAGAAAAAAAGTCATTTCCAAATGCCACTTACCCACTAACACCAGCTGCACTCATGCATTTTGAAGAACTCCAAAATACAATAGGCCACCAAGAGAATCGGTCTCACCAGAAAAAAAAAAAAGGTAAGGTCTTTTAATATTTTACAGAGAAGCGTGGGCATGGAGAGTAGTAGAAAGTGGATTTCATTCTGTAGGCATATATCTAGTAATGAAATATCCTTTCGTGCATTGTCTCATTCTGTCTCAACTACCTTCAGTGCAGTACTGCATAGGACAAAAGGAATGCAGCAGAAGCGTTACAAGGTCAGCTGGGATATTCCACTTCTCCACAACCATTCCACTTCTAAGAAAATTACACTTAGTGTATCTGTGAGTCTGGGTGATTAAGAACAGGATAGAAAATGTCCATTCCTTTGATTTTAAACCTCATGACTTCTGGAGCCTCAACCATAGTATGTAAGTTCTTGTGACTGGCAGGTACACATTTGTGTCTTTGAGAACCTCTTCCATAGGTGATTTAGTGACACTATTTACCCTAGACCAAGTAAGAATTAAATCATTAATAAGCTCTGAAAACACTGAAATGCAGTGTGTTGCTAATGAACTGATTCTGAGACTGCAGCATCTGAAATGAGGAAGCCAGGCTGGGTTAAAGACTTACATGTAACTTCGGGGCTGTCTGTACCAGTTCTTGAGAGTGAAGTAATGAGATCTGCTGAGCTCAGCCTCTTTGTAGCTGTTATCTCAGGACAAGACAAAAGGGCTGTTAGCTCATCCCAGCTAAAATAGAACAATCTCCTGGAGAAGTCCTAATAATCCTTCTTCCCATCAAGGTGCCATCTCACCAAGCTGATGATAAGTACAGCTTACATTTAGATTTCTTGAAATCCTTACTAGAGAGAACACTGAATTCTGTTTTTCAAGAATTGGAAGTAACAGCCTCAGCTTGCCATGCAGTCATTATGAAGGTAACTGTGGCTGCAAGTGGCCTGCAGCATATGCTCGTGTGAAGAAGAGATGGTGGCACCAAAAGAAAAACAGTTAGAAATCAATCAGGTTTATCTAATAGCCTCTATAGTGCAGAGAGAAGAAGCAAGAGATATTGGGATCTCCAGAAGAGGGGGATTTAGGAATAGGAAAGAGAAATGAGGGCTGGAGAAGAATGAAAACAAGGTGTGGGAAGCTCTGCTTAGCCTGATGGAAGAGCAGGAATTTGCTTGGCTGCTGAACCTGGGTGGCAGGACTGAGGGGTACTAGGGTCAAGCAAAGGTAGGTTGTGGGTGGGAAGAAAATGGATGGCCTACTTTGAGAGGAATGGGTTCATCCATCCTATGAAGGGATGAAACTGGATGCTAAAGAGCCAGGGTGAAGTGGGGTTGCCATTACCACAGAACATATTCTCAGAGTAAGCTCCCTGCAAACACACACACCATCATGTTCATCTTCTCCTCCACGGGAACACCAGGTGCATCCCTCAACTGGCTGTCACTATCAAAATACTTTAGTCCCAATGAATGCTTGAAGGTTTTATTTCATTTTTCATATTATTATGCATTTTACTCAATATACCAAATCCAAAAATCTTCAAGGTCTCTACACCAGCTCTTTCAGGCTTCCTCAGCATGCAGCTGAAGTGTTTGAAGAAGGAACTATTATTTCTTTAGTGTGTAAGTTCCTGTTGATTTAGATCCTCCAGATAGCGTCCTTGGAGAATGCAGCATTGAAATGAAAACAGATCCATCTCATGAAGTTTTACTTACTACAATTTCAATTATCTTATTGTGTGGGTAATGGAAAAGAGAGTTAGACTAATCATCTTCTTCAACTCTGCCTCGGAAGCATATGCACAAAGCACCAAAAAACTGTCAATATTCATATTCTTTCAGTATAATATCAAAGGTTAAATCTGATTCCCAATTGTCCTGCTTACTTTACATTAGATTTAATGAGAAAACAAAGCATTGAATGTATGTTGTCAACAAGTGCCATCATCTGCATTTGTAATGCTGGCTCTTACTCCTCTGCAAGAGGGTTGCAAAAGCAGGAGCACAGATCTTTCTCAGCATCCCCTGCAATTTTGAATTACTGCCTTGGTGTCACTGCAATTGAACACCTTGCCACCGATGCTAATGCTACACCCCACAAGTTCCTAACTGTTAAAAATGTACACAGAAATACTCACACACTCATGAAATTTAATTTAATAAAGAAGAGTCCCAGATCAATTCTCCATGTAAGAGCTAACAAAGCCACATCCAAGAAAGAGGATCCTAAAAAAGAAAACACAGGGGTGAAAAGCACATAGCCTGAGATCCACTGCAGCAAAAATTACCACAAATCTTTTAATGCTGCTTAGTAAAAAAAAGGTGTTGACTACAGGCTGTTGCTGAAATGTAATTTTTCCCCAAGCAACTGCAGACTATCAAGATATCATAGCTGACTTCAAGTTTTTTTCTCGTTTGTTTACTTGCTCTCTGGCAAAATGATGGGCAAGAAAATTAAAGAGCATCAAATAGTTTATTAGGTATAACCCAAATAGCAAGTTGGAATGCTTGCAAGTGTATAACATCTTTGACTCTGATTCAGTCACAACCAACTTTAACTGATCTTTGCTGTAATTCTATGCTAAGGTTTACAGAAGTCTTAATTACTAGCAAGATAGCAAGACTGGAATTTATTTTCCAGAAAGGTTCCTTATTCACCAAGAAGTTTTAATTGTAAAGCAAGGATTTTAAAATGTAAGCATGCCCACCAGTTTCAGTGGCATTGGGGTTAATTTCACAGAATCACAGAATCACAGAATTGTAGGGGTTGGAAGGGACCTCCAGAGATCATTGAGTCCAACCCCCTGCCAAAGCAGGTTCCCTACACAAGGTCGCACAGGTAGGCGTCCAGGCGGGTCTTGAATATCTCCAGAGAAGGAGACTCCACAACCCCCCTGGGCAGCCTGTTCCAGTGCTCCGTCACCCTCACCGTAAAGAAGTTCTTGTGCACATTGGTGCGGAACTTCCTATGCCCTAGCTTCATCCCATTTCCCCTTGTCCTGTCCCCACGCACTACTGAAAAGAGTCCAGCATCACCACTATGGCCCCCACACCTCAGGTATTTATAAACCTGGATCAAATCCCCTCTCAGCCTTCTTTTCTCAAGGTTTAACAGACCCAGTTCACTCAGTCATTCCTCATAGGGGAGATGCTCCAGGCCCTTCACCATCTTTGTGGCCCTCCGCTGGACTCTTTCCAAGAGATCCCTGTCTTTTTTATGCTGGGAGCCCAGGGGAATTACTGGGGAGTAATTTGTTTTTAGAAATCAAAAATTTCATGTAGCTTAATGACTAAAAGAAAGACTAAAACCCTCTTGTTTTCAAGTAGACTGACTCCATGAGTTGGAAAGTAGTTAGAGTCCCATCAGGGCAACTGAAATTTGGTTAAGTCAATCTTAGAAAAAGTAGTATCCTTCCAGAGCCATCCCACCTTCATTGTATGAATGCCTCTATTTCAAATCAGACAGAAAACAAAAATCTTTGTGCTTCAATTCCTCAAAATAAATAATGTCTGAAGGCAAATAAACTAATCTCTCAACACAACAGCAAGCTCAAGTTAGCCCTGGCTCTACGGACCAAGGCAGCAGTCAGTCAACTCAATTTACCTCTATAAGCATTTAACTTCACTGAGTTCTTCTAGGGGAGGGAAAACAAACAAATCTTGGGGTACCTGAGCAAACAGCACCCCCAGCCTCCCAATCTTTCCCAGCCACAAAAAAGCAGTTGTAACAGGACTTATTAACATATTTATTTTGGAATGATTTTTCCATGACCATGACTTTAGAAGTCAAAAAGCAATGCTTCATGTACAAGAAAGCCAGCAGCTGTTCAAACTAAGGGCACCATGGAGCCTGCCTTAGCCAAAGGTGTATGCGTCTAGGTCAATGATACTGCTTGCAAACAAATATACAAAAACAAAACAAACACACCACCACCGACTAACAGCAGCAAACCAGAAGGGCCCAAGTGCGTTGTGCTGTCTTCAGTTCTTGCAATCATACTTCCACACATGCTGGAAAAAAAAAACAAAGCCAGAGCAAAAACAGTCTGTAACACAAGAGCCCTCATGTTTCTCTAGGTCAGAAGGTTAAGAGGCTGTTGTGTTGTGATTTGCACATACCAGTATGAATGAAAGTTATATGATGCATATCTACACAGGTAAAAGAGGAAAATGGGGAGACTTGTCTGTGCACAGATCTAGCACAGAGATAATAATCACACGAAAAAGGATTTTTTTTGTGTAAAAGTAATTGATATTTGAAAAAGCTGGTCAAAGGAGAAGGAAAATTCATTGCTTTGTTGGCCTTAGATAGAATGTATTTTCAGAAGACGTGCTCCGTTTCAGCCACAAAATATTAAATTCCACAGGATTCACTTACATAACCTGGAATCTAATTCCCTCTCTGTGGAAGTTCCTGGATGAAGTTCTGCAGCCTACTGCCATGCAAACAGCTGGATTAGGTCATTACAATGCCATCTCCTCTGCCACTCCCTCCAAAATTTAGGCAGCGTAAATTATACAAGCCGTGAAGGAGTGCAGAGGGAAATGAACAGTATTTATCTTGAAGGCAAACTTAAAGATCCCCTCACACATCAGATAGCTCCAAAATCCCAAACCATTTTTTCTTCTTAATGCTTTAGAAAAGCGCAAGCTTATATTTTCTTTTGGCTCTTGACCAATAGACCATTGCTCTTCCTCATTTCAGAACAGAATATAGAAAATGGTAAGAATTAATTGAACAAAACTCCCATTTATTGAAGGAAATCTGCACCAGTACATTTTTAGCATGGATATATGCAGCTTTTACCACAGTCAGCAAATAAACCCCTTTCCCTTTGGCATGCTCCTGGTTCTTTTTTTTTTGGTAGAATAAAGTTGGGCAGGGAAAGTTATTCCACAAAGCTTCTTGAGACTTCAAAGCAAGCTAACATTTTGTATTGAACTGAAAGTTTTCAAATTAGGCAGCAGCATGGCTGCCAGGAAAATCAACTCCAACACAGCTCATTCTGGCCTAAAAGCTGGGTGTGAGGGCCCACCGCCCACAGGTGCTCTGCCCAAACATGCTGTGCTCCAAAGCAGGTCTCAGTAGCAGATAGCTTTCACAAGATGTCTGGCAGATGAGTTCCCACCTTCACAGCAGGTGAAGGCCACAACACAGTGGGCTACTAACATAAAACAATCCCCTTGGTAATGAGAGTCATACAGTGCTGTAGCTGTGCACAAGTACACGCAGCAGTAAGGAATCTCACTTGCTAACTAAGAAAATGTTAGCTAAAAACCAGCCAGGTTGCTCTTCACCGGGACTGCAGCTCTGTTGTGCTTACTCCCACCCACCACCACGCCATTTGCTCAGCACCGACCCAGAGGGCAAAATGCTATCTCTGAAATCGGGAATATTCCTGCCTGTGCTCCTTTGTTCGTTTGAAGCCTGCTATTTACATTTAAATTCAACCAGGCAATGCTTTGTTTGAGATTTGATGAGAACCCAGGACAACTGCAGCATGATTTACATGTATGCAATGTGCAGGCTTGAAGCAGTGCCTTAAAATTAGAGAGTGCTGGAAGCAATAAGCACTATTACCATTCCTTTTGCATTATTTCTATGACAATGCTATTAGGAGAGTTGATGTGAAAACACGGAAACGTAATCTCATTAGAAAAGATCTGAAGGTAGCTAAGGACACGAACTTCTGCAATTACATCTTTGAAAAGATGCGCAGTGCTACCATTCAAGCCAGTTCATGCCAATTCCAATCAAATGCATGGTGTATCAATTTACATCTACGCAGAACCAGGAAATAAAGCACACAAGAAGACTGTTTTAGGACTGTTTATTTTTTAAGATATGACAATATTTGCTTTATAAAAACAGCAGTGCCTGGGCAGTGAACTCCCTTCCCGTTACTGGCATACAGCTGCAATTCAAGTAAGCTCACAAGATTTCTTGAGAACATTAAGATAGTTATTTATAGATCCACATCCAAGTACTAGAAGCACTATTTGATAAACCAACTCATCCTCAAGTTTCAGAAATGTTGTTCTACCAGCAACCAGCAGCCTCTCCTTCCAGCTGGTACTTCACAACCCCCAGAGCATCCCATTTACTACTGCAACAGCAGTTACCTGTACCAACCCTTTCCCTTCTGATTCCTGCTCTTATAACCCAATTTTCCCTGGAGCTGAAGGAACAGCCTGAGGTCCTGAACATGCTCTGAGATTAAGCAGAAAGCCCGGTGCCAAAAACTCACAAATTAATGGCATTTGAACTGCGCATTGCTAACTGGGTTAGCATTTCAGTCTCATTGAGAGATTCTTTTTGTTTGCAAAATGATGCTTGCTAGTAAAAGTCAATTCTCTGGATCCATCTAAAACACACTTTTAAGAGGGATTTTTTTCTTATTTTTTTTGTAAAAGAAGTCTCAGCAGACACACAAATATCACCGAAACAAAGAGAAAAAGCCTATCCTACCTAACAAGAGATGAGCAAGGATGGCAAAGCGCTTAAGGAGGAAAAAAAAACCAAAACCAACAAAGTGGTGAATATAGACAAAAAACATTACTTTCGTGGACTCTGGGTTCAGATTTTTCACAACACAGAAAGTAGATGATGCATTTAAAATGCAGCATGTCAACCACTGTGGGGCTGACAGCCATTTGAACATTAGCACTGCACATGTGCATCATCCAACAAAAAAGAGCAAATGTGTCATCAGTCTCAAAAGTAGAATTCCTTTGTTTTCCTCAATTTGTCTTTTTTCTTTTTTTTTCTTTTCTTTTTTTTTTTTTATGGCAATGAATAGAGTATGTGAAGAAAAAAATGCTGGGAAAGTCAGTAATAAAACAGCAGAAGAAAATCCACCTAAGTTTCTAAGCAATTATGACATTGTAAAACAGATGTTCTGACAGCAAGTTTTCAAGTTGCATTTTGTTCTCTAAGACCAGCCATGAAAACTCCTTAGATACAAAAAATACTGAAAGGAGACCTTATTTTACCTGTTGTGTGGTACAAACCAATTTCTCCTAAGCAGGGTTACACAGTGTGTCGATGTGCACTGATGGCCAGAGCTGAATGCAACCCAAGGCATCATTTTAAAGATGAGAACAACTAGCTCTTCTTCTGAAACATATCATACCATATAGATTGATAATTAAATCCAACGATTTTTAGCTAAGCTAGTTACTAAAACAAGCAATCAGCCACGACGGCAGACTTGAAGTTTTCCAGTTCTCAGCAAAGAGCGATGCTTAAACCCCAACGCTGCGATTTCCGGCGGCGTTCCATTGAGCGCCGGTCCCCCAACACGATGGCACAAGTCTGCCACCTGCTGAAAAAAAAGTCAAACCTGCACTAACAGAACAAAAATCAGAGTAGAGGACTTTTTCCCGCAAGACTTTCAGCGGAGGGAATCCATCTACACGCTATCAAAGCAATAGGTAACAACTATTTCGGCGTGCACGTGTTGTTTGTGGTGTCAAATTCGTGCTAATTGTGAATGCAAACACGTTGTCAAAGAACTGAAGAGGCAGAAAACAACACAAAATACACACAAACAACAGAAAATACAATTCATAAACTTACCTAGTTTGAAAACAAACTTTCTACCTTCTCAGATAAGCACCTCTGTATAACTCTACGAATTGCCAACCATGTGTCTTTTGTTTACATCAAAACAATTCAGTCACGCTGTGACTGTTCTGTTCTGTATTTTGATTCGAGTTACTGAGAAACCCCCTTCTTTCTGTCTCAGAAAAAAAAAACTGAGTCTGACCCTTTTTTAAAGACTAATCATGATGTAATTACAGTCACCTTCCTTTCTGAAACTGAATCACATTAACATTGAATATTACCTGTAAAGTCTCTCTGGCTCACCAGCAAAAGTATGAACAGCTTTAACAACAAATTGCTCCTTTCCTGTTTTAATAATTCATGCATTCTCCCAGCAGTAAAAAATGTATTTAAACTCAGCCTGATTTAACTTATCAGAAAGCACTGAGAATGAGTGTACAGTTAAATGATAATGAAAGTACTCTGATAAATACCATGATAAAATATTATTCTATCTTACAATATTGAAAACAAACTAGTAAAGCAGTTCACAGAGACCTCTCTACAGAGTACGTTGTGATGGAGAGCTCGCCAGAAAGGCGTTGTGCTCTCACGTTTGGGGGCTTTCTGCATTTGCTTGTCTTTAAGAGAGATGCACCCATGCAGTAATACAGTATGTACTAAAACTCTTTTCACTTGCAACATGGCTGCTACCTCAGTTGAAAGGATAAGCACAAAGCATAAGCACTGTCCTAACAGCGCTGATAATCTGAGGTGTACAAATACCAACATCAATAGTCATCCTGGACAAAATACAACTGTGGACTGCTGTACAGGAACTTTTTCATCTTGTCGAAGCAGTGAGCACCTGCTCCTTTATATAAAGCCAGGAAAACAAACAAAACAAACCAGGTCTAGGAGGCAGGTCAACATGCCAGCCAGATCCCCGCCCTTCCCACCCCAGATCCCCTACCATTCCAACCTGCTCAGTACTACCATTTGAGGATGAAAAATGAAGTTGAAACATGCCTCTGCTCTTTACTTTGTTTACATTTTTCCTAGAACGTTATACAGAAGCAGAATGGGATGAAGAAGGCATGCAAGACTTTCCCCCCAAATCCATCACAGTACGATCACAGCACAGGACAGCATCCTGGACTCCGCAAGAACCATGTCAGATTCTTGAAAAGCAACCCAGTACATCTCCCTTGGCCATTCAACTTGGTAAAGCCAAATGGAGAGTGATCGAAAAACAACTTTTCCTATTGTGCACACAATGCCAACAAATTACTGTCCTGACAACAAGGCAAAAAGAAAGCAGTAACTTTGTACAAAGTGTTTCAAATGCAATTTAAATAAGCCCACTTACTGAGTGGGCTTTAAGGTTTCCTTGGAAGAAACAGGGTTGCAAAGACATTGGGCAGGAGAATTGAGATAACCACATTCTTCATGGGAAGGGCTCAGATCCAGAATATTGATCTGCACACAGTAAAGCAGCTTTTGAAGTGGGATTCCATTTCAGAGTGACTGGAGTGGCAATAACATAACAAATTCCCACAGATGGGACTACAGTACTTTAGAGGCCTTAGAGATGCTACACGGCATGCGAAACTTTCGATCCCCCCCCCCATTGTTTATTTATGTTTATAAAAACTGCTTAACTGTTAACTTGAATTTTTTCTGGCCTCATTAAAGCCATTTGCTGACAGGGACCATTACAGCCTTTTTTTTATTCTGAGGATAATACACTGAATGCTTTTCAACCAACCAACAACAACAAATGACAACCATTGTATCTTGCCCTCGTAAAGAATACACCTTCCCCCTTGTTCCATTAGATTTGCATGCATATGAAAAGCACTTAAAAGAACAATTCAGTAGTGCCATTAGTAATTGTTTAAGATTACAAGTCAAAGATCTTGGAAACACTGAGTTCAAATTGGAATTGCAAGTGCACTCATATCCTACTTGAATACAAACTGTGAATGCAGAACTTTGGGACATAAAAGCCCTATTATTTAAAGGGGCATTCATTATACTGCATTCCACTGTGTAACGACACGTTTCAGTCTGACACACGGAAATTACTCCCCTTCTAATAGGCTACAATATCAACTGCAATTTATCTTTTGTAGCACAGTAACATTTATTCCCCCAAAGAATGTACATGCAGGCAGCCTCCACTGTATTTTCTAACTATCAGTTTGAAATAAAATTTCCAAAACGTCCTAATGATGAAAGAGCCAACGTTCTGTTTGCAAAACTCGTGTAAGCATTTATTGATGAAAGAAAAAAATCCAGAAAATGCAGTAGGTTGTAGGATGTAGGTGTTTTTGAAAACGTTATCGTTGAGCAGCGTTTCATACCTTGACCTTTAGCAGGCACAGATGGAAGCGGCCTGTTCCAAAGAGGAAATATGCGTCCCAGTGCAACACTTACACGTGCTGTTTTAAAGACAAACTTCTGAAACATGAACTATCATGTCTTGAAGTACATTAGAGAATATATTACAATGAAGAATGACTGTAAACATCTCCCATGTTTCACGCTAATTACTGGTTAAGCGTTGCCAAATTTCATCTCCTACCAAATGTGTTAATTCCAGGAGTTCAGAAATTCAATATCTGTGCATTATAACATACCACACTCAGTTCCAAGAACATAAGCAACTTCCTTCCTTCTCCGGTCCTCTGGGAAAAAGACAGTCCATATATAATACAAAACATGGTACTTTGCTCCAGAGCCCACAGTTCTGAAACAGAACTGGCTTTTCATAAGGTACAAAGGTTACGAAAAAGTCACCACATAAACCTCTGGATTTCTACGCTATTTGGCCACTGGAATGTTTTGTTTAGGAAAAGATAAAATGTTACTGCATTCACAACAATGTAAAAAGCCAACTCAACAAGTTGTCTACTAACAGATGGGAGTGGAATATTGAGCCTGTATATTAAGAATGGCAAAATAAAGTAACGGAACTCTAACAGCTTCTGGGGAACTGTGACTGCTAATAAACATACAAAATACATTAAGATCCAGAATATCGATTTTGATTTTATTGTATCAACAAAACTCCAGCCAGCAAATATATAGGCTGGAACTAACACATATTTTACAAGCTCGTGTCTTTGGAAGATTTTTCTCCAGACATAGAACGTGTAATGTCTATTATCTGCTAGCAAATACTTATGAACATAGGTAAACTTCCAAATCAAGAACAAAGAGACGGCAGTGATTAGGATGTACTGCATACGGTGCCTTCGCAATGACTGCAGGAATTTCCTGATTTTAGTAGGGGTCAGTAAATGAGGGAAGGAAAAAAAGAGAGTAAAGGACAAAAAATAGAACAGCTGGGGAAAGTGCAAGCAGGCTTCGTGGCTACTTCTGTCACCAACAACTATTCCACCATTAATGAAGACAAAAACAAAGAATGCAGTTACTAACACAATGTATGGCCACGTTAAAGCAATAAGTGTAATTAAGTTTTTAGGCGATGTGAGATATTCAATAAGAAATCGCATTATTAAGGTCAGATCAGAAAATGATGTTCTCATGGATGAGATCCTTTCATCTTTCTTTTTCAGTAACTCCGTCTTCCAGGCTTCATTTAGCTTTTCTGCAACAACATTTCCAGCACAAAAAACTGTCCACACGATATTCGTCTGACGAAACATGAAAGCACAAAATCCAAGCAGAGCTGAAGCTTTATGGTTACCATAAAGGCACATTAAATACGCAAAGAGAGTAAAAAATACTGATCCTGTGTCCGTATAATAAAGGAATGTAAAAAAATAAAGGGTGGGAAACGTTGCAAGAGTTAACGAAGACAAGATTCGCTGGAAACCTGACACAGCCTAGAGAAGAAGCAGAGAAATATGATTAGTAATGCCCAATTAAAAAAACACATATATTTGTGAGAATTCCATTATGACAATATAGCATCTCTGACGCCCTTTGATTCCATTCTTGTATGACCACATACGCTACATTTCCGTTAAGCTCCTGCTATGTTAATATAGAATGCCGGACAATACAATGTTAAAAGACAAATAAATGGATCGAACTTTATTGCTGGTGGGATAAATACATGGCAAAGAAAATACACCAGCTCCTTTTATAGATGGAGGGTTCACATACGTGTGACATCAAAATCATCATGGGACTGTAATTGCTCCCACATCTAGGATAAAAAAAATACATTAATGGGAAAAAGAAAAAAAAATAATCAGTCCTTTATGCCACCGCAATCTCATTATCACATTCTGTTTGTAAGACAGCAAAACACACCATGCTGTTTTGTCTTTTGAAGCCAGCCCACAAAATGGCCAGCTCAAGTTTCTAATGTTTGGTGCAGCTTTCATTGTTTTCTTTCGTTATAATTCACAAGTTAAAAAAGAAACTTTAAAGAAGACAGCAGACTGCACAGTTTAAAACTTCTGCCAATTATCTCACTCACTACACGATACGATGCAATTCACAACATTAAAAAATGCTGCATGATGTTTCTGAAGGATGTCATGTTGGATGAAACAGCCACCACCATACAGAAAAGAGAACAGAGTAAACACACTGAGCTCAAAGAAGCAGCAACAACAGAAACACAATTTTTCAATTGTGTTTCAATTTCAATTTCAACAAAAGAAATCTTTTGTTTTCTTACAATTATACTTCAATCTTCAAACATAAAATTAAGCATTCCAAAAAAGGAAATGATTTATTGAATTTGACCTAATTTGGTGTCTTACCAAGTGCGCGAGTCTCCTGTAAGAAAACACATCTTTTACAGTAAAGGAATTGGGGAACAGGAAAAATATTCTTATGGATAAAAAGCGAAACTAAAGAACTTTCATTATGTCAAAAGACATTGACTAGACCATTAACCACTGAAAAAAAATTTACCTACTGCAATGGTGCTTCACTGCTTTAAAAATGCAACTGTATTTGTCTTGCATCCAAACTGAACTGTTATGGTCTAGATGAGCGGACAGCTAAATAGGTAAAAATGGGCTATATCAAATTCTACCCAAAGGTAAGAATACTGGAGGCATCTCTGCTGGGACTTATCCTGTTTAACATCTTTCTCATTGATATGAAACAACAGAGTACACTCATCAAATCTGCAGAAACACTGGCCTGTGGTGACTCAGACAATATACTCAAGGGCAGGGCTGCCATTCCAAACAGCCCCAGCTCTCAGCCTGTTCTCATAGGAGAGGTCTTCTATCCCTTGGATCATTTCTGTGGCCCGCAACCGGATGTGCACCAATGGGTCCACATCTCCCCTGTACTGAGGACTGTACATCTGGACGCAGTACTCCAGGTGAGGTCCCACCAGCGTAGAGGGGCAGGATCAACTCCCTTAACCTGAAGCCACGCTTCACTGGGACTACTTATCAATACACGCAAGAGTACATTTTCAGAGGATCAAACCCTGACAGAGAAAAAATACTTTTTTTTCCTTTTTTACAGAAAAGGCATGTGCCTCCTAGGTCAAACTGACAGTAGTATCTGCAATTATATGAAACAGAGAGTAGCTCAAATAAGTAAACACACACAGTCAAGAAATTGTGTGTACTGGTACATAAAACAATCCTACTTTGTACCTTATTTTTCTGATGGATCTTCAGCAGAAGGAGGTACAGCAGGTAGAAGTTGCCGGCGCTGATGAGGAGGTTGATGAACCTGAGCATGCCGGTGGAACACACCACGCTGCCTGTCCAGCCAAAGAGCCAGGCCGCCGGCTTCACCACGCCAACTGACAGCAGGTACAGACCCGGGGGGGTGGTGATCATGGGATCCCACTGCAGAATGGGGGACAGGGGTCAGAGGGCTGCTGTCACACAAAAACTGCACCATAGATGTGCAGCAGGGCTTGAATATGCAATTCCAACCTCTGCTCTACTTTGTTAATCACAGAATCGCAAGGACTGGAAGGGATCTCTAGAGATCATCGAGTCCAACCTCTTACTGAAGCAGGTTCCCTATGGCAGGTCACACACATAGGTGTCCAGATGGGTCTTGCCCATCTCCTGAGAAGGAGACCACAACCTCTCTGGGGAGCCTGCTCCAGTGCTCCATCACTCTGACAGTAAAGAATTACTTCCTTGTGTCAGCATGGAACTTCCTCTGTTCCAGTTTGTGCCCATTTCCCTTTGTTCTACTGTTGCTTGCCACTAAAGAGTCCGTCCCCAACAATGTGACTCCTGTCCTGTAGGTACTTATAAACACTGATGAGATCCCCTCTCAGCCCTCTCTTCTCCCGGCTGAACAGCCCCAGGTCTCTCAGCCTTCCCTCGTAAGGGAGATGCTCCAGGCCCCCAGTCATCTTTGTGACCCTTTGCTGGACTCCCTCCAGCAGTTCCCTGTCTTTCTTGCACTGGGGAGCCCAGAACTGGACACAGTATTCCAACAGCGGCCTCACTAGGGCAGAGCAGAGGGGGGAGGATCGCCTCGCTCGTTAATGTAGATGTCTAATGAATTTCAGGCATTAGCAGGCAGGCACGGCACGGCGGGCACCACCCTTCCGTGCGACTTCAGCTCCCCGCTCCCTCCTACAGCAATCACCTATCCTGAGCGAACCGAGCCGACAGTGACAGCTGCTGCCCGGAGGTGCCCCTAGAAAACAGCCCCGAGGGCCGGGCCCACCTGCAGGAAGCGGCCCTGGCAGTAGGCCTGCGCCTGCGGGACGTGGAAGATCTCGTCCATGTAGGGCTCCCGCAGGCGGCGGTTGACGGCGGCGAAGAGCAGAGACGAGAGCAGGAAGGCGCCGCTCATGGCGGCCGAGAAGCCGTACACCTCAACACCCTCCATGCTGCCGCCGGGAAGCGGCCGCGCGTCCCGGAGGGCCGCGTGCGGGCAGCGCTGGGGCCGGCAGGCGGGGCGAGGGGAGGAACGAGGGAGGGAAGGAGGAGCCGGCTGCCGGGCGGTGCGGCCTGTGCGCTGTCGCGGCAGCGACCGCTGAAAATCGTCTCAGGCAGATACGAGCAGTATTAAAACGTTGTTTTATATGAGACCACAATTGTGCTGCTCTGTGTGCTTTGCTGTCCCCGCCGGCGCTGCGGGATGCACCTCACACACCCGCTGGAGCTGTTCCCCGGGTGCAGCGTCACGTTGCTCCTCTTCAACCGCGTGCAGAACGCCGCTGCCCTGCGGAAGAAGGCCATGGAGGGGTCCATCGAGGGAGCGCTGATAAACCCTGCCATGGTGAGCGGGCGCTTTGCTGTCCTGCCGCGCTGCGGTACGGCCCTGAAGGCCGCGGGCCGGGCGGGCGCTGTGTGGCTGTGTGGGCAGCCGCGCCATTGGCTTGCTGGGTACGGGCACCTCCGTACTAATTGGTACACGCTCTGCCAAAAGTCGGGAGCCCTTGAGCTTCTTTAAACACATAACTGCTTTCTGAACCAAGACCTTTTTTTGCTAAAATTAGCAAAGAGGCAGTTTTGGGGGGGGGGGGGAGAGGAAAAGATTTGAATCTGGTAATTTGCTGACAGATTTAGTAGTGTGTTATTTTTTTTCAGGAGATTTCAGTCACTTGACTTGAGAGTGTAATCTCTATTTTAAATATGATACTCTCACCTTGGGTGCTGTGTTCAGTTCTGGGCTTCTCACAACAAGAAAGACGTGGAGGCCCTGGAGCATGTCCAGAGAAGGGCAGTGGAGCTGTGTGGAGTCTGGAGCACAGGTCTGATGTGGAGCTGCTGAGGGAACTGGGGTGGGTCAGTCTGGAGAAGAGGAGGCTCAGGGGGAGGCCTTATTGCTCTCTACAATGATTGGAAAGGAAGTTGTGGTGAAGCAGGGTTTGGCCTCTGCTCCCAGGAAACAGTGACAGAACGAGAGGTAATGGCCTCAAGTGCCAGGCGAGGTTCAGGTTGGATATTAGGAACAATTTCTTCTCAGCAAGAGTGGTGAGGCACTGGCACAGGCTGCCCAGGGAGCTGGTGGAGTCACTGCCCCTGGAGGTGTTCAGGAACCTGTGAAAGGAGATGTGGCACTGGGGGATGTGTGTTAGTGGGCATGGTAAGGATGGAAAAACAGTTGGATTAGATGATCTAAGTGGTCTTTTCCAACCCTTACGATTCTATGATTTTCCCACTCAGCAAGTAATCCATTGACTTGGAAGAACAAGAACTGCTATTTTGATTTTTTTGATTGTGGACTTAGGCTATCAAAATTAGTTGGTTAGAATTTTGTCCAGAGTCCAAAATACTACTTTGAATTTCTGTTTAACTTTGGTTGTATTTTGCAGATCGTAGACCCTTTTCAAGTTCTTGTGGCAGCCAACAAAGCAGTTCATCTACACAAGATAGGCAAAATGAAGACCAGAACTCTCAATGCAGAAATTATCTTCAACCTTTCACCAAACAACAATGTAAGATACACTCTTCAAATGTCATTTTTGCCTGAGAAACTTGCTAATAGACTCGCAGCCAGACAAATATAGAGATCCGCTTAACCTAGCAAACAGAAGTTACTTTTGTTTTAACAACACTAAAATGTTGATATCTCTTGTTGCTTTTCAGAGTTCCATTAAGATAAAATGCGTTAATTTATTCTTTTGGTTTATTTGATCCAGTAACTGAAAAGACATAGCAAGAACATGATTATTTTGATGCAATGATTGTAATATTTTGATGTTTTTAATCTTTTTCTAGATTTCAGATGCATTTAAAAAGTTTGGCATTTCGGACAGTGACACAGCAGTACTCATTGTTCTGGTTGCAGACAGAGAAAAAATGGTAAATCTGGAAGATATAGCATCTCAAGTAGAAGGCCAGCAGGTTTCTCTAGATGAGCTTCCCCAGCTAACAGACATTGCCAAAGTTAAAAAGGTATGCAACCAAAACGGATGGCTGGGTTTAATAAAAGAAATAATGTATGTAATTGTCTGATAGCATATCTCAATTTTCACATGGGGTTTTTGTTTCTTTAGCATGACTGTAAACTTGATTTACATGAAACTTTATTTTTTTTATTTTTGTTACTCTGGAAAAAAGTTTCAGGCGTCACACACTGACATCACAGCTTTTAAGGCATCGAATTCTTGGAGATGATCAGGAAGTTGGACCATAAAAAAGAATTCCAGATTGGTGCCCACCATGCAGTCACTTTTGCTTCCTGTTTTCTCAGACAAATAGGCGTAGAATTGAAAACAGATTTTCAGTCCTAAGGAACTTCATAATCTTAAACACCCAAATAGTTTCAACGTGGGTGGCTAAATAAAAATGCGTTGATGAGCTGCTAGGAGTTCTGTAAGGACTTGTGCGCTCTTACCTTTCTAGCATATGGCAATCTGTTATCGTGAAGAATATGTGTTTGAGGAATATCCTTGAAGAATATCCAGCCCACATATAAAATTCAAGTAGTTTAAATCTTCCTGTTCACCTCTATCACAGTAATGATGGACACAGCAGCAAAATTGAACCAGTCATAGCATATCTAAGAGTTCTCATTTAGCTTCTTTGCTTTCTCTTGTTCCTTGCAGCTTCAGAATTCACTTAGTTTCTCACTCCCGACTTTAAAATCTTGTCTTGCAGGCTAGATAATCTAAAAAGTGGGGAATCTGTGTGTGTGTGTGTGTGTGTGTGTGTGTGTGTGTGTGTGTGTTTCTTGAATGTATGCAATCCCATTTTTTTCCTTACACAGCTTTTGTTCTTATTATTCTTTTTGTCCCCACAGATATACAAGATTACTCCTCAGGAAGAAAAAATTGGCACCTTATTAGATGGTATTATTTGCAGGATCTCAACAAAAGATGTTTAATGAAAATGTGGAAATAAATACTTTTTTGAAGTAAAAAGAGGTCTTTTGAGATATGAAAATACTGCAGTTTATCCTGCATCTCAGAGAGTGTCGTGTGGTAATGAGTTGTTCGGTGATATCTGAACTTTAACCAGAGATGGGGGAGCTTTGATGTAGGGGTAGTCTAAGCTGTGTTCTAAGCACAGAGAGCCATTTGGCTGTGCTGAGCAGAATTTGCCATAGCCATTTCAGTCCATTTTCCAAACAAGAAAAATCAAGTTTTGCCAGTTTGTTAAGGTGATCATAAACAGAAGGCTTGGAAATCTGTATTTACTCTACTCTTTCAGCAAATGTTTTATTATCACCAGGTAACAAAACTACGAAAATTGTAAATAATTCTTTTATTGACCCTACCTTGATTTGATTTGGGACTCCAGCAGACAATATCAGTTTAACAATTCTGCTGCTAGATTTTTCTCTCTTTGTGGTATGAAGTATTGTGGATGGGCAAGAAAAGTCTCTATCAACTGTCTGTAGTGCCTCCTTCTAGGGAAAGCAATGGGATGGTTCACCATGGCACCCACAGTGTGGAACAGCAGCTTCAGAGATGTGCAGAACAGTGAATAAGATCAGGATGGGTGGTGCTGACACCTGACAATCCAGTGTCATCAGATGCAGTATAGTGCTGAGGTACCAGTGTATTGCCGTGTTACTTTAGCATTGGAGTTAAAGTACAATGAGAGGTGTATTTTATTGCATAGCACTGAATTATGTATGGTGATGCAGATTTCTTAGGGCTTGGTTCCGGGTGCAGAATTCACGGAGAAATCTGGAGAATAGGTTTACTCACTTTAAGTTTTAGATGTAATTCATGCAGCGTTCTGAAAGCAGCACTGAACTAATTGCTTTGCTGAACCAGAGGGGTACCAGGGAAATGACAAGGTTTATCGTAAGATTCAAGAGAGGTGGCTGTGCTGATTTATTTTTTTTTGGTACAAAGATGGTTTTACAGAATGTGTGATCCTCTTGAAAGGAAAATGTGAGGCAGTAGTAGGAGATGGAGTTTGAAGGGCCTTGAGTCTTTTGAAATAAAATGTGTAACACCTGTGCTGAGAGGATGACTATGTAAAATAAAAGACGTGTTTTCGTTTTCTGACAGTGCAATCGGTACATGGAGTATATCATCAGATTTGCTGTCTCAACTGCCGACATTGTTTGTGGTAGTTTAAAACAACAACAGTCAGCTATGCTTAAACCACAGCCTTTTTTGAACATGTGTAAATCATCAGTCCACTGAGTTGAATATAAAGAAATATTAATGAAGAGATCACCGTGTGATAATTGATACATGCATTCCAGGCTGGGGTTCTCAGCTTCTAATTCTCGTGAGTCTATTTAACTGGTGTAGAACTAGTAACTAGTTCGTTGCTATTGTCATGTGTTCCAAGTTAAATTAAGAAAGTGATATATTATGAGAGCTGTTTTTCTGGGTCAAATTGCTGGGAATAAATAGGCTCCACAGCATCATTTAATGAGGGAGATGACTTTTGTCTGACAGTGAGAGCCTATGCCATTGCCCTGCAAGACCAGTTTCCCTCTAGTCCTAATTACATTGTCCAAATTAGGCAAATTATTTACAAAAACCAGTAACAAATGCAGATTTTGCTGACCCTGCAAAATTGCATTCGTCTTTCCGAACAGATTAAATGTTAGTAAGTTTAGACCTATAATTTAACTGTTACTTTCAATCCTTTCCAACAAGGCAGAAGTTTAAGGAAAAAAAGATATTTTACGCTTTATAGCTTAAGGTATTAGTTGATACATCCAAGTCAGCCTAGACACATCTTACAGCATAAGATCTTTTTTGATGGTACATCTAAGCCAGTCTGAGAACTGCCTCTTGTTAAAGACTGTGATTTCCCCCCTGATATTCATTCTGACAGTTTTCCTTTTGTTTGTTTTAGTGTGCATTTGACTGGCTAAGTCGATGCAGTTTGCAAAATAGTAATCGAAAAAGAGGTGGGAAGCTTTTTGCCATGTTAACACGTTAAATCAGGAGAGCCAGATCAGGAGCAGTGAAGAGGTATGTCCAGAGATACAGAGAACGCCCCCACTGCCCCAGCGTTTCCTTAACAGCACACCAACTCTGCTCTTTTTGTAGGAAAAAGTGAGCGACCTTTTTCTGATGGTAGCTCAAACTCCCAGGAATCCATGCATATTCTTCAAGAAAATAGAGAAATTTTTCAATCAGGATTAAAGTTTGAAGGTTTTCAAAGCACTGAATATCTTGCTGCTGTATCCTCAGAACAGTTATGCTCCATCTCCTCTGTCCGGTTGAGAGAGGAAACTAAAGCATTTTCAGTACCCTATTTGGATCTCCTGTGCTTCAGAGCAGAATTAGACCTGCAGTATTTACAA
This sequence comes from Alectoris magna, assembly GCA_030625065.1. Taxonomy (NCBI): domain Eukaryota; kingdom Metazoa; phylum Chordata; class Aves; order Galliformes; family Phasianidae; genus Alectoris; species Alectoris magna. The sequence continues at coordinate 182,719,083 of CM060560.1, read as the reverse complement.
AGTCAACAACTGAATCACAAACAATGATGTGCAGCCAGCTGCTCTAGCTTTTTGTGTGTGTTTTGGTTCTGTTTGTTTGTTGCCAGTGCAGCTTTTTCAATATTATGCATGCGTATGATGAGTTGTTCTGAAAGTCAGTGGCTAAAACCTAATATTCCACATAACTGTCTTTCCTGCTTGAATGCTTTGCGATTTGTTAATTTCTTAGGGGAAAATAAACAAGGTATGTATAAAGCTGCATTTTGATTGTAGTACTTGATAAAGTTAACGGGTCATTCATTACTGAGTTGAAATGGCCCCCAAGCTTTCAGCTCAGGCAGATCTCAAGTATGACTTGTCTGAACTCCTGGCCCATCCGTATTAAAAGAGGTGTACCTCTGACTGTGTGGTGGATATACAGCTCAGGAAGACCTGATGCTCTCATGGCTGAGGCAGTCATCTTCCAGTTGGGCGTCAGCAAGCAGCTTTCTCCTGTAGGATGGTGCGTGTGTGCAGGATCTGATTTGTACCCAGCACATGGTTGGGGAGATGTATCTTCTGTCATATGGCAAATGGGGCAGTGACATGAAAGGGACACATACGTTCCTCAAGGAAAGAAGGAAGCAGAGCGTAGGCTGCTTCCACATCCATGCGATTTCTCCTGATTTTCCTGTGGCCACGCCTAAAGGCAACTGCTACAAAAATAGCAGCACAAGCAATCAAGACTAATTTTTGTCCAGTTTGTACTTGTGAAATGTGTGGTTATAAAAGTCAAGTATGTAGCTTAAGATTCTATATACAGTACATGCGACTGGGCCCCATACGGTCTATGGCTACATTTTTAATATGCTAAGCATCTGTTTTCTTATTATCATTTCTGCGTGACCAGTTCTTGAGGAAGCATGACCAAAGCTTTGCTCTCATTGTAAACCATGAAGAGTTTTACCTAAATCCTGCAATTCAGTCAGAGCTGCATAAATACAGGAATACTGACTCCACAGCGGCCTGTTTAGAGGTGGCACAGATATGTCTTTTTTGGTGCTGCACCATGCAAAGATCGAAAACTGGGCCAGATGGCCCTACAACAAAAGATGCTTACAAATACAATGTATTTGGTGGGTTTATTCCTGAGTTTACAAATGTGTTACAAGAAGTTAAACAAACGCAGATGCAAGACCCATTGTCAAACTCTTTTCAGCCACTGAGATGAGTATTTGACTCCTTCAGAGGTCCTTCTTAGCCTGCAGGATAGCTGGTTTTGATTTTTTCCTATGTTGTGACTTGACAGATCAGTTGCTTGTTTATATATATACAGTATGTGTTACCATGGTAATATTAGCAGAGGTAGAGAATGGACAGCGTAAGACAAAATGGGAAGCTGCTAAGATATACAAAAGATTGACTGATAAAAACATTGGTTGAACCTTTTTTCCTGCAAGCATATTGTGCTTAAAAGTATACATGCAAACAGTAATACAAACATGTTTACAGTGCAGTTTTGTTACCTTATTCACAGTCACATTCTGTACTTTGCCTATTGAATGTCTTCAAAGGTTCAGTTCCCAAGTAGCCATGGTTGAAGCAGTTTCAAGTAAGCTATAATACGCGGGTACCATTTGTTGTACCTCCTGGGTACAAATAATCAGTACAAATATATATTTTTTTTAATATTTAACAGAGGAAGCACACTGTTGCTATGTGTATGAATCCTTTCTTGCCCAGGCTCCCCAGATTGCCATTAGAAGGACCATGACAATTACTGTGTACAGTGTAAGGACTGTAGCAAGCTCATCTCCACGCTGTTGCTTGAATGCAGAGGTACTGTGCCAATTCTCATGTGTGTTGGCATTGGTTTTCTGTCTGTGAGCTCGGAGAGAATGTATCCTGCCATAACAAAAAACAAGACTAAGATAAAAATTATTCTGTTTATTAATAGTTCTATGGTGTTTATAATGAAGCTCAGACTATGTATTAAATCATAGACTAGATTAGGGAAAGCGCTCTTCAAACTCAATGAGGCTAATAATGTAATTTCCATAATTGGAAATGCAGAACATTTACCAGCCATTTGGTATATCTCTCACACTGACAGGCAGAGAGACTGCATACAGGCTTCTGAGAGGATGTACAGTGCTCTTATTCTCTACTGTTGATACAGATCAATTTTATGAGTAAAAACATACCTTCACATTTTGCAGTATTATCACAGAATCATAGAATGGCTTGGGTTGGAAGGAACCTCAAGGATCATCAAGCTCCAACCCACCTGCCACAGGCAGGGCTGCCAACTTCTACATTTAATATTAGACCAGGCTGCCCAGGGCCCCATCCAACCTGGCCTTGAACACCTCCAGGGACGGGGCATCCACAGCCTCTCTGGGCAGCCTGTGCCAGCACCTCAGCACTCTCATTGTAAAGAACTTCCCCCTGATATCCAACCTCAATCTTCCCTCCTTCAACTTAAAACCATTTCCCCTTGTCCTGCTGTTATCTACCCTTTCAATGAGTTGACCCCCTGCTTTAGGTACTGGAAGGCTGCAATGAGGTCACCCCACAGCCTTCTTTTCTCCAGGCTGAACAAACTCAGCTCCCTCAGCCTGTCTATGTATGTAATGTATGTATTCTGAGGGTAACAGGGTTAAATATATTTTTTAAAATAGTAATAATCTTTAATCTGTGGAAATAAGAGCAACACACGCTATGACACTTTCCCATTGAATACATCTCTGACAATGTATTTCTATTTTGGTGGTCTGTGGCAAGGTATTCTTTAACCGAAGATACCAGTCAGGGGTAAGCAGTATCTCCAGATTTCTCTGAGTGAGCATTTTACATAGCTTTGCCACCTTTCCCAGATGGTTTGAAAGATCTACCGCATAGTAAGTGACCTGCAATTACTGTCATCTCAACTGAAAAATTGTCTGCTCGGCCCTAGTGAGGCTGCTTCCTTTTTTGAATAGAGAAAAATGTTGAATGCCCACAAGTCCATCCTAACTGAAATATTGAAAGATCTATTAGCTTGTGAATTTCATATTTCTTAGAAAGGGGTCTGAAAACTATCAAATGTATTAAAGTTCTGGTTCATGCGTGTTTCTGCTGTTATCGCAAAAGAGTAGGGGTTACTAAGAAAACATTTATGGAATATACAGCTTAAATGTAAAGAGGTTTTAAGAACAAATTATACTTTCGCACACTTGGAAGAAAGCTGTCGGAACTGACTTTTAAAAATGAAAGTCTAGGAACGCATTCTGCAAAGGTAATTCATCAGTAAAGACAGGTTCAGCAGCTGAGATTTTACAGAAAGTATTTTTAGAATAAGAAATACGCATTTATCATCAGTATTGGGACAAGGGCTGCCTTCTGTCTTATGTAAGCACACATCAAGTAACATAGCCCATGATTATCTGGCAACATCATGTTAAGACTGAAAGCTGAATATTGTCCCTGTCAAAATTTTGCTTTCCTATTTCTATTTGCCTGAGGGGAATGCAGTGTGCGCAGCTTACCTCCTGGAAACATTCATGTTATCTTGGGTGACTGAGTTCGCAATGAATCAGATTTCTTCTTGCAGAGATGGAGAAGTCCTTTTTTTATCCCCGCGTCCTTTCACAAGAGAGAAAAATCTTCACTCTGTACCAACACAAAGAATCTTTCTTCCAAGCTCATCAATTTGACCAATGCCAGTCTGAGGGTGCTTAATATATGTCTATCCGTGTTCTTGAATTACTGGTCTTCTAGAGATAATTTTGTCACAGTTCTTCACAAAATTACCTGAAGCAGCTCGCAAGGCAAGTGATGAGTAATCCCAAAGACTGACTTCTTATAGCTGCTGGGATCCCTTCTTATAAACAGTGCCTAGCTGCTAAAATGCTGCCAAATTCATAGCAACAGAAGTGAGGCACAGATGGAGGGTGCTGGTGGTGAAACATGCAGGATGAGCTGTAACTTACAGTGTTCCATTAGATCACAGGCTATTTTTTGCATAAAACTTAGTTCCTTTCTACAGATGTAACTGGGCTTAACTTGCCTGGAACAAAATTTCAAGCCAGCATCACTTAAATGTACACTAATAGTCAGATATTTTTATAAAAAAAAAATAGGTGTCTTCTTTAAAAACCTGATTATGTCACAACCATATTCAGTAGGCAGTCAATAAACAGTGTATCAGCACAAAACTTTTGGGTACTTCTGGTTAATAACTAAGCTGTATACATTCTATTCTTCCCTAACCACTTGGAACCTTAATTAATGAGATACTGTGCCAATGCAGAAGTTCTCCACAAAGCTATGCATTACATGATTAGCTGGGTTTGTGATGGTTTGATGTGATAAATCCAGTAGTGCAGCAAGCATTTGTTGGACACAAGAATATAGAGTGTTAAAATTTATAATTTAGGTAGAAGTCCCTTTTTCCCAAAATAAAATGTGAACATCTTCATGCAACATCTTTGAACTGCTAGACAAGTAAAACAAAGTTATTACTTGTTTAAATGTTGCTTTGAGCTTATTGTCACATGTAATTGCTGTTAAAACAAATCTGAACTTGTACTTCTGGTACGAGTAAAGGCTTTTGTCTTTCTTTCTTACAGCATTTATACTTTTATATAATTCATATTTGGTTCTTTTAGTTTTATTAGAACTATTAATAATGCCCAGATATGTCTTGGGATCTCATGTACACTCTAGAAAGTTTGTTACCGGAAACTTAGGATGTAAAGTAAAGTAAATGTTTACATGTTTAAATACTTTGAAACTTAAGACTGAGCTTGTTTACAAACACCCTTATCTATCTTAAAACTTTTCCATAAGTAGTGCTTGTAACAAGAGCTATTTTGAGCTAACAGTTTAATGTAAACTGGATTGAGTCTCCATTTCTTTTTAAATGGATGTGCTTCAACTACAAGGACAGGATGTCAACATACTCTTCCATAGAGGTGTGTCTGCCCTTTATATCTATCAGCTATGTGAGAAGTGTTACTGTAGCAAGTGAGGTTACTGAGGATATCATATTTTTTGTTATTAACAATGCATTAAATGTAGACTAATAGAAATACTGTAATGACTTCAAGGAAGAAATTCAAACATCAGTAAAAATAATAAGCATCCACTGACTTAGAGCTTTTTCAGATGTGATTTTGAGGATATAGACAGTTACAACTTTTGTTTTCTGCCAAAGGAGCTGGATTCCTGCATTCTTGAATAGTAGTTACAGGGCAATAGATGCCACAATAAAAGCTGCACAGTGAATTCTTCCTGTATGCTTTCAGTTTTTATCATATATATTTTTTCCTCACTTCAGTCTTAAGATCTATACCACTTGTAGCCCATTTGCCTCTTTCCCCAATGGTTTCATCTCAGTTTTCTATTTCTTTTTCATTTTTGGACATATAATAAAGTATTGAGATCTCCCAACTTTTCTTTCTCTCATCTTTCTTTCCTTCTTTCTTTATCTTCATCCAGTGTCATAATTTTCCTTGTGGAAAGCTGTCCTTCAAAGTGCACATGGCCCAGTTTTGTTAATACAGCCATGGGTACTCACTCAAGCTTACTGAAGAAATAATTGCTGTTGAGCTCTTAGTAAGATATTCTCTAAGTTAATGCAACACCAGAGAAGAAAGACAGAAGTATAGAATTAGAATTGTGACAGTAATTCAGGGACATGTGAGGAAAATGGTTATAAAAATGGTGAGGGAATGGTTATAAAATCCTGAGAGAAAAAGTCAGAAGCTGGAAGATAGTAACACTTGAATATTGAACACTGGCCCATTTTACTTGCAGCAAAGCCTGAGAGTTCCCCACCTCATTGACAAGTGCCTGCCAGGAGAGCCTCCTTAGGTACCTGTGCTGGGGGATGGGGAGGGAAGGGATGGAGGAGAGCGTATTAGTCCCTGTCATGCACCCTGTCATGCACTGTGCCTGTAAGCCAGTCAATAGGACACTTGCTATGCACTCAAATTGCATATATATTACCGCTTAAAAGTGGGAGGGATACCACACTATGTGGACCAGTAGAGAGAGGGTTACAACTATTGTTTTTTGGTTTTTTTTTTGGTCTGCTTTATAATCTGCAGGTCATTACTGGTTGTTATTCAGCTGCTAAATTCCAATCCAGTGATTCAATCAGGCATACTCAAACAGTTAAGAATACATCACTTGACTTTTATTTCTGAGATAACGTAAACCCGTATATACATTAGAAGATGCCAGGAGGCTGTGGGTCCACACTGGAACACAGAGGTGCCACCTGGCCACCAGGCAACGTTTCTGTGCTGTGTGGAAGGCTGAGCACTGGCACAGTTGTGCAGAGGCTGTGGATCTCCTCACCGGAGGCCTCCAGAAGCCGCCTGCTTCGGGGGTCCGTGCCGGGGCAGAAGTTGGGCCAGACGGATACAGAGGTCCACGCCAACCTCAGTGCGTTTAATCTGTCCAATTTCCTTCAGTGAGGGTCCCGCGCCGGTGGGCCCAGCGTGACGTTTCGCCCTCACGGGGCCGCGCGGCCGTTGGGGAGCACCGGCCGACTACAAACCCCACAACGCCCCGGGGAGAAGGAGTATCGTTCGAACCTGCCAATGAGAGCGCACGTCACGCGTCACGTGAGCGAGGCGCGATTTCAAACGTGCAGCCGGCTACTGGGGGATTGCCTCGCGCTCGGCGGTTCTGCAGAGGTGAGTGGCGCCGGGCCCCCTGAGTGCCTTTCGTTACGCGCGGCTGAGCGGGACGGCGGGAGCTCCGTGGGCAGCGTGCCTACCGGAGTGAGAGGATTTAACCTGCCTGGGGGCTCGCGTGAGCTCAGGGCGTGTGATGGTAGAGTGGAGCGTGCCGCTCGTCTGCGCCGCGAGGAGCTGAGTTAGGCCGGGCTCAGTGCTTTACCTTAAGAGTGCACGGTGAGATCCGTTTCACAGCACGTTTGTGTGGCTGGCACTGAACACTGCGCCTAGGGCTCTTCAGGCGGAGCGTTTCCCCCCCCCCCCCCCCCTACTGTCTCGGCAGTGACAAAGAATCTGTGAACTAGTCATTATATTTTAAACCTACTGCGTCGCTAACTGTTTCCAGGGGCTATGGAGGAGGGAAGAGAAATGGCATTGCATCGCTCCGGGCGTGTGGTGGAAGAGAAACTGAGTGCTTGCATGGACGGTAGGTGGAGAAGATGCTGGGGAGTCCTCTGTGTGGTGTATCCCTCATTGAAAGTGGGGGCCGTTCAGACTGCTGCACCTCTCTCATCTGCTGTGCATCCTGTTTTGTGTGCTTTTCTTTGGGTGGGATGCTGTTACCAGACTTGTGCTTGGGTGTCCTTAAGATGTTGTGGAGTTCTGGTGTTAATGCAGGTAGTGACATGGCCGACATCAGCCTCTCTCCTACATATCTAACCAGAGCATCTCTTTTCCTTATCTGTCTGTTGCTGATTCAGTTAATGTTTGCTGTATGACTTGATTAAAAGGAAAACTAATTTCTTTCATGAACTTTTGTTAATGTCCTGTACTGGCACCAACTAGAAGGGAAATGACTTTTAGGACAGCTGCTATTCATCCAGTTCTTGTTTATACAGTCTCACTTCTGTCTCGAGGCTGCTGATAATCTTTTAACCTTTTCTGACCTCAGATTCCATGTTTCTGTTAAGGATGTTTAGAATTTACTGTTTAAGTCTTTCATGGTATTTGGGCATTTGTCACAATTCTGATCATACAGCTACACCTTTAAAATAATAAAAACATGCTTAAGGTCAAAGAAATCAGTTTCTCAAACCTGACAACTAAATGTGTTGTCTGGTCTCAGATTCACCGAGTTATGAAAACATTCTGTAGTCATTTTTATTGCCAATCTCTACTGTGACAAAATCCTAATGAAGTTGTTGTAGTTTCAGAGTTTCCTCTTCTGGCTGATGAAAAGTTTGATTTTGACCTTTCGCTCTCTCCAGCAAGGTATGTTAATGTAAACAGGTAAATATACCTTTTAGAATGCAGATAAAGTAAGCTTCTGACTGACTTATTTTTCTTCACAGTGGAAGTGAAGATGAAGTCTTTATTGGTTCTCTGGGACACAAAGAAAAATGTATCGCTGTCAATATTGAAGCGAAAAGTGCTGAAAAAAAGAGGGTGTCCACTTCTGATGATAAACTCACGTGGAGCCCACTTACAGGAGATAAATTTGTGGAAATCTTCAAAGAAGCTCATTTGTTAGCACTGCGGATAGAAAGTGGAAGTAAGAGTAAAGAGAATAAAATAAACCAGTCAGAAGAAAATGGAGATGAGATTTCTGAACAATTTGTGGAGGATTTGAAGTCAAAAATGAAAATACTGAAAAGCCGCCATATAGAGAAAAGTCCCCGGGCTGTTAAGAGGGAGACGTACTGTGTGGGAGATAGCCCTGCCTGTATGCTGCTGCCTTTTCAGAAGGAATCAGATAAACTTCTGTCAGGTGATAAGACACACATTCTTCATATTCCTTCAGACAGAAGCCCTGTTAAAATTCAGTCGACTCCTGCAGAAATCATCGGTTCGCCTCTGACACAGGATCAGAAAACTAAGGAAAAAGCCAAGAAAGCAACTGGCAAACTGCTAATGCCAAAGCTTTCATCTACTCTTGGGAAAAGCAGTATGTTGACAGTGGAGAAGGTACATCCTCTCTGTAACTGTTTTCCTTAAACCTTTCCTTAAAAGATCTTTGTTACAGAAATGCTTAATCCGTGTACTAGTTTTATAAGTGAGCTTTGATGTTTTGAAGCTTCTCTGCTTCTTAAAATGCTCAGGCAGGAGAAGTTCTGCATTTAAAAAAAAAAAAAAGTGGAGCAGATATGATGATTTAGCAGCCAACTGGTTTACTCATTATGACAATGAAGAGTAACTGCTGGCAGACTTGTCATTGTGTTCTTGTTTTGGGAATGCCTTCCTTCCTGGCTCCTGTTTAAATACTGGATTGGATGTGGATTTTTCTGATGAAATTACTGTGCAAGTAAGGGTTTGTGTGCTTTTAACTCTTGTTAAAGGAGCTAAAGGGAAAAAGCACAACTATTTTGATATGACAGGAGGGTCTTCCTAGTTCTGAGTTATCATTCTGTCTGTACCTCCTCTCCAATCATGGAAAGCACTGATTAGCAGTGTAAGGTTTAGGATGTGGCAACAAGATTAACTGAAAATAGAAATCTAGGAAAATAGCAAATTAAAGTTGCAAGGGAACAGCAATTTTTAGTGGCCTTTATGCTTACAAATCCAACCTCTGGAACATCTGAGATTTTATTATTCTATACTGTATAATTTTAGACTCCATTATGTAATCCAGATCTTACTGAAAGTGGGATATTGGCTCTTTGTGACCACTCGTTGGTAAAAAATGGACAATTTCATGTTTTTTTCAGGTGCTCTAAGAAAAATTACAGACTTAATGCTTTCATAGCCAAATTGTACTCCACTACCAGTCTAAGTAGACACTTCAGATGATGTACTCTGCTATTGTAGTGGCTCATCCATTGCAAGTTTAGAGTAAAGCAGAAGAGTATGCATTAAATGGAGATCTCATAGTTGTGAAGAACAACCATTACAGCACATCATTATATGAAATGTGCTGATTACAGTTGCAGAACTGTCCTTCAGTTGATTTCTCCTATGTGTTTAAGCCTTTTATAACGTTTAGCAAATGTACTCAGAAGGCAACTTAAACGATACTGGCCTAGAGACTAAGGGCGTGACTGGATTCAAAGGCTTCTTCATTGACTACTGGCTCAGTTTCTTAACAAAATCAGCATGAACAAAAGCTTAAATGTGGTATACAGAAAAATAGCGTTTAAAATGTTGCATTGAAATCTGCAGGCCAAACCAGGAAAACAGACTAGTATTTCTACAAAAAGAGATTTGACCAGTGTGGGATCATCTGAAGATCTAATTTCAGATAAATCAAGTGCTGCTTCAGATGTCTTTGAGTCTTCATTCAGTGGCAGTTCCTCCGTGCAGGACAAAAAAGTCCTTCCTGCACCATGTAAGGTAATGATGAGCATTCTTAACATGACAACAATCCTTGTGATCTTCTTATAGGAAGAAAAAGCGGTATAGTTTACTTTATAATTTAAAGCTCTATTTTTGCATGCAATAGGTTTGAGGAAAAGTAGTCCCTATGCTGTAGTTGCTATCTTTTATGTTTGCTATGTCAATACCACGATGAATATACTTCAGAGAAGTTAAAAAATATGTTGGAGTAACAAGCATAGCCATTTTAAAGTTATTAGCTGCAGATATGGGAGTGGCAAGTTTAGGTAAGAAACAAATACCATAGGAAAAAGGCTGCCATAACATGCATGAACATAGATTAGGTTGTTTTGGAGCTGTAGGCACCTACTTAGCTCTGCAAAACTCTGCTGCAGTACTGCTTTATACTTGTTTTCAGTGTACTGCTGTAGTTTCCTTGAGGATGGTGCAGGTGGTATAGGAAGAAGGCATGAGGTATGCAGTAGGAGACAGATGCCAGTGGAACCTGGGTTTGGTTTGGCTTGTTTGCACTCATGGGGATTGGTTGTCATCTAGCTTGCCTTTCTGAACGTGGCAGTAGCATACTAACAACTAAACAGGTGATAACAGATTTACCTGAAGCTAACTGTCCACCCTCACACATCTGCATAACCCCACAGTCCTGAAAAGTAACACAGTGTTGTGGTATCTTTAATTTCATAGAATCATAGAATGGCCTGGGTTGAAAAGGACCGCAATGACCATCTGGTTTCAAACATCCCTGCCCCCCCAACTATGTACAGGGTCACCAATCACCAGACCAGGCTGCCCAGAGCCACATCTGGCCTGGCCTTGAATGCCTCCAGGGATGGGGCATCCACAACCTCCTTGGGCAACCTATTCCAGTGTGTCAACACCCTCTGTGTGAAAACTTCTAATATCTAACCTAAACCTCCCGTCTCAGTTTAAGACCATTCCCCCTTGTCCTATCACTGTCCTATCCACCCTTGAAAAGTTTCTGATGTAGGATATACCTTTCTCAGAGTCCTGTATAATCCTAATATGAAGATAAGATAAAGGAGATTGTTTTAAGTCTATACCGAGGTTTGTGACAGGAATAAAAGTAACAGCCTACTTCAGAGAACTGCTATTTCAGTTCTGTGTGATACCCAGATATAGTGAACTATTTCCAAGAGGTCTTGTTTTTTAACCTGTAACTCAAGGAAGGAATTTCTCAGTCACACATGACTGTAATGCCAAGCAGGAGCATAGCAAAGTAACATACTAAATACTACTTTTGTTTATGTTCTGTGATTCAGCCTGGTTTAAAAAAAACACATCTGAAACTTCCTGGTGTTGCCAGTGGTCTCGCAAGGAAAAGTACTTCATCTTCTTCATCATCAGTTTCCAGTGTGAGCTCAAATCTGAACTCAAGTCTACCCATTTCTCCCATAGCAAAAAATGGTAAGTGCTCTTACTAAAGGTTTGTCCTACAGATCAGTTTTAAAGTAGATAAGCAATTCTTGTCCCATGGATCTGAATGCTTTAGTGAAAAAAGTATCCTAAAAACACTAGCAGATATAAACACCACGGGTCTTGTAGATCTAACAAGAGAGCAAGCTATGGCAAATTCTTATCATATACTTTGTTTCTGGGCAGATAAATAAGGTTTCTATCTGAAGTTAAGGCTTAGTAAGAATTTTTATATGATAGGAAGTATAAATTGTCAAGATTTGTCCTATTATTGAAAGCAATAGACAGACCACAAGTAAAAACTGTACTGGCAACTGAGAAAAGCACTAATGGTGTGTAGTTCAGCCTGCGGTGTCGATCAGTGTAACTTAAACAAGCACTGGAGTGGAAAATATTTAAGGGAACAGTCCCAACTGGTGGGCAAACATGCTGAAAATGTAAGTTAGATTGCAAGCTGTTTTGGCATTCCTTGAAGAATATTCTTTTACTTAACTGCACTAATTTATAGTTCATATAGTTGGTGAGGAGAATTTCTAAAGCAGATATTATTGCATGAGTGTTCAGGGAGTAGGTTTTCATCTCAGATTTAAGTTGTTTTTTAATTAATTTAAATGCTGTAAAATGCCGTTCTGTGCGAGGTTAATTATTTTGATGAATCAAACTTAGCAATAAACAGTGATTCAGAAATGAAACTTAGCTTTCTATTTCAGGGAAATCGAATGCAACTTCAAAAGCTGGTGTGAGTGGCTCTAAACCTTCATCTAGTACAAACAGACTATCCCTGGCCAGGCCAACCAGAGTGTCGTCTCTGCAGGCTGTCAATACTGAAAGATCCAGCAAGCAAGCGAGATCAGCTAGTACTCCCAAAGTATCTAGTGCTGCAAGCTTGGCTAAATCTTCAGCTTCTGCACAAACAGTGCCATCTGAGCCTGAAGGCAGTGGAATTCAGAGGCTGAGGTCTCTCCCCAGTCTGCAGAAGCTAAGTCAACAAAATAAAGATGGGAGTACAACTAAAGGAAACCTGTGCCCAAAGCCCAGGGCTAGGCTTCTGTCAGTTCCCGCAGGTCAAACTCAGGTTCCAGTGAAAGCTGGAGGTAAGCGTATGCTTTATGTAGCCTGTCTTCTGCTGATTTGACCTATAAAATCAAATGTTTCTTTGAGTGCTTGCTGTCTTTCATCACGCTTCTATCCACCATTTGGTAGGAACAAGTGTTCTAATTGAAAGGTATCTGTAGCTCTGAAAACTAAATACAAATGTGGATAACTATTAACAAAGCATTTCTCTTTAGATATAACACCAAACAAGTCAGCAACAAAAGCAACGCCATCTCTTGGATTAACGTTTTGTGGCAAAGCTGGAAGGTAGGACCAAATGGAATGTACTTCTTGGAATGTAACACGAGTACTTGTAGCAACAGTCTTCAAAAGCTCTAACTTCTTTAAAGGCAAGCTTCTCTAGTCCCTTAAGACCCTCCAGGTCAGGCATGTTAATAATTTCTGAACTGATTTGGGGCATGGGAGGGAAACTACATCCAGAATACTTCAGGAGGAGGATCACCATTGTAGGGCTTAACAAGAGTTATTCCTGACATTTATTTTTGACGTAAAACCCTTGCTTTGCCATACCTATTGGCTTCTTGATGATTGCCTTTCAGTTACCGACCAAAGGTTAACTGATTTCTATTGTCTGGTAAAATTGTTTGAATAAAACTTTCTAAGAACTTTGGCTTGTTCGTGTGTCTTTTCTCAGTGCCATGGCAGTCAGCACACCCCTGAAAGCTTCAGATGATGGGATATTTCAGATTCCTTGTGAGAGGCCTATCTCCATGACTCCTGCCAGCTTGAAACGGTCTGCCTTACCTACACCTGTCCGTCGTATCTCAGGATTTCCAGCAGCAACTCCTAAAACCACACCAAGAACAGTATTTTCTCCACGTGTTGAATCTGTTCGCCGAAGTTCCAGCTTTTCTACCAGAAAGACACTCACAGCTGGGTAAGGAGGAACACCCCCGCTCTCCAGTGAAATGGAGAAATGAAATCACTGTTGTAGCTAAACTGCTTCTAAATGAAATGTAACGACTTCCAATTTTCAAGGATCTTTTCTAAACCTTTAGAGTAGAACACTTGAACATTTAGATACAGTATAGACCTGATGTAGATGTATATCTTGCAATTAGTAAAATACAGTCAGCCTTAAGATCAGTCAATATTAACATTAAAGGACTCTAATCTGCTAGGAAGTTATTTGAATTAGTTGAGCTAGTGAGCAACTTAAAACTTGCATCCGATACTCTGGTTGAAGATAACTGTAGCTGGTGTTAATTTGCTGTTGCCTTTTAAAGAGCAGTAGCTGGTTAAATAAAACCCAGTTTTGCTCCTCGTGATTGCCAGTGCTTTTGTAAAATTACTCTGAAGCCTCAGTCAAAAAGTCAAGGATTTCAATACTGTATTTTGAGGCGATTTATCTTTCATTTGAAACAATGGCTTGTACAAAGGGAGAGAATTCTAGGCGGGTAGTTAGCAAGCAGTAGCATAATTTCTGCAAGGATAATGTTGCTGCCGTCATGCCACTGTCCAGCATCTTCTCACAGGTGCATATACAGGCTTTGTTCAGGGCTGGTGGAGATGAAAACTTAAAGCACGAATTATGCATTGCTGGTGAATATCTCCTGTTATGTTACTTAGCCTAAATGCCCCAAGTAGTCTTTTCTCCGAGTGAAACCAATCCACTGTGTCTAAAATGACTTTATCACGAAGATTAGATTACAATTCCTTGCCAAAAAGCCCATGTGTGAGGTTTAGGCAGAATGTATGTGTCAACATAAGATTTCATCCTACGAAATGCCTTAGAGCCATTTCATTGCATATGTAGGCTAAAAATTGCAGCATTAAATATTTCAGATTTTTCAGGAAGTCAGCATGCTTTTGGATCCAAAATACATGAAGTCCAAAAGGATTCATAGGATAATGAAAATAAGGAGAAAATGCAGTTAGGGCATTGGGTTTTGGTGGAACATTTTGACTGACTTTGTCTTACCTGTCTTTAATAGTTGCTGCTGACTGAAGTGCTCACTGCCTGTGCTCTTCTTCCTAGTTCTGAACAGGTAAAAGTGACACGGTCATCATCTTCAGAAGATGATCCATCTCCTCCCCCTGTGCTGCCTATTATGCTCGACTTCTCACTAGAAAAAGCTGTGACAGAAATAGTAGAAGACAAATTAAAAGAGGCTGAAGTACAAAATGAGCTGGCTGAAGAGAGACGAACTAAGGAGGTAAGAAAAGGAGAATCCATATTTCTATAGAACCAACTATGTGAAAATAAATGAATTCAAGCTGAGAGAAAGCAATTCAGTGTGTGTAGTTCAAGTACGTTAGCTCTACACATGCACCCTCTAGTGCCTGTTTACAGCAACGAACATCTGCTCTGTGCTCCCCGTTTATTCCTCTGTCAAAGCTGAATGGTCATACTTGCAGATTTCATATTGAACTTTCACTTCTAGGTAAGCGCTGCAAAATTCTTGTGGATTCAGTTAGGAAAGCATTATCAAGGGCAATTCCTCTCACAACCTGTTGTGGTTTTGATAACCCCGTGACACAACCATGAGGCCTTTTGGGGGGGGAAAAAAAAAAGCACTGTTTTAGAGAAATTGAGGTGCCTAGCAGCGATGCAAGTCTGTGTACAGTCCTTAAGGATTAAATCCCAAATCTCATGTGGCAGAAGAGTGAGTTAACTGTCACATACTTAATGCACTGAATGCTATGTTTGCCGTCTTTCCCATGGATCTATCGGCTTCCTTTTGAGAGCTGGCACACAACAGGCATTAAGGAGAAAGCTTTCAGAACAACCAGTTCAGACCTGAAGCTTTCCGAGTGCTATAGATCTGCAGAAATCCAGGTGTAGAATAAACTGTAGGTGAATTACTCAACATAACTGCATCATTCTGTCCCACATTAGCTGATCTACTGGCAGACATGAAACACTGTTCTAGAATGGCTTAGTACACGGATGAAGTAGTTAAACTGGACAAAATGTCACTGAAGTCTGGAGCTCTACAGATTTGTTTATGTATTTAAACTGGCTAAATAACATTGCACAATTGGTGTCGTTTAACAACTGTCAATATTTAGGACTTCTTTTTAAAATCTGACTTACAAGTGAAATTATTTTACGTTCCAAAGTGATCTTTTGCTTTGTCTTGTTGTATTTTCTCTATTTGTGGTAAGAGTCATTGGCAGAACAAAAGCTTTTAATGCTGTGAACAGCTAATCCTGCAAGAAAAATATCCGAACTATAAATAAAACCTGACCTGTGTGTGAGATAAAATTAATTGCCTAAATGATTATGAAGAAAACATGGAGAACAGAGAGGAAAACCTTCAACAGTCTTTTTGTTTTGTTTTTTTAAGATATTACTGGAAGATATTGGAGCAGATAGCTCGCTCTCACAAACTCTGGAATGTGGAAGCAGACCTCTGATTGACCTTTCCAATACTCCTGAAGTGAATAAGGTTATTCCTCTGAAGCCTGTGTTCTCAGAGCAGATAAAGGTGAGTTATGTTTAAGTACCGGGGGTGGGATGGGATGGGGAGTGACACGTATATACCAGCAGAAAAATGTGAGGTGGCTGATATGGCTGTCTGCAGGCAGCTCCGTGGTAGCGGAGGAACTGTAATAACAGCTCAGTATGTTCACAGTACTACATAGCAATGTGCAGTTAAGGAGAGCACAATGTTTAACATCCATGTGCACTAACTGGAGCTAAGCGAGCAGGAGGAGGTTGGAGAATGAGAACTTCATTCCTTAGAAATTGCTTCAGGCCTTAAACTGTTCCTGAAGCAGGAAGTGAATGCTGTCTTCTGCAGAGCAGGCATGCTGACTCTCTTGTTCAACCCTTCTCCTAAACCCTTCCCTAGCTGAAAAATGTATGTTGGAACCCAGTCTAAATCTGACAAGCATTTCTGAGCAAGTGTTTTTCTTTTTGTACACTAGCAGCTTGAAGGTGGACCCCTCCAGATGCTTTCAGATGAGTGGTGGTAACTATGAGAATGTGGTGGTAACTATGAGAATGTAGTTTTTGACGTCAGGTGTACTTGGGATCAATATAATATCAGACCTTTCAAAGTAATGCAGAAGGGGATCAAAGAAATCTGACTTCAGGGGGCATGTTCAGAGCAGTTCAGAAATGCTTTGCCGTGCCTGGATTATACTGTCACTTGAATATGCGTAGTAATGAAACCTAAAAGAAGCCCTTAAGGCTTCTAAGGTGAACATGGGGAACATCCACCTTGTGGGAAGCTTATGCTTGTCTAAGAGTAAGCTAGATCTTTAAAACTCTGAACCTAACGCTTGTGTGGTGTTTATATCTGTCCTTTGGATAGTAACAGGAATCCTAGACTTAAAAAGTAATTGAGAATACCACATTAACAGATCGTTGCTACTAATTATGTACAACAGCTAAACATAATCATTTTTTTTCTTTCAGTTAATTGATTTGAGCTCTCCTCTTATCACTCTGAGTCCTGATATAAACAAAGAAAATTTGGATTCCCCTCTGCTGAAGTTCTGATCTTGACTGGGAAGATCACAGATGTGAAGATTCTGCAGGTGTTCAGATCCTACTCTTCCCTCACACAGCTGCATGAAGATGGATATAGAATACATGATGAATATATTTTTATTGTATTATTTGAAATAGAGGTATTCATACAATGAAGGAGGGATGGCTCTGGAAGGAGACTTTTTATTTTCCTAAGATGACTTAACTGAATTTCAGTTGCCCTGATGGGACTCTAACTGCTCTCTAACTCATGGATTCTATTGCTGCTGTGTTTCTCATGGTCCTGATCTAGTACAATTATGAGGTTATTCTCACAGATAAAACACAACAGTGTATTTAAACTGTGTTGGCGTAAGGCAGAAAGGAATAATCTCTGGTATCGGAAGCCTTTTTGTCTTTCAGTTTCTAACAATTGCCCTTTTCCTCCCTATCCCCTATGTGCAATGAAGATATAATTTAAAATAAATGGGTTGTTTAACAAATTGTTGTATGAAATATGAACCTTGTACTACAGGCTTCAGGCAGACGAGTCAGTGCTTCACTAGCAAATGAGAACATGATAAGATTTACCAGCAGATAAGGCTGGTAAATGCAGGTCAAGCTTTTGTTTTAACACAAACTATTCGAGGTTGGGGAACTCTTAACTGTGAACGCTGGTGGAGTACACTATATACAGTAGTGGAATGATTGCATCTTTCAGAGAAGGAAGGCAGCATGTTGTTGCTGAATGGTTTGGCCTTGACATATGGAGGTTTAACTTGAACATTCTCCCTTTCAGCAGGGAAAGATGCTTCCCTGTCTGAGTTTCCCATGACACGAAGACTTTAAATACAGGGCTGTAAATTGAAATTAAAATGCACGCGGTATTAGCCCATAATCGTTGTAACAAGAAGAATGTCATGGGGACCAGATGTTCCTCCTACGCGTGTGCTGGCTTAATGTATTGACTTATTAAAGTTTATCAAGAGAAACACGTTTTAACCGTTGGTATTCCTTTAAAAAGCGGCGAAAGGCAGGCCCTGCCCCTTCCTGTGCGGCCGTAACGGGCTCCGCTGGCGGAAGGGGCGGGCGGGCCGCCGAGGGACGATGCTGGCGGCGGGGCGGCGCGTGGCCTGCGCCGTGTCGGGCGGCGTGGACAGCGCCGTGGCCGCGCTGCTGCTGCGGCGCCGAGGTGCGGGCGGGGAGGGGCGGGTCCTGGGTGAGCGCGGGTAACGTGCGCCTGGAGGGTCCCGAAGCGCCGCTCCGCTGGAAGCTCCTTGCGCGCGCCGACCCTCGCCTTCCTTCGGCAGGGTACCAGGTGACGGGCGTCTTCATGAAGAACTGGGACCCGCTGGACGAGCAGGGCGCCTGTTCCGTGGACAGGGACTGCGAGGACGCGTACCGCGTGTGCCAGAAGCTGGACATCCCCTTCCACCAGGTGTCCTACGTGAAGGAGTACTGGAATGAGGTGTTCAGGTGAGGAGCTGCCGACCGGTGTGTTCGCGTAGCACCGCCGTGCCGAGGGAAGTGCGGGGCGAGGGCTGCGGGAAAGGCCGATCGTTGCAGCGTTACCAGTACTAAAGGAAGATACTGACGTTGCTTAAATGCAGCAGGGATTTCTACTTCATTCGTATTTAACATCCCAATTTACGTGTTGGTTTTAACGCACCCCTTATTTTGAAATCGCTAGGCTTCTTTTTAAGTAGTGTGAACGTGTTGCATTTCCTCTGTTGCAGCTCATTTCTTCTGTTTCCCACACGCTGCCCCCACCTTTCTGCAGCCTGAGAAGAAGTATTTAATGGGACATGGCTTCTCTTTGCTTCTTGGTGTAGTTTATGCAGAGCATCCTATGTTATGTGCCTGTGTATCACACTAATCATATTATGATACTGTATCACGCTATAACATTCCTTCCCCTGCACTCTGCGCTGGTGATGCTGCACCTTGAGTGCTGTGTTCAGTTTTGGGCCCCTCACAACAAGAAAGACACGGAAGCCCTGGAGCATGTCCAGAGAAGGGCAGCAGAGCTGTGAGGGGTCTGGAGCACAGGTCTGATGGGGAGCTGATGGAACTGGGATGGGTCAGTCTGGAGAAGAGGAGGCTCAGGAAAGGCCTTATTGCTCTCTACAGCTGCCAGAAAGGAGGTTGTGGTGAGGTGGGGGTCAGCCTCTGCTCGCACGTAACTAGCAATTGCATGAGAGGGAATAGTCTGAAGTTGTGCCAGGGGAGGTTCAGGTTCGATATTTGATTTACCACAGAGTGATCATGAAATAGCCTTGTTTCTAACCAATTAGGAACTAATCTCTAAAGAGGACATTCAGATTTTCTCTTCCTATGAATATGTCCCGCTGTAAAGGAAGTTATGCACGGGAAATGCTGAGAGCTTTTCTCGGGAGGCAGAAGGAAAGGAGTAGTATCAGTATAACAATGAAATATGTCTCGTATTCAACTTAAGAATGTAAAGGCTGTTCCTCGGATCTTCATCCCCCTTTAAGTAGTGCTGTTGTTACTTTGTCTTGGAAGACACCGAGGAATAGCCCAGTCATGCTTCTTCTGCATCACATTGTGGTGACATTCTGTTGAGCACAAAATTGTTGTGCAGTCCGTGAAGAATATGGTCCTGGTGTGGGAGAGTGAGTAATGGCATCACAACTCTTCTGGGCTGGGAGGTGACTATAAGTGATGGTGAATCAATGAACCAAAGACCACAGGAGACCGACTTCTGCTTCTCATCGTTCGTCAGTACAGTGTTTCCAAACAATTTGCTGTGAGCATCTTGGTTTGCTGCAGAAGCCTTTTTCCTTACTGTCATTGATGAGCTTGAGTTTATTCCCTGAAGTCTCTTTTTAAAGGATTATTTATCAAAAACAACCTTTTATGGCAAGAACTATCTCGGGCCTTGTTTTTCCTGTGGTCTCCTGGTGTCTCCTCTGAAGGAATGGCAGTTTGATAAATCAAGGTTGTGAGTACAAGATTGTGAGTCATTGTTTGACTGTGCCTTCAAGCCTGCTTCCAAGCACTGTTTTTTACATCTTTATATTTAATAGATGTTTTAAGTCTTACATGAAATGCTTAGCATGAGTGGCTCTCAAGTTTTCACAGCTGATCTTCCAGACTTGTAGAGTGTTATCAGTGTTAATGTACATGTGAATCTTTATTTTACAGTGACCTCTTAAAGGAGTATGAACTGGGAAGGACTCCTAACCCCGACATAGTGTGTAACAAGCATATCAAATTCAACCACTTTCTCCATTATGCTATGGATAACCTTGGTAAGGTGCTTCCGAGTGTGTCAGTTCTCAGTGTATGCTGGGGAGATGCTCAAGTGGTACAAAGTCTTGGAATGGAGGGGAAAAATGGGAATTCACATGTGTACAGAAATTGCACATCTCTGTGGCAGCATTTCAATATTTGTGAAGTATTTGGTTTTGAATTTACTGATAAATAGGTAAGGAGCAGATTTAATTCAGGGACACTTATTGACCTCAGCATTATGTCCTGTATTCTTAGGATGGTCCCTGAAGAACAAAAACATGGCTTTCAGCATGCCACCAAATAGCCTGTTATTTAAACAGCAGGAGTATGATTACTGTCAGTATGAGACTTCTCCATAGGTTTTCTTTCTTCGTTACTTTCTGCTTTGTTTTCACAGATGTTCATAAGCCTGTTGTAAATGATGAGTTTCAAGTATGTGTCTTTGTGTTGGTTTTTTATACCTCAATAGGAGCAGATGCAATTGCTACTGGGCATTATGCTAGAACTTCACTGGAGGATGAGGAGGTTTTCCAACAGAAACATACAAAAAGACCCCGAGAGCTTTTCAGAAACCGTTTTGAAGTTAGAAACAGTAAGTAGTAAGTATTCTGTTTTAGAATTAAGACCTTTGAAACAGTAAAATTGATAACATAGTTTTATATGGCTTTATATGGACTATATATTATTTTGCTGGGAAAAAACACACAATACTTTTTCATTGGGTAATTCCACTGTTGTACCTTACTTCATTCCCTTATGGAAGGCTGATGTTCCCAGGCAGAGTAAGGTTCTGCCTGCACTGCAACTGGGAGGTGTGAGCGCAGCATATGCAGATATTTCTAGGACTGTGATTTAGAGATCAGCCAAGGGAATATAGCAGCAGCAGGCTTTGCTCTTCACTCTCATAGGCTGTCTGTGGCCATATGTAATCAGAAGTTGCTACCGTGGTTTCTACCTGCACCATGGTGGTTCTGTTACATCAGTATGTGAGCTCACTTAGTTACTGCTGCTTTGGGTATGGCTCTGCATGGCGCTATTGCAGGTTGGATGATACTGGGCCAATAGCTCTGCCGTGGGCTGTAGTGCAGTAAAGTAACTCAGATGAAACTGTGGTGTTTAATGAGAAATGCAGTATACCCAAAGGGATAGAAACTTGCAAACTACCACTCTTGCAAAGTTGCCACAGTAGTGTTGGCATATTAAAGCTTCCTTGGCTTTCGCATCTCTCCTGAGATTGTCCAGTGGGCATAACTGTGTTGCTTGTTCAAGTCGCTGATGTATGGCAATGTAATTTCAGTAGAAACCATGTTTGAATATTCGTTCTGTCTTTCAAATGAAATGTGAATGTTGTCTTCACCTTTCATTTCATTAGTGTTCTTGGCAGTGAAACTTCCAGTAGAATATAGATGGGGCAATGTACAAACTTCTACAAAATCAGAATGTTTCTATATCTTCTCAGCGGTGAGAAAATAAACATTCTCAATTACATTTTGTACACCTTGCCCAAATGCTGTCTTTCACTTGTGTTTGGAAACAGTAAAACTGAAATGGTGGTTGTTGAACAAAATGCTGAAGGAAGTTCAACCATTAAAGGCAGCGGTTATGTTGATTCGTTTTGTGTTCTGTACTTTGCAGCTGTAAAACTCCTTCAAGGAGCCGACCTCTTCAAAGACCAGACCTTCTTTCTGAGTCAGATCTCGCAGGATGCTTTGAGGAAAACCATTTTTCCTTTAGGGGATTTAACAAAAAGCTTCGTAAGGAAGATAGCATCAGAACATGGCCTTCATCACGTGCTAAAGAAAAAAGAGGCATGGTAACACCTAAACTCTTTTGGTTTGTATTTCTCTCTAAAGTGGACTTGCTGATCTTTTTGAACCTTAATCTCTGACAAATCAGCTGTTTCCGTGAACTGTGATAGAATAGATTGGGAACTGGTTTCATCATTGTCTACCTGCTTTCAGGCACTTTGCATGCTCATGGTTACTTCTGTATTTTAGTTTGCAGACAGTTTATGTGCCATTGTGTCTCAGAAGAGCCAAGATGAGCATGAATATCACAGCTCTAAGAAAAGCATTCTTTGTAACAGCAGATGAGAAGCCTTGGTCTTAACTCTCCATAGATTTCAAAGGTTTCATCAGTGTCAGTGGGTTTGGATATGTTTTCTCATAGACTGGGTCATGCTGTTTTTCTGCAGTTAGTTTTTCCAAGAGAAGTTCTGTGTCCCTGGCTGAGATCTAAGACTTCGTGATTTAATCCTAGAAAGCACAGTGCAGCCAGCAATTGTATGCTGATACAGCCTTGATTGCTTTAAATGTATTCATCCACCATAGATGTTTTATCTGAAGAACGTAGGAAGTAACTGCAAGGAGAAGGAAGGCCTGGTTGTTTGTGGAAGCTTTTCTTCATTACAAGTCTGTGACTATATAATCTGGCACTTCTGTATGTTAATTTGAAAGAGACTTCTGATTGTAATCTACACACAGTGTGGTCACCATTGTTAATGCATGTCTTTACTAAACATATGTTCAGTATTTATTTCTCTTCTGTGCTCATGGCTCTCACTGGTGCTGTGTAGGGGTAGTTTACATGTATTGGAGAAGATGTTGTGGATTTGTTCATTTCATGGGATCCCCTGATAGTTTTCAGTGCCTAAGGAAAATAATCCATCTGGCACAGATAAGTAATAGATATTTTCTTCAATGTATTTCTCTGCTTTTATATGGATTCAGTACCACATTTCCTTTTCAGAGCATGGGAGTCTGCTTTATTGGTGAAAGAAACTTTGAAAAATTCCTTCTTGAGGTGAGTAATGTTAGCTCTACGGTCATCTCCGTGATATGTTCTGGTTCTGTCTATGGCAGCATCTCAGACAGCTCCTGGCTGCTGCTCAGGAGTGATGGCTCACCTCCCTCTGAGTTCCTGAGAAGCTGATGCCAACAGCCAGTACCAAGCAGCTTGCTCCTCCACCTGTGCACAGTCTGTAGCATCAAGTCACAGGCAGGCTCTGTTGGGTGGCTGGGATATGAGGGGGGCAAATGGCTGAACCCTGCTATTCTGTGACATAAATGAGCACGGGGGGAGTGAAGCACAAGTGGTCACTGCTGCTGGGGACTAGCCCTCCTGCTTCCCCCTCAGGCAGCATCAGCAAAGAGGCAGTGAGCTGCGCTGGTAGAGATGATGTGTTGAAAAGCCATTTTCTGACTCTAGGAGAATGTAGCAGCAGAGCTTCTGAGGTTTTTTTGGAGCCTTCTTGTGACTTAAATCTCTTCCTCTTTGGCAGTATTTAGAACCTCAGCCAGGTAACTTTGTTTCCATTGAAGATAAGAAGGTGATGGGAACTCACAAAGGTAATTGGCTGACACCCTAATGACTGCTGTTGGATAAATGGAGCAATATCGCTTGAGGTTAGAGGGACAAATCTTGAGGAATTCCAAACCAGTCTGCAGATTTTTTTCCAATTGGAATACTCTAAGAACTCTGGAAAACTTGCACTGCACAGAATGTAGAACCTTGAACTGCAACAGATCATTTGATGTAGTTCTGTGTTGCAAGAAAGTAAATGATAATTCTATCAGAATTACTCTGTTGGTACTCAGCGACTGTTAATTTAATGCCAGGAGGCAATTTTTCACGTAATGCTTTTACAATGAGAGAGCTTCACTTCCAAATTCTGTAGTATCTAAATTTTGCAGAAAAAGTCTGCACCTCAGTGATGTGTTTTCCACATTTGATGATGTCATAGAATCATAGAATCCTTGGAGTTGAAAGGGACATCTGAAGGCAGTGTAGTCCAACTCTCTGCAGTGAGCAGGGACAGCACAGCCCTGCTGTGTGACTGCTTTGGTGTACTTTGCTCACTTTGTGGTTCTGGCTGCCAGAACTGAGCTCCTGTCCCAGGCTGCATATGGAAGTAGGGCGTTCTCCTGGGACAGAAAATAGCAGGGGGAGCTGGTAAGGCTGAGTGATGGCAAAACCACCGAGTGTAACAGAAATAGAGAACTGTTTGTCATTATCAACCCTTTAGAATACCACAATAGAATCAGATCAGTTTGAAATCACGTGCTTCGGGTACGGATGCAAACATCCAAGTAGGTGCTGGCTTTATTTGTAATTGGCACACCTGTCTAAGGTGATTTGGGTTGTTATTCCTGGTTTAGCGATAAAGCTTTGGGGAAACACTTCTGATATATGTTGGGTTTTGTTGTTGTTTTTAAAGTGAACGTGAAAGATGCTAACAGCATTACATTTTCGTATTTCTTTAGGTTGGTTCCTGTACACAATAGGCCAGAGGGCAAGACTGGCAGGCCTGCAGGATGCGTGGTTTGTTGTAGATAAAGATGTCAGCACTGGAGATATCTTTGTGGTGAGTTAATTAACACTGTTGTGGATGACTAACACAAGCATTCCATGACTTCTGCTGTGAGGAATGCGATCCTCACTTGGGCAGAATTCTTGCCTTTCCTACTGGGGGAGACAAGCAGCAGCTAGCGCGGCATGCGCAGCTTTGGGGCATCTTGTCCAAACTGGCTTTTGGTGAGCAGAGAATTGGTTCAGGTTTTGGCAGTGAGATTTTTCCAGACAAAAGGCAAACGCTGAAATGAATCAGCCAGTCTGCTGAGCTCTCTATTTTCTTCTAACACATAGGAGTTTATTGTATTGTTACGGCACAGTACACAAAGTGTGTATTATCTTGGTTTTCTATGTTTTGCTACTTTCTTTTTCTAGTAAAGGAAGTAGCAGTCATGAATACAGCTTCTTCATCTTGAAAGCTGAGGCAGAATGTGATGCTGTGAATCATTGATGTCCTAATGACTATCTTGAGATGGATGGAGTTCTGCAGCTTTCCTGCTTTGTTAGTGTTCTTGCTGTTCTGAAAGCTGTTACTCTTACTCTAATACCAATGAGATTATAATGGTGTGTTGCTACTTATTTATGTGCCTGGGGAAAAATGAATGTAATCTCCCAGTTCTGAGGGTAGTCCATCTCCAGAAATGAGATACTGAATATTTGAATCATAGCACAGCCTAGATTATAAATATAAATTGTCTGGAGGATTATTATTTTTTTGAGAAATGAATGATTTTCTTCCTTACATTATAGCACTAGAAATACACTTGTTCCTTCTAGAATTAATGGAAGAGTGACACAAATCTACGTAGCTGGAAATCTGTATATCTACACTGCAGTGTAGTAACAGGAGATAGTGCCGTACAATAAGCTAACGCGGGTAGGAAGGTGATGTATTAAATCAATTGTGTAATGTGAGTATATTCAGAAACAGTTTGTAACCTTTCTTCTCCTGGTTTTGTTTGCCATAATGGGCCCCAAATAGGGATTGTTTTATAATGAGAAGTTGAAGTGCAGGGAGGTAGCATCTTCCTGAAGAGGTGTAAGGAGAGCAGTAAGCATCCAAACTGAGCCCAAAGAAGGCAGAAATACGGTTGGAGGCAATATCCAGGAAGTGAGACAGCCCTGAGGTGTATAAGGTTTGCTTTAGCATATTAAGGCTTCCACCTGGGAGCTGATTAAGTGCTAGTAGTGCTGTTTTCTTACTCATTTTGCCTTTATTTTGTTATGGCTTGATGATGCTTTTGTATTTCATGCTTTATATCTCAACAGTCATAGGCTCTTTAGTAAAAATAACCTCACCATGAAATGAATGTTGTATTTCAAGGCACCATCAACAGATCACCCTGCTTTGTTCAGAGATCTGCTGAGGACAAATCGAGTGCATTGGATAGCAGAGGAGCCACCTGCAGAGCTCGTGAGAGATAAAATGATGGAGTGTCATTTCAGGTTTCGGCACCAGATGGCACTGGGTAATCAAACTTGGGTTTGTTTTCTCTTTTATTTTGTGCTGTTGGAGAAATGATGGTTGGTGTGATCAGTGTCGTTTTGCAGTTGTAGTTGAAATATTTTGGATCCTTATGAAACAGTTCTTTGCAGTAGCAGCGTGTTGACGTAGATCTGTTTAACGTAGTGATGGAAGGTGCTTTTGTTTTTGTGGGAACCTAAGAACTAAGCGGCAGGTGTTTGGATTTTCTCCCTCAGTGCCGTGCGTGCTGACTCTGAACCAGGATGGGAGCGTGTGGGTGACACTAGTGAAGCCAGCAAGAGCTCTCACTCCTGGACAGGTAAGTTGTTGGAAGTGATTTTATTTCACCTCAGGGGTTTTAAGGTAAAACAGTAACTGGTAAAACATAGCAGTGCTGTTCATAGCTGGAGCAAAATAATTTTCACATGAAAATACCACGTGAGAGCAGTTAGCTCCGTTTTGGCAATTCATCCTCTATTCTATGAAGAGCTTTTTTGCAGTTTTAAGTCCGTTGTTATCCATGTATCCTGAGAGGATGACCTACAAGTTTCAGAAACATATTGGACAGTCTCTGGTAATCGCTTATATGTGTGGTAAAGGTACATATTCCTGTCCTCAAGAAACAGATTTTAAAAGTCATTAGTTTGGTAATTGGCTGCATAATGTGGTTTTAATGTTCAAATTCATTTAGCAAGTATCTGCATTCAGCAAGTTTCATTGTCCCAGAGCAGTAATGAGAAGGGGTAATGGGCAGTGATACCTTTCAAAACCACTAATACCATAGAATCATAGAATGGCCTGGGTTGAAAAGGACCACAATGATCATTTGGTTTCAACCCCCCCTGCTATGTGCAGGGTCACCAACCACCAGACCAGGCTGCCCAGAGCCACATCCAGCCTGGCCTTGAATGCCTCCAGGGATGGGGCATCCACAACCTCCTTGGGCAACCTGTTCCAGTGCGTCACCACCTTCTGTGTGAAAAACTTCTTTCTAATGTCTAACCTAAACCTCCCCTGTCTCAGTTTAAAACCATTCCCCCTTGTCCTATCGCTATCCACCTTTGTAAACAGCCATTCCCCCTCCTGTTTATACGCTCCTTTCAAATATTGGAAGGCCACAATGAGGTCTCCCCAGAGCCTTCTCTTCTCCAAGCTAAACAAGCCCAGTTCCCTCAACCTTTCCTCATAGGAGAGGTGCTCCAGCCCTCTGATATCTCAGTGGCCCTCTGCTGGACCCGCTCCAAGAGCGACGTAGATGAAAATTCATTCTGAGATTCATCAGAATGAGTGTTAATATGAGGGTACACCACAGTGCATTATAACCTGGAGGCTCTCAGATGTTTTATGCATACCCTCTCCTGCCCCAAAACCAGGGCCTCTGGCGTACATTGAGAGCCAAGAAGTTTGTAACAGAGGAGTGAGTGTAAGGAAGTGAGCTGAGCTGAGAGGAGTCCCACTGAGGCCGATGGTGGGAGTGAGAACCGTGGGGTGCCTGCTTAGAGCAGGTACAGATGTACGCACTCACTGTCCAGCAGCTC
The DNA here is from genome assembly GCA_030625065.1 of Alectoris magna. NCBI lineage: Eukaryota > Metazoa > Chordata > Aves > Galliformes > Phasianidae > Alectoris > Alectoris magna. Next base: position 182,691,552 of record CM060560.1, on the reverse strand, counting down.
CTGTGCAGACTGCATTGCTTGCTGTGTAGTTTGTAGCTGTTAAAAAAGGCTCTGCCTGTGTTCATCTCCTAGTTTGCTGTGTTCTACAAGGGTGATGAGTGCTTGGGCAGCGGGAAGATCCTGAGGCTGGGCCCATCGGTGTTCACCATGCAGCAGGGCAGAAACCGAGAGGAGGGTACCAGGAAGGAAGATACTGACAAGGTAGAACCAGCAACGTAGCAGTTGGGTTTGTTCATTGAAGGACATTTGGATAATTTGCTGCCTGACAATAATAAAAACAATGGTAAACACCTTCATTGTGAATCTGAGTACTCTGAAGGTTGGCTGTCTAGTCCCAGCTCTCGTGGTTAGCACAGAACGGCTTTGAAACAAAAGCTGACTTGGCACACGGTTATTGAGGTGTGTGATGGTATTTATGCTGTTACATAGAAGAGAATGTCTTAGAGTTGTCCTGTAACAGAAGTTGCACATACAAGGATTTTAATATAAAAAGAATAATGTGTGAAATCATAACCTTGTATTTTGTGCAGAAGTGAAATACTGCTTTCTTATTTGAAGGTAGCTGTTTCCAGGTAAAGTACACGTTGTTCCTGCAGTAAATGTATGCGTGTGCACTGAACTCTAGGAAAGGCATGAATGGTGTTTAAGCCCAGCATTTTGTCTGAACACTGAGCAACGGGTATTTCTTTTTAATTAGATAGAGTTTTATAAAAAAAAATGTTCTAGGTTCTTAAACTGTACTGTGCAGTGCTTTGAAATGTCTCGTACTCGGAGTTACAAATCTAGGAGCTTGAAAACAGTCACCAAATTTCCATCTTTCGCCCAGCTGACTCAGTTTTTGTTAAATGCTGGAAAAAAGCCTACATTGTCGTGCTTCTGAAAAATGCAAATTCCTACGCGTTTCCTTTTTATACAGCTGGCTTAATGTAGAGCAGATAAGAATTCAGTCTGGGATCGTGCCATGTGTCAAAAGGAGTGGCATTAGGGGAAGAACCAAACGCCCCTGTCCAGGTTATTTGCATTAAGAACGGAGTGCATTTTGAGGACACTCTGCTTTCAACAAAGCTTTATTACAGCGAGCCCACAAAAACAAAGTCCTGTATTTCCACACAGAAGATAACTCATTGAAGTACAGCTATGCAGGAGCAAGACTTATTAAATCGGTGCAGAATTTTGAAACTGCATCCACTTTGGGCAGTAGTAAAACTCTGACATGAATAGATCTTTTCAGCTGATTTGAAGGCTTGGATTACACGTAGCATTCTGTCCTTTTCTGTTGTCTAAGCGTCTTCTAAGAATTCCTTTTATCCCTTTTTGTCGGAACAGATTAAAATAGTCTCTTTTCTCCTAAGTGTGCCTGTGGAGGGGGGTGGAAATGGGGAGAAGGCGCTGATCAGTGTCCGCCTGCTGGTCTGGTGAAGTTAAGCACAATTCAGGGAGCACCATCGAAAAAATCGACTGTTAAAATCTTTTGTATTTACTCGACGTTACTGTAGATCTGGGGAGAAGAGCCATTGTCTTTCGCTGGTGCTGAAATCATTTCAGTTTAAAAGTCTGTGTTTGGAGGACATATCCATGTGCAGGGTCATGGTGAAGAGCGTTCATGCCTTGTGTCAGCTCTTGGTTTGTGCGTGGTGCGTTGTGTTACGGGTTTTGGTCTCGATGTACGTTCCCAATGTTTTTCTCGTCCCTCCTGAAACTTCGGTCTTTGCAAAACGTGGTATTAATTACTGAGGTGTTAATGATTCATGTTTCCTCATCTGATTTTTCCCATAAATGTCCCAATTAAAATCTTCACAAATGCTTTGTGTAAGACTAGAGAGGTCTTTATTATTGCATCACCCGACATCGCGTTCAGATGTGTTTGTTATTCGACGTGCTCTTGGTAGAGGTAGCTGTGCAAGTACAAGGAAAGGGACGCAGCCGTTTCTGTCTCTTGAAAATTCACTTTCTTTCCAATTCACGAGATGGCGGCGGTTGGCAGAGACCTCTGGAAACCATCTGATCCAGCTGCAGGTTCAGGCAGATCACGTTTTTCTCACCAGCTCTGCCGTGTCCCAGGCTGCTGCCCTCCTGCCGTGGCTGCTGCTGACACAGCCCTCCCCCAGCGCCCACCTCCTGCAGCCAAGGAGCCATGTCCGCGGTTCACCTGCCTCCACAGCCACTCAGGCTGCATCTCGCTCCCCAGAGGCTGATGGAGAGATGGCGTTTTTGAAAACGAGCCCCATGTTGTCACACTGCTTTGGGTGTGGGGATGTGATGAACACCGGCCTCTGGGTTTGGTCTGCTCCATCTCCAGAATGTTTTTTCCTTCCTCTTTCCAAATGCCTTTGTGTTACTGTTCAACACCAGCTCAGTAAACTTGAGAATGGAAAATATGGGCATTCTGGGTAGCTTTACAGCGCAGACTCATTTCTTCAATACCGGAGAGCTTCAAACTCACTTGGGAAATACTAAGTGCCTAAAACACTGACACACACTGAGAGGCGGCCCTGAATCACACGCACACTGTCTGCAGAGATGAAATGTGCCCATGGACTTCCTGGTGCCGGACTTGGTAACTCCACGGCACCATTCCATGCAGCAGCACCAGCTTTGGAGGAAGCTCCCAGGAAAGCATTAGCCTTAGAATTGCAGGGCACCAAGGCCGTGGGGTAAGGCCACGGGAGACCTACTTGCAGCCCGACGTTTTGTCAAGAGCGATGTGATAGGGCTGCCCTGTCCTGGAGCTCTCCAGTAATGATGTAGATGCTGGGTGAGGAGCTGTACGAAATCACATGCGTCAAAGAAGGATGAATTATAGAGAGAAAAATGACAGCAACGTGCCATAACTAGATGTGCTGAGGCATCCGGTGGATTTACGTTTGGTGCTGGATTAACTGCAGGTTTTGTTTTAATCTAGTTACTTAAGGTGGGAGTTTTTGGAGAGTACGCACGTTTTTATCTATCGCTCCTCCCTAGGGGTGCGTGAAGGGCTCTGCAGGCCGTGTCATGCCAGCCACAGCTGAGGGGCAGGGGAGCTCTGCTGGAGGATTTGCTGCATGTAGCGAGGCTGTGCAATCAAAGTGTTTCAAATCTGGAAGATTTTGCACATGGCTTTTAAATTGAACTACCAATAGCCATAGAACAAAAACCAGTAGCCTACACTGGTTCCATGTGGGTTTGCTCCTTATTGAGTCCAGGGGCTGAGCATTGCTCACGGGACAGAATCACAGAATCATAGAATTGTAGGGCTTGGAAGGGACCTCTAGAGATCATCAGGTCCAAACCCCTTGCTAAAGGAGGCTCCCTACAATAGGTTGCACAGGTAGGCGTCCAGACAGGTCCTGAATATCTCCAGAGATGGAGACTCCGCAACCTCTCTGGGCAGCTGTGTCAGTGCCCCACTGCCCTCTGAGTACAGAGTTTCCTCCTAACATCCAACCTAAATCTCCCCTCTTCTAGTTTAAATCCATTCCCCCATGTCCTATCACTATCAGGCTGTGTAAAAAGTTGACTTCCCTCCTGTTTATAAGCTCCTTGTAACTACTGGAAGGACACAAAGAGGTCTCACAGGAACTGTCTCTTCTCCAAGCTGAACAAGTCTCACTCCCTCAATCTGTCTTCATAGGAGAGGTGCTTTGGCCCTCTGATCATACTTGTGGCTCTTTCTCTTTTCCAGCTGAACAGCCCCAGGTCTCTCAGCCCTTCCTCACGAGGAAGATGCTCCAGGTCCCCAGTCATCTCTGAGGCTCTCCACTGGGCTCTCTCCAGCAGTTCCCTGTCTTTCTTGCACTGGGGAGCCCGGAACTGGATGCAGTGCTTCATGTGTGGTCTCACCAGGACCGAGTAGCAGGGGACGAGAACTTCCCTCAACCTGCTGGCCAGGCTCTTTTTAATGCACCCCAGGATCCCATTGGCCTTGTTGGCCATAGGGGCACACTGCTGGTTCATGGCCAACCCGATATCCACCAGCACACTCAGGTCCTACTCCACAGAACTCCTCCCCAGAAGCTCAGCCCCTAACCTGTACTGACGCATGCAGTTATTCCTCCCCAGCCGCAGGGCTCTATGCTTACTCTTGTTTAACCTCACTGGGTTCCTCCCCACCCAACTCCCCAGCCTGTCCATCCTCCCCTGTGCAGCTGGGAGTGAAGGAGTTAACTGTCCGAGGTTTCTTGTTCGTTTCATTCTGTGAATTGAAATGTGCAATGAAATGTATGGATTTTGCTCAAAAAGCGAACGTGTGCTGCTCAGGGTTGATTTAGTGCCTGGCCTGGAACCTTGTGGCTGAGCTTCCCCCAGTCACAGCTGTGGCTGACTCCTGTGGGACCGCGTGGAACGGAACTGGGTGGGAGGGCAATTCATGTCCTTAAGAGCCAGGTTTTCCTCACCCTCTTAAAACACGCAGAACTTTTTGGGAGCTGCTTTTATAACTAATGACATTATTGCTGTAGGTTAAAAGAAAAGAAAAGCAATCTGAGGATCTGAGGAGCATGTATTGGAAGCACAGCTGTTGTGACTGAAGAGCACTCTCAATCTCTCTGTCCCTTCAGGGTGCTTGCTCCCCTGTGAGAGCCCTCCTGTGCTGAGGGAGTGCTGCAGCCCCCACCCACAGCACGTGGCCTTGGAGCTGCTCCTTGCAATGCCTCCCCTGCATGAAAAGAGGCTTGGTTAGAGCTGCATGGGGCTTCACGCGCTGTTTGTTCTCTTGAACACGTTGATATCTAACAAATGTGCATGTACATAAAAACATTATTTACCTGGAAAGTGTAATAGCCTTAGGATGTGAATGCTCCCACCCCCAGAGGCACTGCAGCAGCCGCTGGCTGTGACCAAGGTGGTAGGAGGGACCCTATCCTAGCAGAGCCCAAAGGGGGTCCTGGGAGCACCTAGAGATATTTCTTAGAAGTCAATAATGAGTTAACATGGTCTCATAAGTTGGATATTAGGAATAATTTCTTCTTTGAAAGAGTGGTGAGGCAGTGGCACAGGCTGCCCAGGGAGGTGGTGGAGTCACTGTCCATGGAGGTGTTCAAGAAACATGGAGACATGGCGCTGAGGGACGTTGTTAGCAGGCAGTACTGGTGGGAATGGGCTGATGATTGGACTAGGGGATCTTAGTGGTCTTTTCTAGCCTCAATGGTTCTGTGATTCTGTAATTTGCAGCACGTACATCTCACATCTCATTTTCTCCTTTAACACAGTGCTGACACACTGGGTGAAGAAGCAGCAACAGATGGGACATGTCTTCAAGCAGAGCTTTTGGCACTGCCCAACACTGCAATCAGCGCAGACTGATGCCTCCGCTGTGAGGTTTTGGGCAGAACTCTATGGGCAAGCAGAGATGTTTTATGGAATCTCTCTTGGGCTTTGTTTTATTTGGTAATTTCATTCATAGGCTGGATGACGAAATAAAAGGGAGCTTGTAAAATCTGCAGATGTTGCCAAAGGACTCCAGGCATCTTCACGGACAGGAGTAACATCCAAATGAGTATGAGAAATTGGAGAATGGATCCAAAACCAAGAGGCTGATACGGAAAATGAGAGCAGTGTGAATTGTTGCTCACAGGGAGGAGAAGTGAACTTCTAAGTGCCAACAGGAAGGGTAGAGGCCAGGCAGGAGTACAGAAGAAGGGCTGTGGGGCCCACAGGCACCCCAGGCAGGTCCCAGCCCTGCAGGAGGTTGGCAGATAGATACACTGGAATGGTCATCTAGGATTTTTAAGAACGTGTTGGATAAATCTCCAAGCACGTTTGGTTCTGGGTTGTTGGAGGGGGCTGAGCTATCATCTATGCGATCTCAGTTTACTTCAGCCTCCCCCGTGCCACATCACTGCTGCTGGTCTCTGCTGGAATTCTTCCCTCAAGGTGCTTAAATCAAATCTCACTTTCTGACTGCTGGCCGGCCTACGTCGTGTATTCTGCAGGCAGCCCCGACCTCTTTTCTCTCTCTGCCACCTCCAAAAAGGATGCATTTGGTGCTGGGAACAGGTGGGAGAAGGGCAAGAAGGAAGGCTGAATATGACTAGGAATCTCTTCTTACTCCTTGTGTCTACAACCCATTGCATACCAGATGTTTACATGGGGCCAAAGGCGACAGGACAAATAATTGGAGTGAAAAAATGTGCTGGTAGGGACAACATGTCCCACTGGGGAACTCCTGAGCTCGCTGGGCTCAGGGCCATCTTGCTGTGCTGATCCTGTTCCTGAACATCTGCTGGTGGTGCTGGGACAGAACCATGCGCTGATCTGTCCCATAGCAGCTCATGTGAAAGCCTGGGTCTTAGCTGTGCTTTTCCACAGAAGTGGGGACTGTATAAATGAGAACAGATACATGTATTATTGTTCCAGCAAAAATGAACTTGTACAGTAACATAAAAAAAAAATCCCTTCGGGCTCATTGATTGCATTTGTTTAGTGGCAAGTTTTGGCAGAGAGGTTTGCAAATCGAAGCTCCCCACCTTTGATTCTGCCCCTAAATCATTACAGTAACGAAACTCTCACTCCCTCACCTCGCATCCTGGCAGTTCATTGCCTAAAGTTTAGCAACATTTACAGAAAAGCTGGCCAGGTGATATTGGGAAACACTTCATTTCCAGAGTGCTGCCAAAGCCTTGCAGGTCCCTGCTGTGCCTCACAAGATCACTTAATGAAGGCTTGCACAACAGCCTGAGAAGTACAGTGTGAGCAAGAGCACAGCTTAGTGCTTGTTGCCCCAAGAAAGCCAAGAGCGGAGCCAAGACAGTCAGAACAGCTCCTCCTGATTGCAGCCCTGGGGTCAGCCCCACCACGGCGCTGGAGGCAGTGTCCCCTCCGTGGTAGGAGGCTGTGTTGGGCCTGGGTGGCTCTCAGCGCAATACCTGGGGTTTCTTCCATGCAAATCCTGCAGGAACAATGGATGCGGCTCTGAGCAGATCAGAGCCCAAGTAGTGAAGCAAAACGGAAGCCACCATGCCCAGACTTCATCCTGAACTTCAGCCTCCTGGTGAAACGAAGGCACCCCAGGCAGGGCTGGGAAGGCTTTGCCAGAACAGCACTGAAATTAAACTCCAGAGGAGGAACACAAGTCCAAAAAAAATCTTAATTTATTGTAAATTCTCCTTTCATCTCTGCTGCAATTCCAGTGTTCTGCACATTAATAAATATACATTTGTTAAAAAAAAACAACAAACATCCTCCAGTGTCTGATCTGCCATAAAGCTTTTAAAAAGTCATAAAAATAGGTTTTAATTTTCTTTTTTCTTTTTTTTTTTTTGTCATTAATACAACTGAGCCTCCTTTACTGCAACAGTTCTGATCAAAATAAGACTACCTACATCTCACTGGGACCAAATATACACACACAGATGTGAAACGACTCCCGCAGGCTCCGCGCAGTGCCTGAGCACACGGCCAAGTGTCAGACACCCGAAACATTCACAATGGCTTCTGTCAGCCAGAGAATTTCACACAGCACATCGCATCTCTCGTAGAGGAAGAGTGCCCTCCCTCCCCTCCCCTTCTAAAGGCCTGCGAAATGCATTCAAAAATGCACAGGAATATATCAAAACTGAGACCGACACGTACTTTATTTCTCTTTTTTTCCCCCCTGCATTCCCACATTCTAGTTAGTGATTTGCTGCAGCTCCCCCTTCTCACTGGTGCAAAGGAAAGCTGAAGTGTTCCTGCAGGGCTGCATGGAACGTGAGGAGCCCCAGGAGCCTTGGTGGCAGGCACCAGCCCATGGCTGTACCGCTGGCCACGGAACCTTAATCCTTCCATGCACCTTTGGACACAGTAGGGAGGGCAGGGACGTGTCCAGCAGCTGGGAAGTGGAGCCTGGCGGTCCTTCCAGCCCCGTGTTTCTGCTCTGATCAGCAATGCGCTGACTGCAGGGGGACAGGAATTAGCAGCGCCATGGATGCAATGCAGAACGCCCCTCGTGTAGAACCTGGGAGGGGGACCCTCCTCCCGAGGTGCTGCTGTGTTCCTGAGCCACACCAGCAGAGTCAGTGCAACCCCTCTCGCTTACACCACCTGCTTTCTTATTCTTGCGAAGGGCAACGCTGATTTGAGTTCTGCCATGCAAAGATGGCGGTGAAACCTTAAGACTAAGATACAACGTATTTTTAGTCCTGAAGTGCAGTTTCTGAACGTTTCAGTGCGCTGAGAGAAGAGGCCAAAACACCCAAGAGTGGAAAAAAACACAAAGCATTTCTTGTCCCTCGCAGGAGAGGTTACAAAGGAACATGCTGCGTCCTTGCAGTGCTCCGAAACCTGTCAACAAAGCTTACTGTATGCACGGGTTTAGAAGTTATCCGTACTGCGTTACTCTGCATTGCGTGGCAGGCCGGTTCCCATGCAAACCTCTGTTACTTTACTGAATGCCGAATTCAAGTAAAACTGTGCAATGTTTATATAAAAAATATCAAAACTCTTTAAATTGATTTCCCATTATCAAATTAAGAAGATCAGTATAAATGGAAAATATACAAAGGAGCTTTCTCTTTCGCATCACCATACAAAATATATAAAAGTATCTACACTTTATATATATATATATATATATATATATAAAGGGTGTTGGTTTTATTCTGGAGACGACGTGCCCATCAGGGGGTGGACAGAGATGCTGGCATAGAAACTGAAGGACACTTGTTGGGACATTTCCTCCGCAGAGCGCAGCAGGCCGATGGGTCACACTGCGGCCGGAGAGAAGTTGATGAGAGCCACCTGGCGGCGCCTGCCTGGAGGCCGGCGGGCTGACCCGCTGTGGGACTGTGGCGGTAGCTTGTTTTCCCTCGCTTCTCCCCAGCAGATATGCAGCCCCTGCAGCACTGTCCACACTGTGAGGAGGTACCCAGCCCTTCCGGGCAACCCTGCGGCCATTCCATGCATTTTGGCACGGGTTGACGTTGCAGGCAGCGTTACCCTGGAGCAGCCCCACGGCGGGTGCAGCCGGCACTGCGTTCCCATTGCGAGCACCGGCGCTCTGCCAGGGCACCACCACCCTCGTCCTCTGGCTACGCAGTGACCCCGGCGAAGTCGGAGGCACGGCCCCACGGGGAGGAGTCCAGAGCCGCGCAGCAGCGATCACAGCTCCCTGGTGGTTCAAATTGAAGTTTCGTTACTGCCTCTGTTAGTGGGAAGAAGGTGATCATGCAGGGTTAGGGTTAAACAGGCACGGGCAAATGACCCCACCCGAACTGACCCTATCTTTTTAGTTAGGTCTCATGCTCCACTGATGCTTGCCAACTGAATGTTGCATGGGGATCACAGAATCACAGGGTTGGAAGATCATCAAAAGTCCAACCCCCTGCTAAAGCAGGTTCCCTACAATAGGCTGCGCGGGCAGGCTTCCTGACAGGTCTTGAGTATCTCCATAGGAGACTCCACAACCTCTCTGGGCAATCTGTTCCAGTGCTCCATCACCCTTACCATAAAGTTTTTCCGCACGTTAGTATGGAACTTCCTATGCACAAGCTTTAGGCCAATGCTCCTTGTCCTACTGCTACACATCACCAAGAAGAGAATGCTCTTCCTGGGCACACCCGTGCGGGCGCTATGGGCTATGACAGTTGTACAGCTGGTGGCTGAGATGCACTGTTCAGAGGAAAGTTTAAGTAGTGTGTGTGTTTGGCTAACCCTTAGGTGAGGATGGGAGACTCACGCACAGACCTTGCAAGCTGTTAGAAACGTATTTCAGGCAGATTCATGCATTCCAAACCAGGATCTGTTTCAACTGCCAGTTCCCAATAGCCCAAACATATATTTCTGTAGTGAGCTGGGAACGGTCTGTGCACCCTTGAACAGCACTGGGAGTCTAAAGTGTGGTGGGTTAAAGATGGGTGAAGAATTGTTTCTGGGTTTGAAGAAGGAGTGAGACTATTATTTGTGTTAGTAAAAGGAAGATGATGTGTGCAAAATATTTACATAAACTTTTCTTAAGGCTGTTCTCATTTTGAATGTGAAAACTGAGATGAGTAATGAGGTTTCTGAGAATACCCTGTGGTCAAAAGCTTGCTCAGTCTTTTGTTAATGTTTGATTTTGTTTAGAACGGCAAATACACACACTGTACGGTGGGTGAGAATCACACACCTGGTAATTTAGGGTCAGCAGCTCGACACAGCACTTCTCCCTGCAGCTGTTAGCTCTCCAGCCCAGGTAACACGCTCCTCCTGCTTGGCTGGACTCCCATCCCATTCTCCCCCAGCCTCACCCCACATCCCATTCTCCCCCAGCCTCACCCCACACAATGCTGAGCTTCCTCGGAGTTCTACGCCTTTGGGTTTTGCCCCCACCTGCCCACTGCCACACTACCTCCTGGCCACCCAGGACACCTCTTGCTGGACATGCATCAAGAAATGCTGCTCCATGTATTGCCCTGCTCTAATCCTGCTCTTTAGGTGCCTGACGCTGGCCACATTATAATTAACTGCACCCTGTGACACGTCCTGAACGGTCCCAAACATCCTCCTTGCTACAAAACAAGAGGATTGGCGAAAAAGAGAGGGAAAAAAAATGCTCCCATGGTCCAAGATGCGTAGAGGTGAGAGGCTGGGAGCACAGAGGTGGGAGCAAGGGGTGGCTCCGAGCAAAGCACTCCTAGGGCACAATCCCCACAGCTGCATCGCTCGTGCCAGCATGCATGGTTTGCCAGTACAGAGCACACCAGGGTGACCAGTGATGGGCGTCTATCATAGCACATTGCCTGTGACACCTGATTTTGACCTTCTTGTCAGTGGATTGTTGTTGTGTGTGCACATGGTGTGGATAAGCAATCAGCACAGGCACTGATGAAGGACTCTGGTCCAATCCCCATGAAATCTTTGCTTATGTGGGAGTACGGAGATGGAAAGTGAAGGGAGAGGTGAGAACCTGCCAGGAAGGCCTGCCAGGGCATCCCTACGTGGCACTTACTCTGAGTCTGATGTCTCAGCATGTCCTGTTCCCACATGGACGTTCATGGCCATGCCATTGAGCTGGTCTCGAGACTGCTCCCTCCGAGCATTTTTTACTGTCACCCCCGAGTCTGAAGGCGAGCGGACCCCATCGTTAGTCCCCAGGGAAGCAGTCCTGGATGAGATCGTGGTCTGATTGTAATCCGACAGCTTTTCACGCAGCCGATTCTTCATATTCTTGTCAATCAGTGGGGGAGGGTAGGTGACTTTATTTTTTAAGATGCCTGTCACCAAAGAGAGGGAATAATCAGGATTTTGAAACACGTCAGTAAATTCATTTATCAAACTGAACACACCTGAGAAGTGACTCTTTATATGAGAATGCACCAACCTACTACCTACAAGCTTCCCCCCCTGGTAATACAGGCTGAAGCCATTAGGAAAGTGCTCCGCTAATGATCCCAATCCCCCCTCCTAACTGATGATGCTCATTACCACCCCAGTCTCCCGGCCTGCCTGCAGAGCTGGACTGGCTGCACTACCTTTCCTCTGTTCCGGCTGCTGGTTGTTCTGGTGGGACAGAGGTCTGTTCTCCTTCTGCTGCCCATCATTCTCTTTGTCCTGCGGTGCTTCACTGCTGTGGTTCACCTGGTTTTCCCTGTGAAGCTCAACGTTGACCTTGGTCTCAACTTTGAGTTTCTGTTTCCCGCTGGGGTCCTCGCTGTCACTGGCCGTTATGCACTCTGTGGGCCAATAGGGTTTCACATGATTGGGAAGGGTATCAACTGCAATGCAAAAAAACACTAGCTCGAAAACCACTGTTGGATAGGTTTTCCTAACTGCTGCCCAGCCAGTGTTATCTCCAGCAGCTGAGGAGGAGATGTGTGCCACACTGCCAAATCAGACAGTCAAACTCTTTGTGCGCTTCAGATGATCCTCATTGGACTGCATTGTTCTTGGGGTGCAGCAAAGCCCTCAAAATACCTCTGGCAGGATGGCAGGGCATCCAACTCTGCCTACAGCAAGGCTGTGGCTCCACAAAGAGGGATGTGAGACAAACCTAACCCTCATCTCTCCAGGGCTGGTAATCCCCCAGGCTCCCCAGGGATGGTGGTTTCTGAGGGGTGAGGGCAGCCGAGGTACCTCTTGCCAAGTCTGTGAAGAGCACCACAAGTTTGATACTGCTTTACCTATTTGTCTAAGCTAACTTACCTTTATGACATGAACTGTGCTTAGGAATGCCCATACCTTGCCACATGTTATTGATATTGGTGGCCAATGACCTCCAGAACTTTGGGTCCATGACTAGCCATGGGTCCCACTATATCCAGATGCCTGTGCCGCACAAAGAGGGGCAAGTACTTCTTCCTCGTGCCGACAAAATAACCAGCTCCCTCCTCCTCTTCCTCTCCTTTCGCATTTTGCTGGCTGTGTAGCACCATTTCCAAGTGCTGCTGCTGGCACCTGCCTGCAAAACATGCTGACTGCTGTCTGCCCAAGCACGCTTAAGTTGCAGATTTGCTCCAGTATCTTTTAACTTGCGCTCATTTTCCCCTATGAACAAACTCCTGAAACAAAGAAAGGCCTCTAAGCTGGAGACAAGGATCAATCTGCAGTAGCAAGGCACGGTGGTAGGGATGCCATCTCAATTATATGCTACCCTGGTAAATTTGCTACATCTACTTTAAAGCTATTTTGAAGAAAATAAAACCGCTGCTTTCCCCTTCCATCAGGAGTACCTTTGGGTGTGCTGTGGAGAGGGCCACGCTCATTGTTCTTGGCAGTGGATGTGTTCCACTTTTTCTCTGGCTCAAGCCCATCTTCTTCACTGTCTGATGAGTGGGAGGAGGCATAAGAGCTGCTGTGCTCATCAAGGGACAATTCGCTGTCCGAGTCTGAGTCATGCTCTGCAAATGCAGAAAGGAGAAATACAGCAATAAGAGGGTGACCAGGAGCTGGACACATCTGTCTGCCATGCATGAAGAAAAAGAAAAGGTGTCTGGCTCAGGACGTGCCAGGGATGTGCACTTACTTACACCCACAAGTGTTCTCAAGATTAACTTAGAAGGACTGCGGCATCTGCCTAAGTCTTTATGGGAAGCACAACTGCTTTGTTCAACTAATGGGAGCTGCAGAACAGAATGGAGATGCTTTTTGCACTATTCAATACTTAGAACAGTAACTACACAGGATCTCAATCAACACAACAACTGGCAAGCTCAGGTACTTAGAAATATAAAAAAGCCTGCAGATGTACTCTTAAAAACTGCTACAAGGCAATAAAATTTAACAGCAAGACCCCAAATGAAAGGAAATCAAACAAGAGACACTTCTCATTTTCTTGTATGAAATGCACAGTCATAAAAAAGGATACTGCCTCAAGGTCTCAAACATTAAAAGATGTCCAATTAAAAGTCTAGAGCAGCAGTACATAATTTGTGAGAAAGAAAAGGGACGCCAGAAACTGTCAACAGCTGTGACAGCTGTCAGATTAAAACTGAGCCATCACAAGAAGCAGATACATATTTCCATTCCAGAATTCCCTAGTAAGGCAACCACTGCATATCTCCTCATGCCAACAGCATAATGAGAATGAGATGCAGAGTAACTGCTCCTCCTATTACAGAAGGCTTTGAAAAAGTTTCTGAGAAGGGAAAGGTTCACAAATGGGTCAAAGCACTTAAAATTAATTCTTACCATTGGATTTAGATGGATTCCTGTGAAAAATGGAGGAATCTGCTTCAGTCTGTCCAGCCCTTGCTTGACTTGAGGATCCACTGAACTTATGAGCAGCATCATCCCTTAGAGGATAAAAACAGGGGACACCTTTCTTGGTCATTTCACTGTTCTTACAACAAGGCAGACATGCAGATTAGATCCTTCTGGTCAAACACAGCCAGCTGCAGTGAATGCCAGTCAGCCCGTGCTTATCTGATTGCCAATGTAGGCACTTATACAGCAAGACACAGGTAATGCCAGCCTTGGGGACATGAATCACATTCTGAAAAAGCCTGATGTTAATAATCTAAATCCTGCTCCTAGAAACACATCTGTATTTTAACTGGCAAGCAGCACAGCCAAAATAGTTAACACAGCAACTATGTTAACCACTGCACTGCTGGAAGTCACCATTGCAAAGATGCATGCAAAAGAAAATGCACAAAAGAAAATGACAGTCACATGAAACATAACTGTTAAGACACAGAGCAAGTAACACTCGAACCCAAACACTTCTCTTTTGCTTTTTGTTTTCCACAAGAGTAATGAAAAGGAAAGGCAAGCACCTGAAAGCCATGCACCTGCCACCGGATTACCTGAGGATATAAGCAAGGTAGCTATTGTGGCTCTTGGCTGACCTGACGGTGCTCTCTAGGGAGACAGTGGATTCCCCAATGGTTGTACGATACATATTTGGCTCTTCTATGTATGTGTTGTTACAGTTCAGAGATCGCTGAAGGGGAAAAAAAAAGACACAAAGCAACAGTGAATGATAAGAGGCAATGTTTTAAATAAAACACAGTGGATTTCTGACTGTTCTAGCCAGATCTTTCCATTCTGCAGGCACATAGACTGGGAGAGAGAGCAGTGCCCAGCACTGATGCAGAAGCTGGAGCCTGAAATCTGTAACTGACTTTTTTCTTCAGCTGATGTACCTGCTCTTGACAGTCTCAGTGTGCCTGAGTTTCAGCAAAGAGTTTCAGCTCACTGCAGCTGGACAACACGGGCCAAGGCACTGTATATCTTCCTGACAGAAAGATCTTAAATGTGACTTACGTGCCTACTGTGAGCCCTAAAGGGCAACGGAGAGTAAGACCAATCATTTTCACACTGTTGAACTTGAGTCCATGTGTCCTATTAATGTTATTGCACATAGACATGGAATCAGATCAAAGCAAAAAGACTGTCTTAAAATGGTTTTCACCAAAGCCTGTGGGCAGAGACCTGGGTATTCATTACAGCACTTTGAATATTCAAAACTAGTGGACATGAGGCTCTCTGACCCAGCTCATCAGAAGAGTGTTGGTGCCTCATTTCAATTAACCAACTGATTGAAAACCTTTGCAGTTCTGAGCCTTAAAACCCCTTCCTCAATTTCCCACCTGGTAATAAAATCTAAGCATGCCATCCACTACCTTCCCCAGCCATTCCTACATTTTGCCTGGGAGACTAGCTGCAAGCTGGCACAGATGATAGCACCATGTTAGAGGGTACTTTCACAGTTCAACCTTATGGACTTAGGGCTCAGGATCACAATCCAATCCTGTTAAACTTACGAGTGTAGATGTCACCTGGATTGCAACATATATGGAAGAGTAATCAGTTACTTCTACTTGCAAGTTTCAAACTATTACATAAGTCAACATGACTATAACCAGAATAATGCAAGTACCAAAGTGGTTCAGAATATCCCACATAGAACTTCTGTGCTTGCTTTTCCCAAACTTTGCAAGAATAAAAAATGATGAATTCCTACTGGATGTCCATGTTACACATGCTACCTGTTAAAAGTCTTTAAGGAGCCAAGTGATTTTTGATGCTGATACTTCCTGTCAAAAGTTTTAAATAAAACACTAATCAAAACTTTTGAGAGGTCCTCAGTAATTTTTGCAGGAGTCACTGAAATCAGCCAATTCACTTAATTATGGACATGCCAATTTTAAGTGCATTTTAGGTAATTTCTACCAGCCAGAAGATGATTTTTTTCCCATCTTTTTCCTTACAGTTAATAATGTAGCTCTTGTTGCAGTGGAATCATCTGGAAGAGGCTTCTTTCCAGTTAAAGTGTTCTTCAAGTGCTTCCTGACTTCTTTGTTAAATACGCAGTGGAAGAAGAAAATGAACAGGCCCTGGATCATTTTAGAGAGAAGAAAAATGAAATCTAAATGATTAATTACTACCACACTGCAAACACAAATGAGTATTAGAGAACAGCATTTCTGAAACAACCCCTGAATTCCAGTTCACAGTCTATGATTTCAAAAGCAATAACTATTTCCTGTCTTTGACTGAAATGGCATTGACTGATCCCTTCTTCATAATTTGCTTCCAAACTTAAACGTGCATAAGTGGCCTTGGAAAATATACAAAACAATGTGTTCCTACAGGATTTATAAAGAAGGGCTCCTAGCAGTTGTCACTCTGCCTCACAGTTTTCAATATATCAATACATATATAATAGGGACATCAGTACCACTGGAAGACATTTCAGGAAGTTTCAGGGTTGTAGCTGCATTAAGTTTTTAGAGCTTTTACATTGATTATGAGACAAAATCAATAGCAGCACAACAATATTGTGGCCTTTAGTGAAAATCTCTGGAAATGGGGAACTTCTGCTGTAGGTGCCCTTAATACTGCTGCTAAAACTTTAGAAAGCCTTGTAAGGCATGAGCAGATCCTGGGGTCAGAGAGCTTTCGTCCCTTATGTTCTTCCCTCTGGAAGGGAAAGGCGCTGAAATCCCCAGGGCTGGGCAGCCTTTGGCCTGCCAGGAACACACATGACTACATTTCTGGGGGGTTGGGGGCATGCACGTGTATGTTCTCAGATATATTTGCTTTGAGGGAATTCATGCAGCTGCCAAACTGTTATCCATTTTGGTTGGAGATATAGTATATAGAAGCCAATCACTCATGAAGTTGCAGCTGTACCAACATTACAAGATGCCTGCATTTCAAGATTTCAGCCAAAGCAATTGACTTAGAGTAACTTTAAACTTCAAGCTCTCTTTCTAAACATTCAATCAAATGCAATCTTAGTTGGCATTAGCACTTTGGGATTATTCATTAATAAAACTCACATAAACGTCTCTCTAAAGAATACAAGTTCAAAGAAGGCAATGATGTGAAACGCCACATACCACCGTGCCTCTGCAGGCAAGTTAGGAGAATTCCAGCCACTGGCTTTCCTCCCTCTCATCAGGTTTATATTTAATTTTATTTCATTCTAGGCTTGTGGAAGCCTGGTTTTACAGCCTAAGTGGGAGTATTTATTTCAGAGCACATCAAGTTGCACTGGCAGAATATCCTTGTTCCAGGCTGGTCTATCTGATGTGCTCGCAAGGCCTGGACAGGCATCTCTGCGGGAAGTCCACCAGACTTCTTTTTCTCTTTCATTAAAATCTGTGGCTCTTGTGCTGCAACTGACAGCAGTGGCCTCCTACAGTGGCTGTTTTAATACTGTAGGGCACTTGCCGTAACAGTTACTGCTATCCTTGGTCACACTCAAGTTATGATTAGCATGACTTAATGATTTACTTTCATGCCAGATCTCCTACAAACCACATTCTGTATCTTTAATCAACACCAGCGCAGATCAAATGCGTGATCCAGTAGATCCCTACTGCAGTGAGTCATATTTAAGAGTCACCATTTGACTATTTTTCTTAAATGGTAACTCACATTGTGAAAGCAACAAAATGACTGTTAACATGAGCTTGCAGAAGACAGCAGCAAAGATTTTGCCTCTGGAAAGATCGAGGTATAATTACCTACTGTTATTTATCTGTCATTTTCTGAGAGCACTTATCTTAGGATGACTGAAAGTGATAGATGCAATTACTAGAAGCTATGGTTTTGATGAACAGAGCCCTCTGTTTGAGAAAACAATACAAAAATTGGACTTAACACCTCGGTTACAAAGTTAGCCAACGTTTACCTATTTTTGGGGCACAACAGTGCGTTCACGGAGGTCTTTCACTGGCAAAATGCTAACATACCTGCAAGCAGCTGAAAATGGCAAAGAGATAGTGAAATGTCATGACATCGCTGTTCACTGCCATCAGCCCCAGGAGCCACGTGGCACTGATGAGCAGAAGGAGCAGGAATGCCGTCCGCAGCACCGAGCTGTGAAGTAAGCACACGAAAGCATTTGCAGCATGAAGGAGATAGGAGGAAAGCCCAGCTTCTCAACACAGGTGAGAAAAAATGTCCTATCCTTCTTGAGAGCCCACACGGACCTGGTGAGGAGTAAATGCCCACGATTCAGCAACTAAAAGGCCCCGGAGGCAGTGCTCATCACCTTCCGATTCCCAACCCTCTCCTTGTCCTATCTAATGACTTAGAATACTCAGGTAAAAAAAAAAAAAGAAAGAAAAAAGGCAATTTCTTTTCAAGTCTGTTTCTAGGGTGATCTTCCAACAAACATGGCTGTTCGCCAAGCCATACTGTTCAGTCTTGTTGACTCTGAGGCAGAGATCTGGGCGGTAAATGGCCAGGTCCGTCTCATTTCTGTTTGTTGAGCTCACATTCACATTCTTTCCCAACGTTACAGCCCAAGGCTTTGGATTGAGAGCAGTCAGGGGAGTGTATGTTTGCTTAAAAACATTATTTACACAGACACTTTCAGAAGTTGGTGACAATTCTAGTGGCAAAAGTTTCATATTCTTAGTAAAACAGCTGACATTAAGTAGCAATTATACCCCATTTGTTTAGGGAGATTTAAGAAAAAAAATCTTAAAAAACCCCCAAAACTGAGATCTAATGCTGGGTAAGTAGCTACAGAAAGCCTTTTGAAATCTTATACAGCTACCTGTTTGTAAAAAGGGGCTGTCTTGACACTAGCTAATCACATTGTAGTTCACAGGCAAATTCTAAGCTTTGGGCAAAATAAGACTTAATGGGAACGTGCTGCCGCAACAGCTCGGAAAGGCAGCAGGTTTCAGCTTGTGGGCTTTCTGCTCATCCCATGGGGAATGGGATGGGGGTGGAGGCCAGTCCTCAGCACAGGAACCACAGTGGGTCCCTGCCTGACACGACTAGTCATCCTGGTATGCGTAAGGGAGACATTTCTGAGCCATGGGTGAGCACGAGGAGACTCAGAATTATGCCCACCTGGAAATGCCAGGGGTGAGGTCAAGTGTTAGCAGGCAGCATGAGGAAAGAGACGTGGCAGGACTATAATGACACCATACGGAAACCAATCTTTTCACTCTTCCCTCTCTTCTCATGCCTACAGCTGTCAGTGGTGCACAGCAACGTGGTAGAGGTTTTTACAGAGTTGCCAAGGGACCCCCAGAAGTAGGTGCTGGTAAAGAGATTCCAAACTCTTCTACCAATGCAGACTGGTTCTTTCTCCAATTATCTTACTTATTTCCAACTCTGAGTTTTAGGCAGTTCTATCCCTTTGTTATTCCTGGCCAGAACTTCTACAGCTTTTTGAACCCAAACTTACATGACTCCAGTTTTTTCAAATGAACGTTGTCTTCGTCTGCATGATGCTTTCATTGCTAGTATAAAGATGACAGTGTTTATCTGAAAGGGAAATTGAAATAACAGCATGAGTTCTTTCTTCAAATTTGTTAAAGAGTTCAGTTTTCAATGACAATGAAATTTTTATCCTAAAACGGTTTGGAGTGCCAAGAATATCGTCCCTTCAATTCCCATGTCTCTTCAAGTTCTGAAATTCATTTTGTTTCAAGCCAACATCAGTCAAGATTGTTCTAGGATTCTATCTGCGTGAAGCACAGTAAGACTGTCCTGTGCAAAGGGGTTTGAATGAAACACAAAAACTCAAGAATGGCTGTCTTTACTCAGACCAGAGTCCACTCACCCAGCATCCTGTTTCTGCTGAGGCCAAAGCAGAATATAAGAATATAATAACAGAGCAAGCATTCAGTGATAGTTCCTCAGAAAGCCCCTCCAGCCTCCACCGATTTCCAGGGTTGGGATATATGAGGTGGGGTGGTTCACTTGCACTTCATCACTCATAGTGAAAACTTGTGCTGTGAATTCATCCAGTCACTCAATTTATTAAATCATGCAGGGTTTACCACTGCCATCATCCTATTTCTGTCTCTTCACGGAGCAATGGCATAGCTCATCCTGTTCTGAATCTGCCTCCTCCTTCTCCTGTTTGTGTTGGAAAAGACACTACACAGTTGGATCCACAGCTATATTCTCGAGGCTATCATACTGTTACAAGCTTCTCCGCATTCTCTTCTCTGCAGCTTTCTTCTCTCGAGGCTGAAGGCTCCTAGTTCACTTAATTGCTCCTCAGCAGGGGCAGTTCCAGGCCTCTGGTATCTCCCAACCCCAATCCACACCACTTCCAGGTGTACTTCACTCTTATTGGAGAGAACGGAACCGCACTTGGCATATAAGATACAGTCACATGTATTTGTATCTTCTGGTGATCAGTTACTGAGAGAAGCTTTAAGGGAGAAAAAACTCCAATTCTTTACAGTTCCTAACATTTGAATTATTTAATATTTCTTTAGGAATTCTGGGTGAAGCAACTAGCTGCAGCTCAATTCACTGACTTGTTTTACAAGCTGCCCAACCAACCCTTCAAGCATGGAACAAAGCAAGTGGGAATAAACAAGCATCTTTCTAGCCACAGGACTGGACTGTCCACAAACAACCTTTGCACTGGTGGCCCTTGGATTTCCAGGAGCTTAGCTTAGCTCACATGTTCTATTCAAGCAGAAGATGCAAGCTTGAATGTACTGGTCTCAAAGATAAGGAATACCGGTGTTTCAGACTGTGACTGTTGGTTGACAAAACATAAAAGGAAGCAGAAAGGAAGAGATAGCTCAGGATGCCAACTCCATCATACTTACCACTACAACAATTACAATGGGCCCAGCAAAACTCCAGATAAGGGTGTCATGTACAGACAACCAGCAGAAATCAGGGTTCCCATAGCCTTGTGGATCCAGACCAACAGCAAGCCCTGAGTCACAAAAGGGAGAGACAGGTCATCCGAAAGGTGCTGATATATAACCAGGCACAGCAATAACACTGTCAAATCACTGCCTAGCAAATAAAATTATAATGGCAAGCTGTGTTCAATAGGACAATCTGGGAAATAAAAACCTAGACAAATATTAACATAAAACTTCCGTAAATTAAAACCCTTACACTGGCTATCCCATATCAAATGACGCTATGAGTTTTGCCTACCAGAATAAAGTTCAGCTACATAAATCTACAGAAAATATAAGTCCCAAGTTAATTCTGTTCCAGCACAGTTTTATAGCTGTATTCACACAGAGCGCTGAAACCTTCAGGGTGAGTGACATGTTGAGGAATTTCAATAAGCCTGCACAGCAGAATGACATGAATCATAACTAAGGAGATGCCTCTACTACAAAAACTTGCATTCTTAGCTGCTGTGAGCTTACTGTCACTAAAATAACACTGGAGACAAAGGAACTTGGGAACTCACAGGATTTAACTGCTTGAGCTCAGGAGCAGAGGCTGAGATTCATTTTCAGCTGCAAACCCAGCTAAGTGCCTACCTCACATTGCTTTCAGCACTGCTTGAAATGGAGTTTGCTGATGCCCCAAGGCAACTGAGTTAAGAACACACCTTTTATTGTTTTATTTTTCAAAGCCTGGAAACTTCCGAGAGAATCTCAGAGTCCAACCTCTACCTACTGACTTACAGTGCTATCTGATTTTGTGCCCTACACCTTGCCTATATGGCAACAATTGGGATTTCCGCCTTTGGCCTGCAAAATACTGCAGAGTTCTTCCTTCTTCAAGAGGCAGAAATCGATCCCTACAAGGCCCTCAGCCAATGACATATGGTAAATGGCTGCAGCATGTGGTGTGGACACCAGGGGCACCTATTGTGCTGAGCAGATGACCTGCCTCGAGCAGGCGTCCAACGCTCAGGGCAGCGCCGCTCTGTGCAGTGAGGATTTGTGCCTATTAATAACCAGCCTTCTGAGCTGAAGTCTGTGTGCTTTGAAAAAAAGACACAGAAAAGAAGGGAGAGCTGTGTTTTACACTTACTGCATAAAAACTGGCACACGGCCAACGTTCACATCTGGTACAGACCTATGGTCTATGAAAACTAAACTGGCTATTTAGCAAAGCAGTGGGCATTGGATCTGCTTTCTCTGAAGTGTGGAATGAGATAGGACTGGTCTCTCTCTCCCTGTTCCCATTGGCTCTTCCACCGCTGCCTTCAGCAGTTGCCATTCAGAAAGAATTAGCCATAAATGATTAAGGGACCATAAAGTATTTTATACAAAAGTAATTCTATAGACACAGGCTGTTTCCCAGGACTGGATTTCCCCATTAGTGGGACTTAAGCTACAGATTGACCAAACATCTGGCTCTAAGAGTAACTGGCAGACTGCAGTATTTTTTCACTCCCCAAATCCTACCCTAAAGTCCCCCATTAAACACATGGGGCAAACTGCAGTCATCAGGTAAGCGGTTCAAATTTTACTGGAGTCAACAATATGTGAAATAACACTTCACCCAAAGGTAGAATTAAGCCAATGCAGTTTAACATAAAGACCATTTTGGCATACCAATTAAATGCTCTGAGTGTGCGGGCTGTATGACAGCTCCCTGATGCTCACAACTGGGGATTCTCTGCGGGGGAAGCCCAGCACCCATCTCACCAACATGCCAGGAGAACACCATGAGGCACGTTTTGACCCTTACGAGTTCTTGCATGCCCTGCAGCAATGGCACACCAGCCTTACCTCTCTGCTGACTCACTGCCTTGCTAAGGATTCACAGCAAATCTAGAGATTTGGCAAATACTATGATCTGGGGTATACCGATTTAAGGATGATGTAAGAACCTGTTTTAACACGAGCTCTTGATGGCAAGCAGTTATTGCAAGTGTATGCCAGTCAGTTAGCATGTTGCCACAAAGAGGGGTCTTGTTGGATGCCAAATCCAGAATTTTATTCCTGAGGCAAGGAAGTCATAAAATCCCTTTCCTAGATGGATCAAACTACACCTTAAAATGAGCCGACTTAAAGTGAATTTGATTTGCTTTAAGCAAATTCCACTATTGCTCCCCACGGAGGAATATTCCACATCCTTACCCTTTTGATGGCTGTAAGCCTCCTCCCACCCTCAATCCTACATTTATTCACAGCAATTTGCTTTTGTATGGAGTGATTAAATGTGGTTCTTCACCACTGGACCTTATGTAAACATTTTGCTAAGATGTTTTTCACCTTGAAGTTCAGGTTTCCCCTTTGCACATAGCCAGGTCCCATCACAGATCCCTTAGCAATACTATGTCCCAGGTCTAAGCAAATGTGATTTCGAGCACAAAAAGTATGAAGAAAAAAAAAAAAGAATAACAGGTGAAATTGGCTGCTGCTGTAGGTTCATCTTTTTCAGGATATCTGTGAAGGAAATGCACAAGGCTACACAGTTATCTTTATAATAAAACTAAAATGTCCTTCTGATGACCAAGACTAAAATTCCTTCCCATACCTAAACTTTTCCACTACTGAAAAACACACACAATCCTTCTCTCATCACGGAATTTAAAAGAAACGGTGTTCAAAATGCATGCTAAGAAGTTGGAACCTTCTTTAGATAATAAACTTTAACATTCATAACAGAAACTTATTTGAAATATGTACAGTAACGAAGCCATCCAAGGGCAAGAAATCCCAATTGCGCTATTTATAAGGAAATAATTTTCTATTCAGATGATTTCTGAACCTGGAAGGTCAAACCAACGGCTTAGCTTTCTTGATTCACTCTGAATCCCACAAAATCCTCTGACTCCTTCAGTAATAAGGATCTGACTTCCTTGTTTAAGTTAACTGTAAATCAGTAGATTCAGAATTTATAGCACAAGAGACACCTTACTGAAAAATCGTTCCATGTTACAATTTTTAACCAGAAAAATGAAAAAGTGGTGCACTTGTAATGTACAGATAATATAATACTGCTGCTGAGACGCTCTCAATTCACTAAAATTCATGAGAAACCAAACAAGAAATGGAAAATCCTTCAGATGAAATACTACCGAAGAGCTACGTGTTCTGAAACACAAAGTGTTCCCTTCCATCAGGTCATAATACTTCTCTTCTACCAGAAATGACACTGCCCACTATCTGATGGCACTGAATATTTCTGTGTACACTGCAGTGGTGCTGACAACAGCTGCACGAGTCTGAAATGCTACAGAAACCAAAGATGTTTTCTATTTGAAGAGCTGGGGGTATGTCCAGAGTGGTGGAACCCTTTGGACCTTCCACTGCAACCTGGATAAACTGACAGAAGTGGAAAATACTTATGCCCAGCTTCACACAGAAAAACTTACCGTGTCTCCAGATAGGACACTCTTCCTCCCTATACTAAGTTGTTTTTTACTATGTTAACAATAGTATAAAAATAGTATAAAACTCTCCTTTAAGTCACACAGAAAAAAAACCAAACACGTATATTTTCAAAAGTCTAACTTGTTCCACAATTATTTTTCCAAGTGTACATGATTGATAGCTATTTATTTGATTGCAGAGATATGTAAATTTCTGTCATTGCTGACAGTATGTTGTTATCCATAAAAATAAATGAGTAAAAGTTAACTGTCTGCCGAAGATCTGATTTCCCATATGGCAACAGATATGTGCTGAAATAGTTGAAGCAAAAAACCCCTCTCCAACTGTTCTGTGAAGCACTTCCCAAGGAGCTGTCTGCCTGCATTAAGGCAGCACCATGTGCTAAGGGTAGCACTGGAAATGTCTGACTGCAAAAATAGGAATGGTGAGGGCGGAGATAGATGGGCTCCTGCAGAACAGCCTGGAACAGTTTAAAAGATTACTGCCTCCAGCTTTTCATTACTTTTCCTCAACTGGAAGTTATTGCTTTTCTATCTGAAATGATGTAAAAGGCCGTTTGAGTATTCCCAGCTCATTTTCAAGCCAAGTAAAACAGAGCTGCTGAAGTCCCCTTCAGAGAGCATTTACTGCTGGTCAGGGGCACTGCAGCAGGAACATCCAGAGAAGAACAGCAGTGCCCCATGGGTAGCATTACTTCTGAAGCCACTGCAGCCACTTCCCCAGAGACTGTGTCCATATCCCAGCATGGGTATGGACATAGATTTGACTATCAGCATGGGGGAGGACTATTTAGGATGACTACAAATGAAGTCGTTCAAATAAACACACACTTATATCCAAGCAATGTTAACAGGTCCTGCTTTCATCTGTGTGCAACTATGTTTATGTTATTGTAACACCCTCAGAATCACTTTAGCTGGGACAGAAGACATTTAGGGCACAGATCTGCCAAGTTCCAGTGACTTCTACTCACAGTGCACCTACTACTCCTCATGCAGGAAAACATTCAAGAGACAGTAATAGCTGAGTGCATCCACACCCATCTTGGATGGGGTCACTTTCCAGTGGAAATGGCAGGGAAAGCAAACAAAGCTTCTTTGGAGTGGTTGAGGGTACCTGTGATAATGGCAGGAATGCCCCAGCCAACGACGTAGTAGAACCGCATGTGCCCAAAGTTGATGTTCCTCACTTCAGTCAGCATCCGGTAGATGTGGAGCTGCTCCACGAACATCCACGCAAAGGTACTCATGTAGAAGTAGTGCAGGAGGATGGCAATCACTGTACACACAAACTGCAGAAGGGAAAGGGCAAGGCAATTAGAGCTGCTTTTCTGAAATACGCAGCCTGGTGAGTCACAGGCCTCCCAGTGCAGCTAGAGAGAAGAGCGATAGGAAGGGTTTGGCAGAAAGAACACACTGCCATTAATTTACATTTCTGTTGTTTTTTGGTTTTTTTTTTTTTTTTTTTTTCAGAGATTCAGAAAAGCTGTGCATACTGTGAAAGCTATATTTTTTTTCTATATTTTTATGCACCGGTTATGAATCTGCTTTGGCTTTATCCTATTGGTTCAATGTGCCCTTGGTCACTGCCCTTGCCGCCCTTGCCGTGTGTTCTGTGGTTCATTTCTCTGTGTGTATTTGATGCCCAGGTGACGCTTTTGGCTCTTTTGTCTGAATTCCTCCTGCTTGCAGGCAGAGCAGTGCTGGCAGAGCTCCTGGCTCTTTCTCCTTTTGTGGAGCTGGAAGTGGGGATGCCCTGCAAAGGCTGCAGACCCTCTGCCCAGCCTCGTTCACGAGTCCCTCCTGTAAAACACTGTTCCATCAAATTCAGCAACAGCAGGTTTAACTGCTTCAAGCAGACCAGCCTAGTTGCAAAGTCAACAAAACTGTTCTCGAGAACTACCACCCGCATCCCTGCACTGACTTGGTGTCTCCCATTTACACACCAAGGGCCAGCCTACATGTTTTTCCGCTACTTTGCTCTTCCCAGCGACAGAGCTGTCCCTCCATGGAATTGCATCATTTTGGTATAGTTTTGCTTTGTTTTAAAGTAGACAATGTGTTGTGCTTTTGTAAATGCATTCTTTATTGCAAATTTGTGTATTTGTAAATAACTTGCACTTGGCAAAGGTGGAGGGAAAGTGCGAGAAAGATTTTAGATTTTCAGCTGAGGTCCTTCTTGCTCTTGAAAACCTCCTTTCTAGGGAGAGAAACCAAAGAGGTTTCACTCCAGGAAGAGTGAATATGCTTAACATGAGTAAAAAATGATCTGTAGACTTCAGCCACAGAAGTCCAGCCTCTGTTGGAGGTATTTTCCTACCAGTTAAATGAAATGTCGCTTCTCAAATAGGTAAAATTTATACAATCAAAGAATATCTCGAGTTGGAAGGGACCCATAAGGATCAATGAGTCCAAGTCCTAGCTCCATACAGGACCACCCAGTTTGATGTGATTTTATGTTCCTGTGTAAGAGCGGCATGCCACTGTGTTCCTATGGGGCTGTGCCATAAGGATCTCTGACACTAAGGCTGGTGATCAGGTGCAGGAAGTACTAAGGAGGAAGAAGCTCCTGAAGAGCTGGCATGATTTATATGCCAAGACAGTAACTCAGGATTGAGTAACTGAAATAATATGAAAAAGAGTCAGGAACTTGCATTAATAAGCAGGTAGGAATGAGAGCGTTTGACCATACTATGGTCACAGAGCAGCAAAAATGAAGGACCCATGGAAATCCCAAGAGACTGGGCTGTTAATATGACTAAGAGAAATAGCTACGGTGGGCAAACTGGCAGCTGAAGTCAACTTTGTGATAAAATAGCCACTCTGAACCCTCTGAGCTTCACAGATCTGTATTTTTGTAATATCTGTCAACCAAGTTTTCCTCCCAACTGAAAAGTTTGATGGCTGAAAATAAGAATGACCAAAAGCATCCTACAGCCAAGGCAAAATCTATTGCATTACCTCTATTCATTTGCTTGTTTGAGAAGCAAAGCAAAGGACTCTGCCAAGGTTCTGTTGATAAGCTTGTGTCAAGAGCACTCTGAGTAACCACGTGATTTTTGTTTCAAAATACTTTACACTGTGCTTTTGATTCCTCTGTGGTACTGTCCCTACCTTCTGATTTTGATGTGACATTTTAGTGTTCTTGCATGGCACAATGCTCAGAACCACAACTCAGGACTTCCCCGCTCAACTTTACTGAGGATTTCATATTATGATCGCCAGCTTTCTGGATTCACTTACTGTATCAGCTCTATTCCAATGTCAAGTGTTATTGAAAAAATGTCTCACCAAATAAAAGGCCTTTCCTCCCTGTGTGTAAGCGGCATTTTTTTGTTTCTATTGGCACATGGTAGACTCTTGCCCTGAACATTACCTTTTTCAGGTAAGAAAAAAAAAAGTAAATAAATCACTTTCCATCAATTGTCCAGGGAAAGATTAAAACCTCACCCAGAAATGCGACTGTTAATTCACAGAAACCCATAAAAGCCAGGCTGGGTGCCAAGCAGCGCAGCATTATTTGTGCTCCGGCATTCTTTCCCTCTTTATGTTCATCAGTGCATGACTCGTTAGACAACTCTCATTCCATACAGACAGATGAATAATTGTCTCAAGTAGACATAGCTTACAACCCTCCTACCTTCTCAAATTGACTGGGTAGGCTGTAAGGAGCGGCTTCCTGCTCTACGAAATGCATTCTGCAACTTAAAAGATTTTCATAAGTGGGTTAAGGGTTTGGGCTGTTTCACTGAGCTCTGGTAACAGCACAGGAGAGGATCACAATCTTGAAGACTGAAAATGGGAAGCAGTGCAAGAGAACAACCTTGCAAAGTACAACCAGTAGTAGTTCTGGCATTGCTAAAGTGAACCATTTTACTGCTCTTATAAGCATTCACTTGGTGCTCCATGATACTACAAAAAGAATGTGGAGATGAGAAGTCATCTCTCGCTACCTGAGTTTTGCAAGGTGCTGCAGACACTTCTTAGGCTTGTCCCTCTGTTCCACAGTATTCATGTCAGAACCGAAAGCATGTAAACTCCCTGCTAGCGAAATACAGTGAAAAATGAGTGCTGTGCCCAAGAAGGCGTGAGAAAGGTCACATTACACAGAATGCTGTGGATCAATTGGCCAGGTGAGTTCATATGAGAAACAGTTATTTTAATATGCAAACTCACAATACTATGAGACGAAGACGATGCAGGTCACACGTGATGTGAGGCCATACCTGAGGGCAGGTCACTGTGAAAGATCTCAGTGTAACAGCAGCTAAGGGACTGGAGTTGGGATAGAGGGGAAAATCAGAGTATGGGACTGGAAGTGGCACTGTGAGATGGAAAGTTCTGTCCAGTTTAGCACAGACAATTTTCCAAAAGGTAAAATGGGGGGCGAAAGCCCTGAAAAAAAGGCATCAGTGATATGAATCTTAGAAACTGGGGAAATTAAGCTGTTCACTTTTACTTATTTTTCTAACTGAAATACTATTGAATACAGGATTCTAGGGAAGATGTCTTTCAAAGCTATTATGGCAAGGTCTCAACAGCATCTAGTTACCAGAAGCTGAAATTAGACAAAATCTGACAGCACAGATCATAGAATCATTTGAATTGAAAGGAACCCTTAAAGTTCATCTAGTTTAACTCCCCTGCAATGCACACGGACACCTACAGCTCCATCAGGTGCTCAGTGCCCCATCCAGCCTGTCCTTGAGTGTCTCCAGGGATGGGCTTCCACCCCCTCTCTGGACAACCTGTTCCAGTGCCTCACTACTTTTATTGTAAAAAAACTTCTTTTTTACACCCAATATAAATCTCCTCTTTTAGTTTGAAACTGTTTCCCTTTGTCTTCTCACAACAGGCTCTGCTAAAGAGTCTGTCCCCTTCTTTCTTACAGCCCCTCTTTAAATAATGAAAGGCCTTTCTTGTCAAGATTTAGATTAAAATGTGACATGTACAAAAAGGATTTCTAGAAGATAAATTTTCTTTAGGGTGTTCAGATAACCTTTATGCTAATATTCTTTATATGTGCTAAGGACAAACTTTTTATTGCATCTCATCACCCATCTGTCTGCTGTCTATTTGGTAAAGGCGGATGAGAAACTTGGATCACTTGTCTGTTCGTCTACCACCTGTCTGCATGGCAACCATGACTTCTGAGATGAGTGCTACTAAGAATTAAGAGCAGTATTACATATAACGCTACAGAGCTAAAACAGCAGTGAAGTTCTAGACACAGCACACATTTCATACTCAGTCCATTCATGGCTTATGTTTCTTGACGTGCACAAGGCTGGTGGTGTATGCACTAAGCTTTGGCAACAGGTATGATGGACTGGAGCCAAGGGTCACTGTGGCTGGAGAGCACAAAGCAAAGTGACAGGTTTCCTACTGATTCTTGAATGTGACAAGCTGTCCCATGCCTGGCAAGTGGATTCTCCAGAACAGCCATGGCAGGTATGCAACATGCACCAAACACCCGCACAGTATGGCACTGCCGATAATCTACCCATCAACGCCAAAAGCCACTTGGGCTTGCGGGGTACTTGCTGCAGGAAAAAATGGAGAGCCTCCTACTGAACAGACAAAGCAAGACAGAACGCATAATGATGGAAAGGAAGGAAGAAACTGGAATTCAGGATTCAGTTCCTGGGATAAGCCTTCAACACGACTGCTGTCATTTTTTTTGAAAATAACATACCATCTATTTCCTAGCATTGCCATTCGTCATAAAAATACAAAAGAATACGTTCAGTCTGACATTTAAACAACGTTTAGTCCAAGCAGAAGTAAAAAAAGAAGAGCAAGTGAAACAGATGGGAGCAGATAAAAGCCCCTGATTTAAAGTCTGACAACTTCTGTAGTAAGGATGAAGTAACTCTTACCGGGTTTTCTGTTTGGTTGATTCCAATGAGGAAGACAAGCTCGGAGAAGAAAAGGGCAGCCACCAGGTTCTTGTGGATGCTGTGCAAGTTGGACCGGAGTGTGCGGATCAGAACCAGCAGGATGAAGGTAATCAGCAAAGCCACCAGTGAGATGGAAACAGTTGTGTAAGTGACAATCTTCAGAGGAAGTACCTCCCCATTCTGCAGGAAGAGAGATTGACAGAACTGCTGAGTTTTTTCTTTCTTTTTTTCCAGACTTACTGCTTGGAAAGTCAATGCTTTCATTACTACTGAATCAATGTACAGATTTGCTTCAAACCAAGAGGTGATGCTACCTCTTGAGTCACTCTACATTTTGAGCATGCATGGGCAGCATCCAGAAGGAGCAGGGAGCTATGTGGGAACCTTAGTGTATTTCAGGCTGGACTGCCCCTCTTGAAGCTGTCCTGAAATGCTAAAAAAATCTGCGGAGCTTATGTCCTTGCTCCTGCTATTGCAGTTCTACACGTACCTAACATCAAGTGGTGCCACAACTAATATGTATCTATAATCCTTGTTTCATTCCCTTCTCTGCATGGCCTTCTGCACCACAGGCTATTACAGACATGCATTGCTGGCTATGTCATGCAACAACCAGTTAGTTCCAAAGCTCCCTGAAGACCAAAATCCATCCCACTGAGGCACAAGCCTGGGATCACCCACCTCCCGTTTTGAAATGTCCATCAAGACAGCAAAGCTGGTCAAATGGTTGCACTGGCAGGCGATATGGCTCTGGTTTCTGGAAAACAGCTCACACCCTCTGGAAGACCAGGCACCTGTTCCGCCAATCCTGCAGGGAAAAAAGGCATCTATGGGAGCCATCCTCAGAACTCACCCTCACCTCTTGCTGCCACTGCTCTCCAAGACAGCTCTCACTCCACAAACAGAGAGGACTGCATGTATTAAGACAGAAATATTTATAGTGATCACCTGCCTGACAATATGACCAACTTAAAAAGCCCCAAGTTGAAGTATCGCTTGCTAGCTGTTGTGGCTTTGCAACAGCCTGTTTTGAGTTAAAAATAATTTGCTGAATTCCTCATTTTGTGTCACTGATCATACAAGCAATATGGGCAAGTGACTGCACAGAACAAACTGACCACAGCGAGCGTACAAGGTAAAAAATACCAAAAACACAGAGACGTGTTTTTCAGCCATCTCTATGTCCCTACACTTAGTAAAACTCTTATGTGAAATATATTTTAGCAGAAATACGATTTCATCCCAATATTCCTCTAGAAAGAAGGCAAGAAAAGTTAAAAACAGGGGATAACATTTTGTATCAGGAAATGTCCTGTATTAACAACATGGAGGAACCGATCCCTTAAAAATTCTACCCTATTTAGCCTTGTCTAACTCCAGAAAAGGTTTTGTGTCTATATTAATTATTCTATCCTGAAGTTAATGAGTAATAAAAATTCTTTTGTAATTACTGAAAAGGGTTTTTCTCTTCAAGAGATTACACAGGTTATCTTTTACATTCAGTAATGAAACATCTGTTAAATAGTTTTAATATTCCTTTCCCTTGAAAAGTACTCACACTTTAGAAAAACTCTTTTATTATGTTTACAAGCTCCTTTATAACTGTGGCTGTAGGAAAACATCACTGAAGACAACAATGCCACTGAAGTCGCCAGCAGATAGCAAATGGATGAATCACGTCAGAGCTAATGAGTTATTCAAGACCATACAATGTTTAAAAATTTATGAAAAAGGGACTTGCCATTTCCTCATAACTGTCAGAATCATCTGTATGTAGAAGCAAATAGCACATCTAGAAGCTGCTTATCTAACCTTTGTGCTGATACAATCTCAGACTACTTTACAAGCAGGCAAGTGGAGTAGTTTATTATTGCCAACAAAATAGATGTCTGTTTGCCTCCTCGATCCTTTTAATGATATAATCTCCATAAGCTTTTGACTAGGAGGCAAACATTTCCTAGGTTAGCTTGTTTTTGTATTTCCAACACAGGATATTACCTTTCAGTGGATTTTTCCATAGGTTTACTGGAGTTTTGGGGTCATTAGAAAATGTGTAACAGCTATTCCTCTAACTGTGGGCTGACAATACCATCCTTTTGCCATATACCCGGTTTCATGGTTATGTATGTAATATTTAAAATATTACGAAATATTAACTTGACGAACATGTAGCTATCACAGAACAGCTTGTGCTGGAAGGGACGTCAAGGATCATCAAGAATTGCTATCTCTCAATACATTTTCTTTCGTTTTACCAACACTCCAGAAGTATCTCCAGCAGGACTGTGCTGCTTCCACAGTCTCGTACACCTCAACAAAAGACACATGAGTATATAAAATTGTTTAATTTTTTCAGATCTTCACACTAATTATGTCTGTATTTTTAACTTCACTTAATACATGATACCTAAATTAGCAACATTTGAACATTTCATCTTCTCCCTCATACTTTTCTCCTAGGTTCACCCTCTGCTTATGCTCGCTGTCCAGTATTGTCTGCTTACTAACAACAGCAAGAGGTCTAAGGTCCCAAAGAAGGCATTTCTTTCCCTCCATTTTTTCACTAAATCAATTGAAAAAGATATATATAATAGATGGTGAAAGGAAAGGTAAGTAGCTTCTTATCAGTGCCACTTTCTTTGAGTTGACTTCTGATTCAAAAATGATCTCTCAGATTTACAGTCTTAACATTTTATCTCCTTTTTTACCAACATCAGCTTTTTTATTTATGTGTTTATGTGTTTTATTTATTTATTATGCCCTGTCTGAGGCATCAGTGGTTGCTGCCTGCTTGCCTTGCACTCTGTCCAGAGTCACTAGCACATGACAGGAGAAGATACAGCCCATAAAATAACAGTCTTCTGGAGATGCACTCCTAAGAAGAGGACATGGGGCAATGAGAGTCCTGACTAAAAGACCTCAGGTGAATCACGAATCCAGGCAGTGCAGCTAGATTACATTTGTCTAGTTGTACATGTGCAGGCAAAAAGAATGGGCAAACAGATGGAAATTGTGAGATTTATTACTCTCAGCTAATACTGCAGAAAGACATGGTGGCACTGTATCTGTTAGAAACCACAAGGCTAGGCATTTGTTTGAAGAGTTATGCTGATTATTTTTTATTGTTCTCAGGTTAATGGGAAGTGAGTACTTGGCTTCACCAGGAGCTATATGCCAGTTGAGTAAACTGAGTGAAAAAAGCTCTCCCTCCAGAATTATCCTCCTAGTTCTCTGCTACCAAAAGAGTTGCCGTGCACAGCCCTAAAGAAGGCAGAGACATACATGATGGAGTGATTCCAGAAGACACAGACAGGCTTTGTTCTCTCCTCCGTTTCCAGCATGGCATACTCCACTATGATGGGCTTTTCCACCAGATTGGGAGGAAGCTCCCCATCACTGTGAATGGCTGTGCTCACCACAGGTGTATTAATAATTGGGCGATTTGGTAACCTGCAGAAGGAGAAAACCACAAAATGATTTAGATGTTAAAATGCAAAGCACAGATTTAGCAGATAGAAGATTTCCAGTACATTCAACTCAGACCACAAGGCAGATGTACCACCAGCCTTCCACACAGCTGAGCTTCCAAGGCCTGTTGGCTCTACTCTTGCAGTTATTCTCCCACATTGTGCCAGAGGAGTACAAGAGACAGCACTGCAGTGGCAATTGTAGTGCAGATGTCGTTTGCTTGGTATAAAATAGCTCTGACTCCCCTGTTTGGAAGAAGCACGTAGAAAGGGATCTGCACAATTCATAGACAGGTTGAACTCTCACCTCAGGCTCCTTCGGTCAGGATCATAGTTTTCGGGCAGGAGATGTCCTAGGGACCGGTATATAATGACCATGGCAACAGTATGATGAGTAGAGTCATCAGGGTGCCGCTTTCTTCTCTTTGTAAACATACTCTCAGAGCTTTGTGCATCACTGCTCACCTTAGAGGATAATTTTTGATTTGAAGGCCTCATCGTAGGTACTGCTGAGGAATTAAAATACATATTAAACTCCTTCCACGCAACATCAAAGCTACCATTTAAACTGGTGATTTTGCTTTGCAAAGATACAGAAATATTTCTATTGCTCTAAGTTTACAGCACTGAGCGTGCACCTAATGAAACATTTTTAATGAAGTTCTAACACATTTCATAGTTATAAAACTGATAATTAAATAACCACTGAATCACAAATAACCATTTAGTCCAGATAGAAAATAAGGAATTTCTAAGCTACTGGATCCACAAGTGCATAAATGATCTGTGTATGATATAAGAAAAATGCTAAAACAACATCCATGTTATTACTTCGCATGCATTTATGGCAAAGCTAGAGATAGCTGTGAGTACAACTGGTCACACAGGAATCTGTATGCTCATTCTTTCATATAATGAGCTTCCAATTTTGGCAAGTATCTCTTAACATTCACATTCCCTTCTTCCTTAGAGAAAAGATATAAGGCACAAGCAGGTGTCTTATTTCTGAGGAAAAAGCCATACAGAGAGATGCGAAAGCTTACTGTTTATTGTGTATTATTTTCAAAAGTGTTACTATTTCCCCATTCCAAGGACATTCAGTCATGGTATTTGTATAGTTACTGTCTAATTTACTCTCTCAGCCCTTGCTTAAGGTAAGTCGCGGTTTCCTCTCAGCAGTCTCTGGGTACTTCAGAGCTAGGACAGGCCCATGGACTCCACAACGTGCCACCCATTTCTCTGCCCAGCTCAAGGCCTTTCAAGGCCCAGCTCTCTGGCTGCAATGGGACTGCTCCACACCCAGACTGGGATTCCCACCTCCCACACGCCTTCCTTCCATCCCTGCAGGGCCCACGAGAGGGTGGCCGCAGGGGAACAGCTTGGTGGGAACAGCACACTTCCCTGGGTGACACAGGATTGAGGGACCTGACAGACAGGTACAGCCAGTTACACAGCCCCCGGCAGGCAGAAGGCCTCTGAGGTATGCACAGCTGCTCCAACCCAAAATAATGCTTGCTTGTGCAGGTGATCACCGCGATCTCACCCTAGTACCGTTCTGCCTCACAAGGATCAATCACACGTCCTTGGGAGTGAGTCAAAACTTCCCTCCAACTGTCAACGGGTTTTACCTTTCCTGTCTGAAGGTCTGAACAGAGTATCCGGGAAGATAACAGATGATTCCAGATCTTTCGGATAATCCTCCTTAATCTCATGAAATCGTGGTATTCTAGCTCCCGTAAAATTAGACTTGTCAAAGATGTCAACAGCGATAACTGGAGAAAAAAAGTTTCCCATAAAATTAAGTTTAATTCATTCAAATATGGTATTGAAACAAAACAAAACATGATTGGATGGTTAAAACATCTGCACAACACAGGAGAAATTTAAACCCTCAAACTGTTAGGGTAGTATGGTTAGGTTGTGGTTGGACTTGATGATCTTGAAGGTCTTTTCCAACCTGAGCAGTTCTGTGATCCTATGAATACAAAGTCAAATCTAATTGCTTTCTATGAATACCTTAAACGACAATTAAAAGTCTGTGTTTCAGCACTGATACAGTTAGGAAATCACGTGCTTATAAGGACTGCAAAGGCAATGGAAAGGCATTCGCAATGCAGTATTTCATAGTGGGAAAACAGTACCACATACTTGGGAAATAAAAGTGGTGTGTTCCAATTTCACACTTGCTTCTGTAGGGAAGGCCAAACCCGCTGCTTCAGAAATATGTACTTTCTCTATCAGCTTAGCTGATGTTGCATTTTAAAGAAAATAACCTGGATTTTACCCAGGAATACTCCCTAGTCCTATAGCTCTCTTCCCCCCATGCTAACAGTTACTCCCTGGCTCACCTCATCAGCTCTGCCTGCTGTCCAACTGCCAAAATATTTAAAAGCAGCTGAGTTGGCTTGAACTTTCCCATTTATGAAAAGTCACTGAGTGCCAATTTAGATGTTATAATAAAAGTAAGAAGCTGGAAGTCCTGGGGGTAACCCTACACTGAAAGCTGTGATCTGCAGCAGGTTTCTATATGAAGAAATATCCAAGTTAAAATCTGCAAATTCCCATTCCTTTTCCAGCCACTAAATAACTCCCAGATGAACCATTAGGAAACTCCATTAACACCATATACACCTGGAAAAACTGTTCAAAAGAAAACAGACCCCCTTCAGCACAGTTGACTCATCCCTCCCAAGCTATTGACTTATTTACTTAGGAAGAGCTGGTCTGAAAAATCAGGGTTTACAACCCACAAAAAATTCTAGGCTTTGTTTTCATCTTAGTTCAAACACTGTACATACATTTTTCTGAATGTGGAGATAAAAATATTTTGATTCTGATATTCCTAAATCAAAAGGAAAACTTGAACTTCAGTCTATTAAAGAGAATCAAAAGTATTTTGGTTTGGCTCAGTTCAACAACAATCTTTCTCCCCTGGAACTGACGCAGGACTTTGTAGAATCACAGAATCCTTAGAGTTGGAAGGGACACTTAGAAGTTATCTAGTCCAACTCCCCTGCAATGAACAGGGACAGCCCAGCTAAGTCAGGTTGCCCAGGGCCTGATCCAACCTCTCCCTGAAAGTCTCCATGGACAGGGCATCCACCACAACTCTGGGCAACCTGTTCTAGTGCCTCATCACCCTCACTATGAAAGACTTCTTCTTTATATCTAATATAAATCTACCCTCCTTTAAGCTTTAAATTATGTCCCCTTGTTCTATCACAACAGACCCTGACTGCCTCATGCCTTTGCTTTCCTCTGGAAGCTGGAGCTTCCCATACTGAACTCTCCAGGCAGCTGTGGACATGAAGCCCTCAGCACAAGGTCAGTAGGCAGAGGTTAATATACTTGTTATACCAGCTGGCACAGTCTGGAAAAACTGGCAAGCTTTTGGGCTCATAAGCCCTTCTTCAGGTCTGAAAACACAAGCTCATAATTCATACCACTAGAGAGAGAAAGAAACAGAGCTGCAGAGCCACTGAAATGCTGCTTGTGAGGGACCCCTGGAGGTCACCTAACCTCCTGCTCAGAGCAGGGCTGTTACCCCTTGCTGGGACCTGGGGAGAAAATGAAAGAGACAGAGAACAAGAAAAAAAGAGGAAAGAGGACAACCATGCCATGGTTTCCATTCTTCAGTTGCATGTGTACTGTGGTGGCATCAGTGAAGTACATTACAGTCCTGGAAGTGCAGGAACTGTTCTCTGTTAGAGAGGGCATTTACTTGGATGGGGGGGTGAAAGAGTCTTGGTATATCTGATGTTTCCTTCAGTTTAGACCCAGGGAGGATTTAGTGGACCCGAAGGATTTTGCTTTGGTGACGGATTTTGCAAGGCTGGGGATTGTCTGAAGGCTCAGATGGATGATTCTGAGAAAATACCTTTCAGCATATGAACATGAGTTTCTGGATAGGTTCCAAGGCAGTAAGGCATTTGAAATTCACAGGTATATGATCAATAGCGGGGCTTTTTTTTTTTCTTTTTTTTTTTCACATCAGTAATTCTTCACGAAGTGGTGGGGTGATTCGTTCAAAAACCTGATGCAATACACTCAACTATAGCAGGTAGACTTCAAAGGAATCACCTTTACTCACAAACTTTGTCCATCTCACCATCTGTACACCACTATGGCTGCAACAAAATGCCACATAGACTAGTGGCACAGTGGACTGAAGTTGAACTGACTTGAAACAAATGCACTGAATAGGCTAGCCAACAGATATGTTGTGTTTCCAAGCTGGTATTGTGAAAAGCAATCGTTAGCACCTCTATCATACACACTTTTAAAGCACTGATACAAAGCAGTAGTTTTCAACACAGGTACTCACTCATGTTAGCAGCAACAATGACAAAAGGTCTCATGTAGGTTTTCTTCATGTTCTGGGCCACGTTGTTGAAATAATCCTCATAGTGCCGTAGGAGATGAGCTGTGCCACCCTCCGTTCGCTGAATCTGTTCCCACTGCTCCTTGTTGTTGGGGTCCAACAGGGCACTACCCACTTTGATAATATTCTGAGAAGCAAAGCACAAGTCTAAATTATGAGGCAAAAAGAGCCCTGGATTTCAAGTGACGAATATTTTAAATGATTGCCATTACTGCCTCAGGGGAGTGAAAAACTAAAATACTTTAATGTAGACATGTTCTTCTAAAGCCTTATGAAAATATGTTCACCAGTTACTGACCCTGAATACATCTACACACACACACACACACACACACACACACACGTATTTTACATGAAGGAATGCCCTTCACACTTTCTATGAGCAAAGTAAGAAAAAAAAAATTGGAGACTGTAAGATAACTACCTATTTTTAACTCCTCTTTAAGACAGGAAACATCAAGAAAATGCAGAAGGAAAATCTAATCGTATTCCACAGAACCACAGTACGGCTGAGGCTGGCAGTGCCCTCTGTGTCCCTTTGCCCAACCCCAGCAGGGACACCCAGAGCAGGGTGCCCATGGCCACGGCCAGGTGGCTTCTGGAGATCTCCAAGGAGGAGATCCACAGCCTCTGGGCAGCTGTGCCAGTGCTCAGCCACCCACACAGCACAGAAGTGTTATTTGATGTTCATATGGCTCCTCTGTGTTCCAATCTGTGCTCACTGACTTTGTGTTCCAGTTCGTACCCATTTTCTTTGTCTCTGAGAGATGTGAGAAGAAAAGCAGAGTGCTTGTTACGTACACTAAAGAGCTCATTTAGGGAAATCAAAAAATGTGATATGCTAAAACCAAAAGAAAGTCACAGACATAAATATGCTTGCTCCTCTTTTTTTTTTTTTTTTTAAATATAGCTGATAACTATGGCAACGTGCTTGGTGAAGCATGCAAACAACACAAGCAAATATTAACTTGTATATAGAAACTTGCATATATACATAAGAAAAGTTAACGCACGCTGCTTTCCCGTCATGTTTATGTTTTTTCAAATGGTGTTGAAAAAGAGGTCTTAGACGAGGACCTACTGCTTCTGCACTTTTTATTATGAGAATATTCAAAGGCATCCTAAAGGAGAATGGAAGAACAAGACTAAAAACCAGTTTTAAATGACTTGAATGATAAAGGTGTCGAGTAGCGTTCAATCTTAATGTAATTATCAGCTACAGTGCTGTGACAAAACCTAATGCTTAATTAAGGTAAAATTTGAAGAAATGGTGGTAAGAATTAGTTGCCTCAAGCTCTGTGATAGAAGAAGGAAGTATCTATCTGGATACACATAACCCTTAATTTAGAAGCAGGCAGGGAAGGTGCTATATTCCCTAAGTATTCCCTGAAGTTGCAAGCTTCTATCTGGAATATAAGAGACTGCCACTATTACTGATGCTATCTAGGAGGAGAAGCACTACATGGCTCCCCAGGAACGCACTGTAGCAGAAGACACACGCTGTACTTGGTACCAGGCCTCCTCACAACCTGAGAATGTTATTTATGGTTTTTTTGATCGCTTATATTTTTCTGGCTCCCTCCAAAGAGTACATAAGAATAAATTCCTTCTCCCCTTGTGCTCCCTCAGCCTAGGATGTAACCTCCTTTTTCTCATGAGCATTACTGATTAGTTTTCAAATTCCTGATCTAACCCAAAAATATTTAGGGAGGTCTTGAAAACATCATCTGTATGTAATTCAGTGCCAAATGCATAAAAAATGCATAAAATAATAAATTAAATCAGAGGTTTCCAAACTACTATTTCCCAAACCACATGTTAAAAACCCAATTCCTTCTCAAGATCTGAAGTGGGAGACTCATTGACCCCAGAGCCAACAGTTACAAGTTTATCAGCAGAAGGTCTCCTTAGGAAAGAAAACATGGAATCTCTTAAAATTAGGTTTTTCTAAACTGTTAAATGTTTTAGAAGTTCTTCATTGTCTGGTGGCCAAGACAATGAGGAATTTTCTCAGCCATGCTTCCTTCTACTCCGACCTCATGGGGAGGTGGTACGGCTCCCTTACTTCATGGTGCAGCATGGGGCTCTCTGTGTTCAAGTGAAGCCTGCCTGAGCACATCCTTCCATCACAGCTATAGCCATCATGGACCAGTTAAAGGTCAACCAGGGGATCAGGCCCAGTCAGCATGGGTTTACAAATGGTAGACCCTGTCTGACAAACCTGATTTCATTCTATAACAAGGTGACCTGCTTTGTGGATGAGGGTCAGGCTGTCAATGTGGTCTACCTGGACTTCAGTACATCCTTTGACACTGTCTCCCACAACATCCTCATGGAGAAGCTGGCTGCCCATGGTTTGGATGGGTGTACGCTCCTCTGGGTGAAACACCGGCTGGATGTCAGGGCCCAAAGAGTTTTGCACAATTGACTTAAATCCAGTTGGCAGCCGGTCAGGAGTGGTGTCCCCCAGGGCTCAGTACTGGGGCCACTGCTATTTAACATCTTTATTAATGATCTCGATGAGGGGATTGAGCGTACCCTTAGTAAGTTTGCAGATGACACCAAGTTGGGAGGGAGTGTTGATCTGCCTGAGGGGAGAAGGGCACTACAGAGGGACCTGGATAGACTGGATCAATGGGCCAAGGTTAACGGTATGAGTTTCAATAGGGCCAAGTGTCAGGTCCTGCATTTTGGTCACAACAACCCCAGGCAACCCTACAGCCTTGGGGAGGAGTGGCTGGAAAGCTGCCTGATGGAAAGGGACCTTGGTGTACTGATGGGCAGACAGCTGAATATGAGCCAGAAGTGTGCCCAGGTGGCCAGGAAGGTCAATGGCATCCTGGCTTGTATCAGGAATGGTGTGATGAGCAGGACTAGGGAAGTCATCCTGCCCCTGTACTCAGCACTGGTGAAGCCTCACCTCGAGTACTATGTTCAGTTTTGGGTACCTCAGTACAGAAAGGATGTGGAGGTGCTGGAGCAGGTCCAAAGAAGGGCAACAAGGCTTGTGAAGGGCTTGGAGAATGTGCCCTATGAGGAGAGACTGAAGGAACTGGGACTGTTTAGTCCGGGGAAAAGGAGGCTGAGGGGAGACCTTATTGCTCTCTTCCAACACCTGAAAGGTGCTTACAGCGAGAGCGGGGCTGGTCTCTTCTCACTGGTGACCCGTGACAGGATAAGGGGAAATGGCCTCAAGTTGTGCCAGGGTAAGTTTAGGTTGGATATCAGGAAGAACTTCTTTACAGAAAGGGTTGTTAAACACTGGAATAGGCTCCCCAGGGAGGTGGTTGAGTCACCATCCCTGGATGTGTTTAAAAACCGTTTGGATGTGGTGCTCGGGGGCATGATTTAGCAGTGGGTTGTTAGTTAGGGTAGTATGGTTAGGTTGTGGCTGGACTCAATGACCTTAAGGTCTTTTCCAACCTGAGTAATTCTATGATTCTATGATACTATATGTTTCCCCGTGCTAAGGAGGGTGCTACTGCTTGTTCTTTAAATCTGATCAAGCCCTTAGTAATAAATGGGTATTTAATGAATGCTCCTGCTAGCAGAAGCCCTCCGGCACTCATTTCCAATATTTCTATGTGCCTGTATCACTTGAAATCTCAATAATGTGGAGTTTCTTTCAGTGTTATCAACTCTTTAATAGATGTTGTTCAAGTGTTTCCAAGTTGAATTGTTAAAAAACCTCTGGAGTCAGTAGCTGGCTCAGGGTTCAGTACACATTTAAATGAAAATAATGAAATTAGGCAAGTTTTCCAACACAGCTGAATATAATAAACAAAGCCAGTAATACCCAGGAGTAGTACACTTGGTTATTTTTAAATTTGAGGAATTTTACTTTTGGATACTAGTATGACACTATTTATTTTAACAATGCTTTCTATGACATATATATGTCATGCACATCTGTGTGCACACAAATAAGTACAGCCAGCCTCCCATTCTAAATTGAAAAGATTGACTCATTCGTGAGACACATTAGAGCAGCTACATCATATTCACTCCTCTTTGGTCAAAGACAAATTCAGTCGCCACAAAACTTCCCAAGAGAGTTGCAAAGTCCCAGCACAGCATACAATATCTCTCTTACCTCATTGAACTCCACATCTCTTGTTGCTGCCAGGTCAAACCCTTGCTGCCGGCTTTCATACTGCAGGACTCGGATCATCATCTGGTAAGCTGTCCTCACATCATTGCCATACAAGCTCTGTGTGTATTTGGTGGCGTTTTGTAGCACTCTCACAATCTGTATGGTTTTGTCTCCATCCAGTATGGTTTCATTGCGGTGTAACTTCTCGTTCTGAACCAGGACATGAAGGAAATGAAGAAAGAGAATGAAGAAAACATTTATTTATTTATTTATTTATTTACTGATTCATTCATTTGTTTATTCATTCTTTTATTCATTCATTCACTCATTTAAGGAACTTCAGCAGCAAGGAGTTGTTTGATCCAAATGGTACTTGTCTTGAGAAAAGGTGGATAGGACAGCTCAGTGGAAGAGGTAACTCAGTCTCAGAAAAGCACAAGGGTCCAGAGAGGAAGAGAGGGGGTCGAGAACTCAATTGAGGGACAGAGCGTGAGGGCCTCAAACTGGAGTCTGATTGATGATCATTTATAAAGTAAAGGCAGAAACTGTAGGATTTCTCATAGAGGGTAGATATTAACAACATGTTTACTAGTGCTGAGACAAATTAAGCAATAAATGGGCGATCAGAAACAAGGTATGACAAGATCAAGAATATTCATTGTAAGTTCAAGGGAAAATTACAATGGATCACCAGAAAAAAAAAATATCTTTGTGCTGGATTATCACCTATGCAAATCAAAGATGTCACAAAGTCACATTCACACAATCATTAAGGTTAGAAAAGACCTCTAAGATCATTCAGTCCGACCATCCACCTACCACCAATATCCATATGAATTTAATAACAACATGACAATGCATATCACGTGGACATTTGGACTACAGCACAAGTACTCAGTGGGAACTAGCTATAGTACATATCACTATGCTTGGCTACTGGGTAAGCAAGTATACATGTACACATGCCAAACTTCACTAGATTAGAGAGATTTTGCTGTGTTCCAGGTGTGTGTTCTTTATGTGCAACCACTGCTGTGTCCTGACAGATTGATCATACTAAATACAAGAAAACACAGCTTACCATGACTTTTAGATCCACAAAGGTGTTGGTGGTACAGTTGAAAAGCTCGGGAGGCAGCCAGCCCTTCTCAATGTTACAATGGCGAACTGCATTTCCTGAAGGAAACAACACATTAAACAATGTTGTGAATTGTTACAGACAAATCTTCACGGATTTCTATCTTCAAGGTTCCTAGGGATATGCAGGTATTTGACTTTCCAAACCATCGTTTCTTTCTGAGAAGAATTAAAGACTGCTGATCCTCTTGAACCATTTCCCCCAGGTTTCAGGAAGGTCAGGCAGGCTTTGGGTCTGCCCACCCACTCCCAGCTGTGTTACCCTCATGTTCTCTAACAAATTTGACAAACCGTTTACAACAAACACGAGAAAGACCATGTAAATATTTATAAAACCATATCCCTGCTCAGATTTCTGTGCAATAATCTATAGGGGAAGATCACCCTGATAAATGCTATTTTCATATCAAAATATGCTGCACACTGTCGAAATATGCATTGCACAATGCATGCAGGAGACACTTCAGGCAATGCAAATTTTATTTTGCCACTTGAAAAAGGTTTGTCAGTTGCTTTCTGTTTAACTTGTTACCTTTTACTATTTGTTGAATCATTTCAAAACGTGATGCTTGCTGTGGAATCTTCACAGTGAATTTCAAATTATCAGATTCAAGACTAACGTTGTGCTAATTAACTTTGGATACATGTTGCATGTGTCTAAGTGATTTAATTACTAATTATAATTGATAGAACAATATATAACCATGTTATTTATTTCTCTTTCACAAATTTACAATTAAACTTCAGGTTACTATTAGAATAGTCATGGTTATAAGCATTACTTTACTTGATTGTTCTGTAAAATTAAGAGGAATACCTCTCTTAGGAATGGCACATACCCTGGCCTACTAGTTGCTAGAAGAGATACTGGCATCACCCACAGGAACAGCGTGTATTTAGTGAGAAAATTTATTTTAATTCCACTTCATAGTGTTTATCAATGAAAATACTCTATAATTTAAAAAAATAAAAATAAAAAATCCACATCCTAATATCCTTAAGAAGAGGAGCTGGGGTCACCATGAGTCTTTTGCACACCTCTAGGCATGGACCTGCTCCCAGCAATATATGGAAGAGTTACAGAGCCCTTTGTAACTCATGGAACCCAAAGACTGCTCACAGCAGGTAAGAATCCCTGGGTCAAGAAATGAGACAGAGGCTTTGTTTCCCATGGAACAGCCTTCAGAAGAGGCTGTGGACTTGTTTTCAAAAACCTCCTTCGATTTTTTGTAAGATAAACATCTTCAGGGCCACATATGAGAAAAACAGATTGCTGTTCATTCACAGCACAAAACAACACAGCTCACGTGCTGGTAAAATCGTTTTTTCAGCCACATTAATTATGGCTTAGAGGAGAGAGATTTGATGGAAAACTGTGAGCTCTGATGTACCTCTTTGCTTTGCTGCCTGCAATGCCAGCGAAGTGACTGCCATGCAAACAGACCTCATTT
Organism: Alectoris magna; assembly: GCA_030625065.1. Taxonomy (NCBI): domain Eukaryota; kingdom Metazoa; phylum Chordata; class Aves; order Galliformes; family Phasianidae; genus Alectoris; species Alectoris magna. The sequence continues at coordinate 182,647,212 of CM060560.1, read as the reverse complement.
TATCTTTGCCCACAGGAGCTGTATTACTGGAGACTGTGTATAACTCTCCAGAAACTCGGAGTTACCTGTGTAAGGAGTGCTTGAGCAACAGAAACCAGAAAATTGGACGGCATCTTTCTGAAAACGCGGATACAAAATTTCTGTTCTTTACATGTGTTTGCCTGCTCTTATTTCAAATTTACTGTAACAGTTCTTTCATGCTGGATGACCTCGGAGCATCGTGATGGAGCTGTAGGTGTTCCTGTTCATTGCAGGGGAGTTGGAATAGATGGCCTTTAAGGGTCCCTTCCAACACAAACGATTCTATGGTTCTTGTGATCTGTCGTTCCCAGTGTACACTTTTTTTTGCTGTTCCCCATTGCCCACCACTTCCCCCATAGATGAGACAGTTAATGTTTTATCGAGGGAACTTACCCACAGATCCCTTTGGACATGGCACAGCAGCTGGCTGGCCAAACTTGGTCTGCGGCCACCAAATGCCAGCCTCGAAAGCTTTGGGACACCCGTTATAAATTACTGAAAGCAGAAAAAGAAAGGATGCAATTTTTCTGTCAAGGTAAAATCACAGAGGAGCAGGAAGGAGATACTGCACCTGCCTAAGGACCTTCCAGCCATTCCCAAACCCTGCCACGATCCCTGCCCTCTGCAGCACCTCCCAGGCCGTGACCCATCACCTGCTCCTTGCTCAGCAGCACGGTCAGACAGGTATGGGCAAAGGAGAGCTCAGGATGATTACGGGGCTCTGCACCTTAGTCCTGTTATCTCTGCCCACTCCTTTCTTGTGGGAAAGCCTTTCCCTGTTGTTTCACCCACACGCTGCAGCACAATGACTGCTGCAGCAGCTTTATGCTGATGGCAGGAGGAAGGTGGGTGAGCGGACAGGCAGGGCAAGAGAAGCATGGAGGAGGAACAGAGATCCTCTGAAGTGTGGCACAGGACGTGCATCAGACCACACACTCCTCTCTCCCCACACCTCATCTCCCCACTGCCACCAGATCCTACACCCCCACTGCTGGGCAGTGTGTCTGGCCGGGCCATACCTTCACAGCCCCTGGCAGTGACCTCAGCGAAGGGGTTGTCACAGCGGTTGCACTGCCGCCCGATGACACCAGGCTTGCAGGGACACTGTCCTGTCTCCATGTCACAGGAGCGCGTGTGGGAGCCGGAGGGGAAGCAGTCGCAGGGGTAGCAGGTGTCACTGCTCTGTGGCCGGTAGTAATTGGCCTGGAGAAACAGAAACGGACAGGTTATGAGGTGCTTTACTTCTATGCCAAATCACTTGTGCTTCATGCTCGGAAATCCTGCTGTTGGAGCAGCATATAATGGTTCATTGAGCACAGCAATGGATAACGATATTGCAATTAACAGAAAACATAAAGTTTGATCATTCTTACTTGTAACCCCCAGTTAGTTTACTGCGCCAGCCAGGCTGAGCATGGCAGGGCTGCTGAGCTGCCTGGGGTTGCACACTCACAGCTCAGCCACTGTTTGTAGTGGGGCCCATACCTCTTGTGTACCTGCTGCTGCTGCCCAGCAAGCACATTGCTGGAGGATTTGCAGTGTTCTCTGTTATGCAATTTGACTCTTGTCTAGCACAGACAAGCCTGTAAGAAAACCTCTTGTATCGTCCATTTATGCTGCATGTGCAGTGTGGAGAGAAACCAATGATCACATATTCAAATTGCATCTGCAAGCGCTTTTGATCTGAGGCATTATGTGATTATATGAGACAATGGAGTGGGTGCCCCACTGACTTGATTTAATGCAGCAGTTGCTGTGTGTCCTGCTGGCATTTAGGAAGTAAGCGACGGGCCAGATTCGCTGCTGCTGGTTCAAACAGACAGGGCTCCTCTGAGGTCATCCCAGCCTATTGTAAAACCCATTGTGAAAAGCCTATTGTAAAACCTCCAGGGGGGAGGCATTTCCCATTTCCACTCAGCTTCATCCCTACAATCTGCAACAAGGCTGGAGAGAGCAGTCCCCGAGAGAAGTGTTTAACCCCCATTTAATTCTCCACTCCTAAGCAGCTAGGTCTTCTGCTGGCCTACTGCAGAAGACAACTAGGCCAGCTAGCCCAAGCTGCAGCATGGTGATCGCTGCCTACGACACAGCAACCACCTCCAGCATTCCTCTGCATCCAGCTCTGATCTCCCCTGATAACTTGGGCTGCACTTCAGAGAGAGCAGAGCCAGGCTTTCCTCCCCTCAGTTTTGCTTTCCAAAGGCAAATAAGATAAGAGCTGCACAGTACCATTTGGTGAAAGGCAGTGCCAGCAAAATGTTTGGGGTAAACATTAACCATACTGTGCACATAGAGGATATAAAGCACAACTGTGTATGCTTTGTCTTGGTTGTTGCAGTTATTAGTGATAGAGTTACTTTTTAAGCTAAAGAATTTTGACTTATGACTGGTTGCTTCTGCTTACCTTGCAGTGGCATTCCCCATTGGTCTTATTGCAGTCTGGATCAAACCCTTTGCTAGTCTCACAATTACATGGACCACAGATGGGATTTCCCCACCAACCTCTGGGACAAGGCAAGTCAATCCTATAAAAGAAAATGACATCCAAAGGAAGTTCTTTTAAGCTTCCTCATAAAAGGTGGGAAAGAAGAGCTTTGAGCCAAATCTGCACTCAGCTCCGTTAGCTTACAGGGCATAATGTATCTCTCTGCAGCAGCCACCACTTTATATCTGTCTATCTCTATATATGTACACTGCAATAAAAAATGATAAAGGATATTGGTTCCATGAAACTCTAGTGGCAATGCTTGCCTAAACACTTTCAAGAACAGTTCCTTTGTAAGGAGTATACTCTCTATAAGCAAATAAAGAGCTTTTTCCTCTGGGAGGAAGGGAGTACCCACGCTGCCAGGTGGTCCCTGCTTGCACCAGCCCCATTTGTGGCACCCCTGTGTCAGCACAGGATGGGGCAGGCTGGACAGTCTGTGCCAGGCTGTGCATATCCTCCAGCAGTCCACATCCTGTCCTTAGCATACCCAGTGCCACCAGCATGGTTTAGGAGGATGGAAAGTGTGGCTGGAGACATGGAGGAGGGAACACTGGCTGCTTTGATTCAGGCTAGCTGGAAGTTCCACGGACATCTCCATTGGCTGCACTTCGGTGAATGCTTCAGTGGTATACAAGCTGGTACCACCACTGGAAGAAGAGATTTTACAGCCCTCCTGCCTTGTGGAACAGCGCAGCTAGCCAGAGGCCAATCATCAACACACAAGCTGGAGAATCCTTGTTTTTGCTGATTCTTCTTCACCTGAGTAAAATTCTAATCAGGTTTGTCCCACAGCCACTCCAACACTAGTGCTGGCGAAGATTGCTCTGGGATGGGGCAGTGAGCACAGACCTTGACAGCTTAAAGGACATCAAGCGAGAACCTTAAGGATGTCACTGCCAATGCTGCCATCAGCAATAATGCACAAAGGAATCTCTTCCCTGCTGCATAACTACAGAAAGAAGACCTGTTTGCAGCCTGTTTCAAAGACAGTGCTGAATGTTGTTTAGGGTAATTGCCGGCCTTGTACTTTTATGCTTTGTAATATGGAAGAAAAAAAACCAACAATGCTCTACTCCATATGAAGTCAGCAGATAATGACAACTCCGCATTGCTAATCCAAGGGAAAGAAAAATGGAAAATGAATCTGGCAATAGTGAGACCAGTATTTGCAAACCCACACAGCAGAAGGCAGAGGAAGAAGTCTGCAGTTTTCAAAGGCAAGGAAACAATATCACATGAGGTATTCCTAAGTGAGAAGACAAATGAACTTAAAAATGAACTCATGCTTTGCACATCATGAATGCTCTCAGGATAGGAGGAGGCTTGTTGCTGAATGCTTATCTGAGACCAAGAAGCTGCTGATGAAGGAATCAGCAGGTTTCTTCTACCCACCAGCAGGGCATAGGCCTCCTAGCCTGTCCAGAAGATGTGGATTTTTGCCAGCCCAGGGATCAGACCCAAGCTTTCAAAGCCTTTTTACACAGCCAGGTCCCCTAAATGGGTGCATTGCTCTGTGTGTGCGCTGGGGGAGCTGAAGCAGAGGTGCAGAGACAGCACTGGCTCTGTAGGCACTGGCCAAGCCTACACTAAGATTCAGGTTAGATTGACGCTGTTTAATGCAGCACAACTGGTCTAGCCCCTGAACTGCCAGTGAAGGAAAATGGTCTCTGAGTGTATGGAGGTTTGCCTGCTCTCTGGTAAGAGAACTCAAGAGCACCAAAGGGCAAGGAGCGTCCAATTACCATATACTACAAACACCTGAAGTAGAACAGGAAAGCTAACTGAAGCAGAAAATAAACTGGGACTACTGCTTCCTTAGGAGGAGAGGCAGCTGGGAGGATCACGGAGCCAAAGAATGAGAATAATTCTCTTACTTGCTCTCACAGTACTGCCCATAGTAGCTCTGTCCACATTCGCAGGTGTATCCATGAGATGAGCTAGGTTTATGCACACACGTGGAGACATGCTCACATGGGTTCAGGTTACATACATCAACACAGTCTCTTCCAAAGTACCCTGGGGAGACAAAGTCACAAAATTACTTCAACCATTGTAATTTATGATTTGCATGTCTCTAAAAGATCATCTATTTTAAGCTTACACGCTAATAAAACATCTTCAATAATCAGTAGATACCCCAAGATACTGTCAAAAAAAGGTACTCTTCCTTCTCAGCAAAAACTAAAGTGGGCTGCTCTTTTCAACAGCCTGTTGACATGCCTGAGGCACCCTTGTGTCTTTGGTCCCCAGTTCTATAAGCAAGGCAAGTTTTACAGATGATAGCTTTGTATTCTCTCCCTGCACATATGAGAGGTGACTGCACTGGGTGCTGAGAGCATGTCCTGGCTACAGGCACCAGAACAGAGAAAACGCTCAAAGTATCTCGATTAAGGTGCAGGGTGTGAGACAGAAACCCAACAGCAAAGAAAGGCTGGGAAAGAAAATACAAAACAAAACAGTGAAAAAAAAAAAAAAAAAAAAAAACCACCAGAAAAGAAGAAAAGAGGAAGTGCAAAGAAAGAGCCCTTTGGACCAGAAACTGTCTTTCTGTTTGGTTGAAACACTGCCTAGAACAAATGATCCTTAGTCCATGCCTGCAGCTTCAAATGTGGTACAAGAAGTCAGAGAAAGAAAATACTGATTGGAAGAGGAAGAATCAGTAGATGAGCACCAAAGCAGCAGCAGGATGCTTGCAAAGGGCTTGCAAAATGTCTTGCTGCTGCTGCTGTTTTTCTTCTGATGAGCTCATCGAAAAGTGATCCAGTTCCTATCTGAGCACACGGGATGAATCAGTGGGTTACCTGGGTCGCACACACAGGAGTAGCTGTCCCAGTCATCGCTGCAGTAGCTGTGCTGAGGACATGGGTTGGAGTCACAAGGGTTATCCACTTCACAACCCTCCTTCACATTGATCTTGATAGCCTGTTTCATGTTCAGTGTAGCTATATTTGTAGATGTCTCTCCCATTCTTACTCCCTGGTGACAAAAGGCAATTATTTTTAATTTAGAGTGCTCATTCTGGATACAGCACTATGTGTTTCACTACTACTATTAATCTATGAGGCTACAGTTTACAGAAACATCATCCGATGAGTCAAAACAAGATATTCTCAAATTCTGGTCTTTGATAAAATGAAAGAAGAAAAAGAGAAGAAGGGATGTTCTCCTGCGAGACCAGATTTGTACTTTGGAAAGTGCATGGACATGACTATTTGGATCCCTAGATTTTGATGGAGGAAACAATAATGTTTGGGGAAGGATGAGAAAGGAAAACCCATATTTTCATATGCACACTTTCTAAGAAGTTCAACATTTGCCACTACACTTCTCATCTCATACCTGCATACAGCCATAAAATCCCTGCTGAACAGAGACTTGGTCTCCAGAGACACCTCCCACAATGATGCTTTTCATTTTCAGTCCAGGTAGTTGATTTCCAATCTGCACAGTGCTCTGTTGAGGAAAAGGGCAGCTGATAAAATGCACCGCCATTCTCTACAACCCAGCTACTTTCTTTAGTGATGGAGTGCAGAAACAGCTGGCAGTAGATAACGGAAAAAATAATGAAGCGGTGAGGAGCTTGGATATTTGAATGTGACTTTTTACTGACTTGCTCATAAGATACATTATCATTAGGATTCGTAAATTAATGTAACTTCATTAGGCACCAATCATTGCAGAACATGGATCAGAGAGTAAGTATTCGTCCACAGACTCTTTGAAAAATTTTACTGTAGTGCTTAGTGGCAAAGTTCTAACACTGCTGTACCTGGTACATCCCATAGTCCAAGGACATGACAGCTAGGTACTTGATGTCTTTTCCATCTTTAGCACTCTTTAGCTCTATCAATAAATGATGCCATTCCCCATCACTGACTCGTGATTGGGTCATCTTCAAACTGGCAACCTGGGTCATGCCACTGTATACTTCAAACTGCACGTAGTTGTTCAGTATCTGTTGGGAAGAAAAGAAGTCTATTATTTGGCATATATTTGTATTGGGTGAGACAGAAGGCAAAAACACATTTTCTACGAAAATCTCCCCCCCAGAAATACAATAGAGTGAAGAACACTTGCAGTAACTCCTCATATGACTTCAGGCATTCAGTTGCTAACTTTAGTGAGGAGAAAAAAGACAACAGAGACATATTCTTTGCATTTGTATTAATGCAAAGAATATTAAGTTTGTTAAGAAAAAAATATCTTAAGCCTCAGAATCTGAATTTTAGAGTGATATTAATAGGAGGATTAAAAGGATAAGGAAGTCATTTGCATTTATTGATGTGCATTTAGCTGGATGGAAGAAGCTGCGCACTTCACATGGCCATGTCCACAGATGGGGATGGAGGAGGATTTCTTAAGTCTTTTCTAAGAAAAAATGTCCACAGTTCTACCTGAATGTTGATCTTGGATGCAGTTCCTGCATTTGCTTGCATCAGCATGCCATTGACTTTCCGTGTCCTGAACATCAGCCCAATGTACCATGGCACAGATATAGTAATATCAAGTTCACTCCAAATGATAATGCTCTCACCACTGAAACGCTGAGGAGAAGGCATTACTGTAAAAGAAAAGACGAGACCAAAACCTCTTGATATCCTTCAGGACAGAGGTTAAGAGGAGAAATGACATGCATGGCAGCACCTCCACACTGCTACTGCATTACACAGGTGAGAAATGTTCCTAGAAAGGTAAGCTCAGGATCTCTGCTGGTAGATTTCTGATGATGAGTGGGTGGACAGAGCCGGAATTACAAGGGCAACACTTACTGCAGATGTTTTCAACATATCCTTGATTACCTGCTTCTAATTAACAGATTAAACACAGAGGAAAGGCTCTGAGGCAACAGGAAATATTAATTCATTATAAATACTCCTGGGCCAGATTATTCAGCTGTCTCAGTTATGCAGTCTTTTCACAGGGAGATAGCTCTTGTGGAGTTACCAAAACCATCTGCCTTAGATACCTAGAGCTGACAGCTGAAGTGGTGCCCTGATGTCTAATCCTGCACAAACACTCAGTGGCGTGGGTGTGAGACCCCCTGTCGGCTCCTGAACGATGCCGTCCCTCTTTTGATAGACCCCAAGGAGACTCCACAGTCTGTGGGCAACCTGTGTTTCATCTCCACCCACACAGTAAATAACATTTTCCTGATATTCAGATGGAACTGTTATCCAGTTTGAGCCCATTGCCTCTCGTTCTATCACTTGTTCCACCCTATTCACACCCCGCTTGCTTAAAACTTGAATCCAGTGCTTCAACTCTGGCTCCCTGGGCCACTGCATGATTCACCAGTCCATGCCGCAACCGCATCAATGTACACCATGACATCCATGTTGACCATGATCACTGCCTCCTACTGTTCTATGCATGCATCAGCCAGCTGGCTCCATCCTCCTCTATCCTGCCAATCTTCACAATAACATTAACTCCCAATTTCTTTGGGAGCGGTTTTCCAGACCGTTGCTGAGATTTTTAAGCCTGCCTGCCTCCAGAGAGCAGACAAGAGGCAAACTCTGGGCCCTCCCACCTGCTAGAGGTTGGGAAAGCTGTTTGCAAGCTTGGCTCCTGAGAGAACTAGACTGGCATGACAATAAGCCACCTTCTTCCTTTTCTCACCAGCAGTGACTTAAGGTGCCCACATTCCCTTCCCACACTGCCTCCCAACTCCCCTCCCTTCCCTGAGGCCAGGGTGCAACTTGCCTTGTTTGTAGAACAGAAATCCCCGTTCCTCAGCCCTCCGGCCTCCCTCCACCCCCAACCCTTCCCCAAGCCTGAGGCCAGGGGTCTGTGCAGAGGGCTGGTGGCCACATTCAATGCCTAAAGAAGGGACTCAATCAACCCTGTCACCTCAGGGGTGAGCACACATGCTTCAAATAAGCTCTCTGCCTTGGAGCTGCTACAGAAAGCAGACATGGTGTCACTAGTGGTAGTGATAGCAGCTCTGGGCTCTGTGTTAGGTGGAAGCTAGGAGAATACCTCCACCATCCCCTTCTGGCACCTTCTCCCTGCAGACCCTCCTTTCCAAGCCAGAAGCATAACTGCATGTTCTGCCTGCAGCCCACTATTCCCAAGCTGCTCAGGCAAGATGAGAGCAATTTCAACCTAGTTCTGGCCCCTTGGGTGAGGCATGCTGTGCTAAAGTGGTTTGCAAACATTCTGGAATGCACACCTCAGCTTGGAGTCTGCTATTCCTGGGTCCACGTCCTGCTAAGAGTAATAAAGAACGTCTGATTTGGGGTTGATACATCAAAAGAACAAAATCCTTGCTTGTGCTGCAAACTATTCTAGGCTAAGTATCATGGAGGGGATAATGGAAATGAAACCCTACCGTACCTGCACCTGGGCAAGCACTGGACAGAGTCTGTCCTTCTGTGCTTAGGAAAGTCATGTCCAGTTAAGGCAGGTGCTCTTTCCTGGAAGCCTCCAGTGCAAGAGGACTCCAGAATGGCAACCCTGTGCCAGATGCGGTTGTGCGGCCTTGGAGGAGCAGGCAGCCTGCAGTGCGCTGACCCCAAGGTTCCCCTTGGGCAGGCTCCTCTGGCTTCCCCGGGGAGAAGCCAACGGCGGGTTCTTCACGCCCTGTGGAACACACCTGCTGCTCCTTCCTCATCTAGTATTAATGAGGTTTTACACATACACGCACACTGTGTTCAATCAAAGAAAAACCCAGTTAAACTGAAAGTGCTCATACTCAGCAGAGACTGCCTTCTTGCCAAGGAAGTGGTGATTAAAAATGCACATTTGACCCTGGTTTGAGTCAAAGCCTAATAAAGTCAGCAGGATTCTTTCCATTGATTTAAGAGGGTTTAGGATTTGGCATTTTTATTATAAACAAATTACCAAATACTGCCTAGTGCTGTGGAACTATGCTGGTCATATAAGTAAATTAATGAAAGCTGCTGTTACCCATCAGTAAGTGAGCTATCATATTTACTACACAGGCAATCTCACACAGATTTCTAACTGAAAAAAGGTGATTTTTCAATTGCAGTCCTCTATTATTTATTCCCTAAATTGCCACAGCTGGACACAAATGCTCTGAGATGTCAGTGACTGGTAACGGGATGAGACGACGCACAGAGAGGTCCTTGCACCCTACCTTGCTCGCAGTTCTTCCCTCCATACTGCACGGGGCACTCGCAGATGTAGGTGCTCCACTTGTTGACACATGTGCCTCCGTTCTGGCACCAGTTGGCTTCACAGTAGTTCCTCTGTGCTGCACAGCCTGCAATTCAGAAAAGCAGTTACTTTACACAGCTTCAGCAAGAAAAGGCTCTGAATGACTGAATCTGAGTTCATTTGCAAAAAGAAGACTTAATCACGACCGCCTTTTTTTTTTTTTTTTTCCCTAATAAATACACTTGAAGGCAGTGAAGCAAAATGCGGAAGGCAAAAGTTTTCATGAGCTGGGCAAGTGTCAAATTCATAACGACAAACGTATCAATAGCTATTCAACTCGATCACTGAGCTGCAAATCTCTGTAAATTACGAGAAAATCTGGGACAAGTATCCAGCAACCACTGCAGGAGACAGCCAGATCGACCAGTGCTATGACTCAGTACCACCGTTCTCAATTTACTGTCATGTAACCAAGAAACTAATAAGGGAATGGCAATGTGTACTGCTGCACAGAGGAGTAAAGCTATTGTAGGTTTTAAACCGTGTGGGAACATGCTTTGAAATGAGGAAGAAGAAATCCAATCTCAAAAAAACACTTCCTATGTCCTTCCTGACGTTTATTTCCACAGGACAAAAAACTTGTGTTTAACCAGTATTAGGGTCATGAATATTAAAAAAATGCTCCAAAATAAAAAAGTAATTCAAAGCTTACACTACAACTTCCTTCTTATTACATGATCAATGCACCAAATGAAAAAACAGACTTCAGCAGGGTGAAAGGAAAGCACTTGCCATTCTTCTGTGTAAGAGATAGATTTACGTTGATGGGAACGTTATGTAAATCAGAATTAATCTTTGTAGATCCAGGGACAAAAAACCAACCCAGAGATTCCAACAGGCTGCTGCATGAAGCCGGCTCCAGACATGGAAAACTGCACCATTTGACTTACAGGATAAACATAATTCATGAAAAAGTCACTATAAACAATGTCTTTTTCATGAACGAATCCCATTGGCTTTCAGAGCAAAGTGACACTGAATAGGTAGTTATTTCTTTGTTTTAAAAAAGAGTAAATTATCTGTGCAAATTCCTGGGAGAAACTTGTAGCGATGTAGAAGGTCTAAACAAGCCCAGTCCTTTTCTGCATGTCACTTACACGTTTAAGTGTGCACCACGCCACAGGCTATTGTGCGCGTCCTTGGCACAGGCGCTGACCACACCTTGCTCAAACAGACGAGGTGTGCTGAGCAGGCCTGGCTGCAGTTGTGCCAGGGTTGGGGCTGCTCACAGTGCCCACCCTTCTGAAACACTGTTTTACATACAGCAGAGAGCTTTCTCCTGTTGACTATTGAGACTTTGGTCGTTCCTACCTGGCAGCGTGCCATTATTGGCAATGAAACTAGCCATGTCAATTGGCTTGCTGTCAATGGAGAGGTTCCTCATGCAGCCGACGAACTGCCTGTTGTGCACTGGGAAATCTTCTGGCAAGTTTGGGACGCCGCCGAGTAGCAGAGGACCAGTCAGGTCCAACGATCTGAAGGAACAAAGAAATGATCATTGTTTCCCACATGCTGTTTGTTTTGATTCTTATCTTACTGTTTCTGTAAGCGTGTTGGAGATGTTGAGTTTACTTGTGTTGCGATTCACCTCCCTCTGCTACAGCAGCATTTTCATAACTTGTAATCTAACAACTCTCTGGTGAAACAGCTGTTACTGGTGACAATGCAGAAACACCATAACCTGTCAAGCAGGGACTGCCATATGCACACAGAATCCAATGACCTGTCTTTAACAGTGGCAAACACGGGGAAGAAAATGAAAATTATGGAAAAACGTATAGCTGTGGGTCAATTCTTTCTGACTCCAGTAAGCCAGGGGCTGGTTTAGACTCCACAACAAAAGGGTTGAGGTGTTGCAGCCTTTCATGTAAGGACTTCATTATCATACAGCACGAATCCTTTTTAAGACTTCTGAAGATTTTATTGGTGGAAATAGATTCCACTGATTGATTCCAGACTGCAAAAAGTCTTGAATTATCCCTAATTTTTATGATGCTCTCTCTCCTTGGGATTCTAGAGAAGCACATGCATATCAATGGCTTTTCTGCTATCACTCATTATTTTATACCCCTGTATGTTATTTGTTGTCCATTTTCTCTTTAAACTCAACAGCAATAATCTTTTTGGTCTTTCCTCACAGGAAAGTTTTTTTCTCATACCTGATGAGTTTCAGCAACCTTTTCAGTGCCTTCTTCATTTCCGTCTCCTTTGAAAACAGGACTGTTAACTTAAATGATGGAAGTATTAAGCTTTGCAGCTACTTCCTTTCTAAAAAAGTTTAACAATGTGTTTGCCTCACTCTTCACATTCTCAAGAGTGGATTATTTTCTGGGGCCATCTACACTGATTTCTGGTTCATTCTGGTGCAATTCAGGCACACGTCTGTGTCTATGCGAAACTGTGCATTGCACCAAGTGTGCCAACACTTGGAGTAGCCTCCACCAATTTTCATCTGCCAAACTAAAAACTAAACAAAACTAAATTGTACCTGTTTTTCTGACTTCATCTGTTTGATTGTTAACCTCATATTGCTGACTCTTCCCCAGAGGAAGAGAATGAATGGAAAACACAAATAGAGGAAATTCTTACTTCTTTGAGCCAGTCTGAGTCCCCTGGGCAGCACAGGTGTAGTTTCCAATGAGGCTTCCGAAGCGTACAGCCACTGCTGTGTCACAGTCATCCACGGTCACCACTGCCACCTTCTCCCCCGAAGGCCCATGGGGAATTCCTAATCGCCCAATGTTGGGCTTCAAGAAGTAAAAAGCACGTCATACAATGCTATATACACACAAGGATTTAAACACTGGGTCAGATAGCTTAACAGCACACTTCTTATTACTCCTGAAGGGGGACTAAAATAGGATGTGGAAATGAAATAGAAAAAGCTAAGTTGACTGCCAATACCTGGGCAAGAAAAATAAAGCAAAATGGATGACTTCAGAGGGTTTCATTCAGGAAACCCTACAATTCAGGAAACTCCTGCCTGCCCAACCACATGGTATCCTGATAAACAAATGTGGGCACCAAAACTAGAACTATCACACTCAGCCTCATAACCTCACTGCTACCCTGTGCGCAGGAACTGTTGCCCTCACTTCAGCAACTACAAAAATTAGGGAAATTCAATGATTCCAGCAGACAGGAAAGCCAACGGGACCACCGAGAATCCAAACCCAATCATCCCCACCACAGGCACATCCTTCATCTCTGGTACACATCCACTAATTTCCCACTGCAGGGGCACAAGATCTACCCCGCATCACTGACAGGAGACCACATCTGCTGCACAGACGCTGAACAGCCTCAGGAGACTCATCCCTCTGGTGGAGAGGTCTGTCACTGTGGTGAAAAAAGAGCACACATATAAACAGCAGCATGAAACCCTTGGTGAAGAGCAAAGAAACTGTGTAAGAAAACTCATTTTCATGCTGGCTTTGCTGCCTTTTCTCTGTGAGCAAAGGGACACTGCACAGGAGTGAACAAGTCAGGATCTGACCCAGACAAGCAACATAACTGAAAGCCAAGATATACTTTTAGGATATGCTGATCAACAAGTGTTGAAATCATAGGAACATGGAAGCTAGCCGGGCATTACGCTGTAGTCTGCCGTACATCTGCTTTAGAACACACATGGTTCAAACGTGTGCTGAAATCCATTCGTTGTAGAGCAAGCAAGGAAGCAGTAAGGGGATAAAAGCCAATTCTTCCTGCTACAATTGTGCACACATAAATACATTAAAATGCTTAAAGTCATATCATCATCAGTAAAGACAGCGAGATTTATTTATAAGAGTAATTACCCTAACACATAAAAAACTTCTTAAAAAGATGTTTCCTGGTGTCAGTTCCAGTTGGAAAGTATTTTCCACTTCCTCTGCTTAATGTGAACTAATGTGATCACACAGTTTGGCAGCTATACAGTATAAGGTTTTGACCTCTCCTAACTCACATTAAGGCAGATTTTATTTTCCTGATGCTCTCTGGGCTTTGCTGCTGCCTAGCTTGGGCAGACAGGAAGCATGTATAGTTGTGGTGCTGAAAATATTATGGTGGAAACGTTAGCGAGCAGCTTTTCAAAGTAAACCAAAAGAACACATAAAAAACAAAGTAGCCGACAGGCAGACATTCCCTTCCAAAATTAAAATGTTTACATTCTGGGTGCTACTCCTATTCACTCAGAGGAATGATTTGATTAACATTTATGTCCTCTTGCTTCGCTGAAATAATCTATTGTTTCTTACACGGGAGCCTTGACAAAGAAAGGGTATTTACTCTCGCAGCAGGAGGGATCTGCCCAATGTTAATCAAGACTGCAACCTGATGAGATTCATCACTTTGCAGCTGCTCCTTCACAGTCAAGCAGCCGCAGTGGTAAATGGATTTTTTTTTTTCTTCTTTTATTTAACATTGAAACTGCAAAGTTTTTTCTTTAGATGCTGACTGGTAACTGCAGCGCAGACCTCTGGCATCTCTTCAGCTCTGATGACCACACAGAACCATGAGCTGAAGAAAAATAAATGAATTACTCAAGTGAATGAAAAAAAAACCCTGTAGGCAGTACAAACCCTCCTTAGTTCAAACATGTCACGATTTACTGAACATGCTAAAAGTCCCATTTGATAGAACTGGCCAAAAATGAAAGAATGTGCTGCTGAAAAAGGAAAGAAATTCTCTGAGTGATTTAATGTGATCTGGACTTCTTATTTCTTTTACACACGTCACGTAATATACTACTCATCTTCTCAGGACGCAGCTTAGGGAATGTCTTATATCTGAAATGTTGTAAATAAAAACAAAGACTGGAACTGAGGGAGCCTAAGTTAGGAGTTCTTGCACCATTTAGTCATGAAACTGATTTTATTCACTTAATATTTTGATGAGTATTAAATATAGTTTTCTGGTGGTTAAAAGGATATCTAGAGTACTATGAGAAAATAATCACTGTGAATATGAGACTTAAGAGAATTAATCACACAACATAATAATTGGGATCTAATGACAAAAACTTCCACAGCAGGCTTAGAGATTCCCAGCTATTGATGATAGAAAAGCACGGAAGAATTAACTGTATTAACTGACTACAAAGCTATTAAGAACCATGGCATGGTTAAAAACATAAAACAATCACAATGAAGAGAACAGAATATTGTGGATAATTTGTATTTCATTTATTAAAAGTAACTTCAAACCAGAGCTGATGCACATTAGTGTGGTCAAGGCAATGGAAAACTTAACAGACCAAAAGGATTTGTGAAGGCTAGCAAATGAAAGCTGGGGAAGGAAGAGTTTTGGAACTGAGAAGATTCAATCACTGCAATGGATGCAGTACAAGAACAAATGGGTAATGGATGCCCACAAGTAATGTAGGCTGGAAATCACCAGGTGGTGCCCTGCCTTAGGAGGGGTGATCTTTGGGAGAGTGGCAGGGGCAAAAATTATAAAAAAAGAACTCAATTTGTTTGGAATTAGAGAAGCTGATGTAAGCAGTGGGCTGACCTGTGTTTCTAAGAAAATAACTCATAGCAATTAATACTTGCAAAATGCTCAATAAAGGCAGTTCTGAACACTAAATGACAGCACAAACATCTAGGTTTCAAGCATGATCTCCGCTTCTGTGGAATATTACTGGAGCAAGACTGATCCCTAACAGGAGGAACAGCTAACACAAAACAGTGCCAATTCACACTATTATTTTCTGGAAATGTGTTCAAGGAGTTAAAAGCCAGACTTTCATCTGGGTCCTCAGCAGTCCTTTGTGCCTGTCAGCTTCCTCTCCTGAAACACCATGCTACCCTCAAAAGGCACGTTTCACTAGTGTGCCAATTCTGCACTCATGAGTAAATGTTCAGTGTGGTGAACAGGAATGTACCAGCATGACCCCCATTAGTGGCCATGCAAGTCACATAACTGAGTTCCTGCTCACGGAACTGAAAATTTAGCTTGCACTGCCCTAAAGATTGCCTTTTAACTTACTGCTTGCCCAGAAAGGAGCTGGGATTCAAACTTCAAAGACCACATGCTGAAAAAGCGAGTAGCAAGGAGAGGAACCAAGCAGTGCCAGAGAGAACCTGGTCACCCTTCAACAAAGCACAAAAGAATGTATTTGTCCTGGGCTGAAAACAGGGAAAAAAAATGCAAATGTTGCAAAGTATTACCATTATCACCATGTAATGATTCTTCAAATATTTGGTGTATCCCACATTAAAGTCTGCTGCATTGGTATCTATGCTTGTCTGTCATAACTGCACACGGAGTAATGAGAAGGAAGCAGGGCCCTGACACATTAAAGAGCTCCCTTCACTTTTCTTTATCTGTAAAACAAGACGAATCGTATTTATGTTCCTCAACAGCAGTAAGCACATTACATAGTAAACAATGGCCTCTTTCGGGCTGTGGAGGTGCTGTTTCTGCCCTGGGCTGCCAATGGCCACCTGCAGGCATTTCCTCCAGTCATAGTTGATGCTGGGAGTGAGAAAATGCCACTGAAAAAGAACTTTACTGGAGATGCCAGATCTGATTGTAGTGAAACCCAAGTGTGGAGCGATGAACTGTTTTGACACCAGCCGACAATCTCAACAGAAAGAAACATATGTAGATCCTCACAGGTGCCTGAAAAAAGCTGAGAAGCTTAATCTGTGAACTTGTGTTGTATAAATGGAGCCGGATAGAGGAGAGAAGGTCATCAAAACACATATGTTTATAGTTTGCATATCTACTGCACAAATCTACTCCCATTCCACTTAAAACATCAGAGAGAGATTCTGATGTATCTCAGTTTCATTTGGATCCTTTCTTATTTTAAAGTAAATATTTAACTGTTGGAACTCACACAGTTACTTATTAAAGATACAGATGGTCTAATAATGCATAGTGAGTGGAAAAGACATACAGATTAATGGATAATGGAAGCCTTGTTCTGTATTCTTAAAACATTTATGTTACATTTTTACATTATAAATAATATTGTTTTCAGAAGTCATGATGCAAAATCATTGCAGAAATTTAAGCAAATAGTCCATCTTTGGTAGATTTATCTTGAATTAAACCAGACTGAATATTGTGCACATAAAAATACTGCAAAGTGCCAATGTTTGTTTAGTCACTCGACAGCAGCAATGAGGATTAGCTCTCTGGATCTCACCCTGTATTAGTTAATCCATAAGATCACACAATCTTTGAATGGCTTGGGTTGGAAAGGACCACAAAGATTATCTTGTTCCAACCACCCTGCCACCCACTAATTCAGCCACCACATCAGGCTGCCCAGGGCCCCGCCTGACCTGCTCTTGAACACCTCCAGGTATTGGACATCCACAGCTTCTCTGGACAGCCTTGTTCCAGCACCTCACCACCCCCTCAGCAATAGGGCTTTCCCAAAGGTCTCACAAATGTCTCCTCCACCTGGAACACTTTCCACCAAATTCCAAATTCCATCCCCACACAAAAAATTGCTATTTGACTTCTTGCAAAGATGGAAAGAGTGACAGTAGAGCATTTTTGGTCAGCTACAGAACAGTATTCCACCTTCATGGGTATTTCCTGACCTCACACTCAAAGCTGTGCTCTGCAGTCCCAGCTTTGGCCACGGCTCCTTCCATCTGTCCAGCCGCCCCACTGAGCCCAGTGAAGGGGCTGACAGTGGAGGAGAAGACTTGGCAGCAGACTGCAAATACGGTCAAGACTTTGAGAACACAAAATGGGAACTCCTGAAAATGAGACCAAACTGATCTAGCCATGCTTGGCATCAGGAGAGCTGTTTTTCTCAGAGGATATATATAATGCCACATGCTGTAAATGCTGCCTTTCCTCGGCTCACTGTACTCATCAAAAATCTGTTTTAGAAAGTTGGCCTTTTGTCCAAATGCTTTGTGCGGCATGGTTTAATATGCAGAGCTTAGCTTGTTTGTCTTTAAATAAGTGCAAATCTGTAAAAAGAAAAGCCATCCTGAAGTCAGTGCCAGCCTTTCAGGATTTCCAAGAGTTTGCTTACTAGACAATAAGTTACCCTTCTGTTTTTGTTAATCAGTAGCTAATGATTTATTGACTGTTATGAGTGGTTAAAGGTTAAAAAGAATCTGTTTCCTAGCTATTTTCAACACAAAACAACACTCCTCTGCATTGTTAACGTGCTGGTTCAGACCCCAAGTGTTGCTCAGTGCCTCACACCACTCCCTTTGGGGCTCTTTTCTTCCCAGCCCTTCCAGCTACAGTGATAATGGGAGAAAACGGAGCCACCAGCAGTGGGTCCCGTGGGATGCTGCTGCCGGACCGTCCCCCTCCTGGCTCCCTGGCGCTCATTAGGCCGCCTGCCAGCCCCCCCGGCCCCTTCGTTAACCCCCGGCCCCTGTGCTGCCATCCAACGCCTAGAAGGCAGCGAGCCCCTCTGATTCCCAGGCGATGCTGTGCTGCTTCAGTGGTCAAAAAGCTCATTAACTGCCTGCCGCCACGCTCTGCCCGGGCCAGCAGCCCCTGGCCGGCCCCACGAGGAGGATAAATAAATAAGCAGGAAAAAACAAACGCACCGGCCAGCAGTGAGGAGAGAAATGCCAGCAAAGCTTAGTGCCGTGCTGTGAATTTTTCTGAGCAGTTGGGAAACTCTAGATTAGGTTAGATTAAGAGAAACCATTAATGTTGATCTCTGCTTTTTTCAAGTTTACTTCTAGAGATTTCCAAAGCATCTTTAAAATTAGTGATGTGAAGAACAGAAAATCTCTTACAAACATACACTGGATCCCTCCTGATGAGTCACCAGGGAAAAACAGGCCGCATCATTTCACATCAAACCCTCGTTCCTTTGATGTATGCATCCCCTTTGCTCCCTGAATATTTTAATGGCATTTCTTTATACAAACTTGGCTCAAGTCTATAGAGAAACATGAGAGCCTGTGAC
The DNA here is from genome assembly GCA_030625065.1 of Alectoris magna. Classification (NCBI taxonomy): domain Eukaryota; kingdom Metazoa; phylum Chordata; class Aves; order Galliformes; family Phasianidae; genus Alectoris; species Alectoris magna. Next base: position 182,628,631 of record CM060560.1, on the reverse strand, counting down.
AGTGAAAAGGAAAACCCCAAAGCATCCCATCAGTGAATCAAAAATGCAAATGCTGAAAAGCCACCAGACCAGTTCCTTTCCTAGACAAACTCCCTGCAGCACCAGCAGTCCACATTCAGGCTGGGCCACGGGGCTGAGCGGGTTTTACTGGCCTGGTCTATTATCTCCTTTTTGGCTGCATCTAGCAGGCAGGCTTCTCACACGGTCAGGGAATGTGGCACGTGTGTGCAGCACTGCTCTCAGAGCTGTAGAGATGGAGTGGCCTCATGTCCCACCATGTGTCCTACCATGTGGCAACGGCATGGGGCCTCACTGCAGAGCTGCGAAGAGCAATGTGCATGCACAGCTGGCATCCAGAAGTACTCCTTTTATCACAGAGTGAACAGCATCTTCACAAGTCCCATACAACTCCTGCCAAGGCATGCTCCTGGATTTGACTAATTTTGGCCCTTCACAGCCCTCTCCTCCTCCCTGTTGTGCCCCTATGGCTGTGTCCCTTCTCCCTACCCTCTCTTTCTCTCAGAAAATTTTTTCTGCCTTTTTTTCTGCCTCCCTCCCTTCTACCTGCTCCCCTCACAGCCTTGTTCTCCTTCAGGTGTTCTCCTCTCCCACTTCAGCAAATCTTCCTTCACTATTTGCCCCTATGTCAGAGTACAACTCCCAAACATATTTTGCTTCCTATAAATACAGTATTTATTACATCTTACTCATGCATCCAGAACGAAAACATTATCGCTGTCAGGTTGCAGGTAACACCTAAAAATAGCACAACACAGCCAACTCTCTCCCTTATCCTTGTCCCACGTGACATCTTGCCAAGGCTGGATATCAGGAAAAGGTTCAGGTTGGATACTAGGAACAATTTCTTCCCAGAAAGAGTGGTGATGCACTGGCTCAGGCTGCCCAGGGAGGTGCTGGAGTCACTGCCCCTGGAGGTGTTCAAGAACCATGTGGATGTGGCACTGAGGGATGTGGTCAGTGTGCATGGTATGGGCTGATGGTTTGACTATATGATCTCAGTGGTCTTTCCAACATTAATAATTCCATGATTCTGACTCTGCTGGGGCTTAGTGCAGGTGACTGGGGCACAACTATCAAACCCCGGAGTCCCACATTGCCGTATGGACCATGTGATGGTCCCCCAGGCCCTCTGGTCCCCAGTTAAGCAAAGGCCTGCTTCCCCTCACTCCACAGACAGAAGCAAAATGCCTGAAAAGTTCACCGGGAATTAGTGAGCTGCTATAGATTTAGTGTGTGATTAAAGGGAGATAGCAGTGCACTTCAAAGTCCTTGCACTGAATTCCTGAGGTGCCATTTCAATGACTTTGCTGAGAACAGCATGCCATGCTAAATCGGTGTTTCACCCCCTCCGAAATAGAATAGTGGGTGAAAATGTTCCTTCGCAGCAACAAAAAGGACAGAGGCATTTTTTTTTGGAAAAACAACATACGTTGTCAGAAACAGAAAAGCATAAAAAATAGCGGCACTTGAGGAAGGGAAATAAACGGTTGTCACCACAGGTGCGACCCTAATGACTGGGACCCAAACCTGCCAAACCTGAAGAAAATTATGGGATGCCACAGTGTCTGTGAAACCAGAACTGAGCGTGTCACTGCTCCCAGCGCTGAATGTCACTTGGTAACCCCACCGCTTGTTCCCCATCTCTGAACAGCAGTTGGCTCTGCAGGACCCAGCCTTCAGCGCAGTAGTGAAGCTAAAGACCCTCCAGTCTGCCACCTTCCTGCCTCTTCAGCTTTCAGAGGAGCTGAAAATCACCTTTTGAGGAAATGCTACTAAATCTCTGAGGAGATCTGTGGTGTGAAGGGGTTAGACAGCCCATGCCGACCCAGGCTGACTGGTGCCAGCTTGTCCAGGGCTGTCTGCAGGGCAGAAAGCCTAAAGCCACGGGGACCACACAGATGAGGCCCAGCCAAGGGGAGGGTGGACACAGGCTTTAAGCTCTGTTTGGTTTTGACTTCAAGACTGTGCAAAAATTCTGGATGTAGTGCTTCAGAAACGTCCCTTTTACATGCAAATATAAAATCACTATCACAACAAGTATGTCAGGTGTTGCTTGCCAATTCTGCCAGAATAATATTTCAAAAGCACTGTGGAGAGAAAGACAGCAAAGCATTCTGCACTGGCCTGGCCCACTTCCTCCCTAACATTTCTCCAAGCTGTTACAGATAGCTGAGCAATTCAGGGCTGTGGAGCAGGACACACTTTGCATTTCAATGACCCTCAGATGACTTTCACTGTTTTACACTTTCATTTCCTGAGACACAGATTTAGAGGCCAGTTATTTGTTATTTTGTGTCAAGGCAATGGAATGTCGCTCTACAGCCAAGCCCTGATTTCCTTTCTCGGGTATTAATCACTTTTCACTTATCCTTTACCAGAAAAAAGAAAAAAAATCAACAAAAACAATTACTACTAATTGAAACCTGCAAGAATAAATGTCCTGTTCTGCAAGAGCAGGTTGGCTGCCCCCATTATGCCCACTAAAACCTGCAACCATGCAACCATGTCAGAGCAGGACCAAAAAAAGTACATACTAGCCAGGCAACCCTATAGTGATTTCCAGGAGGTGTTAGGAATGAAGGAATGGTTGTCACAGGCCAGTGCAAGTTGTGCTAAGGGAACATTAGATGGATGTGGAGGAGTGTAAGACTGGGACAACCCTACAGCAACACTTTTCCTGCCTTCCCAACTCTCACCCTTTCCACCCACAGCACAGAAGAAGCTTTGGATGTGTTTTCATCAGATCCTGCCCCATTTTATGGTTGAAAAGGACTGATGTTATGATCTACTCATGCTTTTGCCTAATTAAACAGAACTCGCCACAGAACCACTGAGTCCTGCCTGAACAGCATAGCTCACTTGAGCTAAAATTTTCCCTTTGAAAGGGAAAGGCTGACATGACTTAAAGATTACAAAGGATGGAAACACCACCAGAACTTCGGGTAGGTAACTGCAGATTATCTACCTTACCTGTTAATGATGTTGTGTGTTACTTCTAGAATTTGTCAAGCTTTAGTTTCTGTATATCAAACCTATGATCTTATCTAGGACTTCCATTGATGATCCTCAGGATTTCTGTGGAAGCTGTTGAGTTGAGGCTCGGCAAAGATGGGAGTCTGAATCATGAGGAAATGACTCATACGCTGAGCTATTTCTGCAGAGGTTACCTTTACTCGTGACAATTTCAAAATTGAGCTTTGAGCATGTAGGAAATGACATGTTTTGCATTCAGACATGAGGTACAATTTGTGTTTGACTAGAACAACATTTTGGTCTTTGTAAAATCCTGGCCTGCATTCAGCAATGGAAAATCTAATTTCTTTCCCTTCCTTTGGATGCTTGTAATTTTAATTGCTTGGGTTATTTTCCTTTTTTTCTTTTTCTTTTTTTTTTTCTTTTTTAAACAGCCATGCCCACTAGCACCAAAGCCCACTGTACAGATACACAGTGCAACTGCATAGAAACAAATCACTCTAATTCAAAGGTCATACCCATATTCAGTGGGTGCCTCCAGCAGTAGTTACCACCATGCTTTAAGAGCATACAAGTCTACCCACCAAAAGCACAAAAATCCACTGATTCAGGAATTTCTGTTCTTTTAAGAAAGTTGTCAGAAAAGTACCATGATGGCATCTGACTTCTCATACTGGTAACTCAGTAAAAACTCCTTGGCCTCTTTAGTTGGAAAGTAAATTAAACACACGTGCCTCTCTGGATACTGGTAAAAATTCTGTCCATGAATGGCAAAGCAAGTGAGTTTTCCAGTGGAACAGCTTTTCTTCCTTTGTTTAACTGAAGAAACTCCTCTCTGTCAAAATGAGGCCCCGTACTTAACCAGGTAACCACTGACAAGTAGACTGTACTGCTGCTCTATTCCCCGTGTTTTTGGTGTCCTGCAAACTTTCCCATGCTTAAGCTATCATGAAAACTCATGACTTTTTCAGTATTTACAATGCCCCCCCCCCCCCCCCCCCTCCAAAAAATATTTACTTAACACTGCAATTAATGTCCTGCATTTTTCACCACCAAGAGATGCCAAGAACTGCTGGAGCAGGACTGAGCTTATCACTGACACTGTGGACACAGCAAGTTTCTCTGAGACAGCAGAATTCAACTCTGGAGGGCCCACATCTGATCAACAGTGGCAATATCATAACCTTCAACAACTTCTTTGTTTACTCAGCAAATCTCCCTCAATCCTTTAACAAATTAGTCTGGAAGCCACCAGGAGGATTAACTTCAGAAATTCTCCCTCAGATCACAATTATGTCTGCTCAGATGTCACGAGTGATAGACATTTACATAAGCCGTATCTAATCTTTATTGCAAATTACATTTCCAGCAATTTGACTTGTGTTGGATCTGTCTTTTCAGCAAGAGCTCCAAAAAAATGAAAGTGAAGGGAAAGGAAGCCTCTCCCCATTGTGGGAGGTGCTCCCAGCACAAGTTGTAACACCCAATGCCTATTCAAGAATTTCATCGTCGGCCACATTTTCTGACCGTTCCGAGATAAACAATATTGGATGGCATCCTGGATACTGTAAGGGCAAAATCTTCCAACCTTGGTCCAATGACTGAATGTTAGGCATAGCTGGTGGCAGCTACGTGGTTTTTGTTCAGGGAGCTGGCAATCTCAATTTGGCGACAGGCATTTGCTTACCTCATCAATCACTGGGGCAGCTGGCAGCCCCATCAGAGGGCAAGTCAAGGCTGGGCAAACATTGCCTTCGTGCCAGACAGGGATAGGGATAGAGATGGGCAGTGGCGGGGCACGGAGAGGTCTGTGCCAAGCCCCTGTGCTGTGCTCCAGTTCACCTGTCATCCTTGGGACAGACCCAGCACTTGTAACAGGAATTGCTGGTCCCAAATAAAGAATAATTCTGTTTCCACAAGAGGCAAAATTTTGTCGCCAGAGAACGGTATGCTTCCAGAAGACGAGAGACCTGTGTCTGCAGGCCCCACAGGCACCTGGCACAGGGCCACACAAAGCAAGGCTGACTGTCCAGGTTGCTGCATTTCATCCCACCCTTCTCAAAATAAAGTGCTACATCAATCTCCCTAATGCAGATTAACACAATGGTTGTGTGTGAGCACAGAGGTGGAACTTAATTTTCAAAAGGGAACTTTTGCCTGTGCCTGCTGAAGTCCTTTGGAAGTGCTCCCAGTCGCTCAACACTGGCTCTCAGAGTCAAAACAGAGGCTCCAGTAAAATAAAGGCAGTGATGAATGTTAAAGATCTGCTATAAAGATAATGAAAATCCTAAAGATTATTCTGTTAATGAGTTGCAGGCATAACATGTAACAGAATGAGAAAATGCAGGAGTTGTACAAGACAGAATCCAGGAGGAGCTCGCAGCTGCAACACGGTCAGTAGGTACTGCACTAAAAAGGCACGCTCCGGTGTGTGCTTACACAGCCTCTTCCTTTTGTTCAGCCAGAAGGTGCTACTGGGCTGGATGTCTGGAAAGCACCTGTGTAGAAAAGCCATTCTGGCTTGACTTTGTCTCTCCAAGATGGCCATGTAGATGTTGTCATTTCTATCTCAAGGTCTTTGCTCCCTGTCCATTATGGAACAGCTTTACCTTGAACCTGCTAAACACCAAGCCTTTGTAAAGTCCTTTGTATTTATTACTTAGAAATAATAAATATTGTACACGGAGATGGAGAGTGTGCGTGGAGTGAAGGTGAGTATTTTGGATCAGACCTGTACATGCTTTACATTTGATTTTCACTGCAAGAGAATTGAACAATACTATCAATAAGTAAGTGAACTCATAATTTATGTCTCTTTAGATATCTTTTTATTAATAAATATGCATAAAACTAAATGCTGGGGTACGGCTAATTCTAGCAAATAGGGAAAGAAGCTTGGGCTGCCAGAAAAAAATGAAGATCATCATGAAACTGTGCTGATGAAGAACATCTTGAAACTGTAACGCCCAAGTAAAATACCCACAAAAATAAGGAAGCTACTGGTGAAAAGGATGGAGTCCCTCACGGTGTACCTCCAGACTTTAGACCAGATTTCTTGTACAGTTATCTATGGGTCTGAGGACCTCTTCCTTAACTAGGGACAAGCTAGAGCCAATGGCAGGGAAAGCGGGCTGCTTTGTACAAAACCAAAGCTGCTGGTACCCAGTAGGGCCATCAGGTCCCAACTGCCCACAAACCTCTTTGGTGACAACGTACTTTGCAAATGAACCTCCATAAATGCCTCGACTCTTTCAGTCTGTTTGGAGCCCATTTTGAAACCCATGTGGGGACACAAGGAAGCTGAGGCTGATGGAAACGATGTTGATTGTTGTTGGCTGGCAGACATGGTGGGGAGCAGCCTGAGGAAGGATGGGAGCTGGCAGGGGGCTGTGGTTTCCCCAAATGGTGGATGCGGGAGAAGATAAGAGTACAGGGGAGGGCAGGATTTCAGTGGGGAGAAGCAGTGTTAAGGGGAATCAGTGATGGTGCACAGACCAACCCATGATGTTGGACGTGAGTGGTAATGGAGCCTTTCCCAAGCACTGCCCCGGAGTGGCCTGTGGATATCCTTTTCTTCTGCTTTTTTTCCTTTTTTTTTTTTTTTTTTTCTTCCTGCCCCTTTCCTACAATCATTTCATCTCCTGAGTCCTCAGAAAGTACAGACTCTGCTCAGTTCCTTCACCCAGAGGTAGACCACCACCAGCACTGCTGCTGTGCATCCACAAAACATGTGATGTGTGGATGTAGACCTAAAATTACTCTTTCTGCTGATGCTATACGACAGCTACACAGACATAGTTTAATAACCATTTAGGATCAGCTATGGAGGCCAAGCATGCACAAGGGGAGAGCTGCAAAATGTACCCGAGGTGCAGAAAATCAATTCCAGAGTGTGTCTTGGCACGGAAGCAGAGGGGATTTTGGCAATGGCAGACAACCACCATTCAGAGAGATGGGCACAAGCTCTTCAGGAAGAAAAGGCATGGGCAAATTCTAGCCCTCAAGTGAACTCAGAGCTAAATCTTGCTGGCAAGACTCGTTTCAGCTTGCCTCAGTCGCAAGCCAGCTAACCCCATTGTGGGGAGGAAAGCAGCAGGTCCTGTGACCGGTGCTGCACCCCAGGCAGCCAGGCTTCTGAAGTAGCAATCATGTCGCTCTTCAGCAGCTTCAGGGAATGCATGGAAGAAGTGAAAAAAAGGCACCTTACTACTACCTGTTGTCAAATTGGTCCAGCTGCAGAAGAAGCGTGAGGTTTGTCCTGAATACATTCTTGCTAGAAGCTGGAGGACTAAGCAACCAGCACAGCCAAGGTTCTCCGAAGCATCCTTACTGCTGTGAGCCCCTCTGAGAGTCATTTGGGGATTTGTGCAGCCCAACTTCCACAATGGCTACAACACATTTCAGGCATACAGAGACCACACGTTTTTCTTTGCCCTTTCCAGATTTTCCATCATTTAACTAAAATTACCCCATACTCCCTTAAAGAGGTGCAGGAAGAGCTTCTGCCTACAGAACAGTAACGTCCTTAAGTGACTTTGATGTCACGTACATAAGTAACATACAAAATATACAGTATATAAATATACATGTTCATGCCCTCTATAATTAAAGGAACATGTCCATACGTAAAACAGTTTTATCTCTTGCCAAATGATGAATTCTACCCTGAGGTAATGAGTCAGGTAAAACATTAACATAAATGTGATGGTGTATCTTAAATTCTCAACAAAATTGAATTTCTATCAGAAGTCTGGGAGAGCGGCTTGAAGTTTTCACTTAATTAAAAACATCACCCATTACCCAGGCTCACTGAAATCTCCCGTAACAAACACAGCCAACAATATGATGTTGTACGTATGTGTGTGTAGCCAGCTAATTTCTGTGATACTACTGATACTGAGCATTGCTATCATCAAACATCCTGGCGGTTTGGTCATATTCCAGACAAACATCAGCATCACTTAACCCACTGATTGCCATTCATTCTTGGACGTTCAGCCAAAGGACCGCTACGGACCAAACCAGCACAGACTGGCTGTGCTCTCACTGTGCAGACAGGACTCAGGCCACCAAGGCAAAGTGAGTGCTCGTTTTGCCACTGCCCCATGAACAAGAAGCAGGCACTTCTGCTGTTTTCCATCAGTGTATTATTTGCCAAGTTGAAATCTTTCCCGTTTTGCCCCCTTTCCTTCCAAATTAATACAAATATCTCTTTTCTTCTGAATTTTTTATAGATCTATATACCTCTTGAGAAAGAAGGTCACGCAGATCACCTCTAATTCGATACTCCCCATTGACTCTAATGGCTGCAAGATCTGGATACCAGAAGCAAATATGTTTTAGCTAACAGAATCAGCAAACAGCTTTCCTCCCTGCTTTCCCCCAGCTGTCAGCAAACCTCTATAACTGCAAAGAACACTGCTTACATGTAAACCACTGTCTTGCTACTGGGTAAATGACAAGACTTTTAATATATAACTGAAACTAGAGAACAGTTATAAAACACTCCTATAGCTCATATGGCTACAGATTCTTTCTTCTTGGTGTTTACCACCTGGGAATTCAGTAGAGAGCCAACACTTAGTAAGACATCCACAGGTCTTACTTAGGCATTTCCACATTTCCAAGGGTGTTGAGTGGAAGCATCACTACAATGAGTGGATGGGGCTGGAAGAAGGATTACAGAGGATGCTGCCCACAGGACAGAGGTGTGGGGCAATGCCTGCAACCAGCTGCAGTGGGACTACCTCTGCTTCTTCTGACTTGCACTCAGAATTCAGAAGGGACCCATCTACAACAGAGACTTGAGGGAGGAATAAAATCGGTATGTGTGAAGAAGGGCAGAGGCGGGCTGCTGGTGCCAGGTCTGAAAGGGGGGCTGGACCAGCCTCCTCTTATTGAGTCTCAAATGTCTGTCCCTCGGGGGCAGGGGACCCTTACAATGAGGAATCAATTGTAAAATAACATTTTTTAGATGGCATTGAAGGTACCTGTAATTTTACCAAGCGCATTGTTCCTGAGTTGAGCACCGAAAATAATCCATGAGTCATTTCTACGCTTACTTCACATTTACTTATCGTTATCACTGAGCTGATCCCGCAGCAAGGCACCAGCTGGGGTGAGAAACTGAATGCTGCAGAAGCTTCCTACCAGAGCTGCTCTGCACACACAGCTCGCTTGCTCCTGAATTCCAGATTTCAGTGACATTCAACAAAACTTCATCCAGAGCTGCAGATGCCAAGAACTACTTAGACTGCGCTTGTCTCCAAATACGATCAACTCAGATTTCAAGAACAGCTTGCAGACCTGTGGAAACTCATCTAAGAAAATTTGCTTTGGCGGGAAGCAATTTAGGTTATGTGTCAAAGTCTGTTAGCCATTCTCCTCGAAAATTTAAGATGAAAAATTAACCTCAGCTGCGAAGAAATCTGATCCTACTTATGTGAACTGCAGCGGTATCTGAAAGTTCCACAGAAGACCAAGCCTCTTCTTTTTTTTTTTTTTTTTTTTGCTAGATGCTGTTATGAAGAAAAAGGGAAATAAGACGGGAAATGATCTGAACAGTTTCTAGCATAGTTTTTTTTTAAACACACTTTAAAGAAGTTTAACAGAAAAAAAGAAACTGAGGAAGAAGAATGAGCCTAAGAGTGCCTATCTCAGGGAGGTTGCACTGTGTCTGAGCGGAAGGAAGGGGCAGAAGCAGAGATGGGGTGAGGATGTGGCACTGTGCAGTGGGATTTTGGAAGGATGCAAAGCAATACCAGTGCAAGACACAGTGCAACTCCCGTCCTGCCTCTGCCCATCTGCGAGCTTGTGTGATTCAGGCTAAGTCATGAGTTTTGGGTACTGTTATCCAAACATGTCTTTGCCGCATCAAGTTGAGACACAGCATTCCGTTTACTCTGGCACAACCCAAGTCCCTCAATTATCTCTGTCTTTTCAACTTGCTCACAGGCATTTTTCTTCCAGCCCTGTTAAAATACAAAGTAGCCAGGGAACTGCTTTGCCAGCAAACAGGAGCCAGGTGAAGGGCATGGAGCACCACAGGGCTGCCCAGCTGCACCCCACAGCACTAGGGTGAGGTCAGCAGTGGGGCCCTCCTTGCTCTGTCTGTCTTCCCCAAATTCTCCCCACACAGTGGGGACCAGCTCATTCCCCTTGGAAGAAGTGGGGGCTGAGGAACAAAAGAAGACAGGGTGCCCGTATTAACATCAGGAAAACACCAGTCCCCACACTGCGAGCACCGCTCACCAACCAGTCTGGCCGAAAACAAGGCAGGGGGTTATTTTTAACACCTGTGTCAGATCTCTTTGCCTTTTAAAGAGTGTCCTGGGGCTGCCTGGGCCCTTATCTCCCTGACAGCGTGCCAGAGCTGCTCCACAGGCTGTGCTGCAGCTGCCATGGCCCTGCCACTGGGGAGTTGAGAGCATGAGCATCTCCCCGTCGTCCCTGCAAATGCTTGGCTCTTCACTGAGAAAAACGTAGGGTATGGGAACATGTTTAGTAAGAAAGCCCTTGTGGAGTCCAAAGATGCAAGCACAGTCACACATCAAGCTTCATTTCTGTTTACCTATGTTCCAGACAGTGGATAGCTAAAAGTATATTGGGTTTAAGCAACAAAATTAAGAAAATTTTTACTTCCTCAGCAGAATATCCGTAGGCTAGGACACCCTTTGGACTTAAGAGTCCAAAGAAAACCCTCCCACTCAATCTACCACACAAACTGTGATGACAGGATGCAGCAATGGGAAAAAAAGAACTTGCTGATCATATTAATCCTTCATCTTCCTTTCAGCTTCCTACGTTAGTATCCTGTTTCCTTTTTAACAGCCAACAATACTCCTCTATTTCCTGATGTAATCCCTCCTAATGCTGTCATTTTGGACTTAAAAGCAGCGCTTCTCAGGAACTAAACAAATTCTTTGATTTTTACTGTAGGTTGAAGAGCTCTGACATCCATCTGCACACAGTGACACTGCACCCCCTGAACGCCTGCACTTTGCTTCTTCTCAAAGTGGCTGCTTTGCACAAGTCCCCATCTCATCAAACTGAGCTTCCTTGTGACAGCTCCTGAGAGAGAGCACATGCTGACCTGTCCCTGTCGGGACGACCCCTCTGAGTGCCCCCGACAGCATGGAACCATACTTGCCGCACTCCTCCTGCACATCCTTTCATATACAGACAAAAAATGGTGTAGTAAAATAGTTGTCAGTTACCAGAAAGTGTCACACATTTCCCAATCAAATTTTCCAAACCAGAAAGCTTGCACTAACTAAACTGGTTGCTTCACACGTGAAAATAGGGTTATATGGAGCAATTTCGTTTTGCCTCAAAAAATCCCATGTTAGTGGTTTGTAATCACTTGCTGAAGGCTCGGATACTGCACAGTTCTTCAAAAACTTCACATCAACGTGTCAGTCATTTTAGATACATTGATATTCGGAAGGTTATGAAGAACTAAAACTGTAAGAGCTGCAAGTACCTAGAGGTATGTCTGGAGGTATTTCTAGGAGGACATACGAGGTCAGACTTTGCCTTCTTGAGATAAAACTCAGTAGGAAGCTTTGACGCAAGTGAGCAGGTGAGCAAGACCAACCCCATTTGTACAGAGCTGGTTAAATAAATACAGTTTGGGTCACCTGCATACATCAGCAGAGCTCAGTGACGCGTGTCTCTATTACTGACAAATAATAGGGGTATCGCCAGTGTGATTTCCCTTACCTTATTGTAGTACTGCACCTGGACCGAATGCCATTGCCCATCACTGACCCCTCCAGGAACAAACGGTGCCACCGTCGTGGTCGTCTCCCCTGCAAGAACAGCAGAAGAGAAGGGGGGTCAGTGCTCCCCTGCAACGCCGCTGAACCCCACACTGCAACACAGCGTGACCTTCATTGGGTGCAGGATGCAGCCACCTTAATTCCTCATGGAGGAATTGGGAATTTTGTCCTGTGAAGCAGTAAACAGCTCCAGTTTCCTGGAACTACTTTGGTGCACAAACACAAAAACAGCTTCTCACATATTCTGGTGAATGGTGTTATTGTCTGTTATGGTTTTTGCAGAGTGCATAGCTATTGTGTAGATACAGTCACTGATACAATGGCCAATGTGGATTTTTCTACTTTTCTGTCAGAAGCAGCACACTAAATTTTTTTTTTACATGAAGGGCATTGTGCACCAGGGGAGGTTCAGGTTGGATATTAGGAACATTTTCTTCTCAGAAAGAGTGGTGAGGGAGTGGCACAGGCTGCACAGGGAGCTGGTGGAGTCGCTGCCCCTGGAGGTGCTCAAGAACCATGTGGATGTGGCACCGAGGGAAGTGGTCAGTGGGTACAGTGGGGATGGGCTGATGGTTGGACTAGATGATCTTAGTGGTCTTTTCTACTCTAATGATTCTATGCCAAGGTATTTTCTTAGGGAAGAGAATCCTACTTCCAGTCAGTTCCAGTCCATTGGAACTGCAGGAGTTCCAATGCAACTGTGTGAGACAGTTACGTGTATAAAACACAGGAACAGTAACTGTGGATCTCAGCATAATTTTACAAGAGATTAATGAAATTATTGGCAGCCCTTCAGTATTTAAATTTGAAAGCAAGCTCTTCACGTTGCAATTGTAAAGCAGAAGACTTTAAATCAGGTCTGAGTCAGCACAACCTGCTCAGTTACCATGCATATCTGCTCCAAGGTAGCAACAAAATAAACACTTGTGTTGAAAGGACATAAAAGGCTTGGCAAGGAGAGCAGATTACTAGGTTTTGTCTTTTTTTTTTCCTTTCTCTTTTTTTTTCTTTTTTAAACAGTTGGAAAATTCTACATAATAACCCACAGGAAAATTCACTCCCTCCCATAAGTCAACATTATTGTTGAGCTTAAAAATGTACTTTCTGCTCTTTACTCACAACAAATATTTTACCCTGCGTGAAGCATTATTCCTTTCGCTCCTATCGTACGTAATTCCGTTCATTTCAGTTTAATACATCTGACACCTTGCTGCGATGCTTTATATCCTATGCTGATAGAAACGTGGAAAAAATATACATTTTTTTATTCAGTTAAAAAGCTTCCACAATAGGAACGTCCCTGGTCTCCAATCTCTTTGCCTTGCTTTCTGTGAAAAAGTTGTTGCGACAGGTAAAGCACTCAGATCAGGTGTCCAAAACTTGCATTGTTCGTTAAATGCCACTTAAAACTATAAAACATAAACCATTCTCCTTCCAAAGAAAATACCATTTGCAAGGTACAGGATCAGACCTGCTCTGGGGTGCAGCAGTGCAAATCTAAATTTAGTTTCCTGTATTTTAAAAGAGTTCCTCCACATTTAAATGCATATAAGTGCAAGTTGATTTTTTTCTCATTCATCCTCAGGGTGCCTTCCTAGCAATTTTATTCAAGTTTAGACAAGTGGAGCGGAGATACAGAAGAAAGCAAATCTCTCCACCAGTAGCATGTTATTTCATTACACTAATCCACCGAAAATGCATTCTAATTTGGACATCTTCTGGGTAGTAAAGGAGGAATGAAACTGGAGTATCCTCTACCCAAATGGCCCACATATGCACTTAAGTGTTGTTGGTAAGTCAGTGGGGTCACACAGGATTTACAGAGGGGTCTGATGGCCACAACCATCACTGGCAGGCAGGGTGTATCACCAGCACGAGCCTGTTGCTTCTACTGCTTTAGTTCTTGCAGTGTCTCTCCTTTCAAATAAATAAGTAAGAATGAACCAGAGCCTGCATGCCAACTTCGAAGGAGACCAGGAAATAACAGGATTACTTATTTCCCAAGGTAAGTGCCTTGTACACAGCTACAAATGTCTCAGCTGACTACATGTATTGGGTCCCTGCTGCAGGACACCCAGCAGGGCTGGGCCCAGGTGACCAGGCCCTCCTCCCCCAGCACCAGGCAGATGTGACACCAATCTCAGCTCCTGGGCCTCCATGCTTTCTCCCACCATGCAATAAAACACGTGCGGACAACAGCCCTGCCCAGGCATGTGTTTTGTCCCAGCTGAAAACATCCCCTCCATCAACAGCTTCAGCAACCCTGCTGAAGTACAGAAGTTCATTTCTGCTGGCTTCAATGTGCTTCAGCTGCATGCTGACAGCTTCTTGTGCTACCCCTGTTGTGGAAATTAGCATAGCTGGTCTTTTTTTTTTTTCTTTAAACCCAGGAAATATCCCTCTGTTGAGAATGGAACAGTAAGAGCTTGTTCTGATCACACTTCCATCAGGAAAAGGTTTGTTACTGTTAGGGCTGATTTTCAGCACAACACCTATTAGCTGGGAGAAAGCCACAGTGACAGTGACATGGTCCATTCCAAGCCTCGCTCCTCGGCCTTCCTCTCTCTCTGCTCATGGAAGCATCAAAAGATGCCAAGTTTGTCCTAATGCAGAAAGTATGCAAATGCCAAAGCTTCCATTTCATGGTTTCTAGCCCAGCTTGGCAATGAGGGAGCAGATGCGTTCTCCAAAATTTATCGTGGATTACACGCCAGGGAGGAGCTCCTAGTGGGCAATGATGGATTCCATCGATGTATTGCTTGGCACAAGCAATAAAGAATGGCAAGCATTCTTCATTTGTCTGCTTTGGCTCACAGGTATCTTTTAGAATACAGTTAGGTACCCAGTTTTACTGATGATGTAGTAAAAAAGTACATAAATACACAACATTTATCCTGGCATAATAAAATGAAGTCTCATTTAAGCAAGCATTGGCTGTCAAACTAGTATCAACCTTTTATAGTACTCATAAACTCTGGGTTTTATAAGTGACATGTTGACAAGCTCCTGTCTACGATAGCAAGTATTACCACCACAAACTGCTACAATCTGGAGTACTCTGCAACACCCTCCATCAATTGTTAACTGCACGGCGTCAGCCAGTCACTCTATTAACAAGGCAGCACATATAAATTCATGGAAATACATTTCCAGCCAGGCTGAGAAGATCACAGGACCGTAAGCAGAGACACTCTCCTGGAGTGCCATCCCACCTGCAGAGAACGTGAGCTGGATCTGCTCCTCAATGATCTCCAAGGCAATGAAGTCGTGCTTCTCATTGAACCGTCCATTGTAGAGGAGGAGAGCGTTCCTCTCCCTGGTTGCAAACCTGGAACGAAGAGACAAGGAGTCAGGTCACAGCCAGAAATGCAAGCCTTTGGCTCGTTCTTCAGACAAAAAATTGTAAAGTTACTTGGGTTTTTCTGTTTGTTTGTTTGTTTTTCACGTAGACAGAGGAGAGCATGATGGAAATTAGAGAGTCCTGCTGTGGATGCTGATCCTAACAAAAGGTGAAATGATGCAGACACGCAATTCAGAGTGAGTATCTGATGCTACCCACAGTAGCAGTTCCTACACTTTGCAGAGCTGGAAAGGCAGAAAGCAGTCTGACATCAAAGAGGGGTACTGCTGCCTGCTTACTGTCCACATGCTGCATGCTACAAGGGGAGTCATAAACTGATCAAAAAGAACTGCTGGGGAAGCAAAGGGGAAAGAAAGATAAGAGGTATCTGAATAATGCCACGCAGATAATCAAGGCTCATCAATCAACAGTAAAGTCAATCGGAGGAAGGAAAATAAACACTTTAACAATTCCACTAAATCAGTTCCAGTGGGCGAACTTTTATTTTTCTTGTGCTTCCAATATGGGATGTATCACACCTTTCCTGCAGCAAAAGAGCCAACCCCTCTTTTAGAAAAGCTTGCTTTTTTGTCAGCACGGAATGTCTTCTGGAAATTTCTGCGTATTTCATGATTTTAAATCGAACCCTTTTAGCTTAGGGGATTTGCACACAGCTCTCATCTATTTACAAATGCAAACATTTATTACGTTTCACATCAACACTTGCACAGAGATTAATATTCTCTAAAGAGAGGCAACCATGGGAATTTCTTGTGCTTCCAAATGGCATCTGAAGTAAAATTTTTCAAGAATGTTTTTAACCAAAGTTGTCAGACAGAGTCACAAGCAGGGGCCAGAATCTGAGCTATATGAGAATGTATCTCTTTGTTCCATTAAAAGAAATGCTGTACTTAAAGCAAGAGAATGGATCGTTCTGGTTCAAAGCACACAAGTCAGATTTTTGAAATTTCCAGCAAAATAAATCAAAATATTGTACTGCCATTCCGGCTACTTTCAGCCTTTACTTCTAAGCAGCGTTACATTCCTTGACATAATACAAGACAATATTAACGGAAGTGCAGGTTGGACTAAATGAATTAAGCCAATACCACTGAAATATTTCGATATCATGAAAACATTAATTTAGCTTTTACTTTTTCCAGTCAAGCACTTCATCCAAAACAGTAAAGCCCCTGTAAAACATTTTGTAGGATCTCATTTTTCAGTGCATTTCTGCTTCATCAAAACTTTCCTGATCAAATCTAACCAGGTTAGATATAATGGCAATAGAAATGAGAAGTTTCTTTCGATTTTTATGCCTGTATTAAATTATTATGCACGTATTATGCCAGTATCCTTCTATTTTTTATGCCTGTTAACTCAGTGTGTGCTCAGTTCCACTCTTTCGCACTATCCCAAAGCACCTGCTGCATCATGTCCTTAGCTCAGCACTGCTACCTCTGAACTTGCCAGAACGTCACCCACAGGGGCACAAAAACATTATACTTTAATAGAAGAGATCTGTTTGAACTCAGGGCACAGGAAACAAACGACAAACTTTCTTAGAGAATCCCGAACACATGGTGAGAAAATATCTTCACTGATGGTATCTCTGGGAGAGAAGAAGGCGGAGTAGCAGCTGTTGGGAAGAGGCCAAGATGTATAGAGTTGGGGGCAGGAAGACATGCCCGGTCAGTACCCTAAATAACTGCACGGCACAGCACAAAGGAAACATATTTGGGGTTAACATGCACCCAAATTTTTGCTCTTTTACCCTTTTCATTAGGAACACTGTGGCATCTATTCTGTTATCAGCAGTACACACCATGTAAAATCTACATGTCTTAAATCAGTTTTGTGTTGGAAGTGTTCACTCATCTGCTAAGCTCGTAACAAACATATGGACTTTTTTCTTTTTTTCCCCCCCAAAAATCCCATTTTACTTATGGATGTGGAGTACACAAGTACCCTGCTCTTTGTCAGGAGCAGGTCATGAGTCACTGAAGCCTGAGGGAAGCCGGACACCCAGCGACATTAAGAACGCTTCCACATCATGAAATACACCAGGGCAAATCCACTGTCTAGTCCAACCATTCATTCTTGCTTCTCCTCACATAATGTTTTCCACCTGCACTGAAGGATACTAAAAGCCAAAGAAACAGCAAGTGTAAAAAAAAAAAAAAAAAGTGAACTTCAGGAACAAAAAGCTAAAAATATTACTGCCCTGGACAACATGGAATGAAGCCCAGGATGACCTACGCTTTTTACAATCACACTGAGTGGTCTGTACAATGTTTAGCTCAGGACTAAGTACGCCATCTCAGTTTAAAGATGCCAAAGAAATCATAGCGCAAGCACTGCCACGGGAAGGCAAGTTGTTATTTGTTAATAACACCCATGCAGAGAATTCGAGTCTCTTTAATGTGAAGGACCCTACACATCAAAGATCTCCTCCCAAAAGCCTGAAAAATGACACCACATGGCTGTGGGGACACTCCAAGGGTACTGCAGGTAATTTATGCTGGCAGCCAGCCTAGGCCGCTCCTTTGTTTGCTCTTACTGTGGATTGGACAAGTCCAACTGAGTCTTTTGCTTCTCAGCTTTTCTGCGTGTTTAGATCTGATGCTCTAAAACAATCTTCTCAGGCACAACTCTTCCCTGCTGTGGCTTGCATGCAAACTGCATCCACACATCCTGATTTAACTGTAATTTCATGCTTCCATAAAATTCCGGACTAGAACCTGCCTATCCCCAGCCAAAAGTAAAACACCAAGCTGGGCACGACATGGGACACACGCCTGATCTTCTCAATCCTGAGCATTTTCTGTAGACAGACACACAAAACGCTTCTGTTGTTGCATCTGTCATTTTACAGACCAACAAACCTCTGACCTTGCTCCGTCAGGGTCGGAGCTGACACATTTTGTGCTATTTACTCAAAGTCAACCATGAGGGACAACCAAAGGTCAACCCTGACTGTGGGAGAGCTGCAAACCTTGCACCCTCTCCAGAGGAAACATGAATTTCCACCTGGAGCTCTCACTCCATGGCAGATAAAACCCTATGCCATGGCCTGAGAAAAAAAAGTCTTCTCCAGAAGAATTCTTTTTTTTAACCTAGGCAGTCTTGCATCAGTGGAGGAGAGCCCTGCTGTACACCGGGCAACTGTTACCACTGCTCTCCTCACCCCAGAGCTCCTCAATTGCACCCATGGCAGAAGTGACAGACAGCTCAGGTGAAGTCTGTCCAACATGGGTCTGTCAGCAGATGGGACAGGGATGTGGACAGCCATGCCTGGCAGCCAGGATGGGATGAGAAGCAGAGCTGCTCATGAAGGCCAGGAGGAGTAACGTGAGCAGCTGTGACAGTCAGGGTTGCTCCAGGCATGAGGTTGGGAGCCAGAACCTGAGAAGCACCAGCCATTGCTCAGCCATGACCTGACCGACCTACCTCTCTGGCCAAGAGCTGGTGAGATGCAGACAGAGTTTGTGGTTAAGCACCACCCCACTGCCTGGAAAGATCTTTCTCTCCACACCATCTCCCCACAGAGCAAAACTCAGCCTAAAAGAGCTCAAAAGCAAAGGAAGGAAACAAAGCAGACCCTTGGTGGGGCACGCTGCTTTGTAATCCCCCGGAGCAGTGACATCAGTTGCTGTCCTCTCTTCAGATGCTGTTGTACTGGTGGTCCCCTACAGGCCTGTGAGGGCTGGGATAAGCCCTCTCAGCTGTGTGAAGCACTATGTAAACACTGTGAAAGAACTACGTATATCCAAATGCTAATCTCCAAAGCAGAGGAGGTAAATAAACTGCTTGACAAAAACATAAAGTTCCTAGCAAAGAAGTTTTTAGTCAAAGTCTGTAGCAAAAAAGAAATAGTTAGAACCTCAACAGCATCCTCCACGGGACAGAAATTAAATGCTTTCAAACAACATGATTTTGCCCCACTTGAAAGAGTCAGAGCCAGAAATCCCCTGGAGACATGTACACATAGATAATTTGGCTGGTTACAATATTTAATAAATACAATCCTCAATCTTGAGGGGAGAATCCACCAGACACACGCCGTGCTAGGAGCCATTGGGATGACTTACATGAGGGAGACAGTGAAGTGGAAGCGCTGCCGCAGCCCCTTGAAGGTGATGAAGGACTGTGGGGGGAAGCTCCTGGTGGTCATCTCACAGTAGGGCCGCTCATATTCTCCCGGTGGGCACTCGCACTTGAATCCCCCAATCAGCAGATTGATGCAGGTCCCTCCGTTCTTACACACGCCTGGGGCACAGCGGCCGGAGCGGGCGTTCACCTCGCAGTACTCTCCTGGAAGGGCAGAAGGAGACAGGTCACCCAAGCTGCAGAAGGCACCATGAACCCTGTGCTTCTGCTTTCCAACCTCTGCACCTGACTCCACCAGCAAACAATGTACAAATGTGCAACTGCAGGGGAGTAAGGATGCTGCACTGTCTTTCAGTCTCTCGGGGTGGTTCAGAGTCTAATCCTATTTCAAATATTTGGCAATATTGGCCCCAGTTTTCAGATTCCTTAGTAGCTTTCACAACTGGTGATAAATATTAAGGTGACAGATCTGTAAGGGGGGAGGTAGCACCACCATTTAAAATCTTGCATGCTCCCTGTCAACCAGAATATGTGTAATTTGCTCCAGCATTTCACTGTGGGTTGGAAAATTGTGTCAACAGATAAGTGTTTGCACTTCAGCTCGAATGGAATTCGGCTTTGCAGCCCGTGTCAGCGGCAGGGCACGGCAAAGCATTGCAAAGCATTTACAGAAAGAATGAGCGGGATGCTGATGACATATGGATTGCTTCCATACTTCCAGTGCATCCTGCCTGTGACAATCATTCTCTGAACTTTTCAGAAATGAGTACAGTAACTATGTAGAAGTAAAGGACTGCACGTGCTTGCTGAAGCTTTTTTCCAATCAAATGCTTCATCTGTAATCTATTCCAAAGGTTAAATTAAGATCTATTGAATGCAAGTACTGAGGAATCAGGTGTCTTGCTGATTCCACACCATAATCTTTCCTACATTTGCTGAAAATCTGAAAGGCGATCATAGTTTAAAAAAACAAGTTACAATTTGTGGTCCAAAACTCGCAGAGGGCATCTGCTTTAAGCAGCCTGCTGAGGCTGGGCAGTTGCTCAATTACTCATTGCACATAAAACTGGCCCTCCATGTGAGTTAATTGGTTAACATTTATGTTTTGGCTTGTGTCTTCCTAGGGTAACAGTCTGATGTTTTAACGTGTGCTCAGATCCTGCCCATAAAGCTGTTTGCAGAAATTGGAGATGGAGTATATGCTTGCATTTTACTCAGTAAAACTGTCTGACAACTAAACACAGAGCAAAATGGCACGACAGCCAGCTAAAGGAACACATTTCCATCAGTACAATACTTGCATGATGATGTGGTAGAAGATTATACAATTACAGTAATTCAGACACAGCTAAAATTGTGCAAATGCATTCCTGGAGGAAAGTAAAAGCAGCAGGAACTGTGAGCGGTGACTCATAAAACAAAGGCAAATTCAAATGGAAAGTTGTGCTGCAGCAGCTGCTCCCCAGGTTTCCACACCAGCGCCAGCATGGAGCTGGGCAGAAGCTGCTCTAATGGCATTGCCCCGAGCCAGCCGCAGGGCTGCACCTCTGCTCTGCCCATGCTGAGAGCTGCAGCACTCTATGCCTGGTTTTGTGTAGGATGTCCAGCATTGCCGCGTTCTTCCTCACACTTCATCATCACTCAGCAAGGTAAATGTGTGCTGTTCAGGTGAGTTCAGCTCAGGAGGACCAACCCTCTCCCCAGCACTGTTCCCATGACAGCCACCAGACAGCCGCCTCACCACAAGTGCACTACTGGGCACCTCCTTGCAAACAGCATATGGGACTTCCCAGTGTGTGCACAAAGGACACAAAAAGCAGTAGGATATTTTGTGAATTAACTCTCCAACTCAGAGCGGAATCTAATCTTCAAGGCTTTCTGAAAACAGAACATGGCAAAAGCAAGTAACGTGCAGACTTGAACACATAAGGAGAAGAGGACAGGACACAAGCAAAAAGGAGATACTCCTCTCACTGTGGCGTGCTCTGGAAATGCCATGGCAATACAGAGCCATAAGACAAAGGTCTAAGCTGGAAGTCGCAGATGGCTCTGTATAACTCTATGATGTAAGAAGAACTGACAGGCCATGTGTCTAGTTACCTACTCAGGCAGTAAAACTATTTAAGAGAAATGAAAGCTTACACAATAGTTCTATTGAATTGTGATTATTATTGCTTTTTATTATGATGCTTAAAGAAGCAGTTAAAAAGAAAAAAAGAACAGTTGTTCAACTTTAAACATAATCCTTCATCCTGTATTCAGTCAACTTAGTATCACTGATGTCCCAACTACTAAAATTATTCTGAATTCTCATTTCTGTCTGATGTAAACGAGAACTGAATTTGAAGGATATTCTTTGATGGTGAATTTTCATATTTTATGTATATTTACTGAAATATACTAAAACACCATCCCTGAAACCTCTATGATAACTCCAAGACATACATCACTATGCTTCAGGCACAAGGGTCTACCAAGAAACATGATCAATCCTTACTTATCATTTTTCCAAAAACAAAACCAGTGTCTGCATTTCTTTAGAAACACAATGTTTGTGGCATCATTAAGCAGTCACCTGTGCAAGCTTTCGAAGCACTACACTCAGGAGCACCCAACCCACCTGGAACCCAACACCCCATTGCGCAGCCCTTCAGCTTGTCACTGCCTGGGGTGCCACAGTTCCATCCCACAGCGCTGTGCTGTGGGAAGCTGAGGCCTAAAAAGCGCTCAAAATCTGTAGTGAAACCTGTGTGAACTGTCAAGCAGTACAGTGGGAAAACACGGCATGGAAAAGATGGTGAGTGATTGCCAGCAAAGGGATACTGGGGTGCAGGTGCCAAAGGCCCAGCCTCTTTTCACCACCGTAAGGTGGTGAACTTTAAAAACTACCTATACACCACAACTCAGTGAAACCCAAGCAGGAAATGTCAAACTTAGCCCTCACAGCTGCTAAACCCCAAGCACGTGCTGTCAGATAACACGGGCTGTGTGTGCCTGTTATCTGCTGGGCCGCTTCTCGGGCTTTCAAAAACTGCCGGACCAAGCCAGAAAGAGGTTTACTGTTACAGGATCACAGCTGATCTTATATTCTCCCCATTAATATTGATGACTATTAAAGCTACACATCCTGAGGCTTTTACACGGCCCTTTATGTAGTGTTTCTCAGTTATAAAGCCCTTGAGATCACAACGTGATAGCTGTGCTTTTGACACAGCTTCCTGTTCTAGGCCATACTGTCTTTCATACACCCCTTCTTCACTTTCAGGATTAACTTTACAAAGATGTTAATCGTAACATTTCTCCTATGAATGTTATGTAAGTGAGGACAGCACAGTGTCAGTCATAATGTAACAAGAATATGCAAGGAAAAGGTTGGCTAGGAAATGGTTTCATTTGGTCCTCTGACTCGTTCCAAACTAAGTAAGGGAAGGCCTCAATGAAAGAGCAATAAACAGTGATAAAAAGTCAAAAGAAATAAAAGCTATTTTAAAAACAAAAAAATAATCTCGTGAATGAAAATACGCTGTGAGCTGAACGTTATGTACCCAAAAGCACACTGGCATGCATCAATAAGTCTGCCTCTGTAGAAATTTGCCTGTGGTTTTGTTGGCAACCTGCTTGACCTTATAATGCCAGACAATGTATAATATTGGAAAACTTGCTGGAAACGGCGGGATGGCATTGGAACAAATACAGAGTTATTCTACACCGAAGCTTACTGCAATGTGTTGCTACAATATTCCTGTTTAAGAACAAGTACTCAAACCTTGGTACAATTCTCTGATTGTCCTCAACGGAAATACTATTGTATCTATAACAGACCTGCACTGTTGCTCTTGCTTCTTTCTCTCCAGTTTCTCTAGACACATTAATTTTTTACTCGCTGTCTGCAATTGTTTGACTTGAATTGATTCTTCTCTCCTTTCCTCCCTCCTGCCATTTGCTCCAGATACATATTAATCTTGTTCTCCATGCTTCTACCTGCTTCACCAGAATGGAAAGCTGACTTAAGCAGACAGTGTAAAATGACACACTTTAAAGTGGAAAGGAGAAACAACGAGAAACAGAGCAACTGAATTCTTGGAGGAATCCCTGTTGACCCACTGCCCTAATAAAGAGCAAGCTACCATTAAAAAATTATTAGGTGTCTTGCACATTATGGGAAAACCAATCCTCTTCTTCCTCTTAGTAACTAAAATGTTACTATCCCTAAACTACAATTAGCACTACAACAATCAATGCAATAAGTAATAAAAAGGTTGGGAAAACAAAAAGAAAATCTAAAATAAAAAAAAATAAAAAAAATAAAAAAAGGAAAAACCATCCTCCCAAATATCTGTTTGAAATCTGGTTCTAATATCTCCTTTGCAGTAGATGCACTGGGTGATGGAGATGCAAGAGGATGGGGACTCCTGGAGGAGAGAGGGACACAGTGGAGTGGCTGAAGCCAGGTCCTTGGCCTCCCCCTGTCACCTGCTAAAAACCTATGCAGCTTCCACCCAACTCTGCAGGACTCCCTTTCATAGGCATGTTGCCCACACACGTAAGCTGTAGAACTAGACTGGAAATCTCTATTAGGATGAGATAAATGGAGTGGGATTCAATGCCCCCCCACTTTGAGAACAGTTTCACCATTTTTTAGGCTGAGTTTGAGTCACCATCACCCTATCTTCCCAAACTCATAGTGCTTTCCTCCTCCTCCCTTGCACTGGCATTCATGTAATCCTGCAGTAGGCTGATCTGCAGGGCTAACATGGCAAAACCTCATTCATTTTGCTATTGTAGAGTTAGTGATCTTCTGATTAGATCTCTCCTAATGGGGCGGATGGTAGGATGAATAGCACAGCAGGCACAAGGGAAGGAGGCAGGAATATGCACCCAGGAATAACAATGACGGAATGGTCTTATAAAAGGTTTAACTGTTATGGTAATACTGCTGTAAGTAAATTTATACAGCTCATGGGTGGGTGCAGTGGCTTATGCCCGATTTAGATGAACTGGATCAATACCTACTGCAGATACCCACCTCCCTCCACCAACTGTGCAGGCACATACTAAAGGAAAATCGACTCCTGGCATGCCTGGAATGTAGGCACAAGTCAAGTAATAAAAATAAATACGGGACCTTGTCCATAAAGGACAATTATTGACTTCAGTGACTCTGTGGTGATGAGTCAATTCCCAGAATCAAATGGGAGAAATCAGTCTTAATTGCCAGTACAGCCCATTTACAAATGAAACATTACACAAACAAATAAACCTAGGAAAATACTCTGCTATTTTGATGGCACAAGTCAGAGAACAGTTACCCGAAGTAATCAAGCCATTCTGAATGAAGAAAGCGGATCAAACAGAAGTTAGAAGCCACCCATGTACTGACGACCGCAATTCAAAAGGGATGACTACTTTCATGTACCATTTTACATAAAAGACACAGAAGCGCTATTTCAAGAGCAGGGGTAAATTTGGGCTCCCTTACAGATCAATGACCAAAGCCCTACTGCCACTCCAATGGCAGAGCACTCTTTAGATTTAATGACATTGACGTTCCTTGCTTTGGGAGATTCCTCCACTACAAAGCTACTAATGTTCAAATTAGGAAACACACTTCGGTGTTTTCTTTTCCATATTAATTCAGTTTTCAGAGTTGGGACTGACCTAGGAAAACTAAAATCAGCCTCAACCTTCTTACAGGGAGAAGCATCAGCTTAATGTCCAAGTTGGAGTCTCCTTCTCCCTCCTTGCTTTCTGCCCTCTGGGCTGTTTTCTGAACCATAAAGGCAGATGATGAGAAACAGCAAATATGAGATGCATAAACCCACACAACCACATGCCAAATATACACATGCGTGCACTTATGCACGCTGTTTAGGACTAAATTCCAATAACTGCAATGACATTTGTACTTAATTTACATAGGAAGTTGCTAACTGTTCCAGATGTAACAAGATGAATTTGCGAGTAATCTGAATTTAAAGCACTGAACAAAATAACAACAAAAACAGTAATCTCACAAACCGTGTATGTATATCTATATATATAGCTTGCCAGTAGCTCTCCAAAGTGACAGATAAAAAACAATTCTATAAAAATATACTCAAAATCACTGGCTGTGGTTTGATTTCTCTTATGGACATAAACCCTAAAGCTCTGAGTGGGTGGGAAGGGATAGCGTAGAGCCATCAGCACTCTCCCAGCTACACATTAATGTTCTCCATCACCATCACTCTGCTCCCCACGAGAATTCCCAATATATCACATTTCCAAATATCATGGGACTGGGTTAAAGGTCATGAGATCTTTAATCATGAGATGTTCAAAAAAACTGAACATAGGAGGCTTTCTATTTTCTTTATCTCTGGAGCTGTGGGAGGCATCTACTGGCTCCAAAGCACATGAGAACTCTTGGTGGTCAAATTCCAGCTTGGAACACACAACTGAAAGTAGCTGCTCCGAGGCCTCCCCCAGTTCTCACTCTTTCCCCAGTGACTACTCAGCCCTTCCCACCTTTTCTTTCCACTGGGGTCCTCGAGGACAGCATCTGTACCCCAGCTGTCTCATGGCCCCAAGAGCTCATAGGAGGAGGACCATGATGGGAAACTTCCCTTGCCAAGTGGGCAAGGGAAAGGCCAGGACCCCATTCCACATGCCCGTCATTCACTAAGGGCTACACAAGCACTGCTGTTTAACAAAAGCAAAAGCAGGAGAAGCTCAGGACCCTGTCTCTTTTGCTTTTTCAGGCCACACATTGCTTACACAGTGCCCAGCCCCTCTCATATCCAAAACCAGGCCCATTCTCCTATGCAAAGCATCAGCCTAAGCAAAGATGTGCCTCTTTTCATCCCCTGGTCACAAAACAATGCAAAACTGAAGACACCCTGCAGGGATGGATGCACGGATGGATGATTTGGGATTTGGAGTTTTTGTGGTTTTGCATTTAAATGAGAAGGAATAATTGGGAAAAAAAAAAAAAAAAGAAACAATGATGAGGAGGATTAGTGATATTTGGGGCACATCTGTTGAAGAAATGATTTAGTCTGTACTTCAGAAATGATGAGCATGTTCTAAAGATGCTATATGCTCAATCTGAATAGTCTCTGGACCTTGCCCTCCCATGCAACTTCCATCAGTGTTGACAGAATCAAAGCACGAGTCATAAATGAATCTTGGTATTTTACAGTTTATGGTTTAGTGTCAAAACGTCCAAAAAAGTCCCTCTGGGCTGCTGTGAAGAGCCAGGGTGCTAATGGCAAACTAACGCTGAACCATCTTCAAATGAGGTCCCAGCAAGACTCACCTGGCTTAAGCATGGGGCAGCTGGGTTCATGGTGTTCCGCTTCTCCCTGCCACGTGCTCCAGCAGGACCCTGACTTAATCCCACCCCAGGCTTCCGAGGAAAATCACTTTCCTGGATTGCTTTAGATGTGGTGGAAGAGAATGAGAAAAAAAACCAACACATGTTCCTTCAGCCTGCCACAGCTACCCAGCAATTTTTGCTCCATGGGATCCTATGGATAATTTCTTCCTGGTTTACTCTTTGTGATTTCACAACTGTCTCTATGCTCTGTAGATACACCGAACCATTTGTTTGAATGTACAGGACCCTCACGGGGTTCCACCTCCCTCTTTATTTGACCGGGAAGTTACAGACTTAGAAACTTCTTTAGGTTACATTTGTCACCCAGGACTTCACACAACACAAAATAATGCAAGAGAAAAAGGAAACGTACAGAAATTCCCATTTATTGCTGAGTTCTGTGGCAGGTACATGTGTTATACAGTTTACCATAATGCAAACTGCACTGATTTGGGGTAAGATACAGTGATGAAGCACTGCCTTTCAAAGGTGTTATCTCTGGATATATTTAGTAGGGGAAAAATATTACTACAGACATTAAAGATAAAACACAAATTAGATAACATCATTGTGTCTGCAATTTGCATCGTGTCTCACCTGGGATAAACCTCTTGGAACAGACTTTCCTAGAAATCTCCCCTTCCTGCTGCTCTCTGATAAAACCAATGAGAAACCTGGAGGTGTAAGAACATGACACACCTCTGCACTCTGTAGGTAATTCATTTACAGAGCAATATTTCCCACTCCGCATACTTTTTCAGAGAAATGATCTTCTTCTGCCTTTACCATAATACACACCTGGTGTCACTTTCTCCACTCTGCTCCCTGTGCTATGTGGTTTGTCTCCAGCTGAGGAAGAGAATGTGGAGAGGACTGAAGGCTGGAGCAGCTACCGTGGCCTGCAGGACATACTCCCTTGGGGACAGGTTTTGCATCCTGGTCCTTATTTGCATCCCTGTGCACCTGCAGGCACTTCAGCATGAGAACCAGCTGCCATGTCTGGTTCTCACATCCTTCCATTGGCAGCCATTGTAAGAAAGAAAAAGGTCGCTCGTGACCTCATCATGTCTCCGTTCAGATGACAAAACAGACTGCTTCTGCAAAGCTGCCATTTTTACTGGGCACCGAATGCCATCACCAGCACCACAAATCCTCCCAGATATCATTTCACAGGCCATATCAGACTCCCACAGTGCTTTTCAAAATATATTAAGCTATTTACCCGACTGAGGAAAGAGAGCAAAGCATGGTGGCTGTGCTGGGGGTGTGCACAGTAATGGCTTTTATCAGCAGGAACTCGGAGTCGGAAAACCAGATGTGCTTTCAGGCCCGGCCCAACCTCCTGTACACTTCCAGCTTGTTTTTTCCTTAAACTGCTTTCCATAAAGTAGGACAACAAAGGGCTGCAACTCCCAATGCCTAAACTGCAGGAAAGCAGCTCCACATACCTCCATTACATGAAGACTGGTGCAAGCTTGCATTTTGTGTTTTCCACTGAAATTTTCACAGGCAAACACCACCTCTGTAATTCAGAACTACGATAAAAATGATGGCATTAGGGAAACAGGCATGTCTCAAACTCATGGCTCTTAACGTCCTAGGTGGTCACAGACACTTCGGTGGAAAGAAGCATAATGGCCAATTAGTGAGAATACTTGAGGAGGAACCATAAAATATTAATAAAGCGGCTGAAAAACATGCTTAAAGTAAATCTATTATTGTAATTACATCTCGAGAGGGTAGCACTGCAGAGCTCTGTACTTTCACTTTGTATAAGAAATATTAGGTTAAAAGAAAGTTATACTGAGAAGCACAATGCAACTGTCATTACTGCAGATCAGAGGTTTTCCTTCACAGAGCGTATAAAATCAGCAAATGCAATCTGAAGCTCAACAAATTTCTTCTGTTATACATTTAAGGGAAATTTTTGGGGGGAAAAAAAAAAAAAAGAAAGAAAGAAAAAAAGCTCCTTTATTGTCAAATTGAAAGGATGAGGGTTAGAAAGATAATCTCAAAAATATTTCCTGCATGGATCAGTAAAGCTGAAATGAAAGCAAAAAGTGACTTAATCAGGGAAGTCAACTTATTCTCAATGAAAAAGACACTGCAGTGTCACAGCTCTTGCACCAAAAATCTTGCAATCAGTTTAGTTTGAAATGCATAGACCAGAAACTTTCAATAAACTTTACACAAGCTGATACTGCATGCAGCCTGCTTCCTCGGCTCAGAATGAACTTCTCCTAAAGCAGCTAATCGGTTACCATTCAGCCTCTGCATAGAATAGTTTCACTCTGAAGTCACTTCCAGTGATTACCCAGTCTTGTTAGTTAATATGCTTTACTGTGTCATTTAGATCGTGTTTAATTGTTAATAAATGACATCTTCACAATAAAGATTTTTACAATAAGCACATCAGCGCGCTGACCTTTGAAGGTCAGTTGCCCTATCTACTAAAAATACATTTTAAAATACTATATTGCAGGTGCAGTACAGTATCTCTTACATGTCTAGATAAACAGAATGTAGGAGGACTGCCCAAAGTAAAGTTTCTTCATCTCGATTTTCAGCAGCAAACAGAAAATTGAGGCTAACGACTGCAGTGTGGCGGTGCGGGCAGGGCAGGGCGCAGTGCGGGTCCCCCCCCAGGAGCAGGGCTGCCATGCGGGCAGTGAACCGTGATGCTCCAAACAAAAGAGCATTTGCACCAACAATGAAGTTGTGGTTCCCACAACGCTCGGCACAACTGTACGGCAGGGTTGTAATTATCTTGATGTTCAAGGCCAAGTGCCTCAGTCTGGTGCTCAACTGTCGAAACCTTCGGTCATTGTAACACAAAGAACTGGCACACAAGAAGCTTCACTTTTTTCCTACCTAACAGGACATCACCCTGATACGCCGGTCTCTGCACCCAACCACCCTTCCTGCCGGCTCTGCGCTCACCTTCCTGCTGTTTATTGACTGATGAAAAGTGAAATGGCTAACTCTGCAACTACAAATGGTTTTCCCAATTCAATCTTACTCTTTGTTCACATTCATTTCCCAGCTTTGTATTTCTAACCAGCAGAAAAGGAGGCCCATTATGTTTTCCTCTGAAGTTAATTTTCTTTCACTTTTTTCTCTGTTTTGGAAGATCTAAAATATTTAATTCCTACCTTCCTGGAATTTTGCTTTTAGCCTTCATCTCAGCTATGAGAATCGTGAAGGGGTTTCCAGGGCCATGAGGCACACTGGAAAAAACGCTACCTCATGATGAGTCAATCTTCCCCACAGATAACCCAAAGTTTCTAGTTGCTGCTATTTGCTTCTTTTCCTTATTTCCCTACTCTTTTTTCCCTATCGTTTGATTTGTTTTCAGTGACAACAAGCCCATAAGGAAACTTATACTGGTAATACAACACTGGAAGGACAGTCTATTTTGACACTCAGCAACCGTTCGTTCTGCTGTATGAGGATGCATTTCTATGGTTTATACCCATTTTAAAACTTCGTCCTAAAAATGATCACTAAAAACCTATGAGAAAAAAATATACGTTACACACAGCTCAACGAAGATACATTTTAAAAAGCACAACTGTAAACTATGCTCACAGAAAAGTTTGCAACAGTTTAATGCACTGCCAATTAAAATAAGTTAATTAAACCTCGCTAAATGTGCAAAGTTTCTCTCAGATCCATGTTCTTCAGCACAAATGTTCACAGTTATGGTGGTGCGTGGGAATTTAGCTTCATCAGTAAGCAGCGGTTTTACATGTGCTTGTAAAATTACAATATTAAATTGCTCTACTTTGCGTAACTTCTTTCCACCTTCCACTTCTTTTTTAGTTATGCCTGTGAAGATAAGCGAACATGTTATAAAGGTTTTCAAAAAGCCATGGAGAATTACAATGCCCATTTAGGTGTGGTAACAATACAATATCAGGAGTGCAAGTTAAAAGCAAGTAAGAGCCTAAAAAGTGCTGAAAATTGATGGAGCAAAATCATTCAGAAAGAGATACTGTGGATTATGTTAAATAGAAGAGTTTTCGTGTATGCTAGAAGAAAAAATTCCAAATTTATACTGGTCCGTTACTAACTGGAAGGGCTAGAAGTATCAGAGGTGCTTAACACATATCTCCCTTATATTAAGAAAAATGAACTGATGAAGTCATATTCGAGTGACATGTTCTTGCCCAGAGCAGGGAAACAGAGGCCCAGTGCCGCGGACAAAATGCCAGGTCACCAGCCTACCACACTCCGTGCACCGTGAGAGTGTGATTATGAAGCTACCTTTCCTCTGATTATAATGAAACATACACCAGTGGCATTAATAAGTAGATGTGAAAATGTAATGGTGAGCGTGGAATCATCCTCAAATAGGTTATTTCCCACATTCTTCAGATATGGAATTTTAGCTATATGACACTTGAAATTGTCAACAATGGGAAAGGAAGTGTAAAATCATGAGCAATAAACTTTGTAGGTAACAGGCAAGGGGAGCAGGTAAAAGAAGAGAAGGTCATGCCAACTACCCAAGAGTCTCCAAAAAAAGCAAAACAATGCAACAGAAAACCTAAACATTACACTACAATCACTCAGCAGGATCTTCTAGAATCCGACAGTTTGGAAGGGCTAAACTACATGGGAGACATATGGTCAAGGTAGCTTCTGCAGGCAGGGCTGAGTGGATCAGCAGGATGTGCTGCCTTCTTGTACAAAGCATCCTTTATGCATCCACTATGAAAACGCCTGCTAAAAACAGCAGCCTTATCAGACCATCATAAAAAAGAACAAACAACGCATCAAGTCCATATATAGGTTTCCAAATGACAGCAAAGGGCTTTGATCAAATGCAAGCATTTCCACAGGTGAGAAGGAGAAGCTGTGAGGCTCCAAAAGAGACCCCAGTTGGGCCAAACCCTTCCCATGCTGCCATTGGGACGGGGGCAAGGAAAGGTTATGCATGGCCCGGGAACCTTGGAAGCCTCAAACAGAAGCCAGTTTAAACACATCAGGGTGAGGTGATAAAACACTTTTTCGGGCTTCAGGAGAAGGCACAGCAGATTGAGATTAAGGCTTCAGGCCATTTACACAGTTCAAGAACTCCCAACAAATACACCGCAGTAATCCAGTTAGAAAAGGCTTCCTGCATCCCGACAAGTGAGTATAGGTGGAAGATTAGTTGAAGGAAATATCTGTCAGAGAAAATCCACTGACAGAAGTGAGGACCTCTTCTGGGTATCCTGTGAATCTGACAGAAGATCCGGACTTGCAGCGCTCATCTCCCATGACTCAGGAACGTTGACAGAAACACAGTAGACAGAGATGTGAAAAATTTTTGAAATTCCCATTTTTTTACTCAATTATATAAAATTTTAACTTTGCTCTGTTCTTACCATTTCAGCTATCAGTAGTTATGCATTACCTAGGCCACGGCCTCAGGCCTGCTGAACACCTCTCAGATGCAGGCCCCACCCCTGCATGCCCCAACAGTATGACTGCAGAAACATGGAAGGACCCATTCTAACAAGCAGGGACACAAAAAATCCCTGAGTTAAACACAGTGGGTGACTGTGTGAGAGCGTGTCAGGAAAGAAGTCTTTCATGGGGACCTCCTCAAGGGTTCCGGCCATCAGCACCAGGAACTTCCTGTCCTGCTCTGGATTTTGCCACTGATTGTTTGTTCAACCTAGAAGATGCTGAGCTTCTTCACCCCTTTGGTGAGGAGGGACAATACCATTCTTTCTCAAAGGGGTGCCTTAGAGGCCTCCTCTGTCAGCGGTAGCTTTTGCAGAGCCCATAGCAATTCTTAGATGAATAGAGTTTTGTACAGGTATGGCTTGTAATGAACTGAAGTCATAGCTTTTTGACATGCATACCCAACAGTAAGGATTCTGCCTGCTGATGCATCTTAATCTGAATATCCCAAGCCAATACTTATTTTCAGGAAACTATGATGCAAAATGCACGTCGCACTAAAAAGAGATTAAGAAAAGTAACTATCACAATAGACTGCTGTGTTCTTCAAATGCAGCATGCACTGTGTAATACCCAATGGAAGACTTATTATCCATGGCTAATTGCAAAGAATAGATTGTATAAATTCCTCATATGTTTAGATATTAAGTCTGCTCATGAGGCAACATCTGGGGTCCACTGCTCTTTGGCATGGGCAAATGCAATGGTCATATGGGGAAACTTCAAAGCACTGTAGTAAGATTTATGAGATGTGATCTCTCAAAGTACATAGCTGAGTTGTAAGGATCGTAAGAAGATGAAAAGATAGACTTTTCCAGCTTTTTCACCAGTCCTGCTCTGAAAAATGTTTGGAGGAGTTAAGCTCTGCTTCTGGAATATCCCGTGCACCACTTCCAGGGTCCGTGCCAGATGGCCAAGCACTGTGAGCTTGGGGTTTGAAAGTTGAAAAAGTCACAGAAAAGCCGCGTAGGGAACAAAACTAAAGAGTAATAACCCTAAGGAAGGATCCTGTCTGCATATATTCATTCATCATCAGGTGTGAAAAAGTCATCTCAGTTGCAGTGACAGATGAATAAAAGTAAAACTGTGTTGCAATTATAAAGACCCAGTCTGATGACAAACATGCAAACAAGAGGATGGCATAGCAATGCTGGAAATCAAGAAAGATTTATAGATCTAGGCTTTCCTCACTATTGCTATACAGATACTGCAAGTAAAGGAAGCCAGGTATTCTCCCCCGAAGCATAAAGAAACAGTGAATGCTTTCAGAAGGTTGACAGCACTCTTCCTCACCTTTTCCTGCATCCTAAGTCAGAACAAAAATTCCACAATACTTTTCTCAAATGGGGAAAGATACAGCCTTTAAATTCTGAAAATGGCAGGAATCAGCCAGTGCCCTAAAAAGTGTAACTGCATTTGAACTGCTGAAAATTAATATACGTTTTTTAGAGAATTAGAACTTGCCACTGTTTTCAAATATTTACTATGCAAATACACCTGGAAGACAGTATCACAGCCCTGGAAACCAGAACTAAGGGACACTGTTTAGTTAGCACCAATACAAAGTACTTCAGTAACTTCACTTCATTGCCTTAATATTTGAATTAGGTATCACAGAGAGCCAATCCATAAAGCTGTCCCATACTGTGGACAACATCCCTACGTTTAAAGAGTGTTGGGGAAGAACAAAATTCACCACTTGCTGTCTTGTGCTCAAGACAAAGGTCACAGCTGTCCAACAGCACTGTGACCTGTGATGATAAGCTTTGCTCAGTTTTGCCATGGCAAAACCATGGCCTAAGAGTTAAAGATGGCTAAATGTCTCATATTAAGATATGCTGTACAAGATTCTGCTGTTACGCACCCATGGGTGCAGGGCTTTAGTGGAACTGCAGAAGTGTAACCGAGACTGGAATTTCAGACACTCTCACCAAGATAAAATGCTCATTACGGCTACGCTGGCTGCCAGATTTCTGTACTTGAAAGCTGAAATTCTTCCAGATAAATCTCTCTGGCCTGAAAAATGAGAATCTAGTATCAGACCAAGCAGTGAAACTACTATCTAAAGGATGGATATAAGTTAAGATACCAAAGAACCAGATCTTCATGTTTACTTTTACTGCTAAATGTTGTTTGAAAGAGCCAAATGCCGAGAGCTTACCTAACAACGTGAATAGGGCATCTTGGTACCACTCTGCAAAAACAGCTATAATTACATTCTCATGGCACACAGTGAGAATTCACAGTGGAGAAGTTAGATGGCAAGACTTCATATGTCAATATGGTATCACAAAAATAAATTAGGACTAAAAAAGTATAAAAGTTCTCTAATTGCTGTATTTGATTACTAAAAGATTTATGACCACTTAAGATTTCTCCCCTCTCTGAAGTGAAATCCAAGGAGAGATGCCAAGGATACGGGAAATTCTCTTACAATGTTTTTTTTCCCTTGAAATTGCTCCACGCTACAGGAGAGGTAGCAAAGGAGGTTAAGGAGAACTGTGGGAACGCTAAATCTCTTCGTTATCTCAGGATTTTTTTTCCCTTTGAAGTGTTTTTGGTCTGTGAAAATTTGATTTTACTTTTTGGGAGTGAGACCACAGAGGAGAACGCTGGGGCTGCTGCTGAGCAGGACTGCTGGCTGCTGCGGGGGGCTGCCGGCACAGCAGCAATCCCAACCAACTGACAGGATATGTCCCATTGGAGGCAGCAAGATGGGGCTGAATGTACAGCTCAGTAGGGGACTGCCACTGCAACCACACCACGCATGTGAATCACACTTATGCTCCACCCTTCAGGGGTTCACCCCTGAGCTGTGCAGACATTGCTCTGCCTAAGCAGAACTCACCTGTAGCGAATTCAACTTCTTCTGCAGCACTCAGTGATACACAAAATGTAGCCAGAAAAACCGAGCCGGCTTTCCCCAGCGTTGGAGTTCATTACATGTGTTTGTTTAGCTTAAATGACGTCCTTTAACCCTTTAGTCAGGCACACAGCTCCCTGCCATCAATAGCAGCATTGTTAGTGCATGCTGTCCTCTTCTGTGCATGGGTCAGTACACAAATAGCAGAACTTAAAGAGGTCACCATTCTGAAACACACGACTGGAAATATATGTCCTTGTCCACTCACCTCCTTGCATCACAGGAAGTGAAGCTAATTTCAACTCACCAAAAACTAGCCAGTATTCAGGTTTCTAAAATACCTTGTGAGAGCTCAGTTTACCTTCGTGCAAGTAACAGAAGACTCCTGAAGACAGAGGAACTTTCATCGTGTATAAATGACTAACAATTACATCAAAACAAATGGAAGGCTTCAAAGCAGGGTGGAAAAATGGGGGGAAATTCCATCTGATTACGTTAGGACATAATTATCTGCCACAGGAAATACATGCTGTATTTTTAACAGGTGACCGGTCAGACAGATTCAGTACAGGGTTATGACTGTTTATCATCAACTTGCAGTGTATCTTACCAGAGAGATGACAGATCTTAGTATTTTTTTTCTAATTATTTTTCTACATAGCTCTTAATTGGGGAATTGAAACATGAGAGTTCCCAGAGCAGGCTGCATTTCATTGACTGTTACCATTAATATTTCATCCTCTACAGTTATTACAGAGATTCATAAGTACCTCATACCAGCACGTTACTACACCGAGTTAATCCCACGGTAATACTTCTGTAATGCCAGCATCTCCCAGCCTTTGCACTTCTCTGTCCATGCCATCAGCCAAACTCTATTCTGCTATTCCCGTTTCCTGCATTATGAGAGTCAATTCACATTGCTGTTCTTGAATCAAACCTATGTTTTTTAAATATTAAACAGATATCAAATCTGCATTGTTGCAAACAAGGAATATTTATCTATAAGCAGAAAATGCAGTATTCTGATTAGTAGATCATGATCTAGTATTTAAAGAAGGGATAAAAACTGTAGGTAAAATAACACAGTTCTTAAAGGAGATTGGGATAAGATGCAATAATGGGTCAAGTACTTTGTAAAATATTTTTGGCACTAGATTGCTTGTTGATAACATTTTTGACCTCTCATCGCTGGATTGAGAGATAACCAACTAATGACCACCACATGTGGGTAAGTGTGTCAGCTCTGATGGAAGAAATGTTGTCATAAACATTGAGCCTAAAGGCACTCAAGTTGCACAAACCAATCGCAGAGCAGATATTAAACTTCTGTTTCCAGCAATAAAACAGATATTCAATATTTGTATCAATTTACGGGACAAAGGATTCCAGGGCCCTCTTGGACATGGATAGATATGTTTTCCCCTGGCTGACCTGCCTGTGAATGAAATCCAAACTGTTGTTTCAAACAATAAAGTGTTTCATTGAAGCATGGTTACTTCTGGGCCCTAAAGATGGCATGGCTGTAGGCAAAGCTCACCCCTTACCTTCTGATCCCTCCAACATCCTGGCAGTAGGACAGTTATCTTTTAACTCAACAGACATGTACTGAAAATACAGTAAAAGTTAAGACCTTTTTTTGTGTATGAATAATATGGTGCTTCGCTTCTAAATATGCACTGTGGCTGTTATGACTGCAGTATTAATTTTTAAATACACTCATGAATTATTAATATAAAATTTTCCTCTTTCCTTTTTAAGCATATTTAGTCTTTCTATTCTGAAGATTTCCAGGAAAACACCCTCAGAATTTGATACAGGAACGTATGTCATTTCAAAACCTTCCCAGACATTCACTCGTGAATGAATTAGGTCTGTTTGTATGCATATCTTTGTTTAATGAAACTTGTTACTTCTAACCATTCCTACCGATATTACAATAATTTCATTTAACGTATTTATGTAATAATTGGTCACAAAATCTATATAGTGGTGTCCAGTGTTCCATATATCACACATTATCTCCATGCATAGAAAAAGGACTTTATAATGTATTTCACTGCATAAGTGACACAAAAGAAGCCTTTTAAGAAAATCCCTCCTCAGTGAAGACCAGATATCCCAGCCATCACAACTGGATCCAAGGTTTCACTAGTCAAGCAAAAGGCCTGTCCCCTATCCAGGAAGGTATGGCTACTTTGAGCCCCTCTGATATCAGGAAGCATCTCCTCTGGTCCCTGTGCTGGGGAGCCTGCCCAGTTCCCGTGCTGCTGCCATGTCCCTGCTCGCTGATTGCTGGCTCCTTTCACTGTTGCATTTTTAATGACAGCCCTGAGCCGACAGCCATGCAAACTGAAGGGAAACCCTTCTACCTAGAGGGCTGCATCCAGCTCAGTAGGCATTCACATCATGTAAATTATTTTATATGGAGGCTTAAATAATTTATATTTTCAATTTTTTATAACTTCAGAAGTGAGAGGCAGTTCTGGGAGCAGTCCCCTCTGCCATACTCGTTTGTGGGGGTCACAACAGACGCAGCTGAGCCATCAGCACCAAGTGCAGGTAGGCAGCATGTCATTGCAGAACGTGTACATGCCTGTGCAATTTCAAACACTAAAATAATCCCACTGACTTTACAGAAGCACCAGAAAACCTTCAGCTAATGTTCTTCCGTAACATCTCAGAAATATTTCAGAAGCAGCACTTTGATCTTTGTTAGCTGTCAAGACCATGATGAGGCAAAGTATATTCCTCAACAGCCCACTGGACACAAGCTGGGAAGATGCATTTATCTGGATATTTACAAACTGGAGCTGACTCACAGCTTTTCCCATAAACGTGCATTGCTGCGGTTTCTGGGCACCATGAGGTATCCTTGCCCTTAGCCCGTCCCGGGGCCTAGTGACCTCACTGTGGCTGCACGCCCCCTCCATGCCCTGGAGAGCACTGCTGAGGGGGCAGGAAGGAGTTGCCATGCAAAACCATGAACACCTTGTTCCCTCCAGGTATTTAGGTTACGTGCATTTGTATAACTTGTTCTGAGTATAAATTTCAGTATCTAAATAGGGGCTATAAGAAAGAAGGGGAGAGACTCCTGAGACAAGTCTGATGTGATAGGAGAAAGGGGAAATGGTTTCAAACTAAAAGAGGAGAGATTTAGGTTGGATATAAGGACGAATTTTTTTACAGTAAGGGTGGTGAGGCACTGGAAGAGGTTGCCCAGAGCTGTGGTGGATGCCCCATCCCTGGAAATACTGAAGATCAGGATGAACAGGGCTCTGAGCAACCTGCTTTATCTGTAGGTGCCCCTGTCCATTGCAGGGGAGTTGGACGAGATGACCTTTAAAGGTCCTTTCCAACTCCAACGGTTCTATGAGATTCGCACAGTAGGAATCATTTCAGCAGCTGCTGTTCCCCTGCCCTGACCTGGAGTGCATGGCTCCTGTCACCACGTGCACTTGGAGATGCACACTTTACCCAAAGCGACATGTGACACAAGTCTTCCCTCTACCAGAAAGCTCTGTCAGGAGTTTTTTTCCCTCTGACTAAGAATGTCAGCAATTTCAGATTGATACAGAGCTGGCCTGCTTGATGGTCTAACCTATAAATCATGGGCCAAAGATAAGATAAACACATACCAGTGTAGTCCTCGTAGCACTCACAAGTGTAGCCCCCTTCTCGGCTGCGGCACAGCCCATTGCTGCCGCACGGGTTGGAGTAGCACAGATCGATCTCCGTCTCACAGTAATCGCCAGTGAAGCCAGGTGGGCAGCGGCACCGCAGGCCATTGATGGGGTGGATGGGGCGGAACAGGACAGTGTTGGAGCTGATGAATGGGGCCGAGCTGTCAAACTTGAGGACGGAGACACATTTCATGTAGTTCTCACATGGCTCGCGCAAGCAGATGTTGTCGTCGAAAGGCAGCACCCTCTGCGTGGAGATCATGGTCAGCAGCGTCCTATTGAGGTAGATCTGCTCCTGCAGGTCCTCAGAGGGGAAGAACTTGTTGCGAATGCCACCAGGGAGCAGAGCCGAGAACGTCACGTTCAGGATATTGGAGCTGACATCTGTGTCGTTTTGGATGTTGAAAACGAAGATGCCGTCCTTGGTGGTGGAGAGCACTGTTGCCACCCCCTCGACAAACAGGGACAGGAGAGGAGAAAGGAACCTCTCCTGAGACATGTTCTCCAGCCGCACCGTGATGCTGTTGGTGAGCATGTCGTCTGTGATGATGGTGACACGCAGGGTGCAGACAGCCGTAACGCTGTGGACGCCGTCTGAAGGGAAAAGAGAAACATAAGAGACATCAGGGGCCAGGTTTCACTTCATGGACAAAGATGTTCCTGCAGTCCTCGAGAAATTAAACAGGGCTGTGAGGCAGTGAGGACGCCAGCATGTGAGAGGGAAATGCATCCACCTTCTGCAGTGAATGCCAATGCCTTTACTGAGGAAAATAAAACGAAACTGCTTAAGGATGGCAACTCAAAGATCTCAAAGAGCTCAGCACATACAGAGAATGTGCCAGGCAAAAAACAGCAAGAGCCAGCGAACAAACAGACAGCTCGACAGCCCTGGAATGGCCGGGAGGGCTCTCTCAGTAGCCACTAACAGCACAGCTGGTCTATAAGCAGTGCATGGGTCCTGCTGATTTTCACAGCACAACACCAGAATTATCAACTCCAAGAGCTGCCTTGGGCTTAAGGAGCCAGAACGAGGCACAGATGTGGAACTGTTACCAGAGCTTTAGATAAAAGTCATCTAAGAAAATCTTCAAGTTTCAATATCTGAATTCATACCTTCTTCAGAAAACTTCATGAAAATTAGAAGTCAGTAATGAAAAGCAGCTATTTAAAAACTCTTCTATTTTTCTTTCTTTTAAAGCATTTCTGACACCGCTGTGGATGTTTCACATAAATCCAAAAATATACGCATAGTACTAATACCTGACACTGGACTGAGAGATGCCACTGTAAAATCTCGGTACACTCCTAGGCTTACAGCAATGCTACACAAGTACAAAATACTGAGCATTCTTTCATTACTAAACGTAATTATTAATGGCAGAATTAATCCAAATTCAAAGTGAGCATGCAATTGGAAATTGCATCATCACTGAAATCAACCCCTTAGGTTCTGCCTCCTTGCTAACATTAAGGACTCATTAAGAAAATACAGCTAGTATTATATAAAATACAGCTAGTATTACAACAGCGTCTATAAACCCCTGAAGAAATCCAGACTGAGTTCTGGTAGGAACTGTTCCCTCTCAAAGATCTTAACATGTAAATAAATCACTACAACTGGAGATGAGATTATGCCATGAGTGATGAACTGCTTTGAATGGACAACATTCAGCCCCACAAGGGTGCTAAGAACAGAATCCAGCTCTCCCAGGTCCAAGCTTGGCCCAAAGTATCCCTGAAATAACACTTTCACAAGGAATACTGCATTTGTTTCAATCAAACCATAAGGTATGTATGGAAATGGATTTTGTATTAATATAAAATCACAGCAGAAGCTGCATTTGAATCAATGTGAAACCACCGTGAGGTCAAAATTCTAATAGCACACACTGCTACTGGGTCATATTCCCACAGATTATCATCTGTAAGTGTATATTTATCATCCATTATGGTCTTTTATAAATGGTGTTTCAAGAACAGAAAAATCAGAACAGTTCCTTTCTTGTCCACAGCCATCACTGTACCACAAGTGCTCTTTGCCTTAAAAACAAACATATTATTGGTAGCTTTTCCCCAGTAATACAGTCGCAACATAGTAAATTATAACAGCATAATTAACCAAATGGTTTTTGACTCCATCCTCCCAGTCACAGTGTCTGTAAAAGCTCAGCTCACCTGGTTTGCTTTTTGTTTCCCCTCCCTCCCCCCCCCACACTGAAGCAGCTTTTAAGCAAAACAGAAAAATCTTCTCTCCTGTGTGCTACTTTACTACCGCCTAGCTAAAAGCAAACAGTAAGAAGAGGTCACTAATTGGTGTGACCTTTCCGAGGCGCCCATCCCAGCAGGGCACGTGCCAGCTTTTGCTTTCTCCCAAGTTTGCAGAAATGCTTCTCTCCTCTTCCTCAGACTCATTCTAGAAACATTTCAGCTTCCATGAAGCCCTGAGGGGAGAAAGGCACTACAGAGGGACCTGGATAGACTGGATCGATGGGCCAAGATTAACTGTATGAGTTTCAATAGGGCCAAGTGTCGGGTCCTGCATTTTGGTCACAACAACCCCAGGCAACCCTACAGCCTTGGGGAGGAGTGGCTGGAAAGCTGCCTGATGGAAACGGACCTTGGTGTGCTGATGGGCAGACAGCTGAATATGAGCCAGAAGTGTGCCCAGGTGGCCAGGAAGGCCAATGGCATCCTGGCTTGTATCAGGAATGGGGTGGTGAGCAGGACTAGGGAAGTCATCCTGCCCCTGTACTCAGCATTGGTGAGGCCTCACCTCGAGTACTGTGTTCAGTTTTGGGCACCTCAGTACAGAAAGGACGTGGAGGTGCTGGAGCAGGT
Source organism: Alectoris magna (assembly GCA_030625065.1). Lineage (NCBI taxonomy): Eukaryota > Metazoa > Chordata > Aves > Galliformes > Phasianidae > Alectoris > Alectoris magna. Next base: position 182,587,212 of record CM060560.1, on the reverse strand, counting down.
CCAGAGAAGGGCAACAAGGCTTGTGAAGGGCTTGGAGAATGTGCCCTATGAGGAGAGACTGAAGGAACTGGGACTGTTTAGTCTGGGGAAAGGAGGATGAGGGGAAACACTACTGCTCTCTTCCAATACCTGAAAGGTGCTTACAGCGAGAGCAGGGTTGGTCTCTTCTCACTGGTGACAGGTGACAAGACAAGGGGAAATGGCCTCAGGTTGTGCCAGGGTAAGTTTAGGTTGGATATCAGGAAAAACTTCTTTACAGAAAGGGTAGTTAAGCACTGGAATAGGCTCCCCAGGGAGGTGGTTGAGTCACCATCCCTGGATGTGTTTAAAAACCCTTTGGATGTGGTGCTCAGGGGCACGATTTAGCGGAGGGCTGTTAGTTAGGGTAGTATGGTTAGGACATGGTTGGAATTGATCTTTAAGGTCTTTTCCAACCTGAGTGATTCTATGATTCTAAGTCCCAAATGCACTGAATGCAATATTTACAAATTATCAGTAGCCTAAATCCTCATTTTGAACCTCCTCCACTGGCATGGTCTGTGGACTTCTGGATAATGACCAATGCAGGATGCATTATATGTTCATAAGTAACAGACTCAGACTAGTTTACTCGCTTCTCACAACTGCACAGCTCATTCCACTGAAAGAATAGAAGCAGAATAAACTAATCACATTTTTTTTTCCTAAAGCAATTGACATTTGATTGTCTGTCCCACGGGGTGCCTCAACTATTTTGCTGTTTGTTGCACAATACCCTACAGAAGTGCTCTCATACCAGCAACGAATGAGCATACTGGACAATGGGTCCTTTTTTGAAGAAAACACTATGATCTACGGCCCATGGTATGTATAGTAAGAAGACAAAATACAATCCACTGTCTGACAACACACTAGGGTCTACAAACTGTCATAATCAATATCAACTGTCACAATATACAAGAGCTTCCCAGCATTCACAACAGCTATTCTGACACAGTTAATAAATCACTGCAAGAAGCCCCGTGTCAGATACCACACAGCCCTGTTGTTCTGAAGGTAGCACAAAAGAAAACTGGGCACGGACATATAGCTATGGATCTTGCAAAATTAAGTTGTGCTTTAAAAGTAAATTTGGCTTTGTCCGGCTCTGTTGTAAAGCATCAAAATTAAAGGAGAGTAAAAAGGAGCCAACTATGTGTGCCATAGGCAACAAAAGACCGGCTCGGCTATACAGCCTGCTGGACAAGCAGCTCTTTCATATCCCCAGCGCGTCCGAGAGCAGAATCACTGGGTTTGATCATTCTTTTCATTGAGAAATTCATGGAAAGCTGAAACAATCCGAGGTTTTATGTGACCAAATTAGTATCCATTCTACTTTCAGCAGACAACATTCGCTTCAAGGGCCTGAAGCAACTGCAATGAGGGAAGTGGAAACATTGCCTTGTCTTCACTGGTAATTGAATTCCGTCCTAAAAACATGCTAATGTGTGTGATTTGAGGCTCTCAGGAATACTCCAAGTGAAGTTTCAAAAGTTTACCCCCAGAAATGGGAGAAAAACAGTATCAGAAAGTAGCATTTTATGGAGCAGTAATGCTTTACATCCTTTCACTGTCTGACATGCCTACCATACGCAGCTACCCAATTACAAGCACAACCCATCTGTTACTCTGCTAGAAAGGCTCTAAGATAGTCATATTTTCCAAAGGTCTGACGATGCAGCTCTAAAAAGCCTTCATCATGTTTTGGCAGGTGCAAGATGGCTTCAGTCACTGTTGTGGGACAGCCCTCCTTACAGGAGGAACGCTGCACCTCGTGGAGCAGCCCTACAGGTCAGCGTGTGCGAGGCCTGGCTGTATCCCTGTGTGGGATACTGGGCTAACGAAGGCAACATGAATATCCTAAATAACTCACTAAATATTCTCTCAAAAGGTGTTACAGACAACTTTATCAAAACTGAGGTGAGAAGATTTAAAAAAAAAAATAAAATAAAAGACAATGTCTCACTCCAGTGTGAACTGACCCACACCAGTGTTCTGGACATTGAGGTGACTGTACGGTAAGAATTCATTACAAACACAGCCCATGCAGGCTGAATTTGTTGCCTGGCAATACTGCTCTTTGCAGACTTTCTGAAATCTCCAGAAGGTGGAAATCAAAGTGGGCTGACATATTCTGTGTCCCTGTCATTACTGAACGTGCTCCTTAACTACAGAAGCACTAATCTTTACTCTCCATCAAACTAGTGAGAAGATTTAATAGCAACCACATACTCTGACATGTTATCAAGAAAAGAGAAGACAGTAAGGCTGACAAAAGCACCATCCTCTCTAAAGCACGCTAATAACTGAGAATTTATGAAATAGCTGTTGTTTCATGATACCTTCACTTTACAACAAACCCAATCAAATCCGAGACTTTAATCTCAGCTTTCTATCTTCTGGCAGTCCATAAACCAAAGAATTTTATTATCTAGAAATGTAAACATAGCAATGTTTATCTGAAACATGTATTTGGCAACGACAGCACCTGGCCAGAAAGGATCTTTTCGTTTGTTTCTGGAAGTTGGCAGAAATAAAACAATTAACACTTTTCTTGGCTTATTCTATGAAAAGGTCTTAGGGTTAATTATCAAAGCTGTATATTTTACATACATACTTTAGCATCAGGATGTTCTTTCATAGATATTCTGACACAAATCTACCCTAATCCCGCTTTATACTGCATCTGGAAATAGCAGATGCCACAGCTTACAACATAGCCTCAGCCAGAACACAGAATAAGGACACACTATAGGTTCAAATAACCCCTTGCTTTTCCTAGCTCCTAAGAAGCAGGCATATATATGGGTAGCAAACATCATTTGGTACCACGCCTTGTAATGATCAGACCTCCACTGCTCACTGCTTGCAGACATGTTTTACATATAGGAGTTAATGCACAGCAGGTTGCACTGCACAGAGTAGTCTGCAAGTCCAGAGGAGAGAAGAAACAGATGGGTGGCAATGGCTGCCAAAGGGCAAAGATGTAGTGGCAATGGAATCTGTGAAAGACCTCAGGTTTTCTGGCTCTCTACCTAGGGAGTCCAGTACTAAGCCCTGGATTAATGATGAATATGCCATAGTTTTAGCATCCTCTCCACTGCTTAGGTGACATTAGCATGTAAACAGCACTGGACAGCAGAGAATTATTTAGCTGCTTGAGCAGTGCTGGAACCCAAAACATGCTTCCTGCTGAGCACACAGCAGTAAAAACCAGCAGACAATAATAAAAGTGACATAAGTAGTCCTGCACTAAACACTGTTTTCCCCCACAAAGTCTGCAAGTCTTGCAGTGCAGAGTCTCTGTTTTGCATGTGTTTTCTCACACTGTGGAAACAGCTTTAAAATGCATAAAATGTTAGTGTATTAAAATTGTCCCTTCCAAACCACTGTTTGGGCACTACAAAGCCGTTCTGTGATTAGGAATAGGAAGTCTATGAGCATCCATAAGACAAACTCTTTGAAATAATGCCTACTTTATGGAGAAGTTCCAGGCCTTATAGCACTGAGAAAACATCCTATCATTTCTTAGACAGGCACTAATAGATTCTGTCAAGACTTCCCAGCTTCCAGCTCTGGGATCAGAAACACTGACAATGACCAACTCCTTCTTTATGACAAACTGGATGAAGTGACATGGGAACAATTCCACTGGGTCACATGAAACTCACATTATGGCTTTTGTCCCTTTCTTCATGTCAGACTGCTGGCACCACCTTTGCACATTTAGGACCACTGACAGCCAATGCAAGCTGTGGGTATTGGAAAGGATATGTGAAAATAATCAATAATGTATTATTCACACCATGCCAAATGTTTACATTAGAAACACTGCTCTGAAGAACATGGAAGGCCAAGGTCCACTCCAAAGCCCATTAAATCAACGGGAAGACTTCCATTGACTTCAACAGGCTTTGCTCTTGGCTAAAAACTGGGCCCGCAGCCTAATTCCCTACATGAGCCCCTGCCAGGACCTGGCATGAAACAGCAACCCCAACGTGTGCCGTCACAGTGCAGGTAGGTTTTTAAAGCCCAGTCCAGAGCCCTGTGCTACTACGACTGCAGCTATGAGTGGGTGCTGTCTGCTTCAAGAGGGGCACAGCACCTGGAATACCATGTTAGACAGCAAACATGGGTATTCGCACAGGCTTTTATGTATGAGTTCATTCTTTTTTCCTATCTGTTCGGTTCTGATTTTTCATGTGTAGCTACTTTAGCACACACAATCAGAACAGAGGAAGTATAAGCTGTATGAAAGTAGCTTATTTCTTCGGTGCAAAGAAGCAAACAAGCTCAATGGCAACAAATGTGTTTCTCAGCCGTCCAGGGACAATGTTCACAGCTACTTATAAACACCTGCTCATGGTAAGCGTGTTCAAACTATGAACCAATACACTTGAGATGCTACAACACTTAGGAAAGAAAAGCGTGTGCATGAAGTCCCAGCCCTAACACAGCCACCTTGACCACCACGGCTTACCAGTGTCACAGGACCTGGGGTAACCTCATGTCCCCTGGGTGGCTGCAATGCCTGGCCCTTGCAGTGAAGTTTCCTTAGCCCAAAGAGGGGCATGAATCTGCACAGGAGCTTTCAGAACTGTGCTAACAATGGCAACGTATTACTAATCTACAACCTGGCCTGCAGCCGGGTATCATCATGTATCATGTATCATCATGTATCACCATGAGGCCTTTCACGGCAGATAATACTTTAGAAGCTATTTTTCCCCCCATGTGCTTCTATTCTTTTGTTACACATGCTGTGACGCTCCCACAGCAGACTGAAACATGTAAAGAGGATGAAGTGGCACAAGAGAGGTCCCAGAAATGCCCATTCTGCCTCGCGGGGAACAGCGCAGTCAGGGAGGAGATGCTGGCAGCTATTTTGGAACCTGACACCTTAACACCAAGCTTTACAGATTTATTTTTGCTTTTTCATGCTTGTTTTTGCAAGACGAGACATCTCTTCATTCTGACAGAAGTGGGACCCGTGACACCTGGGGGTGGTGGGCAGAGAGACCCAAGGTGACCATCAATCACCGTGTGGTCCCCTTGGCAGCAGTGCCAGCAGTGCACGCTGAGTCAGACAGCTGAACGAGGCAAGCTGTGGGAGGGGAGACTGTGCAGAAAGCAGCTGCAAGTTCCTTGTGTGCTTAAGAGAAAAAAAAACAAACAGTAATTTTGGCATCATTACCCATTGCACTTCAGGCTTACTTACTTTGTACACAATATTGAAAAAACATATATATTTTTCAGTTTGCAGCTTGAACAACCGTGTGGGGGATTAAGAACAGATTGATGCCAACCGGATTGCTCAACGCTGTACAAATTGCCATTAACTTTTCTGAAACCAGCACCTTCAAGCTGAGAATTCTGCAATGCTCATTGGGCCGCTAACAGTAGTCTGGGGGAATGTTTCCTGAGGGTGGGAAGTAAGGCACGCTGCGTCTGCTGGCAGCAACAAGCACTGCTGAGTTCTGCCTGCGGCGAGGCTCAGACTACGCCTGGCTCTCCTGAGCACCCTCCTGCATCACTCCTTGGGCCCCGGACCCCTGGCTCCTGCCTGGGCTCTGCACACCAGGACCCACTGCTGTCCACAGCCCCTCCAGGAGACAGCCCAGGAGCCCAACCCAAGGCCGCTCCCCCTCTGATGAGGCCTCTTAACTGCAGCTGGAGAGGCCGGTTCCCATGTCATGCTAATGCCCACAGAGACTACCCATATTATGGCACCCATCAGACCTGTTAGGATGAAAAACTCCACACGAGATGGCTGCAGCAGATAGGGACACGGAACGACTTGCTGGGGGCTCCACCACCCTGCACAGAGCTTGATCTCACTTCATACATAACCAAAACCGTTGCCTAATGACTGTGATAATTTCTGAGCCTCTCTGAACTTTAAAGAGTGACGGTTTTAATATCATTTACATTTTCATTCTAATTAAATGCATAGCAAAATGTCCATAGCTAAGAGGCAAGTGCTGGTTTCCCAGCCCATGGCCTGGGCTCACACCTCGCACCTCACCACAGGGCTGGCCACGGTGGCCATTCCTTGGCCCCACGCTTACCCAGGGCTCAAACAGGTATCTTAACTATGACAGCACCCCACAAATGGTAAACTGCACTCATGGGACCATGGGCTGCTAATCCCCACTCAGGACAATCTTTTGGGGCGATGATGTGCCTTGTACAGAGGGATTCGAGACCAGCGTGCTTACCCTGGGATGTGGTTTTACATCACCAATGCCACTTCAAAGAGGGAGTACCCATTCAGGTGCTGCCCGCAGAGCCACCGATGGCTCCACACAAAAGGCTCACTTCTCTTGAGCTCCTGCAAACATTTTCTGTCTGACTACAGCAGGAACTTCCTCAGAGCTCAGCTCAAAACTCTCTCAGTTTAAAGCAGGAACAGATTACAACTATTCTGAGGATGGCAAGAGTTGGGGTGAGGACCCAGGGGGTTCCAAAACAGGTGCAGCTTCTCTGCCTCAGTGTTTGCACGTGAACCGTGTGCCAGCGGCCTCAAAGGGATCATTTCAAACAGTGTCAGCAGCACATAATTCATCACATTTGTTTTTCTAAATGTTTCTCTATATTCCCACATACCATTTGTCTTGAGATTCTCTCTGCTCTGCTCCTACAAGCTCTGCTGCGGCTCACAATGAAAGCACAGGCAAGCTTCAAGCTGGATTGATTTCAGGTTTACTATCTTGACTCAAAAACAAAGAAGAGAACTATGACAAAAGGTGATGGTCCCTTTTTCCTGATGTCATTTCTGTTTACAGCTCAGCTTTCAAGACAGTGGTGTATCAGCTCTAAGTGTCATTGATAGGAGTCAGCTACTCCCCCTGCACCATGAGACCTGGACACTTCTCCCAAGGAAGGACCCAGACAAGAGTCACCCTCTCACCCCCACTCCACGCTGCTTCACTTTATGCCAAAGCCCTAAATCCAGGTGGGATGCCTGACTTGGGTACGGATGTAACATGTGTGACTTACGGGAAAGGTTTCACAGCCTTTATCACTCCTCGTCTCTCTCCCAAGAGAGCGTTTAAGAGTTTTCTTATGATGAACAGATCAAAATCAGGAGGAGTGATGGAGAGCAACACAGATGAACAGTCAGTGGTGTCCTCACAGCCTGTCTGCCAGGATCCAGCATAAAACATAGCCTCCCTCCGCCTGAAGGATCTGGACTTCCCATCAGAAATCCACAGAATAATGACAATACTTTCTTCAAAGAAATATCACCTTTTCCCCAGTTTCTGGTTTCAAAGACAATAGGTCTTCTTTGCATTTACTAGTTTTTAGATTGGCTGATCTGTTTTGTTAACTGAAGACTCCTAAATTAAGGAGAATAAGAAGCAAAAAAAAAAAAAAACAACCAAAAAAAACCCAACCAAATAAGAAACTGCAGTGAAACATATTGGCTTGCATCATGCAAATAAGATCAACAGACAAATATATGGGAACGCAAAGGTAAAACAGGCAAAGAACACCTCCACCAAACTTCTATTTGGGCAATACGTATAGAAAAAATGCCACATATTTTGTTCTGATTCTGTGTTTGTAGACAGCCCACGCTATTAAAAAAAACACACATGATGCAAAACCAATAAATAACCGTGATTAGTTAACCAGCTACGTGGCACTGGCCCCTGGCAATGAGATCACCATGGTTTTGGTCACATAGTCAACCGAGAAGTTACTCTTGGCTCCCTGCCACTACAACTAGAACGTTGGACACTAATCAGAAAGGACAAAGCACTTGTTTCCTGTTGCTGCAGACTTGAACCTGGAGCTGTGTTTTTCTCCCTTTGTTGCTCTCCAAAACTTACACAAAGAGAAAAGCAGCCCCACAGACAAAACCAGAAGGCTGCCAGAGCTTGGCTCCTATTGCCTTGCGTCATCTGGGGAAGCCGATGCAGAGAAATGGTGCGTCAAGTTGTGGCACATTCAGGTGGGTAACATCAGTGACTGAGCCACTGCTGGGGAGCAGAAACTGCGCCGATCTTCTAAAATGATACAGCAATCTCAAATGCCTATCTAATTATTCTTATTCAGCGGAGCTGTAGAAATGAATTTATAACCGTATGATTCACATGAAAAATCAGATAAAGTTTTCTGCCAGACATTTTGTAAGACAGGGATCTTGAGTGATGCATATTTTGCATTCTAGGGCTAACACATGAGGTGACCCACCAATTTCTATGCAAAAAAGACTACCTTCAGAAGCCGCCTGGATGTAGCCCTGGGCACTCTGTTCTGGATGGATGCAGAGGTCCCTGCCAACCTCAGGCAGCCTGTGATTCAACTCTGTCAGGATGCAGATGACCCGGACAAGCACTATTTGGTGAGCATGGGTTGTTTAGTAGGCAAGCAAAGGCTCACCATGTAAGTGGTGCACCCAACTGGCGCATGTCCCCTTGAGCTTGTCATCTCATCTGTGCTGGGTGAATCCTGGCGCCACAGGCATCACCCGCAGCACAAAATTTTACACACATCCAGTGAAAACTGGACATAAGATTACCCCAGTGCTGCCATGGAAGAGGAGGCCCTTTCTGACTCCCATGGAATAAACTACTCATGGGAGAAAGAACACTGAGTTTTTTCAGGGTTGACGTTTCTACAAAGTCTAATGGTCATTCCTTCATTACACTAGCACTAAAGTGCTGCCATTATCTTCTACAGGAATTCTTTTTTTTAATACGCTACCTACATTTTATGAAAATTATTAAGTATCGAGCCCGCACAAAATATTGCCAAAATCTAGCAGCAGTGATGCTGAGCCTTAAAGCACAAATCATTCAGGGAAACATGAAAATGCTCATTCTGCAAAACCTTACCAATTCTGCCTCACTGATATCAACAGATCCCAAGCATTAGGGAATGAAACGCACACAGCTTCCTTCTGAGCTCCTCATCCATTCCTTGCTAGGGCTCCGGGACAGCCCAGGATCCTCACACTGGGGCAGAGCAGTGAGATTTTCCGTGTGTTACCACAGTTGTATCGACTTTCTATCTACATACTGAATCTCTGTGTCTGTTACTTGTGTGCACCCAACATAGGATAAATATCCCTGAGTGTGTGTAAATACTAAGCAAAAACAACAACAACAAAAAATGAAGAGGACATCAGTGCTCCAGAAAGTGACTTGAGTGCTTATATCATTGCACCAATCCACTGATGTAGTACTTGGAAGAAATGGGAAGTTTAGGTATTTTCTAACACACCCGATTGGTCAAAATAAGCCTGCTGACAGCTGAAGTGTGTACCTAAGATGGACAAGCCCTACCCATGGTGGTCTGCAGCTGTATTCGCTGCTTGAAGCATCTTGAATGTCTCACAGGTGGATTCTTGGGAAAGGGAAGCAGAGATTTAATGTTCACATGGAAAAAGGAAATACTTCCCTCTGGACATGAGAGCTGGTGATGGGGAAAAAGGCAAAGCAGCTGCACCACAGGCCAGAATAGATTTATGATGCTTCTCTATGAGCATAAGAGCAGCACAGGCAGCAGTGGCACAGCATGGGGCAGTGTTATTGAAAAGGACAGCAAAATTCCCATAAATAAGTGTCAGGAAGGGAGATGGCTTTAGCATGCCCAGGTCAGAGGCAGCACAGGTGACATCCAGCTCTGACTCTACAATTCATCACATAGATGTCATCCCCTATGTCAGACAGAGCAAGATGTATGCAGAGGTGTCCCTACAGCTGGCTGCAAGGTCTGCGGGAACTGTCTGGTGGAGAAAAAGCTTTTCTAGAAATCTGGCAATACTGTGCCATGAAAACCAATATAAATTAACCGAAACACAGCCATTTTCATGAGCTTTTCATTGGGAATTATTTTGGTAATCCCAACCACTCCCTCATATATATATTTTGGCGTCTACCTCTAACTCAAATCCTGTTCTGGGAAGGATGACCACATGCAACCCTTGCTCCTAACCTTCAGCCTTTCCCATCACACTGACTTCCATGATTGCTAACAAGAGGCTGAAGGCCCCTTCTGCGAAGCCCGTCCAGACTCACGCAAGAGAAGCCAACTTTTGCAGCTTTTCTTTCTCCCCTTCTGCCATCCCAGCCAAAAAGAACAGCTGCACTGCCCCAACAAGATGGTGGGAGGAGGAGCCAGGTGCTACGTGCAGGACAGTTATGCAGGTGTACTGCACTTGGCAGTGAAGGGAAAGCAAACTTCAACAACATGTTTTGAGTAAGTGGGAAAGCCCATGTAATTAGAGTGTATTTAGTCCGACTGTAGCCTTGATGACCTCTAACTTACTTTAACATCACTGCAGTAAAATTTAAAAACATTCAAAGGGCTTCCCCAGTTGAATATATCTTCAATTTCAATTCCACGCAAAACAACAGAAATACTTTCTAATTAAGAATGGACATTTACATAATTAAATTTCTTTAATTTCAAAAGATGTTCAAGCTTGAAGTAATATATTCTAGCCCAGAAAACGTTACTGATTTCTCTCTGCCTCTTTCTCAGAGGCCTGTTTGCCCAAGAAGACATTTCATAGCCTCTCCTTACTCAGATCCAGCTCCATGTTCCCGCACCACGACTGCTGCTGGCTCTGTGTTTCCCAGTTAAACCCTCCTGCAGCCATCTCTGAGCCAGGCTCCTATGGGCAGGAAGCTGTGCTGCAACACCTGGCTCCCATGCTGAGCACGTACCCTTGGAAAAAGCTCCAGCCCCGTAGAATGACCACTCCTGGCTCTGTTGGCTGATGACAACTCCTGCACTGTTATTCCTACCTGAGGCTTCTGAAAAGGCTGTAACACGTGGCTGAGTCCAAGCCACTGCCCAAAAAGAATGAACACTTCACTACTACCTGCCTACTACATCAAACCACTTTCTTCCCTGCATCCATGCTTACATCTAATTTATTTATTTATTGGTCAACTGGTAAGGCAACGCCGTTTTTTAAGAGATAATGTCATTTAGCATCTGCTGAAATATACTGCCTGGATGTACGGGATACTTTGGAAGCAGTGGAATCACAGGGGCTTTGTAGCTCTCTGAGTGCATCGCATACCTCTGTTTCAAAGTGTTTCAATTTTCCATTTTAGTAATGATATTTCCATAACAACTATAAAAACACAGATGGAGGAGGGGTTGAAGTAGACTGGTGTGCTCAATCTTCACCTCCCACTGAGTGACTGCCCTGCCCAGTAACCCCCTGGTTTACTGCAGGTACTTGATGTGCCCACATGTACCACAAGCCAGAATCCATCCAAATCACTTTAAAAAGACTGAACTGCTGGGGATGTTAAGACTGGAGAACCCACCTCCTAATACGCCATTGCTCTAATTTCTCTTCTTAAAGCATTTGCATCAGTAATCAGAGGTGATCGCTGAGCTCCGTCCTGCACCTCTAATTAAAGTCTGTCTCTGAAAGCCCTGTCTAGAGGCTAATCCCTCTCCACTCAGCTGCTAGATTTTCAAAGCAGGGTAAGGAGACAGATGTACGTTTTGGGACGTGAACGGGGCCCTGTCTGGTGTCCCAAGCTGTGACAAAACATCTACTAATGCTGAAGCCAGCTAATTCACATGCAAATAGTCAGTAGTCAGCAAAGAAGTGGGGCAGAGATGCAGAACCAGGGGAAAAACAATGAAAAGAAATGAGAAACTTAATCATTCAATGGCAGCTGTGCATGAGGTGCATTCCATGCTACTGGTTTGGACCCAGATCCTTTCTGGTCCTTGTCTGGAGCAGATTCAGGGAGACTTGCAGAGCTCTCAAAGAAGAAAACAGGTCCTGCAGGAAGCCCTCCCTACAGCAACTCAGAGGACATAGGAAAGAAAGGAGAACTGGCACAACAACAAAAGCAAATGTAGTCCAGTGCCTTATATGATCCTCATGAGGCAGTGTCTGTGCTGGAGAGCTCAGGCCCCACTGCAGGCATGGTGCAGCATGATTTCTGTACCATTATAGAATCCCCACTGCAGGATGATGTTCACTCTCCAGCCTCCACTTGCGATGCATTGTCACTTACTCTCTGCTCTGCTAACATGGTGGGGATCAACCTTCCAACATCAGATTTCCACTGTGCACTTAGTGTCCTCTCCTTTATCTACCCTTTCTCCACGTAAGACAAAAAGCCATAGAATCATAGAAACATTAGAAGTTAGAAAAGACCACTAAGATCATCTCTTCAACCACAGCACATCACAACCGTGCCCACGGTTTAGTAAACCACATCCCTCAGTACCACATCTCCATATTTCTTGAACACCTCCAGGGGCAGTGACTCCACCACCTCCCTGGGCAGCCTGTGCCAATCCCTCACCATTCTTTCTGAGAAGAAATTGTTCCTAATATCCAATCTTCCCCTGTCACAACGTGAAGCCATTACCGCTCATCCTACTTCTGTGATCTGGGAGAAGATGCCAACCCCCACCACCATACAACCTCCTTTCAGGCAGTTGTAGACATCTAGAAGTCCTTCTTTCTGCTCCCTCTGCAAACCTTTCTTTTCCGCAACGCCTTCAGAAAACAGCCTTCATTTATGGGCAGGTGAGACTAGGTTAGGCACAAACATCTTCAAGTCTGCTTCACCGATGCTTTTTTCACACATTCATGTGGATAAGAAAGGGCCCCAATTATAAATGTGGCTGACTGTTCACCTCAATCACAGGCAGGGACTTCTGGGTCCATCTGGCCCAGCCCTTGCTCACACAGGGACACCCAGAGCCATTGCCAGAATGAGTTTAAAAAACATTTCCCATGCCTCTTCTCCAGCCTCAAAAGCTGTGTTTTTATATCTTTGCTTTGGGCCTCATGAGGCTGCTGCTGTCTGCCTGGAGCTAGGATGGGGTTCATACGATAAACACGATGGAAGGAAAATAACATCAGCAATACAGAGGAATTTTCTGAGTCACTATTTCCAGGTGAAAACTATTGGGACAACCAGAAGGCAAGTCAGCACTTAATGGGATCAGCCAGGAGCTGTGAGACCACAAACAATGAGAGGAAGAGTTTGGGATGCGCTGGTACCTGCATGGATGCAGGAGTGCTGCCGAAAGGGATAGCAGAGCTCAAGGGTGCTCACTGCGATGAAAGGTTAGTACTAAGATTAGACAGTCTTAAGCAAAGAGGGTGCTAACCTTCACAGCTGACAATTCAGAAGAGCTTCAAGATAAGTGGGAAAATATAAGAGGAGCAGCTTTCCCTTGGCTTGGAGGTCTCACCGCTGCCTCCAACATAAAAGAGAAGACAAATTAATTGTTTTTCTTACTGCCTAACCATATGTATCACACTTCTCAAGGTTACAGAGCAATACATGTGACACGAAGCTAAGCCGCACACCATGTGCTGATGGCTGGTGCTTTCCGTCTGCTGCCAGCAGCTCCTCAGCACATAAACACCTTCCTCACACACACACCCCGCTCATGTCCATGCAGTGTGGGTCTTCTGCAAGCACGGGAGAACAGCTGAATGTGTGACTCCGCAATTCCAGCCCTTTCCATGGAAGTGGTAGCACTTTCCATGGCTTAAATCCTCAACATTGCAAATAAAATGGTGAAATGGAAGCAATCAGTGGCAGTTACGTTAACGGACACACATACAAAGCAGAGGGGATGGGAAACAAGGAAGCTACAGTAAAAACATCAATAAATCATGCAATTTGTGACCTTGGCAACACCACTAAACAGAGAACAATGATTCTTGGATCGGCAATGGGGAGAGAGAATAGAAAAGGAGGCAGAGGGGTGATGCAATGCTGGAAGCACAGACGTTGCTAACAGAAGAAATACGATAACACAGAAGAGGGAGGAGGTGAACACGGGAGTGGATAACTGAGATGAACACTAAGCAACTGAAGTTAGACACCAGGAAGAGATCCCAGCACAGAATAAACTTGTTTAGCACTTCGCACTGCACACGGAGATAGGGCATTTTATGTCACGACATGCTTATTTTCTGCTGTGCAACAGTTCTGTGATACAAACGATAGCATCTCGTGACAAGAGGAGGCCTGAGAGGTTTTTACAAACAAAAGCAAGACTGAGCTGGTGATGCCACACAGGGCAGCACAGCATGAGCAGCCACGGGCCAGCAACGAACACAGCGCTCAGCTCATTTAAAAGTGATCTGCAAAATGCAAGAAAACCTGTAAGTCTAGAAACATTGCTACCTGCACGACTCAGACCGGGGGCAAGTTAACCTAAGCAGAAGTGTCACTGGCTGAAGTTTTCTTACACAGAATACTTACTGATTTCAATATTACATGATATAACCTGCAGATTTTAAAAGTGTGTTTATTTGAATTTAAAAAAGCTTCAAGTCCACCTGGCCCCTAGCAATGACCACAGCACGCTGAGCCTGCCCAGCTGCTGCGTGTGAGAAGTAATTGCTATTGGCGGCAGGCAGCATGTGGGCTTAGCTCTGGGCATTGAATGAACTCGTTCTGAGAATGCACATCCAAAATTTCCAGTTGGGGCTGCATGCCGAGAGCGGGTTTCACGTGACAGGGGAAGGAGGAGAGCTTTCCTTGCTGATAGCACAGACTTACACTCCTGTATTTGTTATGCTGGCTGGTTTCAGAAACGTGTATGTTTGTACAGAGCTCACGACACAAACAACTGAAGGCACCAATTTATGTTTTGGGGATTTCAGAGCTGAGAAACGGTTGGTTTCAGTTTTTGATAGCTTTGTTACAAAAAGATATGAAGGGGATCATGTAACCAAGTCCAGGCACATCCGACCCTCTAGTTAATCCAGGTAATACGTTGATAAAAGTGAAACAAAGAGATTACTTTGAAAAGAATAACTACTTAATTTTGTTCTGATTCCTGTCTAAAGTCACCTCTTGAGCCACCTGATTTCAGACTCCAAGCTGTATGTTACCAATAGGGGCTCTTTTCAAATTCTGCCCTCAAGCTAGCAGTCCAGCACCCTACTCTTTGCAGAGGAAAGATGGATTTTTTTCTTTTTCCCTTGAAACAAACCCCAACCAGCCAAAGTACTCTACCAAGTTTCATGCACCCAGCCTACATCAGCTTTGCACCCCCCAGCCCTCAACACTGCACGGCACTGGTGCGGCCCTATCCTCATCCTTCAGGCTCAAAAGGAAGCCTCCCATCATCTTACTCCTGCCCACCAAGCTTGAGAGTCTGCTCTTCTTGACGCTACTGAAAACAAAATGACAACTGCTGGCTTAGCTAGAAAGTGTTCAAAGGCTGCTCTTCCTCCTTGTGGAGCAAGGAGCTGAAAGGTGACGTGTGTGAGAAGTCCCTTTGATAAGAGACCAAGAACTGACACTAACAAGATAATCAGGGGCTTCAAACCAGGCGTGCACATCTGGGATGACTATCTGCTGCTTCCATCTGACAGGAGTATAATCCTATTAATATGAGTCTTCGACACTATGTTGAGTGGCACAGCAAAAGGCAAAGATTAGAAGTGTTTAACTTGGCTTCCCTAAGGCTTTCATTGGTGTCTCAAACACGGACTTATGAAGCAACGGGGGGAGAATTTTGCACTGAGCCTTTTCCTCATGGCTAGGTTCAGTCCCAGCCTGGTACCTCTGGGACCTTTTGCACTAAAATTCCACTATGGGGAATTAAAAGCCTCTCAGACACAGCTGTGGGACTTCACAAGGGCTTTTCAAATTTGGTCCCAGCACACTGACCCCACAGGGCCATGCTCACACCACATGCTGTAGCACTGTCCCCCACAGCCTGCATGGTGCAAGGTACTGAAGCCAGGTGAGGATGGTGCCAAGGGCATGACAGAACACCTCTTCCCTAGGGTTACACAGAGCAGAATCCACCCAGACCGCAGCAGAAACCACAAATCTTGCCATATTTTCTTTGCCATAGCTTTGTGGACACCCTATTTGTGTGTGTCCAGTGGCAGTCATGGAACCAGCTGGCATGGCAGCTTCTTGGAGCGTGGTGGGTTGTCCAACACAACCAGAGGAATCAGAATGGCTTGGGTTGGAAGGGACCTTAAAAATCATCCAGTTCCAACCCTCCTAGTGTAGGTAGAGTTGCCACCCACTAGATAGGAGCATACTAAAGAGGTACATGACCTATCTGTCCCTATCTCACAAGCACAAGGAGGAAGGCAAACAACCTCTAAAGAGCAGACTAGGCCAGCTGGGAAGTGAGCTAACCCAGAGGTATGAGTGGCTGTGCTCCCACGGCTGACGTTAGCTGCCCCTGACTCCTCCTGTTCTAGGAGAGTTGATCCATGCATTTCATTGCCGTGAAGCATCGAGAAAGATGCTTCAGAGGATCCAGCTTCCACGCAGTTTTGCTATGTTCTTGTCTTCTTACTGACAGGTCTGAACCACAACTTTGCAGCCCAATGCTGTCAATGTTAGAGAAGCTCAACTCTAGGTCTTTTCTTGGCTAACCTCTGCTTTCTTCCTCACAAAGTCAGTTAACTGCAGTTCGGAACACACAAGATCATGGGAGAAAAACTGAATCCAGACAAGTCCTTGTCTCAGCCCCAGGTCTTTCAACTGCTTCCCTGATCTGTTTTCTCTGACTCCTCCGCCTTCATTTTTTCTCACCAGTCTGCTGTGGGTAATGAAGAGCGAATATGCATTTTGCCTCTAGCAAGAGTTTTTTTAGTTCAAATCAGTTGCCTCTGACTGGAGTAGATGACATCTGATACAAGAACCCACAGCACACTGAAAGAAGAAAAACCTTAGGGCTAATTTGCCATCCACTTCAAGAGGCCATACCCTGACCATTAGTTGCTTGGAACAGTGAGAGTGCTTTGACCTGCTGCTGTCCTGAAAAGAACAGCACCATACACATGCCTACAGCCGTGGCAGAGGCTGCTAGAGGGGCTAGGACTCTGCCTGTGCTGCTGGGGACAACCAGTGGTCTCCATCCAAACCTAGGGAAGGGGTTGGTCCCACAGGACACCACACTGCCACTCCTGGGAATGCCGGGTATTCAGGCGAAAATCTGAACAGCTCGGTGAAAACCCCCAGCTATTAGAGAGCCACAGCTCTCAGTACAAGAAAATCAACTACCGCACCACTTGAAACGAAGCACATGTACATACATGAAAATACTAAAATGGAGCTTCAAAAGGTAGGCTGGGGAAGGAAGGAGGTGCTTGGAAGGCTGAACCCTGCCCAGAAAAGGAGCCTACAGCAGTTTTTGTCTCAACACCTTTGCCAATTGCCTTTCATAAACAATGTTTGGGAGAAAAAGCCTCCATAAATGTCAACAATTGCAGTCTATTACATGATCCACAACCTATTTGTAAACTGACTCCATTTCTTAATGATACTTGCCTTCAGATGGTAAGAACCATACAAAAAATTGGTATCTTTTGTGGAGTTCTAAGTGAGCAAATTACCGGCTTCCTGAGCCTTCCCAACCTCTCACAGGCTGCTGGCATAACTTCATTCAAAGAAGAGCACAGAAAAATAACACGTTTGTGAGAAAGAATTAATACTCTCTCTTATTCCCATATTGGTTCAAACCAGAGCAAACAGCCTGAGTAAAGCCCCAGTGTGCACAACGCACCCTCCAACAGCACCGGAGAGAATCTGGAGGGCTAACTTGTATGGACTAGCACTTGGAAGGTCTTAGCCACATTTCTAGGGCATGCTGAGGGAAGCACATTGATCTGTCCGCACCACACTAGAAGGCATTAGCTCAGGGGTCGGCAGCCGTTCCAGGCTGGCATGCCAGGTGCTATTTTCCTTCCTTGGATTAGAGGCTGAATTTGCCAAGAGAAACTAAGCATGCTCTTGGAGAAGCTGCTTCTGAAAGGAGCAGTGCAGCAGAACCCCTGATCTGCGACTGACAGACCCTATTGATCCTGCTCCTCATACGCCTTCCCGATCGTTGCCCTCTCTTTGTTTTGCCTTTTATATGGTGGATTTTAAGTGTTATTTTACAGGACACAGAGAATTAACAAATGCAAACTGCTCATGTTGGTCAGTGAAAGACTTCTTAAAAGCAAAGTTAAATAACTAAAGTTTAAAAACTAGTCATGAGCTGGATTTTTGCACTGGATTAAAGTTCAGTTATGTACTAAGGAATAATAAATAGTAAAAAATAATACCTTAATGGAACGGCAATTAGGCAATGTCAACGACAGAAAAAGACACCGAACACACCGTAACTGGAGACAGGCACCCTGATGGAACCTTTCCCTGCCTAAGGTTTGTCTCATTTCTCAGCCCAACTTCTCTGTCCAATCATCACAGCTGTACAGTTCATAGCATCACATTAAAACAACAACAACAACAACAAACTGGTATATATGTATATATTTTTTTGGTCTAATGTGAAGTATGCAGTTACTTTCAATTAGGAAGCACGCAGAAATGCCACATGTGCCGCCTCATCCTGCTGCAGGTTGCTGGGGGAGATCAGTAACTGAAGTTCTTGTAGAGCTGAGTCCAATTTGCACAGATCTGAGCTTCCTACTGAAGAATATGAGGCAGACAGGATAGCTAATATAGTGAGAGAAATAAAAGTCATTGTGATGTCTTGTATCCCACTGTGTGATTTCAAAAAAGCTGGAGGAGGTCTACATTAAATTCTAAGCCCAATTCAATCTGCAGCTGAATTTATACATTCAGATCTACTCAAATGACTTTTTCCCAGAACGATACCCGCTCCGCATTAAAAATCTGAAGATGAATGTTTACAGGATTTTTTTAATGCAACGGAAATCCTATTTTCTGTACTGTAACCTCTCAGTGTTTTCAAGTCGTGTTGCAACCTGTTTGTGGTGCATCTCTCCTTGCTTAGGAAGCAGTTGCTAACACGTACCCAACACAAGACTGGTGACTAAACAGCACCAGAACATGTATCTTCAGGGTACTAAGGCGGTATAGCAAGCGTCGCTTTAAGGAAACCAAGACACCATCAGAAAGCTATGCTGAGCAGCTAGCTTGTAGGGGAGCCGAACAGCATTAGTTTCTTCTGAACCCTCCCCTGTAGAAGTGCACTGATTGGGATGGTGACAATGCACAGCCTGGCTGCCCAAAGCTCTTGGCTCCCTCCATCATCACCAGCCCTGACAAGCTCATGGAGTGACCTCATACATGTCTGAAGATGAACTGTCAGGACCTCCATTTCCATCAGGAACAGGGCGGTTTTTTTGCTTTTCTCTGCTCTGTACATGGCAAATGGCCCTTCCAGTTAAGTCTTTGTTTGGGAAGGGTGGAGACATTTGTTTTTACAGTCTTTGCACAGACTATTTAAAAAACACAGCTTTCTTGTGCTGTGTTGTGTAAACAGAGAGCACAGATTTGCCTATCACTATTTGACTTCAGCTGTTAACAAGTAACCCACCTTTACTAAGCCTTTTGTAAAGGAAAGGATAAAAAAAGCTATTGCTAGCCAAACAATCGCAAGATTACTATTTGAGCTGTTCTGTTCCACTAAGCCTACCTTCACACATGTGAGGCCTTGCAGAGAGCATAAGGGACCTGGGATGGTATTTGGCAAGCAACACTGCACCAGCCACAAGAAGGATTCGCCTTTCCTTTGAAAGGAGAAAGCTCCACGAGAACCGTAATTTCTGATGCAATGCTACATAAGAAAAAAACAACAAAACATATTTTGCAGAATCTTGGTCCAAATTACAGCAAAGTGCTTTCATCACAGCGATTGCACAAAAATGCTGAAGGATGACATGAGTGGCAGCCAGCACACTGTCAGGGAAACGGTGACTCTTTAAAAAACATTTCTGTATAAGTGTGTGTGAAATTTAGTGGTGCGTTTTGGGGCTAGGTAGGTGATACTCAAAGCAGTGCTGTTTTTTCTGCAGTGCTGTGCAGCACAGGTTTGACACCACATGTTACTACAGAACATGCATTTACTAAACCAGAACAGAGAGGTCTTTCTAAGTCTGCAGTGAAAGAACAATTTTATCTTCAACTTCTTAGTGGGGAGCTGTAAGATCTTTTAACATTTAAACCATGTTGGTTTGAAGTACGCTTCCAGACAAATCACGGGATCATAATATCATAGAATCGCTTAGGTTGGGATGGACCTTAAATAGCATCTAGTTCTGTGATTGCCCTGACATGACTGCAGGGCACTGCACTTGGCCTTGCTGAACCTCATTAGGTTCTCATGGGCCCACTTCTCAAGCCTGTCCCGATCCTTCTGGATGCACAAGTCCAGTTGCCCTTCCTTTGTCCACCAATGCTGTCACTCCAACATAGAAGGACACCAGATTGGTCAGGTAGGATTTACCCCCTGGTGAAGCCATGCTGGCTGTCTCAGATCACCTCCTCATCTTGCATGTGCCTTAACAAAGCTTCCAGAAGAATGTACTCCATGAATTTCTCAGACACAAATATGAGTCTCACCAGCACTTAGTTCCTCCGGTCTTCTTTCTCCCTTTCTTGAAAATTAGAGTGAATGTTGCAAAGCAAAAGTTGCAAGGTATGTTTGCCCTGAGACAGAAGAAGACAGTCCCCTTTTTTCTGTGTATTTAAAGTCTGGGGGGAAGCTAAATCATCTTTGCACTCAAAGATGCCAACATGAAGCAATTCCATCAGTGCTAGATGGGCTTCACACAACTGTTAGGGAAGAGAGATACTTGGCACCACAGACTTCAAACATACAGCCACCTTGGCTCAGTGAGTCTCAGCCAAATGCTGAAACACCAATACATGTGCCACAGGAACGAGCTGAAATACCCAGTCCAGCAAGCAAGACCCATCCGCAAAGTGCTTTTCCAGTTGAAATCTGGATTTGCCTGTGTGCCAGCCCACTCGGTCTACTAACACAACAGCTGCACAGGTTGTTCAATTCAGGTTTCATCTCCTCCCTTTTGGCAATTCTCATTCACATTAAAGTTTATGTAGAATAAAATGCATGAAAAGAAGGGGAAAAACGTAGGTATAATGTCTCATTCCTATTTACCTTAACTGATTTTATCTAATCTCATCTTTTCCTGGTCCAAACTTGCTGGGCAAATGCATGAAAAAAAAATGTACTCTCTAACAGCTGCTATGGAGCCAGTTCTTGGTGACAATTATGCGCTCTCTAGCCCCACATTATCCTTATTATATATCTGCCCTTCCCTTCAAATCAGAAAAATGCAGCCCCTGTCAAACTGTCTTTAGCAGTATTTGCTGTACAAGTGGTAAAACAGAGCAGAAATACAGCAGTGCTCCTGCAGCTGGAGGCAAGTGAACTTAAGTCATACAGGCACACGTCCAAGATGGGAGAAAATCTCAGTTCTCCATGATGAACATCAGTTTTCCTCATATCTTTGTATCATATCTTCAAATACACATCAAAACTGCATAAACAAAAAATAAACCATGGTCAGCCCGACTGACAGCAGTCTCACCCAGAAAGCCACCATAATTCCATTTAACGCTCATTCATTTCTACAAGCAAATTCTGAGCCAGCAGTCTTACAACATGCAAATCAAGTTTACGATTTTCCAGAATTATGGAAATATATACTATGGCCGATAACCGTAACAAGGTCACCCGTGACTGAACTTACTTTGTTGACGCTAAGGAGTAGTTATTTAGACACACATATGACACCCCTGAGGTCTCTGCACTGCTGGTGCTCCCAACTCTTAGATGCAGAACTTCTCTCCCTTCAATAAAAGGTATGTCCAGCTTTTTATTTTTGCTTCTTTCTGACACTCAGTAATGGCAATCGCAGCTGCTGCAGAAACACAGAGGCTACCTCCACGATCTGGACTTGTCTCCATTTGTCAGTGGATGAACACTGCCAAACACACTTCATAGAGGCCACGGAACAAAGGCCACTAAATAATAATGAATTGTTTTTTATAATACGACACGTATAATCGGTCTGATTTTTAATTATCCAAATACCAACCGTAAAACAACTGAAAGACCAATTATTTTCAATTAATTTGATGCTCCAGAAAGCTCTGAAGAGAGTGAACTAAAAATTGATTAGCAAATGAAAAGAATAAACTTTGGATACTATTGTTTGGTGTAAGGAGAGAAATACAGTGACATGAATGAGTTCAAAATTGTATTCATTTGCATAATGGCTTAGCTGCACTAAGTTATTTCTTCACTGAGTTTCATTATAATGAATTTTAGATCCATAATAGCACTGTAATGGAAAAAGTGATCGTCAAGATCAAGATCAGAATGAGAGGAGGAATTCAAACTGGCATGGTATCAATAAGAGTATTAATCCAGCTCCCAGAGAAAACAATAGAGTTCTGGCATCAACCATAGTGGAAGCGCATCTAAGTATCTGCATTTTGGATCTTTGCACTCCATCTCTTCAGCTAACGCTCTTCCACACTTTCATTTCTTCCCTTGTGAATCTCCACTTTCAAACAAAAATATCTGTGTGCTTTATGTGGGGTTTGAGCTACAACATCGTGACTGCAAGCCAAACATCATTCTCATGTTCACCGCTGCCAACATGAAGTCACCCAAGAGTTTTGATGAGCTGTACCCTACTGCGGCTGAGCACAGAAGCACACGTCTGTGTATACTGCAACCAAACAAATGCCGTCACCTTTTTTAGAATATTAAAGCTCAAACTTCAAAAATAGAATGGCCATTTCTGATTTCATGGTGTGTTGGGTTTTTTTTAACCAAACTTCTTTTTAAGACGTTCTCACTTTGGAATCTGAAGGTGAACCACTCCCAGCTGCAGATGCAGAACATGACAGATTTGCATTTATATAAATATTTTTGTGTATTTTTTTTCTTATTAAAACAAGTATTTTTTTTTTTTCACCATTTTTCATCTAGTCCATATACTACAAAGTATTTATAGAACAATATTAGGCAATTTTTCACTGATGGAAGGCAATCAAAACACTCTTTCCAGAATGGGAAGTTGCCATATCTAATCTCAGTGTATGTCTATATATTACACAAACGCACACACATACACATGCATTCAGGACAAACACACAGTTTGTTTAACAGTCATCAGCCCCCATGTCCTTCAGATGCCAGGAAATCCAAGAGCTTCCAGCCCACCATGTGTTCTCCCCACCTCATTCCCCCCTCGCACAGATTCCACCCTTACCAAAGCTGTCAGCTTTCTGTGAGCAGAAATCTCCAGGTTTTTTCAGCAGAGGACACATTGGCAGGCTTGGGGCACAAAGTATTTTTCACCGAAGAGGGCCAGGGCGCTCAGAAGAGGAGAATCTCCAGGATTAAGTAAGCGTATCCAACACCAGCAGCTTCCTACAACTGATATCCCTTTCCTCTCCCTCCCACTTCCCCCTGTTCTCACCCTTCCCTCCTTCACCGCGGTGCGCTGCTTTGCTTCACAGCCAGCTCCCGACTCAGCCTGGGGTTCCTGTCCGAATGAAGCCAGTAAAAGAAAGAATTTTTTCTTCTTTTGAATTATAAACCCAAAGGCTCTGGGACCACAGCTTCTGGAGGCTCAGTGCATCACAGCCCTCTCCCCTTTAAGGCCAGGCTGCTGCTTCCATGATTCACCAAGCAACCAAGGTTTTCGCTATGTTATTCAATCCTGCTTTTGTGAACCAGAACAAAATACACTACTTCATTTCTTTTAAAGAGGCTTTATCTTGACCCAGAGCTGGAAACACTTCATGCATGTGTTCACACAAAGTAGTCCATCGCTGACTTCAAAGGGCTATCGCCCAGCAAGCTGCGTACGTGAAAACAGACAACTCTCCCCAGTAATGTTATCTTTAAGGGCAACGCAGCAGCCATGCTGGCTGCTGTTATGGTTCAGGCCCAAAGGATTCAAAGTAAAGCCTCCATCCTCATCTGACCTGGTGCCCAGGCAAGTGTGCGAGCTGGGCCGCTATACACCAATGCTGCAGGGAAGTGGCCTGTGACTGCTACAGCGGAGGCGAAACCCCCACAAAGCTCAAACAAGGACAGCAAATCTAAGCTGCACATTACTACAAAGTTCACCATTTATAATAGTTTCAGCATTTTTTCTCACACATATTTCTGTCTATTTACATAAAGAAGCAATTTCCACGAACATCTTTAGTGAATCCGTCTTAGAGCTGATTTTCAGTTAGTCTTACTATCAAACACCTTCTTAGGCAAAATATTCATGGTTAATGTAAGGGTTCGACACATGTACTTTCCTATAGGCAGAGCCCTGTTTGTCTGCCTGGACAAAATTGCTGGGAAGAGAAAGGAGACTTACCCAAGAAAACCTGAAAGTCTGATGGCTTTATAGATCATTCTTATCAAATTCATAAGCAAATTAAAACAATTCACTGCCTGTCTGATTTGTTAATGCTTTCTGAAAGTCTGTCGTCAAGACAGCCCTTGACATGTTCAGTTTATTACTGTTCTATTCACATTATCCAATTTCTACCACACAGTAGATGCAGTGCTATATAAAAGGGCTTCAATGTTAAGTCTCTGCTGCGCATAGCTCAGGAAACACGATTACATGTCCAGGAACTGATTTTTAATCTAACAAAACAGGGATCTCGGTCAAGTAGGCTGATTTCTTTCTCTCTGTCATAGCAAGGGAGCTCCTCATTCTCCAGGGCAGCACATCAGTGAACCCAAATCACAGCCTGCAGACCATTGTTACAAGCACAAAGACCTCCCAGACTGAACAAAGTAGGCAGCATTTTGAGATATTGAGCTTTTTTTTAATTACTTCTTCTCGTTCCTACATTGTCAGAATTAACATGTAAGCATAGAATGCCCTTGGTTTTAAGCAAGACTGCAACTCTTCGGCAAGCAAAGCTGTCACTATTCCTGTTTAGGGCTTCACCAGCCCCATGTAAAATCACTTTCTGGGCTTACACTGCCTGTAGTTGTTTAAGGCCTTCTGTCCCTTTTCTGGTGGAACAATGATAAATCATTCTACGTTAGTTCACGCCTTTCTGCCTGATCACTTCCCAAAGTGAAGAATGAGTGGAATTGCTTTCTCCAAAAACACCCAACAATGCTAAGAATGTGCTCCTGCCTAAAGGTTAATAAAAGCAGCACAAGAAGAGAAAAGGAGAGCTAACACTTCAAGTGAGAGACAATGAGTGGTGACCAAAGGGGACAGTGACATCACCCCGCAGATGGACGCGCGGCTCTAACTGTACAACATATGTCACTCGCAGCCATTTTGTTTTTTAAATATCCATCCCAACACACAATACATTAAGTTTATAAATCTCCTTGCTAAATGTTAAATTAACACTTGGCTGTTAATCTCTTCCTCCAGCACTCAGCACAACCATCCGATGCCATTTGGGTGATGTGTGGGCGGCCATACAGAGCCAGTGAGCGCAGCCTGCGCCTCTGGCCATCACTCATCATCCCCGGGGGAGAGCACTTACTCATCCAAACAGCAAAACTCAACGAATGAAAGAGATCTCTATTAGTAACTGAAAGTGGTAGGTTGCACATAATTAAAGTTTTTACATAACTTACTGTATTATGTTGCTCAAATAATTATATTTTACTAGCCGGAACTTTTAGAAGGGAGTTTACAGATTCATTCTTTCCCAGTTTAATTTAGCAGAGAGAGATTCCTGCTGCACCAGAGGGCGGTGGGCACGGCACAGGCTGCACGGCACAGGCTGCCCAGGGCAGTGGGCATGGCACGGATCTGCTGGAGTTCAAGGAGTGTTTGAACAGTGCTCTTAGATGCAGGGTCTGATTTTTGCGTGGGCCTGTGTGGAGCCAGGGGTTGGACTCTGTGATTCTCCCAGCTTGGGATTTTCTATCATCCTATCATTTTATATCCCACATTTCAACTTTCAGCAGACACACATTCCCCACTCAGTACTTTGCAGGGTGCCAAAGGACTAGCATAAGATTTCTTTTTTCTCTTGTGCAGGAACAAGAACTGCGTGGCATATTTCTATGACAGAGGGGAAGAACCTTTGGCCCGACAACCACACAGTGAAGAAGGTAGGGTAGAGGTGCCTACCATATGCCAGCTACCCTGCAAACTCCGTGCGGAAATAAAATGGGAGGCAGGACTGTGCCTGTGCTGGTGCCTTGGTCATCAGTGACACTACCTGAGCTGTGGGATCTGAACAACCACATTCTAAAGCCTAAACCCAACTTTGGTGCATGGTTGTCATCCTTTAAGATTTTGAAGGATTCACTCCCTTTAGCAAGCAGAATTTCTGCAAGATTTCCAGTAATGTCCATCTCTGCTACAAGTGATGATCAGCCCAAATGGAAGTGTAAACTTGGTTCTAACCCAGACTTCGATTTAAGCTGAATTTATGCCACCCAAGCTGAAATTTCTGCCTGGGGAAGGAAAAGATAATAGAGAAGGTGCTTAGACAATAGTGCAGGCTAACACTGCATGTGAATCCCTCCACATCTGCAACTCAGGCAGTAAGTCATCTGAGCTTTACATAGTTAAATCTCAGCAATATTTTTTTGTGCATTTCACCTAAGGCAACGCTCCCATGAAAGTCCTATCCCAAAAGGCAAAGCATCTATATGCACTTACGGACTGTTATTACAGATAACTATTTGCCAAGATAATGTCAGAGAAGTTAAACAAAGTTATTGGGCCAGTATTTTATAAATAAACAGACCCTAGATTATGTGCTTCCCTAGTTCAGACAACAGCCAAAACAACACATCGCGTTGGGAAGCAGATGCGACTCTGATGCCAGTGCACCAGCTCCGCTAACAGCAGCAAGCCACAGTTTTTATTTTTCTAGGAGAGAGCACTCTACCCTCATGGGGAGAAACCTCCACCCTGCAATCCTCCCTTCTCTCATCTCTCCCAGATTTGCTCGACATGGCTCTCTTGACTCCAAGTCAATGTAACCACCATACCAAGGCCATCCCCAGCCAAGGTCTGCAGGAGCATATAGTAAGGCCCTCAGCACTCCTGGCTTCCAAATTCAAGGCATCAGCATCTGGAAAGTGCCACCTACAGCGTCAGAAGAGGGCATTCAGCTGGGAATTCAGCCCTGCAGTTTCATAACAACAGAAGACAAGCAGAGAAATCTGATGGGCAGCAAATCACCTTTCAAACAAGAGCGCTATGATACTCAACAATGTACAATTAAAAAAAAAAAAAAAACAAAAAAAAAACCACCTAAAAAGTCATTTAAGTAGTAAGTGGAATTCTTTTTGTCTGAGAATGAAGGACAGCTATAACGTGCAAGCTGGCAAATTTGCCCATAGAAGCTGTGGTGCCCCATCCCTGGAGGTGCTCAGGGCCAGGTTGGATGGGGCCCTGGGCAGCCTGAGCTGGTGGGGGGCAGCCATCCCATGGCAGGGGTTGGGGATGGGTGGGCCTCAAGGTCCCCTCCAACCTAAGCCATTCTATGATTCTACACTTTGTCTTTATGCCAGTGTGATGAGAAGAAACTCTATGGCACATAATTCCTGCCTCTGAGCTACCTGCAGACACAACAAGTTTTGCTGTCAGACACCTGCCACTCCCTCTGAAGGAAAATCTGATGAGAGGTGATAAGTATGCTGTGTGTATACAGGCCTGAGAGGAGAGCTGTGCTAAGCATCTCCAGCTGAATGTCCAGTCAGGATCCCTATCAGTAAGGTATCCCTACACTTGCTGCTCTCCCTCACCAAGTGTATTCTCCACTTTTCCGTCATGAATCTCTCCAGATCCCAACATGCTAAAACATGGCACGCAGGCTTTATTTACAGCAAAGGATTAAGACTGGCTAATTTATTGGTGATAATTTAGAGCTGGCATTAGTTCACTTTATTCCCACTCACTGGCATTTACCTGCAGCAGTAGCTGTGCCGAGGTCCACAGGCTCTATCATGAGAATGCGACCAACACCAGAGTTGTCTGACTGGTCCCTCAGCGCTCAGCAGAGAGATCTTTATCTCAGCCAAAGCAAAGGAACAATTCCCATCACCACAAACGGAGCAGGCTCCAGCCCGTACCGAGCTGCTGCCAGCGCCGCGGCTGGCTCTTCCCATCACATTTTCACAACTAGTTCCCAATGCTCAATAAATGCTCTCGGCTTTGAGACAGAATCGCAGCTTTGTCTACTTTTGCTAAACTTCATGCTTAGAAAAGATCAATATCCCTTTTTACACTAATGAGAATCTTCCAGCAGGTAATTAAACCGCATGCTCACTCATGGTGCACAGGGACGTACTCCTGGTAATTGCCATATGACCGCTCCTGGGATAAAGTGTTGCTTAATGCAAACATGGCAGAATTATGCCCTGCTTCTCTGTTAAAACACAGCACAACTGACAGAGTGTGGCTTTTTCATAATAACATGTGATCTTAAAATGGAATTGCAAAATCTTTTATTAAAGCTATTAAACATTTGCTCATTAAGTGCTTTATTTTTTTTCACGCGAGCTTTCAATCTCACACAGGCTGGAGTCTTCCTTACAAGGGATCACAACAGCAGTAATACCCAGGAACAACAGGCAGAGATAATGATGCCAAATCCTCTTGTGTTTTTTGAGAGCTTAAGCTGGACCCTTAACATTAGCTTAACACCGCTCCCCCCTCCCCTTTCCTTTTCTTCTTTTTTTTTGTTTTTAATTCAGTCTAAGATGCTCAAAGTGATCTACAGGATTAGATGTGGCAGTGCCATTAGGTGCAGCAGCAGTACTTCAGACTGCACAGCTTACGGCCAGGGCCGGCCCAAGCCTCACTGTGGGCAGAAGAGCTGCTGCAGCACGGCATGGGAGTGCTCCCAGAGCGGCTGAAGGCACACCGTTCTCACTCTCTGCTCCACTACCTCCCGTGGGAAAATACAGACACTGCAAAGCTGCAAAGACTCCTCAGAGACACCAAGCCATGCTCAGCACTTCATGTTAGTTCAACCTCTTGTGTTCGGCCATGGTCAACAGGAGTAACGCAATGGCTGCAAAGGAGCGAATGGCGCCTGCTGTAAGGGGACGTGCTCTTGTACCCACTTCAACCACGTAATTCCACCAAGCTCTGTGAGAAGTGTCAGCCGGCCCGCTGTGAGCTGAGTGTGATGGCGACGAGCAGCATCTTACCAGCACAAACCCAGACTTAATGAATCCAGGGCCTGCTCTGAAGATGTTTCTGATGGTATCAATAAAGGAGAAAGAAGAAAGGCCTGGGGCGCTTCCATGCTAATGGAAGAATATTAGCTCTCCCTGCTTGCCGCCCAAGAGACTACCTTGACAAAAGTATTTAAATTGTTTATGAGCTTTTCTTCAAAGCCCATGTACTCAAAAAGCGCTAAACTTCCAAAAGAACAAGGACATTTAGGCAAATAGCAGTAAATATTGGCATCTTACTATTTGCATTATAAAATCAAATCATTAAGCAACACCGGGGAACTTCTGAAGCTTCTCTAGAGAAACATGTTTCTAAAAAAGGGAAAACAGATTCTTGCAAAACAGCAGACCTCCAGGTATGGGGGCATTAGGAAACACAAGGTGACTGCCTGCATGAGTTTCACACCAGAGAAAACTGGTAATGCTGCCTTCAATCCCATCCCTGGTTTGGGAGCCCTTTCTGCTGCCCTGAGCGTGCCACGCCAGCCCCAGGAGCCACGGGCAGCAGGAGGAAGCACCTGCAGCCCCATCAGCGCTGAACCGTGATTTGTGACAGCGCCAAACCTCTAGAAACCTGAGCACTCATTTTTACCCAGAAAGGACGGCAAAATGCTATGAGCTCACTGTTTTAAAGAAGGCTTTATATGAAACATCCGCATTTAGAATGAAACAGTTTTTAACAACTAGCAAAGCTGACAAGTTTGAAAACCAGATTTGCTGAAAGGCCAATAATTCACGTACTTCATATGAATTTGCTGGCTCGGTGAAATCCAACAGACCAACTCAGCAAGTCAGAAGTCCTTAGGCCTGACTCAGGATTTGAGTCACAAACTGATTTTTAGCACTGTTAATGCACTCATTACGTCCTTGGGGCCCTAATAAGTTATTCCCCCTGTAGCTGGAGCTTCAGCCGAACAAGCCAATGTTTTTGTTTCTCTTAATAACAGCCTTCTCTCATTAAAAAGCCTTAAAAAGTTGTATGGAGTTTTACACTTTTTCTAAGAGAGGTACATATAGTAATGGCCCATTCACACATATTCAAAAAGAAAACGTATAAGGGAAAAATACACCAAGGAAATGCATGCCTGAACTCCATTTAGAATTGGGTAAACACGCTGCCTTGCATACCATGAAAACAGCTGAAGAAACAACAAAACAAATTCTCCTGTGATATAAAGCTACAGTCTTTTGTCTTCTGCACTGAGGTACACATAAGGATCCTTTTCCTAGTTCTGCATCCACAGCCAGCAGGAAAGAGAGAAGTCCACCAGGGCTCACTGGGACTCCAGTTAGCAGGAGCTATGTCATCACTAATAAAATAAGCAGAAGCCGAAGGAAGAAGTTTAAGAGAGTATCCGTGATAGGAATTCATGGGAGGGAGGTTTGTGTTTTAATTTAACTGTAGTTAAGGAGTTCACTCCACTGAGCAGGAGGTAAAGCACACTGAGGATAAAGCATCCATGTTTTGTGTAAGGTCAGCTCCTGGGGCTCCAGTAGGAAAACTCTACTGACCTCAGCAAATTTGCAAGAGGATTATAGAAGTCCTTCATCTTCTTGTTACTGGGCCTTGGATAACTGAAGCGATCTGTCTCAGTCAAGACAGAAAACACACCATACTTCCCACAGTGAAAACAACACTAAGCAAAGAAACTACCCTGACAATGCACACGATTTGGAGGAAAAATACACACATCATCTGCTAATGAAGCCTTTGCAAAATTTCCTAACCAGAGGAGCCACAGAGGGGAAAGATCCCCCAAAGTGGTGCAGCTCTGGCTGCGGGCTGCCCCCTCCCCGCACCCACCCTGAATTGTACCCAGGAAGGGAGACAATAATGACTGCTATCAGTTACGGGTTATTTGAATTACATTCAACCTGAGAAAGCTGCACTCCAAAAAATAAGGAGAAAAACACTGCAACGGGGAAAGGAGACCTTGTGTTTTTGATGTAGAGAGCCACCATATCTCTCTCCTTGTGCACTGTTCCGGGCATCCCCGCTCTGCACCCAAAGCCCCAGCAGCAGGTGGCCCCTCTGCTTCCCCACCCCTGCACTGAAGTCTCCTCTTCACCATGTAAATTCCATTAATGCACTTTGTTGTTTTTTTTTTTCTTTCAAATTAATTCTACCCAGAGGAAGGATTTTGCCAACCACATTTCTTTGCGTTCTTGTTCCATATGGCCAATTATCGGAAATTGAAGTGCAGGTACCAAGAACAAAAATGCCTCTTTCTAACAGCCCACAATGCAGATATATGATAAAACAAATAGGAAAAAAGACATTCTGAAGAAGTCATCACCTCCTTCAAGTGATCACCAGGAAAATAAATAAATCTAAATAAATAAATAAGATGAGCAGAACCTGAGAAATTCTACAATGACAACAGCCAAGAAGATAATCTGGCCTTTTTTTTTTACTGGAAATTAAAATCCCAAACTGGAAAAGACAGAGCGCTCCCTGCACCTGCCTTTGTGGGAAAGGCTGGCTCCCAAACCCATCAAAATGGGGTAATGAATTACCTGCTTCTTATGAGCAGGTACATAAGAACTGGGCCATCGTTACTCATAACTGCAACTGTTTAAGCATGGATCCGGGCAAAAGTTAAGAGACAGGGCCAGTCCCCAGGTGCTTAGACCCACGAGGTCCCTAATGAAGCTGCCAGACAATGCAGAAGAGATGGGCAGATGTTCCTGGTGGGCTCATGACAATGCCTAATCCGACCCACAGACGTACATAAGTCCTGGAAACCCAGCAGAGTCACTGTGCAGGCAATCTCAGTCATTCAGGCGTGTAAATCACTGCAAGAGTATGGCTTGTACCGCAGTAATGACTCCAATAAGAACAGATCTTGGCAACAAGGAAAAAAAAAAAAAAAAAGAAAAGAAAGAAAGAAAGTTAGGAGATCCCTGCAATACCCCACAGGACCTGGACTGCTTGCCAAAAGTCATCTGTCCTCTTAAAAACGAATTAAAAATTTCAAACCAATTTTCTGGGATGAACTCGAGCACCCCGTGGGAAAGGAAGTCGAGCTGTAGATGTGATCTTGCAAACCTCTTCCTGGCTGGGCAGTTACAGAGCAGTTAATGAGGCTGTTCAATGAGAACAGGCCAGCTCACACAGGTGAGAATGTGCTGTGTTAGTGCTCAGAGAGAGGTTTCCACATTTTCAGATGTGGAAATGATTATAATAAGGCTTCTGTGCCTATGTGCTCTACAGATCTGCTTATATCAGAGAATTATTTTACTTCTTGCAACCAAACTACACGTGTCTAGTGTGTTAGGCAGGAACAGTAGAGGCTGGCAGCACCAGTCTCACCGAATCATGCAGAGCATCCCTGCAAATACATCCTCATTAGCACTGCTCTACATTGCCTCACTGCAGTGGACAACAGTTGGCCAACAGCTTCCAGACGTAACTTGTTCTGGGAGTCAGCACTGTGAAGCTCACTGTCTGCAATGATGTGCGATGGCAGGACTGGCTGCAAGCAGTGACTGTACTGGAACCAAAGAATTCCGCCAAAATGTGAAAACAGAGTAGTGATTACCTCTTTCAGCAGAAGGACCACTCAGACATAATTCAGCACGTTTACAAGCAGGTTTGAGATATTTCTATACACAGATAAAAGGTTTTTGATCATTTTTGTGATGCAAGCAACGCTACTAACATGAGTGTAATACTGCAGTTTTACAGGCTGTAGGGCACGATGTTGTTCACAGCCCCAGCCAGCTCTGCCACTGTGCCTCCCCTCACTGGCACGTCTGGCCGTGGATGCCCTTCCATCACTCCGAATTTAAATGTATCTGGCAGGCCATGACTTCTTAGGTGCTGCCACTGTGACTGCACAGGTGCCAGTATAACTTCCATGTAAGCTTTGACAGTAAATTGTGACACCCTGCCACTGACAGAACCACAGAGTGACTGAGGTTGGTGTGGACCTCTGGGTCCATCTGCCCAACCCCTGTTCACATAGGGACACCCAGAGCAGGGTGCCCAGGGCCACAGCTAGATTGCAAAGGTCTCCAAGGAGGAGACTGCGGCTTTTCTGGCAAGCTGTGATGGTGCTTGCTCACAGAAGGATTCTACGGGAGAATGAAACAAAAAAATATAGTGGGAGAAATTCTCAACTGATTAATTCTGAAAACTCCTGATGGGTGGTAACAGCAGAGTTTCACTAAATCATCTCTCATTCTGGCAGATTAAATAAGCTCACCTGTAGCAGAGAAGATATGAACTCTGGAGACACACTAGGAAAGTGCTGTGTACCTGATATGAAGCAGCAGGCAAAGACTGCTCCCAGAAGCACCTGCAGGGCCTGGAGTTCCACTATGGGGACATCTGCAACACTGTGTCCCTCGTGCTCCACTCCTGCCAGAGCCTCACCATGCTGAACCAGCTGCAGGGCAGCAGCAAGTCATTCAGGTAAGTAATGCAATCTGTGAGAGATACATGTCATCTACAGATTCAAACTATATGAAAAATTGAGTCATGAATGTAAGATGAGCCACAGTGGCAAATGAAGCCAAACTGCCACAGCTCTAGTGTCAGGCACTGATTTCTGTTGTGCGGTTACATCATTTTGCTGCAGACAAGCAACAAAACAAAAAAGAAACACGTTCTGACTGGGGACACCCCTCCCACAGCCAGGTGGACATCACTTTTTGGCCTAAAACAGGCCTACTGTGAGAACATGAAAAAACTCCATCTTTGGGTTTCTCACTGTGACTCCCCAGGCAGAGTCCCGAGCCCCTGTTCTGCAACCCCGCTTCGTGGCTCAGGGCATTCCCTGTGCTGGCCGTGCTGGGCCAGGCAGGTGGTACTCTGAGCAGATACCATCCCGCTTCCACTAATTAAATACTTGTTAAAATTTGCTTGTTGCGAACACAAAAGCACAAGCTCTGAGTGACCCTGAACCTCTGCAAACAGCCAACAACAAAATCCTAGACTGGATCCAGATTTTGGTTCCCCTTAATTCCAGGGATTTCAGGGAGAAAAAGGTTGTAACATAGGTGGTGGAGTCACCATCCCTGGAGGTGTTCAAGAAACATTTAGCTGTTGTACTTACGGACGAGGTTTAGTGGAAGAACATTGGTGGTAGGTTGATGGTTGGAGTGGATGATCTTGGAGGTCTTTTCCAACCCTGGTGATTCTATGATTCTATTACATTTCAACTGCAATTAGCCTGTAGCAGCTGCTTTGCAAAGTGTAATTCTTGAGTCCTGTCAGGGTGTGCTTTATAGAAAGTCTATTAGCAAGTGTATTACTATCAGCCCAGGAGTATTTCATAATAATTTTAAATCATCTACTTATCTGAAAGACTTTATGAAAACTAATGCTAATGCGAAGGATGGTGCGGTGTTGCAAAAGCAATAGAGAACAGAAAATGGGTGGCTGCAGATGTGTGTTGAAAGGAGGAAACCTGCCTTATGCTTCTCAAGCTCTTGCAAGCTTGGTGATCCTCCTATGAAGTTGTGTCACATGATGGGCTTCCATGGACTGGCTCCCGTCTTGAGTCAGGCTACAGCCTGACAAGTACAGACACTGAGGAAACTCAGGATTGAGCTCACATCCCTCTCCAGGTCAAAGTGGCAGCACAGACCCATGGTGTAGGCATGGCACTGCAATAGGATCAGGGCCGCAGGGTCAGAGAGCGGGGGCTGACAGCTTCTCAGTATGCATTTCAGGGGTTCCTACCATGGCTGAGTGCAGAGGGCAGGCTGGCAGCAGTTAGAGTCCATTAACCCAGGAGTGGGTTAATTTCACCTGGAAGGAGCCCAGCTCATGGCTTCCAGGCTGCTCCAAGATGCACATCTAAGTGCAGAGTTGCTCCAAAAAGCACACCTGTGTTTTGGAATAAAATGACGAAGTGGATGCACCCCCACTGAACCAGATTTAAACCCCACTGTAGCTTCACCCAATTCCCAGGACGCAGCAGTACAATATAAAAACTGGTCTCCTTTTCTCACCCGAATGGATTTTCCCATGCCCACAAATGCTCAAGTCACTATTTTAGACCTGACGAACTTCCACACAGGGGATGAAAGTAAAATAAATGGCTCACAGGTCCTGCTCCTTTCAAGTCGATTGCAGAAGCTCTTTTGACTTCAGAGAGAACAATAAGAACAATAATAGGTTCTCATTAGGCCCCCTTCCCAGCGGGGCTTTGGGTACTTCCAGAAATAACAAGATCTTCCCAAAGGTCCCTTCTTTGTCTCTTCCTTTAATCCCCAAAGGATTGGAATTTGGGGTTAATTTTGTTGCGGGAGCCGGCATAGAAACCCGGAGCAGCTCGCACCAACACCTCGCATGCTCCTATCATCCCCAAATAGCTCAGGATTAGACCTTTCTTTTTGGGCAGTCAGGTAAAAAAAAAAAAAAGAAAAGAAAAAAAAAAAGTGGGCTTCTAACAGATGGCTCAGAGCCACAAGGTTAGGTCTGATCTAATTAATATTCCTTGCGTGTGCACGTGTTATGAAAGAATTTAAAGCAATTGGATGGAAAAACACATCCAGAGACTCCGAGTGCCAGAGGATATAATCGCCAGTAGTCTGAAGTGCATCCCATCCCCTGAGCGTCTCCTACTGCTGGCTCCATTCTCCTCCCATCTTTTCCAAGATTACCCAGCATATGAGTACATTTGACTTGACTTTACAGCAAAGACCCTGGACTTGCTAATCTTCTGGTAAACAGAAATATAACACGGGCAGGACAGTGATTCAAACGAATAATCGCAGCCGCACACAGAATAATCCCACCTCATTAAACACCGCCTTTCCAGATTTCACATAAAAATGGTTTGTTCGTACTCCCAACTGTCTCTGTTCTGCTTTGCACACAACTCTACCCACAAGCAGGCACACCGCTCATCCGTGTGCTCGGCTTGCTCGGGAGGTAACTGAAGTCCCGACCTTTATTAGCTCTTTTCAGCCCAAAGAGCAAACATCTGCAAGAGAAGATTTTCCAGGCTGTGCTTTTCAAGCCTGCTCACAGCTCATCACTCAGGCTAGCTTTGAGTGTCTTCTTCCAACCTCTCCCTATTAATCTAGGGAGCCAAGCTGCGATCCCGGGTTCAGACCTAAAAACACAGAGCCTCGTAACAGCAAGAAACTGGAACTTAATTCCCATTTCTTGTAGAAAGTAATTAAAATAAGCATTGATACACAAACAGCACTCCAGAGGACTATTGTTTTACAAGTGACAGAAATCTGCATTTAGACAATGAAATAGGCTCTTCAATTTAAAGGGTCCCTTCCTTAAAAAAGGGACTACAAAGGTGCATCTCCCAGCCTACTTTTCCTAAGGAATGTCTATGAGGAGGTTTCAATCACTATGACAACCTCTTTTTAATGCCAATGCTTTTCTAGCCCAGACAACTCTTTCCTGAGAAAGGGCATGTTTCGAGGCTCTGCCAAAACTGTGGCTAAAAGCATTACTGACAAGAAGATAATCTATGAGGTTACCGTTTTGGCAAACATCAGCTTTCTAAAAGAACTGGGATTTATGCATTATTGCTGGCCAAAAGATTGCAAAGGGAAAAAAACAATATAGCAGATAAGGAAAATAAAACCAATGTGCCATAAGCACAGGCATCGTGGATTCTAACATGTTTGGCACTTGGAGAGTTTGCAGACCTATAAAGATATGTTGTATAGGGACAGACAAGGAGAACATCTCCACATCTGCGCTTTATTTCAATCTCCAATAAAGATCATCTAGCATTTGTCAGAGTCTTTATCTGCTAAGTCTCTGCTGCACCTCCATCACAGACAACAAAATCAAGAAGGCTGCAAACACTTATCCCTACTCAGATTGACAGCACACTTCTGGTCCTATATTGCCGCTGCTCACAAGAACAAGCAAATAAAGGTTTTCCCTTTCATCAGTGACCCAGTGCTATTCCACAAGAATTACCTCATGGGGAATATGATAAAAGAGACTCTTCAATATTCACAGCACAGTCTCAGCCCTTGCTGATTTAGGGGCACGAGCCCAGCCCTGCATGGACTTCACATTCCTTCGAGATGGCTGCAGCCATGTGAGCCCACGGTCTCCCTGTTCCATGAGGATTTGCACCCACTCAGGTTCCAGCCACCAAGCACGTGTTCATTTTCTACTCAGTTTTCTGACCATTACTACTTTCGCAAGCAAATAAATTAACCCAGGGGGAGGCTATGGGCAGCCACAGCAGCTCACGGTGCACCAGTGGCAAATCTTGGAGTACCAAATGGGGATTTCAGAGCCCCGCTCTCTGCAACTGCTCTTGCTACCCACAGCGTGCTGCAGGGGTGGGTGATCGGCATGGCGAGAAGTAGGCAGAGAATGTTTTTGCAACTGTAGCCGGCACAAAAGCCCTGGCAGCTGTTGTGCTCACATCTGAGGTATGGGAAAAGCCAGGCGTGCGCTCCAACAACTGCTCGCATCTGATGGCAGCGGCACTGTTCCAGGAATTGTTTGCTCTTACTGCAGTGATGTTCTTCACACGTGTGGGTGTGCCCAACATAAGAGGTTTTCTGCACTATACAATAACAACCCAGTGCCGTGCAGTATACAACAGTTAAAAAAAGAAAAAAACAAAAGAGGGGATTTTCTGTAAGAAGTGCCTGGGTAGAATACACCCAGGCATTAAAAGCCAGGGCAGCCTCTGATTTGCTGAGAATACAACCGTGTTGAGCTCTCTCCTCCCGAAGCAGCAGCACTTGTAAGAAGAAGAGATGTTATCAACAAATAAATATTAAAAACAAAAAAACAAAACAAAACAGCAAATAAAAGAATGGGCAAAACATCTTTGCTACTGGACGAATCCATGCAAACCTGAAGACCTACAGCTGTGACTCCCACTAGGATCTGCTGCTTCAGAAAGCCACTGACAAGGTCAGGCTAATCAAGATCCTGTCTTGTGTTACTGCCGTTATTTATGAGTATATATTTCAGAAGAAGAGTAGCTCTTTCCATATTTTGACCTTAAAAGTCATTACAATGATATACTAGGATCTGGTCACATACATATGCACAAGCAAGCACGTACAATCTTGTAATACAAGGTATTTATACTTCTTGGAGCACCCGAGATAACAGGCAGCACTTGTATTTCTGCCACTCAATCAGCAGAGAAAAAGAAACCAAGTATCCAGCCAAGGGATCTGAGGAATTTTCCACAGAGCGCTATGAATGGCTGTCCATTTGGCTGATGAAAATAAGCTTTGTCAGAAAAATAAGATCAGCAAAGGGAAAGGCAGCCAGCTCAGAGTCCCAGCGCAACACCCCGTCATGGCTGTGTGTCCACTGCACTGCAGAGCAAGCAGGAGGGCTCAGCAGTAAAAAGACCTCAAGAAGGGGGCAAGACTGGCAATGGTGCTCTATGCCAAACTACAAGCATGACAATTCCTTTCCCAAAATGCATCCTCTTGTTCCAAGGGCAGCCAGGCCAGCAGAGCTATGCAAGAACACATTTAGCCCTAGGCTATCTATAGCTTCTGCACACAGATGATATTGTCTCTCAGCTAAGTAAAAGGCTGGTCCTTGTCTATTCCTCCAGGAAGGATGCTTCTGTCTCAAGTCTGTCCAGTGACAGACACACATCCGCCAAAGCCAAATGAGCCACAGACACAGTCAGGCCCAGCCCATTAGTCTGCCGACAGTGATGGGAAAATATCAGCCCAGAAGACAACAACTCCCAATCTGGGGCTGAAGACACAGGTCAACCAGTCTAGAAAAGAGGTGCACAGGCAGGAGAAGCCCAATGAAAGCAATACAGGGGCAAAAATGTGACCTCGTCTAGACTGGGAAATTAGAAAGGTACATTTTTTTGCTAGCAGCCTGCCACTGACCAAGTTATTTTAGCACAACATGTTCATATTTGGAAGCTTATGTCAGGATTCCCTACTCAAAGAGCTAGCACAGCTGCAGTACTACAGGTTTCAACATCCCCCACTTTCCTGGAAGGAGATCTTGGCCTCTCCAGGAGCTGACAGTGAGCAGCTCCTTGTTCTGCTGATATCACCGCTTCCTCTGTCCCCAGGGTTTTGGCAACCTGGGAAAATTCCTCCTGAAATGATCTTAGATCCAGATACTGGCATCAAGGACATAATTTCTACAGTGAAGGATGACTGATGAATGAGCTTTAAGCAGCAATATGAGAAACACATGGGTTGTCCATTCTCTCAATTCTGGCTGAAGGTAATAAGAAAGACTTGGCCATGATCACTGAATGGAGAAAAGCCTCATTCCTTGGTACAAGAGATGCTGCCTTCGGATGTCCAGATCCACAACTGCAGTGGCAACACAGACGAGATCACCCAAGCGGCATGGGCTGTTAGAGGAGGAACACACAGAAGAGAAGGCCTCTCAGCAACAGTGAGGAGGAAACTGGTAGCCACAGAGGCCTGTTCCCCAGACCTGAACCTAAGAGATGCCCTGTTTGACACTGAGGGCCCAGGTGCCAGCTGCATGGTGGGGTCAGCCACCAGAACGTGAATAAAACTGGGTTTTACAGTTCAGGAAAAAATGAGTTTTTAGTAGGAGGTCTGCAGCAACAGCGTTGCAGTAAACTTCCGTGAAAGATGGTCAGCTCAAGTCACACCACTGCCTGGTTCCCTCCCTCCAGGAAGAGGGAGACAAGGGAGCTTCAAGACCACGTGCCCTGCATCTTGTGTATCAGTTAAGAGAAGAGAAGCACAACACCCTCAGAGAAAAAAAGTATTACAAAAGCTCAATGTCCCATGCTTGCAGGAGGTGCCAAGTGGGGTCCCTGGGCAAGTGGCACCTGTGGGGCTGTGACACTGCCACCACCAACCTCTCCAGTGCAGCAGAGACCAACCTGCTCAACCCTGTTCCATATCCTTCAGAGAACTTAACCTCCATTCATTTGTTCTCAGGGCTTCCTATGTATGAGCTTCCTACATACTGAGCAGTTGGTGTTGTAGTGAAAAGGCTGCTTAAGCCACAAAAGGCCCCCAGTTGTTTCTAGGTCACACCAGCAGCTCACTACCACCTACCATGCTCCCAAAGATCTCCAAAAGTTGCACATGTACCTTTTGTCTCAAAGCCAGGAGGAGATTTACCAAAGGGTTCAGCAGAAGCAGACAAAGTGTTTGGAAATAGCATCTTTGTGGGAGATCGTGCTTTCGGAGAGACATCGATAGTAGGTTTTAATACCCCAGATGCCGATCTGTGGGAAGGTAGCTAGGCTGCAAGGGAGCACAGAGCTAGTGCTGCTCAGCTCAGAGAAAAGAGACTCTTTGTGAGCCCTGTCTGAGGTGGTCAGTGTCTAACAAAAGACCACTGACAGTCCTTTGGCACGATCTCAAGCAATTTGAACTCTCCGCAGCTTTTGCAGTAACACAGTTCACTTAAAGCTGACACAGGCAGGAACTTTCCAGTAATCCCCATGTTAGCTCTTATGCTGGGTTAATAATTCCCTGCTCAACCATCTGTGACCGAGACACCACCAGTAAGATTCCAGTTAAGTTTCACCTATTAAAAAGACAAGTTGAAAACTGACGTGGAACACTTTGAGAAAATTATCTAAAGCAAATAATCTATCACACTTGCGTTAAAGAAATGCAGAGTTACTGTTTTAGGTCTTTTTTTTTTTTTCTTTTTACCGCAATGATTTATAATCCAAAATGGGATGAAGACCAAGACCCCAGCTCTACAAACACAAACACAACAGAAACCACAAATACTTTCCTTTCGGTGGCCTCTTAACAATGTTGCTGCAGATTTTCTTGTTTTCACTTTCCGTCTTTTTTAGACACATTCAACTCAGCACCTGAAAAGAGAACCTGTCCAAGGTTGCTGGCCTTGAGAAAAGCTCTGAGATGCCACTCTAGGACGATGTGCTCTCCAGCAGGCAGGTGGCAGGGCCTCTGTGCAAAGCCTCTCCCACACCACCATCAGGCTCCCAAAGCTCCTTACTCCATGTAGATAATATCCCCCCTGTCTATCTTGTTGATTTGTTTTGTCTTGCTTCTAAAGCCTCCAAAAATCTCCATTCCTGAATGGATCTCAGCTTTGTAAAGAAATTCAGCATGTTCTGATATTGTAAAAAAAAGCCCACCACGTACACCCAACCCTCACCTTTCCATCACAAAGGGCTCACAAGGGGTCTAAGAGGTCAGGCAGCTGTACCTGTCGCACCTCAAAGCTGTGTCCCAACCGAGAATATAGCATTAATAGTTACGAGAAAACACAGGGATTTTCCTTAGCAATTTTTCAAAGGCAACCCAACTGAGCTGGTAAAGTTTCAATCCAAACAGCAATTAAAACTGGATTCAGATGCTCTCAGAATTAATGTGGTTATAATAGCAGAAGTATCCCTACTTACAAACACACAAACAACCTGACAAAGGGGTGAAACGCTTAGCTGGAGTTGATGCTCCCTGCTCATGGCATGGCCACTTGGCTTCCCAGGTGGGATATACAGATGCTGGTTTATCTTTCTCTCTGTAACCAGGAATTCCCCAGGGAATATAGCCACATGGAATCAAAGCCAAATGGGGACAAAACCGGGAGAAGTTTGGCATTTGGGCACGTCTGCATTTGGACAAGAAATCCAGCACAGGTCCTGGCTGCCCTACATCACCTGCAGCAGGAGGAGAGCAAACCTCATGAGCAGCAGCTCTCCTGCGCTCGTGCTGGCAGCCCACCAGCTAGGCGGCTGCCAACAAATACAAACAGAAGCATAAAAATACATTTGCTGCACCTGGTTCTTTATTCTTCTCTAAAATATATGACTAAATTCTGCTCTCACATGGGAGGGGAGTCAATATAGCCATATTTGTATACTGAAATGGGTATTAACTATATCCAAAACACCCCATTTAGAGAGATGAGCAAAAATGAGACGGGGCACGCTGATGCTTTGCAGCCAGCAGTTCAGACCCAGGGCAGGGGTGGGCTGCTTCTTCATCCCAAGCTTTGCAAGTTTTGCAAAGAAGGATTTTTAAAGAATAATGCAAACACAATAAACATTTAACATAAAAATTAAGCTCAGAACACCTGAGAACTATGCAGACAGTTAACATCTCTGTAATTTGTGCCTTCCCTGGATATGGGAATCCATATGGTCACAAATACACTAATTTAGAGCAGGATGCTTTCATTTGCACCCTCCTGGACTAGTCAGGCACATCTGCAGAAGCTGCCTTTACGGAAGGGTCCAAGACCAGGAGCACTCCTGTCAGGATGGACAGATAGGTGGCTAAGGGAGGACATATGACAGCACGACAAGGAAACAGAAAATCTCTAGAAAGGAAACGATGAACAATTAATTCCTGCTCCTCAAAGCATTACAACTAAAGATCACCCAGTGATCAGCAGTGACCAGCAGGCAGCCTGTTTTCACCAAAATAAGACACTTGCTCCAAGTGTGAGTGTCTGAACAGTGGAGACTGCGATCAGGCATTGGGAAAGTGGAAGTCTCAGGGAGGGATTAAATACATTCCGACATGAGAGGGTCACAGAGAGAGGCTGTGGAGCCCCATCTGCTTGCTAGCAGCTGGGACAGTAGGAGGCAGGGAGGACCAGCCTGTACTTGCCCTGTGTCTCATCCTGTCTCCCTAATTTGTTACTAGGCAGAGCTACAGCAGGGGCATTAGCTCAGGCATCTCTCTGGCCTCATATAATTTAGCAGCGATGCCTGTGGCAGCGAATGAGACAAGTTAAGGATGTAGGCCCGGTGTGTGATGACCTGCAGCACTGTCAGCATTGGCGCATGTGTTTTTGACCAATGCTGTTATGCCCTGCCAGGCTGCCTCGCTCCCGGGGGATGGATCATGGAGGGATCCACGTGGGCCCAGCCAGGCCCTGCCGCTTGGCCTCCAGGGCAGCAAGCATCCCTGCCTCACTTCACGAGCTTCTGTAAACATCAGCAGGTTAGGTCTTTTCTAAATTTGTATTTCTTAAACATGCAAAACAGTGGTTAAAACCATCCAGATGATTTTCTGCTATCTGTACTGCAAGTGGGCTTGTTGATCCCACACATCAATAAAATGGCCACTTTCACTAACTGGAGGGTATACCTTCATTACCTCCATGTGGCACTGAACCAGAAAG
Source organism: Alectoris magna (assembly GCA_030625065.1). Taxonomy (NCBI): domain Eukaryota; kingdom Metazoa; phylum Chordata; class Aves; order Galliformes; family Phasianidae; genus Alectoris; species Alectoris magna. The sequence continues at coordinate 182,544,227 of CM060560.1, read as the reverse complement.
AAGGGCCAGCTGAACCCTGTCCCCCTGCAGCCCTCTGTCTCCCACATCAGCTGTGCCAGATCCTCTGCCACTGATTCCCCGCCTCTCCACAAGACTCATTTCTCCAGGAAGAGAAGGAAGTTTCCTTTCTGACTAACAAACACATCCAAAAAGGGTGTGTTGTAACTCACAGAAATTGCAGCTCATTCAAAAAGTGGGATACACCCAAAAACCTCTCTGTGGAGCACCGACTTTCCCAAGAGGCTGGTTTGGGGTATGTTATATTCAAGGAAACACTGTCTGGGTGATGTGCCCACTCCTTGCTCCTGGCAGTCCAGGGGTGCAGCGATGGGAGCTCTGGGGCGTGCAGAAACATGGGGCTGATCCTGCAGGGGCTACTGGCCTCCACAGCACCTCTCAGCTGTAGATCCAGCAGGGGCCTCTCAGCTGGGTCTGCCTTTCAATTTACCTCTTAAAGAAAGCTTCCCATGCTGGAGAAAGAGCATCTGTGTCTGGATTTCCTTTATCTGATAAAACCATAGGGTGCAAGGACAGGATAATCCTAGTGCCCGTGCTCTACCTCCCCCTGGTTCCTGTGTGTCCACCAGGACGAAGGCTTGTGACAGCATGCAGGAGAAGGGGAGATCCCCGTGTGTGGTGAATGTCCTTAACACAGCGAGGGCAGAGAAGGAGGTGGTTTCAAAGCAAAACACAGCTCAATAGACATGAAAGCAGCTTTCCTCTTTGTGCTACACAAGCCTGTCTCGGGGTAAACAATTGCCACACTTTCTACACCAAAATGATTAATAATTATGGAGGGCTTAACCTGGTGCAACCTATTGTGCAAAGTCCTCTGTACATGTTTGAAAACAAACAAATTGAGCTTTTCTGTCACCTTTTATGATGGGGGAAGTGCAAAGGGAACCCTTGGTGTCTGCCTTGCAGGAACATGGATTTCCTCACCTGGAGCCCCTCAGGAATTATTAGCCAACACCACCACCTCTTAACCTGAGTGTGGCTGAAATGGACTGTAAGTGTCTTCTCTCTCATCTTTGAAGCACAGCAAACCAAAGCAAGATAATTTCATGACAGTAACAGGCCATTTCCCAATGCGTTTCCCATACAAACCAATTAATAAAGCCTGGTTCTGATGAGTCACCCCTTCAGTTTGACACAACACAAGCTAGCACAGGCCGTGAGGCAGCCCCAACGATGCAGATTGCTCCTGCGGGGCTGCTGCAGCTCATGCCACACCTGGACACGGCCTGTGTGCCAGCCCTGTCTCCATCCTGTTCTATTTCACCATCTTCCTAAAAACACCCATTTCCAGCCCCGTGGTTTTGAGGAGACAAAGTAGGGAGGAAATGGGAACACGTGTGGACATGGCTCAAGGTAGCTCTGCATAAGATGATGGCTAGAACACCCATCACCTCCCCGGGGCCTCCTCGTTCCTGTTTTTAGCAACAAGCCTGCTGGTGGAGCTGCACCAGTCTGTGCAAAGATAGAAACTTCTCTTTTTTGAAGTGTAGCCAGAATTATGAGTACAATCCTCTGAAGCCTGAAAGGTTTCCTGAAGTGTGAGAGAGGCCAGCGACCAGCCTTTTATATTCCCCCTCTTTGTTCAGATCAGGAATTTGCAATCCAAATCCCAGCCACACCACGGCAGGCAGCGAGCCCAGCACTGTGAGTAAGAAGCATCTTAAAGAGTTCACAAGGCTGTGTGCCAAGGAGCTGCCGTGAGACAAGGTGAGCGCGGCTTGAAAAGAGCTGCATGCATATAATGTCATTAAGATAGCAAACAAGAAACCTGTCCTGCAGAGCAAAGGAATGTGATAGTTACCTACTGCTCCCCTATAGTTGCAAAGAGTCCTTGAAATATTAACAGGGTTATCAGCAAGCACTTATCAGTTACAGTAGTGCCTAGATAATGCAAAGGACTGAGCCAGAGCACACAAACCCATTCATTTTCTTAATGCAAAATTCTTATTACCATAGAATCTCTTACCTTTTTAAACTAAAATTAGTCAACAACAAAATTCTAAATCAACAAACCTTGAAAGGCACTAATCTATGGGGAATAAAGAACTAAATTCATCCAGCTGTTTATTTTGACACTCATTTATAACAATATTTTCTTGTATTCTGTGTGCTTCTAAGGTGTGTGCTTCTAAATGTGCTCACTGAATCTCCTGTGGTTCAGATGTAAGCAATAAAAATCTGCAGCAGGTTCAAGCTGTAGGGATGGCAGAATTCCATACAAATGAAACCCAGGAGTTCTGCACCCTCGGAAGAGCCATGAGTGCTGACATACTTACCTACATGGGCTGGGTGCTGACCATTGCGCAAGGAGCACTGGAGCAAACCTTCCCTTTGAGTCAGCGTAGTCACACAGGGCTAAGGGAGGGACAGCATATCATTTCTATACGTTGAAAGGACTTTCTAGGGACTTCCTACCTTCCAGAAGTGGTAAAACAGTAGCATGGACAAACACATACAATCTCCTCCAACAAGCAGCAGAGAGCCCATCAGGCCAAGGGTAGAGTCCAAGCCACCTTATTACTGCCTCTTTCTTCATACCTTCCTCGGCACCCATGAGCAGGTGTGCTGAACTGTTCCAGCATAAATTAATAAAAATCCTACTCAAAATGAAAAACAAAGAAAACGCTCAAACGAGCAAGAAAAAAGACTATTTCCTGTAGACTTTGGTTGTGAATGCTCAGCAGCCCTAAAATAATCCAAGGGCTGGCTGCCACTGTCCCATCTCCTGCGTTGTATACTGAACTGTTTCTTTGCACAGTCAGAAAGCTTTAGTTCTTTTTGCTTGTTTTTATTGATAATTTGGCTTTTTATCAACTTTCATTGCACCCTCTCTGATACTTGTTGGATGCACTGAGCTGTTTCTTCATGCTATGTCTTTCACTAGATTGGCATTTTAGTAACTTGCTGCATGGAAAGAGCTCAGCACGAGGCCACACAGGTGCTGGGAAGGGTAGGACTGAAGGAGCCAGAAGTAAGACTGGCTCAGATCTGCTGCAACCTGCAGCCTATAACATCTGTGAGTAACCTCCAGACCCAATAATTTACCTGCTGAACCATGCTGCCTTGTGGATTCTTTATCTTCTTTTGATACCAAGTTTAAACAGCAATGCTGTTATCAACACGCAAAAACCCAGACAAGCTCAGGCAGTTAAAAGGGCTAATGCATTTGCAATTTGTGCTTAATTTCTGCAGCAAAAAGAGAATGGGAAAGAATTTTCCCATCACCAATTTCAATTTTCTATTCAAGCAAGCTTCTCGAAGAAGCGTGTTGTATATATATAATATTACACGCTATCAAGTAGTCATTAATTTATCAAGCTTCATCTTAAGTCCAGCTACACTTCTTCAGATCTCTTCACAGAGACGATGTTCCAGAATGCTGCTTCTCTAATGGTTTCAAACCACCTTGTAACATCCCACCCAAATTTATTCACCCAGCTTACTCACAGATTTTTCCCTTTCTACTCCCCTGCTGCTAACTTTCCTTTCCGTAAGAAATTCCGAGAGGCAGGTAGTGATCAGGAGTCCTCCTTGTCTTTCATTTTGTAGAACAGAAGATGCAATCGTCTACCGTAAGTGAAACAAAATCTCCCTTCCCCAGCTGGTCCTCTTTACAGCACACATTAACTTTTCTTGAATGGGAACTCTAAGAACAGCAGACATGAGACATTAGCAGTGCCTTGTAGAACAAACAGCATGTACTACTTCACTTTCTTTAACAAAACCATTCCACTTAACCTCTGTAGTGTAAAACTCATACATGAATGAATTTTTCAGCTGTCCTGTTGCTTCTTTCCCCAACTCAAACACATGGACAGGTTGAATAAGAAACATAAGTTATCTAAAACTACCGTTTCAGAAAATTGAGTCATTTTCCAAGCCAGTGTTTGATAATCTCCAGTTATTCTCCCTTTCCTCATTTTGAACGCACAGCATAAAAAAGAAGATTCAGCCTGACCACAGGGGACTACCAGCAGTCTTCTCCTGGGTCACTTCCAGGGAGACATATCTATCAAATGGGAATCTCACTCCTTCCCAAATTCTCATGGTTATAAAAATAACAGTGAATGTGCTCACAATGCAGATCTTTGCTGCCGCAGCCACATTTGTGTCTGGGAGGTGGGTGGGACTGTGACTTCAGAGGAGGGCGATGCATGCGGCAGGGCTTAAGCCTAAGAAGGAAACACTCAGAATACCACCTAAGCAGGAGGAGGGTGGCATCTGCAAGGGGAGGGCAGTGTGGTATGGACATATCGTAGCCATGAAGCAATATATTGCTTTTTAATATATTAGCATTGCCTCTAAACAAGCAGCAACACACAAAGGAAATGCAAGAGGCATTGAAAAATGCCATTACACAAAGACTAATACATTTCAATGGATTTCACAACTCATAAATTATTGAGGAGAAAATTAAATGCTTCAAAATGCCTAACAACAGAAATTAATTAAGATGTCTAACAAGGAACAGAAGCAGTGGCAGTCTGTTAGCGTGGAATTATTAACTACTGTGCTTTCTACATGTGAAATATTACCCTGAAGCAGTAATGGGTCAGCATCTCATTTGCTAGAGCAGCAACAGCCCTGCTTGAGCACTGGTGCCCTGCTGCCTCTCTCACCACTCCATGAGGATGGAGCAGGTGCTACACAGCAAAACCACCTGTGTTACGGGACCAACCTCTGAGAATTCTTTCCCATGAGAGCAGTGAGGCACTGGCACAGCTGCCCAGGGAAGCTGTGGGTATCCCATCTCTAGAGGCGTTCAAGGCCAAGTTGAATGGGTCCCTGGGCAGCCTGAGCTCGTGGGTGGCAACTAGCCAAGAGGGTTGAACTTCATTATCTCTAAGGTTCCTTCCAAGCCAATCCATTCTGTGACCACACAAGTGCAAAGTGTGGAGGGATCATGCTTGATGAAAGAAGACAGAGCCTTGCTTTCAATAATCAGTGCACTTGCTATAAAATGGAAAATTACTGCAGAAAGGAAAAGCACCGGAAAGGTAAGCCCAGACATGTGGCACTGAAATCATCAGGCTGAGTTCTCTGCTGAGCACGTGAAGGGAAGCAGTGACCTCGATGGAGCTCTGCTTGCTGAATGAGCAAATCAATCTTCCTGGGTATTGGGCAACATTGTGCAATATGACTAACACAGTTCAAAAACAACATCAGGAATTTAACAAGTTTAGAAATCTCAGAATGACTTCTATAAAACTCAGTATCATCACTGGAATAAAATTTAATTAGCCTTTTCTTATAGTTAGACATTTATGTAACTTCACTGAAATCCCTGAAAACAGCCAATATCACAAATTTATGCAGCACTAATCCAGCAAAACATCATCCTATACCATCAGTTTGGGATATATGGAGCATGACTAAAATCTTTTTAACCCAAGGGACAGTCTTCAGTCTGCGTACACACCATAACCAGGCCTGGGGGAAAGCTTTCCAACCAGCCATCAGAGTTGTCACTTAATTTCCCTTTAGGCCTTGAAAAGAGCAACAGGATCTTGTGACATCTCAAGGCTGATAAGGGAGACAACAGTAGAAAGGAGGGAGTCACCCACACCACCTCCACGCAGGTGAAACTGCATCTTCTGGAGGATTTCCCGCAGAAAACAAAGGATTGATGCTAGACTGCCCTACTCTGAAGAGTTTGGGTAATTTTATCTGATCATCTCAGCACCTCGTTTCAGAGCAGCGTGATGCACATTCTTGCGCCAAGGAATGAATCAGCCATCTCAGCTTCAGAAATTCCCAGTCATTTGGCAACGGCGGATTTTAAAAGCAACTGTAGAAAAGTTCATAAAGCTCACTCACCTAAAACAAGTTAACTGCGTGTAACATAAAAAAATGTTCTCATCTCTCAGTTCTCACCAGATTTTATTGCTATTAATCAGTCATATCCATCAATGCTGCTGGTAGTAAATACAAATTTCCTAGTTTGAAGCCTTTTAAAGCTGAACCAAGTCCCAGCGCTGCTGTTAGCTGAGCTGTAAGGGAGCTGAAGTCAGCTGCACGTGCCAGGAAGCAAAACCTCCATGGCACCACCACCTCACATGTCGTTATGCATAATAGTAGATATTAATTATTTAATTAACAAAGCTAATAATGTTAGGTGACTTACTACATAAAAAAAAGAAGTTGACCCATCTCACCTAACATTGCAAAAACCCACAGAAATTTGCTCACATCACTTCAACTCTCAGCAAATCCTTTTCCAAGCAGCCTGCTAAGCCAACCAGAATGCACCAGCAGGTTTCATGGTCTGAGGAAACCAAAGTTAAGATGGGATTTAAGCTCACACGCAATTATCTGCCAGATGGAGAGCTCATTGTGTAGAGCACACACTGCTAAATTATCCTGCATCAGTAAAAGGAGGCCAACATCAGAAATACACCCCATGTGGAAAGAAAATGAGCAAACCAATTGGTTAGCTCAACTGAGTCATCACTGCCACGAGACCTCTACTGTGTGTGGCACGGCAATGTCAGCTAGCTACAGTGTCCATGAACACATCAAGGGAAAAGCCACAGCATCTGAGCAACAAGCAGGAACATGCTGGTAGTTACCAGCAAGTCCATCATTGCAGCAAACTACAGCAAGAAAGAGGTAAAGATGCATCCAACTCGGGATATTTTGTGGTGCAATTTAAGTCTGATCCCACACACACTTCCATAACCGACCTGTTAGTCTAAGCGAGGGCTTCTCCGCCTAAAAGCAAGTCAGAGGAAGCATTTTTTAAGATACACTTAGGAATAACTAAAGCCAGAAGACAAACAAATCAGCTGCGATCAATAGGAGAAAATCCCCAGTGTTTTTATTTATTCTGCCTTTGAGTTCCCAGGTGGGAAGACTCACGTCTACGGCCAGAGCTGACCTAGTCCTGACACGGCCTGAACAACTGATGATCCCGCTTCTATGACAGAACCTAGCAGCTTCAGGTCAGAGCCACACTGCCATCACTGGTGCTCGACTGCAAAGAGTGAGCCAGGAAACGTCCTCTGCTGTGCACTGTGGGTGTCAGCACGGCCCTGAAGCTTATGGCACTTGCCCAAGAGATGGGAAACGTGAGGCCCACAACTCTATCTTATTCGGTTCCTCTTTAGTGCATACCACAGCAAGAGCTCTGAGATCAAGGGCTGGAGCCCAGCCCATCTCTGCCCTCGCTAAGTGCCCCGATCAGCGTGCTGAGTGAAGTGCCCGGGCTGTAGCGGGATGGCATTTCAAGTGCTCCCACTTCATAGCACACTTGACTGCCTAAATCAGGATACTGCAGCAGAGAGCAGACACCTCAGTGTGAGGTGCTGTGGCCTGTAATGGTAAGTTCTCCACTGGATCTGAGCTGTAGAAGGTACCAAATGTCTCTTCCTAGCCAATAGCACAGAGAGGCTGGCAAGTACACACTGCCAAAACAAACAAAGCTCTAGTTAATATGTGACGACTTTTAAATGACTTGAACCAAATTCAGACAGATAAATAGAAAAAAAAACAGCTAGGGTGTTAAAAGGCTTCCTTCAGAATCAGACACAGAAGAATGAATGCTGGAAGCATGCAAATAACAAGGGGTTGGCCTCATGCAGAAATTATATGCTGTGAACTCAATCAAATAAACTTAGTGACTTGCTAATATCAGTTTTGAACAGGTTCAAGGAGTTTGATATGGAGCTTAGCTCTGGTAAGGCTCCACACGGGAGTGCTGTGTCCAGTTCTGGGCCCCCCAGTACAAGAGAGACATGGACATAATGGAGCATTTCTCCTGTGAGCAGAGGCTGAGCAACCTGGGCCTGGTCAGCCTGTGGAATAGTCTCAGAGAGATCTCATCCACATCTATTAATACCTGAAGGGAAGGGGCAAAGAGGACAGAGCCAGGCTCTTGTCAGTGGTACCCAGTGCCAGGACTAGAGGCAGCGGCCACAAATGAAAGAGCAAACCCAACAGACAAAGCAGCTCTTTGAACCCATGGTACATGCTCTCATTGCACAGCAGCTACCAAGAGTCGCCTTGATTACATTTGTTCCTTCATGGCTATTAATTCCTCTGAAGACTTCTAAACTTAACACTCCTTTGGGATTTAGCAGAACAGACGATGATGACTGGCCACCAAGCCTGTGAAATTAAATTTGATGGTGTAGTCCCTGGCCTAACCCCTTTTTTCAGGGTCCAGATGTGTTTTGCTTCTCTCTGAAACTACAGGCTCCACACTAGGAAAGAGATGCATTGCTGACGAATGTTATTATAACAAGAGCCTCTCCTTCTTCTTCCTTCAAAAAGTGTTGAAATATTTTGACCAGATGTGTCACTTCCAAAAGTGCTGGAGATCTGAGGAATGTAGCATCCATCACCTGTTTGGCAACGGTGCTGAATACAGATTACTTTTCTTTGTATTTGATAAGCATAACGTGTCTATGTTTATTATGTGGTCCCCTCAGGATGTATTACAGGTTTACCATTTCATTTATTTGTCTTTTTTGTGCTTGGCGAGTGTAAATAGTGGAATAAACATGAAGGCAGTTGCAGCTTAGTGGCATTAACTGCTTGTTGAAATGAAGTCCAAAAGTCTTCCTTTCTTTTCAGCAAACTCTATTTTTCTGTTCAATATTCTTTTCTTTCCTCAAGTGCAAAGACCACCTCTTTGAAGTATTTTAGAATTTTATTTCTTTGTTGAATGCCAAATGCCCATAGGAGGATACTTTTCCCTCATACATCCAAATGTCTGAAAACGTATAAAGTACATCCTAATTTCACTCACAGCAAAGCATTTAATAGAATCACAGCATGATTTAGGATGGAAGAAACCTTACAGCCCACAGAGTCTCAACCCCTGCCATGGGCTGGTTGCCACCCACCAGCTCAGGCGGCTCAGGGCCCCATCCAACCCAGTCCCGAGTGCCTCCTGAGATGGAGCACCTACAGCTTCTCTGAGCAAATTTTCCAGTTTACATGTTATAGCCTCCCTCCATTCTTTCCATGTAGTCTGCTAAGCCTGTAAATAGGGGTAGTTTGCTGCAACAGAACTAAGTACAGTCACTACAAAAGAAAGCTAGTCCTTCCTTTCTGGCACACAGGGACAGGGTGGGTTCACCCACAGAGCTTTCCTATCTAACAACAAGGCAATTAGCCCAAGCCAGTAACCCGTGTTCCCTCTGTAACTGGAGGTGAGATGTGCATCTCGACCTAGCAGCCCCCACGCCTATTGGCAGATCATGGCTCGGACCTACACATTCAACCCCACACAGGTCTCTTATTTCTCTCAGAGATGTGCCAAGGGACATAAATCTGACCATACAAATCAAACTCTGCCCTTCATTACACTCTTTCAATCCAACAGAATCAACAAGCCACAACGGAATCTAAACCTAAATGTCTGCAGCTGTACCTTATAAACAACTGTGTAAGACAAACCCTCACCAAATAAGAAATCACTGAATGGCGGATTTCAGACTTTTCCATTTAGGTTACATCCTGCCCCTCTTGGAAACCCGCGTTACCTCTATAAATAGTTCTATGTTTTTCAACACCGAAAAAAGATCTGCATCAAGGGAAAAAAAAACAGTAAAAGTGTCACTTGTCACAGGAACACAGAATAGCAAAACTGAATTTAATCAGGTCTTAGACATTCTTTCTTTCAAGTGGACAACTACTGCGAACAAGGCTTTGAAGATGAAGAACTGAGTCCCTGTCAACTTGTTCTGTACTTGCTTTATGCAATCTTTTGGTAAAATGGTCTTAAAAAAAGGAGCAGAAAACAAAAGAGCCAATTAATCATAACGGATAGCACTGGCATACTTGTTTCTTAAACACTACAGTAGATGTCAAAGTAGTTTTAGTACTATTCTGCCTAAAAACATCGCCAGTCCCCCAGAAACTGGAGCAGAATAATTATACCATGAACAATTGCCAGTGAGGCTCATTAGGTCTGATCTGAATATCTTCAGCTTTTTTAATCCTCCTACATTTCCTGGTGTTTTTCCACAGATATTTTTGGAAATGCAAGTCTATGTGCCAAAGGAAGCCAAGAGAGTTGCCCTAATCCTGCAAGTTAGGCAACACTGAGTTAAGCACCAATTACTTTATCACAAGCACCCAAATGCCGCAAGTCTGACCCCACCAACTGGCTCTCAAAATCCCGAGGACTCATAAAAGTAGGGGAGAAGGGGATGGAGTGTGTGTGGATCGTGTGTTGTGTCTGACATTTGATTCTTCCCTTGCTCATCTTCTATGGATGAGTGTTACATCTAGAGTTGCCTACACTTCTAAATATTGAAAAGGTATTTGTAGCACATAGGCTTAGAAGAGGTTTCAGCATCATATTTTTTGTGTCCAGTCCAGAAGGTGGGGATTGAGGGGTTCAGTGACATCATTCTGTTTGTACCAAAGCCATGCCATGGTGCAGCTGCTATACCCTAAGTAACCAGATGGAAGTGAGCTCTGATATGCCCATCTATGCAGCTGCTTCACATCTGACTGCAGTGCAAACACATTCATAGGGGCTGTCACTCACCCCTGACCCATGAACCCTGAGCATCCGCCAGCCAAAACACTGGAGATAGCCCAGTGGCTGCAGAGTGTGGGCAGACCTGCAGCACATCCCAAGGAAGAGGCAGAGAAAAGGAGCGTCCCCAGCCCTGCCTGGGGGCCGTGCTCTGGCCTGAGCACTATGAAGTAGAGGAAGTCCATCCAAGTCCCAGCAGAAAGCCCCGTCCAGAAAGCTGGTGAATGTGCGACTTGCCTTCACCGAACATCACCCTAAACCCAGCATTACTATTGTTGGTCGTGGCTTGTCTGATGAATCATTGTGAATGTAAACACTGAGAAAACCCATCCAGCTCAAAGGTGAGAGTCAGCTGTGAAAGGGAATTTCAAGTTATTGAGAATACATGCTGAAGGAGAACAGACCATTCAAAGAACAAGTGTAAAACTATACACGTTATCAGCAGCCAACGACTTCCTCAGGTAGTGCTTGGGATGTTGGAGATAATGAAGTATAAAATGCCACTGCTCCACGTCACCTGCTTTCCCCATGACTAGTTCTAGCGCACGTTTACTGTCACCCCAATATCCAAACCCAGAAAACTGCTCCCTTATTCTAAACAAAAGGTTCTTTTGTCATTGCCCTTCACAACAATTCAACGTCTGTTTGCACAAGCTCCACAACCTGGCCCTGAAGCGATCCTTAAGTGTAAAGAAAAAGTGAGACCAGAAGAGAGCAAAAGGGAATTCCTCCCAGTCCACAAGCATAAGTCACGCGAAGGAAAAGCACTTCGATGATTTCTAAGAGGGAAGAAAATCACAGCAGGGGAATACAGAAAGGAAACCAATTCATGAACAAACCCTGAAGCTTAAAAGGTAATCCAGAAACAAAAAACAACACCAAGCCAATGAAAAATTGTTATCGTAACTATCTCTGCATTTGCAAATAACTTGAAAATAGGGAAAAAGAAGTTTTCCAGGCAATACCCTCATCATATTTCTCTAAGTTTAATTTCTATCTCCTGAGACTTGCTATCAAGTAAATCCCAGTAGATTTTTCTCCCTCCCTCATCTTCAGTCTCATTCCGCTTACAGCTTCTCTGCAGTAGTCTTCCCCTTTCCCGCAGAACACCAGGAAGAGCATCCACATTTAGGCAATAAAATACTCAATAAAACTACCAGCGTGCCGAGCAAAACCAGCCCCAACTCCAAAATCTCATTAAGCCACTTCTCAACCAAGGCAACGCAACAGCTTATCCAGAAGATGTTACAAATAGAAACACAGACTTGGGTTTTCAGTATTTAATGCTGCATTACCAAACAAGCAGAGCAGTTCAAGCTGCCCCAAACCCTTTGGGTACTGTGCAGGGATGTCCCTCCTGCCCTGGTTGGATCACCCCACATCCATCCTGCCTCAGACTGAGCTGCCAGTCTCCAGCTGGACCCAGGCACGGTTAGAATCACAGAATCACTAAGGTTGGAATACACCACTGAGATCATTTAATCTAACCGTCAGCCCAACCCCCACCATGCCCTCTGAGCCATGACCCTCATCAACCAGTTTCCTACCTACAGAAAACAGGTACTTTATCCTACTTTAGATATATGTATATTGTTTCACTTTTCAGGGAGAGCTGAAACACTGCTACAAACCAAATTCCCAGATCGGTCCTCAGATGTGGGCGTTTTCCATACAGGTTTGGGTACAACGGTTTGCAAACGAGGAAATCAGTAGCAGAGGGGGTTTTTTTTGTTTTGTTTTTCCCTCCAGGAGCTGATTGCAACCCCTCGCATTGACGTGGGATGAGGTTCAGAAGTGCCTTCTGGTTGCTCATAAGCCACTGAGATCTGCTAAGATAGGGAGACCTTGCAAACACTGTGAAACAAAAACGGGCACACACAGCACACACAGACAGGGAGAAAACAAACACTTATAGTGATAGCTACTTTCACAGCAGCATTTGCTGAGAGAAGTTGATGTGCAAAATAACTTTTTACTGAGATAAAACACCTCATTTAATTCCTCAACGCTGTCGTAAACATTTTTTCTACCTGGAAATCATTATTTTAGCAGAGAAATTGCTTCTCTCTCCAACTAAAGTCACTGTATAACTCGTTATTTTATTTGTTTACCTGCAGGAGATATCTTTTATCTCAGTCAAAAGTTATTTTGCCAGTCAGCCTTCCATTAAATATTTTTGCTCTCACAGCCATAGAGGTTTTCCTGTCTTTAGAAACAAAAATACACCACTCCTATGAAAGCCAGGAACGAAGTGGAAGGGAACACACACGAGAACAACAAGGCACCAGCGGCTTTTTATCAGCTGGAACAGATTTCACAGAGCAGGGGGGCAACTCGCATACCTGTGGGCTGGAGGGGCATCTGTCTCTGTGTAACTGAGCTGCATTTTAGATAAGGGAGGATTTCGGCAGCAACAGCAGCATGGGAGCTCTCCTCACTTCAAAAGGATGGCCACTACTTTGCAGTCACTGATTTAGGAAAACAAAGGTAAGCGTTCAAAAGCTCGGCATAAAGGCTGCTAATCATTTCCCATTTAATACACAAAGAGATGGCCAGGTCCCACACCCTGTGTTCCCAACGAAGTCACTTGCTGCTCCCTCCAGCTGCTGCTCCCGTGCTGGGTGCACACACAGAGCACCAGCGCAGGGAACAGCAAAACCCCCATTTTGCCAGGAAATAGGAGGAAACCTGCACCTCACCCACGGGGAAGGCACGGGGAGGGAGGAGGGAGCATCCTTTCATTCCTATAATCCTGTAATTGTATGGCTTATTTAAGGCTGCAGGAATTTACCTCCCCGGTAGCAAGGGGAGGATGCAGAGAGCGGTTTGGGTGCCAATCCCTCCTCCCCAGTACCTGAAAGCAGAGCTGGTCCTGCAGTCTCACCAGAAGCATCTCCTTGCTCTACGTACTGCACCCCAAAATGGCCTCAGCAGCCCCACATGCCACAGGTGCTGGAGGCACAGCCCCCAAAGCACAGGGGCAGGAAGACAGTTTGCATCTTGATGCTCCCAGCTCACACCTGGGGGCAGCGGTGTTTTGGGGTGTGGGAAGGAACTAGAATGTCCCTGTCCCTCAATGCACACACACAACTCCCCAGTGCTCTACCTTAGGTACAGCCATGGCCTTGCGTTTATCCCAAGGGCTAAACTAATGTTAAGGGTTAAACTAATGCAATGTTGTCTCTTTCATTTGTACAGAGAAGCAGGACCTGGAGACTCAGGAGCTTTAGCGTAATGGCCTTTAAATTACAATGATAATAAAGATCCTTTAGCAAGTGCTAAGGTTAAAAACAGCAAATGTTTATTGCAACATGAAGGAGCTCTATCCCGATTTGTATTTGCTGATAGTCAGTACTGTCACTGAATGCCAGTGGAGTTCTAAAGTCAAAGGAATGTAAAGGAACAATTCAGCGTGCCTACCCCTCACCAGGGAAACCAGCCCACGGCAAAGCACAGAGCCAGAGCACAGCCTCCCCAAAATGACACGTTCTATGGCATTACTTTACATTTGTAGCGCACACTCTGGGCCCAGCAGGTGCAGGCAGTTTGCAATGTCATACACAAGTGACCTCATGCAGCACCTGTGCACAGCCGTGCCAGCACCCAGCCTTCCTCCAGGGCACACAGGGACTGCAGTGCAGTGCCTAACACATGACAACATCTTGGGGCTGGAGCAATTGTCAATCTCCTTTTAAACCAGAAAAATCCCAAAGGATCCAGAATAAATTTGGCATTATAAAGCGTGGACAAAAAGCCATCATTTTAAATAATCTTATCAATTTAAAATATAATCACAGACTGACCTATTCATAGAATCAAAAAATCATTAAGATTGGAAAAGACCTCTGAGCTCATCCGGTCCAACCATCAGCCCACCGCCACCATGCTCACTAACAATGTCCCTCCCTACCACATCCACGTGGCTCTTGAACACCTCAAGGGGCAGTGACTCCACCAGCTCCCTGGGCAGCCTGTGCCAGTGCCTCACCACTTGCTGATAGAAGAAGAAATTGTTCTTAATATCCAACCTGAACCTCCCCTGGTGCAACTCAAGGCTGTTTCCTCTCTCCCTGTCACAGTTATCTGGGAGAAGAGGCCAATCCTTACCTCACCACAACCTCCTTTCTGGCAGCTGCAGAGAGCAATAAGGCCTCCCCTGAGCCTCCTCTTCTCCAGACTGACCCATCCGAGTTCCATCAGCCGCTCCTCATCAGACCTGTGCTCCAGACTCCTCACAGCTCTGCTGCCCTTCTCTGGACATGCTCCAGGGCCTCCATGTCTTTCCTGCAGTGAGCACCCAAAACTGAACTCAGCACTCGAGACGCAGCCTCACCAGCACTGAGTACAGAGGGATGATCACCTCCCTGCTCTGCTGGCTGCACTATTTCTGATATAAGCCAGGACGCCATTGGCATTCTCAGCCACCTGAGTACACTGCTGGCTCACGTTTGGCTAGCTGCCAACTAACACCTTGCATTACAGCCCAGAGTAAAATGGACCCCTGGAAAGCAAGAGCTGGCTTGCAGCAGGGCCCCAGTTGTTAAAACAGCACAAACCTCATGATGCTGCACATGGGCATGGGGACACAGGGCCAAGCTCTGCCTTCCCACGGGAAACCCTTGAAGATGTCAGGGAAAAGAAGAATGCTTCCTTCTAAGCGACCCCACACCCGCAGCACAAGTACCAGCTTTCAGGGCAAAGAGTAGCTAAAATGAGGGACTCTGAGAGACACATCACTATGAGATGCAACTGCAGCCAAAGCCTGCGAGCACCTGGGGCACCCCTGAAGTGCACCTGGCTTAGGTTCCTGCAGCAGGGCCTGTTTGCTCACTCTGTGGGCACGGCACAGGGGCACCCAGAGAGATTCACTTCAAAAGAGGCTGACTTCAAAAGCCTCTCTCTCCAAGATGCTAATGCCCGCCCGCCCACGGGCCCCACCAGCCACGTTCCTCCCCGCTCTCCTCCTGACAGCTGCGGGGCACAGCCAAGCAGGTCCCACAGCACCGGGCAGAGCCGCACGCACAGACCCCTGCGGGCTGCCCACGGCCCCACACAGCTCCGAGGGTGTTCCTTCTCTTTAGGTAAAGTGTGAAGAGCCATCCCACTCTCAGGCTCTGTGAAACCAATTATCTCAGTCTGCTTGCTCTTCATGATTCCCCTAGTTTTGTTTATGTGCAGAAGGGTAGAATTCCCACGCTTCTCCAAACAATTCCCAACGCAAATAAAAGGACACGGGTTTTAGCAAAGTCTCAAAGTCCCACGGAGACGGAGTTCAGCAGCTCCTCAGCCCCACACGCTCACCCCAATGGCAGAAGGAAGAGCTGGGTGGCAGCCAGGTTTTTATAGCAGCACAGCTACTTCCGACCCGTATATAGATCACATTCCCCAAGTTCATAAAGAGCTCACATTCTGCCCTGACCCGAGCAGCAGCTGTGAGCCGGGCAGGACTTTGTGTCTGTCTGGGTTGAGAGGTTAATGGCTGCTCCATAGACACATTTTTCAGTTAACTGGCAGCTTATCCTAGCAGATGATTTGCAGGTATTTTGCAACACTTGGAGATAACCAGGTGGAGTGCTTCTGTCTGAGCTCTTCTGTCTTTTTTTTCTTTTTTCTTTTTGGAGACCACATCAGATAAGCAGGAAAGCAAGCAGGTGAAAGTTTACTGGAAACAATCACAAACGGCAGAACTCTGCCCTCCCAGTTCCCAAACAGCAAACTGCTCAGAACAAACACCAAAGGGAGTTCAGCACTTGTCAAAATTACGTCAAACCCCTACCCATAAGAAGCTCTTGTATTTTTTAAATACCTTGGGATGTGCAGCAGGCAGTTCTGATCAACATTACAGCAGAGCTGCAAACTTCACATTTTCACCCAACGTGAATACAAAGCAGTAAGGGCTGAGCTCCCACAGCTTTACAGAGGTCTCCAGTCCTTCGTTTCCCTGCCTGACACTTCCTCAGACCCTCAGTCCTATGAGCCATTTCTCTCCATCTGGTCTGACCGAACAACTGCTCCAAGCTTTTCGCTCCGAGTCAGTTCTTATCAGCTGCTGTCGGATAAAGAGCCACTGCTTCAGACAGACAACGACCACGCAATCACAGCCGCACTAATCCAAATGTTTCTTTAAGGCCACCAGCCAACTGCCTGTTTTTTCTGCAAGTCCTCACAGGACGTGGAAACGGCATTTATGAGCTAACGTACCGCGTGAGCTGCCCCCCAGCATTTTGCAACAGGAGCCTCTGTCAGGTGACGCACCGCAGTAAATTCAATCAGTGCAGTTAATATCACTTTCATTTTCCTGAAGCAAAAAGGATCTCAAGCCTGCAAGCACAACAGAGAGTCCCCCGAGGCCCTGCTGCACTTAATGACTACTTAAAGTAATGAGCACTGCCAGGATTATGCCATATGCCTGATACTTCCAGCTATTTTATGTAAAAAAGGGGGAAAAAAAAGAATTCAATTATTAGGTTCAGGGTTGCACAGCGAGGCAGCGAGGAATGTGTCTGGTTATAACCTTCGAATATCAACAGAAGGGTGGGATCAGGTCCACAGTAAACTTTATAGAGTGGCACCTGCAGAGGAAATTACTCATTGCATGATTGATGCCACAATTAAAGGCGTAAAAAGTAATTCCATGATAAACGACTGACCAAGCAGAAGAAAAACACTTATCCCAAGAGCGTATACGCACTCACATAAAAGTACATATCGAACAATAGGGGACGGTCTGCCCAACAGGAGAGGCAGAGCCCTCCCCGCCACACGCCAGCTCTCCAAGGAAGGCAATCACAGCATCTGTCCTTCCCCACTCCTCTCCCCCCACAATGGAGATCACTCGGTACCGGTTTGAGTGCTACCTGGCCACTATTTTTTAACAAGAGTTAAAAAAAAAGGGGTAGGGGAGATGGATCTGCAAAGCCATCAGATATCACCGACAGTAAGCTCAACCCCAAGCATCACAGAACGCGTGCACTCCCTGCATCTTTGCAGGTTAGATCGCTTATTGCCTAGATGCAACCACATCAGAAAAGCTTGAGCCAAAGCACCACCCGAACGGAGGAAATCTATACCCCCACACACATTTATTTACTCTCGTGATCCACATATACCAAACAGCTTCAATGCACCACTTCAATCCACAGCACGTGGATAAGATCCATTTTTGTGGTTCCTTTCCAAGAACTTCACAGATAAATTGCTGCCTCTGGGAACTGAAGGCTGCACGCTAAACTACAAGCAGTTATTCTGCCAATGCCACCCCATCAGCCCGACAAGAACAACTGCACATTTCACACACCTCCAATGCGTGCTTACCTGAGACCGACACTTTCATGAGAGCTTCCAGGGGCCGGTTGTTGTCCAGGTCTCGGCTGAGCTTGAGTTCCCCAGTGGCAGAGTCCAAGAGGAGCAAGTTCAACTCATTGCCTTGCACAAAGGTGTAGGCCAGGCTGTCCGACACATCAGGGTCGTGTGCAGGGATCTTGCCAATCACACCGGAGGGGAAGCTGTTGGACTTGTTGGTCACATAGTTGTTGAAGAGGATCTGGAAGTCCTGCAGGATGGGTGGGTTGTCGTTCTGATCCAACAGACGGATGTGCACGGTCGCCCGGCTCACCAGGGGGGCCGAGGTGGCCTGCACCACAATCACATACTCCGTGCGGCTCTCGTAATCCAGGTCCATCAGGGCCGTGAGGTCCCCATTCAACAAGTCCAGCTGGAAGACCTCAGGGATGTTGCCCTCCACTATCTGGTACATGATCTGCGCGTTGGTTCCCTCGTCAGGGTCAGCTGCGTTGATTCGGGCCACAATAGAGCCCACAGGGCTGTTCTCTTCCACAAAGATGTCAAACTCATCCTTCTCAAAGACAGGGGGATTGTCATTGATGTCCAGCACGGTCACCTGGATATCCACAGAGGCCTTCAGGGGCGGGCTGCCCCTGTCTACAGCAAAGGCCCGCAGGCTGTAGACAGCCACGTTCTCGCGGTCTAGCTTGCGCAGCGTGCGTATCACTCCAGAGGTGGGCTCGATATAGAAGTCTCCATCTCCATCATCCCCACCTTGGAATGTGTAGAGAAGGCGGCCATTGAGGCCCGAGTCGCGGTCGGTGGCAGAAAGCTGCAGGACGCTGGTGGAGAGCGGCACGTCCTCAAAAACTGAGCCCTGGTAGCGGTCGCGCAGGAAGCGGGGTGCATTGTCGTTGGCATCCAGGATGAGGATCTCCACGTAGGTGGTGTCTGATTTCTGTGGGATGCCGTTGTCATGGGCTGTGATGGCCAGTGTGTAGGACGCCTGGTCCTCGTAGTCCAGCTCCATCAGGGTGGTGATGGTGCCGGTGTCGGGGTCAATGCGGAACTGAGGGATGTTGTCATCCAAAATGTAAGTGATTCTTGCATTCTCCCCCGTGTCTTCATCGGTGGCACTGATGGTGACAATAGAGGTGCCAATGGGCTTGTCCTCGCTGACGCTCACCGTGTAGTGGGAGCTCTGGAAGACTGGGCGGTGCGTATTGGCATCTGTGACGTTGATGAAGACTTGTACGGTGTCAAAGCGAGTGCCATCAGAGGCAGTGACGGTGAGCACGTACTGCCTCTCCTGCTTGTAATCCAGAGGCAAGGCCAGCGTGATCAGCCCCCCTCCGCTCTGGCTGGTGATGGCAAAGCGGTTCCTGGTGTTGCCGCTGGTGATCTGGTAGGTTACCACACTGTTCACGTCCCTGTCCACAGCGGTCAGGGTGAGGACACTGCTGCCCACAGCTGCGTCCTCATTCAGCCGGAGGTGATAGACCTTCTCGGTGAAGGTGGGGTTATTGTCATTCACGTCCAGGACAGTGATGGAGACGCTGGCTGAGGAGGTCATCACCGGCACACCATGGTCCCTGGCCTCCACCCCAAAGTGATAGTTCTCCACAGTTTCTCGGTCCAGCTCTGCAGCCACCGTGATCCACCCGGTGCTGTTGTTGATTTGGAAGGGAAACCCGGAGTCTCCCGATGCAGGGGCAACCCCAGCCTGTGGTGTCATCTCAATAAGCTTGTATTCCAGGCGCGCGTTCTCCCCAGAGTCAGCGTCCACAGCCTGGATGTGCAGCACCGAGTAGCCCAGAGGAACGTTCTCCAGCACCGTTGCCTGAAAGGGAGTGCTGACGAAGATGGGGGCATTGTCATTGACGTCCACAACCTGCACTGACACCATGCCGCTGGAGTTGATTAAGGGAGGTCTGCCCCCATCCTGGGCTTTGATGCGGAGTGTGTACTCTCGAATAGTCTCATAATCAAGAGGGTTGATCAGATCGATGGCACCGGAGAAGGAGTGGATGTAGAACTGACCTTTCAGGTTGCCACTCACGATGCTGTAGTGCACCTGGGCATTGCTGCCCCGGTCCCGATCCGTGGCCTGCACCTGCAGGATCTGGCTGTTCACCGGGGCGTCTTCCTGCACCTGCACCAGGTAGCGCTTCTCGCTGAACTGAGGGTAGTTGTCGTTCTCGTCCTCGACGGTGATGTGCACCATGGCCGTGGCACTGCGTGGCCCAGGATCCTTGCCCTGGTCGTTGGCTTCCACCACCAGGTGATACTCGGAGACCTCCTCGCGGTCCACCGGGGCGCGGGTCCTCACGACCCCTGAGCGTGGGTCGATCTCGAAGACCCCGTCCCCAGCGCCCGGCTCCAGCAGGCGGTAAAGCATGTTGGCGTTGGCCGGGGCGTCGCCGTCGGTGGCGCGGATGGTCAGCACCTCGTAGCCCACCTCCAGGTTCTCGCGGATGCTCTCCCGGTACTCGGGCTGCTCGAACACCGGCTCGTGGTCGTTGGTGTCGCTGACCGTCACAGTCAGGTAGGTGGTGGCCGAGCGCCGGCGCGGGGAGCCGTGGTCGGAGGCGGTCACCTTCAGCACGTGGGTGTCCTTCGTCTCCCTGTCGAGGCTGCGGGCGGTGACCACGCTGCCCGTCTGGGGGTCGATGGAGAAGTAGTCGTTGGAGCGCTCGTCGAAGAGCGCTTCCATGGAGTACGCCAGCCGGCCCGCCTCCCCCTCGTCGGGGTCCTGCGCGCGCAGCACGATCACCGCCGTGCCGGCCGGCTCGTTCTCGGGGATGGACACCTGGTAGCTGGGCAGCTGGAACTGCGGAGGGCTGTTGGGGCTTCGCGCCCGCCGCGCCGCCCTCCGCCCGTCCCCCTCCGCCAGAGCGCAGTCGGCTCCGCGGGGCTCGGGGGCCGCCCGCCGTCGGACGCGCCGCGGGCTCAGCCCTCCGCACCGGGGCCCGCGGGGCTCCGCGGGCGGAGCGCGGCGCGGCGCGGCCCCCGCCGCCCTCAGGCGCCCGGCGGGCGGCAGCGCCGGCGGCTCGGCGGCTCCGCGGCGCGGCGCGGCCTCCGGGGGCAGGTGGAGGAGCGGGGCGGCGCGGGGCGGCCGAGGCTCCGCGCCGCCCGCGTGAGCCAGGGCGCAGAGCAGCGCGGCCCAGGACACGCAGGCGGCGGCGGCGGCGGACAGCCGCGGCATCTCCGGGGCTCAGGACGCAGCGATCGCGGGCTGCGCGCTGCCGCACAATCCATCCACCCCCCGGGCCGCCCGCCCGCCCGCAGCCATCAGCCGCCGCCCCGGCCCCGCTGCGCCCCGCGCTCCGCGGGAGCCCCGGCCCCGTCCGCGGGCAGCGTGCGGGAGCGCTCCAACTTTTCCACCTTAAACTTTGAAGTGAGTTCAAAATGGCTCCTCTCCTCCTCCTCCTACCGCTGCTCCCGGGAGGGCGATTAGCATAAACCTGCTGCTCCTCTACTTCTCACAGGGAAAGAAAAAAAAAGAAAAAAAAAAAAAGAAGAAGAAAAAAAAAACTACAACAAGAACTGAAAAATCCCGAAGCCCCTCCTCAGCGTCCCCTCCGGCGGGGCCGGCCCACGGGCGGAGTGGTCCCTGCACGGTGCAGTCGCCCCGTCCGCGTCCCGTCCCGTCCCGTTGTGCCGCCCCGCTCCGCTGGCTGCGGGCTGCGCGCTGCGCGGCGGGCGCTGCCCGGGGCGGGGTTTCCCGGCAGCCCCGCCCGGCCCCTCCCGGGCGGTGGCGGCGGTGGGGGCCGGGCCGGGCGCGCCCCGCGGCGCTCTCTGCCTCCGTCCGTCCGTCCGCCGCTCGGAAGCGTGGGGAAGGCGGCGGGCTCCGTCTGGGGGAGCCGCTTCGGGAGGTGGCAGGTCGGCTCCGACGGAGCGCTGCGGCTTTCCCAGTGCGCAGTCACCTGTCGTCTCGGATTTGTCGTCCGTAACCAAAATTAAAGTGAATGTACACGTGAACAAAAAATTAAGTAGGAAAAAAGAATATCACTTTTCGGAGTACGGCAAATTACAGTCCTGTTAGGCTGTGTGCGTCCTGCCGCTCTGGGGCTGTCCCGCAGCTCGCCGACCGCTGCGGGCCGCGCAGAGCAGCGGGTAGGCAAAAGGACGGCTGAGTGGGAGACCGCTTCGGGGCAGCTGCAAGTCGTTGCACACTCTGCAAAGTTACAGTCGGTGGGGAGAAGCGGAGCCAAACCCCGCGTTTCAATATCGCGGCGACGATGACTCCGTGCGTTCGCGCTGAGCACTTTCCTCCGCCGCTCGCAGCGCCCGTCCCCGCGGGCGCAGTGTCCCCTGGCGGGGGCTGCGGGAAGCGCTGCGGGACGCGCCGCCGGGAGGGGGCGGCCGTCGGGCCGTCCTGCGGCTGCGGAGCTCCTGCGCTCTCTGGAGGGTGCGAGAAACGGCGGTTCCTTCGTCTGCCTTCAGGCCGGAACGGCGTCATTTCAAGGGGAAAAAATGATGGGATTATTGCCAATACGTCCGTCAGGGGGAAAGGAAAAGCTTTGTAAGTGGCAGGTTTGGAAGGGGATTCGCTGATTCAGCTTTATCCCGTCCGATTTTTTTTTTTTTTAATGGAATTTAGAGGCTTAGTTGCTTTTCCTAATCCTCTGATGGAAAAAAAGTCATTCCTGTAAAGGGAGAGAAAATAGGTTCAAAATAAATTTTAAATTAACCTCCCCATTATCAGGTTTCATAGAATTGTAGAATCTTTTGAATTGAAAGGGACCTTTAAGGGTCATCTGGTCCAACTCCCCTGCAATGCGCGGGGCACCTACAGCTCTATTAGGTCCTCAGAGCCCCGTCCAGCCTGACCTTGAGTGTCTCCAGGTGAGGTCTCACAGCGCAGCGCAGAGGGGCAGGATCACCTCCCTCACCCTGCTGGCCGTGCTGCTTTTGATGCAGCCCAGGGTACGGTTGGCTTTCTGGGCTGTGAGGGCACATTGCTGGCTCATGTCCAGCTGCCGTCCACCAGCACCTCCAGGTCTTTTTGTCAGGGCTGTGCTCTTACATCTCCCAGCTTGTGCTGTTAGCTGGGGTTGCAACAACCTAGGTGCAAGATCTTGCCTCTGACTTTGTTGAATCTTCTGAGGGTCACCTGGGCCCACTGCTTGAACCTGCCTAGGTCTCTCAGGATGTCATCCCGTCCCTCAGATGTGCTGACTGCACAGCACAGCTTGGTGTCATTGGAAAACTTGCTGAGGGTTCACTCACCCCCACTGTCAGCGTCACTGATGAAGATGTTAAAAGCACTGGTCCCAGCACTGACCCCTGGGGTCACCATGCAGGTATTCAGCCACTGACCACCTGGGCACAACCTCACAACCGTTCCGTCATACGTCAGTCTGCCTGCCAAATCCGTATCTTTCCAATTTGGGGAGAAGGATGTGGTGGGGGACAGTGTCAAAAGTGTTACTGAAGTCCAGATCGATGACACCTTTTCCCTTGTCCACTGACAGTTACACCATCATAAAAAGCAATAAGGACCTGCCCTTAGTGAAACCATGCTTGTTGTCCCATATCACCTCCCTCTCTCCCATACGCATGGCTTGCAGGAGAATCTGCTTCAAGTTCTTCCCTGGCACTGAGGTGAGGCTAACAGGTTGGCTTGGGTGCTGTGTTTTATGCTCACAAAAATCCAGCTACTCACTCTGCAGTTGGTTTAATTCACGTCAACATCAACTTGGCACGTACATAAAGACCACTGCGGTGTACATCTATATTTTTCTCTCGGTACATGTTCTTGATGCAATCCTCAATGCCCACGTTTTGAAAAGAAGAAAAAAACAGCTTTTGTTGCAACACGATCCTTCTCTGCAGCCTTTTTAATGTCAGATCCAAGTACACGTTGCAGGAGATTTTGTTAGATTAAATAGATGCAAAAGAAAAGGCAGTTGAAACCTTTCTGGTTTTTTTTTCAATTTTATGGCAGCAAGAGGCAACATCCCGGAGTCTGGAGAGGGAAGATATTGTAAAAGTATTTGTGTGAAACTAATTGCGGGGATAATTACACCAAATCCTCTGTTCTACTCCTTTTGTGCTACTTGCCTGCTATTTTCTTGGAGCCACTTTCTGAGCAGTTAATTTTCTCTTGTTTATCTGACGTTTCACTGTTTTCTCGTTAATTACACAGTTCCTATTGTTCAGAAGCCCTTTCGTGCATTCTACCACTTGTTGTATAATTACACCATAAAAATATATTTCAAATGCAAGGCTGACCCACTGCCCTAGTGAAAGGAGTGGCACATTTAACACATGGACAACTCAAGTCACTTCTTAGACACCAGTGAAATCACAGAGTTGCAGAACGGTTTGGGTTGGCGGGGACCTTAAAGCCCACCAGCCCCACCCCCTGCTGTGGGCTGGCTGCCCCCCACCAGCTCAGGCTGCCCAGGGCCCCATCCAACCCAGCCCTGAGCACCTCCAGGGATGGGGCACCCGCAGCAATGTGGGCAGCTGTGCCAGTCCTTACCGCCCTCTGAGTGAAGAATTTCCTCCTAACATCTAACCTAAATCTCCCCTCTTTCAGTTTAAAGCCATTCCCCCCTTCCTATCGCTATCTGCCAGTGTACAAAGTTGGTCTCCCTGTTATTTATAAACCTTCTTTAAGTATTGGAAGGCCTCAATGAGGTCTCCTCAGAGCCTTCTCTTCCCTAGGCTGAACGAGCCCCATTCCCTCAGCCTGTGTTCCCAGTAGAAGTGCTCCAGCCCTCTGATCATCTTCCTGGCCTCTTCCGGACCCATTCTTAACAGCTTCATGTTGTTCTTGTCTGGGGTCCCAGGCCTGGACACAGATGGGTTCTCCCTGCTGCTCTTTTTATGGATCTTGCTTCCAGAAAAGTTGGAGACAGTAAATGGTGAAACCCAGCGGTTGGTGCAGGAAGCTCAAGGTGGGGATGAAGATCAGAATTACGTGTCATGCTTTCAACGGCATGTTTTCAGTGAAGGCTGATCCTTCAAAGAAAATGTGATATTCCCTTTGGGTCTGATTCCTGGTATTAACTGGCTTTTTCTATTGAAGGAATCACACAGACGTCAAGTTGATGGGCAACCTCCATAAAAATATGCTCGTGGGCGAGGTTTTGCCTGACCCTTTGTTTTCTCGGTACCAACGGATGACATATTCATTTCCCAGCTCAAAAAATGCTCTGTTCCGACTTGCCTGGGTGTGAACTATTTCAAGCTTCTTTCCGAAGGGAATTTAAAATAAAATTGAGAAGTTAAAAAAAAAAACAGGCTGCTCCCCGGCTCCATTCAGTGCTCAGTGCTACAAAGAACAAGTTGCTTCAAGGAATTTTCTTAGAACATGAAGTTTACAAGTGCAGGGAAGAAACCCTATGAATAGTGGGAAGAGTATTTTCCTATTTTAAGTCCTGCTGTGAGATCTCGAGGCTGAAGGAGCCCAGCATTGGGTATACATAATGTTAAGTATAAATTTGTACGTATAGCTTGTATTCATAACTGCTTACTTCACAAGTGCAACAGTGATCTACTCCTGCTAAAGTAGCATTTTGAGCAAATAAGCATAGAAACCACAACAGTCAGCCATAAAGCACCTTCTAACCACACTTTATTCATCAACCTTCCAGTTTTCCAACACTTGGAAAGAAAGCAGAAGTTTTGTGCCATACATTAAAAGTGAATTAATCTAATGTTCTGGAGGGGAACATTATTATCCCTGATATCAAATTACCCACCAACACATTAGGCACGAAGAAAGAAGAGCACCTAGAAAACAAGCTGCAGTTTTGTAGGCCATCTGTGGTGGTTCCTACTCCCTCCTGCCCTTGAGGTTGTATCTCTTAGTTGTCTGGGACTGCAGTCAGCACAGATCACCTCCTGTGATCCCAGATGAAGTCTAGAGGAGAAGAGAAGCAAGCGATGAGGAAATCCTCCATGTTGTGACTCAGCCTCGGGCTGCACCATTGGTACTCTGCAGCGGTGGTAAGCAAAGCTCGACACTGGGACATGACATCTGCGTTGGTGGTTGGGAGTCCTGTGTTGGTGCTGGTGACCCTCGCTGCTCCCCTGGAGCTGGGGCACTGCAGTGAGGGTCTGCTTCTGCCCAAAGCCGCTGCAGGAGTCTGAAACCTGGTCTGTGTGTCAAGCTGGTCTGAGGACCAGAGCTGAGTCCTAGGCAGAATGATTGCCTTGGTATCACCCCAGTGAGGTTAAGCCAGGTAAAACCAGCATTTTAGACAGTAATCACCCAAAAGAAACATAATAAGAAGTCACTATGTGGGCAGGCATCTGGACTTCTAGTCCCGTGTGAAGCCGTCCCCTTTCCAGCCCAAGAAAGCTCAGTGAGCAAAAGTCGTTACTCCTTTCGCCTTTCATCTGGGTCTATTTTGAGAACAGAAGAATTAGTTTGAGCTCCATCAGATGAAATCTGAACCTTTACCTATTACAGGAACCACACAGGTTTGGAAATGTTTCAGAAAGCACTTTTATTGCTAACATTAATTTTTCTTAATGCCAAGAATGGATTCCAAAATGCCAGGATCTTTATTGCAGGAACAATGTTCAAGGCTTCTTGGCTCTATATGGCTTCTATTGTGCAGCGAGAGAAGAAACAGTTTAGGGCTTTCAGACAGGGAGTTTGTTTTAGCCTATCACGTTGCCGCTTCTTTTAAAATCCTCCGTGGACGGAGCAGTGATTCGATGTTGTAACTTGTTTATTTCCTTAGACTTAATACCATCCATTTATAATTTACCCTAAGGAGCTTGGCTCCACCCTTCTCAAATAGTGCCTGTGAGTTTCCTCACTCTAAATAGGCTTGGTATTTTTTCCCCTCACTTGCACTGGCTGAAGATCCAACTAGTTAAAACATGCACATAGACAACGATACCAAGAGAAGAGCAAATGTAATGCCCAGAAATTGCACAGCGGCTGAGAGCAAAAAGCTGAGTATGGCACAACTTTTATTTATGGGAAAACCGAAGCTCTGTGGGGGAGGATGCATTGTAAATGCAGTCCTAAAAGCAACAGGATGCCAAAACTGATGCTCCGGTTCAACTAAGCAGTGTAGAAAGCCCCGATTTATTGATTTTGATTTTTATTTTTTGCCTTGGAATCATAGAGTCATTTCAGTTGGAAACGACCTTCAAGATCACCAAGTCTAATCAACCTGATGTATCGATTTACCATCACTAAAGCACATCCCTTAGTGCCGCACCCACATCTCCTAGTTCCCTCTGGGGGTGGGGATTCCAGTACTCCCCTGGGCAGACTGTCCCAGAACCTCAGCATACAAAGTTCAGCTCTCGTGGCTTCATCCTGGGGGCTCAGGGGAGCCTGCTGGAAGTCCCTTCTGCCAGCCCATCACAACGGAGGTGCAGCACGACAGCCACAGTCGCCTTGCCAGCTTCCGGCATGTAGGCAGGGGATTAAGGGACTAGTTAACACAGAAGAGTACAAAAGGTAGACACCTCTAGCTTGGCTAAGAGACTGCAGGGACTGCAGGAGGCAGAGTCTAACGCCACCCTGCAACATCAGGAGGTGCAGTCAACATGGAGCGGTTACTGATGGTGGCACAAGAACATCAGGAGCAGGAGGTGATACATAAGAGGGAACATGCAGATAGAATTTTAGGCTCCGGGTACTGAAACAGAGATGTTTCTGATTGTGAAGCAGCCTTCCAAGAGAAAGAGTAGAAGCGCAGTGCAGGAATGCACAATGTATTCATGCTGTAGAACTTCTTGAGGTAGACATGAAGAAAGTGTGAAAGCAAGGGCACCTTCAAATTGGTCTGGACTGTTACTTTGCAGAAATTCAATTACATTCAGAGACAAGGTATTTCAGGCATTTATGGGTGGAAGCACACAGCTGTAATGAAACACTTTCAGGCAGGGGGTTAGCTGCCTTGGTGGAAAAATAAAAGCATAGACTGAAACGCTTAACATGGGAATGTGAATGAATATGAATTCAGCATTGCAGGTCACTCACGCAACAGCAGTTGTTGAGAGTTTGTGGTGCTCTGAGCAAAACCAGCTGATGTAGGTGCCCAGCATCCTACTATTATCTGTACAAGGTGCTGTGGCTCTCGCTGTTTGCTTACCTCCCTCAGTTATTTCGTACCCAGGCTCTGATGGAAAGAGGCTGTCTTGATTTCTGATCCTGGTCTAGAAGCTTACTTTGCACCACGACTGCTTTTCACGTTGCCTTGTTTTACACTGCCTACGGCCCCTCTTGGCTGTCTTGAGGCTGGCAGGGCCCGCTGCATTCCTCTGGCCCAACCCCTCCCCAGCACGGACACTGAGATCAGTGCCCACATTCAGATGGTCCCGCAGCCCTTTCCAGCAGCCTGTACCCATCTCAGGCCCAGCACGTATCTGCAGATCACGTCTCTGGCTGCTGGATTTCTTCAGCAATCACTCAGTGTTGTTTCATAAAGGAGAGGAAGCACATTTGCACTCTTAATGAATTTAGTTGTCATCGCTTGTCAGTTTCGTGCTCTGAGGTCTCAGTTAGGTACTGTAATTATCATTATACTTATATATAGGTAATTATAATCTGGGAAACTTTCCAAATTCTTAAGTGGGATTGGTCAGGCCTGTGCACAGAGATGGAGCCCCTGCACCAGCAGCCTGCTGGCACCACGGTGGCTGTGTGGAATCAAGATTTGCTTTTGTGCTCAGGCACAGATGTAGGTCCTGCCTCAACCTCCTGGCATTCCCCAAGCGGACATGTTAGCCTGGAAGCCTGCAAGCTGTCATCAGGGAAGCCGTCAGCAGGGAAAAGGCTCTGAGCACCCTGATCTATCTGTAGACGTCCCTCGTCATTGCAGGATTGCAGGGGGGTTGGACCAGATGGCATTTAATGGTCCTTTCCAACTCAAACCTGTGATTCTATGATTCTCAGAGGATTACACAGGAAGGGAATGGGCATTACATCCCTTCCAACCCAAACCATTCTGTGATTCTATGATTCTATGATATCAGTGCTGTCTTGATGATTTGTTTGTCCTCCGGGGCACAAAACATATTTTCATGTGCATGAGAATAGAAATGGGAAATCCTTGGCTTTCTCATGTACTATAGCTTTTGAGCAAGTGCTCAATGTTCACCCCTAGGGCAGCATTTTTTTTTTAAAACAGAAGGGATCATCCTGCTTATGCACTAGGCGGGAGCTTTCTGGTCATTAGAGTACATCACGGTAATAGCTAAAGAGGGAATTTGGTCTACTGTGCCCCAGGCTTGGGTCAGGGCCAGGACTCAGGAGCAAGACAGGTTTACTTGCCACAAAGGCAGCTGATGGCATCTTGGACTGCATCATGCAAAGTATGGCCAGCAGGTTGAAGGAGGTAATCCTTGCCCTCCACTCAGCCCCGCAGAGGCCACATCTGAAGTGCTGTGTCCAATTCTGGGTGCCCCAGTTCAAGAGAGACATAGATGTACTGGAAAGAGCCCAGTGCAAAGCCAACACAGTGAGCCGTAGCACCTCCTGTGTGAGAAGAGGCTGAGAGAGAGAGCGGGGCCTGGTCAGCCTGGAGAAGAGGAGGCTCAGGGAGATCTCATCCATGTCCATAAATACCTGAAGGGAGGGTGTAAATGAGGATGGATCCAGGCTCTTGTCAGTAGTGCCCAGTGCCAGGACAAGAGGCTGTGGGCAAACACTGCAACATGGAGGTGCCACACCAGGCAGTACTTCTGTGCTATGCAGGTGGCTGAGCACTGGCACAGCTGCCCAGAGGCTGCGGATCTCCTCACTGGAGATCTCCAGAAGCCGCCTGGCTGTGGCCCTGGGCACCCTGCTCTGGGTGTCCCTGCTGGGGCAGGGGTTGGGCAGAGGGACTAAGAGGTCTCTGACAGCCTCAGCCTTGCTGTGATTCACAACAGGACAGTGACAGAGGGGCCAGGGGCAGGATAAAACAGGGCCAGAAAGATGGAGAAAGGAGAACTGCTGATGTGGATCAGAAGAGAGGGAAGAGACTGCCAGAAGGATCATAGGTGAGCATTCACTGTCTTCTGGCTGTCTGGAACCAAACTCTCAGGACATACTGAGATAAAGCACTGCAGTAGAAATCGTCTGCAAACTGGAAAACAGCAATCATGTCACAGCTTGGCAGCTTGTCACCCAGTACAGAACTTCCCAGGATGGCTGTCAGCAGTTTGCAGTCATCTGTGCCAGACCAGCCTGTCCTCCCTGACACCGACCCAGTGACACTGAAGTGCCAGAGCAGCTGCCCCATGTCCTGACTGTCCTTGTGCCTACCCTGGGTACAGACGCAGAGCTGATTGTGGGGTTACCAAGAGATGCTGCTCCAACCAAGCAATTCTCTGCGGGTTCCCCTCTCCCCGGCAGTGTGCATCCCAGCAACTGGAGCTGCTCTGGGGCACGAGCTCACAGCCGCACACCGCTGCCTGGTGGAGCGGGGGCAGCTGGCGTGTCAGAGCACAGGCAGCCCTCACCTGCAGTGTTTATTTAGACTGCCGAATTACCCCCTGACACTTCTGCTGAGTGAGATGCTCCAGGATGTAATAATCACAACTGACATGTTGTTAGCTGGCAGGTCTGATCGCTCGCTTCAGCTGGAGTGCCACTGTATTATTGTTGTGATCACTGACACTGTAAGAGCTCATCTGACAGCCATCAGCATATCTGAAAGGCACACCGACCTGCCCTGCTGATCCCTTTTGTCACGCTGCTCAACACTTCAGGAGCTCTCCTCAATTACTTGTGTTTTGCACCAATGCTGCAAATTTCTATGCTGCAAATATATCATCTTTATTCACATATCCACAACACCAATCCTTTACAATAGCTTTTTCACTGTGGGATGGTGCGAAAGCAAGTGTGGAGATAGATAGCGACAACTTGGAGTGGTTTCGATGTTTCTGTCCAGAAAGCCCGCCTGTCCCCCCCGAAGGGAAGAATTGAGCCGTGCAATTCACCGTGCAGCCACTAGGGAGAGGCAAAAGCTACCGCAAAATGGACTCGAAGCGATAATGTAACAGTATTTCCAAAACATCCCATTTACATCAAAAGAAAGCTTCTGGCCAATCTGTCTTCGTGGTTCTTAAAATAGGCCTGGCAAAATTCAAATACAAGAATTAATTTTGAATCTCATTAGCTCTGTAGTCAATTAGTTAATTAGAAAGCGGTTGCAGACAATCCGTATGAAGCGCACTCTAATTATCCCTTCCTACCCAGCGCATGAAAAATTCATCACGGTTGGGTTGCTTCACCTTTTAAGACAATGATAAAAGCAGCAGAGAGCATTCAGTGGAGCGTTTTCATAGCAAATCTTCATAATTTGCCTATTAAGTGTTCTCTAAATCAGTTTTTTGGTATCTGGCCTTACAAAAAGAGTCTTACAGAAGGAAAAATCTTAGCAGCAAAACTCACAGGTATGAAATACTGACTGTGCACATCAGTGTCTATATCCTTGTCATGGTCTTTCCAGGGTTTTGCAGGGCCTTCTCATGAGGAGGAGAAACACAAAACTAAATTACGAGGACAAAATTTACTAAAGCCGAAGTACATCAATATTTCAGGCTGGTGAAACTGGTGGCTATTTCAAGGCTTTTCAGGTGTCACAAGA
Organism: Alectoris magna; assembly: GCA_030625065.1. Classification (NCBI taxonomy): domain Eukaryota; kingdom Metazoa; phylum Chordata; class Aves; order Galliformes; family Phasianidae; genus Alectoris; species Alectoris magna. The sequence goes on along the minus strand of CM060560.1, from coordinate 182,512,871 downwards.
TTTTGATCGTACAAGCGCTGTATGAAGGGTGAAGCGATACACTTGCTGGTTTCCTAAAATATATCCAAGGATCAGAATCTGACATATGCAAAATAACTTCCCTGCCTCCCTCTGCAGTTCCACTCAGGCTCTGAGGAAACCACTCAAGCCGGCTGCTGATGGCATGGCGGTTGGGGTGGGGTGTCTCCCCGGGAGCTTTTAGCTCTGCTTTGCTGCCCTGGTGCCCATGGCAGGAAGAAGGGACCATGCCAAGAATCCCATGCGGCCACAGGACACTGCCACTGCCACCAGAGCATGGTAGGTGGCACTGGGGGACACGGCTGGTGGCATGGAGCAGGTTGGCAGCACTGCAGAAAAGCAGCTTCTGGGTTTCTCTTCAAGCTATTCCCCGATTGTAATAGATGTCTGAAAACCACTTTGACGATGTGGTTGAATGGATGAAAACCATTTGTCCCCAGCCTGCAGATTTGTTCCTTTCAGAGAAAGCCACCCACGCAGGGCTGACTTCTGCTGCCGCAATGGCAAGGGGAAGACAAAGCAGCAGCAACCCAGGTGAAGGCAGAGAAGTGGAGAAGTGTCACCTGGGGTCAGACACTCCTCACTGAGTTTTTGTCACCTCTCTTCGGTGCAAAGTGAGGTGCTGCTGTCTGGAACCCCAGGATTGGGGCATTAATCATATTTTATGCCATTTGCTGGGGAATACCCTGAAACCCAACCTCACCTTGCAGATCAGCAGGGAGGAGACCTATCCACCAAGCCTGATTCCTCCCTGCTACTTTTTTACAGAGAAATTCAATGCATCAAACCTATGTTTTTGCTGTGAGAGCCAGGCAAGGAAAGCAGATTTTATTTTTTTCTTTTGCCTGATACTAAATGGGGAAAAACAAAACCCAGAGAAAGGCTATGAGAGTCAGCAGTGAGTCAGCAATGCCAGGAGGGAGCAAGGATATCAGGTTTCAACTCCTTGGCCTTCCCAGCCTCTCTCTGAATCACGGAAACATAAAATCATTTGAGTTGGAAGGAACCTTTGAAGGCCAAGTAGTCCAAACCCCCTGCAATGATCAGAGACACCTAAAGCCTGATCAGGGTGCTCAGAGCCCCCTGTAGCCTGACCTTGAATGTCAAGAATGGGATATCCACCATCTCTCTGGACATCATATTCCAGTACCTCACCCCCCTTAGTGCAGGAACCCCTTCCTTTTCAGAATGAAAGAGGGGTCGTCAGCACTTGCTTCTCCTGATGTGGCCAGAGCAGCCCTGTTTTCCCAAGGAGATGTTAGCAAGCGCCTCTGACTGACAGTCAGAGATGGGAAGGTGGTTTGCTGCACGTTTAGTTAGTTTGAAAAATGGATCCATCAGCAAGGTGATCCACCAATTTTAGGGTCCAACGAAAGCAGAAGGAAGCTTAATCTGACTTCCAAGATGAAGAAGAGTGATGAACACATGATGGCGAGGAGGAGGATGAGGAGGAGGTGGAGAGTTTGTTTTGTGAGAGCATGGGAGGGAGGAGAGAGCGCCCCAGAGCTCCTCGACAGGTGAGGAGCAAAGTGTAACAGCGGGAGCCTCAGGGATGGTCCTGGGACCCTGTGGGGCTTCAGCAGTGATATGAGGGGTTGGGGTCTGGAGGAAGGAGGATTCCTAGAAGAATCACAGCAATATGTAGGAAAGACAGCGCAGAAGAAAGGCCAGAAAGATTTTTTTTTTCCAGCTTTTCTGGGCCGAAATGGTTAACTGTGCCTCAGGAAAAGACCTGAGCAGATCGGATTGGCGTTGATCTGTGCTGGGTGGCTGATGAGGTGGGTGGAAAGACGAGGCAATCATTTGCGCTTCAGGCAGGGCTTTGCCTCCTCCTGGTGGACTATTTCACAACAGACAGCAGCTACAGCCCCTGCCCTCCCTTCTGTCTGACTTCTGAAGAGGAGCAGTGACTCACCTGAGCTCCCCAGCATCCAGAAATGCCATGATGACCAGAAATAACAAGTGACATCCCTGCATCACCTGAACCACAAAGCAGTCACTGCTGGAGGT